>JARDYH010000002.1:254336309-255586309 GCA_029215795.1 Anniella stebbinsi
ACAATTTGTGGAAGACAATTTTTATGTGAATGGTTTATTGCATTTAATCCTGCAAAGCCAAGGAAGCGATTTTAACAATGGCTGCTCATGTTGAATGCCAGCCCTGCATTTTACTTTTGCTTCAGCTGCTGCTGAATGTTTCCAGCAAGCTTGTGATAAAAGCATATCTGGGAAACCTAACTTTGGTTGCACTTGTTTTTTTTTTGTAGTGATCCTGGGTCATGTTTTCCCAAACATTGTAAGTGTTGGATCAAAAATATTTGTATCCAACGAAGCAGAAGGTAACTATAAAGCTTCGAAAGTGACATGTTCCCGTTTTGGGGGGCAGATTGCATCTCCGAGGAATGCTGCTGAAAATAATGCATTGGTGGAAATAATTGCAAAACTTGGGAAAAATGCGTATCTTGGAATGAATGACATGGAGACGGAAGGCAACTTTACACACTTCAATGGTGAACAAATAAGTTATGCAAACTGGGCATCAGGGGAGCCAAATAGTGCACATGAGGATTGCATAGAAATGTATACAGATGGCAAGTGGAACGACAAGTCCTGTTTAGAGGTTCGGATAATAGTCTGTGAATTATTGTCCCCCTGGGTTTGATTATTTCTAAGTCCAGCGAGGTTTGATTCATGGATCCACTTCCACCACCATGGTTTTTTCTGTTTCCACAAAAGGAGGTTGACATAGAATTCTGCCAGTTCTTCTGAAAGGGGCCCACAAAGACTGCATTGCATAACTCCAATTATTAGTAAAATGGGGTTTTTAAATGTCTGCTATTTTTATTTTTATTTTGTTATGGACCAGAGTTAGATGAATGTTGGACCCATCCACAGAATTGCATTGCATATGGATTTCAACTCTGAGTGACTGATAGATAGATAGATAGATAGATAGATAGAGTCAGTAATCAGTCAAAGACAACTGGTAGTGGTAAAGACAGTTGTGGAATAGTAAGTCAATATTGTGTGGGGCTTGGGAAGAGGAGATGTGGGTTGAAATTAGTGCTGTGCTGAAAATTTCTCCCACAAAAATTTTGACCGTTCTCATTCAGTTTGACAGAAAATGAATTGTTTTCAAAAAAGAAATTCAAAAGTGAAGAAATTTCAGAAAAATTCTCATAGGTTTTGCTCAGGTTTCTTGTGCGTACCTTATTTATGAGATGCTTGAGGTGTGTGACAGTCCTGCCTTTCTCTGACAGCCAGTAGCCTCCTTGGCTTCCTGCACTTCCCGCCCATGAAGGGACATCGTGAATTTAATTCTCCCATAGGGCCTTTTCAGATCAGGAAGTGCAGGCAGCCTGGTAGACTACAGAGCAATGGAAAGAAAAATACATACAGTACCCTCCGCCACCTCACAGTCAAAAACACCACCAACACACATTCAAAATAAATTATAAAATGTCCTGAGAATGAGGCAGAAACATGGAAGCCCCTTTCATGGGGGAAAGAAAACTTTCAAGAAATTGGAGGATGGATTTTGACACAGCATTAGCTCCACCCTTTCCCTGGAGCTGGATGCAACACTGTCCCCACCCCCTCACACCTGCTACAGGGCTTTCAGGGAAGGAGCAGTATTGCCAGCACCTACCTTAGAGACAAATTGTATCCACCATCACCCCTCAGAAATGTAACATTTGAAAGACTCTAGAAACGGTGCTGAGCCCTATGAACAGCCCAGAGAGCTTTAGCTATGGGATGGTATAGAAATAGGGTTGCCATATTCTGAATCTACAAAACCAGGACAATTGGGGGGGGGGGGGGGGCTAGAAGTTTTTTTAAAAAAACTGAGCAATATGTAAAGGTCTAGGAAAAGAAAGAAAGCCATCTAACAGCGGCAATCCTATGTGTGTCAACTCAGAAATAAATCCTATTGAGTTAAATAGGACTTATTCCCAGGTAAGTATGTATAGGAGTGCAGCCTAAAGTATTTAAGCAACTCTCTTGGACAGTTAAACTAATTCCCTAACAGATGTGTACTAAACAAAAAACACATCTGGCCATGAATATTCTAACATACGTATCACTCAACATCAGTTCTTATTTTGCTCCCACTCCCATCAACAGGGCCTGTGCCTGCCTGAAAAAGCTTGTTGGGGGTAGGGCAGGGAGCGGAGCGCATGGCTGGGGAAAATATCTCTACCTGTGCTGTGCCTTCCATTCCTCCCTCTCTGGCTCCCCTCACCTATGGGTTCTCAAGGTCCAGGTGAGCGAGGACAGCAGCAGCAGACACAGCCAGGCAAGCAAATGGGCTCTAGAGGGGAAAAAGGAAGGGACCGCATCACACTAGGGGTGCCTCTACAAAAGAGGTTTAATGCGCTTTGAAGGTTCATTAAAAATTTTACCTCTACAAGAACGGAGCGCAAATTGGGCGTAGAGGCGCGTTATCTCCCCGATAATGTGCATTTTCAAATGCGCGTTAAATCGCGAGTTTTATTTTGCTCCGGCCATTAAAGCGCATTTTCCCCTTGTGAACAAGCGATTATGCGCATTAACTTCTTGTAAAGCGCTTTTTGGACATCTATTAATGCGCTTCGCCGCCTCTCGCCACCTCCCGTGCAGAGGGATTAGGAGTAAATGCGCGTCTGCGATAATGCGCATAATCGCCAAACCCGCCGCAAAAGCGAATCCTTGTAGAGGGAGCCTAGGAGGGCGGAGCCAAGCAGGCTCCAGATCCCTGCCTCAGACTACCACCCCTAGTGTCCTCCCTGCTAGTACAGAATGCAATGTTTCTGCTTCATTGGTCGCAACAGCTTCCATGTCCTGCAAGTCGCCTCCTAGACTTCCGGGAGAAGCAGAGACAGTCCGTTTTCCCCAGATATTTGAATAAATTTCATAAAATCTGGCCGGATCTCTCAAATTCATAATTTTCTGGTCGTGTCCGGGCATTTCCGGTTCGATGGGCACCCTGTGATGTTAGCTGCCTTGTCTGCCGCCTCGTACATGTCTCCCGTGTCGAAAAATTAGCTGGCTGGACTGGGAATTCAGGATTCTTGCCCAGCTGGTTGGGACATTGCTGAATCTCTTGGAAATCGGGACATTCCCGGTTTTCTGGGACGTATGGCAACCCTATATAGAAATGATGATGATGATGATGATGATGATGATAGAGATGAGCCAAAATTTCCCAGAATACATGTATATTCTCCTCCTGTTGTATTTCTGGCTGTTTGGACTGTTTATCTGGGTTTTAATGTCTGTTTGTGTAACCTTCTGGCATAACACCGCCACTTGCTCCCTACTCCTGACCTTCACCAGCCACGTATAGTTACTCCACAGAGAAAGAGCACTTAATATTCCGCCCTTAACTATCCACTTTCTCCTCAGCTCTCCTGGTCTTTTTAAAACACCCCACACCAGATGACCTCCTCTTTCACTTTAAGCAGAATGTGTGACTAACATCTCCTTAACTGTCATTTTCCAACCACTCTTTTCCACCTAGTTAAAATCCCCAACCAAGTAAAATTGAATTTACCTCATCCAGGCCTCACAGTATTCGAAGCCTCACTAAGAACCTCACTAAGCAACTACTACAAAGGCTTTTGACAGTAACAAACAAGGCCTTGGGCCTACTCAGATACATTGTAATTTCACAGAGGCCACACAAAGTAAACATTACATAACAACAATTATATACAGGGCCTTCTCACTGGTACCTACATAGTTATCTTTTCAGTGCCAGGCCAAGGATCTTTATTTCCTCCTAACTAGGGTGACCATATGAAAAGAACAGGGCTCCTGTATCTTTAACAACTGTATCGAAAAGAGAATTTCAGCAGATGTTATTTGTATGCATGCAACACCAGGTGAAATCCCATCTTCATCACAACAGTTAAAGTAGGCTGACCAGATAAAATCCAGGTCAGGGCACATGTAACTTTAACAGTTGCAGAAAAAAGGGAATTTCAGCCAGTGTCATTTGTATGCAATTAGTTCCTGGTGAAATTCCATCTTCATCACAACAGTTAAAGGTGCAGGCACTATACTAGAGTGACCATATACAAAAGAAGGCAGGGCCCCTGCAACTTTAACTGTTGTGATGAAGAGGGAATTTCACCAGGAACTAATTGCATACAAATGACACTGACTGAAATGCCCTTTTCTCTACAACTGTTAAAGTTACAGGAGCCCTGACCTGGATTTTATCTGGTCAGCCTAAGTTAAAGCTGCAGGAGCTATACTAGAGTGACCAGATACAAAAGAGGGCAGGTGCTGCATGCATACAACTGACACCTGCTGAAATTCCTTTTTTGATACAACTGTTAAAAGATACAGAAGCCCTATCCTCCTTTCCATATGGTCACCCTATAAGCACATTGGAGACCTAGCTCCAGGTTATTATGGCTGTTTTATCAATTCCTGTGCTGTTTATTGTTTTGCATTATATTGCATTATATTGCATGTTATTCTTTTAAAAATTGTATTGTATTTTATATTTTAACTGTGTGTTAAAATAGCATTTTAGTTTTTTAAGTGGTTGTAATCCACCAAGAGAACATTAGTAATTGAGCTGATTAGAAATGTACTAGATAAATAAAATGAAATTTCTTCACAGCTTAACGTATCTCAAAAGGATATTGCGAGGACAAAATGGAATGTGCTACTATAGGATATTTAGAGGAAGGCCATGATACAAATGTGATAATAAAGCTAAGAGCCGATTCGTTCTTTATTTGTTATTTTCCTTCTTCAAGTGGGAATTTGTATTAAAAGTACTACTTTTAATCTGTCCTGAATATCCCATCATTCAGCTTCATGGGATGACTCCGGGTTCTAGTATTATGAGAGAAGTGTCTGCCCCACCATGCATATTTTTATCAACCTCTATCATGTCTCCCTCCCTTGCTTTTTCTCTAAGCTAAACAGCCTCAAACAAAACTGTCCTCACAGGGGAGTTGCTCCAGCCCCTTTATTATTTTTGTTGCCTTTTTTCTGCACTTTTTCCAGTTCTATAATGTCCTTTTTAAGGTGCAGTAACGAGAACTGTGCATAGTATTCCTTAGCGTGGTACAAATATTTATTGGTTTTGTACTAGTTGAAATCTCATTGCTTTGTGTAGATGGACGTAGTGAATGTGGAGTGTAAAATCATCAATAAGTTCAATCATCAAATCATCAAATTCCAATTCTGCCTCCTGATTGCAGAAAGTGCAGAGAAGTCCCATTGCTACAAGATGGACAATGAGTTAACAATTTCTTATGAATTGTTTCCTTTCACTCAGAAGCGAAAAGCTTGTTTGCTCTTTGCTTGTAGTTTATCACCATTGGACAATGCTTCCTTTGTGTTTAGTTTTGTTTATCAATGGCGTATGAGGTGGAAAGCCAGCAGTACTAGTCCTGAGCAGCCCTACCAGAAAGCAAGAGAAGGTGGTTTGAGGATCATGACCCAGGATATTTATTGTTAAAATTATTTATTTAAGAAACATGACCTCCTGTTACATAATCCATTATCTATAAATGGAAGCCTGAACGTCTGCTAAATTATTCTTGCTAACACTTCTGTGGAACACTGAAAATTACCAAGTAAGTCTGTAGACTTTTAATTTGGGCCCTGGATAGAATCCTGACAGCTATAAATGACTACAATATTTTATGTATAGACTATTGATCATTTCTGTGTAAATAAAATTGCTTAAAATCAACAGAGGCTTATTTGATTGAGTCATCAAAATGCCTCCCATTATGTAAAGGCGACCCAGAAGGATGTTTCTATGTGAAATTTCAGCCCCTTTATGCAGCATAATCCTATGCATGTTTATACAGAAGTAAGGCATACTGTGTTCAATGGGACTTATTCCCATATAAACTTTCATAGGATTGTAGGCCAGATTCAGGATAGGGGCAGCACTTCCCCATCAAGTGTTTCTGAGAAGCATAGTACATGTAGGAATGATTGGCACCCATTCATTTGTATTGGAAATAGTGTCCATATGTTCGCAGGGACCTTTCCTCTTCTCCATAGTGATGATAGATTCTTGAATGACTCTATGTTCAGTCCCTGTCCCATGATTTATACTGCATAGGCTGACCATATGAAAAAGAGGTCAGGGCTCATGTAACTTTAACAGTTGTAGAGAAAGGGGAATTTCAGGTGGTGTCATTTGTATGCAATTCATACCTGGTGAAATTCCCTCTTCATTACAACAGTTAAAGCTGCAGGGGCCCTGCCTTCTTTTGTAACTGGTCACTCTAGTATAGTGCACGCGACTTTAATTGCTTTGATGAAGGGGTGATTTCACCAGGTACTAATTGCATACAAATGATGCCGGCTGAAATTCTCTTTTCTCTGCAACTGTTAAAGTTACATGAGCCCTGACCTCCTTTTCATATGGTCAGCCTAATACTGCATTCTGCTTACTTTGATGGATAGAAGTCAGTGGGCCTGTTCAGAAGACACCTTAAACTCTGCTGGTTAAGGCTTTTGGTTAAGCAGCAGGGTTTAAGGTGTCTTGTGTGGTGCATTTTGCTAAACCCTGCTCAATCACTAACCACAGTCAGACCATCTGCAACAGGGTTAGAAGCTCTAACTGTAGCTTAAAGTAGTGTGTGTGACAGCACAGCTTGTGGTTAGTGCTAACCCCAGAGAACCACAGTTTTGCTAACCACAGAGCCTGAAGTGTCGTCTGAAAAGGCCCAATGAAAGCCATTTAGAACCCAACATTTTGCCCTCCGTAATTAAAGCAGCAAAGCAACTTACAAATACATTGTGCTTTATTTTCCTTCTGCAAACCCTGCCCTGTAAAGACTGACACATGGACTAGCAGGACTAGCAGAAGAGGCAGAGTGACAATTCTGCGGAGATGGCAATAATCTCTCTAGGCAACCACAATAGGAATGAACTCTTTTTTGAGATACTCTCTCTTTGGCCACAGCCAGTTACAAGCATAGTGCCATCTCTAAGCATCCTTTGGGTAGGGTGACCAGATAAAATCCAGGTCAGGGCTCATGTAACTTTAACAGTTGTAGAGAAAAGGGAATTTCAGACAGTGTCATTTGTATGCAATTAGTTCCTGGTGAAATTCCCTCTTTATCACAACAGTTAAAGGTGCAGGCACTATACTAGAGTGACCATATACAAAAGAAGGCAGGGCCCCTGCAACTTTAACTGTTGTGATGAAGAGGGAATTTCACCAGGTACGAATTGCATACAAATGATGCCACCTGAAATTCCCCTTTCTCTACAACTGTTAAAGTTACATGAGCCCTGACCTCCTTTTGTGATAAAAGATAAAATGATGAAACTTGGCATTGTGATAGCTCTTCTGTAAGGCTTTAGCCATGCCAAGTTTCAAGCAGATCTGTTCATCTGTTGATTTTTAGCAAGTTTCAAAACAAATCTGAACTTTAAAAAGAAAAAAAAGTAAAAAGAAAGCAAGCCCTTTTAAGCAGCAACTTGCAGCAGAGTGAGGATACAATCAGAAAAGTTATTTGAGGGAAGGGGAGAATGTATCACACAGAGTATAGCAACAAAGAACAGCAAAAGCTATAAAAGTAGGAGTGAGTGAAGTTAATTTCAGATACACCGGATGTCTCACTTGTTATGTCAGTGATTTTAACATAAAGATGTTATGCAGAACAGATTTGTCTGAATTGTGTGCTGTAAAATCAGACATGTGACCAAGGCTATATTCCGGTGGGCAATTCCCCCTCCCCCCCATTGGTGCTGGACATGCCCCCTGTGGGCAGACATGTTGGTGGGGATACCCCTTGGGGGCCGACCATGTTATCCTCCTTTTTGGTTTCCAAAATATGGTCACCCTACATGACACTTTCCATATACCGCATTCATAACACATTCATAACCGCATTCATATACCGCATTCATACATTTACACCTGCTTGGTGTAAATGTATCATGGGCCCTAACAGTTATCAGTGCACTTCAATACCACTATAAAGCAGCAGTGTAAATCCAGCCCATTTCCTTAATATAAGGACTTGCTAATTGGGATAAGAGTGAAGTGTGTGTGCTTTTTTCTATAATCAGTTAAGGTGATGGGTCCACTTCCCAAGCCTGACAGCCCACCTAATATAATTTTCCTTCATATTCTTTTCCCTACCTCTAGGCCACACATCGAAACAATGCTGGCACTTCTAATACTTTCTCCATTGGCCCTGGGCATGTCTCTGCAGAGAACCACCAGCTCAGCTGCAAAACATGTTCTACAAGGGTGGGTTCCAAACGCATGTACGCTGGTGATATGCGCCCCTGCTGAGACTGTCCCAAAAGGAAAAAAGGGAGATCAAGGTAACAACAAACATTTTATGGGGAGGGTGTGCTCTCCATGCACTAAAGAAGGGGTGGACAATGCCTGTATAATCTTGTGACATTCTTTTCTTCTGTAACGAGTCCTAGAGCCAGAATAATTTGACCTTCATGGACAGGACTTAAATTAAAACTAGCAGCAACTTAAGTAAGGGTTTCACAGAACTATAGTGCATGAGTGTTTGGATGGTATGGTGTCACTGACTGAAGTAAAATGCATCTTTGACCCTCACAAGGCACCTCAGCAGTGGTCCTTTTTTCTTTTCAGAGTGCACATGAAATAGCAACATAATTATATTTAGATAGAAAATATACCAGCCTGGTTCACATGTCACAGCAGGGATGCACTCCCATTTTCTACAAACAACCCCTGATCAGCTCAATCAGAGGTTGTGAGTGTGATGACATGTGAACTCAGACCGCTGGGTTGTTTAGGGGCTAAACAACCCATTAGTTAACCCATGGAGACATGTGAATCAGATCAATGTCTCATTGCTTCTTCTTCTTTTTTAGACAAATTAACTTGGGCACAGATCCCCACCCTCTTCATCTTTGTTAACATTTGGTAGGACTGTCAGGGATCAAATAGTTGCCTTATATCTTTGGTCGAGGTGCCAAAGGACTTTTCAACAAAGTCTCAGTGATGATAAGGACACTATTCTAAGGTTTGGAGTATTAACTTGATAGTACTAGAGTTTTCTTGTTTAGCCATAAGCCATACCAAAACTGAAGAACATTCAAATTTGAGCAAGTTTGAGGGTTTGGGGTATTACATCCTAGGAAATCTCAAATGACAGAGGTGTTTATTTTTTTAAATCACATATGAGTTCATTTTTTTTACCTCCATTACAGGAATACCAGGAACTCAAGAACTATGGGGTCCAGAAGGAACACCTTCTATTCCAGGACCACATGGAGATAAAGCCTCAATAAGTGAAAATGGATCAAGAGGAAGCAGTCATCTTCCAGGTAATAATCATAATCATAATCATAATCATGTTAGGCACTGTACAAAAATCACAAAATTACACAGGCCCTACAACAGGCTTACCTTCTAGAGAAAAAATATTTTAAATCATTAAAATCATTAAAATCATTAAATCATTAAAATCATTTAAAAAATCTTTTAAATCATTAAAAAAACCTTTTAATGATTCATTTCTATTCTATTTTTGCAGTATACAAAGGGCAGTATCTAATGGGGCCATTCCATGTCTACTAATTCTGTTGCATTTGTTGAAGGGCTTTGCCACTTCCAAAAATAATTAGCAGAAATGCTCATTTCCAGATCAGCACAGGTCAGCAAAGCCTCCTTTTGTGAGTTTCGCTGCCCTGCCCCATTTCAGGAATTAGTGATTTTGCTCATTTTGGGTTATTTTTAGACGTGCCAAAGCTCTGTTGCGCAAACAGTGGGTCCCATGAATGCATGGGCACAATAGGATATCATAGGGTGACCAGATGTCTTGGGGTTTCCCGATCCTAACTGGGAAACCTGGGGCGAACCGGCCCAACCGGCGGGGGGCAAACAGGGGTGGCGGGGGGGGTCACGCGGTGGTGGCAGAAAGCGAGGAGCGGCGGTAGACCCGGCGGTGGTGGCGGCGGAGGAGCCCGGGAAGCGGCCGCCCCACCAGGTAAGTGCCCTCCCTCGCGCCTCACGCTCCTTACCCGCAGGGGCGTCCGCTTCCCTCCAGTGCCCGCCTCTACCGCGCAGCCCAGACGCCTGCGCGGTAGAGGCGGGGGAGCTCCCCCGCCTCTTCTGCATGGGCATCCAGGCTCCTCGGGGGTCATCGCCATCGCGACTAGCCCCGACGAGGCCAGAGGCTGCACGGAAGAGGCGGGGGAGGGCCGATTACGTCACTTCCGGATCCGGCCCTCCCCTGCCTCTTCCGCGCGACCGCTGGCCTTACGAGCCCAGCAGCGGGGGACCCGGCGGTGGCAGAGGAAGACCCGGCAGTGGTGGCGGGGGACCTGGGGGGGGGGCGGCGGACCTGGCGGGGGTGGCAGCGGAAGAGAATCCGGTAGGTCCGGGCTGATGTTTTTTTGGGGGGGGGTGGCTTGGGGGGGGGTTGTTTTGGGGGGTGGCTTGGTGGGGGAGTTGTTTTGGGTGGCGGGGGGGACCGGGATTTTGGGTTCCAAAATCTGGTCACCCTAGGATATCACCCATTGCGCTTTACAATATTTTGCTAATTTATCTTCAGATTAACCCAGTGAAGTAGGCTAGGCCAAGAAATTGTAATCTGTCCACAGTCACCCAATTAGCTTCAAGTAGAAAGTTGAAGTCAAGTTATGCTCAGTCCTAGCCCCAACATACTATTAATTGCATTGTTCTGGCTCTTTGTTTTTATATTGTCAAAACAATGGTAACCTTAATATTACTGGAGGTGACACTAACTCCAAAAATCAAAGTATTGGTAAAGATGATTAAAATGATAACAGTTGCACAGGGAGAAAGCTAGGAAGGAAATATTTTCTTCTGTAACTATTCAAATATATTGAATATCAGTTTTTTTAGAATAAACATAAAAATGAAAAAGTACATCAAAAAAAATTATGGCCTGCCACACTGCAGAGCAGCAGAGCAATCTCCAGGTTACCTAGAGAATGGCTCTTCTTCAAGAGTGGATTTTTGGGGACGAGGTGGGGGCTGCGATGCAATGCAAGGGCCTGAGAAATCCAGAAGGCCATGAGCAGCCATTTTGGATCCTACCTAAGTCTTGTCTCCTACTTACAAGCCTGAAAGAAGGCTTTGGAGACCCTGTTTTCCCAGAAGTCAGTACTGGGCATACTCAGTCTTCACCAGCCTGTTTAGGGCAAGGGGATTCCCCAATGAGGGCTATTTTCCCAAAGATTTTTCTGGATTCTGCAAAAGTTGGGGTTCCCCCAAGCCTGCTATACATCATGGGCTGAACATTGAAAATAGAAGGGATTATGATGGGAACAGAGATAATGACTTGGAATTCTATTGATTTATAATGGGATTAGCCAAACAATTAAAGAAAGCATTATGGTTTAGCTCAGTAGTCCCAAGACACTTCTCAAATTCATGTTATATGGGAGAAGTATGTGCCTTTGGTCCCTGGGCCCAACCACAACTCTCTCATTCGGGAACCATCCCAATCAGAAAATGTCCCAGTGGGGTCACCACTAATCTGATGTGTACGTGTAGATATTTGCCCCTCAGGGGTTGTGGGAGCCAGGCACTAGTCATCTTCCTCAGAAATGATGGTACTAATGAGATGCTGGGCAGTGCTGGCCCTCCTATTAAGCCGAGTAAAATTCCTCAGGTAGCAGGTACTGAGGGACATAGGCTGACCATATGAAAAGGAGGACAGGGCTCCTGTAACTTTAATAGTTGCAGAGAAAAGGGAATTTCAGCCAGTGTCATTTGTATGAAATTAGTTCCTGGTGAAATCCCCTCTTCATCACAACAGTTAAAGGTGCAGGCACTATACTGGAGTGACCATATACAAAGGAAGGCAGGGCCCCTGCAACTTTAACTGTTGTGATGAAGAGGGAATTTCACCAGGAACTAATTGCATACAAATGACACTGGCTGAAATTCCCTTTTCTCTACAACTGTTAAAGTTACAGGAGCCCTGTCCTCCTTTTCATATGGTCAGCCTAGAGGGACAGGGAGCAGCTGTCAGGTGTTGAAGGACAGAGCAGTGCATGCTTTGGCCAGATCTACACCAAGCAGGATATAACACTTTGAAATCAGTTTAAAAACTGCATATGGAATGTGGCATGGGCTTCAACAGTTGTCAATACCATTATAAACTGTTTTAAAGCAGTAGTGTAGATCCTGCCTTTGTGCCCTGTCCTGCACCCTGTAAGCTAGCTTGCCACTTTCAGGTGCTGTGGAAGACGTTGTCCCATCACCAGTGTGAGATGAAAATGAAACTGCATGTCTAGTTGTCTTCTGTACTAGATTGGTGGGGGAACCATCTTGTGGGGTTTTTTTGCCTCAGGCAACAAATGTCTTGGGCTAGCTCTGGTACTGGGAAAGAGGGCCCCAGTATTAGTCAGACGTCAGTTGATAAGGATTTTTGATCTGAGCATTGATATAAAATCAAAACCTGGAACACTAGGTTCCCCCAAGCCTCTAAAGAAACATTTTAAGGTAACGTAGGAACATATTTCACTGCACCAGGGCATAGTTCAAATCTCACATTCTAGCATTTCAGAGGAAAAACACAGAATGATATAACCAAAACATCCTCTCCGAATAACAAGCCTCGTTATCTCTTCCTCCGAATAGACTGTGAATTAGACATGACTCAACGGCCCTCAAACACAGATAAGTTGGCACCATAAAAGTAAATATTTTCAGTTCTTCGCAAGGAAAATTGCTGGCCATTAGAATAAACCAAATAACACCAAGTATCAGTGATCGAAGGTTATCAGGAAACAGTAAATTACTTTGAGGCGTCAATAGCCCCGGATATTGTTTTATTATGGTTTAAGATATTGTGTAGTTAAAACATTTATTGGCATTTATCCATCACAGGAGGGAGGGCGTGAGTGGTATATGACATCAAAGCCCGTAACTGAGATAAATGAAACAGTTTTGTCTTTGAGATTCAGAGAGCTTTAGTACAACCCATGTGCCACTTCTCTCTCCTTCGTATGAAGTTTTGAATAAACCTGTTGGATTGAACTCTGCCTGTTCCTGGTGATTTTTCAATTTGAGAGTTAGGGAACATTTCCTTAACACAGTACTTCACCTCAGGTGCAAAAGAAATACCTCAACAGACAAAACAAAACTCCTCCTTCCTCAGTCTTCTCATTTTCTCCCCTCCCCAGAGAAGGAGCCAGCTGAGCCTACTATTCCGTTGTTGCTAGGCAAAAGTTTGCAGAGACTCTCTACAAAACCCCCCTCTTTCTCTCCCCATAGTTAGCCGCATTCTTAGCTCTGTCATTTCTTACACTTACACATGTTTACATAAGACTGCTTTAATTCCACCTCCAAACAAGAGTTAGTTCAACTCATTGTCCAAGAAGTGAACAAAACGTGCTTCTTGAGAAACATGTAGTAGAGGACCACCCAAGAAGAGTGCGGCCAAGGACTGTTTGTATACCTGCGGTTAAAACTTGCCCAACCTGCCTTCCTACAAAAGGCCAAGCTGTGTTCTTGACAAAAAGATTAAAGACTGGAGGACAGAATGGCTATTGTTTGTGCTAGCAAACTTCCTTCTACCTTATTAAGAAGGTTATCCTGCTTCTTGTGTACAGTAAAAATGTATGTCAACAATAATGTGAGCAACTGAGGGGCCACTCTATACTGTAATGCAGTTTTAGGTGTACACATAAGCTGTGCTTCAGCAACAGCAACAGCTGTGCTGTGCTGAGGCAGTTAATAATCCAGCAGGAATCAGGCAACACTTGTGTTACAATAGGGATTCACCTGGCCCTATAAAGCTGCTCCCTCTGGCTTGACTCTTCAGCTGGAGGAATCTGTCATTCAGTAGAGTTTGATCTCTCAGACTGTGTTTCCCTGCCTCCCTACTGCCCTAGCTTGTCTGTAGACTGCCAGCTCTGAGAATGTTTCACATGTACATTGAAAAACATAAACTTCAAATGAGGGGGATACCTGTTTGCAAGCATGTGTATTGTTTAGGAAGCTGGAACTGGCAAACCTAAGACTCCTACCTTTTTGAAATTTCCCTTTTTATATTTGCAGGACTGCTAATGTCTTCTACTGAAATATGTTTAACTCCTTGGACATATCTACACTATGAAATTAAATTGATTGAGTACTTTTAAAGGCTAGATTCCTCCAAACGCAGCACACACAACTTTAAGCATGTACTTCTGAATGTAAAACATGCATACAGAAAACACATGTTTGCCGCTTTGTCATGTGTAAAGCAAACTCTTGGGTTTTTTTCCCCATATATCAGGTTTTTAAAAAAATGCAAGCCAGGTCCAATCACTGTGTGCAGTTGGCAGGAACTAGAGCCAACTTACTGTGTTCTGTTAATTCTATGAAAACTTTCCCAAAGACCAGTACAGATGAAGTTTTTTAAAAAACATGAATTGAATTTGATGTTGACCAAGAAGTCTAATGCAACTATTTTCTCATTCAGAACTTGAATTTCTTAAAACACAAATCAGGGATTTGCAAACCCAACTGGACACTTTCAAAGCTACCACCAACAAAATCCAAAGAGGTAAGAAAAGGGAAGTTGGTTCACTTTGGTAAAAGATGGCTTAGATAGGTGGGCTTCAGGTTTTCTGTGGTTGCTGTCATTAGACTTCCTAATATAACATAGCATTGTGATTAAACAGGCAATGTAGAACTGTTAGGAATTTAACAGGGACAGAGTATTCTTAATCCTTATCCTATAGGCAAGAAAGAGCATTGATTCTGAAGAACTTATTTCTAATATTGCCAGCCAAATGTGTAAAGTCTGCTCATTATTTGGAGGAGAGAATAATCACACTTTTGCAGTGCCTGGGCAGCAGAGGTATGTATGTGCATCCTGCAGCAGATCCAGGGGAGCGGCCATTGGACTGCCTGAAGTTGCCCACACTTGGCATAAACAAAGTATAAAGCATTGCCATTTTGTCTCCTTCTAGTTCTTCTTACCCCCGATGGTGGGGTTGTTGGTGGAAAAATATTCAAAACCGATGGCTCCACTGGCGATTACGATACCGCAAAGGCCAGCTGCTCACATATGGGCGGTGCGCTGGCCATGCCAAAGGATGCTGCAGAGAACAGTGCCCTCCAGCAAATAGCGGCCTGGCATAACAAAAGAGCAGTTCTTGGAATCCACGACATGGGGACGGAAGGCAGGTTTGAGTACCTGGATGGCCAAGTCATAGGATACTCAAACTGGGCACCAGGAGAACCAAATAACCTTGGAAATGAAGACTGTGTAGAAATGCATCCGGATGGCAAATGGCATGACAGAAGTTGTGCATTTCCGTGGTTGATCATTTGTGAATTTTAAAATTTGGCAGCTGTTTTGTTTTGGAAAACATGGGATTTCCACAGTGCTTCCGATGGTACAGTATTCTAATCGCAAATTTCCAATGTGTTTACTTTTCTGTATCTTACTTTGTAGAAAACATTTCACAGAGAAGCGTAAGCTGTTTGGCTACAGATAAATTAATTGCATTTCTACCAGCGTTTGTTGCTATGGATTTGATTTTTTTACATTGTTATCTAGCTCATTGCCCAGTATCTCAATCCTTTGGCTTTTAAAAAATGCATTTACCTGAGCAATAAGAAGTCCCCGGGGCTTTGGATAGACAAGAGAGTGCTGGAGGGGCCACAGCTCACTGCTGAGGAGCTTATGCTGTGCATACATATGATCCCAGCTTCAATCTGTTTTAAAATATTTTATTGCTGCATATAAATCTGTGGAGTTGGTGGCATATTTTATTGCGGTTATAATTTTTTGGTGATTTAACTTTTTCCAAACTGCCTTGTGCAGGCAGTGTGCACTGAAAGGCGGGACACAAATCTTTTAAATCCATCCATCCATCTAAGGTAGCTGGGCAAGGAAAGATCTTTTCAGACATCCAAAACAGCTGCTGCCAAACCCAGTTCCTGAGCTAGCTAGACATATGTGGTGTGATTCAGTACATAGCAAATTTAGTTTGAGGCATATGGTATTTTGTGAAGCCTGTTTCTCTTAGGGTGACCATATGAAAAGGAGGAGAGGGCTCTTGTATCTTTAACAGTTGTATTGAAAGGGGAATGTCAACAGGTGTCATTTGTATGCATGCAGCACCTGGTGAAACTCCCTCTTCATCACAACAGTTAAAGCTGCAGGAGCCTTGCCCTCTTTTGCATCTGGTCACTCTAGTCCAGCTCCTGCAGCTTTAACTGCTGTGATGAAGAGGGAATTTTACCAGGTGCTGAATGCATACAAATGACACCTGCTGACATTCCCTTTTCTCTACAACTGTTAAAGATACAGGAGCCCTGCCCTCCTTCCCATATGGTCACCCTAGGATATAACTAAGGCTACTCTTGGCTAGACCATGGAGTAACTCATCAGGCATTTGAGGAATCAAACCAGTGATTCTAGTAGTGGGAGGCCATTTCTACACAGGCCTTTTGTCATGGGATTGCCCCTGCGTGGTCCCTGTGTGTCCAAATGACACACAGGGACTCCCAGGGGCGGTGGGGGACGGGCATGGGTCTTCCCGGAGATAATGAATCCCTGGAAAAACCCAATATTTTCCACGGTCTCGGGAATGTCCCAAGACCGCAGGAGGTGTGGGTGCCCATCCCTCCTGGTGCCCACTTACATGGAGCCATGCCGCACACCTCCGTGCCAATCAGGGGACGGGGTGGCAGAAATGTTGCCCCCCCTGGGATGGCAGGGAGGTGGTTGGGGGGCCGATTTCATTTAAAACAAAAAAACAAAAAAAACCTTCCCTTTTGCGCTGAAGTGCAAGTGTGCTCTCTCCTCCTGTTTGAAAAAAAATGGTGGGAGCAATGGCCTGGGAGGAAGCCGGGATGTCGCACTTCCTAATTTGGAAAGAGGGGGATGATCCTAGAAGCAGGTACATCCAGGATCGTCCCCCCTCTGTCCCTCTACACCCATAGGTGTAGAAAGAGCCGGAGACAGCCCCCTGTACCAGCATGGCAGCTTGCTGAAAGAAGGAGTATCTGGACTGCTTCCTGTTGCAATGTTGCACCATCACTTCAGATGACCAGCCGTATTGCAGCTACACACAAAGCAGAGATGAGGTGGCGTAGAAAGCCAGCGGGGTTCCACTTAATCCTATAAAGCTACCAGTTCTGTTCTAGCTCCTAAATCTGAACAATTTGTGGCTCAGGCCTACACCGGAATAGCCATCTCCTGTTGCCTGTTTTCTTCCACACCAGGGTGGGCAATTTGTGGCCCTCCAAATGTTTTTGCTGACAGCTCCTACCACCTCAGCAAACATAACCAATGATGAGGGATTGTGGAGTTGTAGGCCAAAATATCTGGAGGGTCACAAGTTATCCACCCCTGCTCCAAAGCAATAGGCCTGCAAAGCCTATACCCATTAGAAACCAGACCCTATTATTTATCATCTTGGGGATATACAGAAGCCTAGAAAAAGTGTGGGCCATTTGCAGAGCAGAATAGCATGACTATCACACTCTGTATTGCTGTGATGGATGCATTCCACATGATGGCTTAATTTTCAAGGCACACTTCAGTAGGATGGCCACATATGAATCACCGAAAACAATGACAATAGCGGGCACTAATTTGCATAAAAATGCATGGATCATGTATAAATGCAAATTTAAAAATTATTATTAAATAGAAACACAGTTCCTTTATGCCTGCCTGCTCAGTCTGCTGTCCAAAGGCTGTTGATGGCCTTCCAGGCCCAGCTCTTGCTTCTGATGTTACTTTATCTTTAAAATGGCTTTGCACTGGACAGGTCTTCAAATAAAGGATACCTTCAACATAGAGGAGTCTTTGACAGCTCTTCAAATAGAGGACTGTAGAAGAGGGCATGTGGCCACCCTCTCTTCAGGTCGTTTCATAGCACATGCTTAGGGAATCAGTCAATCAATGGTGTATGAATACTGTATGAAACTTTACCATCTGTTGCACTTCCATCACAGATATTCTTCTTCAAGGAATCTATAGCAACTATTCTCCTGTGAAGTATTTAATTTGTAGTATAGGTGATCCACATTTTCTAGAGTTATTCACTTGTTTGTATATTGCTTTCATAAGGAAGGGGTTGAAGTTAAACCCGAAATCTAAAAATGGAAGTCTCCGGACAAGTTTACTTTGTGATAATTGAAGAGACAGGTGGTCTGTTATCTATCATACTACCATGTGGTACTGATACCATTGCATATCAGCTATAAAATGCTGCCTAACACTGAATGCAATTGTAGGGTGACCAAATAAAATCCAGGTCAGGGCTCATGTAACTTTGACAATTGTAGAGAAAAAGGAATTTCAGCCAGTGTCATTTCTCATTTGTATGCAATTAGTTCCTGGTGATATTCCCTCTTCATCACAACAGTTGAAGTTGCAGGAACTATACTAGAGTGACCATATACAAAAGAAGGCAGGGACCCGGCAACTTTAACAGTTGTGATGAAGAGGGAATTTCACCAGGAACTAATTGCATACAAATGACACTGGCTGAAATTCCCTTTTCTCTACAACTGTTAAAGTTACATGAGCCCTGACCTGGATTTTATCTGGTCACCCTATGCAATTGTATGTAAGCTATCAAATTTTGCAATACTATTGCAAGCCAACTAGCAAGTGCTGCCAACTCAAATCAAAAGTCATTCAATGTTAAATTATTTATTTATGAGTATTTATAAAGTGCTTGCATCTAAAGGTTTCAAAGTGATGTAGGCAATTCATAGAAACATAAAAATAAAGACCAATACATTGAATATACGATCTCTACATAAGTTGGTGGGGTTACTCTACAGAAAGGAAGCTAGCATAAAGAGATGGAGCTTCAACATCTGCCTAACAATATAAAGTATTGGCACATGTCTAATGTTAGAGGAAATATTATTCTGCATAGTGGGTGCCACTACACTAAAAGCCCTGCTCCGAACAACTGCAGAGTAGAGCTCAGAACTATGTGACACCACCAAGAGGGCCTCACCAGATTACCTCAAAGATTGAATGGGTCTATAGGAGAGAAGGCAGTCTTTCAGGTAACCAGGTCTTCAGTTGTTTAGGGCTTTATGCAACCTTAAATATAGCCTGATAGCAAATGGGCAGCCAGTGCAGCTTCTTCAGCTCAGGTGTAATATGTTGCCAATAGGTCACCCCACTCAAGAACTTAGCCAAGGCATTCTGCATTAGCTGCAGCTTCCAGACCAGCCTTAAGGGCAGTCCCACATAAAGAGTATTGCCATAAGCCAAATTTGAGATTACCAGTGCCTGAACTATTGTGGCCAAACTATCCTCGCCCAAGAACAACCACTGATGGCATACTAGCCAAAGCTGATAAAAGCCACTCTGGGGGCTAATCTACACCTGCAAGCATTTTGCACGGAAGAGGGATGCTCCCAAATGTTCCCCGCTCCTGGGATCGGCACTCATGGGGCACACGGCACTGATGTGTGCCGCAATTTCAGGAGTGCCATTGCAGGAGCACATGTGCCCTGTTACGTCGCTTGTGCATGTGGATCGGCAGAAGTGGGCAGTGCTGGGCAGATGATGTGGCTACGGGGCAGAGATTTTTTTTAATGACTTCTGAGGCATGCGCACGAGTGCAGACGCACAGCAACACATGGGGGGATAGGAACTTTGTTGAACATGTGCTCCTGCACAGAGATATGTTTCTATTAAAAAAAAAAACCAAATACACTTGGCGGTAAAACATGTGATCCCCATCCAAAACATGTGGCGGAAATGGCAGATAGGTGTATTCCTGCACTTCTCCAAAACCCATGCACAGGCCCCTCACAGCTGATTGGTTGTTCACTGAGCCTGGAACTCCTGGTGAACAGCAACGACCTCGCAAAAGGGGGGGGGGGACACACTGCAAACATTCTTCAGAACAGAAGCGAAAGAGGGGGGGGGGAACCATGACAAAAGCAGTCAGGGAAAACTGAGAGCTGGAGCTGAGAACACCGCGGGAGCAGGTGAATGTCATGTGCCCCGTTAGTGATGACTGCAATGCGATCCTGCAATAAATGGCTGATGTAGACTCCCCCTGGGCCATTGAGGATATTTAAGCCTCTTGTGACAAAGATGGATCCAGAAGTATTCCCAGACCGCACACCTTTAGATCTTTCAGAGATGTGTAACCCTGTCTGGAACAAGTAGCCTACTTATATCCTGGTCTCGGGAACCACACAACCACAATGCCTCCATCTTGCCATGATGTATAGCATCTCTACACTAAGGGAAATCACATTGTTTACCTGGGGCTGTTGAGCTTCCTGGTTCTTGGCGCGATTGATATGAGCTGATTACACTAGAGGAGAGGGATGACAAGGCAGAATATCCTGCTGTTTCCTGGTTCTCCTTTAAAGGTTTGAATCGAGGGAGTGCCTCCTTCCCTCCCTGGCATGAGTGCAAAGGAGGGAAGGGGAATTCTGCTGTAATGTTTCCTCGCAGCCCCCAGGAAAGCCAGAGCTTACTTCTGAGTAAAAGTAAGAGTGTGCTGTAAATCTGCAACCCTAAGCACACATACTTGGGAGTAAGCCCCATTGAACACAATGGTCCTTACTTCTGAGTAGTCATAAGACCCTCAGCACACTTACTTGGGAGTAGGCCCCACTGAACTTAAAGGGGGGCTCTTGGTGGGGTGGGGGATCAGATCTGCCTCCCTTTGTTGCAGGGAGGCGTTTTACCCTCTTCTCCCTCGAGCGCAGACACGGGAAAGTCCTTCCTGGGCAAGCTCATAGTGCAATCCCATCTTTGCACACTGCCGGTTTTTCACCATTAGGGTGTATCCCAACTTTTCTTTGATCTATTTTATAATGGAATAAGGGGTAGGGGGAAGCCGTGGGAGATGTCCTGGCTGATGCCAACATCATCGAAAGGACAAGTGTGTTTTATTTTGCTCATGCGAAGAAGCCCGCAGACTCAGCTCAATGGGCCTCATCCAGGATCTGCATGGCCACACAAATGAGAGGAAAACTAATATTGGGAGAACAGCTGTTGAATATTTGACACCAAAATTTGCAGAACAAAATTGCTGGAAATCAATTAATTTCAGTTTTAATATAGATCTATATCTATAGACAAATAAGATGGTAGTTTCTACCAAGACCTGTTTGCGAGCCTCCCGAAAACAACTGGGTACAAGATGGTCTTTTGTCTGCTGCCCTGAGGCAAATCGAATGTTTATTATTATTATTATTATTATTATTATTATTATTTACATTTATGTGCCACCCCATAGCGGAGGCTCTCTAGGCGGTTTACGAAAGTTAAAAGATTGAACACTAAAAAGACAATATACAAAATTTAAAACCATAAACATAAAACAGCTGACATTTAAAACATTTTAAACTGTTAAGCCTGGCCACAAAGTCAGTTAAAACCTCAACTTAAGCTGTTAAAATGCCTGGGAGAAAATAAAAGTTTTGACCTGGCGCCGAAAAGATAACAGTGTTGGCACCAGGCGGGCCTCATCGGACAGATCATTCCATAATTGGGGGGCCACCACAGAGAAGGCCCTCTCCCTTGTTGCCGTCCTCCGAATCTGAATGAGGGCAAAAAGTGGCCTCTCATAAGATTCTGTATTATTTAAATTCAGAATATATCAGGCAAACGCTTTTCCTGGAATAAGTCAGTGTGGTTGCAGTCCTATACACCAGGAGTTGCCAGAAGGTAGGTCTTCAGATGTCCAGGACTTCAACTCCCAGAAGTCTCTGCTAGCATAGCCAGTGGTCAGGAGTGCTACGAGTTGACATCAAAAGCATCTGGAGATCTACTTTCTTCCAAATCCTGCTATACACCAAGGTGAGCAATGTCAGAGAGGAGCAGGTGCCATTTTCACATACACCAAATGCCCCCCATGGGGTGCACCCCCCATTTTCAAGATTTGGCTGCTTTAGGCTACCTTAGCAGTTTGTGACCGATATCAGCAGCAAAACAGCAATGTTTTTTTGCCACCGCCACACATATCAGCAATGAGGACTACATGCAGCCCATGACCTATAAATTACTTATCCCTGCTATACTCACTTATCTGGATTAAGTCCCATTGAACATAATCACTATAAAGGAACAGAACTGTCCTGCATTTTGTATTTCATTGGGTTGTAGGATACTATGGGGCTAAATCTGTGTGGTGTGTGTGTGTGCTAGTCAGTTTCAGCCATAATGTTAATAGTTTAGATGTTAAAAGTTTAGTTTAAGAGCCTATCTACACAGTCCCTTGGAACATTTTAAATAGTATTTTAAAACATTCCAAATAGGTGCGTTCTAAAACGTCTTAGGCCACATTAAGGAGTACTCACATTACAGGAGAAAAATTCTTCAGTCATCAAAGCGGTGTGTGCGGTCTCACACCCTTCTATCCATCTCTTTCTGTTTCATTTTTACAATGAGTTTAGGGCAAAGCATTGTGGGCATTGTAGTTCAGTAGCCCACTTCCTCCTTAGTTCCACTTTCAATCCCTAGCTTTCAATGAGTATAGGGCTAAGGATTGTGGGTGTTGTAGTTCACTTGCCCACTTCCTCCTTAGCCCCTCTTTCTTCCCCACCAATTAAATGCTAAGCATTTGGGCACCAGTACACGAAGCACTGCCCCCATGAATCACAAATGGTAAGGAAGGACACATTATTTTACTTTAAAACGATTTATTAAAAGTAAAACCATTGTATATAGCTGAAGTGAGTTTCAAAAAACCTCAAGTATACAGCGTTCAAGGGAGGCGTCATGTGGCCCAAAGAGTTTTCGTAACCCTTATAAAACGTTAAAAACCTAGTGTGTAGATTGGCTCTAAGTTAAAGGTCAGGAAGCTTAGACCAGGAAGTGGGAGGCTGAAAACTTCAACCAAAGTCAAAATGTCAGCCTAGGAAATAGAATATTATAAAGTTTAGGGTGACCAGATAAAATCCAGTTCAGGGCTCATGTAACTTTAACATTTGTAGAGAAAAGGGAATTTCAGCCAGTGTCATTTGTATGCAATTAGTTCCTGGTGAAATTCCCTCTTCATCACAACAGTTAAAGTTGCAGGCACTATACTAGAGTGACCAGCTACAAAAGAGGGCAGGGCCCCTGCAACTTCAACTGTTGTGATGAAGAGGGAATTTCACCAGGAACTAATTGCATAAAAATGACACTGGCTGAAATTCCCTTTTCTCTACAACTGTTAAAGATACATGAGCCCTGACCTGGATTTTATTTGGTCACCCTAATAAAGTTCAACAGGAGGTTAAAAGAAAAAAAGAGGGGGGGGGGGTAGTCAGGAAACTGAAACTTAGTTAGCAGAAATGAACAAGAAACTACCCTCCTGATTCGCTGAAGTTTAGGAAAGAAAAAAAAAGAGAAGAAAAGATAAAAGCCAAGGATAAAAAGTCAGAGAAAGAAAGATAAAGAGAAGGGAGAGGCCAAAGTGCTGGAGAAAAGAAAAATCAAGACTGAATCAAGGACTTTAAGATATTACTTGGATCAAGAGACCTGGATAAAACAGGGTAACAGTCTAGTTAGATGCATTGATCTTCACTAAACTAAATTTTGTGGTCTCTTTTGGGGGGAGTTCCCATTGCATGTCTAATAGCTAAACACACCCCATCTAAGCAGATACCTGACACCTAGAGAGTTTTGAGGCTGGTTTGATGGAAGCAGCCAGAGAAATAAAAATGTCAGTCTGGTAGCAGTGGAAAAAGCCATAGGAAGGGAAGAAGAAAAAGAAGAGTGGCATTTAATTTGCCTGTTATTCCTTCCACTCACAGAACATTGCTGGTTCATGGCTGGGACCTACTTCTGAGTATGTGTGCACAGGATTGCACTGCAAGTCTTCCATTTTGTCCTTGATTTCCTACTGCACCATAAAGTGGCTGGTGTCCCACATAGTCAGGTGGGGAAAAATAAATGTTTCACAGAAATCACGTGTCACAGAAGTCAATAGCGAAGTACTAAGTAGCAGAAGGCAGACGACAGTAAATATTTTATTGTGCACTCGGTTAAACTGTAAATCCCATAATTGTTGCCAGGGACTTATTTCATCTGGTCAAACAAAAGTGGATGCCAGTAAGTGCTGCGGATCTGGGCACTATGAATATTTTGAATATTTAGAAAATATTTTCATAAAATCGAAATACAATGTTTGCTTGAAATGGCTAAGTTATGGCGAAGAGGGATGTAAGCTGACATTTCTATTCTTTTCCTTAACAGATATAACAACAACAACAACAACAACAACAACAACAATAAATGTAACAGCTGGAGGGCACCAGGCTGGAGACGGCTGAATTATAACCAAGGCTGTTCAGAAGTGATAAGAGGTTTTCCTAGATCTTGTTTTTGGAGTTGAAGGTAGATAGGCAAAAAGATGACTGGATTATGCAAGAAGTACTAAGGCAGAAAAATAGCATAATGTTGGGTAGAAAACAGCATTAAAAACAGGAGGAAAGGGAGGAAAACATTATAGGCTTCCTAGGATAGGGCTTCTCAAACCAAGCCATCCATGACCTATGAAAAATTAAAGCCTCTTCTATGGTGACCCTATGAAAAGGAGGACAGGGCTCCTGTATCTTTTACAGTTGCATAGAAAAAGGAATTTCAGGATGTGTCCTTTGTATGCATGCAGCACCTGGTGAAATTGCCTCTTAATCACAACAGTTGAAGCTGCAGGAGCCCTGCCCTCTTCTGTATCTATCTGGTCACACTAGGCAGAGCTCCTGCAGCTTTTACTGTTGTGATGAAGAAGCAATTTCACCGTGCTGCATGCATAGAAATTAGATCTGCTAAAATTCCCTTTTCTACGCAACTATTAAAGATACAGGAGCCCTGTCCTCCTTTCTGTATGGTCACCCTACTCTTGAATATACCCGATTCTTTATTTGACCACTTTGGAGGGCTGGGAGTGGGGCAAGAAGGTAGGAGCTCTGCTTAGAATTAAGGCTGTAAATATTTATATTTCAGAGATTAATGGGGAAGAGCATGGGAAATCAGGAAGTCCAGATATTTCATCTGAAATTAATAATGTATTCCTAAATTTGTAAGTAAGTCCCATTGACTTCCTTGAAGACTCTTCAGTGGCACTTACTTCTGAATAGACATTCATAGGATTGTGCTGAAATTGTATTAAACTGGCTTGAATTCCATTGTGTTGATTTAATCATATTAAGATTCGAGCTATATTTAAAGTTAAACCCAATCTTACCTCAAGAGAGACAAGAAGTTCTACAAGAAATATTTGTATCATTCAGAAGTGAAAACAGAATGGTACTCAAATGCTACAAAATGTCTTACTAAAGCTTTACTCCTAATACATTAACTTGTGATCAGACACAGAAATTGGACTTCGGAAAGCAAACAAACCTGTTTATGCATAGGATCTCTTTAAGCTCAAGCATCTTTGCAACTTTGACAATTATTGTAGAGAAATATTAGACCTTACGTCATCAGTTCTTCCTGGAGGAGCAGAATAGCTGCTATGCCTTTGGCTCAAAGGTCTGAAGGAGCTTATAAATATGCAAGACATTATGACATAAATACTCACTGGCTCAATTCGGACGACACGATAGTCAATGGTGGGGTAATAATCAACTTTACAGTTGTTCAACTAGGGGGTACTCCCCAAACAACATGGTAATAAATAATCAACTGTGGTGTGGATTAGGATCAGCGCTGAGTTGACTATGGCAGTATTCGGATGACACAATAGTCAAAACAACTGATGATTGTTTCCCCCACACCAGTTGTTTATTGTGTCGTCCGAATTGAGCCACTGTTATGTCATTCTGATGTAATTAATGCCAATGAGATATGCAGCGGGACTGGGATGCTATAGCAAAAGAAGCTTAGGAAAAGGTGGTTTGGCAACATGATTAAGCTTCAGTTCACCCACACAACCCAAACACGTGGGTCCTCTGTGCTCTAGGCACAGGTGCAAGCCTCAAGCCTTCACACACTTTGATTCCACTACTGATCTCCATGCCAAGAAAAGCTTTACCCGCTTAGAAAGCTTTATCAACTTTACCTAGCTGCCTTCTTCTTCTTTGGGTCAGATGGTATTGGCTGGTTCCCATGTCCAAATCTTGAAGCTCAGAAGCTTTTTTATGAATCAAGCAGTTCATAACAAGCTTTTTCTCCAGCTCAGAATATAAGAGGAACTTCTGCAAGATTCTATGAATGCATCATGAGAGTTCAGCAGACTCCCAAAGCTAATTTTTTAGTAGGTATACATGCAATTGTTTGTTAACGGGAAGATGTGGGAAAGAATTCAAAGTGGGGATGCTTGATTATGTGAGCAGGACCAAGGTAAGCACACATCCTGAGCATCCCCCTGGCTGCTCCCCCATCACCATTCCCCAATCCCACTCCCAATGTAGATTTGTATTTGTATATTCAGGTAACCCATGTTCATGGAAATTTGTCCACCATTATTGAACTTCTCATTAGAGACCACTCTAAGTACCCCAGGGTTCCCCAAAAATACAGTTTGAAAACCACCCCTTTAGGAAGTTAGCTATTGTTCTTTTCTAGACTAAAAGACCCTTGAACAATGCTCTTGCAAGCTTTTTGCATTGTTGTGCTGGCCACATTGTGCGTGAGGACGACTGACCCTGACCAGTGCAGATGTGAAGATAGAATGAATACTTGCATTGTACGTGATGGAACTCCTGGTGTTAATGGATTACCAGGCAGAGATGGGTTGCCAGGACCTAATGGTGAAAAGGGAGAGCAAGGTACAATCCTATTAAAATATTAGGGAGAAACTTAATGTGACCAGAAAGATTGCAATGTAGAGATTTTCTTTTTCTACCAATTAAACTGTCATTCAAGTCAACTCATATTCAGTGTTTACTCTAGTATAAATAGTTAAGCTTCTGTCTAGGAATAGAGATGGATGATGTCATCAGGAGGAGACACAGTTGAAATAAGGCTCCTAGAAAAGGCAGCCCTGTCTTTTTCACTTACTAATACACACGCAGCCTTGCACTACGTAAGTATTCTAACACATAAATCCCATGGAATTCAATGAGTCCTAGCCTTGTTCGGCCCTCTGTACATAGAATTGGAATCATGCAACATAATTCTACAGTATGCTTCCTCAAAAGTAGATCTGATGCATTCCATTGAGTTGGATCCACACGCTCATACTTAAAGATGTCCCATTAAAATCTTAAGTCATAACTAACTTAAGTCCCATTGATTTCAATGGATCTGCTCTAAGTATGACTAAGTCTGGATCCAACCCACTGCATCTGTGTTTAAGATAGCAGCCTTACACATGTGCATTTATTATTTCTTGCATTTCTTGCATTTATTTCTTGCATTTCTATACATAGTATTAGTAAAATCCTATTGTCCCACTGAAATCAATGTGACTTACTTTTGAGTAAACTGGGATAGAATTGAGATGCCGGTTTCTTAAAAACTAGTGTTCAACCCACCCTATCTATCTATCTATCTATCTATCTATATAATTTGCTAGCTTCATTTGTGGAGATTTCACTCACCAGGGTAGGAAATTCTTCACTGCTTGTTTTAGATTCCCCAGCTCAGTTTGTAAGGTTCTCTTTTTTTTAAAAAAAAGAATCTATAAGAACAAAACAAGTAGCTCTTGGCTATACTATGGTACTGTGGGACTACAACATTGCGGGGGGAGATTGAATATTGTATGGCAGATACAGCAGCCAGTATCCCATTGTACCTCTGAGCTAGCAGGACTGACCACTGGTGCAACAGAGATTTTGCAGGTCTGCGGAGCTTGCAAAAGGGAGTTCCACTGACATGTCCTGATCCAGAAATGAGTGTTTCTGCTCGTTTCCAGGGTTATTTTTAGAACCATGAAGTCCTCATGGCACAAATGGTGTGTCCCACAAGAGACAGAGCAGCAATACTGGATACTACCCAAAGGATATACAACTTTGTCAATGACATAACTGAAGTTAAGATGTTTATTAATGCCTGTATACAATAATTATAGAATGACCAGATCATTTTGATTGGAAAAAAGATAAATACATACAGAACATTTTAGAAGTATCAATACATGTTTTTTTTAAAAAAAAGGAAATTAATATTCTAAAAAGTTACTGGTATAAAAAGGGATTGCAGTTGCTTTAAGTTGAGATGACATTGTGTGCATTAGTCATACCATTCCAGATTGGAGGTCTAAAGTTTTTCCTGTCCCTGAAAACTGGAATTAACTGCATGTTAATTCAAAGAATTATGCTAGCATCTAATTCAACCCCATTATGGAATGAGGACTAAGAGGTGATGCTAAACACTTCATGGAAAGTGTGAGATTTAAAGGAAGAGAGAGGAGGTCAACATCATGTACTGGAAAAAGAGTTCCAGGTAACAATGGTGGGGGAAAGTTGCAGGATACTTATAGACATCTGAGGGTGGTGGAAATGGAGCAGGGATACTAGCTGAGGTACAGAGCAGAAAGATAAAGGGGGACAAGGATGAAGGAAGAACCTCCAAGTCCAGAGGAAGTATACCTCACTCTGAATGTCACATTCTAGAAACAGATAATGTGAGAGAGCTGTTGACCATTCTCGGATATCATGGTGGCTTTCAGTAGCAATTCATGGCTTAATTAACCCACTTATTATGTGGATAATGGTGCACGTGAGCCACTTCATTTCCATTAACAACCCTGGAATCCTGCATTCCAGGGTTGTTTCTGCGATGTCCAAACCTGGAAACTTGAGGTTGTTTAACCCAAAGGTTACTTGCTATGTCCAAACAGCCTCATTGTATCTGTGCCCTGCTTGCAAGTTTCCTATTTTCAGAATGTTTGCTGTGATATATTTTTGCCTATTTCTATGAAATGTTAAATACTGCAGTCAGGAGCTTTCGTGATACCAGGAAATCCTGCTCCATAAATATTTTTGTCTATTGCTATCACCCATCCAATTCATGAGATGACCAGGATTACAAGGGATTCAGGGTCCCCCAGGGAAAGCTGGGCCTCCTGGGCAAAAAGGAGATAGTGGTCCCTTGGGAATGAACGGATCAAGTGAAAGTCATCATACCGGTAAGTAACTGAGGGTTGTTGGGTTGTTTTCCTTCAAATTAAAGTGGAAAGATGCCATACAAAGACAGACTTAGAATAACTTTTTGGAACAAATCTTACTATTGGGGCCTAAAGTATGCATGACATGAGTCCTGCCTACCAATTGTGGGAAGGTCCAAGGCAAAGTGGAGAGAGGGGAAAGAGCTGTGGGGAGAAGAAGAGGAAGTCAAGACTCTGGCCCTTTCCGCACCAGACATTTTCCCCGTGGCTGCCTCTACCTGCTCGTGGAGAGTCTGCATGACGCACAGGGCATCCCACAAGCAGGCAGGGGCAAACCCTCAATTTTCCCAGGAGTTCAGGGAACGCTATTATCCAGGTTCATTCCCTGCTCCTGGGAGGGAAGTGAAATGGGCGGCTGGTGTGGCCGCCCATCCCGGGCGCAGCCGCACTTACCCACGAGTAAGCGCGGCTGCACCAAGGGCCATGGAGCCGCACCATGCGGCTACGAGGCCATTGGGGGGGGATTACAGCAAAATCACCATCCCCAAGATGATGGGGGGGATGGGGATGGCTCGCACGTGGTGGCCCAGGAGAAGCCCAGGCTGCAGCATTGTGGTGCAGCCTCATTGCGCTAAACCCAGAAGTAGCTACTTCCGGGTTTCTCTGCTCCCCGCCTTCTCTGCCCCTATGGTGCGGAAAGGGCCTCTGTTAGGAGGGAAAGCGAGGAACTGGAGTGTCCCCCTGCTGCACACATGTTTACACTAATGCATTTTGTATTTGTGGGTATTTGTTTCTTTCTAAGTAGCATCAATGCGTCCCCAATCCAGATTTTGATTGTGGGGAGGGGGGCACATAGGGGCGGCTACAATTTCCCTCCTTGCTAGGGTCCTGATGAAAATCTCTCACATGCACAAACACACATATTCAAAAGCTGGCATTTGCCTCAGGAAAGAAGCTACTAATGGTGCCAATAGCAGTTTCCCTCCCGGGACAAACAGCGGGGGGTGGGGAGAGTCATCAGGACCACAGTGAGGGAGGGTTAACAAAATTCTCCAGGGACAGCTTCAGGTTTGAGGGGGTGTTGGGCAAGGTGCCCTCTGGTGGAGTGCCTCCTCCATCTTGGGCCCTGGCGGGCTTAGCTGGCAGTGGTCTTAGTACTCCAAACTGTGCTGGTGGGCTAAGTCTACTTACCATTTCAATTGCCCATAATGCCCCTGAGTGATGCTACATCAGGGGCATTGTGGGAAATTGAAATGGTGGGAACAGCCAGCTGCCTGGCCTTGCTCAGAGTGCCGGAGTGGTGGTGGTGGGGAATTAAGTGGACCAAAGGCAGGCATCGGTGGTGGGTTTCTGGTAGGGTCCTGGGTCCTGGCAGTTGCCCAAGGATGCCAGATAAAGAGACCAGACTTGGTCCCTCCACCATTGCATTACCACAATCTCAATCCAGGTTAGCCCAGACACAAAGAGCTGTTATATAAATGCACCCAAATGAATCTACATTTAATGTAATGTTTATTTTGTCCCTAGCAAATATTGTAAGAATAAAAAAAAACATTTTTTTGTTCAGATCTTGAAAAGCTTGAAACTCAGATGAAGGAATTACAAATACAACTGCAGGCTTTGCACAAAGAAGTTAAAGAAAACAAGAAAGGTAACTAAGAAAGGTAACTTGCTGTAACATAATAAAATGTGGAAAATGATATAGTTTGGCTGAAGATGGAAAATGACATAGTCCATTTTTCTGGGGACTGGATGAACCCTTCTACCACCATCTCCTTTTTCACTCTGTAAATTATGCTATGCAGAAGGACAATGTTGAGCAGAATAGAGAGTAACCTTGATGGTCCCTAAAGTCAGATTTATTCCGCAGAGGTGCAAGCATTCTAAGTGCCTGCTAGGCAAATCTATACTAAGTGTAAAAAAATAATAATGAAGCTACATTTGGCATTTGGCATTCATCTGAATTAGGAAAATTAACAGTGCAATCCCATCTACTAAAAAATAAGTCCCATTGTGTTCAATAAGGTTTTGTTTTGTTTTTGTAGTTTTTTGAAGTGTTGAAGGGGTTTTTAAATGTACAGATTGTGTGTATGTTGTATGTTTTTGCTGTTTTAATTTTTGTATATTGTGTTTTTAATTGTTTTTAATCCTATGTAAACCGCCCAGAGAGCTTCAGCTATGGGGCGGTATACAAATGTAATAAATAAATAAATAAATATAAATAATAAATACACCACCCCACCCAAGGAAATGGGTATGGGTTTGCAGCCTAAATACTAGGAAATCGCTTTGAAAAGCACTGAATATAATTCAGAATATAGTACAAATGTATTTTGGAGGGATATTTCCTGTTCCTGGACTTCTTGTTATTTGAGTTTAGCAGAGTTTGAGAGGTATTGTAAGAGAAAACTGACATTCAAGCTAGGGATGGTTGAATAGATCACATTTTAATGTGAACTTACCTAGAGCCTATCTACTAGGGATGTGCACGCCCAAAAATATCATATTTTATCATTATCAGAATTTCGGACCAAAAAAATTATCATCTCCGATAATATCATAGGTTAATCGTATCGTCTTTACGATAATTATCTGAAATCCAATATTAAATTTGCAGCCCCATTGTGCTCTATAGAGCTGATTTTTTAAAGAAAATACTTGCCTATAACTTCTGTATGTTCACAGTCACAGGCTTGAAACTTGGTCACAATGCTTATAGGGTATGCCTAAGTATGTGTATGAAATTTGAGATCGATCCCTCCAACCCTCGATTTTATATGAATTTTTTAAAGATCCTGCAACTTTTTGACAGATCTGAATGAACGCACGTGGTGAGCTGTCATTCTGACCTGTCAGAACTTAATCTCAAATTTCATACACATACTTAGGCATAACCCATAAGCACTGTGACCAAGTTTCAAGACTCTAACTTTGAAAATACAGGTTATAGGTTTATTTATACGTCAGTCCGATAATCCGATATAATCGGGCTGAAAATTTTCAGATCACATATTTATCGAAGGTTTTTCTATTGTATCGTTATTGTTAATCGGATGTCCGATAACAACTTATCGTATTGTTATTGGACATTTTAATGATATGATACACATCCCTAATATCTACACCACTGCTTTAAATGCTGGACTCCACCCATAATTCCAGTTGTTTTGCTGTGTTTAATTTTTGACACACTTGCGCAGTCATGAAAACTTAACATCATCTCTCCAATGCTTGAGAGTTTTCCTTCAAAATTCTCTCCAGCAATATTATGTAGGTTAAAGCAGCAGCAGCATCACTGATTGACACTTTATTTATTCTTGCACTGCATCATGGAGTTTTGGCTCTATAGTTGCTACATATTCCAGTTATTGTATGTGTTTGCAAACACTAGGGGTGTAAAAGTTTTGGTTTTTTTTTCATTTAGGATTGCATTCATTTTCATTATTCAAACCCTTTGTGCTTTGTTCATTAAGATTGCATATTCAGTTCGTTAGTAATTTATACTATACTCACATTTTATATTGTTTTTGTCTTATTTTACTGATTGATTGTAAGCTAGGCTGACCAGATAAAATCCAGGTCAGGGCTCATGTAACTTTAACAGTTGTAGAGAAAAGGGAATTTCAGCCAGTGTCATTTGTATGCAATTAGTTCCTGGTGAAATCCCCTCTTCATCACAACAGTTAAAGCTGCAGGGGCCCTGCCTTCTTTTGTATATGGTCACTCTAGTATAGAGCCTGCACCTTTAACTGTTATGATGAAGAGGGAATTTCACCAGGAACTAATTGCATACAAATGACACTGGCTGAAATTCCCTTTTCTCTACAACTGTTAAAGTTACATGAGCCCTGACCTGGATTTCATCTTGTCACCCTATTGTAAGCCATTCTGGGATACTTTTTTTGGCTGTGGAGTGGAATAAAAATACTTTAAATATATAAATAAATTCATCTTTATGCCTCCAGTTTCTTGTTGGGGGCAGCATAAAGACACTGACAGCCTCTCTTGAACACCATTTTGTTTTTCACAGACTGCCCCAACCCAGCACTGATTTGGAGTACTTCAGGGAACAATGGCAGTGATATTCATTTAAGGACAAATGTAGCTTGAACCAAATGGGCCCTGTTTGTTATAATGTTACATTTGTTCCAAAATGAATTCACACCCCTAAAAAAAACAAAACCCTATCAATTTGGTATTCAACAACTGCAGTGAACGAAGTCAGTGTAATTATGAATGAAGCATGTATACAAAAACCCATCTGGGACCTGCTTAATATTAAAAGTAGGAATCATGGAAGTGCTAAGAGACTCAAATGGATCATGTGGATTTTCAACATGGGAGGCTTTGTGATTCTCTGCTATAATAACCAGAATATATGGCACAAGCATACATTGGTTTCACACATCCCTACACCTAATGGGGTTGGGCGGGGCTGCATGTTGAAAGTTAAATAAATGCGGGACATTTCTGTATCATTTTAGCTCTGTGCAATCCTCCTGGTGTAAGAATTGGTGGGAAACTATTCATCACAGACGGCACCAAGGGCACCTATGATGTTGCAAAACTCAGTTGCGTGCAGAAGGGTGGCACGCTCGCATCTCCAAGGAATGCTGCTGAGAACAGGGGTGTACAGCAAATAGTGGTGTTTCATCACACACATGCCGTCCTTGGAATAAAGCAGAGTGAAACAGAAGGCACCTACAAGTATCTGAGTGGAGAAGCAATAGCATTTACAAACTGGGGAGAAGGTGAACCAAATAATCTCAATGAAGAGGACTGTGTAGAGATGTTTGAAAATGGATTGTGGAATGACTTCATATGCAGCAAGGAAACTCTAATAATTTGTGAATATGAATCCAGATGTGACTGAGAGGATCACTTAGTACAGCATTTTACATATTTTAATTTTGACTTTCAGGCAACTATAGGATTCATAGTCGATTAACCATCTGTCTAACTGATGAATTAGTTACATTTATATTTAAATAAATATGTGTATTACTCAATGTTTAGTAGAAGCCTCTTTTTGAGATATTGAGTGAATTCTAAGATACCAACTATTGTTGTGGGGGGAGGGCATATTTCCGTAACACACCAGAATCAAAACGGTCTCAAACATGTCACATTTATATAATTTAACAGTTTTTGATTATACAAAAGGACATTATCATATATGAAATTAATCCCCATGGAAGATAAATCTGAGAAGCAATGGAAAAACTTCCTAATTGTCATTTCTTACAACAGTGGAATTATACTTATACCGTGGAATGTCTGTAATGTCAATGTCAGCTTAAATTGAGGTTTTAACTGACTTTGTGGCCAGGCTTAACAGTTTAAAATGTTTTCAATGTCAGCTGTTTTATGTTTATGGTTTTAAATTTTGTATATTGTCTTTTTAGTGTTCAATCTTTTAATTTTTCTAAACCACCCAGAGAGCTTCAGCAATGGGGCGGTACAGAAATGTAATTATTATTATTATTAATAATAATAATAATAATAATAATAACAACAACATAAACCTTTTTAAAGATTTTTAAAAATAAAGTAAACATGTGGGGATGGATCCAAGATCTGTCTCCCAGAAGAGAAAGGGACCTCCCAAATCTGATCTCTTTTGTAGTCACCCAGTAAAACAGATTAACAATCAATTACTTTTCTTATACAAGCCACAGCCAGATCAACAGTGCCTCTGGTTACAATTAGAATCCAGAAATAGGAATGTGGAGCTAAGTTCTCCAGACAGCTTTGCATAATGCAATGCTAATTAAACTAAATTAAACTTTGGTTAATGAACTATGATAGAAAGTGGCAATGAAACCACTGCCGGCCATCTCTTCACAACCTGAGTGGCTATCTAAATCCTGATCCAGAGTAGAGGCCCTGTGTCTGCATTAGAGCAAAAATCATCTGCTAGACCTCCCTGCTCTCCACCCGTCCTCCCAGTTTTGCCAGCTGCGTCATGGACAACTCAGGCGGGCAAAGCTAGGAGAGAATCACCCCCACCTCCCAGTCTCATCCAACCAGGTCTCTGTGATACAAGCCGGGTCAACATACTCATCCAGAATCAAGTCCAGGATGGCTGTTGTTTTCCCAGTCATTGACCTGGCATTCAGCAGCAGTACCGTCAACCCAGTGGAACTACCACCAAGGCCATCCAAGCTCTGTGAACTGAGAGGCACTTCAGGAGCAAACAGCACCCTGTTGCAATCCCTTCCCGTATAATGCCTCCTACCTTCATCTTCCTTTCCCTCCACTTTTAAAATGGCTGCTGCTTAATTAGGGGAATGTGGAGTTCAGTTTTGCAATCCATAGAATTGTGCAAAAGCAAAAGTAAGCTGGCACATTCTTTACCAGTATGATATTTTGTCCACTGCATTTCTTGGTCAGTCTTAAGCCCTTTCTGCACCATAGGGGCGGAGAGGGCTGGAAGCGGAGGAACATGGAAGTGAGCACTTCCGAGTTTGCTGTGAAGAGGCTGCACCAGAATGCGATGGGCCGGGCTTCTCCCGGCCAGTTGCTACTTGCACCCGATCTAGATGGAGAGGCGGGTAAGAAATAAATCGTTATTATTATTATTATTATTATTATTATTTTAATTTTTTAAATGAAGAGGAGCGCATGAGCGCTGGTGTACTAAAGGTGAGTTTTTAAAACAAAATCAAACAGTGCATGGGCCCCCACCGCCCTCCCTGTCCTCCTGGGGGTGGCGAAACTGGTGCCACCCCCTCCCCTGCTGGGCACGGAGCCACACTGTGTGCTCCGTGGCCTGTTTGCAGCTGTGCTTCCTCGCTGGTAAGTGCGGCTGCGCCCAGGATGGGAGGCCACACCAGCCACCCATCTCACTGCCCTCCTGGCAGCAGGGAATGAATCGGGATAATTGTGTCCCCTGAACTTCCGGAAAATGGAGGGCTGGCCCCTGCCTGCTCGCAAGATGCGCTGTGCGTCATGCGGACTCTCTGCGAGCAGGCCGGGGCAGCCGCAGGAAAAATGGCTGGTGTGGAAAGGGCCTTAGACAAAGATCTTCTGACTTTTTAAATGATCTCTTCTGCAGTCAAGTTGTCTGCTTCAGCTTGTCCAGTGAAACCACTTTGATTCTTTTAAGTACTGCGTTACATTAATGCTGGATCAAAGTGATCCCCTGGAAGGCAGGGACAGTATAACTCTCTAAAGTCGAAGATGCAGTTTGGTATTCCATGATATAGTGACAAAGATAAATGGGGAAAAATTACGTATGCATTATGGTCAGAAGGCTCCAGTATGTAACCAAATGCTCACAATCAAATGTTCCATGGGCAGAGCTCTTGCATGGTTGCTGTCCCCTTCAGCCAGACTTGCATCAGAGAACCTCCTGGTGGATTGCACTCTATAAGAGTTCAATGACAAGGTTGCTCTTTTAGGATGGTAAAAGTCCTGGGACAGACACAACACTTGATTCCTGAAAACTTGCTTGCTTCCTGAAAACAACTTGCAAATCAGAAGCCAGCCTTGGGATGGAGTGCTAGTTTCCTCCCTCACCCCGCAACTCTCCACGGTGCAACCACACACCACCACCACCATCATGCTGCCCTTTTTTAACTCAGCAATAATGATGGTTTTCTGTTACAAAGCAGGGTTCTCTCAAAATCCAAGGATTCCGTTTGGACTGAATTTGCAGTCCATGGCTATAAGGATTGTTGTGTCTGCAGGCAAACCTCTAGTTGATGCAGGGAAAGGAGGAGTGGGGAAGGAACATGTGATTCTTAGGTGGCTCCTCATTTGCAAACTACAGTTGTTGCATAAATTATGCTATTCCCAAGTGTCCAAAGTCCAGATATGAAACACTTGACGAAAAACCTCCTGAAGCTTTGGAAACTAATTTATTATTCTGCGCAGAATAGGTGACCTCCGGATGCTAACGCTGCTTTCCAGAGTCACACCACACCAAGGTTCAAACAATGCTTTTGTACTCCAAAAGTTACACGTCATCAGCCCTCATCCCATTGGTTTATAACCCCAGTGACATCATTTGGCCAACTCTATTTTACTCTCGAGTAGTCCCTAGTAGTGGCCAGATGTGGCGTTGCATTGCCATGTGCTATTTTATTGTACCCAGAGATGCTTTGCAACGTCCCTCCACTTCTATCATTCCCTTATATGGTCATTTTGTCTCTCTCCAGGTGTGCCACGATCACATCTGGATGAGTCACACTCCTGGTTACAATGGAGTCTGACCTGGAGAAGAAGGAGCAATGGCAATATTGACAAGCTCCTAGTTCTTGCGCCGCCAAATCTCTTGCAAGCAGCTTGACTTTTGCAGAAATGGATACAATGGACAGGCAGTGGGGAATGGGGCTTTGGGGTGCTGTGTGTGGACGGTTTGGGTGTGCGTGTCAGTGAACACTTGTAGGATGCATGTAAGATGCGTGTAAGATGCGTGTAAGATGCGTGTCGGGGAAATGGACGTGTTTTGGGATGAAAATCATAGATCTGTTCAGGTTTTTACAACACAATTTTCCTTGGCTTGCTGAGAACCTGCATTGCAGCTGCACTAGACTAAGCTCTTTTGGTTTATTTTCAAATCTGATTGTAGGTTACTTTCTGTGGTTGTCCTCCAGGTCTAGTGTTGCAAGAAATGTAATATCTGAACATCTTTAACATTTCTGAATTTATATATGATTTTACATATGCCTAGGAAGACACCCCCCCGCACACACACACTCCTGGGCCTATTCCTTTTCAAAATGAAAACCCAAATTCTTTCCATAGCTGCAATGTCACTTTGTAGAAACCTTTTGATCATTTCCATTGTCTCCTCCTAAAAAAAACTCCAAGATTCCAGTTGCCTCTGTAACTGCAGCAATTTCAGAGTTGATTTGCTTCAACAGACCTATTCACATATAACTGGGGGAAGGGTGGTTAGGGTAACTACAGAATGGGGAGAGTACGGAATGGGTCATGACGTGCATGACCATCACACAACCATGGAACTGTACAATGCCATGTGGTTCCTTGACCACTCCCCATTCAATGGTTACTCTATCGTTCTCCCTCTGTGGCAGCCATGTATCTCAGCAGCCACTGCGGCATGAATCAGGTTGTGCCGGATGCTGTAGCTGGTGTGTGGCAAATCTTGAGCATCAAGGAAGGCTACACTGGTTAGAATGTTGCCCAAAGTTGCAGCTGTTCTAGGCAGCTGACTCTATGGTTGCATTTTTCTCACAGAACAGCCATTTTAATCACCAGAGATAGTGACAGATGACATGGCAAGCCACTCCCAAGGACCCTTAACCCCACAGCAGGGGTGGTGGTTACCCAGGGTGGTTAATTAGTCATCACCAACAGGTTTTTCTACCCCCACACGACATGCTAAGCCAGAGTGGTTCACTTTCCAGTGCTAACCATGGTGGTTTAGTGTTACATGTGAACAGGCCAATGAGTGGCTCAGTTCGGACGACACATTAGGCAACGGAGGGGGGGAACAATCATCAGTTGTATTGCTTATTGTGTTGTCTGGAGGGCAGCACACAACGCACACACAACTGACAGTACGTTAATCTGGCACTTTAAACAATGGAGCGAAACAACGGGCTTGTACGTTGTTTAGCCCGAAGCCCCATTGTTTAAAGTGTCATCCGAATTCTGCCCCCCCCCTCCGTGGACTATTCCGTTTCAGAATAGAGTTCTGCCGCCTAGAGCAGCTAAAAAACCCCAGCTGCTCTATGCAGCCAGCAGAACTCACAGTGCATGCTGGGATACGGCTGGGGGACACACGGAGGAGAAGCTGCAACAAAAATGGCTGCCACAAGTTCATTGCAGCTGGGGCGTTTGCCGGTTCCGAGCAGCACCAGCTGCAGCATGTTGTCTGTGGAGCTCCTCCTGCCTAACGCACGGTCAGTACGTTATTTACCCCTCCATTGCTTAATATGTTGTCCGAACTGAGCCAGTGTGTTGCACAAGTTTAGTCTTGAATTTCAATCCTGCCCTTTTCTCTCTGCACCCAAAACTAAAGAAATTAAGTTTCTCTGAGAAGATTTTACTCCATACTCAGCAACCTCACAAAACTAGAATTCCCAGGTATTTGGGGATGGTGCAGTGGGTGATGGTTGTGGGAAGCATGATAGCTTACTTAGCTTCAAATCCCTTTAAATTCATAATATATAGTCTGGTATCCATGCTCTGGTGATCTCCTGGAAATCTACTGCAATGCACCTTTGAAATACTCCAAAGAGGGCTAGAAGTTGCACCTAGTTATATTATGTTAATGCTACTGCACGCAACTAAATCCAGAAAAACTCAAACAAACTTCAGTAATTATTATTCAGTATCCTAAGCCTATAGTAATGTAATCACAATAACGCGGTCCAGATACAACTCATGCCGCTTCTTCATAGATAATTGCAAAAAATAAAGTCAATGGTCATTTGTTGCTTTCACATTTATATCCTCCTATCCAGCACTGTTTCGATTACCATACATGCTTCTTCACGCGCCCAGTTACTACAGAATATTCCTGGATGTGGGGAAATTCCCAAAATTGGCTGGAGAAGAACTAGCAACTTACGCGATAGATTGGTACATTCTGACCTGGAAAAACCTACTCGATCTTCCTTTTCCACCAGAGGGCACTATAGGTGTCATGGTTGTACCATATGCCCATTTGCTCTAGTGACCAAAGAATATGAAGATCCCATTACTCATCATATACATCAACTTAGACACTTTTCAAATTGCGCCACCAAATTGGCCATATATGTTATCATATGCCCATGCGGTCTATTATATATAGGAAAAACCAACCGCCGGATTCAAACGAGAACTGGCGAACATCGATCCAAATTAAAGCATCACATTCAGGAAGCACCGTTGGTGGAACATTTTGTGGCCAAACAGCACAGATTTGATGATTTTAGGTTTTTTGTAATTGACGTCGTTCAGTCACACAAGTACAATTGGATGGATTATGATAAACTATTGTTGCAGCTTGAAGCCAGACGGATTTATAAGCTTAACACCATGGCACCTCTGGAGTTAAATCAGAACCTTGATTTAGCCCCGTTCCTTTAAACTTTCCACTGTAAGGGATGACGGCAGTTAACACAGCAATTAAGCCAATGAGGCCTGATAATCAGTATTTAATGAGTGTAGCTGGCCTGAGGCAAGAACTAACACCCTGGAGCAGTTCAAAGCGTTTTTCAATGGGAGACAGGTCTGTAGGGTTTGCATCAACTAATAATTATGATAACATATAGGATATGTGTAAAAGACTGAATGTTTCCTCTTTAACTAAGCAGGTATCTGGAAAATATTTAAAAAATAGTATACGACGGTCCCAGTACTTAATACTTGCCCGTGAAAGCCTTTTGCCTATATGGGGATGAGTGACTCACTACATTAAGAATTATGAGTGGGAAGGACTCATGGTTTCGATATTATGGGATTGATAAGATTTAAGTATGTCCATTGTGGTTACAGAATGTACAGCAAAAATAGAAGTTTCTGAAGAAGATATTTACGAAACGAGATAAATTACCGGATACTCGTTAATCAACTATTGTTATAAAGTGAAAATCAACTGCTGTTATAAAGTGAAATGAAATCAACTGCTGCTAAAAAGTGAAACCAACTACTGTCAGTGTATTCATGCAGTAACATTTTCTGTTCTAAACAAGTACATGAGAAAGTCAAACCAACTGTTGTTTTCGAGTCTATGCAGTAAAATCAATTGTTAATTAAAATTTAAGTGAAATTAACTGTTGCCTGAAAGAAAAGCCATCTGGTGGCCACTTTATGTTAATGCAGTGAAAGTAACTGTGTTTAAACTTCTGGGAGCTTTGAGAATACACCAGCGTATATGTAACTACTAATTTGTAAATACCTAACCCATGAATTTTATAAATGTGAAAGCAACAAATGACCATTGACTTTATCTTTTGCAATTATTTATGAAGAAGCGGCATGAGTTGTATCTGGACGGGGCTACCTTTGAAGACAGTTCAGAAATTTCAGTTAGTTCAAAATAGAGCTGCTAGGTTACTAACCTGGACCAGCCAATTCAACCATCTGATACCAGTGCTCCATCAGCTGCACTGGCTTCCAGTCCATTTTCAACATGTTGGGGTTGACCTTTAAAGCCCTAAAACACATCTCCTTTCATATGTACCTGCTTGGATCCTTAGGTCATCTTCAGAGGCCCTCTTTTGGGTGCCCCCAACAAAGGAAGCTAAGTGGATGGCTACAAGAGAGAGAGCTTTTTCGGTGGTGGCACCTCACTTATGGAATAAACTCCCCAAACAGGTTCACCTGGCATGATGTTGTTATATTTCCAACGCCAGGCAAAGAACTTTTCTGTCCAAGATCTAAGCAATGTATCTTCTCCAATTTTTCAGACCCCTAGTGGGAACCATCACTGGGGCTGGCTTATTTTTTTCCCCCAGTGCCTACATGTGTGAAGAAGAAATGAGAACTTGCACGGTGATTGCATGTGGCAGCCCTAGGCTCAATGGCAGAAATGGAGCAAAAGGCGAGAAGGGAGACCAAGGTGTCGTGATTCATGCTTATTCTGTACATAATGAGTATGATGATATGTGGAGGCACTAGGCTCCTTTGAGGAACATCATTAGTTATTTCAGTGTGGCTGTGAATCCATTCCAAGTTTCAGTCAGGATCAGCCATAACTCTAAAGGAGATATCCAAGGTGCTGAACTCTAACCCTAAAATGGGCCCACAACCTTGGATCACTCTTTCAACATTCCGACTGAAACACAGAGTGGATTTGCAACCCCACTGACATTGGAGCCAGCAGTGTCCTGGAGGGGGAAGCTAAATCTGAGAGAAATAAGAGCGTTTCCGGAACGGAGAAAAGAAGCAGGATTTGAGAGAGTGCGAGCGTCATCACATTGGAGGTTTCATGCACATCTGCTGCAACTTTGAGCCGATCTACACGCTAGGTTTTTAACGTTTTATAAGGGTTATGAAAACTCTTTGGGCCACATGACGCACTCCTTATAACGTTGTATATCTGAGGTTTTTTGAAACTCACTTCAGTTATATACAACGGTTTCACTTTTAATAAATCGTTTTAAGTAAAATAATGTGTCCTTCCTTACCGTTTGTGATTCATGGGGGCAGTGCTTCATTGACCGGAACCCAAATGCTTAGCAGTTGATTGGTGGGGAAGAAAGTGGGGCTAAGGAGGAAGTGGGCGAGTGAACTACAACACCCACAATTCTTAGCCCGATACTCGCTAGGGAATGACAGAGGAACAAAGGAGGAAGTGTGTGACCGAACTACAACGTCCACAAGGCCTTGCTCTAAACTCAGTGTAAAAACAAAAGAGAAAGAGACAGGGCAGAAGAGTGTGTGACCGCACACACCGCATTAAAGACTGAAGACTGTAACTTGAGTACTCAGTAATGTGGCCTAAGACATTTTAGAACGCACCTATTTGGAACATTTTAAAATATTTTAAATGTTCCAAGGGACTGTGTAGATAGGCTCTGTGATCCACTTTTTCAGCGCTGGACTGTTGTGCTGTTCTCTCACCCTGAGAAAGTCCAGCGCTGAAAAAGTGGATCTCAGTCATGGCAGATGTGCATTAAACCTCCAGTGTGATGACGCTCTGAGAGAGAGATTGCAGTTTGAGACAAAGATGTAGAAAGATCTGAGTAGGGCCCCCCGTTTCTCTGGGAATCTGATATGTGGCTGCCCTGCTAAGGACTTATGCTGTCTACCTCCACCAACACTCTACTTGTGTGTGTATATATATATATATATATATGTAAATATTACAGAAACACGACAAATCTCCAGTCATGTCTCCTTCCAAAGCAACCCAAATCCTGGAACAACCCATTACTGGAGGAAGTGGAGTACATAGCAATATGGATGAAGAAAAGTAATTTGCATGTAAGACAGGAAAAAAAGCCCTACAACTCCCAACCCTCCCCTGTCCCCCGCCAGTCATGTTGCTTGGGGAATGCTGGGAGTCATAGGAACATGCATAGAATGGCACCCTTAATGCTTGGGGTTTTTTTCATGCTTTTAAAATAAAAACGATAACTGGACAAGATGCTTTAAACTGTGATTTGGATGGAAGTCTTTTGAGGTGGGTAATCCACTAAAAAAGAGTTTAGTTTCCCTATATGCTTTTATAAATCATTGTCAGCTTCATCCTTTAAGAAAAGAAAAGAATCTTCAAGTACATTCAACTAATAAGGGCAATTGTGTTTACTACCCTGTGAGGAAATAAAATATAGTCCTGGTTTAAGAACTGGAATAGTAGCAGTTGTGTCTTCCTTAGGCCTTTATCACACCTACGCGGTTTGCTTCTGCGAATTCCCCCTCCGTTTCTTATGCGAATGTGGCCTTTTGATCACACGTGGTCGCTTTTGCTCCGATACCTCAGCCAACTTGCCTGCACTTGTCTGCAAATGGACAATCCTCGTTCCAGGATATTTCAAAAGAGGAATTTTTTTAAAAAGGAGCGCTCAGGGAGCAACAACAGCAAGAGGGGGACGACATCGTGTGAAAGAATTGGATCAAATTCGCGGTGAGTGCGCTTCAAACCACCCGTGTGATAAAGGCCCGTTTCTCAGTCTGATCTCCCCTAGCTGGGTGGGGAAATTAAGACAAGATTGGCAAGTTTGATGAGAAGTTATTGGAGGGCAAAAGAAGTACATGTGCATACACCATGGGAAGAAAAACGTTTCTCATATCACGTTCAACTCTCTTAAAAATCAGCCTCCAGCTTACTCTTCTGCAAAGGGTTTTATGACTTCTCAGGATGTTTTAACTGCACAGAGAGGTCATACATGGACCTAATGATTGTTTCTTTGGAGGAACTGGGATTGTTTGAACAAGTGTGCACACAAAAATGGGGTTTTCCCTCTAATCTTTATTCCCCCTTGGTTTCACATATCTTATTATCCTAAGAGCTTAGAAGAAAGCTTATTCTAAATGAACTCACCAGAAGGTTAAATACTAAGGATAGATTAATGACCGCCTTTCTGATAATGGTTCAAAAGGACCAAGTGTTACAGAGTTCTGTATTGCTATAATTCTTAATATGCCAGATCTATTTACTGGAAGAAATTGTTTTGGAGTGGTGATGATCTGAAAGGGCAGCTACTAAATTGTGTTCTTGTTTTCAGTAAATTGATTGGGCAATGTTTTTCCTAAAACATTGCATGCAGTGCCAGTAAATGGCAAAGTATGAAGTCCGATTTTGCAATCCATAGACTTGTGTAAGGACCAAGATAAAATAAACATATCTATCTGTGTGATTTCCCTAATGTTTTTCTCACCGAAAAGAAATCTACCCCTTTCTTGGGCAGCCTCATTTCTTTCCAAATCAAATGAATTGTTTCCATTGATCAAGGAACCACGTTGGCATCTGGTACGTAATACTGCCTTTGAAAATTATGCCTTTGCTTTTTAAACTCCCCCCAAATTTACAAGGTCTCAGTTAGATGACTAGATTAATCAACAATGTATTTAGTGAATGTATTGGTGGGGACCAATTTGGATTGCAGAAAAAGAGTTTAAATGGGATTATACTCTTTTTAGACTCTTTTGGTTTTGATGTATATCTCTAAGGCAATAGTTTTTTGAGAAACTGAACATCTTTCAGTTTCTCAAAAAAGGCACCCCTTCTGAAGATCTGGTAATACACACATTTTTTTTAAAAAAACAAGTAATTAATCAATGAATTTGTTAAAAGGCAGAATATTCATCAACTAAACATTCTTTAATTGGTTAACCCTAACATATGTTTATGCAAGATTTAGCTGAAGTTTGGTATTCCCATATTTCATGTCTCTAGCCCTCTGCAGGTGTTCACTCTTAAATGTATGAGGGGGGCTATGGGAATATATGGGGCTAGTTCTACCCCCTTGAAGATGTTGCACATGTTGGCAATGCTCTGAGCCAATGTGCAATCAGCTGAGTTTGAAGAGGATACTATTACAGGTTTTAAGAGAATAGTTGATTTAGCTTTATTGAAATTGCTAGGAAGGCTACTGAAAAAAATTGTTAACTAACCTTCCTCAAAATATAACAAGACGTATTTTTATGAAATGCCATGTGAACTCAAAGTTTTTGCTTATCCATTAATAAGCAATGGTACCAATGATTTTAAAAACCAGCTAGATATAAAATGTGTAGAAGTATTTATATATTTAAGTTTAAGTAATTAATTTTGCGTTAGGAGTTGTCTCCTCAAATATATAATTCAAAATTAATTTTATCTGGCTTGAAAGATATATGCTTAAGCCTTTTTCATATATTTTAATCGCATTGGTAATTTTTAGGTGTTAAGACTGTGAGCCCAAATTTATGGGCTGGTAGATTTATGGGCCCAGTTTGCATGCTGGGGTAGCCCAGAATTTTTAAGTGGCTTGATTGCTGCTGGTAAGCTCCTTCTGTCAGCAGGAGCAACTAAGGAAGCCAGGGATGCTCATATCCTGGCTTGTTAGTGCTACATACAAACCTGGAACTCTGGCTTCTCTCTCCCCCAACAAGCCAGAGTTATAATTCAGGGTTTGGTCTCGTCAGGTCTATCAGTATAAGCAAAACACATCAACTGTGCAGCCTATTGGCTTTCTAATTGTAAGTGACCAAAACAGTATCCTGCATGAAAAATAGCAGAACAGTCACGAGCCTCTAGAAACCTGTTTCACAATAATCTCTCTTAACTTGTTGTCTGTCTAAGATATCAGCAATGCATCTTCTCCAGCCTTTCAGTGCCCTGCTGCTGCAAACATTACTGGTATTGGCCTCTCTTTCTGAAACATGCAGATGTGCAGAGAACACTTGCACAGTGATGGCATGTGGTAACCCAGGACTCAATGGATTACCTGGAAGAGATGGGAACAATGGTGCCAAAGGAGAGAAAGGAGACCAAGGTATCATGCTTCTGATTTTCAATTATATAGCAGGAAGGAAGCATGTTAACATTTGTGATGGTTTGCAACAACATCAGTTTTCCACATGTTGGATATGCTGTGTACAACAAATGACAGTACAAGGTAGCCTTTACATGCACAGAGGTTGTACATCCCTGATCTAGAAGAATAAAGGCAGCCATCATGAGTGGAGGAGTAGGATGACAGGTGGCTGATTGGTGGGGGAGTCAAAGATCTTCTCTAAATGAGTGATTATTGCATGCTCGAAAATGGCCAGTCATGGAAGTCTGCAGGTCAGTACACGACGTCTTCAACGTCAAGGACATCTCCTGCACTATACCCTGGAAACCCCTCTTTTTTTAAAAAAAAAACCAGAGATAATGTGGTGTTATCAGGGAGATCATGGGGTCTCCCAGTGTGTAAAGTTGGGCATGATCTACACTACTGCTTTAAAATGGGTTATAATGGTATTGACAATTATTGAGGCCCAGAACACACTCCATATATGGTTATATCCTGTTTGGTGTAGATCTGGCCTTGGTGCCTAGATGACGCTATCTCGTTAAACTCAATGGAGCCTTTCCAAGAAGAGAAGTTGCAATTGAAAATCACGTGGTCAAATGTAAAGGACAGCGTCATCATGGTGGGAAGACTGCAAAGGACCAAAGCCCTGATAAGGCTGCAAGATTTTTTCCTGTGTGTAGAGAAGCTCAAAGAGATGTTTCCTTTTGTCACACACTAGGAGTCCAAGTGAGGGGCCAACAGGGTTTCCCGGGAAAGGCTGGGCCTCCAGGATCACCTGGAATTCAAGGTCCCCCAGGTCAGAAAGGCCAAAAGGGAGACACCACAGGTAAGAATGCAATTCTTTGATGCGACAGTCTCCTGCCACTTAGGGAACGGTTAAACAACCACTTCTCTCTGCAATTTTTTTTCACTCCAAATCATCCTTGTACTTCCGTCCAAACACCCAAAACAAAATCCTCACCTGGGTCTTCAATCTAATCCTGTCAGTGCTATGCTCTCACGATGGAAGGAATGGGAACTTCAAGGGCATCAGATGCCTGCTCTCAAGGCAGTTGGTGACTAGTTCACCCTTAGAAATCAGAAACTGTAGGCCCAGATCATACATCCTTCAGTTACCATGCCACTGGGGATATGTCAGCCATCAATGGTAGGCTAACCATATAAAAAGGAGGACAGGGCTCATGTAACTTTAACAGTTGTACAGAAAAGGGAATTTCAGCCGGTTTCATTTGTCTGCAATTAGTTCCTGGTGATATTCCCTCTTCATCACAACAGTTAAAGTTGCAGGGGCCCTGCCTTCTTTTTGTATATGGTAGTATAGTGCCTGCACCTTTAACTGATGTAATGAAGAGGGAATTTCACCAGGAACTAATTGCAGACAAATGACACTGGCTGAAATTCCCTTTTCTCTACAACTGTTAAAGTTACATGAGCCCTATCCTCCTTTTCATATGATCAGCCTAATCAATGGGTTCATGTGGAAGTGCCATTTCTGTCAGCCAGTTACTGTATCTAGAGCCATCCTGATTCCCATGATATAGGTGGCAGATTTTTGAGCTACCACCATCACTGAAATAAGGATGACTGGTGATACAAGGTTCATACAAATGGTGTCTCCATGTGAACTTGGCCACAACACTCTCTCGCAGCCAATCACATAGAGCATGGGTGGGCGATTTCGTAGCAACATTGGAAGCTGCCATCTACTGAGTCAGAGCATTGGTCCATCCATCTAGCCCAGTATTGTCGACACTGACTGCCAGCCATGGCTCTCCAGGATTCCGGGCAGGATTCTTTCCTTGCCCTACCTGGAGAAGCCGGGGATCGAACCTGGGACCTTCAGCATGCAAATCAGGTGCTCCGTCACACTGAGCTATGGCCCCTCCCATAGCTTCAGGGAGTCTGGGAGCCCATTTCAACCCCGGGACTGCCCAGTGGCCACACACTGCCCCCACCGCCATATCACTGAAATTCAGCACTGCGGCAGCAATTAGCAGTTTGCTGCCAAAGTTCAGTGGATGACACAACAGAGACTGAAAGGGGCCAAATTTAGCTTCTTTCAAAGGTACATTTGGCCCTCTTTGGCCTCTGTCACATTGTACCCCTGTAATTTGTCCACAACCAGCAATTTCTTTGCCGCCACCATTGCCACGGTGTGGAATTTCAGAGGCCCATGGACCTTGGGTTACCCACCCCCATCGTAGAGACTGCTATTGCATTTGAAATTTGAAAGTACCCCATGGATCATCTGCTAGACGTTAGGATCTGCTCAAAGAAATGGACTATTTTAAACTTCCCTGTGCCACTTAATCCACTACTGAAATGCTCCTATAATTGGATTAAAACATTAATTGAATAAATCCTAAATCTCCCTTCCTGCTGCTTCTTGCTTCTGCCCACAATGAACAAGTGGTCCCTCTCTCTCTTCTTATTTAGCTACATTTTGCATCTCTTTTAGATCAAGGGTTTTCAGTATCTGTGTTTGTGAATGTAGGTACATGGCTCCCAGGATATGGGTTGAAGGCATAGGATGCAGAAACTTTGCTGAAGCTAAGCAGCTCTTGGTCTGGTCTATGCATGGATAAGAGACCATCTGGAAACCTCATACACATTGGCTGAATTCAGACAACACATTAAGTAACTGGGGGAGGGGGGAAACAATCATCAGTTGTGTTGCTTATTGTGTTGTGTGGAGGGTAACACACCACTCACAAACTACTGACGGTATGCTATTCCGCCCAAATAAGCAACGGAGAGAAACAACTGGCTTGCAAGTTGTTTAGCTCAAAGCCAGTTGTTTAAAGTGTTGTGTAGAGGGGTGAGTGTGTTAATGGTGTGTGGTGAGTGGGTTAAAACACAAGCCCATAGAGGCAGGCGGCAAGAGCGACCAAAGCGGCAGCTGCCACTTTGCTACAACTGGCGCAACTTGCAGAGGCTGCTGGGATAGAACTGGGAGGACTGAGGGTGGGTGGGGTGAGGGGCAGGGGCTGTGTCAGTCAAATGCCAGGTTGACTATTAGTCCACTCAACACCAGCCCCAACCACCCACAGTTGTGTAGGAATATGTTGTATGGAGAGTACCCACAAAATAACCAACTGTGAGTTAGCTACTCAACCCACCATTGACTAATGTGTTGTTCAAATGCAGCCATTGTCTTGAGCTCTATCATAGAAAAAAGACATGCTATGGGTGACATATATATATATATATATATATATATACACACACACACACACACACAATTAAAACAACAAACTGCAGATAGCACAAAGGAATTTAATTTGTATTTAATTATGTTCCCTTATCTCCAATCCGTTCCCCACCCTCCTTAGCTGTTGATGCTACTCAAAGACAAGTAACTGCTTTGGAAAAGAGCGTCCAGGCTCTTCAAGCTGATCTCATCAGACACAAAAAGAGTAAGATGGAATATGTATTTTCAAAGCTTTGTTCTCAACTTTATTTTTAAATGCTCACTCAAGTGTGTGTGAGAGAGAGACAGAGACATACAGAAAGAGGCTAATTTCGAGATAAGCACTGTGAAAACTCCTGTATTATGTTCCTTCCTAGTCAACAGCCCTCTTCATATGCCTAGGAACATGGAAGTTGCTTCCACGTGGTTCCATTACACACTGCAGGACTGCAAGTTTGAACAATGCAGCAATATGGATGAGGAGGTTAATTATTACATGGCTTCCTCACATAGGGCATTTCTACAGGACACTTTTATCCTGCACCTTTACCACACTTTCTGTTTCCGGATTTTTGCGGAATTTAGATCGGTTCTTAACGCAGCCAATTTTTTTCCTTTTACTGCAGAATGCTACCTGGCCAGTTACACTGGTGGGTGGAGCCTGGAGAGATATTATCAGATATCAGCAGCATTGTACGGCCACTGTCCACTGGGTTAGCCTCTTCCCCCTTCTCAGTATGAATTTTTCCATTTCAACTTCCTTGCCTGCCATTTGCACTTCCACTGCCTCCGATCCCAACCTCAGGCACTTTTATATCCACAGAACTTTGGCAACTCTGGATGTCTGGTCCCTCCCTCCCTACCTCCACCCCCCCTCTCTCTCTCTCTCTCTCTCTCACACACACACACACACACACACACGTACAAAGCAAGCAGTTACACTTTTCTCATTTGTGTGCACATGGGGATTATTTAGAAAGGGGTTCAAACTTTTCTGGGCACCAACTGCAGAGCAGAGTGACTTCCCCCCCCCCCCCAATCCCACTGTAAAGCAGAGGCAGCTGCAGCTGTAAAGGCTGATGGGAGAATCTCACCACTCCATCATTGCTGACATCGCACTTAGATCTAACACAACGGCAAAAGTACGTGGGAGGCAGCCATGGTATCATTCTGGAACTGCAGGAAATATCGCACTCTCCCCGTTCAGAGAAAATGCCGGAAAAGCAGATAGAAGGCACAGGATGAACGTTGGAGAAGAATAACATTGCGTAAAGAAAATACCATGCCTGAAGAATGATGATCACACTACAAAGCCCTCGTGTAGAGAAGCTCACAGTTAGCAACCCCATCCTCTGGAGAAATGGTGCCAGTCTGGTGCACATGTTTCACCCACTCCCATTCAGTGTGTGAATGGGAGTTCACAAATGCCCACATGTTTCACCCACTCCCATTCAGTTGCATTATTCACATATATACATACACCTATGACATGAGATTGCAGCTCCCTTGCTGCTGGATGGAAGGAGCATTCCTCAGGCAGATTTAATTCAGTGCCCTTATCAGCATCGCACCCATAAAAGAGGAAAAGGAGAAGCAAGAATGAAGTTGTGAGCAAATGAATGAATATGAATGTGGCATGATCCATCCTGTCTTGAACACTTTTAAGTCCCACTGATTTCAGTAGGAGAGTTAAGGATGCAGTCAACTCTTCTATTATTGAAATCGGTGGTCATCAGAAGTGCTTCACTTTGGCTGGATCATGGCTATGGGTTGTGTGGACCAATTGTTATGTAGGTGTTCATTTCTCACAAGCTGATTCCGTTTGACGGCTGGTTAGCCGATTATGCGCATAATCGCTGAAGCGCTTTATCGTAAATGCTTGTATGCAGGAGGTAATTGAGCACTCAACAGGTGACCTACCGGTTGTTTCAAATGCGCTTTACAAGTAGTTAATGCGGAGAATCGCTTGTTCACATAGTCAAAAAGCGCTTTAACGGCTGGAGCAAAATAAAACTCGCTATTTAACGCGCATTTGATAATGTGCATAATCGGAGAGAAAACATGCCTCTATGCCCGTTTTTGTAGAGGTAAATTTTTTAATGTGCCTTGAAAGAGCTTTAAATGCCTCTTGTAGAGGCAGCCTGTTTCTGCAATTTCTCACTGTCTTGTGCTTTTCTCTCCTGGTCTAGTTCTACTGATACAAGGGGCAATGAGCGTTGGTGGGAAAATCTTTGTTTCCACTGGCCAGCATGACACTTTCCTAAATGGGAAAGCTTTGTGCGCAAACGCTGGGGGAGCACTTGCCAGCCCAAAGAACGTGAATGAGAACACAGCCTTGAAAATGATTGCGAAGAGGAATTCGAAGTACGTTTTTCTCGGTATAGACGATATCCAGACGGAGGGTAGATTTGTGTATCTGAATGGAGCGTCTATAAGTTACACAAACTGGAAACAAGGAGAGCCTAATAATTTGAATGACGAGGACTGCGTTATACTACTTGAAGATGGAATATGGAATGATATTAGTTGCGAACATAAATCGCTGATTATTTGTGAAGTTTAATATATTTACAAAGAACCCGAACTTCAATTAGTAATTGAAACCTAGCAAAGCACACCATATGCATGTGAAGAACTGCCATGGGGAATGCTGTAGCTTAAAGCACCTGGCTTTCAGGATAAAACATCCATGAACTAATTAACTAGAGGAACATGCGGACACAAATGTAATCATTGCTCTTTCCAATGGAAGGCCCCTCCATAAACCAATATCACCTATGCTGCATGGTTGAAAAAAATAAACTCATGGCATAAACCTGGATTGTTTGATTGATTGTATTCATAGGCCACACAAAACATTAGATTAGATTAGGGATGTCAGAGAAATCCATTTGGGGGTGGAGTTCGATGCGGCTCAGCCCCCTGGTCTTCATTTGGTTCCCACTGTGGCAGTTGACTCAATCTACATCAAGTCAGGCCAGTTCGCAGGTTTTCTGTGAATTTTGCTCATGCTTAAAGGTTCTGCAATTTGTGCAAATTTCTGAGCAATTTGCACAAATGATGGTCAAATGTATGCAAATTACAGTCAAATGTATGCATGTGTTTGCACAAATTACACAAATTTGACTGTAACTTGTGTGATTGGTGCAAATTCAGCTGTGATTTGCGCAAATTGCTCAGAAATTTGCACAACTCGCAGAACCTTCCCCCCAAAATGGGCAAAACAGTTCCCCGAATTCAGGGAACAGCCCTCAGCTCAGCTCACATATGCAGAGCAAGTTGTACATGCCACAGAATTCTATTGAACCAAAAATGAAGCAGATTTCCCAGCGACAGACATCCCTACATTAGGTACATGTATCTAATCTCTCTCTTGTGAACTGCGTTTTGCGTACCCACACTAAACAAGAGAAAGATATCAAATTGATATACATTACTATGACACTGTTGAGACTATAGGCTAAGCCATGGTGATTTAGCATTTTGAGTTAAACATTATGACTTAGCATGTTGTATGAACCATTCCTAACCATGGTGGCTACATAACCACAGCTTAAACATGTTCACTAACCATTTGCTGCAAAAGGGTTAGCAGCCTAATCATGGCTTAGCGTGTTGTCTGAACAGGCCCTATGAGGAAGCTCATTAGCATCATCAAGCTAAACGATACCATAAGGATCCCAATAAATAAAATAAACAGCTCAAACCCACATGAAGCCAGCTGCGCAAAAAAAAAACCCAACTCCCCCCCCCAAACAGGAAAAGACGGCCTGGATTAGTTATTAAGGCCCATTTGAAAGCCTGTACTGTAGGAGTAAAGCAGATTTCATTTTGAAGGGTGTTCCATAACTATGAGGTAAAGACAGTAAACACTGTTAAACATTCTCCCTAAATCCCTGAGAGGTGAGAAGTCTAAGCAGAACACTACGGTGCTTCATTTCCATTGTCTGAGAAAGCACTAGAAATGTGTGGTGTTCTTTGAATACCTTCCCATGTACAAATATACAAACAGAATATTCTGTGAGCCAACAGACTTCTTAAAATAAATGTGAAAAAAGAGGCTTGACAGCTGCTAATCCTACCCTGGATTCTCACAGAGAGCAACTGTGCCTTAGGGATTCCTCGGCCAAATCCGGGCCTCTGTCTCTATCTTCCAATTAGAAACTGTCATTTCTCTGCAGCGTCCACTAGCTGAATGGTGTCACCTTCAGGATGTCGATTCTCTCAGAGGCAAGGTGGCCATTTAATTGATGAATCACTCAAAAAAGAGGACACAATTGTGTATAAAATCTGCATATGCAGATTTATATTATAGATGCAAATTTAGAAATTATTAGGATTTAAATAAAAATACAGTACGTCTCAGCACAGTATGGAAGACTTTGATCAAGTGGCCTGTTTTCATCCATTCTGATGGGTTTTTATCTGTAAACCCACACTGAACAAGACAGACCTGCAATTCAAATATAGGAAACCTTCAAATAGAGGATGGTCCTCTGGTATCCCTTCAAATAGAGCTCGTAAAAAAAGAAAAAAGTCAAGAAAAGAAAGAGAAAAGAAAAGAAGGCACATGGCCACCCTAGGTTTAGGGCCCACTCACGGAATTTTGATAGATTACCCCTCATCATAACTTTGGAATATTGACTTGTCTACTATGGAATGCTTGCCTTATGCAGAGGATTCTGGAATATGTTCTAGAATCCTTTTGGGCCTTCCCATTGCTCCCATTTGAATTTAGAGTAACTAGCTCTCCACAGCAGCAAGGCACTGTGGGGAATGTTGAATACTGACGGGCAAGCTACCTTTCAGAAAGGTTTGTCCACTATTAAGGAATCCCAAATAAACATCTGAAGCATTCCAAGATTTCTTGCAAGACCCATTTGAAAATCACTACTCTAGCTTCTGCCCTGCACAACAATCATATAAGAGCATTATCAATTTCTATGCTTAATATATTACCAGTGATAAAATCTTATGTTGCATCTAGTTTGTGATAATGGCATTCTTTTTGCATAAATCAGGACAAACAGAACCATATTATGCAGTAAGAAATGCAATTTTTGGCACTGAAAAATAGCATGGGTTCACTGAATACAAATGGTAATTTTTCTGATATGAATTATATTTTCCTTGCCTTCACTGAAAACTTATCTGTGTAATTCTTATGGGAGATTATGTCTTTATATTCAGTAATTGGTGTTTCTGAAGTACAAAAATGGTTCTTAAAAGTTTGGCAGGGTATTTTGATTAGGTATTTATATGGAGATGCAAGAAACACCTGTAAATATAAGACTGTGCTATATATCCAATTGTAGCACAGTATTTTTTAAAATCTATTCCACATTTAACTAGTTTATGTATTCTAGAGGTGCAGTACTGCAGTTCAAGTTTACTTAAGCAAAGTTTGAAGTGAATTTTAACTTGTTTTTATGCTTTATGCTTTTACATTTTGTATATTGGTGTTTTAATTGTTCAATGTTTTTAAGTTTTGTAAACCGCCCAGAGAGCTTCGGCTATGGGGCGGTATATAAATGGAAGAAAATAAATAAATAAATAAAATAAATAAATAAATTTAGAGGATCCTTGGGTGGAATATCTCTATAGGCAATTTGGAGGACCCTAAAATAGGTATCTTATAAGTAGGACCATATTTAACATGGAGCTAGATGGGACCTAGGCCCACCAATATAATATTTGGCTCCAGGCTAGCTGCAAATATGAGAGCTGTCACCAACACATCTGGAGGGCACCATGTTGGGGAAGGCTGGTCTAATGTCCACACGTGTTCCCTCAGTCAATCCATCTTGCCTCTTCTGAATAACCACGCATTAGATTGTACTGGAAAGCTATTTAAAGAGATGGTCTTCATTTTGTTTACACTGAAACGTATGCATCACAATTTTATTTGAGCATCCGTATAACTGCTGGACATTAAGTGAAAAAGGTGTTCATTTCCTTCAGTCACACATAATTGCGATTCAGTAATGCCATGATCATCACTACCACATGGAACATCAAGTTTTCCAACCTATGATGACGTGATTACAGAGGCTCATTCTATTATTTTAAAAACACATATTATCAGAGTATCCAAACTGTATTGCTGTCGTTGTTTTACTCTAATCGTAATGGGTATGTTCCCAAAGTTTGGCAACAAACTGATTAGTTTTTGATTTCTGCTCTCCATTTTACCAAGTAGGAACATTGTTTACCTGAGTTTGGCTTCCTACAGAGAAGAGATCACTGGATACCTTATGGCGTCCTTGTGATATTGGGATGATCCACTCCAGGTTTTAGTCTGAACTCTAAAGGAGCTATCCAAGGTGCTCCAGACCTTGGATAGCTCCTTTAGACTTCTGACTGATTCTGACTGAAACCCAGAGCAGATACACCATGCCACTGACATCAGAGCCACCAAAGTAATCAAATCAAGTCTGCCCCCCTCTTCTCACACTCCATCCTTAGACTGAGACCAATCCAGACTTTATGGCAATCCAAGGTCTCCTCCCACCCTCACTCAGGTTTGTCTGACATCCAGCCTGATGAAGAGTTCTGGTGAACCTGAGAATGGGAAATTTCCTTACAGGCCAACATGACTTCCTTTGCTTGTTGTGTTCCCATAAACTTTATGGGATAACTTTGTGACATCAAGAGGCATTCATTGAACATCCTGGATCATTTGCCAGCAATTCGCCTGACAAACGTTTATACGGCCAACATTCATAGAAATAAACCTGTACAGTCTCTTAAAATAACAGATTAAAAACAAATTCTTCACAAAAAAGGGGTGTCTGAGAATAGAAAGAAGGGTAATTTGTGGCCCTTTGTCAGCTCTTTTTTGTGGATTGAAAACCCATTCATTTCAATAGGACATGTCGCTATACATATCAAAAGCATACCTTCAGTGGCTCTCGGTATCCCAAATCTATTCACCTTCCCCATTACCCCATTCTTATCAGCCTATTTTATTATTATATTTATATTATATTATATTATATTATATTATGTTATTATAATGACTTTATAAGTGCATAGGTTCTTTTCAGCTGAAATTATGCCAATTACTAGGGATGAAAGCCTGTTTCTGTATATGTACAGTCCCGGGAATTTGTATTCATTAATCCACTTTTTTTCTCACAAGTGGTCAGATTCTACCGTACCTTGTTTTTAAGTGATTTTTAAGAGGTAACTCTCTGTTGATGTTTATACAATTAACATACATTAATAGAAGAACCATGATGGTGATACCATATTGCATTGTTTCATAGATTTCTCTCACCCAGTGAAGAACTGTGTGAAGGACATATAGAAAGAACCCCTCCTTAGCCTGTCACTTTGTCCTCCCGTAAGTGTTTGACCTGCTGATGTTATGCCTGTCTTGTTAGCGCTGTCTCTGGGTTGAACGAGTCACAGAGAGAACACCTTATTAACAAGCCCTGTCCTAAACGTATAACGCTTGGCTTTTTTTTTCATAGTATGCCCTGTTTTATAATAGCAAGATTTTTTATTATTTTCTTGCGCACTGAAAGAGAGCTTCGTCAGCTTGTTACTCAAACAGAAACGTGCCAGCAGAAGGTTTTTTTCTTTGCTTCTGACTTTAGCCATTTAAAAGGGCAACATCGGAGTGAATATCTCGACTGTGTCCTGCAATGGGGGACAAACATCCATGGGACTCATAGCCACATGCTACTGCTAATGGTTTTTCTGCTTACTTTACGGAGAGCAATATGATCCAAGCTGGTGAAACTGCTAATTGTTGATTGCTGGCAGGCTTGTTCTTTTTAGAAAGTGCCAAAGAATCTCAGGGAGGGAATAATTGAGGGCACCTGATTCACTTCATAAATGTGCTTGTTCTCAGAAAATACTATTAGCATGACTCAGATGTGTACTGAACACTTTGCTACCTGACCAAACAGTCCCCCCCACACCCATTTTCCTTTTTAATGTGTCTTACATAACACAACGGTTGAATATTGCTTTATTCTCCTAGCCATTAGGGCTTTATGGAGAGTCCCTGCTGGCCATTTAATTTTGCATTAATTATACATTTGCGGTATTAGCACCAATCGAAGCCTACGCATACGGCACTAATGGAACTTTTGAAGGAGTTCCGATTAGGTGGTTTGCAAAACGAAAAGTTGTTTGTGTGTTTTTTTAAAAAAAAAACAGAAAGCTGCTGTGTCTCTTGGATAAAGCAAAGCGCAGAGCTGTGAGCAAGACTAGAGAGCTGTAATTTCTTATGTGATTATGGAAATTCAAAAAGCCACTTTTCTTTATTCTTCGTTACAAGCAGGACATGGAAAATTATCACAAGCCTTGGAATAACGTTTAGGCAACAGGCATAAAAATCAACCAGACGTTTCCATATTAGTGGTTCCTTTTTAAATGTATTTAATCCAGGATTTCATAAATTCTGTCTCTGGTACCTGCCAACCTAGCTACTTTAGGGTGACCAGATAAAATCCAGGTCCGAGCTCATGTAACTTTAATAGTTGTAGAGAAAAGGGAATTTCAGCCAGTGTCATTGGTATGCAATTAGTTCCTGGTGAAATTCCCTCTTCATCACAACTGTTAAAGGTGCAGGCACTATACTAGAGTGACCATATACAAAAGAAGGAAGGTCCCCTGCAACTTTAACTGTTGTGATGAAGAGGGGATTTCACCAGGAACTAATTGCATACAAATGACACTGGCTGAAATTCCCTTTTTTCTACAATGGTTAAAGTTACATGAGCCCTGACCTGGATTTTATCTGGTCACCCTAAGCTACTCACATTGTCAGACATGCGATCTGATTTTGATGTATGGGCAGATTCTCATGAGTGTAGATAGTTCCAAATATTTTAGAGCTTTAAAGAACAATTCCAGCACTTTGAAATAGACTAGCAGTAAACAGGCAGCCAGTGCAGCTAACGTAGTACTGATGCAAAGCGCTCGAAAGGCCTACTCAGGCAGCATCCAGGTCACTGCATTCTGTACTAGCTGCGGCTTTTGAACCCTCTTCTTGTTGGGAATATTGCAGCCTCATCTGCAATTTGCTAGAAGAGGCAGTTTCGCTGTTAGTTCATTAGTTCATGGAAATCTTGACCACAGGTAGCCTTAGGGTTTTGTTTTTTTTAGCCTACAAAGTGGTTTCCTGTGATTTCTTCCTTTTACTCCTCCCCTTCCTTCCCCTTCCCCCTCTGTCTTTCTGACCTCCTCCATTGCTGGGAGCACATGTGTTTGCTCTCTCGCTCCTGCTGGTGTAATGGAATACAAAATTGACTGAACAAACTCTTAATAATAATAATAATAATAATAATATTTATTTATAACCCGCCTCTCCCTATGGATCTCTTCAGAAACTCTATGCTGTACCTGCATTGTATATGCAAGAATGTTTATGGGTAAAACGTTTTTTGTTTCTTCACTAGAGAAGGGTATGGTCTCCCTTTATTGTTCCAAAATAGCCTGTGTGCATGTGGGACTGGTAAACGCTCACTCTGTTTTGTCTTTTTGTTTGTTTCTCACTTCTAAGGCAACCTCCCCATGTAAAGCACATTACAATAGTCTAGATGTAACCAGGGTGTGAATAACTGAGGCAAATCCTGCCATCCCAAGATAGTGTCACAGCTGGCATACTAGACTAAGCAGATAAAAGATATCCCTTGCCACAATAACCACCTCTGTTTCCACAGAGAGACTGAATCCAGTAGGACTCCCAAGTGGAACACCATCCAGAACACCCCTGTCTCAAATGGTTTGTTGTGTGTATGAATGAGAGACAGTAAAGGAAAGTCAGTGTGGTGTAGTGGTTAGAGTGTTGGACTGGGATGCAGGAGATCTGGGGTCTAGTCCCCAGTCGGCCATGAAAGCTCACTGGGTGACTTTGGGCCAGTCACTCTCTCAGCTCAACCTACCTCACAGGGTTGCTGTTGTGAGAATAAAATGGAGAGGAGGAGGATTATGTACACTGCCTTGGGTTCCTTGGAGGAAAAAGGAAGGATACAAATGTAATAAATAAATAAATATCCAGATCAATTGGCTTCCCCACCCACAGTATCTCTGTATTTTCTGAATTATGTTTTAGCTTGTTCATCCTCATCCATTCCCAAACTGGCTCCAGAGATCTGTTTAGGAGTTCCACAGCCTCCCTGGCATTAGTAGATGAACAAGATGGAGAACTGTGTGTTACCTACATATTGATGGTACTTTAACAAGAATTGAACCTTGCAGCACCCCATGAGACGAAGGCCATGAGGTGGAACAAAAGCGCCACTGACTGAGTATGTCCAACCAGAAAGGGCTGAGGCCACCACAACACGAACACCTTGCTTCCTAATCCCACCCCAGCCGGACAATCCAGAAGAATACCATGGTTGATATTGAAGGCCTCCAAGGACGTCCACGAGAATCAATAGAGTCGCATCGCATCTATCCATTCTCGGGCATCAGGGTGATCAAGGCTGTTTCCATTCAAGAATGATGGACTATGCTACCAGAACAGGTCGTGATGGCCTTCCATGCTTTGAAAAAACACATCTAATAATTTGGCAAGTGCATGACTAAAGTTACAGCAAATGTCTCAGCCATGAACAGTACACAGGATATAGAGGCAAGATGAACCACCTCCCCAGTCTGTGCTAAAAAACAGAAAACTCTTCTGTGCTATATGAAAAGCTGCTGTGGAAAATTCCCAAGAAATGTTCTCTACATTTGCTTTTCCAGTGCTCATCAGTCTGTTCAATTCATCATTTAATGTTCAGGACCTGACATCATTTAATGTTCAGGACCTGACAAAGTAAAAGGAGGCACAACAGCTTTATTGCAAAAGGAAGAAAAATGTTTACAGTAAACAAAATGTGTGTCTGTGAGAGAGGGTGGGGAGAGACAGTTATATCTGAAAAAGCCTGCCTTTTCAACATCCTAAAAGCTACATCAACCATGAAGAACTGGGCAGGATCTGCACTACTCCTTTAAAATAGTTTACAACAGTAGTGACAGCTGTTGGGCCCCAGGACACACTCCATATACAGTTTTCAAAAAGTTTTCAAAGTGTCATATCCTGCTTGGTGTAGATCTGGCCCAAGTCTAAAAATAAAACTATTTTGCACCAACTGACCAATATCCTCCTTCTGGGAAAGACTGATTGTCTTTCAATTAATAGATTTTATTAAGTCCAAGGAAGATCTGTTAGATGAACAAACCCATTACAGGAACTCCCAGGTGCTTGAACAAGGCAACTAATAATATGTGGTTAGCCAAGGGAATAAATTGTTCAAAATTACTTGATCAGGAAGAACAGGCACAATTAAGAAAGGAGTACCTCAAAACGGAAGACACCGTAGCTCAACAGAAGAAGATATCTCATTTAACGTCAGTGAATGGAGTCGGATTTGCATGCAGTGCCGGCTGCAGGTTTTTGAGGGCACTTGGGCAGGAACCCTCAATGGGCTCCTTCCCTCAAAAAGTCTACCTCCTCACCACCATTGGCACCAGTTGCTACTGCTCCTCACCCTCTTTCTCATCGTTGCTACCACCTTCTTGCTTGACAGGCAGAGAGCCAGAGAGCAAGGAGGCCGTGGCATCTGCTGCTCCTTCTCACCACCACTATTGTCTGGCCCAGAGTAAGAGCAGGTGAACAAGGAGGTTGCAGTGATGAAGAGCAGGAGCAATTCTCTTGTCACTGGGCTCCTGTAGGGGTGTTGGCCCTTGGCAGGCCCAACTTGCCTACCCTTGATGCTGGCTCCATTTGCACGGCTTGGGAAAGCCCTTAGATTGAAACAGTGATGCCCACTAGCACCCCTAGGCATGGCCCTTGCCATTGTGCACCTCTACAGTCCCCTTTGGGAGGGGTCTGCCCACTCCATTCCCCTGAGGAAAGGGCTGCTCCACAGCAGTGGAGAGGGCAGTTGTAAAACTCTGTCCTTTGGATTACTCCCACCTGGCTTCAAAGCTGTGGTTAGGGAAGTGACTGAAGATGGTTCTGCAGGCTTCAAACACACTGGGCCTGTTCAGCTGGCATGTTGAGCCATGGTTAAGCCACTAATCTTTTTGCACCAAATGGTTGGTGATCATGTTTAAACTGAGGTTATGTAGCCACCATCATGAGGAATGGTTCACACGACATGCTAAGTCGTGGTTCACAAAACATGCTAAGCCATCATGTTTAGCGCCAAATGCTTAACCGCTGTGGCTTAGCATGGCATCTGAACAGGGTCACTGACATGTTTAATTTAAATTAATGCACACTACAAATCAAGTAGCTGTGATGTGCACAAATGGATGGCTACAGCCAAAAGGTGTTTATTTTAACATGGAGATCTCATGTGCGAAAGTTTACCCCTTCCCTACATTGGGCAAATCAGGTATGCTGCACAAAAGGGAAGTAAACAGAACAACCCTTGCGCAAACAGTAGCACCTGGTGCCAGAGAATGGCAGGGCTGGGCATTTGCCAGGGCCCATGTTCATTAAGGGAGCCTTTGACTAAGAGCGGTCTGGATTCTTACGAAGAGCAGAGTGCAGCCATGTTGAAGGCAAGGTTTGGTATCTCTGAGCTGTCTGAGCCCCTCCCCAAGCGAGAGTATGCCCTGCTTAGGCATGAGCTGGCAAAGTCAGAGATGGTACACACTGTCCTGGTCTTGCCAGGTGTACAGCCAGAGAGCTGCCAGTATCCCTTGTGAGGGTACTGGGGACTCTGACTGTGCTGTCCATAATAATTTCTAGCCTGCCCCATCCCAAGGGTTTGGAATGATTATCACTAAGGCTAGATCTACAACTTGTGTCAAATCATTCTGAATGTGAAATAAAATGCAAGACATAACACTACGAAAGCAGTATATGGACTGTGGATTGTGCCCCAACAATTATCAGTGCACTTCAATACCGCTATAAAGCAATAGTGTAGATGTAGCCTAACACAATTGTCCAGGGGTAGACAACCTTTTTTTTCTGTTGAGGGCCACATTCTCTTGAGGGTAGTTTGTTGAGGGCTGCATGTTGACGGTAAGTAGAGCTAAAGTCAGCGGACAGACACATAAGCGAGTGAACCACCCCTTTTTCTCTTTCTGCCACCCCCTTTTCTTTCTCTCTTTCTGTCCCATGCAGCGGGCTGCCAAAGAAGGGCCTGATTGTTCTTGACAGAGCTCTGAATGGATCACACTGAGGGTTCAATGCAATTAGGCTGAGGACTGCAGGTTGCCCATCCTTGCAGTAGTAAAAACAAAACAAAACAAAAAACCCAAACACCAATCAAATACGAGTGTAATTATTAAACTAGCATGTTGAATTAAAATGACTTGATACTATATGGAAGTAATCCAAATCCCCTTTTGATTGAGGCTTATTTGCCCCTGAAATGGATGAGGCCCTTACAAGAATCCAGGGGGAATTGAGAAGTGCCTGGGTTTGTTCTGTTTAACCTTCAGTGCCCAGAGAACCTGAGCTTCAGAAGATAAAGGTCAGTCAAGAGCTCCCTTTGTGCTTGAAGCACAGGGAGCTATCTACAGGTGAACACTGTGTCCTTTTCATTCACAGTAGAGCCGAGGGTACTAGTTCCCTGAAAACTGTCAGTACATTTGAACTTTTATATCTTCTCCCTGTGTGAGGCGGTTTTAAATATTAATTTTCCATACTAGTAACATGGTTACACTAGGCTGACCATCTGAAAAGGAGGACAGGGCTCATGTAACTTTAACAGTTGTAGAGCAAAGGGAATTTCAGCCAGTGTTATTTGTATGCAATTAGTTCCTGATGAAATCCCCTCTTCATCACAACAGTTAAAGTTGCAGGGGCCCTGCTTTCTTTTGTATGTGGTCACTCTAGTATAGTGCCTGCAACTTTAACTGTTGTGATGAAGAGTGAATTTCACCAGGGACTAATTGCATACAAATGGCACCGGCTGAAATTCCCTTTTCTCTGCAACTGTTAAAGTTACATGAGCCCTGTCCTCCTTTTCAGATGGTCAGCCTAGGTTACACCAACTCCCTTAGGAAAACATGTGCAGATACCAGATCAGTCTGTACAAAACCAAGCCCTTTATTTTCTTTCCATAACGATCAACTTAACTCCTTGTTCATTTGAGGTTGGAGCATTATGGGAGTTACTTCCCCACAGTCTGGCTTCATTTGAGGATTTCCATCACTATGAAATGTGCACAATTTGTAGTTGCAATTTGCACAAATTACAGCCAAAGTTTGTAAAAATTATGCAAATTGCATTTTCAATTTGCGTACATTTCTTTTTCTCCAAATAAACAAAACAAATGGAAAATCCATGTGCTAGCCCAACTTGATATAGTTTGAGTCAGGCCAGCTTGTGTGGAAATGAGCCAATGTTTGGGGGGCCAAGTTGATGAAGCTCAGCAAGCTCCACCCCCTGGATGGATCCCTCCAACATCCCTAGTTTCAGTAGAATGGGGTGGTAATGAGGTTGCAAGAGTCCTGAAGTGGTAGATTGTATTTTGTTGGAAGGATAAATTACATTTTAAATACTTCCCTGTACATTAAAAAAAACCCTCTCTGGCTTCAGAAAACTGCCACATGACAGACTAGGATAGAAATGGATATGTTTTGGGTTTTGGGTTTCTATTTGCAGGAAGCTTTTTACATAGGGGAGTCTGAAGTGGTAGAGTGTGTCCTACCTATCCAGTCCTGATGCTTGACCCAGGAATCTTCTGGGAGGAGGCTGGGACCTCTGCTAGTGAGCTATCTAAGAAAATGTGTGCCTAGACCTCAGAGTTTTATTCAGGCCCAGAAGGGAATGGTGCTGCTCAACATTTGACCATTCCAACTGGCAGACCATATGAAGTTTCTGAATTGGTCTAGCCAGATGTAAATACTATGAGCTTGGTCTTCTGCCTTTATCTAGTTAAAGAGCAGTTCCACCTGTCAGCTCCAGTTCCAGTATCTGATCTCAGAAAAACTGCAGGATCAACTCCAGGGTTGAGCAGGACTTCAATGTAGCGCTCTCCAGTGACACACACACACACACACTTATCCAGTGACAGGACTCCCACAATTAGCAGTGGTGGTGCTTCTGTGATCAGAAGTGGGGGGCTGCCATTTTAATTTTCCATAGTGCTCCTCAGTGATGCTAAATCAAGGCATCAGGAAAAATATAAAATGGGCTCCAGGGCATTGGGACCATGTCAGTGGCCCAAGGATACTGCATGGTACCACCAACATTCTAGGGAAACTTGTTGTTACCTCAGTGAAAGCTTCCCTTATCCAAACAGTGTTTTATGGCAATGTACCATTGTTGAGTGTGTTGTGTTGTGATTCTTAGGACCAGTGCCTTATCTTAATCTCGTATGTACCATAGAATATACCTCTGCAATGAGCAGGGATTCCATGTCAGGTAGACAAAGATCCCTCAACATAGAAAGATTTCCCTCAAGTTGAAAGGTTTGAAAACCATTAGTCTAGAGCAGGGTTAAGTAATCTTTTTTTCTTTCTTTCTGTCAAGGGCCACAATTTGTCAGGGGCACACGTCGGCAGGGCCAAAGCAAAAGTGGGTAGGTCTCCCTTTTTGTCTTTCTCCTACCTTTTTTCTCTTTTTCCACCTCTCTCTCTCTCTCTCTCTCTCTCTCTCTCTCTCTCTCTCCATCTTCCTTCCCACCCAGCAAGCTGCTAGGGAAGGGATAAATTGCTCTTGTCAGGGTCTGAACTGAGCACGTGCAGAAAGCTTTTGAAATTAATGTGAGGGCTGCATGAAATTAAGCTGAGGGATCCATGTGGCTCTAGCACCACAGATTGCCCACCCCTGGCCTGGATCCTCCAGAAAATTGAAGTTGATGGAGAGCATGACAAGAAATACAGGATATACAGAGATTTCAATGTAAGTCCTTGTATTCTTTGAACAAGGCATCTTTTAACTTATATTTTTTGAATGAGAATCTAGTTCTTTGGTTTCTTGTGTACATTTCTGAAGAACTCTTTCACTATAAAGAGGTTTCCCTCCCTATGAAACATCATCACAGGGTCCTTTACTCTATCTCACTGTAGAATGTGAAAGGAAGACTCTCCCTGGAGTTCTGTGTTAAGTAGGGGTGTGCACGGACCCCCCGGATCGGATCGGGACCCGGATCGGGACCTCCAATTTTGTCCCGGACCGGTTCGGACAAAATCGGAGGCCCCCCGGACCGGATCGAGTCCGATCCCGACCCAAAAATCGTACATTTTTGGATCGGCCGCCATTTTTTTCCCCATAGACTTGCATTGCAATGCAAGTCTATGAGGAAAAAATGGCGGCGGGTGGGTAAGGGGGGGCCTAACTCCCTCCCCCCCCCGGGGCCGTCCGCTGTGGACGGCCCCGGCAGGTAAACCCCCTCCCCCGCGCTCCCTACCCCCCCTGGGGCCGCCTGCTTCCATCCGCTGGCGCCCGCGGGCGCCAGCGGATAGAAGCGGACGGCTCCGGGGGGGGGGGTAAGCCCCCTTCCCCGCCACTTACCTTCTCGGCACGTCCGGCGCCGGCGGCTACTACCAGCGGGCTCCGCGGCCTACTCTCAAGTAGCGCGCCGGGTGATGACATCACCCGGCGCGCCACCCTGGAGCAGGCCGCGGAGCCTGCTGGTAGTAGTAGGCGCCGGCGCCGGACGGGAGCCGCCGGGCCGGGCAGGTAAGGGCCCCCCTCCCCCCTCCCCCCTCCGCGCGCCCCCTCCTCCCCTCCACGCACCCCCTCCTTACCTTTCCGGCCCGGCGGCTCCCGTCCGGCGCCGGCGCCTACTACTTCCAGCAGGCTCCGCGGCCTGCTCTAGAGTAGCGCGCCGGGTGATGACATCACCCGGCGCGCCATCCTAGAGCAGGCCGCGGAGCCTGCTGGGAGTAGTAGGCGCCAGCGCCGGACGGGAGCCGCTGGGCCGGAAAGGTAAGGGCCCCCCTCCCCCCTCCGCGCGCCCCCTCCTCCCCTCCACGCACCCCCTCCTTACCTTTCCGGCCCGGCGGCTCCCGTCCGGCGCCGGCGCCTACTACTTCCAGCAGGCTCCGCGGCCTGCTCTAGAGTAGCGCGCCGGGTGATGACATCACCCGGCGCGCCATCCTAGAGCAGGCCGCGGAGCCTGCTGGGAGTAGTAGGCGCCGGCGCCGGACGGGAGCCGCCGGGCCGGAAAGGTAAGGGCCCCCCTCCCCCCTCCGCGCGCCCCCTCCTCCCCTCCACGCACCCCCTCCTTACCTTTCCGGCCCGGCGGCTCCCGTCCGGCGCCGGCGCCTACTACTTCCAGCAGGCTCCGCGGCCTGCTCTAGAGTAGCGCGCCGGGTGATGACATCACCCGGCGCGCCATCCTAGAGCAGGCCGCGGAGCCTGCTGGGAATAGTAGGCGCCGGCGCCGGACGGGAGCCGCCGGGCCGGAAAGGTAAGGGCCCCCCTCCCCCCTCCGCGCGCCCCCTCCTCCCCTCCACGCACCCCCTCCTTACCTTTCCGGCCCGGCGGCTCCCGTCCGGCGCCGGCGCCTACTACTTCCAGCAGGCTCCGCGGCCTGCTCTAGAGTAGCGCGCCGGGTGATGACATCACCCGGCGCGCCATCCTAGAGCAGGCCGCGGAGCCTGCTGGGAATAGTAGGCGCCGGCGCCGGACGGGAGCCGCCGGGCCGGAAAGGTAAGGGCCCCCCTCCCCCCTCCGCGCGCCCCCTCCTCCCCTCCACGCACCCCCTCCTTACCTTCCCGGCCCGGTGGCTCCCGTCCGGCGCCGGCGCCTACTACTACCAGCAGGCTCCGCGGCCTGCTCTAGAGTAGCGCGCCGGGTGATGACATCACCCGGCGCGCCACCCTAGAGCAGGCCGCGGAGCCTGCTAGTAGTAGTAGGCTCCGGCGCCGGACGGGAGCCACCGGGCCGAGAAGGTAAGTGCCCCCCTCCTCCCCCCCCCCCCGCTGTCCACTTTCATCGGCGGGCGCCCGCTGGCGCCCGCCAATGGAAGCGGCGGTGGGCGCCAGTGGGCGCCCGCCGATCCGCCGATCCGCCGAACCGGTTCGGAGCTTTTTCGGACCGGTTCGGATTGGATCGGCCGATCCAGCTGCGGGATCGGAAATCGGATAATTTATCCGATTTCCCACTGGACCGGACTCGGATCGTGGATCGGGTCCGATCCAGTGCACATCCCTAGTGTTAAGTGTTTCTGTCTTTTGAAAAGCATATCTTTTATCATGTGTAAACCTTTGATATCTCTTGAACAAGAATTCAGATCCTCGGAATCTACTCTCATCAACTTCACGCGATTTTTCTTCCACATTTTTCTAGAAGGACTCTTTTACCATCTGAAAGTGTGTGTGTGTATGTGTACTCTAAGCAGAAATGCCATCAGCACAGGGTCCTTCAGCTATCTGAAGTATTTGCCAAGTAAATGGAGTGCATACGTAAAACAAAGACGTATTCAAAACCACCTGTATTAAACTTCCATCTATGTTCAGAAGTGAATATCAAATTTCCACTTAACTGTGAACACACCTATGCAGCAGCGCTATATAAATTAGATGATTTGAGCCCCTTCTTTCCTGTCATAGTGGGACAGAAGGGTAAGTTGCATTCAGAAATTAACACAGGGCTGCAAGTAGCAGTTATCTGTCAGCTATACCGACGGAAACTTTTGTTGCTCTTGTTGAGATATTTCTTTTCAGCATTCCTTGTATTTGACCTTATTCCAGTTGGAACTACTGAGTTCTATAGATTACGATGTCTATTTCCTCTCTTTCTTTGTCCATGATGGGCATAATGAGAACAACTAGGCTTGAACGGGCAAAACAAAACAATATTTAGCCCTTGAAATTTCACAATGAAGAACCAACAGTTTTCAATATATTTAACAGGTAATGGGGAGTAGTTCCATTTTAAGAGTAATGGTGTCCATTTTAAATACTTTTTCTTGTTATAGAGGGTCAGAAATGAGGCTTGTGCGCCAGTTGCTTCATGCGGCCGTTATAGTAGCAGTATTTTCCCTGCCGTGTCTTGCGCAGGAGAAATGTGCAGGCGTTCCAGGAATTCCAGGGACTATGGGGGCTAATGGGTTGCCTGGAAGAGATGGACGGGATGGCATGAAAGGAGATCCAGGACCACCAGGTACTTGCCTAACATACTGTGTAATATATTTATAATTAAGTCTGATATCTAAAATTGCTGTTAACTAGTGTTGAGTCTTACAGAGATTTGCTTGAGGATTGGTTCATACGAGGACATGAATTAGAGAATCAGAGGCAAGCAAGCTCCTTTACCTTTCATGATGACCCTCCTGGCTACTGTTTATAGAAAGCTATGGATGGGCAGATGATTTAGCTAAAATTGGGGTATGGGCTGGGGGAGCTTGTGGAATTCATTAAGGACCCCTCTATCCCCATGCCACCCCCCAATTCAAGCCCTAATTCATACATTATTGTAGTAGGATGAGAACAGTTTCCACATGGAGCCATCCCACACCTCTCCAGTAAGATCTGGATTAGGCCTGTCCTAATACAGTGTGAGTAATTCTCCAAGATGGAGGCAACTCACCAGCTGTGTATTGCGACCCATGACAGGCTTCATACATTTCCTGGGATTGCCGCTTGCCTGAGACTGTGAAAACAGGAAGGTTGCCAAATGCTTGGTAGGCCACACTGCACGGCTGATTATCTTTGTTTGGCTTTGTGGGTCCTAAATTAGGCTGACCAGATAAAATCCAGGTCAGGGCTCATGTAACTTTAACCATTGTAGAGAAAAGGGAATTTCAGCCAATGTCATTTGGATGCAGTTAGTTCCTGGTGAAATTCCCTCTTCATCATAATAGTTAAAGTTGCAGGGGCCCTGCCTTCTTTTGTATATGGTCACTCTAGTATAGTGCCTGCACCTTTAACTGTTGTGATGAAGAGGGAATTTCACCAGGAACTAATTGCATACAAATGACACTGACTGAAATTCCCTTTTCTCTACAACTGTTAAAGTTACATGAGCCCTGACCTGGATTTTATCTGGTCAGCCTACCACACACACTTGCTCTAGAGTTTAAAAAAAGATAAGCCTCAGCTACACCCTACGCAATTAACATAATGTTTAGTAATTTGACACTTAAATTTCTCAGGAGGGGCTCATATCTCTACTTTTATAATGATGAATAAGCCAATAATATTTGAAGAAACTGGTTAACATTAAATACAGCTCTTGGGAGCAGTGTTGGTTGTACCAGAATGAGACACAAATGAACATTCTTCAATATTTTCAGTGCAGAGCACACAAGCCTTTCTGTTTTACTTGTAGGAAGTTAGACTCTCCCCTTACATTTATATTGTGCTCAAAATAGAAGCTGAGAAACAGAGAGATTCCCAGTGGTCTATTAATTGGTGCCCACATGCTAAACCTGTTGGCTGTTGCATAATCTTGTTTTAGAGGTCACAGTCTAGTGTATACTCTGATGTTTGTTTCTGGCTCATGATTCCAAGGAGATCAGTATACAATATGAGTTATTCAATCTGCTCCCTTGAAGGTCACTCTGAACTTCTCCTATAGTGTATCACTGAAAATAGTGTCTTGCAATTCTTTATTCTTGTGTCTCTGTCTAGGTCCTATGGGTCCCCCTAACGGCCTACCCGGAGCTCCAGGAAGAGATGGGCTTCCTGGTCCAAAAGGGCCCGGAGGTGAACCTGGAGAGAAGGGAGAGAGGGGGCAGCCTGGACCAGAAGGTAAAAATAGTCAGCATCCATGTTATTTACAGGCAGTCAGGACAGCATAACACTTACACCACCAACAACGAAAATATGGAAACCGCATATCATGAAGACTAACTCCGTTATTATGCCATGTAAATTGGTGTCATTCTTTTTCACTTGGAATTCTGAAAAATGTGGTAACATTGGTTAAAAGAAATTGTATGAACATTCTAAGGATGTTCCTTCTACCGTAAAACTAAACGAAAAAGGGAGGTGTTGTTTTTGTTGTTTTGATGCTCCGGGAATAAAGACTATGATTAACTTTTGGGGCCTTTCTCCAAGTGACTTCTCCAAAGGATGTTCAGAAGGTGGCAACAAGGGAGAGGGTCTTCTCAGTGGTGTCCTACTGACTATGGAATGAACTCCCCACTGAGGCCCGACTGCCGCCAACACTGTCATCTATTCAGTGCCAGGTTAAGACTGCCCTCTACTTCCAGGCATTTAATAGCATATGATTGGGATACTTATGTCAGCTCTCTTGAACAGATCTGTTATTGAAATTTATTGCAATTTCCTTTTAGTTATTTAAACTGTTTTTAAATTTTGTACATTCAGATTTTTTTAGACTATGTTTTATTTGATGTTGCAATGTTGTATACTATTTTAATGTTGTAGTTTGTATTTTATTTCTGTGAACTGCCCAGAAGCCTCAGCTATTTGGAAGTACAGAAATAGTAGTAGTAGTAATAATAATAATAATAATAAGAACAACAACAACAACAATAATAATAGTAATAATATGCAGATCATAAAATATACTGGGACAGAACAATCCATATGGACAAGACAATACCTTGCAACCGACCAGACATAATGGTCATAGACAAAAAAAGGGGGGGGGGAATACATACCTCATCGACATAGCAATACCAAATGACAAAAATGTTGTTGAAAAGGAAGAGGAAAAGAGAGAAAAACACACACCACTGGCCATGGAAGTCAAAGAACTATGGCCACAGGAAAAGGTCACAATTATTCCATTAGTCACATCAGTCAGCAGCATCACATAAAAAAAAAACTATAGAGAAAACCTTCAGAAACTGGGCTTACCAGGATACATCCACACCAACATCCAGAAAGCAGTCATAATTAAAACATGTTCAATCGTCAGGAAATTCCTGTATCGATAAAGGACAGTATGACTTGGCAAAGCCTGTCATGTCTGTCTAGAAAAACCGCCACGAGCGAGAAAGAGATGCAATAACAATAATTAATAACCACCACCACCATAAAAGTGATTTGTTAGTGATTATTGTTGAAGACTAACTGATGTGTAACTATTTTTAATAGAAAGCTGGGATATAGAGAAAATAAATAAGTAAACCTCTACTGAAACATAATATAAAACTATTTACACCAAAGACAATGAAGTACAGTTCAGGTCAATTGTTCTCTTATTATATGTGCAGGCCGTCCTGCTTTTCTTGATCCTGAAGTGCAGGAGGTCCTCCAACATCTGAAGCAAAGAATCATGAAACTTGAAGGAGGTAAGCTCTCTGCACTGACTCATCCTAATACTGTTGCAAGCATATGCACAGAATAACATGTGAATCCCTGGGGGTTTCCAGCTGAAATGCTCCTAGTGCTACTAATCAGAAGGCACTGGGCAGCAGTCTGGTCATCAGATTTTCCACGGCAGGAAAAAAAAAAGATTGCAGAAGTGCAGGAAAACATGAGAGGATTACAAATTGAAGATGTAAAATTCCATGAATGAGGCAGGGTGATGGCACGATAAAAGCCTCATCTGGAAGCCCACCCTATGTTGCTTGTGTAGCTTTGGCTGCAGACAAGGAGTAGCATTTAAGAGTGCTGGAAATGGTTTGGAAGAGCCTTCAGTTCCCATAGTGGTTACACATTTTGGCCTCTAGAAGGCTGTCTACACGGCTTATTTGCCCTGCGTTGGCTGTGCATGGCACTGTGCCAGTTATACAATGCAGCTACCAACCTGCAGCCACCATGGGGCAAATCATCGAAGCTGCCCCATGGTGGCTGGGGACTTGCCCTGACTTTTGCCTTTGGAGCGAGGTCTCCATGGCCCTTCTGCCATGGCCTCATTCCAGCATCAAGCCAGAGGCAATCCAGGCTTGATGACAACTGCTGATTGGTCACCAGTGGCTTGGGAAGAGGGTGGAGGCGGACTCCAGTACCTGAATGGCTAGAAAACCCCACCGTCCCTGTGGTGTGGGAATTTCCCACCCCCACCCTGCAGCAGCGATACCGTGGGGTTTCAGGGGGAAGGCACAGCAAAGCGGTGTCATGAAGATAGGCCCTCTACTGCCTCTCTGGTCAAGCAAGTTTGGCAGACTTTTGAAACAACACAAAACCCTGATTTGAAAATGTGAGTCAGATGAGTACCCAGAGCAGTAATCTCTCTTTCAAACCATCTTCAACTCTCTGAAACAAATAACAACTATTGCCCGTCTCTCAGATATGTTTTTTTTTAGAAATGATACATCACGAATCAGTATGTAAAACATTCGAAAGTGACACTTCATGGCTGCAGGTTTGGTTGTATGGTGTTCAATAGAATTCTATCTTTCTGAAATAAGGAACATCCCCCATGTTTTGTAGAGCTGTCATGTTTAATCTTTTTACTAAATAAATAAAAGGTTTCTGGCAGTACATTATGATAGCAAGAGTAAGTGCTGGGATATGTGAGGAATTTGTTCTTTGCAAATTCTTATAAGAACTGACCTGATCTGCACCTTTTGGACTAATGTATGAATCAGAATTTATCTACCACCAGAATTCACACTTTCTATACATTTTGACACAGTTCTCAGCTCAAAAAAGAAAACAAAATCTCAAAATGTGTTTTAAAATCTGTATTTTGAGAGAAAATGCATTTTAGAAAGCCCCTTGCTGATGAATACATAAATGGGATGTGTTGATTTATGGTAAACACATGTGAAAGTGTCATGGACCAGAAATGGATTGATTCACCCTTCCCTGGTTTTTATATGCATATCCATCATTTGATGGCTTTGAAATCAAGTGATGACTCCTACGTACTAATTTTAGTTGAAGTAGTACGAAATAGATAACAATGTATTTTCTTGTTTTGGCAGTCCTGGCTTTGAAAGGAATGATAAAGAGAGTGGAGAACAAAATACTTGCTACCAATGCTAAGACAGTTGATTTTGAAACCACGCTCGAAACATGTCAGCGTTTGGGCGGTTCCATTGCAACACCCTTGAACGGAAAGGAGAATGATGCTATTTTGGATATTGTGAAAGAGAACAACCAGTATGCTTATCTGGGAATTAAGGAGAGTTCTGTTCCAGGACAATTTGAGTATTTAGATGGGATGGCTGTGAATTATACAAATTGGCGTCGCTATGAACCAAATGGCAAGGGAACCGAAAACTGCGTTGAGATGTACACCGATGGAGGCTGGAATGACAAAACATGCAACCAGTATCGTCTCGTTGTGTGTGAATTTTAAACACATTCCTCCATCCACGCGACGAAACTGAAACCAGAGTGTAACTGTCATGGCTTCTGGGAATTGTGGTTCTGTGAAGGCATGCAAGATCTTTGTCTGAAAAGTTTTATAAATCCTCTCAAGACTACAATTCCCATGGTTCCTTATGGAAGCTGTGATCATCTTAACTGATACAAAGACAACTATAAGGTAGTTGTGTAAACACTGCAGAATGTGTTTGTTGTCTCCTATAATGTAATAGACAGATATTGTTATTATTTTGCCTAGATCTGGCATGTAGAATGAAGAAAATTATATTTTCCAGGCTTCCAGCTGCTTATAATGAATTTAAACAATGTATAGATTATTAGAGCTATATCAGGCTGCTGGATTAAAATGGATTAATCTCAAATATGATCAAATCTGTTCGAAATTAGAGCTAAAACAAAGCTGAAACATGGATCTCAAATAAAAATTCAAATATTTTGAAAGCAAGTGTGAAGCTATGGATGCCCTTTGTGATTCCTGCATAAATTTTGGATTTCAGTTAGAATAGTATATTTGGCAATATCCTGTGTCAGTCACAAAAAAATGGATCTCTGAGTATAAATGCCAAAATGTTTAATAAAGCATCCCATACAACTAGACAAAAGAATCATCGAGCATTGCTCAGAGTTATCTCCGTGTGCTGTTCTGATTCTCCTCCTACTCTTAACCTAGCACGGTCACCTGAAGCCAGCAAATCATGGTACAACTGGGAGCCAGAGACTGTAGCCATGGAACTATCTCCAGGGATTCTCCATTCTGGTCACAAGAGCCCTTAGCCAGCAAACAGGGCGTTAGAGGCCTGCAGCCCCTGGCCATGTGAGAAGGAGCAACAGCATTGTTAGAACCAGTAGAGAGCCAGGCCATGTAATCTCTGGACTCCAGACTAGAGCGAAGAGAAAGAGATAGCATGTCAGGCAGAAAGCTAGGCTGAAGCCTTTCCCCTGACATGCCCATTTTCTACACGTTGGGAGTGTTTGTTTGTTTGTTTGTTTTTTTCATCACGAGGAAAGAATTCAGTTATGTGATTCCTCTAGGCTGACCATATGAAAAGGAGGTCAGGGCTCATGTAACTTTAAGTTGTAGAGAAAAGGGAATTTCAGCCAGGGGGAATCCACACAGTCCTTTGGAACGTTTTAAATTGTATTTTAAAACGTTCCAAATAGGCCACATTACTGAGTACTCACGTTACAGGAGAAACAGTCTTCTGTCTTTAAAGCGGTGTGTGCGGTCACACACTGTTCTGCCCTTCTCTTTCTCTTTCGTTTTTCAATGAATTTAGGGCAAGGCATTGTGGGGGTTGTAGTTCAGTTACACACTTCCTTCTTAGTTCCTCTGTCATTCCCTAGCGAGTATAGGGCTAAGAATTGTGGGTGTTGTAGTTTACTGGTCCACTTCCTGTTTCTTCCCCACCAATCAACTGCTCAGCATTTGGGCACCAGTAAAGGAAGCACTGCCCCCATGAAGCACAAACGGTAAGGAAGGACACATTATTTTACTTAAAACGATTTATTAAAAGTGAAACCGTTGTATATAACTGAAGGGAGTTTTAAAAAACCTCAGATATACAACGTTATAGGGAGTGTGTCATGTGGCCCAAAGAGTTTTCATAACCCTTATAAAACGTCAAAAAACTCGTGTGTAGATCTGCCCCCAGTGTCATTTGTATGCAATGAGTTCCTGGTGAAATTCCCTCTTCATCACAACAGTTAAAGTTGCAGGGGCCCTGCCTTCTTTTGTATCTGGTCACCCTAGTATAGTGCCTGCAACTTTAACTGTTGTGATGAAGAGGAAATTTCACCAGGAACTAATTGCATACAAATGACACCGGCTGAAATTCCCTTTTCTCTACAACTGTTAAAGTTACATGAGCCCTGTCCTCCTTTTCATATGGTCAGCCTAGATTTCTCCACCTGCATCCTGAAGTGGCAAAATCTAGGAAAAGCTTAATCACACTTTATTCTGCTGAATGGATTAAAGTGGCCCAGAGCCAACTAGGTAAAGAGTGTTTTTTTACTCTGTGCATACTGATACCATAGAAGATGATGGCCCTAATCTTAGATGTCATGTGCACATGTGAGAAGGAAATGTGCGCAGATGCAGCTGGAGATATTTTGAAAGGTTTTCTTGCAGCTGATCAGCCAGCAGTGTGAAGAAGCTACTTTCCGAAAAATTTAAAACAGCCTTGCCTGAATAGCTGGAAGAAGACTATTTACAATTAAAAAGGGGGGGGGGGGATCAAAATGGCTCTGGTTGTGTGCATGCTTTTTCTTGCATTGCAGCTGACAGTAGCAGATGTCTGATCCAATATGATCTTCATTGTGTTTGCATTAGCCAGTTAATGGACAGCTGACATTAGCTTCATTGATTGCAATGGGATTTGCTTTGAGGACTTGAGAGACAGTACCAATCTTTCATACAGCGTATATGAGCCCAATGAAAGGCACAAGAATCTTTATTCTACGAATAATGATGCGAATATCAATCAATCAACTTTATTGCGGCCGACAGGCCAGAAAAATGATGCGAATAATACATAGCATTTCTAGAGCACTTCAGTGTTCAAAGCATTTTGCATACAGTACCTCAGTAATCCTTACAACCCTGTAAAGTAGGCCAGTCTTACTACGTCCCCATATGGCTACGATTGAGAGAGAGTGACTTGGCTAAGGCCATCTGGTAAGCTCATAGCTGAGGCAAGATTTGAACAGCAGGCTCCTGGGCTCACAACTCATACGCTTAGACACTACACTAAAGTACTGTACAATACAGTACAGTACCTTAAACAGCCTATAAATGTTAAGAGATTCACTCATTCAGTGGACACAGAGTGCTGAATGTTTCCTGATAAAGACAGAATATTGCTGTATATAGGATTTCCCCCCTCCCCCATTGTCTAGGCTATTTGAAATCTAATAATAATAATGATAATAATAGTAATAATAATAATAATTATGATAATAATAATAATAATAATAAATCTAACTAAACATGAACATCCCCAAGACCTTTTGTGAACTTTTGCCTGCTGAAGCCAGAGGAACAGCACGTGTCACCAGGATGTTATAGCTGGCTTTCCTAGACCAGGGGCTCTTCTAGGGCTCTTCTTTCAGTGTCATCCTAAAAGTATAATAGCATTTGATTTATAACAGTTACTCTGGGCAGCTAAGATGCTGCTTTACTTTTATTTTTTTAAAAAAAAAACTTTCTGTAGACCAGAAATTTTTGACTAAAGCTGCATCAAAAAGAAAAAGAAAGAAAAAGAAGACGAAAGTGATACACTTCATAAGTATATTGTATTAAATTGTTTTTAATCCTATGTAAACCACCCAGAGAGCTTCGGCTATGGGGCGGTATACAAATGTAATAAATAAATAAATAAATAAGAACTATTGGATAAAAAAAAAGACTAGTTCTAATGGGGAAAGGTTTGCCCCTCTAGAAATCAAGAACCCAAGATGAGACATGCCGGATCAGACCAAGGGCCCATCTCATGGCCAATCAGCTGTTGACTAGGAACCCACAAGCAGGACATGAGTGTATCCATTGCAATAATTGAAACTAGTCAGTACATCCGTGTGATTGCTGTGGCCTTCCCTCATTGCTCCCATGTAATTAGGAACCCCAATTACACAGGGTTCCTGATCATGTAACCTCCCCTTCTCAGATGTCACCTTGAACATCAGAGGTAGATCTGGTGGGGCGTAGAATGATAGGGCCAGGGCCAACAGCCGCAGTCCTCATCCTCCCCCCATGCATTCGCCGAAAGAATAGTGCATCCAGGTGTACACTCCTTCACTGCCTATGAAAGAACGATGGGTCAAGGTGAACTCCCTGCAGTGTTTATGAAAACATCAATAAGTCTGTGTGCTCCATTCACTTCAATGAAATAGCGCTGTCTTGTGCCGACTTTTTCATGCATTTTTTAAAAATAGCTGATTGCCTGTACATTTTTTAAAGCAGGATAAGGGGGGAAAGTGCAGGACAACGTCATCTCAAGGACCTGCAAATGCCCATGAGTGGCCAATCACGAGCGTGCAATAAATTGTTCGTGTAGAAATGCTCTGAGTGATCCGAAACTGATTTTGAAACCAGATCCTGATAGATAATAGGTAAGAGGCTAAGGGTACAATCCTATGCATGTTTATACAGAAAAAAAATCCTACAACTCCCAGCATTCCCCACACAGCCATGCTGGCTGGTGAATGCTGGGAGTTGTAGGACTTTTTTTTGGTCTAAACATGCATAAGATTGTGCCCTAAAGCTGCACCCTATACACATTTACCTGGAAGTAAATCTTATTGAACCCAGCAGAGCTTACTCCAGAGTAGACATCGCTAGGATTGCACTGCTAATCATGGTTTGGAATGCTATCTGTGAAATGAGATCACCAAACCAGAGGAAAAAATAAGGAACCATCAAGACTGTAAAACTCAATTATCTACCACTTCCTCCCTTGTACTAACAACATTTCAACAAACACTGTGAAAGAAGCTAAGTGTCCCACATGAAAAATACCCTGAATTCTACAATCATCTGGGTGAACATATATCAACTTTGAGACACTTTGCACTTGACAGCTTCGGTCCAACAGGTGGGCTTAATTCTATGCCTCCGTTCAGATGTTGTGCCTCTCTTCAGGACTGTACCCTAACATTATTATGTATACAGTATACAGTATGTATGTATTTATTTATTTATTTTTCAAAATTTATACCCCACCTTTCCATTGTTAAAAACAGTGCTCATGGAAGTTCACATCAACGTTAAAAAACAAAATATATGATAGCTTTAAAAAAGGCACTACACAAAACAACCTAGAAACAATCACAGCAATTAAAAAATAAAGCCACAGGTTAAGCATTAAAAATTTCTAAGCAGGTATATTAAAAGCCTATCTTAGAGTAAACAGCTTGGGGTGCAATCCTATGCATGTTTCGACAGAAAAAAAGGGCCTACAAATGATGGCCGCCTGGGGAATGCTGGGTGTTGTAGGATTGCATCCTTAAGACAGCACAAAACAGAGCAACTGAGCCTCCAGCAGAATTCCACATTTTACATGCAACTGCTGGCTACAAAGAAGGCTGTTTCATGCATCCCAACCAATCTTGTCTCAGCCATAGTGAGAACACAAAGAAGAACCTCCCCATCAAATCTTATGGCACCCAACCTGTTGCCAACCCCCACTAGTTCTTGCCAGCATTGCCAATGGTCAGGAATACTGAGAGTTGCAGTCCAAAACATCTGGAGGCTGAGGGTTGCAGCCCAAAATATCAAGTTGGGAAAGGCTGTCTTAAGGAGCCTTTGGGAGGAAAGGGGAAGGATGGTTTGGGAAGAGTTGACCCTAAAATAACCTGGGCCCAAACCAGTTAGGACTTTAAAGGTACATTGGACATAAGAAGAGCCATGCTGGATCAGACCAAGGGTCCATCTAGTCCAGCATTCTGTTCACACAGTGGCCAACCTTCTGCCTGTGAGAAACTGCAAGCAGGACAGCACCCGAGAGAGAGAGAGAGAGATGATAGATAGATAGATAGATAGATAGATAGATAGATGATAGCTAGATAGCTAGATGATAGATAGATAGATAGATAGATAGATAGACAGATAGATGATAGCTAGCTAGATAGATGATAGATAGATAGATAGATAGATAGATAGATAGATAGATAGATAGATAGATAGATAGACTAACCCTAACCTCCACAAATGCACGGTTTCGGAAATTAATTGGGGTGAATTAACGCAGCATCAGGGAAGTTCCTTAACACAACATTGCCCTCTGCCCGGCTTCCGGCAACCAATCTAGGGGTCACCATTCATCCACCCCTGGCTTGATTCCGAAGGACAGTGGTAACCTCGCTTTGGGAGAAAACAGTCAGGGTAGGTAACCGACTTTTTTACCGCACAGCTTCGACAAAAAGCCCCAGTGGCTGCAAGTCGGCGGCTGCATCATATCACTGACCCAGCGCCACTGCACAGCCACCGTGGGGCTTAGAAGACGTAAAGTCAGCCCCTGATGTCAACGCAAAAGACAGCGCATTTGATGGTCACCTAGGTTTTTATTTGTATTCTACTGTAGGCATCTAAGAACAGTATGTTCTCCTGCATTGTATGTTCTAGGTCAAGTGCCTCAGATTACTAATCATCTTTTTGTTCCAGCTGTCTGTGTATATACTACGGTTTGTGGGTAAATAACATATACAATGGATGTGTATTTTATACAGAGATGTACAGAGGACAGCTTTAGCTTATGTTGAACTATGTCTGCATTTGGGTATGATTTTCCTCTCTGGCATTAAAAATCACAAGAGGCACATCTTTATTTATGAATTAGATTAAGTTCTATGGAAACCTTATACTTGCAAACATTTTTTAGCAGAAATATTTTCCCAAAGGTCTATTGTCCTATTGCCAGACAGGACCATTTTTTCTCATTGTGATGGGTCTTATTTCTAAAAGATAGGGAATCAATATTGTCTGTTGACCATTCTGCCTTTGCTAAATCTTTTTACATAATGAAGCAACTATGTAAATAAAATTGTGGGAGTGGGGGAGGAGAAATCAAGTTAAGCCAGTAGCTATATAACATGAACATATATATCAAATAACACATACTATAAATTGACCCTTTTCTTGTTTCCTCAGTATTCTACATTGGAACAAGACGGTAAGTCAAACTCTTCAGTTTAGAAGGCTTGCGATCCTATACCCAGTTTCCTGGAAGTAAGCGCAATTGAATTGAACGGGACTTACTTTTGTGTAGATACATATACAGTGGTGTTTTAAGTGTGGGTTTAAACTTCCTTCGGTGTAAGCCTATTAAACTCAATTACATTTTTTTTTATAAATTTACTGTTTTATTTTTGTTACAGTTATTTATTATACACCACCCTGACATCCAGAAAGGAAAAAAAGTGCAGTGGAAACATGTTTTATATAAATGTTTTCCCTAGTGGAAAAAAGGTGGGATATAAATGTAATAAATAAATAAATAAATAAATATGGATAAAGTTGCATTAAGTTGGGCTGTAATTTAGATTTTCTCTCTTCTTTAGCTTATTAATTCCAATGATATTTTATTGAAAATATCGTACCTACCAACAGCAGAGGAAATTTATATGAAAGAGACTTACGAAGGGAAAGGAAGCATCAAATCATCTTTTAGATAATAAAATAATGCTTCCTTATTTATGCATTACATGCATCTAGTGCTCAGCATCTGAACTGGTTGCCAATGTGTTACAGAGCTTGGTTTAAGGTAAATAGAGGCACAGGAAGCTGCCTTATACAGAAGGAGATCCTTGGTTCATCTAGCCTGGTATTGTCAGCACTGACTGGCAGGGTTGCGGGCAGGAGTTTTTCCAGCCCTACCTGGAGATGCTGGGGAGCAAATGAGAGGGACCTTCTTCATGCCACGCAGGTGCTCTACCATGGGGCTATGATTGTGATTTTGATAGCCTGCACCCAGGGTATCTCAGGAATTGCCTCCTGCCATACATCCACTGTACTTCTGAAGCCATGCTCTCTGTGTATCGGGTGGATGTTAGAGGTGCCTTTTTGATTGTGGCACTCAGAATGTGACATTTGCGCCCAAGTGATGCTGCTGATGGTCACCATAATGACAAATAATTTATTTATTTATGTACTCGCCGTTCCTTCCCCGCCTGCTTTTAAAGGGGCTTCGAAAATAGTTCTTTTCCCATTCATGTTTTTAAGCGGTGGCCTTCCTTAATGGATATTCATCACTTTTCTCCATACTTGACTGACCTTGTTTAACAGTATTTGAAGAGCTTTCCTTTAAAGTGCTTACTATATTGGGCTGTGGACCCTTTTGAGTATGAAAAGGTGGGATATGAAAGAACACAGTAAGTTTATCTGATGCAAATCCACCTGGCAAAAATGTTTTTTCTTTGTTTAGCTGATCGAAAAGGATGTTGTCAGCCCGGTTGGTTCATGTCCTTGTGACAGCAGTTGCCTTGCTGGTAACAGGCCATGCTCTGGAAGCCTGTGCAGGTAAGCCTGGAAATAATCAACGGTCTGGATTTCATCAGCAGTAGGGTGTGCAGTGGGACTACTAGGGGGTGTCTATATGACGCCATGTTGGAAGTTGATTAACTAAAAAGCCCACAGCATCACTGCCGCGAAGGGAAATTGAGAAAGCTAGACAGGGCAGGAGGGAGTGTGGGCTATCCGGACAGGAAAAACCGTAGTGCCAGCAGCCATTCCCTTAGTCAAGGCTGCCCCCTGACTCCATGCTTACGCCAACTGGATAACCCAAACCGAACCCAGGGGGTGTCTATATGCTCTGAAACAACTAGTAACCTCAGAGCAAAGGTAAAAGTCGCGGCAAATCGGCACTTTGAAAATGAGCAGTTTCAGGTGGGAAAAACCCCGGTGTGTCTGTGAGTTGGCGGCTGTGTCGTATAAACAATGCAGCGCCACTGCTCAGACACTACAGGGTTAATAGAGCGTATAGACCCCCATAACGTCTAGGTCTCACAATTGATTTCAACTGGAAAACTTTCTAAAGGAAATGATATTCACATTAAAATAAATAAAATCCCTGAAATTGAATTGGGGTCCTTCCGCATGCAAAGCCGGTGCTCTACCATGCAGCCTGGCCCCTCCCTTAAATGATTTTGGAAAGGGCTTTACTGAATGTGGATCGATTTTACTACACTATCTACATCAAGGGTGGGCAACATGCAGTGAGCAAACCATGATTCCCTTTACTTGTTTGCACTACCCATGGCCCTACCGGTGCCACTGAAACTTGGTGGCATGGTGGCACCGGTGAAAGAGGCAGAGGCTTGCCGTTGCAATTGGGGGGGGGGGGCAGCAACAGGAAAGGAGCGGTTTTGCTTTAAAATGAGGTAGCAAGGAGCACATGTCCTGTTTTCAAACGAAACAATGCTCCAGGAAGCCTCCCAGGAGCACAATTTTACTTGAACGCAAGGCACATGCTCCCTGGATGCCTTGATTTTAAAGGAAAGTTGCAGGGCATTTACTGCTATTGCTGCGCCGCCAAGTTTCAGTGGCAAAATCAGCAGCAGGCTGGCAGCACCAACTTGGGGGCATGGAGGGGTGTGGACACCAGTAGGTTCGGGGGGGTAAGTAAAGTGTCCCCAGACCTGTTGAAGTTGCCCCCTCCCACCCCCATAGCTGATCTGTGTGAAAGCCTTGAACATGGGAATTATAAATAACATCTCATAAATGCCATTTTAGGGTAGGGGGATGCAATGACATTGAACATTTGCTGTTATTAGTGAAGGATGTTTTTAATCAAAGAAAAACTTGGGTTGCTTTATGCATGGGCATTCTTGGCTTCACATTACTGGGTTTGACATATACATTTGTTCTTCTACTGCAGAGCAATGGACAATTTCATTGAAATACAGGTGCTCTTTGAAAGTCTGAAATAAGGGCATGAGTTCTAAAAGGGTATTTTCATCCTTATGTCTCCTTCCAAAAGGTCTCCAAGGTCCTCCTGGAAATAATGGACTCCCCGGTCTACCAGGCAAACAAGGCGAGAAGGGAGCTCCTGGGAAAGCAGGTGACAGAGCATCATCTTTAAAATGGCATTTCAGCCCTAGCCAGATGTTGGCCTCTGTGTGTATACTGAAGGTGTGGTGGAGGGTGCGACTGTGCCTATTGGGTCCACCCTAGCATCATGTGTCCTACCACCCCGCCTCTCGATGTCTCTACATTTGATGCACTGTCTGAATAGGGGAGCCTATGCAGATACAGCTGTGTGCCTATGAGGGTATTGAACAGTGGAGGCTGGTGGCTCCAATTTTGGTGGAGCTGTGAATCCATTCTGGCTTTCAGTCCATTCTGGGTTTCCCCAAATAGTTTCAGCACCTTGGATAGCTCCTTTAGGGTTCTGGCTGGTTCTGCCTGAAACCCAGAATGGAATCAGCCCCACAGAAATTGATGCTAGCAGCCTCCGCTGCTCTTGCATAATTTGAAATCCCAACCGAACCACGCAGGTTCCCCAGTGTGAGTCAGCTCCCCTTTCAGATGTTGCACAAATGTGCAGACTTTGGGTTGGAGGCACTAGAACACATGACGTCAGGGTCGATCTTACTCCCCTAGCATGTGTTTAGTATCTGTATGGAGGAAAATATCTGATTGGGGCTTTGTGTTTGTCTAACATGTGGATGGCCACCTTTGTCTAGTTCCAAAGATTGACCTGCATTATTTTCCATAACACAATTAATGGTTTAATTCGTTTTAGAATTGTATATTTATTCTATTTTATATGTATGCATTTATCTGTACGCCGCCCATAGATCTTTGTGATATAGGGCGGGATATAAATGTTTTCATAAATAAATAAATAAATAAATAAAGTGATGGGTGAACAGGCTTGGTAATAAAATTGGCGCCAGCTAGCACATCAGCAATTGACGGACAGAGCTAAAGAAGCCATGTGATCACCAGAAGTCACCATTAAGAGCCAGATTGGCCATTGTACTTTGTATTTTTGGAACACATAGATGTTACTCAGTGGGGTGAAGTAAAGCTGAAAATAATCACCAATGGGCTCAGTGCTGATGTGAAATTAATGAACCTAACATATTGAGATTATATCAGTGCTTGAAGTAGCGTGAGATGTCTTCCCACTTTTTTTCAGGTGGACCTATAAACACCCCTCCCCTTTTCAGATGAGTATAATTGAGTCTGACTTAGCCACCCCACTTTCTCCCAGTTTGCGTACTGGATAGTACATATCAATTTAAAGCCAGGGCAACTGCTAAGTCTTCCAGAAATCTTCCTCTCTGGCCAAACACAGTGAGTTGAGGGGGATTCTCTTGCAGATATTGGCTGCCTCTTCACGGAGCCTCATCCAGTGCATGGCGGCGGTGGCAGGCGACGCACTGGCGCATTGATGCTCCTACTGCCAGTCTTCATGGCAGGAGCGCCACGGCAGCTTTTCCTGTCGCCGCCACCGCACTCGCAGCTGCCCAGCATTAGCTGGAGGGGTGGCTGAAGTGGTGACCCACCTACTCACAGGTAAAGGTTTTTTTAAAAAAAAATTAATTGGGGTGGGAGGACAGCGGAGGCGGTGCAGTGAGCTTATCGCTCGCTGCTCCACCCCCTTCCTTGGCCAGCCCGCTCCGATCTAAAAAATTTCGGGATAAATGGCTGACTTTTTTAGATCAGAGCAAAGGGCCTTTGCCCCTAGATGGCTTCGCACTGGTGGCAGCTTCATGTAACACAACTGCCGCCAGCGTGAAGCCATATCGACGGAAAGTGTCTGTCTAGCAGTACCCATTGTCTCTGCAGTGAACAGGTATTAATTAAGGCATCAAGTGAACAGTAAGTACAGAGTTCTACTTGCGTTAGGCTGACCAGATAAAATCCAGGTCAGGGCTCATGTAACTTTAACTGTTGTAGAGAAAAGGGAATTTCAGCCAGTGTCGTTTGTGTGCAATTAGTTCCTGGTGAAATCCCCTCTTCATCACAACTGTTAAAGTTGCAGGCACTATACTAGAGTGACCATATACAAAAGAAGGCAGGGCCCCTGCAACTTTAACTGTTGTGATTAGGAGGGAATTTCACCAGGAACTAATTGCATACAAATGACACTGGCTGAAATTCCCTTTTCTCTACAACTGTTAAAGTTACATGAGCCCTGACCTGGATTTTATCTGGTCACCCTAACTTGTGTAAGACCCTATTTCTATTACTTTCATCTCCTCAACCATAGCAATTAACCAGCTGAGGTTCAAGAAAGATGTCATAACCTGCCTTCTAACTTGGGTTGGTCCTGATGACAATGAGATGAGGACATGTTCCAGGTACCACCTCTATGTTCTGAGTTTGGAGCCATGGTCTCTATGGGAAGGGATGCCTTTTGAAAATGTGAATCTGCTCACATTCACACTTTCAAAGCGATCTGTTCTCCCTGCTCAGGTGGAAGAGGAAGGGTGGAGACATGAAGGGAAATTACAGTCCTGAGGAAAAGACGCATGGACTGAATATAGCCCACAGGCTCATGTTTTCCCATTCCTGCCATAGAACATCACAGATTCTTGTTTTCACCCTTCCACTCAGAAGCATGTGCATGGATATGTTCATAGCCATTGGGCCAAGCCATTACAGGGAGTAGGAAGTGTTTCTGTGCTCCTTTTAGATCCCCATAAAAGGAGGAGTCTTCCCTTCTCCAATCAGTAAAGAAACACAAGCTTGACTGAGCAATCTCGGGCACGGGGGGTGGGGAATTTGGACAGAGATATAGGAGGCAGTCACACGTCTCAAAACCACCACCACCACCCATGCCAATGACTAGTGCGATGAGTATACATGCTCTGTGGAGGGAGTGAAGGGTGAGAACAGGGTTCAGTTATGCCCTACGGTGATCCTTCTATGTGTGGGTGCGGCACCTGTGGTGGTCTAGATATAACCCTATGGTGTCTCATAATTTCTTTAAATACTATTGGCCAGTGTCCAGGCATTACCAAAGAGAGATGTAATATGAACAAACAGTGTTGCGTCCAAAGTTAGTCCTATTCAGAGTAGACCCATTGAAATAAATGGGATTTAGCATAGACTGGCACTGAATACAACCCATTGGATACAACCCAAGGATCGACTATTACTGAGTACAACCCGTTAAATCTTTTTTACATACAACTGTCACAAATAATGTATTTCTTTACAAGCAAAACAAGGCACACACACAAATGTTGCCCAATTTCGAGTCAAATTAATAGTGCCAATGGTGGTAAAAGCCTGTATGCTGTACACACAAAGGCACCCTCTCTGCAAACATTCAAACTGTGTCCGTGGATGCAAGGGGGTGGGACTAGTTGGTGTGCAACCTCAGGGGTGGAGCTAGTTGGCATGGTACCATTCAAACATTGTAGGACACCTTTGCAAACTGCATTCATCTCTGGGGCTACCAGGTAGCCATCCCTAGTCAAGTAGAAGGATATCAACTGAGTTTACCAAACCATCCATCTCGAAGAAGTCTTGTCCATGACCTACAAATGGCATAATATTTTCTTGGAAAAGCCCTTTATCTCTATAACGAGTAGATTTTCCATATGAATCCAATTTGTTTAGGGATATTAACAACTTATTTTTTTAATAATGTATTTAATACAATTTTTGTAAATTTGCATAACTTAAAGCAGACATGGGCAACCTTGTTCTGTCAAGGGTCACATTCACTGCCAGGGGCTGCGGGTCAGTGGTGACCAGTAGTGGGCAAAGCCAGAGCCGAACATGGATTGGGTCACCGATTTTTTTATTATTTCGGCCATTATCTTTTCTTCCTTTCTTCCTTTTTCCTGCCATAGCCTTTTCTCTCTACCTCTTTCTTCCTACCCAATGGGCAGCCAGGGAAAGGACAGATCATTCTTGCTGGAGATCTGAACTTATTCCATACAGAGGGCTTTGGAAATTAGGCCGAGGGCCACATGAAATTAAGGCCAGGGCCACATGGGACATGAGGACTGCTTGTTAACCCCTCCTGTCTTAAAGAGACTGGCTATGACTAAAATTAGTACTTGCAATTTCCGTCCTCAGTTTTTTTAGGTCTGTGCACAGCCCCCCCCTGATTTGACTCGGAGGCCAATTCAGAGTTTCCAAATTGGCCTAAGTCAACTCAGGGCACCTTGATCACAGGCCATATCACTTTGGCTTTGGTTCCAAAGCTTGAAGCAGGGATGGCTGCTGCACTTTCCCAGGAAAGCTGGGTGTGAGGCTGACCAAGAGTCCATTGGATTCCCCCCAGTCACTACTCTCAGCTTGCTTCCAGCCATTGACCCCTCCCCACTTGCTGAACCCCCCCCCCCCACTGACCTGCAGGACCTATGTGAGGACTCCGCATGCACCAGCGAGCTGCCCAGCCTCCTCTCTGGACTGCCGTAAATTTTGTGTTGTAAACTATGGCAGCCAAAAATAGCTAGTTGGGCCAAGGTGGAACGAACTGGCCTGCTTCAGATTCAGGATTCAGGACTGAGGTGAAGCACAGCCCTCCTTTTTTTAGACAGGCCTTTGAGCCCATCTAGAGTAGTTGTGCTGCCAGAGGTGGAACCGGGCTTGGATAGACCATAGGATTTTGCATATCTTGGCCTCTCCTCTTTGCCCATTGGAACACTTTTTTACCTCTCCAAGGTCATCCAAGGCTGCTTTTGCAACTAGGGAAGAAGGTGCTGCAGAAATGGACCAGATCATGGAGTTCCTCTCCTGAAGCCGCTGCAGTGTCTATGGGATGCTCTCCAGGGCTCATGGGATCTCACCCTTGATTCTGTTCGGTTTAAATAGTTATTTTGCTTGTAGAAGTAACTCTAAAGAAGAGCATAACTCAAAACGTGCACACTGGATTTGTTCAGTTTATTCATTTGTTATTTCTTGCACCTCCCACCCCCACCTTTTGCACCTCCCGATAGATGCACTTCTTTAGTTTTCAACCTAGTGCAATAATTTATTGCACTGCAATTTAAGAAATGATCAAAATTAGAGTTTTCTTTCTGCACACCTAATGTGCACATTATCCATTGAAGCATCTCTAAACAAGCGCTCTAAAAATGAAACAAATGTCCACTGGGGGGAATCCCACAGTGTGTATCCAAGGAAAAAGAGATTGGAAACCACAGCCACGCTGAATTTCGTAGCCCTGAGTTTATGGGGGGCTACAGTAAAAATCTCTCTCCAAAGGGAAATGCACATGTAACCTTGGATTGAACGAGGCGATAAATTCTAAACCACAAGCATGCTGTTCAATACGAGGTCATGAATCAGACTAGAACCACAGAATATTAATTATTTTTTCGTTGCCCCTGCAGAAATGCTTGTGAATGAAAGATAATTCTTTCTTGCTCATTTTTTTACTCCTGCATGAAATACATGTTCTCAGCATCAAACTCCACAGGCCTCTATAATAGTGTCAAACCACTAGAGGGAAGCATATACACTTGTCTAAAACTGTGTTACACTTGTTTCCACAAAACGCTTCAAGGCGTTTGCTGTTTGGAAAATTTGAAGGAAATGAAATGTTCTGCCCAAATCAAATCAACTCTCCAGAGTCCAGGCATCACAATAATACATTCCAAGAAGAAGGAAGAGGCAAACAATGGTTGAACTCTCATTTTTGAAGTTTGAGATCAAAAACATGTGATGTAAGGTTTTTCTTTCTCTTCTCCCTCTACTGACATCTCTCTCCCTTCCTCCCCTCACAAGCTGCCCAAAGTCTGAGCTTTGAACTTTTTCAAAGTTTCAAAATTTTCTGCACATCTACACTGCTCAAGCTTCTGTTGAAATAAAAAATGAGCAAAATTGGTCTGGTAGATCTCGAGTAATAAGCATTACACTGTGTATTCTTGTATAAGATAGATATGGATATGGATTTTGTTTCTTAAGGCCAACTCTTTTGCTTTTTGTGTCATAAGAATGTAGTGTCCTTTAATGTGAAAATCTCAGTTTGGTACTTCTATTGCTGTCTCCATCAGGACAATAAACAGATGATAAGTAGCTGATAAGTAGTTTGGGTGCCGCTACTAGAAGTTGCTCTGAGCAACTTTCATCAGCAGTACCTAGCACCCATCACTGAGAGAGTGGGGTGGCAGAAAGAGAGGGAGAGAGAGAAAGGGAGGGAAGGGAAGGGAAGGGAGGGAGGGAGGAAGGAAGGAAGGAAGGAAGAAGGAAAGAAAGAGGTAGGGATGGCAGAGAGAGGAGAGAGATGTGGTAGGGCGGCAGAGAGAAGAGAGAGAGATGTGGTAGGGTGGCAGAGAGAGATGTGGTAGGGTGGCAGAGAGAGAAGGAGAGAGAGAAAGGAAGGAAAGGGAAGGGAAGAAAGAAAGAAAGAAAATGGTAGGGGTGGCAGAGAGAGGAGAGAGATGTGGTAGGGCGGCAGAGAGAAGAGAGAGAGATGTGGTGGGGCAGAGAGAGATGTGGTAGGGTGGCAGAGAGAGAGGGAGAGAGAGAAAGGAAGGGAAGGGAAGGAAGAAAGAAAGAAAGAAAGAAAGAAAGAAAGAAAGAAAGTGGTAAGGGTGGCAGGGAGAGGAGAGAGATGTGGTAGGGTGGCAGAGAGAGAAAAAAGTGTTAGGGTGGCAGAGAGACAGAGGTGATGCTTGAGATGGCTGAAGGTTGCAACCACTACACTAGGGGTGGGCAACTTGTGGCCCTCCATTTGTTTTGGCCTACAACTTCCATCATCCCTCACTATTGGCTATACTGCTAAGGCCAATGGGAGTTATAGGTCCAAACATCTGGAGAGCAACAGGTTGCCCACCTCTGCGCTACACAGTGACCTGGTTTGCACGATCAAAACAGTCCACTCTGGATTTTTTCCCTGTGGTCCAATGGCCCTGAGTTTTTATTTTATTATTTTTTTAAAAGGTTCCCGCCTCTGGTATAGACAGCAGGTGGCAGACTTCCGAGGCCTCAGGTTTGACAGTTATTATATTAGCTGAGCATATGTATTAGAGTGCAGCCCTGGATCCTCTACAATATCCATCGTGGGAATAGACAGCAACTTGTCTCTCAGGGAAGCCACTCTGCCCTCATCGACCTTAAGAACATCTGACAACGATTGTAGGAAGAGAATTTGAAAACTCCTGGTTTTCATTTACAGTCTTGCATTCACAGTGGAATACTATGCATTTTTATTCAGGAGTAAGTCCTCATATATTTAGTGGCGCTTATTCCTTGGTGAGTATGCGTTGGATGCAATTGTCATTTTCTTTCCAATTTCTTTCAGCACTGTTCATAATCAGAATAACAAATATACCACAAGTCCATTCAATACAGCAAAAACAATTTATCTCAGGTTACAGATTAAATACATTTGACATACAGATTGTATTGATTAATTTATATCCCACTTTTTATCATTGGTTTATATTCAACATGGCTATTAAGGAAAATTGCTAAGTTATCTAGTGAATGCCACTGTATCACAGCCTCAAATAACAATTACAATGAAATGAAATGAATGAATAATTGTTTTTGTTCACAGGTCTGCCTGCATCTCAGGATGTTCAATTACAAAACAACCTCAAGGAACTCAAATACAGAATCAGCAGACTGGAAAGAGGTACACTTAAAAATAATGGCTTTCTTCCATGCTTATTTAAACGTGGGTGATTTGCTTTGATTCTTATTCAATTACTTGCCACACATTTGCCGCCGCCTTCTTCTTCTTCTTCTTCTTCTTCTTCTTCTTCTTCTTCTTCTTCTTCTTAAAGAAGTAACAGGGAAGAGTTTTTTATAATAAAACTAAGTTTTCTTCAACATTTTTCAAAACTATGTAACGTTCAAACTACCATTCAAAGTTGAATGAAGTTATTTTTGCTGAATTTCCAAGCCTTAGCTCAGTTTTAGATTTGGTGTGAGGGCCTATTCCTTACTGAGATGGTCAACCTAGGTCTGCGTTGTACCACTTCAGGTGGCAGGTGAGGACTAAAATGGTGCACGCCTCCTCCACACACACCCATATCCTTACACAGAGTAAACCAGCAAGAAGAATTGAGTCTCCCAGCAATCTACCTTTCTCTGTGGAAGGAAGTTTTTGTATGTGCAGTCTGACGTGGTACAGCCCAAACCCAGTTTCCCCACCTCAGTATAATTAGGTAATGGTGAGAAGATGCAGAGGCACAGTCCTGTATCTATGGAAGAAGAATTTCAGCAGGGACTAATTGCATACAAATGACGCTGGCTGAAATTCCCTTTTCTCTAGAACTGTTAAAGTTACATGAGCCCTGTCCTCCTTTTCATATGGTCAGCCTACTTAAGGCAGGGACTTAAGACTTTATTTTCCATTGAGAGCTACATTCCCTCAGGAGTCAACTGTGTCCACATGCTGTCCACAGGACTGAAGCCAGTGATGGGCACGATCAGAGCCAAAAGTGGGTGGGGCCACCTGGCCTCTCTCTCTCTCTCTCTCTGCCATCCACTTCTGCTCTCTCACTCTCACTCTCTCTTACTCCACCCAGTGGAGGGACAGATTGCTCTAGCCAGAGGGCTGAACTGACCACTTGCAGAGGGCTTCTCCCCATCTCCTTCCATTACTCCATCCCTTACAGTTCCCGCTCTCCCATTTTTTCCTTCTTCTCACCCTCTGGGTTCCACCTACCCACATGAAATTAGGATGAGGCTACAGGTTCCCCCATCTTTGACTTAATATTTCATATCTTTAAAGTTTATCATCTGCAATGCTACACCACTTGTGACCCACCAAGCTAAACACAGTTCAGCAATAACATATGGTGGCCCAACAAGAGTTCAATAAACCTCTTGTTCTTTGGTAACTACCTACCAGAAAGTATTAAACTAATGTGGTGTTTCAAGCCCTTTATAAACTACATTCAGCTGGGTAGGCCACAAGTTGTACAGGCCCAATCTACCGAGCATGTCTCCTGAGCTGGCCCTATTCAAAGGAATGAGCTCGGTGAAAAGCTGTGTTTTCCCACAAATTCAGAAAAGCCTGTCCTGAATCTCTCCTACTTCTTGGTTGGAAGAAGGGTTGCAACAAGAGCAAAAGAGGTGAATGTTGAATGAGACTAAGTAACACAGTCCTCCATTTTGTTTTGCAGCCTTGGCTTTGAACGGAAAGATTGCAGTAGCTGGCAAAAAACTGTTTGCCACTACTGAGAAGACTGCTGATTTTGACGACACAGTGAGAATATGCAAATCTGCTCACGGCTCCATTGCATCTCCAGGGAACATGAAAGAGAATGATGCGATTATGAGCTTTGTGAAAGAATTTAATACGTATGCTTATCTAGGCATCACTGAGGGGCATGTTCCTGGGGAATTCCACTTCCTGAATGGGACAACCCTGAATTTTACAAACTGGTATAAGGATGAGCCCCAGGGGAAAGGAGCAGAGAAATGTGTGGAAATGTATAGTGATGGCACTTGGAATGACAAACTGTGTAATAAGTTCCGCCTCATAGTTTGCGAGTTTTAAACTAAACTCTACCACAGCCCTTAATAACACGGGGGTTTATTTTGAGGGTCCACATAATTTAGGCTTACTTCTGTGAATCAGAATAATTGAACATTGCTTGCAATGTAATTTGATACATCTGTGATTTATTCTGTGTCCATATATATAACAATAAAACACAACGCATTTCACTTTGCTTTCCTTTTGTTGCCCTGTGTACAAAGGCTCAGCTACTTCTAAACCATTTGTGTCAAAATCACTTTGTTCAGGAACAGAAATGGAATTTTTGGGATGTGCGTTAAAAACAAGAGAATAAATATTATGATCAATTAAGAATTAGGAGTTTGTTATTAATGTCAAAACTGGCATAAAATAGGCTGGCTAAGACAGAGACTGTGTGTGTGTTTTTGGCAGGGGGAGAGAGGCAGGGATGCGATTTCAGAAAGAGAGAAGGGAGGTTTGTGTGTGTGTGTGTGTGTGTGTGTGTGTGTGTGTGAGAGAGAGAGAGAGAGAGAGAGAGAGAGAAGATTCAACAAGGTTTAAAAATATTCAGATGGTGCTTGCCAGCTGAATAGAAAAGAATGCTAACAGGAGGGGAAGCCTGGCCTGTAGACATTTTATTTTGAAGCAAAGGGATTTCTGCCTTTGGAGTTAACATATCTATTAGCCTCCTTTCTTTCTTTCTCTGACCCAATTCCTGTACCAAACAACATCCAGATTTTTTCCCATGTTGGGAAAAGCTTTACCCATTCCATGTCAGTGAGGAAGACTCCTATGAAAGGCAAAGAAGCTGTTTTAAAAAGTATCCAGTTTTGTTTATTTGAGTAGTACTTTCACCAGGGCAGGATCTACACTACTGCTTTAAAACGGTTTATAACAGTAATGGCAACTGTTGGGGCCCAGGACACACTCCATATGTACAGTTTTCAAACCGTTTTCAAAGTGTTATATCTTGCTTGGTGTAGATCTTTTGATACCACTGCAGGGCTGGCCCAAGAAATTTTCCTGCCTGAGGCAGAAAAGCAAATGGCTGCACACCTCACATCAAGAAACATAATACCCAAGGCTACCCATCTTATTTTGGCATTTGAGGCAGAAAATTCCACAAGCGCCTCTCCCTGGGGGTAAAAATGCAACAATAATAAATTAAATAACTATTTGCTGCCCTTTCATGACACCTAAAATCAGTTGCCTAAGTTGGCGGCCTGAATCTGTCTAATGTAGGCTGACCATTTGAAAAGGAGGACAGGGCTCATGTAACTTTAACAGTTGTAGAGAAAAGGGAATTTCAGCCAGTGTCATTTGTATGCAATTAGTTCCTGGTGAAATTCCCTATTCATCACAACAGTTAAAGTTGCAGGCACTATCCTAGAGTGACCATATACAAAAGAAGGCCGGGCCCCTGCAACTTTAACTGTTGTGATGGAGAGGAAATTTCACCAGGAACTAATTGCATACAAATGACACTGGCTGAAATTCCCTTTTCTCTACAACTGTTAAAGTTACATGAGCCCTGTCCTGCTTTTCATATGGTCAGCCTATATTTAACGCGCATTCAAAAATGTGAATAATCGAAGATAAAAAGCGCCTTGACCCCGCTCTGTAGAGGTAAAATTTGTAATGCGCCTTGAAAGAGCTTTAAATTGCTCTTGTAGAGGCACCCTCTGATGTGTGATCAGAGATAACAAAGGTGATTTCCCAGGGGAAAGTGGAAACTTGTCCAGCACTTGCAGAAGCTCCTGGTGTAGGTAAACTGAATTACTGATGCCTATAGGAGCAGTATGGTTTACAGAAATCAGGAGACGATGCTTTTTGTACAGTATAATCATAAATATTTTTCAAATATATTTCTATTGTAAAATTTCAGCAAAAGGAAAGGAAAAGAAAGCAAAACCTTGTATTTTCACCCACCCCCACACACACTATAGATTAAGATTAATATATTAAAATCTATAATAATAAATTAAATAAATAAATGATCACCTGCACACATCAAGCTGCGATTAAAGGCACTGCAACAGTAGGCAGTTGAGAAGTTGGCAACCCTACTGAGACGTACCATTCACAGCTGGAAAGCTAAAGCAAAACAGAGTCCAGTGAATTCTAAAGTTGTCTTCTTTAGCCCTTTCCCCCACCCTCTAAATCTTCTGAAAACTAATTGGAGCAGAACACACAGAATGACATTAATCATAGCAGCAATAATTATTTCTAATACATCCAGCCCATTTCCAAGGCAAATGGGCTTTAATAGGGAACGTACAAATTACTCCAGTCTGTCATTGTGATTCCTCACAAGCTGCGGGAAGCAAATAGAGCAAAACCAGATTTAAAAGTCCCTTAAAAGGATCATGTCGCTTTAAGAACAACCAGGTGGGAGGTGATACTGGCACTCTACACAAATAGTTACCTGTTTGTAGTGTTATGTCAGCTATTTCCCGATCCCTGCGGCCTAGAGATTATGAGTCTCCCTTTGCTGTTTGACAGCATTATTAAATAGGTGGAACACAGATCCTTTTGAGCTTGACAGCCCTGAATGAAAACCTGCAAAGAGCAATTTGAGTTGAGATCAACAGCATTAGAAACAGAAGCAATTGTATAAAAGCAGGTATGACTCAATAGACCAGACTTGTAAATCAGACGGTGTGCGCCCAGCCTAGTAAGTTGTCTCATTTTACTAAAAGTGTGAGAAATTTAGCCAGAGGTGGCGGTGATGGTGTGGTGGTGGTGTGGGGTATGAAACCTTACCTTTTCAAAATTGTCAGGTTTAGAAGAAACACATGGTAACCGGATGGATGTTGACAGAGAATAGGACTCCTGTGCCTTTAATGACAATGCAGAAGATGGACATTCGGTAGGAGCAAAATTGCCCCTGCTGAAATTCCCTCCATTAAAGCACAGCTATTACAAGAACGGGAACTGTCTCCTCTGCATCTGATCATCCTAATGGTGCGTGAACAATTCTACTTTAAAAAAAAAAAAAAAGGTTATTAATGGTCACTGGCCAAATTGATCCTGCCATTTGTCATCCTTGCTCTTAAAAGCTTGTTTAGGCATTGATTCTTTTGTGCTGTGAAATAGGGGTCCCATTTCCTAACGTAGCATTTCAAAATCATTAATTTAGATGGTCTTGATGGTGCGACGTAATGGCTAAAGGTGCAAGAGGTGAGCTGGGAAGATCCCAGGTACAAATTTTTCATCTTCAGCCACACAGTAGGATATCCTTAGGCAAGCTGCTACTCTCTTAACCTCAGCATCTGCTTCATCTGCAACATGGGGAACATCTGGGCTGTTATGAAGACAATGTGAAGTGACAAATGATTTGAATATTTTAAATGTGCATTATTATTATTATTATTATTATTATTATTATTATAGTAACTGGAAGTATAAGAGAATGGTGATTTTTTACAGTGTTGTAATTTTTGCCTTAAAAGCCATTTGTATTTCCAAAATCCTTAAAAATGAGAACAGGCACAGATTTAATGTGTAATCCAAGAAAGACTGGTGGTTTGGTGGGAGATGCATCTCCCTTGGAAATAGATGACATATATTTCATGTTCCATATTCAAGTTCATTTTGTTGTTGTTGTAGTTGTTTTAAATGATGAGTCACAATATAGCCTAAGTCTCAGGTCACATGCACAACAAAAGCAAATACAGTAGAACCAATGATAAGACACATCAAAAGATGTTTTAAAGAGGTTTTCAAAGCAGCAACGGTACTTTGAAATAATTTTAAAAAGAAGAGGCAAATTTCTCAGCAGCTAAAACTTGGGAAAAGACCATTTTGTAGCACAGCATTAAAAACATATCATTAAAAATAAAATAAGCAGTTTAAAAGTTCTTTTAATACAGCAGGGTAGGTCTCTCTCCAACATCCTTTAACCATTTTATAGTACTGACATGTAGGATGTTTCAAATGTGGATTTCCCCCTCTCTTTGTATATGTGCTTTTGGTGAAATGATGATTCCAAACCCTGCTAATAACTACATGGAATCAGAGGGTGGAAGTTACTTTAGGCGGACTGAAAATCAATGTGTGCTCTTGAGTGTTTGGCAAAAAGATGTCCAGATTTCCCAAACATCTGTTATCTGGAATACTGCAGTATACAAATACCGTTTTAATGTGTCTGATCTCCTGCAGACTAGAATCAAAGGGTATTTCATCGTGTCCTGGTCCTTTCTTCTCTTCTTCTACTCTACCCATTGGAAGAGTTGCCACTGGAGATTGGATCAGCCCAAATAATCCTAATCCTGATTTGAAAGGAGCAAAGCGTATTGCCAGTCTTTCTCCTGCTGCACTCTCTGACTGGACCGCTGGAGAGCTAGTTGTGATGTAGTGGTTAGAGTGTTGGACTGGGATGCAGGAGATCTGAGTTCGAGTCCCCACTTGGCCTTGGAGCTCACTGGGTGACTTTGGGCCAATCACGGATTCTCAGCCTGATCTACCTCGCAGAGTTCTTGTGAGGATAAAATGGAGAGGAGGAAGAAGATCTTGTAAGTTGGGTTCCTTGCAAGAGGGGGAAAAACTGGAACACAAATGCGGTAATAAAAATAAACAAAATAAAACAGAAGCTTGTTCTACTTAGGGATGTCTGGATTTTGTGAAATCCGTCCCATGTATGTTTCGTGGGTTGTGCAGTATCATTTATTCCAGTGTCCGTTCATGGATGGATTCGGTTTGTTTTCCATTATGCAGGAAAAAATACAAATAATTCCATAAGAAAGTTCGCTATAATTTACATAATTTGTGTTAGTACATAATATTTAGTGTTTTGTCCCCCATTCCATTCGCTATTTCCTCACCTACATTTTCCAGCATGACATATGTCTCAACAGAAACTTGCTACTAATGAGAATGCCTAGGCATACAACTTGTAAAGTACGGACTTATACCCAGTCCTATTTATAAGATTATACGTTATTCACTCTAGTAAAATAAATGTTTGAGATATTATCTAATAAAGTGACAATGCCACATGTTTATCATAAATCAGTAATATAATTCATTACCAAAATATCACATAATAATTTTTTACAAATACAATTTGTGTTGATTACATCATTATTGAAATTGCCAAATACAACAAGGAAGTAACAGTCCTTTCAGTTACAACCTTCCATATAAAGTGGATGTGACTATATCTGTTTATAATGAGAGTCCGGATGCCTCCTCGTTTCGTACGTTAAACTTCGTCAGAATTATGTTTGTAGTAAATCCCCTCACTAGCGCTGCGTTCATGGAGATGTTGATTATAAACATGTCATTTATTTTATCATCATAGGCTAAGCAGCGCATACCTTACTCTCCTGACTTGGTGACAGACAGCAGCTTGCAAAATCACCAAGTCAGGAGAGTAAGGTATGTGTTGGTTAGCCTATGATGATAAAAGAAATGACATGTTTATAATCAACATCTCCATGAACGCAGAGCTAGTGAGGGGATTTACTACAAACATAATTCTGACGAAGTTTAACGTACAAAACGAGGAGGCATCCGGACTCTCGTTATAAACAGATATAGTCACATCCACTTTATATGGAAAGTTGTAACTGAAAGGACTGTTACTTCCGTGTTGTATTTGGCAATTTCAATAATGATGTAATCAACACAAATTGTATTTGTAAAAAATCATTATGTGATATTTTGGTAATGAATTATATTACTGATTTATGATAAACATATGGCATTGTCACCTGAAGGAATTGTTCTTTCCTCATTGTTTATTAGATAATATCTCAAACGTTTATTTTACTAGAGTGAATAACGTATAGTCTTATAAATAGGACTGGGTAAAAGTCCGTATTTTACAAGTTGTATGCCAAGGCATTCTCATTAGTAGTAATTTACAACTGTAGCCTGTTTTCCTTTGAACTTCAGCAGAAACTTGAGCATTTTCCTGCAAATGAATTTCTGTAAAGTTCAGGGAAGTGTTAAAAAATCCACAGCCTGGGGAGACCAGCCTACAGTAATTTTCACAGGTCAGATTCTTAGAAATACAGTCTTATTTTAGCCCATCTCTAATTTCTCCAGCATCCCTATCTATAGTGGTGCAAGCCCACAACATCTTATCACCTGAAGTGGAGCCCAAATGGTGGCCGCAACCCCCACTAGAGCCAATACTTACTGCACTATTCCGACACCAATTCCGGCCTTCATCTATTTCCTCCTCCATTACTGTCTGAAACAGCCTCTTCATCCTACTGCCTGACAGGGGCTGTTCCTGTTTTGCAGGCATACCAGTGGGAGAGCCAGATCACCCTGTGCTTTCTTTGCTTATGTTACAATCCTGGCCCTTAGTCCACATCATCAGAATGTGTGTGGGTCACCGTTGGACCATGCTGGTTCCTGCGAACCCGAATCACGGCTCCACGAATGGTTGCGTACCTTTCAAATGAGATTTGGCAAACCTCGGGCATGCCACTTGGGCCAGCCTTCCTCAGCCTGGTGCCTTCCAGATATGTTGGACTACAATTCCCATCATTCCTGAGCAGCATGGCTTGGGTGCTTGAGAATGATGGGAGCTGTAGTCCAATACATCTGGAAGGCACTGGGTTGGAGAAGGCTAGCTTATACTGTGGAATGAAATTTTCTCTGATGGAAGGATGGGGCTATTAAAAAATTAATCTGGAGATGGCATTGAGTACATGAGCTGTGAACCAGAAAGATCGCAGCAGTAATCTTGCATCTGGTGTGGAATCACCAGAGGCCCTTTGGCAAGCCTTTACCTCTTCCTCCGCTATCTGGAATGCGTGGTTCATAAATGCTAGTCTTTGTTAGGGATTGTCAGAAAAATCCACAATGGTTTCAAATGAGTTCAGATTTCTATGAACCTGACCTACTATCGCTGAAGCAGACAGGCTTTTCCCAAGTCACACGGATTCTGCAGACTTGTGGATGAGTTTTTTGGGGGGGTGTTGTGCTAATCCATATTAGCGCTAATTCACATTAACTAATACACATTAACACATTTGCACTTTAGCACACGTAGAATGGAATTCTGGTTTTTAAAAAATCCAATTCCGTCAATGAGCAGATGATGGAACGGAAGTTGCCTGACAATCTGCAAAATGGATAGAATGGATTTAACAGAATCCATACATCCCTGGTCATTCTAAGGATAAGAAAGATCATGTACGTGGTTCATATTTTGAGGTTCAAACTTTTAAAATGCACTGTATAAACCTCTCTTTGTGTGTGTGTTTAAAGGAGGCTTAAAGGATGTATTCTCTAACATCTACATGAATCCATTAAATGAGGTCGTCCAACGATTTGGAGTTGGATGAGATCAATATGCTGATGAGATCTAACTCGACTTTTCTTATACATCTGAGCCCAGAAATGGTGGAGGAAGTGTGGAATTGTTACCTGGGAGCTGTAATTTACAGGAAGAGAGTCAATAAATAGAAGTGCAATCATGAGAACAAGAAGGTGCTCTTTGGCAGTGGTTGACCCATTCAGGGAGGAGGTGTTTAACCTGCTTTGGATGGAGGTAGATTGATTCCACCTGAAGGATCCAAATACACAGGCTGGAAGTGCTCCTAGATCCATCTTTGTCTCTAGTGGCTCAAGCAGCTTCAAGTAGTTTACAGAGAGCCTTGCCATGGTGATCCATGCTCTGGCAACCTCCTGGCTGGACTACTGCAATGCACTGTACATAGGACCACCTTTCAAGACTGCCTGTTCAAAATAGAACTGCTAGCCTAGCCTGTTAACCTTTAAAGCCCTGTGTGGCTTAGGACCCATATATTTGCTGGACTGTCTCTTCCTTAACAATCTACCCAATTGCTGAGTTCATTATTTGAGGATCTACTCTGGGTCCCCCACTTCCTGAGATTTGGCAGGCAGTGACTATGGAGAGAAACTTTTCAGAGGTGCCCCCTTGATTTTGGAATGCCTTCCCTAGAATGACTCATCTCGCACCTACTTTGATGTCCTTTGGTGCCAATATGCTTTGTTTTCCCAGGCATTTAAACATTTAAAATTTTTCTACCTTTTAGACCAGACTTTCCCAACCTAGTGCCCTCCAGATGGCAATAGGGGACCATCCTCTGACAGCCCTTCAAATAGAAGACTGGCCTTGCTTCACACCATTAAACAACCCATGATTTGTTACCTGTGGGTTGTTTGGAAATGAGCAAGAGTGAGCAAGCATGCTATTCCCACCTGCTCTCCTGCTTCTGGTGCACTAAACAACCCTGGCAAATCTAGTCTTGGGTTGGTCTCTGTGACATCCGAACATGGAAAGTTCGATTGTTGAAGGAGAAACAATCCAAGAACAAATCATGGATTATTACCCTTGGGTTGTTTCTCCTTCAACAACCCAGATTTCCATGTTTAGATGTCACAGGCAACAACCCAGGGATAGACTATCCCTGCAGTGTTTAGCAACAGAAGTAGATGCTGAAGAGCTGGGAGCTAGCATGCATGCTCACTTCTGCTCGCTTGTAAACAACCGAGCAGAGGTTTACAAGCAAACAGGAGTGAGCAAGCATGCTAGCTCCACACTGTTTGCCTGCTTCTGGTGCTCTTTAACAAACCATGGGTTGTTTACTCAGGTGATCCTGGTCATGTAGGCTGACCATATGAAAAGGAGGACAGGGCTCCTGTAACTTTAACAGTTGTAGAGAAAAGGGAATTTCAGCCAGTGTCATTTGTATGCAATTAGTGCCTGGTGAAATTCCCTCTCCATCACAACAGTTAAAGGTGCAGGCACTATACTAGAGTGACCATATACAAAAGAAGGCAGGGCCCCTGCCACTTTAACCGTTGTGATCTGGTCACCCTAGCTTAGCGTGATGTCCGAACAGGCCCTTTGAAGGAGCATTTCCCTACTTCAAATCACTGCTTTTACAAAAGTGCTGGAGACTGGAATTTCCAAGATTGGACAATGGCAATTATTGCCTCCGGGCATCGTATGCTGTGTCCGCATGTCCATCCGTCCTACCTATGTATGTCTGCTTCAAAGGTGGAGTGAGGAGTTCAGTTGGATACGTTCACTAAATGAGCAAATGCAAGCACAGACAAATGCTTAAATCAAGGTCAATTTCAGTCCATAAGTTTGCAAATTCTTGCTGAACAGATTAGAATGGAGGGGAGAGAGAGATGAAGCAGATGACAGAAAGAATCCAAATCATGGCCATGCGGTCCTCCAAGAGAACCCAGATTTCCCTCCTAACACAGTGATTGGCACAGAAAGGCACAACACAACCAGATACAGGTGTACTGAGGCAGTGAATTATTTCCATTAGAATCTAGCCACCAAAGAAGCAACAAACCCAAATCCTAATGCATAGTTATTGATGTATAGCTTAAAACAAGAGTAAGCTTGGATATTCAATCTCTATTTATAGTTGTCTGGGTTTCTTTGTCCCTTTTCTTTTCTTTCTTTCTAAGCGAATGGCCATTCCAAGAAAAATATTTGGTGCAAACAAATGGTTTATAATTGAAATGATAATGGCTAGATAACAGTGTCCTGGTAGACAGCTTGCAAAAGGAAAAAAAGAAAAAAATAAGAAAAAAATATTCTTTGTAAACTAGCCTTGCCAGCCAGCCAGACCTACCAAAGCAATTGTTTATTTCATTTTAAATGTGCATAAAACTAAGTGTGTATTTTAATGAGCAGGTTGCCTTGCATATAATCAGTAATCCTAACAGTGGACATGGCCTAAGCTAAATTCAGCACTTGGGTAGCTCAGTCTTATCTGTTTGCTCACATGGAAGTAGCTCTGATTTTCGTGGAGATTACTCCCAAGCAAAGGCCTAGATAATATGCAAACATCTGTAATGAAGGGGCTCATATGCTTCGACCAGGATGGAAAACACTACTGAGAATAGCTAGACTTTAGATCCCCAAAAATGGAGAATCCAACGTCCCCTCACCACTCCTTCTTCCCAGTGTAGAGGGAGCAGAGCTTTTCCACAACCATCACATGACCTGCTGACCTGCAGACCCCCCTCCTACACTACACCTTGGGACTAGTCTGAACTTGCAGACAAAGTGATGTCAACATCTAGTCACCTTCCCCCACCCCTCCCAACCCTCCTTTTATAACATCCTACCTGATGAAGAGATCTGGGGAACCTGAAAGCTTGCATGATGTTATTAGGATCTTGGCCTAATAACGCTATTATAGCAACATGGATTTGCAAAAATTTCTTATGGTCAAAACAGCTACCTTTGCTCTCTCTGGCTCAATTCGGACGACACGATAGTCAATGGTGGGGTAATAATCAACTTTACAGTTGTTCAACTAGGGGGTACTCCCCATACAACATGGTAATAAATAATCAACTGTGGTGTGGATTAGGATCAGCGCTGAGTTGACTATGGCAGCATTCGGATGACACAATAGTCAAAACAACTGACGATTGTTTTCCCCACACCAGTTGTTTATTGTGTCGTCCGAATTGAGCCTCTCTCTGTGTGTGTGTGTGTGTGTGTGTGTGTGTGTGTGTGTGTGTATCTCCAACAGCCATTCTTCTTAGGGCCAAACTAGAAATGATAAGAGAAATCTGTTTGGTACCTATCCTTTTCCTCCTCTGCAGGTAATAGCAGAGGGCACTACAGTTTCACCCTTAGCCCATCGGTTGTTGAGAACCAAAGAAAACAAATTAGGGCAATTCAGTCACAGATCTCCCATGTCACGTCTTTGGCTCTAACTGAAACGTCACTGCAAGGGGGGGGAGGGAATTTTCAGCAGAGAAACAGTGGATGAGATGCCCTTTTTACAACCCATTGTTTGTCTCTTGAGAATGATTTCTCCTATAATTATTCAAGGGTAATGTGATTACACTCTAGCAGAAACAGCAATGTATATATCCATGTCAGTCTTAACAAGGAACATAATAAGGAACTGAGACTCCGGTTTGACCTGAAATTAGCAAGAAAAAACAATAACATGCTTTGTACCTCCTTCTTTGGAGATGCTGTATTGTGTGGTTGGCTCTTAATCCCAACTTCCCAGGTGTTATTTAAGGTTACCTGTTTGATTTGCTCATAAGGATATCCTGGTGAAGGAATTTGCAATGCTCGTTTGCTAAAATAGAGTCCGCAAGCCACACTCCTTTATGATTATTTATAAAGTACGCACAAACACATGATTATGTATAATCATCCTTTCATCAAAGGTATGCTCAACATCTACAAGATGATCTCTGGTAGGTTTTTGTCCCCAGTCACCCTAAGGCTTTTAGTCAGTAGCAAAATAAATCATGACACCTTTAGAGCATCTTTATATTAAGGGAAATCGTGTTGTTTACCCAGGGCTGTTGTGCGTCTGGTTCTTTGGCATGATTGATATGGGATTCATGGGCTGCATTACCAGGGCCGTGCAGAGCTGGTAATAAGCCCAGGCCAGATGGAAGTGTGTGCCCCCCACCATTTCAAACTACTACCATTTCAAACTACTAATTAAGTATTTTTTTTAATCAGTGGCACTGATTCAGTGCTAAATACATAGATGAACTAGAACGATTTATAAAAAAGGTAATGGGAAGCACTTTTATTCAAGACGTGAGACATCGCTTCTTCACATTCAAAATTTCATGACAGACGGCTTCTGCACTGTTTCCGCATGGCGGGCTCCTCACTTCTCGATGGGCTGCTTACGCTATGGAAGCAGTAGCGTAAGCTGGGGGAGACTTCCTTGTCAGAGTGCCCCCCTCAAAATCGTGGGGCCCGGGCCAACTGGCCCCACTGCCCCCCCTCTGCACGGCCCTGTGCATTACACGAGAGGAGAGGGGTGATATGGGGGGAAGATCCTGCTGTTTGCCAGGGCTCCTTTAAACAACAGACATATTTCAAGGGAGCACCTCCCTCCCTCCCTGACATTTGTGCAAAGGAGCGAGGGGAGGGAGTCGTGTGCTGTAAGTGAGCAACCCCCTGGCACATTTACTTCAGAGCAAGCCCCATTGAACACAATGGGACGGGGGAACTACTAGCACAACCTAACAGAACGAACAAATAAATTAAGACGAATCACAAGCACACTTCTAATCTAGAAAATTGAAGGGTCTCCCTTACTTGAGAGTAAGCCAGATCTGCCTCCTTTTATTTACCCACTTCTCCCTCCAATAGCAGGGAAAGTCCTTCCTCCGCAAGTTTATAGTACAATGTCAGCTTTACTCACTGCTGATTTCACACCATTAGGGGTTTATTCCAGCTTATCTCGTTGTTGTTGTTGTTTTAAAAAAACAGAATGGGGGGGGGGAACTACAGGAGAAGTCCTATTTGTTTACAGTGTCATGTAATCCACTCAGAGACTTCCATGAGTGGCCAGTCATGAGCATGCTATAAATAGCTTGTTTAGAGTAGCCCCCTAGAGGCAGCGAAAATAGACCAAGTCTGCTGAAGTTTAAAAATTGGACAAAATGACAGGTTGATGGGACATAATTGCCTTTTTAAAAAGAAAACCTGTTTATGGGGAAATTTTCACTCCAGGACATGGGCAAAGGCTTCAGTTTTCTCATGCAGAACATTACGGAGTCTACCCTCTGTACACCACGGTGGTGGCGGAGGGGGGTCCAAATTCCATTGTCACAAAATGAAGACCTACTGCCTTCATTTTGTGACACACGTCCCTTGGGTCAGCTATGCTGCAGAAATGAAGGGAGGGAGGCATGGGAGTATTGCCCGTACTGAGATATGGTGTAGAAAGGCTCTGCTGAATGGGAAATGGTGCACTTTTCACAAACAGATCTGGCAGAATAAAAAGTGCTTCCTCTCTCTGGCAATTTTTGAGGCCATTGCATTAAAAGGAGGTGTTTGTGTTCACTCATTGATAATGGCGGCAATCCTACATCCCAGCAGTGGTCCCATTCTTTGAACGTGGCGTAGCAGAAAGCCTGGGGAACCCCGAGGTTTGCAGAAATATCAAAACACTTTAGAGGACGGAGAACTAGATGACGGAGGAATCCAAAGACAACTCGATGAGCATTGCACAGTGCAGGCTGGTGGCACAGATTTCGGTGGCGCTGCGAATCCATTCTGGCTTTCAGTCAGAACCAGTCCAAACTGTAAAGGAGCTAGCCAAAGTCAGAACCCTATCCCCAAAATGAATTCGGCACCTTGGATAGCTCATTTAGAGTCCTGACTGAAATTAGAACTGGAATGCTGGTTGTTATGGAGGGGAAACCAGGAAGAGGGGAAATGGAAAAGGACATTGCTGAAGGAGAGCGCTCTATGCTGCAACCTTTTGTTGCAGGTTCCACTTGTTATGTGTTCCTCGAAGGTGGCTCTCTCCACAGTGACACCACCATGTAGCCAACTGGAATTGGCTATGTATTGTTGCAACATGGTCCCATTCAGCACACAATCACCAATTGGCTGGGATTATCCATGTGACTGCTCTCTCAGGAAGAATACGACCTGGGGGTGGGGAAGGGATGGTGCCAAGCAGAAGCATTGGCAGCAAGCAGAAGCATTGGCAGAAAACAGTTCCTGGGGGGGTGGGGGGGAGGTAACCATTCCCTGAAATTTTGTGGAAAACAACCCTCCTCAACCGCACAATTTCTATTTTGAAAAAAAATGAAATGGGTGAACATTTGGCACAGCCCCAGTATGTTGTGTGCTTACAGATTTTAACTTCATTGGCTCTGGTGCCTCTGTTAGAATGCAGTGTATTCCCAGGGAGCATGGTGGGTACAGAACTCTGCTTCCTGGAAACCTCAACTGTTGAGCCACAGTGGCAAGATCTACACTACTGCTTTATAGTGGTATTGAAGTGCACTGATAAGGACAGGGCTCCTGCAACTTGCAACTCCTGCATGCAGCACCTGGTGAAATTCCCTCTTCATCACAACAGTTAAAGCTGCAGGAGCTTTGCCCTCTTTTGCATCTGGTCACTCTAGTCTAACTCCTGTATCTTTAACTGTTGTGATGAAGAGGGAATTTCACCAGGTACTAATTGCATACAAATGACGCCGGCTGAAATTCCCTTCTCTCTACAACTGTTAAAGTTTAAGGAGCCCTGTCCTCCTTTTCATATGGTCACCTTAAGCCTAGGGGCACATTATTATTATTATTATTATTATTAATAATAATAATAATTAATTAATTAAGATTTCTATACCACCCCATAGCCAAAGCTCTCTGGGCGGTACCAGGGCTTTTTAAACAGCAGGTCACACATTCCATATATCATTTTCATAGTGTTATTTACTGCTTTTTATTCCACTTGATCCAAAATACCACAACACATGTCATGGTGCATCCTACGAGGTATAAATGCGCAAGAGGGAGATAGCATTACCATAACGGGATCATAATGATTTCACACAAGGTGTAGATCTGGCCAGTAAAACGATCTCATGTGATTAAAAAGTTATTACTAGGGTGACCAGATAAAATGCAGGTCAGGGCTCATGTAACTTTAACAGTTGTAGAGAAAAGGGAATTTCAGCCAGTGTCATTTGTATGCAATTAGTTCCTGGTGAAATTCCCTCTTCCTCACAACAGTTAAAGTTGCAGGGGCCCTGCCTTCTTTTGTATATGGTCACTCTAGTATAGTGCCTGCAACTTTAACTGTTGTGATGAAGAGGGAATTTCACCAGGAACTAATTGTATACAAATAACACTGGCTGAAATTCCCTTTTCTCTACAACTGTTAAAGTTACATGAACCCTGACCTGGATTTTATCTGGTCACCCTAATTATTACAGTTGGTGGTATGGGACAGAAAAGGAAACCCAGCTTGGTTGCAGCATTCCAAAGCATGTGAATGGGTGCTTGGCTACAAACTTACAAAGGTATTGTTTGTGTTTATGCCTCGGGGTGTAAATTGATCCTCAAAAAGGAACTCTTTTCTTCTCAAGAACAGCCTTGTTGCACAATCTGCGCATGGGAACCAACTCAGTAGATGAAACGCTACAATAGGGAAGTGGGCTTTCAAGAACAGGGTGTGCCAAAGAGCAGACCTTCAAGTGGATTGATGTAAGAGCAGTCAGGATCTGTGTTCCAGAACTGCAGACATGTGGTGCTGCAAAAACTTTCTACATAAGCTGGAAAGGAGCAAGATTCATAACTTGTCACTTCGGAAAGCAATCCCCTTGCTTTTTGGCATGGGGCAAAATAACAGCCCATTTTAAAAACTGAGAATGCATTTGCGTTACCCTGCTTGCGACACTACCAAAAAAAAACCCTGTTATTCTTTCTTAGCTAAACAGAAATTTCAGAAACAATGCATTTCTGAAAGTTCACAGGAATCTTGCTTGACAAAAGATTTATGGTTTGCTTTATTTAGCTCTGGCTTTTTCATTTTTTTTTCCTTCTCACTCTGACATTTGAATGTTGAAAACCCTCAGTTAACAGAAGAATTTAGCAGTCTGTATTCTTTTCACTACAGTTCTCTTTGGATTTGGCCATTGTGCCTAGGGTGACCAGATAAAATCCAGGTCAGGGCTCGTATAACTTTAACAGTTGCAGAGAAAAGGGAATTTCAGCCAGTGTCATCTGTATGCAATTAGTTCCTGGTGAAATTCCCTGTTCATCACAATAGTTAAAGTTGCAGGGGCCCTGCCTTCTTTTGAATATGGTCACTCTAATATAGTGCCTGCACCTTTAACTGTTGCGATGAAGAGGGAATTTCACCAGGAACTAATTGCATACAAACAACACCAGCTGAAATTCCCTTTTCTCTACAACTGTTAAAGTTACATGAGCCCTGTCCTCCTTTTCATATGGTCAGCCTACTCATACAGATCCCTCTGTCCTCACTGGAAAGGCCAATCAGTATCACTGGTAGCGATGGTATAACTTGCTGGAAGTCTATGGTGGTGTGGAATGCAGCATCAGGGGATTACGGTTAAGGCCTTGGGGGTGGGCCAGGTTGTGCCCCCTTGCTCTAAACCAGGGGTGTGGAACCTTAGGTCCAGGTGCCAGGGGGACATGCTCCCCTCTCCTGGACATGTCCACTTCCTCTGAACCAGCTTTTCCAGCTTTTGTGCGGTCTCCCCTTACCACCACCACCTAAAAGGTTGAAATGGCTCTCCCAAGGCTTACTTACTGGCACAAAGAGCTTTAAGGTACAAGATGCTGGGTATTTTTTGGGGGGGGGTATTTTTGGCCTCACCCTTTTGCCTTCAGCTCCACCCACCATTAGAAAGTCACCCTCCCCTGCGGCCTCCTCCAAAATGGAATTTGGACCTTGGTCTGAAAGAGGTACAAAACCGTTGCCATAGATGAATTGACAGGTGATCGTCCTATAGGATTTTTTTTCTAAAACCATTTTCAAATACTAATGCAAATAATTTCTCAGTCTCTGTATGTGTTCACAGGTGTCGCTGCTGGTCACTGGTGATGTCTTAGAAACTCGGCTGAGTTTTTCTTTTTATAGATTCATTTTTGTGGGAGGAGAAAGAAGTCGAAAGAAAGCCATGGTGGAGACGACCCTGGCACCATGGGCAATTGTCTTGGTTATCTTTGCTGCGGTGCTCATCATGAGCTTTCTCATGTTTCTCCCTCCCGCCGCTGTGCTGATCTGGAGAATGACGGCCTTATCACAGATCTCTTTGGATGGAGCAGTGTAGCCGGCCTCATTGCAGGTGACTTTGTGAACCTAGCCTTCCGTGGCTGCTTGAGAAGTTCCATTTTAAATGCCAAGGCTTTGACTCATCTGATGTACATGAATCAATGGATAATGATGTTCAAGACTGTGGCTATAGCAACACTTGATGCCCAATGTCCATCCTTCTTTCTTCGGTCTACTCGCTGCTTGTGAAGATTTAAGGTTACTGAATGAAGGGATACCAAAGAGAAGCGAGTGGAAAGTAAAGAACTATGGTTCTGTCTAACTTGATCATTGCACCTTGCTGTTTAGCATACTTCACTTGCAAGTAGTATTAAAGGGGAGGGGGGATTCAAGCAAATGCAACAGGCCAGCTATATCATCTACAGCTTATTAATGGTGAGACACTAAAGCTGAATTTAAACTTTACTCCTGTTATTCAAATGGACATTTGGGATATGATTTGACATTCGTAAACTGAATGATGTTCCTTAAATAACAGCCAATTTTCTTAGTTTATTTATTTGATAGTTGTCAGTTTCCTCTTCAGTTAGGTTTATACCTTGGAAATTCTCTGTAATGTCTGATATCAAATGTGATGTGATTGTTCACTTTGCTAAGATAAACAGATAGATAGAGTCAGATGTTCTCACATTGTTACGTTGAATTTGGAAAATAGGCTACTGGAAGGCTCGTGGCTTGCAGATCACACAAGTTGGCTTCAGCTTACAGCAGAGAATCAATGCTAATTTCAATTTTAGAGGCATCATTTTGATTAGATAGGCCCAGTCAGCAACTAATTTAAAACCAAACAAAAGAAAACGGGGATGTTTTGAGCTGAGCATTGGTTGATGAGCTGATGAGCCAGAAACATTGGTTTTGCCAACTGCCCTGTAAGACCTACTCCAGGTTTTGGAGGGCCCTTGGGCAAGACACCTTCAATGCCCTCCCCCATCAGTGAATATACTTCCCACTGGCATTGTCACCAGTTGCTATTGCTCCTCCTCCTCCTCCTCTTCCTCCTCTTTCTAATCATGGACATCACTTGCTTGCTTGGCCAGCAGAAAGCCAGGGAGCAAAGAGCCAGTGGCGTCTACTACACTGTCCCTTTTCCTCACTGCCACCGTTGTCTGGGCCAGAGCAAAAGGCAGGTGAACAAGTGGGTTGCAATAGAGAAGAGGAGGAGCAACTCCAGGAAGCTCTTGTCAATGGGCCCCTGCTGGGGCGCGGGGCCCTTGTGACGTTGCACGTCTGTCCACACTGGGTTTATGTTTATATGAGCTTACGTTTATAACTGAGTTTTCTTGTTATAGATCTATGGTTTGGTAAGTATCTCTAGGGCAAGAATAGTGGATTTGCATATGTGAACTGATTGGCTGAGAGAGTGAGAAGGACAGGGTGAAGCATGCATGCACTATATATAAACTGGTGCTGAACTTGTGTGTGTGGGGGGGAGACAGTGAAGAGACAAGATGGGAGCGGGTTCAGGTCAGGGTGAGGATTGAGAGAGGAGGGGTCTGCGGTGAACGTGCAAGAATTGTTTGAGAGACCATTCTTGGAGTATTGTACATGAAAGGATCTATAACGATGGAGCTATTTAAGAGTTATCTGTTTGTTATTCAACAATTTGTTATTCTAATTAATAAAGCTTTCTTTGTTTATAAAATCCTATGCCCGCTGCTCATGGGCTACGTAAGAGAGAGATAATAAAGTCATAAAGTAAAGCCTGCGTGTCCTTGCAGATAGAGGACTGAAGAAAGGGTTGGGCCTGAACCTTTGAGGTCCTGGTGGCAACGAAACCCAGTGTGTGCGAGAGAAGGTGGTTCCTGACTAGGAGTGAGAAAGGCCTTAGAGGAAAGGAGGGGCAGGGACACCACAGCCTCAGCTTCTGCCCAACCATGCCTACCCTTGATGCTTGGCCTGCTCCATTGCCAACTGAGTCACAGGCAAAGGGCTCCTGATCCCCATTCTCCCTTCCTTTGGGCACTTTTGCTGCCCCCTGCCATTTCCTTGCATCTTGATTTCTGCATGGGAGGCATAAAACAAGAACGCTTGATAGCGCTCCAGTTGCTGTACACACTGCAGGAGAATGGGAGCCTAGGGAGAAAGTGGCTGAGATGAATCATAGCATGGAGGGATCCTTGGGATTGGGCCCAGATGGAAAGGCCTTAAGAAACTGGAGTTGGACCCAGGGCCTCCAGTTACCTAATCCTACTACAGCGTGCCTTGTAGGGTGACCATATTTTGGAAACCAAAAGGGAGAACACGCCAACGTGGCCAAAACCCAGGTGGGCGTGCCTACCCACCCCAACATGGCCTTGGTTACATGTCTGATTCTCCTGCACACAATTAAGACAAACTTGTTCTTCATAATATGTTAACATTAAAATCACTGAAGTAAAGAACAAGTAAGACATTCCTTGTATTTGAAATTAACATGTATTTAGATAATCAGGGAGCAGCAACTTCTATTTTTATAGAAGACTCTGAAAGAGTTAAAAGAAAACTGTTATACGACCCGATGTAAAATCAAACTCCATCTATGTAACTCTAAGAACGCTTATGTGGATATTTTTTTAAAAAAATATTAGCCACATTGCAAGCAGTAGGCAGTGGCTCAATTCGGACGACACGATAGTCAATGGTGGGTTGACTAACCCTAACCCTAACCCTAACCCTAGGGGGTACTCCCCACACAACATGGTAATAAATAATCAACTGTGGTGTGGATGAGGATCAGCGCTGAGTTGACTATGGCAGCATTCGGATGACACAATAGTCAAAACAACTGATGATTGTTTCCCCCACACCAGTTGTTTATTGTGTCATCCGAATTGAGCCAGTGAGTATTCATAAGAACTCCTGAAACTGCAACTTTTTCTCAAACCTTTCACCTAGTCCCCAGACATCCTGAAGGTTAATTTAATCAAACTGATTAAAAGATATATTTATGACAGGACACTGTAAGCAAGAGATTAGCTGTTCTGTTAATACTATACAAACTCTCTATTCCCAAAGAAATGTATGCTGTTTGATCTTTGTCTAGAATTGCCTTCCAAAGTTAGTATTCTCTTTACAAGAACAAACCTCAGAGAGTTCATCCACTCCCCAGAAAACAAGACAGATCACAAAAAAGAGATGGTAGCATATAATGGAAACTACTACGATCTTGAATCACCACTAAAAGCACTACCTTCTCTTTCAATTCTATGCTAGATTTTTTAAAAATGAAGTTCAGCAAAAGTACCTTTCATTTAATGAAACTGAGGCTGCCTCTACAAGAGGCATTTAAAGCTCTTTCAAGGTGCATTAAAAAAATTACCTCTACAACAACGGAGCGCAAATCGGGCGTAGAGGTGCGTTATCTCTCCGATTATGCGCATTATCGAATGCGCGTTAAATAGCGAGTTTTATTTTGCTCCGGCCGTTAAAGCGCATTTTGACTATGTGAACAAGCGATTCTCCGCATTAACTACTTGTAAAGCGCATTTGAAACAACCGGTAAGGCCACCAGTTGTGCGCTCAATTACCTCTTGCATACAAGCATTTACGATAAAGCGCTTCAGTGATTATGCGCATAATCGGCTAACCAGGCGTCAAATGGAATTCATCTAAAGGGGGTCAGGGACTAACCACAGCAGCCAGGTAGGTCAGTGAGAAAAAACACAAACAAGTGCATTGGTCCACATGTATTAAAGTATATGAGCACACACAAGGCACAATACCCCTTAGTAGTGCACACTGATATTGAGACTGTCAACAATGCAGGATACCGTAGACGTTCATAACTCTAAATATTTCAGTATGGTGGTATCTACATTGGCAAAGCAATAATAGAACAATAAAGTAATCGTTAAAGAACCAAACCAAACAGTAACTCCGGATTTCTGACAAACAGCGTTTCAAGAGAACTTTCGTCAGTGGTTTGCTAATGATAAGGGATTTTTAGAGTTGGTGGTCAATCTCTTCCGGCAATAATTGTGGGTGAATTTATCTCATTCTTGGTGTGGTTAGTCCCTGTGGGTGTTCACTTTTTCCTGGTGAAGGCTCCTCCTTTTTCATTTTTGTACATTTTATGTTCTAGACAAACGCTATATAGGTGCTCCTTACCTCTGAATTACATAAGTAGTTAAGTGATCTTGGTCCCTTCCCACCAATAGGCAAAATGGTGCTAACATGTGGAACAAGAGGCTGTGAACCAAAACGTAAGATATAAAGCCACATTCTCAAAGACACCCTTCCTTGGCAACGTCAGGAAGGAAAACTCCTAACAATCTTTCTGCTGCAGCTGCCTGTTTGCTCCTTGTCATAACTTTCTTCAGTCAATGTAACACAAAGGAACATCCTCTACGCTAGCCGGGACGGATATTTTAACAAGGTTCTCTGAGGAACGTACAACGGAAAAAGACCACCATTGAATGTATTTCGGCCAGTACACAAGGAAAGATGGGGTGGGGTGGGGTGGAAAGTAATAGAAAGAAAGAGGCTCTTAAAAATGATACAGCCCATTTTAACCACAGGGGCTCCTTAACCTCTGTCATTGTTATCACGCAGCAGCTTTCATACCACAAAGAGCAGTTTTCCTAGGGCAGTTCTTGAAGCACAGGGGAGGCAAGCACTAATAACATAAAAGGGGAGAAAGAGAGGGAGAAAGAGAAGAACCAGAAAAGTGACAGGGTGGGATCAGGAAGAAAGACCCACCCGCCCCCTGCACACGCAAAACTCGCCCTCCCCTCCCTCAAACGCACGGGGCTGCCCAGGCTTGGGAGGAAGGAAAGTGGGAATCCTTTGTGCGTGCATGGCAGAAGGGAGCCCATGACCTGAGAAGAGCTTGGTTGCTGCACTCGGGTCTCTCCTTGCCTCTCTACCTGCACACCTTCCCCCTGCACACATGCGAGACTCATCCTCCCCCCCCTCAAATTCACGGGGCTGCTTAGGAGGAAGAAAAAGTGGGAATCCTTTGTGCATGCATGGCAGAAGGGAGAATGAGCCCATGACCTGAGAAGAGCTTGGTCGCCGCCACACTCAGGTCTCTCCTTGACTGACTACAGGCAAGACTTGCCCTCCCCTCCCTCAAACTCAAGGGGCTGCCCAGGGCAGGCGGCCACTCACCCTCATAGGAGAGGAAGCACATGTCGTTGACAAAGGTGCTGTTGGGGCCTGCCCACATCGGCATCCCTCCTGCAGCCACCCACAGCCCTCGCCCTGGTGGTCTCCTTAGCTGGGTTGGCCCAAGAGGAAGAGGTGGCAGCGTGGCTGGAGGCCAGCAGCAGCCAAGTCACCCAGTGCAGCCAGCACAAGGCTGCAACAGAACTTGAGCTGGCTTCATGCACTGGTGCCTCTGCTTGCTGAGCTCTAATACCCCTGCTTGCTGAGCTCTAATACCCCCACCCCTTACAAGGCTTCATTTGACTTTGTCGGATGCATGCCCTGCCTCTCCCAGAACTCTAAAGTCTCATGAGACTTCCAGGATGAGTTGTCTGAAGTCTCGACACTTCATCCTGGAAGTCTCACGAGATTTGAGAGTTCTGGGAGAGGGCAGGTAAGCCAACTGTTTCCCCCACCCCATATCAATCCAGGGATGAAAGGGCCTCTTAATGCTTGTATTAAAATGCTCTTTCATCCCTGGAAAGTGCACAGATCGTCTACGCCATTAGCGTTGTTGGCAGGATATTTGCACACATGCAGATATCCTCCCAGCCATACTAATGGCATAGGTGAGCTGCACATTTTCTGGAGGCCCGGGAAATGCTTGCCCTGCCTCCTGCCCTGCTCCTCCCACTGCACCTTTCCCAGACATTATTTTTTTAAAAAAATTCCATCCGGATCCCCCCCAAGAAATAAAAAGGAGGACATGTCTGGGGAAAAGAGGACAGTTGGTTACCCTAGCTGTGTTGGCATTCATATTGCTATTAGATCATGTTTAGAATGCAATTATAAGTAAAAAAAAATACCTTAGAAATATCTGGTCATACTTAGAAAAGAACCATTGAAGCCAATAGGATGCAAGCTAGTCATGATTTATTTATTGATAAGTATTTATAAACCGCTTACATCTAAAGACTTCAAATGGGTGTACACAAATCATAAAAACATAAAAAATAAAGACAATACATAGAATATATTGTATCTACATAAAATAGTAGGCTACACTACACATAAACTGGCTTACGTAAACAGATTTGTGTCAGGTGAAAGTTGAAGAATTTGGGATTGTTTTAAGAAAGTCTGTTTTTCTGTGAGCTTATCACTGTCTCTATTTCCCAGGGGTGTTGATAGCAGAGGCCTTGGAGTAGTACATGTGGGGGGGGGGGGGTTCCTAGGCATACGATGCTCTTCCCTGGGGTCTTGCTTACCTTGGTCAGCTCAGCGTTTCCAGAAGGCTGGGTATGATTGGTGCGGGATCAATCTGTCTCTGCCAGCCTTCAGGCAGCCCTGTGCCTGGAGCACTTCTCTTGGGCTCTGGCCATGTTCTTTGAAGAGTCAGCATATGTGGCATCTGGAAATACCCAGATAGGATAGGGGCTAACCCTACATGTCTCTCCCCCGAGTGATTGCCTAAAGGATTGCGTCAAGACTGGAGCCTGAAGCTTTCTGACCGTTATCAGCTTTAAGTGGTGTGGGTGTCTAAAAATGTAACCGTTATGCTTGTAACCGTGTGATTTCATCAATGAAAGAAGTCTCATCGATGTGAGTGTCTTGTCAGTTTGCCACAGTTCGTGAGGGAAAGCCTAGGGAAAGGGCCAGCTCACGACAATGGGTCTTTGACATCCACTGAAAAATAAAAGGTGTTGGGATAATCCCAGGGGGAAGATTTTTGCAAGGAGTGGATGCCATTTAAATCCCATTGATTTCAATGAGTCTACTACTCTAAGTACTACTGAGACTGGATCCAACTCCAGATATAGAACCACTGTTAATTCAAGCCTTTACTACTCCCACTCCTACTACTACTCAGTATAGGCCTCCAGCCTCAGTGCAGATTGCCCACACAGCTGACAGAGCATTGATGATGGCATTCAGAGGTGATAGACCAACAGAGCTAGAAAGAAGATAAGATTACTAGAATGGTGGCATGTTGCAGCCATAGGAGTGATGGGCAGACTACTACTACTATTCTTATTCTGAAGATGATGATGATGATGATTAATTTATATAGCACCATCAATGTACAATGTACTTCTTCTTCTTGGCAAAGCAAGGCCAAAAAAAGCCCCTAATACCACCACCTACTGACGAATGGGCAGATTGGTGGCTGTTAATTGCCATCTTAGCACAGCGTTTTTTCTTTAAAAATGACAACACAACATTGGGAGATTTATCGTAGGTACTAATTTGGAAAGTGCTGGAGAATGTCAAGCTCAGCAGCCCATTATCCTGTTGTGCATTTGGCGTGAATCAGGTGCTCCTTACTCAACTGTGAGGGGGAAGTTTGGCTAGCCACAGATACTTTGGGATGTAGCAGGAGAAAACCTGCCCAAGAAAGGAAAGAAAGCGGGAACATGAATGATCAGAGGAGGGAGATACAGAGGAGCATCCACTTTGCAAAGGAAGAGTTGCCCCTCAACCTTTCCTACGTGTGGGAAAGTGAGTAGATAGAGTTGAACTTAAATCCAAGAGACCTGAAGTAGCTGCAGGCTCTAATAATTTTCTTCTTCCTTCCCAATTTCCTTTTCCATCATGTCTATTAGACTGTGGGCCTGTGGATTAAATCTCTATACAGTGCTTCAAAAATGTTAAGTGTTTTGTGAGTGTTGAACAATAATGAACTCCAATCTCCGCCCAGAACTTATCAACTGGCTGCGGGTACCATACCTTGATAGTGGCCTCACAGGACTGTTGCGAAGGCCTGCATGTCAACCTAAAAGTATTGCAGAAACAATATTCAATAGCATATTTGTCACTGCACACAACAACTATATTCACATCGCCTCCTCTGAGAACAACATGGGGCAGGCATGGCTGCTGTTGATTCATTCTAACCACTCCTGTCAGAGAGCACAACAAATGAGGGGCAGGTTCTATGATTGCATTTGCCATGCCCGTGGCTTCCCACCGCCTCCACCCCATTCAACATTGAGAAAGGAGCACCGTGCTATAAAAGCTCTTATCAGGATCTGCCGGATGCTAATGTAAGCAGAAAAAAAAACAAATCAACCCACAATAACACACACGGTAGATCTTTCGCCTGACACGTGGCCTGGCAAACATCATGTGTTTCATTGCAGACACGCTCGGCGGTTTCCAATGGGAAGAACGACAATACAAAGCAATGATATAAGATATACCTGAAAAGAAGGCTTTGTCCAAAATGGCTTGTCAGTATAGTGTGATAGTTTGATATGGTCAAAACATTCCATCCCCCCCCCCCCAAAAAAAAAGAGAGAGGCCAATTTGTCACAGATTTTAATTTACATTTGGAACTGCAAAGGTGGGTTAGTTCTCAAGCTTTAGGCAGACGTGAACTGCAAAACTCTTTCCTTCATCTTTCTGCCCGCCCCCAAACACCTGCCTGGCAGAAGGTGTGCGACACACTTTCCAGAGGCTTACAATAGTCACCAGCCATCAGATCATATTAAGCAAACACCTCTTCAGCTATTAAGCTCTTCAAAACACCTGAGGGAAGGGCATTAAATACATAAGAACATAAAAAGAGTCATGCTGGATCAGACCAAGGGTCCATCTAGTTCAGCGCTCTGTTCACACAGTGGCCAACCAGCTGTTGACTGGAAACCCACAAGCAGGACACAGTCCAACAGCACCCTCCCACCCACATTCCCCAGCAACTGATGTCTATAAGCTTCCTGCCCCTGGTCCTGGATGTAGCACATCGCCATCTGGACTTGTAGCTATTGATAGCCAGGAATTTCTCTAACCCCCTTTTAAAGCCATCCGAATTGGTGGCCATCGCGTCTTGTGGTAGCGAATTCCATAGTTTAACTATGCACTGTGCTTCACTTCACAGGAAAGAACATGCAACATTTGGGCCCAGCTCTGTCTTCTCTGCCCTTTACTTGATGTATCTCCCAGACAATGCCCTTGGATAGAGCTGTACTATCACATTCAACTTGTACTGAAGCTGCTCTCCTGTGTGAGAATCGTCATCGCAAAAACTCGTTTGCCAATTGCAGCTCCTTGTTCAGTGCAAACATCATCATGCCTTGCTTGCCTCCGTTCAAGAGAGTGCTCCCCTTTTCCTACACAGGCACGGAGGTTGGTCTTACAGCTTCTGTTCTCCAGGCTCCACCTCCAGGAGAGTAGAGGTGCACATTTTACAACGGGCAGCTGCTGTCCAATCAGCAGCCTCCCAATGGTTGTCCATCTGCCTCCAGCCCTCAGCCTTCATCCTCCAGCATGTCACACCATGTGCTGGGCACTACTAGGGTGCGAGAAAGGTTTTGGGGTGAGTGGTGGAGGCAGTCTAGGTTGCTGAGCATTGGTGGGAGCCTGCTAGGGATGGGAGAACCAGCAATTTTTGAGCTCACTTAAATTCCCAGAGAATCACTTTGAAGCTTGTTTTGGTTCATTCCTATATTCGTCTCGTTCTTCAGCTCGTTTGAACCAGGAAAGAGCGCATTTCGAAAGGGGAAAGTGCATACTTTTTTCTCGTTGGCTAAAGCGTGAAAAATGTGTATTTTTAAAAAAATAAAATCCAAACCCGATTGCAAATTTGGGAATTTGCAAACATTTCTATTTTTTAAAAAAAGCATTCATTTTTTGCTAATAGGACATGTTTGCATGATTTTTAAATGGAAACAAAATCCGTATATTGTATTTTTGGAACGTAGATGAGGAAGTAGATGTTGAGTATCTGGGTGGAATATGAATGCTTTGGGGAAAATATATTGAAAGGGAAATAATTGGGAGTGGGTTGGTGTTTGGGGCTCAGACCACACCTGTTTCGTATTCAGTATGAGATCTTCGGAAAGTCATTTACTAATTTGTCTTCTGTAAAATGGGCATTGTTATGCTCCAACAAATGCTGGGAGCAAACGAATGGTTCAGGTTTGGGGATCCAGATCCCCTCCCCATGCTTTGTATTCCCTTTGTGATCTTGGACAAGTCACTTGTCTCCGGCTGAATTTGGACGACACAATAAGCAACTGGGGGGGGGGGGCGGGGGAATCGTCAGTTGTACTGAATATCGTGTCATCCGAATACTGCCATAGTCAACTCAGCGCTGATCCTAATCCACACCACGGTTGATTATTTATTACCTTGTTGTGTGGGGAGTACCCCTAGATGAACAACTGTAAAGTTGATTATTACCCCAACATTGACTATCGTTTTGTCCGACGGCATTCTGTTTCCAGCCATGGTCAGCCAAGTGCTTCTGGGAAACTTAAAAGTAAGGCATGAGGGCAGCTGCTCTCTTCTGTTGCTTGGCCCCAGCCTCCATGTATACTGCCACTGATGATGTGTGTTCCCTCTAGTCATTGTGGCTAATAACAGGGGCTCCCATGAACGACCTATACAAATGGAGCACATGTGAGCTTTGAGTAGGTGAAACCAAGGGAAGGCATTATGGCAATGGCTTAATAAGAGGAGATCCCCTTTTGGAAGGTACCACCCACCTCTGCAATTTGCAAAATAAGTGTGTGTATATGTGTGTGGGGGGGGTAATATACGCTAGGGCTGTGAATGGACCCCCCGATCTGATCTGGATCCTGATCTGCCAGATCCGGATCAGGCCCGATCCAATCCAACTCGGATCCAGATCTGATCCGGGTTCGTCTGCAGCACTCCCTTCCGCTCTCTCCACTCTCTCCCTCCCTTCCCCCACTCTCCCTGCTTACCTGCTGCCTCCTCTGCCGTCGTCCTGCTATCGTCTTCCGTCCTCGCTGTGGGCTGCCGCATTTCCTGGTCGCAGCAGTTGATGATGTCACCTGCTGTGACTGGCAAATGCGGCGCTCTAACCAATTAGAGTGCCGCATTTGCCGATCGTGGCAGGTAACGTCATCACCCACTGCGACCAGGAAATGCAGCAGCCCACAGTGAGGACGGAAGATGACGGCAGGATGATGCAGAGGAGGCAGCAGGTAAGCAGGGAGACTGGGGGGAGGGAGGGGGAGAGTAGGGAGAGCAGGAGGGAGTGCTGTGACCGGATCCAGATCGCGGATCCAATCCAGGACCGATCCGATCCAAATCTGGGATCCGGAGGCCTGGATCAACCCAATCAGACTCGGATTTGGGATCTGGATCTGGTCACAGCCCTGACATACGCCTTCTCAGAATACAGTAGTAATTTCTTAAATCAGGTCTCACCGTTAGCAAGATTCTGCCAGGTTCAACTTTCCCATGCAATTGTTTTTGGAGCTGCTACCTCTCATCACACCTCATGCTTTGCTAGTTTAGAGGAAGTCTCTTCCTCCCTACCCCCATGCACCATTTTATTCAACACATGGCATAAAATCTACTCAAAGAAGTATGCATACATACAGTTGTGCAAATTTAGCATTTACTTATAGAAATGAACAACTTGAGCATGATCCCTGGGGTGGGGAAGAAACTGTAGGGTGACGGCACATAAGGAGGGCAAGGTTCCAGTGTTGAATGCCCTGGGCCTAAACTGGCCTCCTTAGGTTCCTCAAGGTGGCAGGGCTTAGCCTCCAAATGCCAGCCCCCTTGGAGAAACCTCCATTATTATCTCTGATCAGTGACAGCAAAAATGCAGACGGCGAGGGACTCAGCAGCCCCTGGGAAGAATGGCTGGCCAGGTCTTCATTCGCACACCTCTCACCATTTCTGATGGGTCGGTGAGAGGCACCAGACTCAGCTGGGTCCCACTGGGATGACAAGCAGCGTGTGGGCTCAGCTGGTGCTGACTCTCCTCCCAGCGCTGGCAAAGTCACTTTCTCCAAGTTGAGAGAGCCATGGAATGCTGTGCCTCAACACAGAGGAAGTGAACATGGGTGGGGACAACATGCCCATTGACATCATCTGGCCTGCAGAGGACCTGGTGGGGATAATTTGACCTCCCCCCACACACACACACCAAAGGTATATTCTATACCCTGCTGTATTGTTCTATAATATTAATGGAAGGATTTGACCAGATGAAGCTTCTCACATAGGGTCAAAAAAAACTGCACCTACTGAAATCTCCACTTCATTTTTATACCACTCTTTTAGTTACAGTGCTATTGTCGTTTGACTTCCTCCAAAAGGGATCCTCATTGATATTGGGGGGGGGGGATTAGTTAAGACCAGCAAACAAAGTAAAAGGGAAGTAAAATAAAATGTGACTAATGTATTGGTATGGACACAAGCCCTCCAAGATGAAAACCATGTTCATGTCAGAAGTAAGCCTCTCAGGATTCAAAGAACCCTACCCCCAGGTAAGTTTGTATAGGACTGCAGTCTTTCAGCACAGTCCTAAGCATGTTTACGCAAAGGTAAGTCTCACTGTGTTGAACAAGACTTGCTTCCAGGTGAGTAAACCTAGGAATTCAGCCTAAACTTCTATCTAGGGAAGACTGAGAGAAAACTGTCATTGTGTGTGGGAAGAGTAATGGAGAATACTCAGTAGCCCTCCAAACTACCATTCCCATGACCTTTGGGGGATTGCATGACAGCTCAGATAGTCTAGAACCACTATGCTTGTACAACTGATTGGGATCTGCAGATATGTCTCCACTCTGAACTTGTATTGATTTTATTTATAGCAGCGAAACTGCCCCAGTTTTCCTACAAAGTACCTTGGAAACTGTTGAGGGTATTACAAATTCTTGGCTAAGAAATCCTCAGCTTCCTTCTCCGTCTGAATTGCCTCGATCGTTGACCCTTCCTCCATCTCATCACATCACAGGTGCCCATGAGTTGGGTACTACAAGGGTACCACAATGATTTTGGGCTGAATGGTGGAGGCAGGATGGGTTGGTGGGTAGGGCCCTTGATGGCAGCAAAAAGAGGTCCTCCTGAATGGAGTTTAAAAAAATAGGAGATGGGAACAGAAGAGACTGTGGCCTCATCTACACCAAGCAGGATATTGCAGTATGAAAGCAGTATGTAAAAGGCAGGAGCCACACCAAAAAGGATATAGTGGTATGAAAGCGGTGTATGTCAGTGGGCCCCAATAGATGTCAGTGCATTTCAATACCGCTATAAAGCAGTAGTGTGGCTCCTGCCTTTTATATACTGTTTTCATACCACTTTCATAGTGCAATATCCTGCTTGGTGTAGATGTGGCCTGTGTGAGTTTAAGGCAGGCCTGAGCAACTTTTGGTCTTTCCGATGTTTTGGCCTACAACTCCCATCTTTCCTCACAACTGGATATGCTGGGTGGGGTGCTGGGGAATTATAGTCCAATAGATCTGGAGGGCACCAGGCTGGGGAAAGCCACTGCAATAAAAGGAGACAAAGCCGGTGTTAATTGCTGCCTTGCAGCAATTGACTTCCCAATTTTTTTACCCTAGAGAGGAAAACTAATACATTCTCTTTCAATAACAAATTTTGTCAACTGAGGTACTTCGAAAGCTCCTCCATGCACAGTTGAATTCACCTCAGCTGGCAAACCTGGAGATCTTCTAAGATAGGGTGACCAGATAAAATCCAGGTCAGGGCTCATGTAACTTTAACAGTTGTAGAGAAAAGGGAATTTCAGCCAGTGTCATTTGTATGCGATTAGTTCCTGGTGGTATTCCCTCTTCATCACAACAGTTAAAGTTGCAGGGGCCCTGCCTTCTTTTGTATCTGGTCACTCTAGTATAGTGCCTGCACCTTTAACTATTTATTTATTTATTTATTTATTACATTTGTATACCGCCCCATAGCCGAAGCTCTCTGTTGTGATGAAGAGGGAATTTCACCAGGAACTAATTGCATACAAATGACACTGGCTGAAATTCCCTTTTCTTTAAAACTGCTAAAGTTACATGAGCCCTGACCTGGATTTTATCTGGTCAGCCTATTCTAAGATAGGGTGACCAGATAAAATCCAGATCAGGGCTCATGTAACTTTAACAGTTGTAGAGAAAAGGGAATTTCAGCCAGTGTCATTTCTTTGCAATTAGTTCCTGGTGAAATTCCCTCTTCATCACAACAGTTAAAATTGCAGGGGGCCTGCCTTCTTTTGTATATGGTCACTCTAGTATAGTGCCTGTAACTTTAACTGTTGTGATGAAGAGGGAATTTCACCAGGAACTAATTGTATACAAATAACACTGGCTGAAATTCCCTTTTCTCTACAACTGTTAAAGTTACATGAGCCCTGACCTGGATTTTATCTGGTCACCCTATTCTAAGATCTCCTTACACTTGAATCAGTCCACACTTTAAAAGCAGCATTCTACATGTGGCTCCTTCCTTTGCTACTAGTATTAGAATAAAGTACCTCACTTCCAACACCTGTAAGCCTAGCTGCCTTGTTTTTAAGTCGCTGGTTCACTGGCAGTAGCGAATAAGGCAAAATCCACCAAAGGTAAATGAACTGTGGGCTTTACTGCCATCTACCGGAAGGTTTAGCCATTGCCTCCTCGTTGACATCTCAGGAAATTCTTTCCAAAATTAAATGTCAGCTCTCTTCTCCTGTCTGGTATCCCAAAGACAATATGCCAATGCCTGTTATAAAATGTACATGATTTCCAAACCTATAACAAGGGGCAGAACATGATAACAAGGGGGCAGAACACTTTAGTAAGTTTCTGTTGGCATGCGAACGGCTGTTAAAATCACAGGGGAGAGGTGGGGAAAGCGTACATATGAACTGAACCACTGGAATCTGTTAAAAAAGGCACTGAGTGGGTGTTCAGCTTTCCTGGGTTGAAAAACGGCATTGCTAGCAAACAGCGCTCACGATACTGAGATTGGGCTCTGCTGATGATACATGCCAGCCAAATATTATTAATAATGATGTCTCTAGCACCATCCAGCGTATGTGATGCTTTACATAGGAAAGTAAGACACAGAGATAAAAGTCTGAAGTGCTGAGGCACAGAAGTGCCATAACCTATTCCAGAGTGGGCTTCTCTTCCTTTTAGAGCCCAGGGAGAAAGAGAATAATTTAAAAAGTGAATCTATGATGGAGGAATACTGTGCTTTGCTAAGCCTCTCTTTGCAATGGGACCATTAAAGGTAAAACTATAGATGTGGATCCCGGTGGATAAGATCAAATCAATGTGAAATTCAATTCTACAACTACATTTCCCCTCCCCATACTTCTATGCTCTCTTGCCCCCACCCCCCCGGCCCCAATATTCAAAACAAAAGTTTCCCGCCTTAGCTGGCCCTAGATGTTTGGCTACCTGAAGCACAGCCCAAATGCCCACTACTCCTGCTGGGCCAACATTTTAAAACGTTGTGCTGCATCACTCAGACAACAACTCTTACCTCATGGTGCCACCTGAAGTAAGTTGTTTCATCCTGCTGCATGGTAAGAGCAGTTGGTTTCTTTTATCTTTTGGTCTAGTGTACCATTAACTCTCTGTCCCTCGGGTCTTTTTGTCGACAAATCATCCCCCTCGCACTTCCCTGGTTTTTAACCTACTTCCTAGTCGGCCTCAACTCCGTCAGCTACCTTGCCTCTGGAGGCCTCTTCCCACGCTTTCTCAGCCCTTGGCCTCCCACTTACCCCTTTGCTTTACCAATACCACACAATCCACCATTCCCAGCTAACCTTTTACTTCCTCACAGGAGCTACATGGCTTCATTAACTCTACTGCTGGCTGTTTCCGTCTAAGCCATTAGAATGTCATGAACGTTCCATGAAGTCACAGCAGCTCGGCCAATGGCAGAGGTGTGTGGCTTGCAAGCAACAAGTTTTTTTTTTTGGGGGGGGGGGTGTTTTTGTTTTTTAAAAGCTTTTTATATGTATAGTATAGATCTGCCTAGAATGGGCTCTGGTAACTTAACTGATGTGTAAGTGTATAGATAGAAGGCACCAAACATGCACCCCTCTCAAATGTTTTGTCGCAAGGCTACTATAAAAAAGAAAGTTGAAGTCTCCCTTCCAAAAAAACCAGATAGAAACAAAACCCTTTGGATAAGATAAGACTCAGGTATAGGTCAATTATCCTTCTCCACACCAAGAACGGGGCAACAATTTGCAGTACCAACTCCAGGAAGGAGACTGGAACCCAGGATCTCTAATTGTTCAGTCGCAGCGAGTAAGATTATTGAAGCTGAGGAAATGTTTTCTTTCCATGCGAAGGATATCAGAACATAGAGGAGCTGGGTTGAAGGCAAGCATTCCCTGGTTTCATTGCGGGCCCAAGTTCTAAGTTGTCTTTCTAAGTAGAACCAAAAAATTTTTTTTAGCAGCAATAGGAAAAATGGAAAATGGTATCCAACTGCACTTTTTATCTCCTGCATGTGCGTGAATGTGGGAATCTTTCCCCATTTTCTCAGCTCATAGTCAATGGAAGCACCTTTTGTAGTGGAATCCTTTTTCCCTTTAGGCTTAAGGGTTTAGCCCCAGGATGGTTAAAAAGCCAGTTTCTTGGGTACTTCCCAAGTGAATTCACTTCTTCCAAAATGACCATAACAGGCAGTCTTCTGATAAATGGGCTTCCTTAAATCCAGATCCCTAATTATTCGACAAAGAGAAGGAGAATGATTATCAATATTGAGAACATAAAACTATAACACAGAGCTTTATTTTTTTTCCTGCATGAAATGGAAGCTGTCTGAAAAAACAAAACAAAATCATAACAGCAGCTGTAAGGGACTACTTTAAAAGCCTAGGGTAACTGTTTAGTGAGCCATTGGCCACATATGTGTCAGAGAAAGCAACTGCTATGGTTATGGTGATGGACCTGGCTACTCATGAGGACATCCATTTGTGACAGCTTATTTTCTGGCCGCAGCTAGTCCTGTTCAATTCATGGATCATTCTAGGTAGGTTGCAGGAAAGTAGGAGCCACAAGGGAAGGAACAGCCTTCTCTTATGGTGGAGATGTCTGGAACATTGTTTTGTTTGGGCCAGCAAACCTGCTGGTTTGGAGGCCTCTAGGCTCCTACTTGAAAAGGAACCCCTCCCTCACTAGGAGATCTGCTACAGCCCTTCTACATATGTCCCCCAATCCTAGCTCAGGTTTTTAAAAAGCGGAATTGTCCAGCGTTTGAAACCGAGCCTTTCTCCCCAGCCGGCAGAATTCTGCACGAGCTGCGGCCGATCCTCCAGCTCCGTTTTGAGCAAGAAGCTGGAGGCCTCCCAGACAACAGACTGGATCCAAATACGCAATCACGGAAGGCTTGAACTGCCGATGCAGCTCCGAGAAACATCACACGTGGGGCAGCGCAGCTTGCACAGATTGAAATCTGGCCTTGAGGTCAGGGCGTGCAATCTGCAGTGCAATGTTGCACAAGAGCTGGGCACTCATGGAAGCCAGTATGCTGGATCAGCATTCCCTAGCATTAGCAGAATCACACCATAAAACAGGGGGGGGGGGGGGGGAAGGCCATTACATTTGTACGACACACCCGCCATTCTTGTTCAAAAGAATCTGAATTCCACCCAGCGAATTTTAGACTTATTATTCTCGCTTCTCTTTGTGGGTGAAACTCTGCACCCACAAAGAGCAACAGCAAAATCTTCCTGGATGAGAAGAAATGGGGTTGGCCGGGGGGGGAGACAGCGCAACATATCCCCACTCCAGTTGGGACCCAGCTCTCTTGGAAGAAGCTTTAAGTTCCTGAAGACAACCAGAATGGGAGAAGCCAAGAGGGTGGAAAAGGCATTCACCATTTCCTTTTCCCAACATTTGAAATTCAGCAGTGGATACTCTTGGGCGCTTATCTTTTTCAGCATTACATGGAAAAGCCCTTGTAAAGTGCTTACTTGACGATGGCTCCTGGTCGAAGGTCGAAATTCTGGTGGACGACATTCAGCAGCTCTTGCTCCGGTTTTGTGGAAGTACCATAAGTGAACAGTGAGATGGAGAGTGGCTCAGCCACGCCGATGGCATAGGCAACCTACGAGTGAAAAGGCGGCACCTTTAGGCCTGGTTCATGCATGTGCAGTATACATCAGTTGATGACCGCAGTAACCAGCAAAGACTTGCTCAAGGGAAGGGGCAATTGCAAAGGGCTGAACCATCCGTGAGGGCGGCAGTTCCATACATTTAAACACAGAACTGACTTAACTGGGTAGAAAGAAGGGAAGAAGGTAAACATGAGCAGGAGGGTGCTACTGCGCACCTGTCCGACTCGTGGGGGGCTTCCCACTGTGGGCCCAGAATCGGACAAATTTGTCCGATTCTTTTGTCCGATTCAGCATGGCACTTACATTATGTTTTTCAGGGTCTGATTTTAAAAATGAAAGAGAGATGCATGTCTAAAGAGAGCTGAACCATCAGAATCCAGGACTGGTCCCCCCCCCCTTACAGAGTTGTTGTAAGGTTTTCTGAGATCATGTATGCAGCGTGCTTTGAACACATCTCCCAACACAAAGCGACGCCTCTCAAGCGGGAACCAGTTGTGGCTCCAGGTGCAGAGCTACCCTGTACCTCCTCCTTTCCCCTGCAAGGGGCAGCCAAATGAAGCACTGTCGCCATATGATTCATATCGTGGGAGGGTGAGGGGAGTAGAGGTGGAGAAGGAAATATGGGCCCGCTGATTTTAGTGGCAAGCAGATGCACGTCTGTCATGATGCCTTATTAGTATTACTACTACTACTACTACTACTATTACATTTATATCCCACCTTTTCTCCTCTTGCAAAGAACCCAAGGCAGCACACATTATCTCCACCTCTCCATTTTATCCTCACAACAACCCTGTGAGGTAGGTCAGGCTGAGAGGCAACGACTCGGCCATGAGTTTCATAGCCAAGTAGGGACTAAGACCCGGATCTCCCGAGTCTCAGTCCAACACTCTAACCACTACACCACACTGGCTCTAGGTCCGCTTTACAGCTGAAACTTACCTGGACCAGGACACGACGGCAGAGCCCTGCTTTCACCAAAGATTTCGCAACCCACCGGGCTGCATAGGCTGCCGACCGATCCACTTTGGTGTAGTCTTTGCCGGAAAAAGCTCCACCTCCGTGAGCTCCCCATCCACCATAAGTATCCACAATGATCTTCCGGCCTGTAACTCCAGCATCACCCTGCAAGATTGCAATGGCAGACATCACTTCAACGTTTTTCATGAGGTAGTCGTTTGGGGAATGTGACCAAAAATAAAAAAGTATTTATTTATTTATTGGCAATATTTAGAGACCACTTCCCATCTGGCTTACAAAAGAATAAAAACAAACAAACAGAAACCACACACACACACACACACACACACACATATAGTAGTATCATGAGGTTGGTTTAAAGATATGGCTGAGGGAACACCAAAGTAAACAGATACGATTTCAATAAATGCCTAAAACATGCCAGTGTTGGGGCCTGATGTACCTCAGAGGAAAGATCTTTCCACAGGGCGGGCACTACTGCAGGAAAGGGTCATCTCTGTGTCACAGCCAAACAATTATCTGTAGGCCGTGGCACAGACATGGGCCTCTCCTGAGGATCATAGTGGCCTGGGAGGTTGGTTCGCGGTGGAGGGGGGAATGACATCCTTTGAGATGACCTGGAATGGAAGCTATGGATCAAAAGGTCTCCTAAGAAAATGTTCTGGGCTGCTACAATAGATTTTCTATCTTTTGTGCCGATGGTACTTAACTCAGATTAGGAACTGTGTGCTAAAAATCATGACAATTACGCTTTAGGAAGGTTAACAATGCACAATCCTAAATAAGTAAACGTATTTGCAAATAATTCAAATTGAAACTAATAGCATTCATTTTTGAGTTTGCAGGTTTAGGACGGAGATATCAGCTAGTTCGTTTAAATAAACACACACACACACACACAGAGTTTTTGAAGCAGAAAGTGCCCCATAATAAAATACTAAAATCTGTCAAACGTTCACAGAATAAAAACTCGGTAAAATGAGATTAAGGTGTAAAATGCTACCACAGCCATAACAAAACAGCAGCCAGCCGTCTTAGACTCAAGAAACCTGACAAAACAGGAAGTTTTTGATAAGTCCCCTAAAGCTGCTTAACAAAGTAGCCTGATGAGTTTCTGGAGGGAAAGATGACCATAGCTGGTTCCACTACTGAGAAGGCCAGATGGCAAATAATCTCCACATGGACCTCTGAGGAGTGAGGAACGCTCAGCAAAGCCTTCTGAGTTCATACAGGAGAAATTCCTTTTATAGGAGAAGTTCCTTTGTGAGATCACTAGAGCAATGGATTTCAAAATGCATTGCAGTTGCGGGGGCTGGAATTCTCCTGAAGCTCATCAGGAGTTCCTCACTGAGATGGGCAGTCCTGACAGCAGACTCCCTACCACCAAATATCCTCTACACTGGTCAGAATGCTGGGTGTGCACTACAGGGGACATTTTCAAGTCACACAGAGAAACAATGAGGGAAAGTCAGTCTAGCCAGAACTGTTGCATCTGTGTCCCAGAACACTTCCCAGAATCCTTTGCAACACACATGGGTTCTGTGACAATTGTACAAGGATTTCTTGAAATCAGGAAGCTTAAAAACCAGTGCAGTTGAGGGCAATTCTTACTTGTATATATTTTAGCATGTACCTTTGGGTGTGTTCCTTATTTCAAGGGAAGTGCGCCACCAGTTTAAATTTGGGATGGCTATATTTTTTTTAAAAAAAACCAAAGTTACTGGCTTATCAGGTGAGGGTACTATTCATAGCATAAATGTGTGACTTCATTGGTTCAGGAAATCAGAAGATGAGCATGGATAGACTTTTCCCCAAGGCTTAGAAAAGCAGACAAGCACCTGGGGACCTCCGATGACAAACCGGCCGCTGGGTTGAAGGTGATAAACAGTGTTGTCATCCAAGTATTCGTCTGGAACTACGGCCCTGATAACATGATCGTGTAAGGCCTTGCGCATGGGCTCCAGAGAGATGGTTTCATCATGCTGCACAGAGATGACAATGGTATGGACGCGCACTGGGATAACAGCGCCATCTTTCTGGATGTACTGAACTGTGATCTGAAAGCAAATGAAGAAAGAATGAGTCATAGGGTGGTGGCAAAAGGAGGAGACGAAGAAAACTTCACTTCCCAATGAAGCCCTTCTACCACTTGCAAATAACTTGGATCCATTTTTTTTTATCCCCCCTCGCCCATTTGAGGTAAATGTTCTTGTTTGAGAACGTTGGACTCGGCCTTGTGTTCAACTGCGATCCGATGCCAAACTGGGCGGAGGAGCTTTGTACAAGCTTACACAAAATACTTCTGCCCAATTTGAGGTGATTTCTCCCGTCCCACAATAGACCACCCCCATGCCCGAACCCACCTACTGCAGCAGTACCCCCCCGGCCCTCATCCCACACCATTGAGGAACATTCTCAAACCTTTGGGGGTGCAATTGGCACAGCTTCCCTCCAGCTGGAGTGGAAGGGATTTCCTTCCACTGATGGATCTTGGTTTCCAAGCCATTGTGAGGAGACCCTATGCTGGCAATGGTCAGAGAAATATTTGCTCAAAAGAACACCTACATCAAGGGTGGGCAACTTGTGGCCTCTGCATGGTGTTGGACTGCAACTCCCATCATCCCTCACTATTGTCCATGTCACCTGAGAATGATAGGAGTTGCAGTCCAACACATCTGGATGGCACCAGATTGGTGGAAGGCTGTGGTAGAGGGGTTGTAAAGCCAAGCTACAGCAATTAACAGTGAAATCTGGTAGCTCTTATTTCAGTGGGACAGTAAATCCCCTGGGTTTCAGTCAGAACCAGATAGAACTTTAAATAATAATGATACATTTATTTCTTACCCGCCTCTCCATTTGGATGGAGGCGGGGAACAACAGTAAATATAAAATATGATAAAATATATAAACCTGATTAAAAACATGGTACACATTATTAAAATAGCAATAAAACATCCTAAAAACATTCTAAAATTCCACTGGATATGCCTGCTGGAAGAGGTTAGTCTTTATAGCTTTCTTAAATTCTAAGAGACTGTTAAGTTGACGAGTCTCCTTCGGCAGGCCATTCCACAGTCTGGGAGCAGCAGAAGAGAAGGTCCTCTGGGTAATACCCGTTAATCTAGTTTTCGCTGACTGAAGTAGGTTCTTCCCAGAGGACCTGAGCGTGTGGGGTGGATTGTATGGGAGAAGGCGATCCCGCAGGTAACCTGGACCCAAACTATCCGTTTTTTGGAAATGCCTCTTTTTGGGAGGCAGTCATCAGACAGATAAACTTTGTATTGGAAGGTTCTTTAATATTTTCTGAAGTACATGTTATCTTAAATTATGTACCTGCTTCCTGGAATGTAACACACCGCCAGCGCAATTTTATTCACGCCCTCTTGACTGCCAAAAGACTGATACTACAACGTTTGAAAGATAAAAGCTCACCGCCTATAATGCAATGGGCTGAAGACCTAACAACATTTGAAAGAGTGGTGTGCAGGCCACGAATGGACTTGCATTTGGATATTTGGTCTGTCTTTACTGAAGTCTATGTGTAATTTACTCCTTTTTTTAGAGTCTTGTAACCTTTGAAACTGAGGTCTTTAAAGTATGTAGTTATACTTGCGTCTTCTGTTAGTTTCATTTAGTTGAAGCTTATAATAAAAAATGGATCAAAACAAACAAATAAATGCTGAACCCATCTGAGGGATAGGGTTCAGTCCTTTGTATAGCTCCTTTAGAGTTCTGATTGAAACCCAGGGCAGATTCACCCGCCCCACTTACATTGGAGCCCCTAGCCTTCACTGGCACTTAGGTTTGGTACTGCCATCTACTATCAAATCACTAGCACTGATACACACACACACACACGAGAAACTCATATTCAGAGTTGCTGGAGATAGAGACCTTTCCTCATAACCAGTGTGACAAACATGCTAGTCATCTTGATTCCTGGGAACCTGTGTTGATTTGTGATTAAATGGGCCTAGTCCACAAAAGCTTGTGCCGTGATAAATCGGCTCGTCTTTACAGGTGTTATTGTTGTTGTTGTTTTGCTGTGCCAGACTAACAGCTTCCCCTGAAGAAACTGTGGTGACTTTTTGCAGCTTTTTCTTGAACTCGCTGTTCCTGATTAGCATATCTGCAGTTATAGAGCACAGAGAGTAGGAGAAGCTAGTCCATATGGTTTAACTGACAAGGGTAGGGCAAGCTCTCTGGAGAGAGTAGCAGGGCATAGGGCACCGGTTTCTAAGTGAGGGATGTGCATCGTTGACTCCTCCAAGACTCGGGAATAAACAGTCCTCGCTGCTGCCAGAGAACCCTATGATGCAATAATACTTTTTTAAAAAGAGATAGGCTGCTCTTTATACAGAGTAGAAATAGGAGAATCAGTGATTTTCGAGCTCATTAAATTCTCCGAAAATCACTTTGAAGCATGCTCCCATTTTCAATTTCAACCTGATCTCTGGCAAATTTGAATGGGAAAACTGCATGTTTCAAATTCTTTTGATAGTTTTTAAAAATGCATATTTTCCCTTATGGAATAAAATGTGAAAAATTGTATTTTCTTTTTTTTTTTAAATGTTCATTTCAAAGTGCACATTTTTAAAAAAAAAATACACAAATTTTGAACGCAGTAGCAAATTTGGAGATTTGCGAATATTTCTAAGCTGGTCACGTCTGTATCCATGATTGTGAACAGAAACGGAATTTTTGTGCATCCCTAAATTACAGAGGCATTCTTGTATATTCATGGAATATTTAGCCAGCCAATTGACAGACATCTCAAACCTACCGTGTGAAGACGAGATTTCTCCGACCTGCCTCATGGCACCCAAGAGCAGGCCCATGAATTGGGCCTACTACTGAGGAGATAAGAGAAACGGGGCCAATTTACCTGGGTTTTGGAGTCAGGTCTAAGCCAAGGGAGGACCCCGTTGCGCCTCAGCTCGGCCATTTTGGCATTCAGTTTGTGAGCAAGCATGACAGTCAGGGGCATGCACTCTTCTGTCTCATCAGTTGCATAGCCAAACATCAGGCCCTGCAGTGGGAAAGAAATTAGGTTACCCTTTTTCAGCAACTGGACCACCTCTCCCCTCTATCCAAAACCCCACTGCCAAAATCATTGCACTTTCTTGTTGATTAGACCATGCAGCACCCCACCTCAGACCCACAACACCCCCTCCTTTTTAAAGCTCTTCTAAAAAGGCTTGCTCTATGCTGTCCTTCAGCACATATCCTGTCCCCATTACACCCCTGCCTGTAACCACTTCTTTTGGCTACCAACCTCAGCCAACCAAAAGTCTCCTGCGGCCAATTTACACCATAGTTTCTCCCGCAACCTCACCATTGTAACGCCTGGCTCTCTTGCATGGCACACAACACACTCCCTAAGCCATTCTCCTCACACCCTTCAGACTATTTTTATCACTTTTTCAATTCTGCAGCATACATTCTTGTGTGCTAACCTCACAACTCTATAACTTATCCTGGTGAGAGTGGCTTCAGCCTACAGAACTGGATCAGCAACCTTTCTTCCTGCCTTCGCCTTTCACCTTTCTGTGTGTCTGCGTGTGTGTGTGGGGTGACTCTGTGGGGAGGAAGTAGGGTTTTTTCCCCTCCATTTGCTGACCATCATAGACAGAGGATTACCATCAACCCTTTAATTTTTTAAAAATGGTATTCACATCTGTGAATAACACGTTTCTTATTAAATGGTTCCTCCATAGGTATCAGACTCTGTAGTTGCATTTCAATAAATACTGTTAATTTTTGGTTTTAGAAATGGCTTAGTATAAACCTTTGCAGTCTTACAAGCAAAACAGCCATGGCTTAGACGAGAAGGGGTAGTGATCAGCCTGAGGCGAGGAACAAGATGGCATCCTCTCCCATCGCATATACAAAAGAGGACTAGACTGTTTCTTCAACACTGGTGGTGGAACAGCGTCCTCCATCGAAGCCGAAGGCAGCAGGTTAGCTTAGGGAACATAGGGCAGGCCATAAGGCATACAGCCCTCTCCTCCAACACCTTGCTGCCACCTTCCAGCATTTGCTGCCTGAGGCTATTGCTTCACCCTGCCTAAAGGTGGGGCCGGCCCTGCTCATTGCACCAGTCCCTGCACACACAACTCTTGTCTCTAACTTGGCACCTGGAGAGTGGGGAGAGGGGAAGGGGAAGGGGAGGAAGGTGGTTGTATGGGACCTACAGGCACTGATCCCTGGCATAATTTCCTCCCTGTCCCTGCGAGCTGCATCCTGAAATGCACTGTGTAAATCAAAATGCTTTCTGTGAATTGGCACTTTACACTAAATACCTGCAACAACAGAGGTGGAAATCTATATCAGCTTCTGAGGGCTCAATCCTACAACTCCCAGCATTTCCCAGCAACCTACTTTTTCCTGTCTAAACGATACATAGGATGTGGCCTTAAATGGCTGGTGAGCTGATTACCTGGTCCCCAGCACCAACTTCTTCTTCAGTCCTGTGCAGATGAACACCCTGGGCAATATCAGGTGACTGTTGTTCCAACGCTACAAGAACATTGCAGGTCTTGTAGTCAAAGCCTGTGGAGCAGAATTCCAAAACCATGACTGCCTCTCTCTCTCTCTCTCTCTCTCTCTCTCCTTCTCCTTTATTTTAAAATTATGCTTAGCAGGACTACATCATATTCCAGACATTTCCCCAGCAGGATTTGCAAGTTCTCATTCGAAGAAGGGTATGAACATCCAGGAAGGGGAGAACAAAGCAGTCTCAGAAGGAGCAATAAAAATTATGAAAAGTCAGCTGGCCCAAAATAGGGCATCAAGATCACTACCTAGGGCTGGGCAATTTGACCACAATATGCTTAATATTACGCCACCTGCACTAGCTCCATGTCCATTTCACAGCCCAATTGAAAAGGCTGGATTTCGTCAAAACTTTAAAGCCCCAAATCGCTTGGGCCGAAGTTATCTGAAAGAGTTGCCCTCTCCCACCTGTACCTCCCCAAACCTTAACATCTCCTTCAGAGACCTTGCTCCGAGTGCCCCTGCCAAGTCAGGTGAGGTCAGTAGCAACCAGTGAAAGGGCATTTTCAGCAATGGCCCTTGTTATGGGATCAGGGCCCATAATGAGTGCTTACTTGTAAGAAAAAAGAAAGAAAGACAGGATAAGCTGGACCCTACGTATTTAACGTAGTGTGGCCTTTAGCCCTTGGTGTCCAAATTCATGGTCTGTCTGCAACCCCGCCCACCCGCCCCTTACCCTGGTTATTTGCTGCCGCTGGCTAGCAGCCCTATGCATGAGTAGCACCAAATACGTAGTTTTGGCCTCAGGAAGGCTGACTGGTTAGGGCCCAGCAAACTACATCACTGAACGGAAGAGGCCAAGCCTAGCATGAATAGCAGGGATGCATCTACAAAGTGCTCAAGTCAAAGGTTGTCCAGGGCTCCGACCCTGAGATAACCTTTGACCGCCCTGTAAATAGTGTTTACTTTTCCTTATGAAAGGAACCGGTGTTGGTCTCCTGGAAATGTCTGAGCATTCTTTGGGCGCAATTGCATCAGCATACCGAGACGGACCTGTTCTACAGCTTTCAGTTGACCAGAGCGGCCGTAACACCCTACAACAGGGGCTCTTTCCCACCAACCTTTAGCTGAGTCATCATAACCTATGTTCAGAATGGTGTCTCGGACGATTTGCTGGTAATCCACCACAGCTCTGGATGTGATCTCCCCGCAGAGTAACACCATCCCCGTTTTACACACGGTTTCTAAAAGGGAAAAGGGTAACAAGTGTGAAACTCTCTTAGACTGGCTGGATAACTCATCCACAAGAAGGACAGCTTATGTACCTGGGTGCTTGGGATTCCTCTGCTTTCCAAGTTAGTTCTCCTCCCTGGGATTTTCCAATGCCCTTTCACTTTACACAGAAAAGTATTTAATTTGCTATTTATGTATTTATTACTAGGGCTGTGCACAGATCCAGATTGGATCCAATCCGATCCGGACCTGACAGATCGGGATCCGGATCGGATCGGGGGGTCCGTGCACAGCCCTATTTATTACATTGTTATGTCGCCCTTCTTCCAAGGAGCTCAGGAAACTGTACACGGTCCACAGCCTAATACCCGTTATTTATTATTATTACATTTGGCCTTTCACTTAGCCCTCCCTTCCCTCTGTTTTCTCCTTTCAACTACCCTGTAAGGTAGGTTAGGCTGGCAGTCAGTGACTGGCCCAATGTCACACAGGGAACTTCATGATCGAGTGGGGACGGCAACCCGGATCTCCCCAGTCCCCATCCGGTACTCTAACCACTACACCGCATTGGCTTTCCTTTACGGTCTCCCATTCATCCACACAGCAACCTTTTGAGATAAGGGAGGGTGAGAAACGAAAACAGGCTCAGGACTGAGCATCATGACTGGGCAGATTTTTGAAATCAGGCCTTCATGGTATGGAATCCAACACCCACACGCCCACACACATTGTAGGAGAACCCATGTTTATTTCCCAAGCCCAAGACAAAAAACAAAACAAAACAAAGAGTGCTTCAGGGCCAAAAAAAAAGAATGAGGAGGATCAGCCTTCCTTCTGATGGAAACCACCAAGGGGACACTCTTCCTCTGAGCCCAAGATAACATTTCTGAAGTGGGGACCTGCAAAGAAATCATGGGGAGTGGAAACAGAGGCAGATCTCATTCTGTTTGCCTTGCCTCTCTTCTCTTTCCCCACCCCCCGCCATTCCTTCTTTGTGGGTCCCCACTTGTGTATGTATAATTGCCAGTTTAATGGTTCTATCTTTGTCACACTCAGGCGTGACCAAGGGATGAAACACAGCACAGAGTTTTTAAATAGCTCCCACTGAATTCTATGGGACAATGGAAAGAGAGATGCAATCTGGGATACAGCTTGGAGGGAATTTATAAAACTTTCCTCCTCCTTTTGACCCTTCTGCTAAGGTTCCCCACAATATATGGGTCCTCCAATTCCCCCAACGGACTCTTGTAATGATGGGCATTTTAGTAGTCAATGCAGAATAGCTGCCATGTAAGAAAAGTCTCTTAGGCCCTGTCCAAATAACATGCTAAACCATGATGGTTAAGCGTTTTTTGAGCTAAACATCATGGCTTAGCGTGTCATGTGAACCATTCCTAACCATGGCGGCTACATAACCGTGTTTTAAACACACTCACTAATCACTTGCTTCAAAAAGGGTTAGCGGCCTAACCATGGTTTAGTGTGTTGTAAGAACAGGCCCCGTAGTCTCTTACCACAAGCAACCTTGGCATTTGGATCTTGCTTCAGATGTGCATCAAGCACCGCATCGCTGATCTGATCACATATCTTGTCTGAAAGAGACCAGCATAGAGTGTTTGCAAAAATAATAATAATCAGAAAACATGGAGCCCATGTATCACACTGAGCCGTGAAGGAGAGAGGTTTAATGCGGGGGTACATGATGAGGACGCCCCAACTCCCCCATTCCTAGCAAATCTCCCCCCTCCAGCTGATGTTCCCATCTCCTGTGCTTCCCACTACCTCCCCCAGAGATCTTCATACAGATTGTTCTTTCGCTGCTGCTGCTGCTGCTGCTGGCAGTGAGGAAAAATTAATGCATATCAATATCATTGGTGTGTGTGTGTGTGTGTGTGTCTGACAGAGAGAGAGAGAGAGAGAGGGATGCCATGTGCATATGTGTATATAGAAATATGTATGCACATGTGAATTGCACATGTGCGCTTGTGGATCCCGCCTCCCAAGCCAGCATCGCATGCAATCCTCAAGACCAAAAGGGTTGTGCGCCACTGGTTTTCATCGTTTATATCAGGGGCACCTATAGATCTGCCAAATGCACGGCACCCCACCCATCCCCTCCTCAGAAGACATTAATGGGTCAAAGACAAGAGATGCCAGCCCCTGAGCCGCACTTTGCCATGCCAAGCAAAAGTAACAACCAAGTCAGATGGGACTTTGTTCTGTGCACGGCTGGTTTTGTGTTCGAAAAGAAACGCCTCTGTCCCAAAATGAGGCTCTCACATAGCTTTCAAACACTCCTCTCCACAAAATGCTGCCCCCTCCAAGGGCTGATTCAGATTTTTGCAGACACAGTGGCTGAATTCGGACAACACGATAGTCAATGGTGGGGTAATAATCAACTTTACAGTTGTTCATCAAGGGGGTACTCCCCACACAACATGGTAATGAATAATCAACCGTGGTGTGGATTAGGATCAGCACTGAGTTGACGATGGCAGCATTCGGACGACATGATAGTCAATAGAACTGACGACTGTTCATCCCCCCCCCCCCAACCACCAGTTGACTATTGTGTCGTCCGAATTCAGCCAGTGATTCCCATCTCTGTTCATGCAGGTACAGAGCACACTGCTCAGCTGAGATCTCACACTGCTCAAACCACAATGTCTGGCCTTGGTCGTTATCAAGGGCAAACGTTTTTCGACCTTTAAGCAAGTCAGAAAAGGACCCATTAGAGATAATGCCTAGTAGGTTTTATGTAGCCCTTAGGGGCGATTTGCCCTTTATGGTGGCAGGTGCGTTTGTATTTCCACCAGTGAAGGTAAACCAAGGAGTCCTGCAGTTAAGATATACCGAGCAGATGCATCTCTTCTACACTTAAGTACACATGCCCCATTTCAGGCACCATTGGTCATGGCTCCCGGCCACATGGCTACTGTATGTTTGGAGGTGCATAAGAACATAAGAAAAGTCATGCAGGACCAGACCAAGGGTCCATCTAGTCCAGCATTCTGTTCACACAGTGGCCAACCAGCTGTCAACCTGGGACCCACAAGCAAGACAGGGTGCAACAGCACCCTCCCACCCATGTTCCCCAGCAACTGGTGCTTATGGGCTTACTGTCTCTGATACTGGAGAAGCAATAGCCATCAGCGCTAGTAGCCATGGATAGCCTTCTCCTCCGAGAATTTATCCAACCCCCTTTTAAAGCCATCCAAATGGGTGGCCATCGCTACATTTTGTGGTAGTGAATTCCATATGGGTCCAATCCAAATAGGGATGGGGGAAAACTTGAATTGGGAGGACGGGAGTATCCCAATCCTGGTAAAACATAGCAAAGTGATGCTATGCAGGCATTTCCCACGGCTGAAAATTCCAGAGTGTCCTGAATATTGCAGTTCATACATTTGCCAGGGGGAAGGGGTGAGCAGAGGCCAGATTTGTGTGTGTGTGTGTGTGTGTGTGTGTGTGTGCGCGCACACAATGATGTTTAAGACAACTTAGATTGACTTTTCAGCTCTATGAAATGTATGCACAGTACAACTCTGGGATTGGGGTGCAGGTGATCCAGCAGGAAACTTCTGGCAAACAGAGGAAATATTCTGCTGCCTATGAGTAGCATCCAATGTTAGTCCTATATAGAGTAGACCCATTTTAGTGAGTCTACTCTACATAGGACTAACATTGGATAGTAGCCAATGTGTGAAACACCCTCACTTGAGCAACTCAGGTTGGTCTATTCCCCTCATTTTATTTTCTTCTGGCTGCCATAGCAGCTATCTTTTCCATGTACTCAGAAAATCAATACTGATAAGCCACCACAGCCTGGTTGGCGTTCACTGCAGAAAACTCCTACTGATGTGAGCAACTGCTACCGAGAGCAGGCAGGCACGCACTGAGCGGCTGAAATGCGAATGTAATAAGTACCATACCTAGAGCAGCTGCTGCATGAGGTACAGCTACTACTAATACTTCTGCGACTAGCATACGTACGTAGAGAACAGGCCGGTTCTCCTTGTGCTCCCATTCATCGTACTGTGATGTTGGCCAGCCCTTCCCAGAAGATTGTGCCAAGGTTAAGGCTGTGGAGGAGCAAAGGCAGATGGGAATTCAACTCGCTTCCACTGGTGATTGGACAAGTGTGGCCCGGTCAAAAAAGAAACACGATACAGAGAGAGGGGTGCGTTTCTGTGTAGAGGGATATCCATACACAGATCAAATATTATTAATATCCCAGCTGCTGGCAGAGACGTCTCAAGCATTTCATTTTACTAGGATTGGGATCCCCTATTCCTCCTAATTCAAACTGGACTTGAGGAAACCAAGAACTTCTGCCAGCAGCAAAGACATTTTTATTCAGGCAGGCCTTTGGCATGTACGCTGGTCCGTTGCTGAAAGGCAGGGTGGTTCTGTTGGGTGGGGTGCCGTTTAATTCTTTTGCTTTTGTTTTATTTGTGCTTTTATTTTATTTTTATGCTCATTTTAATTACGTTCTTGTTTTAATCTTGGTCTTATTATTGTTATCTGCCTTGGGTGCCATTTTTTGGTAGAAAGGCAGAATAGAAATCAAATGGATAAAGGCTTGTGTTTTTAGATCTTTCCCTGCTGGTGTTTTTTTTTTTACTCTGCTTTTATTTTGTTTTGAACTTTTAAAGATTTTATATTATGTTTTGTCAAGTATTTTAGGGTTTTAATTCTTGTGAACCACCCAGAAGGTTTGGCTATTGGGTGGCACAGAAATGTAATTATTAGATAATAATAATTTAATAAAATCATTCGCATGTATCTCAGAGCTCTAGAAAAAGTCAGTCCTGTGCTCCGTTTTCCGCAGCCTCTTGAACACAAATGGAAAAAGCCTCCACTGCATGGCTTAGAGCAATGGGGTATTTTCCCGGAGGGCTGCTTATGGCTTTTAACTTCACCATCCGTATATTCTGACTTCTTTCCCCCTTCACAAATAATAATAAAAAAAAACCTTTCCCAGCACCAGCACCAGCTGAGGGGATCTTTTCATTCCTGAAGCTGCAATCCTATACCCACATACATGAAGAGTGAACTGCATGGAACGCAAAGGGGGCTTACTTTGGAGTAGACATGTGTAGGATGGCACAGTTAAAGTGACAGCTATTCATGGAACAAGAAGCGGCTCCCCTTTCTGCTCAGACCTGGTACGCAACATATTTAACTGCAGCTTATAGATGGTGTTACATGAGACGATGGGCCAATATTAACTCCCTGACCAGCGATTTTTTAGAAGTCTGACCCTGCAGTCAGAAACAGACAGGGCTTGTTGCGTACAATATCCTTAGCTTCGATCACCCGATTGGAGATCGGAGTTCACCAGATAGGCGAGCAATAACATTCAAGGCATCTATTACAACACTGGTTTCACTTGGGCTACAGCGATCCTTGCTTTGCCACCGATTCTGCAATTAAAACTCTTTGCACGTGCCTCTTGGATCACTTCTGTACACGAGGACAAACAGCACACTCCTATACATGTCCAGTCAGAAACAAGCTCCACTGAGTTCAATGGGTCTTAGGCCAGGACAAAACACAGTGGCTGAATTCGGACAACACATTAGTCAATGGTGGGTTGAGTAGCCAACTCACAGTTGGTTATTTTGTGGGTACTCCCCACACAACATATTCCTACATAACTGTGGGTGGATGGGGCTGGCGTTGAGTGGACAAATAGTCAACCCAGCATTTGACTGACACAGGCCCCGCCCCTCTCCCCATCCTCCCTCCTCCCTTAGTCCTCCCAATTCTAGCCCAGCAGCCTCTGCAAATTGCACCAGTTGTAGCAGAGTGGCAGTCGCCGCTTTGGTCGCTCTTGCCGCCTGCCTCTATGGGCTTGAGTTTTAACCTACTCACTGCACGCCATTAACCCACTCACCCCTCCACACAACACTTTAAACAACTGGCTTTGAGCTAAACAACTTGCATGCCAGTTGTTTCTCTCAGTTGCTTATTTGGGCGGAATAGCATACCGTCAGTAGTTTGTGAGCGGCGTGTTACCCTCCACACAACACAATAAGCAACACAACTGACGATTGTTTCCCCCTCTCCCAGTTGCTTAATGTGTTGTCCAAATTCAGCCTATATCTAAGTACATAAAACAGCAACATGATACATTATATAGCTTGTAGTATTTAAGAGAACATAGTTTTAAATGGTGACAAATTCATGAATAATCACAAAAGCTGATTCGTAAGTAGGCAAAGAGCTTGTCCAATTACTCTGGTGAATTCATAGTTCTTAATGAATTTGTCTTCTCCTGGGGTGGGGAAGGCACCACAGTGTGCCCAGACACCTCTTGCACAGTGCCAGTTTCAGGTTTTGGAGGGCCCTTGGGCAAGACATCCCCAATAGGCCCTCTCCCTCAACAACTCTACCTTCTCACCACCAGCTGCTATTGCTCCTCCTCCTCTGTCTCACCACTGACATCACTTGCTTGCTTGACAGGCAGTGAGCCAGGGAGCAAGTAGGCTGTGGCATCCGCTGCTCCTCTTTCTAACCGCCACAGTTGTCTGGGTCAGAGCAAGAGGCAGGTGAACAAGGAGGTTGCAATGCAGAAGAGAAGAAGCAAGAATTGACCCTCAGGCAAAGTGTTCGCTGTGCCCCCCCCCTCCTCTCCAAAGCACTGCTGGCCTGCTAACTTGCACCCTCCCTCCGGATCCAATCCACATAACTGCCTAGAGAAAGAGTGCATGGAAAGTAGAGAATACTCCTCTACCTCATCCCTTATCTTTGCTTGCATGTTCAGATATAGCGAGTGAACAGGCAGCAAGGAAGCCCCAATGTGGCAGTGGCTCCTCTACTGAAAGGATGGACAACCTGAGGCTCTCCAGCTATTTTGACCTCCTACTCTCAGCAGTCCTAGCCACTATAGCCAATGATGAGGGATGAGGGGAGTTGTAGGCTAAAACATCTGGAGGGTCACATGTTGCCCATCCCTGCCCTACTGGGATGTGAGCTTCGGTAGGTGCCCAATGATGACTACCACAGGTGCCGGCCCTTTTTAAGGGGGTAAATTTGGCCCTTATTTATGGCAGTTTCCCATTTTAGTCATGACTGCACCTTTTTGTCTGTGCATTCCATCCCCCCATCCCCAAGTCCGTAGCATACAGAATCCAGAGTGAACACAACTTCCACTCAATGTTCACTCAAGTAAAAGTTAGGCTCTCCGGAGGTATGTACGGTTATCTTTCCCGTAAAGGTGAAAGCTCCATTTTAAAGACCTGAGCTACAAGAAGGAAGCCTGCTGATACCACACAGCCCCAAGCCCGCAGGAGTTTAGAATGACCTCTTGGACACTTGAATTCCAAAATCTTGACCAGGGGGGCATTCCGGGAATAGGCTTCCTATTTGGTTCTGTGAGCCATGACCCTGAAGGTCAAAGCTCAGGTGGGCACAACTTTAGACAAAATGAACCAATATTGGTATAAGACTGCAGCCTAAATCACCTTTCAGCCTTTCCCGCTCTTTTTATTCCGGAGTCTGGTTACTGTTAAAGTGAAAAAGAGGCATCGGTAGTACAACTGAGTCTTCCGGCAGATTTCAATGGTATATTTGCATTACAAAGTGATCAAAGCAAGTCATGGCTTTAAGCGACATATCTGGAAGTGTCCTTAGATGTTTTATGTCCAACTAAGGGTAAATCCGGAAGACCTTTGTTTTTCTTTTCACATCTGTAGCTTGCCTGTCCTCCAAAGAAATCACCAAGACTTCCCTGGGATTTATCTCAGGTTAGTCTTAACAGCCATGTGAATAGGTTAGGCTGAAAGTAATTTATCCAAAGGTACCCGATGTACTTTGTGGCAGAGAGTCAAAGTACTAGTAATGCAAGTGATTTGTGATTGGATCTCCCCTCCCCCCCAGCAAAAAACATCTAAGATGTAAAGTACTGTTTACATCAGCCTTCCTCAACCATGTGCCCTCCAGATGTGTTGGACTACAACTCCCAGAATCCCCCAGCCAGCATAGTTATAGCCCAACACATTTAGAAGGCATCCCAGATGGGGAAGGCTGTTTTAAATCAAACGGTAGAGAATTTAATTGAGTATGGGATATGGTGGGGAGGAGGAAAGGAGTTCATCTTTTCCCCTGTGCAGTTCCCTGATGTAAATTTCTTCTCCTCACCCCCCAAGCTGCAATTCTCCCTAGAGGAAAAAGAAGACAGGTACAATATTTAATTCTTCCCTTCACTCGCAGCTGCTTTAACTTTTTTTTTTTAAGTGGGAGACCTAATCACAGCTCAACCATGTCATATCTGTTTTTTAACCCGGTGTAGGAGTTTGAACTCTGCTTTCTCTGATCCATGTCCAAACCAGGTAGACACCTGAACAGGGATGATAGCAACTAGTTAGAAGTAGGGCAACTCTTTTGGTTTTGCTGCAATAGACTAACATATCTACCCCCCAGAATTCCTGAAATCATGGTTTTGTTTCATATTATGAAATGGAGAACTATTGACATTCCTGACGAAATTTGAAAGGAAGTGAAACTTTGGTGGCAGAGGTGGTGTTTAAATTGAAATTGTTCCAGTGTGTAACTTTTAAAAACGCCCCAACTTGATATTGCCCAAACAAAGTGGAATGAGACTGAATTCTGTCCATTTGTCCTAGCCGTCATGTTTGCCCAGATTCACTGTGTGTGTTCTCCTGACATTATGTGACCGGGACACAAGCGTGTGATGAGCTGTTACAAAAAGAACTTTTGATGGCTGACCTTGTGCTTCTTCGAAACTGTTGCAAAAATGGAGAATGCAGCCAAAAAGAGAGAGAGCACTCTAGATGATCCTTGACCACATTTGCCTGTTCTAGAAATTTTGTATACTGAAAGTTGTAGCAAGATTCCAAGTGTTGGGTAAAACACACCTGACTTTTACAAAAACACTTTCCACACTGAAAGTCACAATTTAGCAAGTAGTTAATGAGGAGGCTTTACAGTGCAATGCTATGCGTGTCTACTCAAAAGTACCATTAGGTAGATCAGGTGTGGTTAACATGCAACCACACATCTCAACTCAAGAGTTCTCTTCCTGTAAGACTAGTGGCTAACCAGGAACTTACACCAATCCCCATATATATGCTTTTTTGCACACCCCACCACAGCCAAATTTGCCACTGAAATTTGGTGGCGCAACAACAAAAAGAAGGCAATTTGACATTGTTTTCATGAAAATAGCAGTTTGCTGCCAAAATTCGGCAGTGCAGTAGCATGGCAGCAAAAAAAGGGGGGGCAGTTTGTCCTCATTTTAAAGGAAAATCCATCTTTTTTTGCTGCAGCATTTTGGTGGCACATTCAGGGCAGGGGGGCAGATGTGTGACTCCTAGAGGGTTCTGGATGGGAATTTGTCCCAGAAGTTGCCCATCCTTGAGGCAGAGCGATGCAGGCGCCTCAAGTGGCAGATGCTGAGGGGCAGAGAGTAGACAGAGTGTATGCCACATGGCCCCCTCAGGTGCAGCGGAGGAGGATGCCCCATCCTGTGCTGAAGTAAGATTCAACTGCCAGTCGGGGTAGCTTTTGTACATGGAATGGAGGGAGGCACCATCCTCTCCATTGCCTCAAGTTGCAAAATGTCTTGGACCAGCCCTGATTTGTAGCCTTGGGTGTGATTCACGCGATGCTAGATCGCAGTCTCTTGTGTGTTGTATCTGATCTCAATACTTTTTACTATATGTTAATGTTGTTCATGGACAGCAGCGAGGACTCAAATTTTCATCCCACCAAAGGCATGTCTTCACTCCAATGAACTTCCTTCTGGGCCCGTCACGCAATGGGTTGGTGCTGATATAGGCATTCAGCAGAATGAAGAGGTAAAGTTTTTCCCAGGTTGTAGTATTTTAGGTTACAGGGGTGGGTAATCATGTAAACATGTGCAATTGTTTCCCTATTAGAAACAGTCAAACGAAATCCTGCATACATAGGGTGGCGGAATCACATTCACTTCCTTTCAATGTACCTGAACAGCTCTCCCTGACTGTGCTATGTTTCAAGCATACAACTCCATCACCTGAAGTGGCATAGCCCAAGAAAAGTTTTACTATTTACTTCTGTATAAAGTGGCCTTTAGTCTGACGTTAAGATAGGCTGACCATATGAAAAGGAGGACAGAGCTCCTGTATCTTTAACAGTTGTATGGAAAAGGGAATTTCACCTGGTGTCATCTGTATGCATGTAGCACCTGGCGAAATTCCCTCTTGATCATAACAGTTAAAGCAGGAGGAGCTATATTAGAGTGACCAGATACAAAAGAGGGCAGGGCTCCTGCAGCTTTAACTGTTGTGATGAAGAGGGAATTTCACCAGGCGCTCCATGCATACAAATGACACCGGCTGAAATTCCCCTTTTTATGCAACTGTTAAAGATACAAGAGCCCTGCCCTCCTTTCCATAGGGTCGGCCTAGTTAAGATAACATGAACTAGAATTTCACCGTTACCCAGGAGAAACTGGACTATCCCGTGGGGTGTCTGGCCTTAGTTTGCATCATCCACCTGGTTGCTCACTGTCACTTGGAAAACACACACACTCCTGCTGATTCCTAAAGGAGAGTATTGTAGCTTTTGCACCCCTCTACTCTATTCACACACTAGAGATCAGCGACTGGCAGGAGTACAAATCATCCAAGGTGCAAGAAGGGTGTACGACAGAGGAAATGACTGTGGTAACAGATTTTGCTGGCAACCAGGTTTGGGGCTCATCAGCCTCAACACAGAGTTGCCCCTCTTGCAAGACTAGATGCTGACAAGGAATTTCCACCAATTCCTATATGTTGGATTGGATCCAGATTTAGCAAGGGTGCTTCCAGATGGAGGGCTCCTCGTCTGACAGCACCATGCAGCTATGACGTCTTTTGTTCCTTAACAAGGTTGTTTTCTGGTATGGAAAACAAAGTAGTGGGGAAGCACAGGTGGGTTACGGAGTGAAGATGGTGATGACTGGGTGCAATCCTGAGAATGATGCAGGCTGATTGCATAGGAAAAGACTCATCTGAAAGTGCCCCAATTAAAAGCAATGGGATTTAAGTTAGCCGTGGCTGACATGAGCCCCATTATTACAATAGGTCTACTCAAAGCATGAATAAATCTGGATCCAAACCATTGTCTATGTTGGCAACACACAGATTGCATGCCAGTGTTGCCCCATCTTAGGCAGCAACCTCTCTTGGGCTGGCCCTGCAGGCAGACAGCATCCGGCAAGTTCTCTCTGATAAAAGCCATGGATCTACCTGGCATGGGAAGGAGGAAGAATACAAGAGCTGAGCTGTCCATAATGAGAGCAAGCGGAGACTTTCATAAATTAAGGGACCTCTTGAGAACTGGGTCTTATGGAAACATTTGGATTTTAAGAACAGGTAAGAGACCATTAAAAAAAACTGATTTGTGAATTTCAACTAGTAGAATCGAGGCTGGTTCATATAGGGTGGCCATATGAAAAGGCGGGCAGGGCTCTTGTATCTTCAGCAGTTGCATAGAAAAGAGAATTTCAGCCGGTGCCATTTGTATGCATGCAGCACCTGGTGAAATCCCCTCTTCATCACAACAGTTAAAAGCTGCAGGAGCTATACAAAAGCGATCAGATACGAAAGAGAGCAGGGCTCCTGCAGCTGTAACTGTTGTGATGAAGAGGGGATTTCACCAGGTGTTACATGCATACACGTGACACCTGCTGAAATTCCCTTTTCTATACAACTGTTCAAGATACAAGAACCCTGTCCTCCTTTCCATATGGTCACCCGAGTTCATACATTCTGACCCATGATTAAAAGGCACCTGGCCCCATGATGGGGTCCAGGTGCAGGGATTTTTAAGCACTGGCCTTGCATTATGGAATTCACTCTCCCTAGAAATTTGTGTGGCTCCATCGTTATTAGTTTTATTTTAATTGGAAACTTTTTTTCAGTCTGTATTTTATTAATTGCTATCCCTAGGATTGATTTGGGCGGTTCATTTTAAGAGGCATCCATATTTTTAATGATTGAGGTCTTTTTATACATAATTACATTTTAATTTAAAATTGTACAGCATAAGAGCTTATGTCCTGAAAAGAGGTTTAGGAAAATCAATCAACCATAATCGCTTGTACGTGTGAATGGGCTATGTCAGATCTCACATCACAGATAGTGATAAGTGAATGAGGCCTGAGTCACCGATAAATTTAGGAAATAGAGGCAGAGAAGAAAGAAAAAGGAGAGTGGGTCATTTAACTGAACTAATTAGGTTGCTGTCAAATCCCTAGATACTTAAAGGTCCAAATGTAATACTGAGAATCTATAAGAATTAGATAAGAAATAGGACCAGTCAGCATGTTGGCTTCAAAGTCACTGAAGAAAAAAATGGATGAAAGCACCTTAGCCTAACATGATGTTCTGCCTTAGAGCTCATTCAGAGGGGGGGAAATCACGTCTCCTTACCATCACTCTTGCTTCCTGCTTCTCTTCCGCGACACAGGTGAGAAGAATCGCGGGGGAGAAAGGGGAAGTAAGCAGCAACCACATGGTCCATCCAATGTACTGGGTCAACGCCCTCTGGTGGGTGCTCTATAGAAAAACCTCTCTGCACACGGCAGGAAACGGTGACCCATTTCACAATAAATCAGAAGAGTCACATTTTTTGTGGATTATTTTACCACAAGCAAAACGGCAGAAGGAGCGGGAGACGCGCAGGAGGAACATGGCATCATCAAAAGGACCAAAGGATCAAAAGCATGCTATTAAACGTTCGGCGGATCACTCTATGTCGTTACTTTAATCTCTGTTAAAAGGACAAAAAGCTCTTCCGGGTTATGAAGTAGCAAAGCTCTTCTCCAGTCCCCAGAGGTTGTTTTAAGTTAGGTGAAGAGGTGGCACAGAATCTCGAGTTAATACTACACTGGAGAAAAGGGGCACACTTTGAATCACAGGCAAACTTTGCAATCAATTGTCCCGTACAACTAAATGTTGTCTTACTTTCCAATAGGACAATCCGACTGTGGGGTCCAGGTAGGGAGAGAATAACTAGGGGTGGATGAATCGCCAAATCCAAAGTCCTATTGGGCTTGCCCTGGCAGGGCCAACGGTGTGTGCCTGTGGGGAGTTTTTCCATTTATTTTAGTCTTCTTAGGTAATTATTTTCTTATTTAACTTTGGAGTACAATGGGAGGAAAATAAACAAAGCCAGCTTGAAAGCTGGGGTCATCCCCCCCCCCCATTACAGGGGGAGGAGATTAGCCAGGGAAATTGGAGGGTTTAGGATTCTGCCGATCCCAAACTCTGGCCCCAAATGCTCCCTTTTTGCCCTCTCCACCAATAGAGCACCGCCAGCCAAGAAGCAACAGTAGGCTTTTCCACAGCAGCTCAGAGGAAGCATCTATGGGTAGACCTCCCTCTCCACCAAATCCTATGGCGCCCTACCATTGCACCCTAAGCCGGTCTGTCCGGGTTTTGCGTGTGTGCGTGTGTTTAAATTTCTGCTTAGTGTTACGTAATTGGAAGGAAAGACCTGAATCACGCTGCATGCCCTACAATGCCAAATACACATCTGAGTAGATTAAACAGCTCTGATACCTCCCTGGCCTTGTCCAAAGGAACATTTGTCTATCTGCATCAGCTGTACGCATGTAGCTTGTGTTCTCATACTTACCGGATAAAACAAACTTGAGCCGCAACGTATCATTAGAGAAATGATACGAATGACCATCCCCTTGGTCTCTCCCTCCCCTCAAAAAAAAAAAGTTGTATAGGAAGAGAGCGGCAGGTTGGAGCAGCCTGTACTACTATCCTGCACAGCTGCTATGGCAATGATTTACAGTTTAATGATATAGTAAGCATGTGGAAGAATTCCACAAGGCGAAGAGGGTATACAGTCCAAGGCGAGATTCTAATGTTACTAAAGGGAGCCAATGCTCTTAACGAGCCTAGTTCTGTTGGTGTAGGAACGAAAGATTTATTTATTCATTTTAGTGACACAGAACTTTTCAGCAGGAAACTAAAGCACCTTGGCTGACGATGCACTTTGGCCAAGGAAGACCATGCATGCTATTCTCACACCAACAGAAATGAATCTGAGAAAATACATCACTTTAACCGGGTTCTTAAAAAGAAAACAAAGCCAAAGCCAAACAATCTATTGTTTTCTGGGAGTCTCGCTACCGTAGATCCAGCACTTTTAAAATCCCATTGACCTCAAGAGGAGACTGAAACTGCAATCTTATAGCCCCCGTCCCTGGGAGTAAGGCCTATTAAACTCTTGGTGTTGCTTCCTAGTCGACACGCCTCACATTGGGCTGTGTGTCATTTAGGAGCTTTTGAAAGCGTGCTATATTTTGGCTGGATTGCATGTGCTTTTATATCAAGACCAAATGTGAAACTACCTGAACGGGTCTGAAAGATGCATGCAAACACACACACACACGAAATTAACGACTTGGGCCGGCGTTGGGGTCATAAACCCTGCAAGCGGCCATAGATTTGGAGGGCTGTTCTGTTGGGGCAATCGAGAGGAGCTGCTTTGGGTTACACGAGCCAGCAGCGGAGGGGACGGAGAAAATAGAGAGGGATCATGGCTAGCGCCAGCGACATGCCTCCCCCCCCCCCATCCCACCCCACCTGCAACACCTTCAGGACCAGCTGCTGGGGCGGCCAACTCTTGGTCCTCCTTACCTGGGTGCCCTTCTCCCACGGACTCCGAAGTAAACATGAACGCGCCTTCATCTTCATTCAGCGTGTGGTTGTGCAGGCTATCCAACGTCCCATTCATGGTGGCGGGATTGGGATGAGGATGAGGTCGATGCCGGGAGCGGGTTTCGGGGGGAAATCGCTCCGATCGCGCGGCTGAAGGAGCCTGGCGTGAGTGTCGGTCCTCTTTTAAGCCACCCAAAGGCTGGGCTCGGGGCGCGCGCGGATGCCGAATGCGCGGCTTCGGGTTTCACCTCTCGGCGTCAACGGGTGGCCGTGCGGGCGCGCTGCCTGCGCCTGCTGCGGGAGCGGCGTGCTTTCCTCTGGTTGGAGCTGTCGGTCTTCCCGCTGCCTAGATCTCTCTCTCTCTCTCTCTCTCTCTCTCTCTCTCCCGACGTCTCTGGGAAAAGCGAAAGTGCCTGGGTAATCATGTGAGGCCCTTGGAAGAGCCCATTTCCTCCCAGGGAGAGGGGGGAGGAGGCCAGGAATCTCTGCGTCGGGTGCGGGGGGAGAGAGATCGTTCGCAGGTCCCAGGATCTCCTCTGAACTTTGCTCCGGCCCGAGAGAGGAACGTCGCCAAAGGCACCCGAGCAGATTCCTGCTGGGGCCAGAAACTCCCGAACGGGCTGCTGCCTGCTCGGGTTTCGACTCCCTTCGCTTGGGCAAGGAGAGCCGGGAGCAGTAAGCTCCCCAAATTGGTGCTGCGGCTGGATAACAGGAGAGCCGGGAACGGCCTGGAGTTGAGGGTTGTTGTTTTCCCCTCCGCATGGCCGTTCAGAGGGGGGGGGGCAGGGGGCCAGTTGGCCCGGAGCCCACGATTTCGAGGGAGCACTCCGAGGAGGAGGTCCCCCCCCCAGCTGACGCTACTGCTTCCGTAGCGTAAGCGGCCCATCGAGAAGTGAGGAGCCCACCTTGCGGAAACAATGTGATGTCTTACATCTTGAATAAAAGTGCTTCCCATTACCTTTTTTATAAATCGTTCTAGTTCATATATCTATATATCTATATATATAATTGTTATTATTACCGTCACAAGACCAGCAGAAACAAAACAACGGTACAGGCACGTATAGTATTCACAGAACCAACAAAGTAGAATGGGACTATTAAGTATATTAGTATATTAAAAAATCAATTAATTGAGTGTACATTATACACTCAATTATAAATCGTTCTGGTTCATATTTATATATATATATATATATAGCACTGAATCAGTGCCACTGATTAAAAAATACTTAATGAGCAGTTTGAAATAGGGGGCAGGGGGAACACACTTCCCATCTGGCCTGGGCATATTACCAGCTCTGCACGGCCCTGTTTTCCTGAGGAGAGAGATGGATTCTTTGGAGCTAATGCAATTTCCAGAGAGATTGGCTCAATTCGGACAACACAATAAACAACTGCTGTGGGGGAAACAATCGTCAGTTGTTTTGACTATTGTGTCATCCGAATGCTGCCATAGTCAACTTAGCACTGATCCTAATCCACACCACAGTTGATTATTTATTACCATGTTGTGTGGGGAGTACCCCCTAGTTGAACAACTGTAAAGTTGATTATTACCCCACCATTGACTATTGTGTCGTCCGAATTGAGCCATAGTGTTGAGATTTATGTAACCTTGCCGTCGTCTCTCTCTGTTTCCTCCCCAGCTCCTCTCATCCAGTCTCCATGATCTTCTCCTTACGGACACATTCTCTCTCCCGCTCACATTGTTAAGAAAATGAGATCACAGGCACACTGAAGTCCTGTACGTGCCCTGCTCAGAAGTAGGAATGTGTATCATATCGTTAAAATGTCCGATAACGATACGATATGGTCTTTATCAGACATCCGATTCACGAAAACGATACGATAGACAAACCTACGATAATTATCGGAGACGATAAAAATCCTACGATAATTATCATATTTTTATCGGAAGGCTCTTTCTCTTTTGCCGCCACATGGAGGGAGCTAAGGTGGGATGTGCTTGCTGAGACTGACAGATTCAGTGACCAATCATGCAGCAAGGATTCTAGCACGCTCCAATCACAATGTTGGAGGAGGCCTAAGGATATCCCCACATAAAAACCCCACACTTGGAGTTCCAGCTCTGTTGGGAGTTAGGTGTTGAGGGGAGAAGGGTGGATTTTGTTGGCGCTCTATCCTGGCTCCTGGGTCTTATAGTTACTTGGTGGCGAATTGTTGGAGATTCATTGTAGTCTTGCATCTTTCTGTTCCCTTCTGTGTCTCTCAGGTTCGTTTGGCTGTTCGTTGCTTGTGTGTTTGAGTTATAATTTTTATATGTTTTCTGGTTGGTTTGATTAGGTTAGCATGAGTGGTGTACTGTGACTGAGTGAGTGTGTTTTGTCCCCTTCCCTGTTTAACTTTCTTAACAAAAACAGACAAAATAATTTAAAAAATATATATTTCTCCCCCTCTCTCTCTCTCTCTCTCTCTCTCTGGGTGTGTGTGTTTGCTTGATTGACTGTGAGTGTGCTGGTGTGTCCTGTCGCCTGCTACACAGGATATCACTCACTCCACAATCTGTGTGGTCAAAGCAGCACACAAAGTCACAAACTGTGGGCAAAGCATACATTGTAATTATTAATTTCATTTTCAATCACTTTGTAGCGTATGAAACGCGGCTCTAAGGCACGCCTTAGGCAAGGTAGCTCTGGGTCTAGGAGAGATGCTGTTGCTGCTGGGGGCAGTTCTGGGGTGGCAGTCTCTCCCCCAGTGAAATCAAGCACACGTCTTTCTTGGCCTGCAGTGTCAAGGCGCTTCCTCCTGCAAGATGTATTCTTTCTTAGGCTACCCCTCTGGAAGCGAACACGGATTCCCTGTTAACTAATAGGGATGTTGTGGAACCAGGCAACTCATTGGCTCAATTCGGACGACACGATAGTCAATGGTGGGGTAATAACCAACTTTACAGTAGTTCATCTAGGGGGTACTCCCCACACAACGTGGTAATAAATAATCAACTGTGGTGTGGATTAGGATCAGCACTGAGTTGACTATGGCAGCATTCTGGGACGGCTGGCTGAGTTGGGAGTGGGAGGCACTGCATTGCAGTGGTTCCGCTCCTACTTGGGGGGTCGGCTCCAGAAGGTGATGCTTGAGGAACATTGCTCGGCCCCGTGGATTCTCCAGTATGGGGTTCCGCAGGGGTGAGTTTTGTCCCCCATGCTGTTCAGCATCTACATGAAACCGTTGAGTGCAGTCATCTGGAGTTTTGGAGTACGTTGTCACCAGTACGCTGATGACACGCAGCTCTATTTCTCCTTTTCATCTTCATCAGGTGAGGCTGTGGATGTGCTGAACCAGTGCCTGGCTGCGACAATGGACTGGATGAGGGCTAATAAACTGAAACTCAATCCAGACAAGACTGAGACGCTGTTAGTGGGTGGTTCTGCTGACCGGATGGAGGGTGTTCAACCTGTTCTGGATGGGGTTGCACTCCCCTTGAAGGAACGGGTTCGTAGCTTGGGGGTTCTCCTAGAACCATCTCTGTCACTTGAGGCGCAGGTGGCCTCAGTGGCACGGAGTGCCTTCTACCAACTTCAGTTGGTGGCCCAGCTACGCCCCTGTCTGGACAGGGATAACTTGGCTTCAGTTGTCCATGCTCTGGTAACCTCCAAGTTAGATTACTGCAATGCACTCTACGTGGGGCTGCCTTTGAAGGTGGTTCGGAAGCTGCAGCTTGTGCAAAATGCAGCGGCCAGATTGATAACTGGAACCAGTAGGTTCGAACATATAAGACCTACTCTGGCCCACTTGCATTGGCTGCCTGTATGTTTCTGAGCCCGGTTCAAGGTGCTGGTTTTAACCTATAAAGCCTTACACGGCTTGGGACCACAATACCTGATGGAACGCCTTTCCCGACATGAACCTACCCGAACACTACGTTCAACATCTAAGTGTTCAATTACCTCCTGCATACAGGCATTTACGATAAAGCTCTTCAGCGATAATGCGCATAATCGGCTAACCAGGCGTCAAACGGAATCCATCTAGAGGGGGTCTCTGTTAGTGAGGGACTGCAGAAGCATCCCCCTCACGCATTTCCTTTTTTAAAATTATTGTTATTTTTGAGTCTCTGGTCCAGGCAATGTGCCTACCTGTACCCTGAACGTGACTTTTTTACTTCCCTCCACTCCAGCCAATGCCCACCTCTACCCCGAATGTGACTATTCCCTTCACTCCAGCCAATACTCACCTCTACCCCGAATGTGACTTTTATTTGCCCCTGCTCCAGCCAATGTGCGCAGCTCTGGCATGAAGAACTGCCAACCTGCCTGCACGGGGATGGCGGGCAGACTGTTTCATTTTTCAAGCATGATGAGGTCAAGGCAGTGCGTGAGGGTTGTTTTGATGGGATTCACAGTTGTCAAAGCAGCACATGTATATCTGCTAGGATCCTCCAGGTTTCCTTGCTTCCAGGGTATCTCCTGGCCCAATGAGGCCCTGCTTGGGTAAGGCTGGCTAAAATAAATAACTGTAACGCCCGTGCTATTCCCCTACCCCCCAATCCTTTTATTTGTACTTAGACAGGCATAGCCTAATCTAGAGACAAGGCAGCAGTTCTACTGCAGAGGAATGCGTCCACCCACTGTGCCACACACGCATAGGCGTGGATAATAATAATAATAATAATAATAATAATAATAATACGCAGATATGCTTTTAGTTTTAGTGGGATCCTGCAGGTTTCCGCGCTTCCGGGGTATCTCCTGGCCCAATGAGGCCCTGCCTGGGTAAGGCTGGTTCAGTTCAGTAGAGTGGGTTCACTGTGCCAGGCAGAGGAATTCCTGCAGAGTGTAATTCCTGACTGTCTGTGCGGTGCTGCTTATGGGATCCTCCAGGTTGGCGCACCACAGGGGTATCTCCTACCCCAATGAGGCCCTGCCTGGCTAAGGCTGGCTCTTTAAGAAAGGTCTTCTTCTACCCCTGCTCCTGTGGTGACACCCAAGAGTCCAGGCCGCTTTCAGGGACAGATCCAATTGGCCCTTTGCCTCTGTGCCCACCTCTGCCAAAAATAACTGCCTGCCTACATCAGCCTGCCTGCCGTCTGTGTACGGGGATTGTCTTCCTCCTCCTAGCCTCCATTACTGAGGGGATGCAGAAGCATTTCACACATTGCCTTTTTTGAGCCACTGTGCCTGCCAGGCCCGCCTTGGTGTGTCAATGTGCATGTACATTTTTGGCTTCAATCAATACCAACATCGAAAGAAGCTATGTCAAACTGACGTATGCGCTCTCATCGTGGAGTGCTGCCATGAGTCCACTCCCTACAGCCCTTCGGTAAGGTCGCCAACTTTAAGGACTAGATCTTTAAAAATGAGGATTTATTATAGCACTTAGCAGCAGCAGCATGGAGTGCATTACCGGAAACAGTGCATGTTGTTGAGAGCTTATTTCCAACCAACGCCTGTAGCTGTGCGTCTGAAATTGGGCACAGATGAGTCCCCTCAAGGCCATCTGTGAGATGCCCATGAGGATGACATCTCTTGAAAAAGGAGCACTTATGCCACCTGAAACAGTGGATTTTGACAACTTACTTCCACGTAACGCTTGCACTGATTGTTCTAAACTTTGGTACACAAGACTAGCAACGCTCAGTCTGCACTGTGACCAAGTTTCAAACCTGTAACTTGGAAAATTAAGAAGTTTTAGGCCTTTCTGACTCAAAAATCAACTCTAGAGTCTATAGGGCAAAATGGAGAAACTATATAATATCGGGATACGATATGGTTCACCTACGATATAATCGGAGATGATGATAATTTTTTTGGTCCGAAATTCCGATAATGATACAATATGATATTTTTGGGCGTGCACATCCCTACTCAGAAATAAGCCCCATTGCTTTCAATGGGGCTTACTACCGAGTAAGAGGGTACAAGATTGAAGCCGAAAGGTGCAACCCTATGCATTTTAGTCAGAAAAAGGTCTACAACTCCCAGCACGCAGAAACAATTTATATACCATTTATAATATCGCTAAGTGGACTGAAACAGAATTACGAGTGCCATCCTATGCATGTGGAGACAGAAAAACATTGTACATTACAAGTACAGCTTAAGAGTGCTATGCATATTTAGACAGAAAAATGTCCTGCAACTCCCAGCATTCCCCTAGGATTGTGCCCTAAAAGATCCAAACATTTGGGCAACTGTAGGCTGACCATATGAAAAGGAGGACAGGGCTCTTGTAACTTTAACAGTTGTAGAGAAAAGGAAATTTCAGCCAGTGTCATTTGTATGCAATTAGTTCCTGGTGAAATTCCCTCTTCATCACAACAGTTCAAGTTGCAGGGGCCCTGCCTTCTTTTGTATCTGGTCACTCTAGGATAGTGCCTACAACTTTAACAGTTGTGATGAAGAGGAAATTTCACCAGGAACTAATTGCATACAAATGACACTGGCTGAAATTCCCTTTTCTCTGCAGCTGTTAAAGTTACATGAGCCCTGTCCTCCTTTTCATATGGTCAGCCTAGGCAACTGAAGGAGGCCTCTTATCACTTGACAGATGAAAAATGTTGTCAAAGATCAAATTATACGTGGGTTTTTTAAAAAAGTATTCCAATTATTTCTTTTTATTTATTGATAAAAAAAATATACTAATAGCAAAATCATTCTCTGAATGTGGATCCTTATAGATCCCAGTTGACACCATCTACACATAGGGATCACCGGGTTTGGGGAAACCCCAAGGTTTGAAGTATTACCAAAAACATCTTTAGTGTGGGGGTGGGGAGGGGACGCAAAAATAGCTTTATGAGGACTGAGCATGCTCAGTGGGCATGAGATGCTAACTGTTGGGGGGATGGAAAATTGGAGTGGGGGGAGAATGGAATATACTGGAAGAAGGCATAGTTGGTTAGCATTCTTAACAGGCTTCCTCCACTCTGCAATATTGTGTTACTGTCCCCATTTGTTATGACTGTTTTCAAGCTAGCAGCTGAATAACTAGATCCCAGCTGGCTCAGAGGCTTAGTTAGGCTGACCATATGAAAAGGAGGACAGGGCTCATGTAACATTAACAGTTGTAGAGAAAAGGGAATTTCAGCCAGTGTCATTTGTACGTAATTAGTTCCTGGTAAAATTCCCTCTTCATCACAACAGTTAAAGCTGCAGGCGCTATACTAGAGTGACCATATACAAAAGAAGGCAGGGCCCCTGCAACTTTAACTGTTGTGATGAAGAGGGAATTTCACCCGGAACTAATTGCATACAAATGACACCGGCTGAAATACCCTTTTCTCTGCAACTGTCAAAGTTACATGAGCCTTGTCCTCCTCTTCATATGGTCAGCCTAGCTTAGTGAGGGCAGTAGACCAGGTAGACTGACCATATGAAAAGAGGACAGGGCTCATATAACTTTAACAGTTGTAGAGAAAAGGGAATTTCAGCCAGTGTCATTTGTATGCAATTAGTTCCTGGTGAAATTCCCTCTTCATCACAACAGTTAAAGGTGCAGGCACTATACTAGAGTGACCATATACAAAAGAAGGCAGGGGCTCTGCACCTTTAACGGCACGTATATATATATATAAACAAGTGTGACCTGCAATAAATGGTTGCACTGTGAAGTGCCCTTGTCCAGGGAGCCATCTATATAAACCCTTTTCCAGATTACTCCATTCCAGTCCCCTCGGTTTTCTGCGACCACTGGGCAGGCTTAGTTCTTATTGTGCTGTTTTGGGGTCCCCACCCCATTTTTTCCCCTTTTCCTTTTTCTACTTCTGCAAGGTTTGTGGTTCTCCCAAGACAGCTGATATCTCCCTCTTATGCAGGGCTGGTGCCAGAGTCCAGTGGGCCTTCAGTATAGTGCTGTTGATGCTGCAGCTGCTGAAGCCCCCTGCCACGCCAATGAAGCTGCCTGCAAACTTGCTCTTAGGCTGTCAAATTCACCCGCCTACCCACCTTCTTCTAGGGTTGTCCCAAAGAGAAAAAAAGGCTTACTATTCAGGTCTTAGCTAATCACTTCCTCCTCAGCTTTCTCCTAGTCCTTTTGAAACATTTTACACCAACCAGCAGACCTTCTCCCTCTTGGACTACCACATACTCTCCCTCCAACTGTCAACTGTCATACCTTAACATCAAGAGTTATAGGCACACATTTCTTCACACACTCCATACCCATAGGCTTTGTCACTTGATGACTGGAACATCACATGATGACTCCTATGTGTGAATGGGTCATCATGGATATGACATCACAGACAAGAGCTTCAGGTAATAGGTTCTCCTTCTCTGGAGATATTTAGTCAGAGGTTGGATGGCTTTCTGCCAAGAATGCTGGAGCTGCACCCTGCGGTGCATTTCAGTTCAAAGAATTTGCGTACTCACGTGTATGGCAATTTTGGCATGTGCTTGCATGTGTCAACTGGACTTGAGAATGGATCATTCTAGAACAAGACAACACCTCCGCCCTGCTCCAGGACTGACAACTGGACTGTTGTTAGCCCTGCACACTCTGTGAAAATGGCCTTCGGAGAACAAATTCTGAGAAACTTCCCATCAGGTACAATAATAAAATCATCCATGTGTAACTGGAATCCGTTGGCCTGCTCATCTCAGAGACCTTTGTTGCTGAACTCATAAACTCTTAACAAAATGTTTATTTAGGTTTCTCACCCTGATTGACTCTTCAGTTTGTTAACTATTTATGAAATAGAACAAAGCTGCAGCCTTGGTACTGGTTTCCCATCTCTCTCATCTAAATAAAGGGCAATGGATATTCTGCCATTGTCGTCATCATCTTAGTCCTACAAGATGCTGGCCATTCTTCAGTAAAACTAAGCACACTTTGCTGTGTAGGCTGACCATATGAAAAGGAGGACAGGGCTCATGTAACTTTGACAGTTGCAGAGAAAAGGGAATTTCAGCTAGCATCATTTGTATGCAATTAGTACCTGCTGAAATCCCCTCTTCATCACAGCAATTAAAGTTGCAGGCAGTATACTAGAGTGACCAGATACAAAAGAGGGCAGGGCCCCTGCAGCTTTAACTGTTGTAATGAAGAGGGAATTTCACCAGGTACAAATTATATACAAATGACGCCGGCTGAAATTTCCTTTTCTCTACAACTGTTAAAGTTACATGAGCCCTGTCCTCCTTTTCATATGGTCAGCCTATAGTTGTGTGTTTCCAAGGATGTATTCAATACTTTTGCAACTAACACCATTCAAAAGTTTTAAAGTCTACTCAGAAGTAAATTCCAATGAGTTAAATAGGCCTTACTCCCAGGTAAGTCTTGGATGGCATAGTCCAATCCTGCAAGGACTTGCTTTTGTCTAAACATGTATGGAATTGTGCCCTTAATTAAGGTTCCATAATAATATAGGCTGGGCCTTCTGAGAGAACTGAGGAACTATATTCTATACTAAAAGATAAATATACTGAGAAACTATACATTTCAATTCTGTTGAAATCAATTGGAACTAACTTAGGGTGACCAGATAAAATCCAGGTCAGGGCTCCTGTAACTTTAACAGTTGTACAGAAAAGGGAATTTCAGCCAGTGTCATGTGTATGCAATTAGTTCCTGGTGAAATTCCCTCTTCATCACAACAGTTAAAGGTGCAGGCACTATACTAGAGTGACCATATACAAAAGCAGGCAGGGCCCCTGCACCTTTAACAGTTGAGATGAAGAGGGAATTTCACCAGGAACGAATTGCATACAAATGACACTGGCTGAAATTCCCTTTTCTCTACAACTGTTAAAGTTACAGGAGCCCTGACCTGGATTTTATCTGGTCACCCTAAACTAACTGTATGTGAACTAGATATGTGTCCTCCCAATGCAAACAGCAGCTCCGGGGCACAATTTTCATCAGGACTGCAGCATGGGAGAAAGGTTTACGCTCCCCTTCCCCACCTGCTCCAATCTCGATAACTATTGTCAGCCCCTATCCCCACCAGTGACTGCCATTTGCACTTTTTAAAATGTGATATAAAATGCAAAGATAGATAATAATAATAATAATAATAATAATAATAATAAATTTTATTATGGTTAACAAGACCAGCAAGTATAAAACATCATAATATAAAAACATATTTACACATTACATTTTCAATTAACACTCCTGTTAATATAAAAACATTTAATAATTGAATACATAGACAAGTCATCAACCCATGGGGAAATGGTAACTCGTATATTATAACTGTTACATGCATACAGTGTCATTTGGTTATAACTATAGAATAATGCATGCTAGTTGTTCATTCTTTCATGCAGTTTACCAGTCACCTCCCTGCGACGGGAGATGGCTGCTACACAAAATCTGGCCACTTTTAGTGTGACTGGATCATCTAAGTCTGATAATAAATATTCTGCATAAAATTTGTCCGGCCTGCCTGGGAGTTTTACTATAAGTGGGGCAATAAGAAGAGATCTAAGATCTTTATATATATAGCAGTGTAGCAGAACATGACCTACTGTTTAGATTGCCCCCTTCCCACATGGGCATACCCGTTCTCTGTCAGGAATTTTTTGCAATCTGCCCTCCAACAGAGTGGATGGCAAAACATTGAACTTGGCCAAAGTAAAAGCTCTTCTAAGTTTTGGAGAGGTCAGGGCCACTAAGTGTTTAGCAGGTATGAGTGGTCTACTATTTTCTCTGATAGCCGGATACAGTATTATTTGGCTTAAGAGATTTTGGAAATCGACATCTCGGATTCACTGTGCTATCTCGGCTTACAAAGATAGATAGGAATGTCACATCAAAGTATTTGGATATCATTTCTTGGCGGGACGGCGACAGGGTTTGTGTTTTAAAGATCATGTTTATATCCTTCCCTAAAAGGATCAATGGAATGGAACGCTGTTCCTACAAGGAAAGGAGAAATAATTTAGAGCATATTACTTTAAGGGAAAATAGGTGTGCTTCATAGAAAGTATGGATGCTGAGGAGGGAAGGATTCACAAACACACACACACACACACACAAAACTAGAACAGGAGTGGAGAACCTGTGACCCTCCAGAAATTCCCATCATCCCTAGCCAGCATGTCCAATGTTTGTGGATGATGGGAGCTGTAGTCCAAAAACATCTGGAGGGTAGGCTGACCAGGTAAAATCCAGGTCAGGGCTCATGTAACTTTAACAGTTGTAGAGAAAAGGGAACTTCAGCCAGGGTCATTTGTATGCAATTAGTTCCTGGTGATATTCCCACTTCATCACAACAGTTAAAGGTGCAGGCTCTATACTAGAGTGACCATATACAAAAGAAGGCAGGGCCCCTGCAACTTTAACTGTTGTGATGAAGAGAGAATTTCACCAGGAACTAATTACATACAAATGACACTGGCTGAAATTCCCTTTTCTCTACAACTGTTAGTTACATGAGCCCTGACCTGTATTTTATCTGATCACCCTACTGGAGGGGCACAGGTTGCCCCGCACTGCTCTAGAACTCAGTGTCAACCAACAAAAGTGATTGGCACTAGCTTATAGATAAAAACAATATGTAACTAACTAACATAATTCAGTAGCACAAAGATGTGGTGATAACATTTTCAGTGATACTGCTGCTTTGGCTATAATTCTTCTTTATATTACTTTTATTGTACCAAATTGTATTTTCTTTTTTTTAATTCTTGTAAATTGTCTTCTCCACTGCATTTCTGTACAATTCGCTGTTGTTGCCTGCTTCCAATCCTCGTGAAACGGGCAGGAGGGACAATCATTAAACCACTCCCAGGCCTTTATCACACGGACGGTTTGACCCACACCCACTGTGACATTGATCCAATTCGTTCACATGACGTCGTCCCCCTCATGTTGTTCTCGTGCCCCGAGTGCTCCATTTCCCGTTTTCACTTTCGAAGTGTCCCGGAATGGGGATTGTCCGTTTTCTCCCCTCCTCCACAGGCTTAGCTGAAGTATCAGAGCAAAACCGACCACGTGTGATCAAAGGGCTACACTCGCATAGGAAACAGAAGGGGAACCCGCATAAGCAAACCGGGTAGGTGTGATAAAGGATGATTCTACCCAGCAGAATCATCCACCTGCTGGGTACCCATGTCCAATCTGGAACCATGTCTAGAACAATGAGTGGTGAGAACAGATCATTATTACTCTAATACATTCTAAACTAGGGACAGACAGACCTGGAATAATACACTCTCATACCTGTTCATTACTCAAATACCTCCTTCGCTGAAATCATAGGGCTTTAACTCTATATATTCTTTCTGGATACCATCCAGGTCAACTTGATCATTATTTTTTATGACAATTATCCAGAATTCATTGTGAACCTGTTTGTGATCCCATATCTTTCCTTTAATAAAATTGTTACTTTTTACTTATTTTTATTTTTCAAATTCTTAACTGCTTATCATTGCACATTTGCATTTCATAATAAGATATCCTATATTGTTTTATGGCAGGTGGGTTAGAATTTTCTCGGTAGTGTTCCCAGCAAGTCCAGTAAACAAAACCAGCCGTTTCCTAAAATCCAGGGCAAGGAGACTTTGAACCGATTACATAATGACAGCTCTTTGCACTGCTGTGTTCTGAACGTGAGCTGAAAAAACAGAGCAGCAGAATCAACTCCAAGGGCAATGCCCACAAAATGTAGCAACGGTGGTGTTGTGGAACCAGGGCTCACAGGTGTGAAACCCCAGAACTTTCTGATTAGCAGGGATGATGATGTCATCTACACCCCACCCCCCCTGCGCCCTCTGAACGTAGAAGCAATCCTCACAGTGTGTGTGTGAGGGGGGGGGTCGGATGCTCCCAGTAACAATATAATTGTGAGCTCTCCCTGTTGTAATGGTTTGCCGATATGTAGGCTGACCATATGAAAAGGAGGACAGGGCTCCTGTATCTTTGGTCACCTCTAGAAGAGGTCGGTTTTACGCCTGATTCTCTGAATCTGTGCAATAACTTACAGTCGAATTTGCGCCTAATACCTATATATGAGAGGCGTGGAGGCGAATTGCGGGCTCTATGCAATGCTTTAAAATTATTTATTTGCATAGAATTGCACTATAAATGAAGCATAGATCGAGGCTTGAACAAGGAAATGTTGACGAAAGCACCACCCTGTTTCCTGGTGGAACTGCCCCCTCAGTTTCCCGCCATTTGTTAACCCTGCCCACCTGAATCTCCCGCCTTTGGTTACCTGGGTTACCTGCCGTTGGTTACCTGGTTTACCTCTTCCTTTGTGCCCGATCGCCATTTGTAGTAGTCCCCCCCCAACTGCTCAGGAGTAAATGCAAATCAAGCCTATGGCTTCAGGCAGGCTCTTACGGGATGTCTTTCCCACCCCTTTCTGATTCCTCCGGCAACGCTTTCCTTTGCAATCAGCTTCTGCCCTCCTTTGAACAACACTTGTAGAATAAATATATTCCAGTCGTATCTCAGTAATGTCTTTTTGGTGATCGGCAAGACACACAAAAAACATATGCACATACACACGCCTCGTGGGGAGGAATTCCCCCCACCTGCTCAGGAGTAAACGGAAATGCAAGCCCATGGATATTTGCCGGAGCAGCAGTACCTGTGACCAGCGGCACGTGGGCCAGGCTCGTACGGGATGGGATGGGAGAAACCCCCGCGGGACCTCCCCAATGCTAGCTCAAGATGCCCCTTATCTCCCCCTGCTTTGCAACCTCCTACTACGCACATCTGCTGCTTCAAGGGCAAATTTTAGTGTAGCCTTTCTGTTACAGTGTTTCATCTTGCACTAATGTCCTCTTTCCATACCAAAAGTTTTCCCTCATTATATACATGGATATGGCTTTCAAGATGCCTCCCACCTATCGTTCTGCTCGCCGAAGCGCTCAACGGGCACAGCGAATCAGAGGTGGGTGAATGGCCATGAAAGATTGGGTTAGACATGCCTCCAACTCCCCTCCCCTGAAGGCTATTTCTCATCCTTTTTCTCCACTCTCTTTCCCCCCAGTGCAGCTGATTTGCCGCCGCCTAGCCGTCCTTAGCAGACAGCAGCAGCGGTCGGAGAGCATCCTGCGCAGTGTTGTGCGTTCAATGCGCTTCCTGCAAAGACGCTTCTGGAGACTGCAGCGGATAGTCTGGGGGTGGCCGCAGTCATGTACCCCACCGCCAACTGGCTGTGCCAGTGGAATGAGCGGCCAGGGACCACCTCGAAAGAGTGACCGTCTGTGGACTGACATTCCTTTCCATCGCCCTGTCTTGCCACCCCACATAGTGCCTTTTTGATTATACCACCAACGCTTTGCTTTGCAATGGCTTCCTATGCCCACCTGTAACCATTTGTAGAATAAAGATATTGCAGTGGTATCTCAGTACTAAATGGTCGTTTTGGTCCAATACACCAGACAGATGCACATACACACACACATATGAAGCCCGATCCCAGATCCTCTGCAACGCTTCCCAGGGAGCAAGCCCTAGGAAACTGCTCAATTAGCCATCTTCCTGAGTAAAAGAAGGGAGCGGTGGGGGGGAGGGTTTGCCTTAGCGGATTTCAAATTATGCACACATCCTTATTCCAACCCCCTTGCTTCCTGTAGAACCAGCTCCATGTGAGTAGTCCCGTGTCTCAATGAAAGAAAGATTCCAGAGGGGTTTTAAAAGAAACTTTACTTTAAATACCAGTATGGTCAGCCATAACTAAACAGTCCATCATAACTCAAGGGAAGAAGAAGAAGGAAGTGGGAGGGAGGAGACAGGAAATTACAAAGTACAACTGTGGGAGGTGTTCCCGCCGAAGGGGAGAAGGGGCAGTTCTTCATGCATGACATCACCACCACAGTCCACCCACGATCATCATTAATGCGAATGCTCAGAAGTTGATTACACTAAGATAAGGCGCTGTAACTTCGGAGAAAATTTAAAGTCGCTCTTTAAAGTGATTTCGAAAAAGCGCATTAACGAGGATAAAAATCGGCTGCACGCCTGATTTGCGCTTCGTTCTTATAGAGGTAAAACCGTTAATGTACCATGAATGAGCCTTAAATCGATCGTCTAGTAGAACCCTTTAACAGTTGTAATGAAAAGGGAATTTCAGCAGGTGTCATTTGTATGCATGCAGCACCTGGTGAGATTCCCTCTTCATCACAAGAGTTAAAGCTGCAAGTGCCCTGTCCTCTGTTGTATCTGGTCACTCTACTATAGCTCCTGCAGCCTTAACTGTTGTAATAAAGAGGGAATTTCACCAGGTGCTGCATGCATAAAAATGATACCTGCTGAAATTCCCTTTGCTAAACAAGTGTTAAAGATACAGGAGCTCTGTCCTCCTTTTCATATGGTCACCCTATGATGATATGGATCAACAGAGCTGCCTGTATTTTTGGTCTCTCCTTGGGGGTGTGGCTATGGAGACTGTCGTGATCAGCACCTGCACTTCAAATTTACCATTATGGCTGCCTCTACACCAGAGGTTTAAAGCTCTTTCAAGGCTGATTAAAATTTTTACCTCTACAGGAGAGGAGCACAAATTGGGGGCTGAGGCGCTTTAAACTTCCGATTATGCGCATTATCGAATGCGCGTTAAACCGCGAGTTTTAATTTGCGGCGGCAGTTAAAGCGCCTTACTGCCGTGTAAACATGCGATTCTCCGCATGTCAACAAGTTTAAAGCGCATTTCGGTCGTCCAGTAATGCGCTTCACCGCCTCTCGTACAGAGGTATTAGGAGTAAATGCGCTTCTGCGAATATGCGCATAATCGGGCAGCCAGGCGCCAAAGCGAATTCTTCTAGAGGGGGTCTCAATCACTGAGTAACAATATAGAACCTATGTAAACAGGAAAGACAAAGAGATAAGTGGGAGAAATATCCATTTGCTGTACTGGTGCATTCATGATGGTGTCAGCCCCCATTTGTGACACTTTGCTGATGACATACCTGACTGGAGACAGACAATATTAGGCTGACCATCTGAAAAGGAGGACAGGGCTCATATAACTTTAACAGTTTTAGAGAAAAGGGAATTTCAGCCAGTGTCATTTGTATGCAATTAGTTCCTGGTGATATTCCCTCTTCATCACAACCGTTAAAGTTGCAGGGGCCCTGACTTCTTTTGTATATGGTCACTCTAGTATAGTGCCTGCACCTTTAACAGTTGTGATGAAGAGGGAATTTCACCAGGAACTAATTGCATACAAATGACACTGGCTGAAATTCCCTTTTCTCTACAACAGTTAAAGTTATATGAGCCCTGTCCTCCTTTTCAGATGGTCAGCCTAGACAATATGTTTTCTAAAGAGATAAAAGAGAACATCAAGGCCTGCTCCATTTGGACCCCCCTCCCCCAAGGCTAACCGACCTCTTCACCCTGTAGGAAGAAGACACGAGGAAGACAGGAGCAGGCAGAAAGACCATCAGAGCTTGCTCCAATTTACACCCCCACGGGGGGGGGCTAACTGACATCATGACCCTGTGAGGAAGAAGAAGGAGCTATTGGTCTGTCCCTCCTTTGGGAGATGTGAGTGAGGAGCAGGGCCTTCACACCAGCCCTGCTAAACGGTCTCCTTAATTTTTTTTTCTTTTCCCCCTCTTCCCTCCCCATCTCCATTTCCTGGCGTGTCATGTCTTTTTCAGAATGTAAGCCTGACAGCAGGGACTGTCTTCTTTACTGATTGATTGTAAGCCGCTCCGGGAGCCCTTTTGGCTAAAGTGAGGGATAAAAATACTATGAATAAAATAATAAATAAATAAAAGTGATATGATAGGCCCCATTTTAACCCTCTTGTTGTTGTTTTAAAAATGTCTCAGGTGCTTATTTCCAAATCTGTACGGCATCTGTGAAATCATCTGTGTGGATGAGTGAGGATACAAACTGGGGAGTCAAAAAAAGTGGGGGATCCAGCTGACAGCTACCCCTAAAGTGATCACTGGGGGATACTCTTGAGTTGAGCTTGGAGGAAAAACTGCATCCTGCTGGACTATTTCCCCTAAGCTTAGTCCTGACCCTGTTATTGCTTTCTTAGGGGCGAAGATCAAAGGAGTAGACACATCCAACCTCCACTTCTGAACAAATTGCAGAGGGCATTCGTTTCCCATACCACAGCACCCATCTCTCCCCAAAGACAGTGTGGAACAAGGGACATCTATTTCTGTGCCACCTTGGAATGTAAGACATAGTCGGTGGGATCTTTCCCCCATCCCTTTCTGGCCACCCCTTTTCAGACCATGATGATTTGTGGGCCCTACTGGTTATTTAGCCTGCGAAGGAGGAGAGGTGCCCAATGTTCAGAATCAAAATAGTACAACGGAACAAGCTTCACAGATCTATCTGCATAAGTAGCCACTTACAGTACATTGGGAAGGATCCAACTGTGCGCAGCTGCTAGTGCTGTTGATGTTGCACAAGTGTTGGTTTCCACTCGCACAACGTCAGTACTGTTAACCCCGCAGGCTGTGGATGTTCTAAATGCTGTTGACAGCATTAGCATCCTTCCCTTCCACTTAACTTGCACGTTTGCTGTAACAAATGAACATTCTGCAAAGCAGGCTAAGGATCATAAAAAGTTGCCAGTACAGGTTTCTTTTGCAAGTTTGCAGCTATCGACTAATTAAATAAATCCACCCACTCTGTAGTCTTTTTTTTGTTGTTGTTCTTTTTGGTCTTTGTCTCCCTCTGAACCACATACAAATGGCAACAACAACGCTGTTTGAGATAATCATGAACCAAAGAGGTGTGTTGTAATACAGCCAATAGCTTGTGTAAGAACGCCCACTTGGGAGGTGGGGTGAAAATGGAGAGAAGTGGTTGGACAGCTGCTTGCTACACACCCAGAAACTTCGATGAGGCAGAGCTGCAGGGAATTGGAATAGTTTGGCCGTCATCCGAATGAGATTTATTCCTGCATTCTGTGCCATCTCAATTTCACCCTGCAGTTTCTTCCCATGCAGATCTCCTCTCGGTCAAGCCTCTTGCATGTAACCAGATGCTTGCAGCCTAGTGAGTCACCAAAGAGTTGCATTTTATTTTCAAAGAAATCATGATTCTTTTCCCACAATAGGGTAAGAGTCAAGGATATTGTGGGGTCAACTCACACACGCATGCACAATGCATAGGACATATCGGTAGTGAGGCATAGGAGTCCATGGGTTCTCCTCTGCTACAACGTCTTGAATGCAAAATAAATGGATCCCACTCAAGGGATTTGTCTACATAAAATGGGTTAGATGAACTGTGTGTATACCCAGCTCACGCTAATGAGTCTATGGGCAGTGTAGAAGGGTGCACAAACCTCAGGCTCATTTCCATATCTGGCTGCATGTACAACCTACATATAGAGTGTGTATTATCTGTGGTTTGTTACCACATACCAAATGATGAACTCACAATGATTATGCCAGTATCTAGCAGTTTTCAAGTGTTGGGAGTCTGACAGAGGAAATCTACATCCAGATCCCGGCTGACTCACGGATGCAGCAGATGGTCTTGAGCAAGTTCCTCAGTTCTTCATCTGAGCAATGGGAGTAACAGTTATGTATTTCACCCTGACTGCGAAGAGAAAAGATTTTCATTTCCAAAAGTGCCATATAAGCTGTTACGATGATAAGTTTATCTTACTTCTGATTATCCAAGTAGTTTTAGACATACTCAGGCCATTCACGTGATTACGGTTATACTGCAGCCCTACGCAAACATCTAGCAAACTGGATTTAACCAACACACAAAGGTGCAGCAAAATCATGGTTGCCTACCTGCCCTAGTCTTGGGCTCACACACACCACCCCTAGGTTCCCCTTCTCTGTATGGGTTGGATGTAACAGTTAACAGATATGTATGGCTGTAGATCCCAATACTTACAGCCCCATAACATGAGATCTGGTAATCTCATGTTATCAGGCCCATGCCTATACAGTGCATCAGTTCGATGTGGCACCCAGCACATGAAAGCAAGATGGGCCCAGGCATAATCCCACTGGCCCAGGCATTGATTATACCCACTTTGACCAATGTAGGAATAGTCTTAACTTTAACTGCAAATACCAGAGTGTATAGGCTGACCGTATGAAAAGGAGGACAGGGCTCATGTAACTTTAACAGTTGTAGAGAAAAGGGAATATCAGCCAGTATCATTTGTATGCAATTAGTTCCTGGTGAAATTCCCTCTTCATCACAACAGTTAAAGTTGCAGGCACTATACTAGAGTGACCATATACAAAAGAAAGCAGGGCCCCTGCAACTTTAACTGTTGTGTTGAAGAGGGAATTTCACCAGGAACTAATTGCATACAAATGACACTGGCTGAAATTCCCTTTTTTCTACAACTGTTAAAGTTACACGACCCCTGTCCTCCTTTTCATATGGTCAGCTAAGAGTGTACAATAAGTGAGAAGGAAGATCACAACTGTAGACACACTCTGTACATGCAAGCTGCTACCTCACAGCCTGAGTCTGATACAGAACAGGCTTATGCATGTAATTCCCATTGGCGTTAGTGAAGTTTGCAATCTCAACCCTTTGCTAATGGGTAGAAAGAGTACATTCTTTAGGCAGTTAAGGCAAAATAATCTTGGCTGGGAAATGTATTGCTGAGCAAAAGACCAGTAGGTCAACAAGCTTTGCTGTGTAGAAGGATATTCCTTTTTCCTAGAAGATAAATCTTTTGCACATATATGTGTACTAGCTTTGATAGGAGTCTGGCTGGTTACACTGCTTAATTCAGTTTGACTTATTTTGGGCCTCATATCTGTTTTCATTCTTATATACCCCCCTTCAGCTCTGGTGGGATAGCAACAGCTGTGAGAGGCATATTACTATCAACACATTCTTTACACTGGCTGCACAAGGGGTCTCAGGTTTAGCTAAATAAACCTGCAAGAACCATTTGGAGAAAAGGAGGGAGGGAAAATCATAAATATTGTTTTCATCAGTGATAGCATCATCTTCCTCCAAATTTAACCCCATCACCCTAGGGGTTTAAGAAATATTTTACAATTTGTTTTCTCTCTCCCTAGGGGTTTAAGAAATATGTTACAAATATATATTTTTCTCCCACTTATTTTCTTACTACTATAAACGGGCCAATTATTCTGTGTTATTTCATCCACCTGCCCGTGGGCAGGTGGTTTTATTTCAGGATTGCACTAAAGGGAATTGAAGTTAGCTGGACTCCAATGAGTGAAGGCAAAAAACAACAAACATCCAGGGTTTGGGGTCTACATGACTCCAGATATAATGCCAACACACAACAGCACAATAGCTGTTTTATGTTGATGCAATTCTTAGGAGAGGGAGGGAGCGAGCCTTTAAAAAATGAGTGGTTGTTTCTGATGGATGGAATGCCAGGTTTGCTGAATCCGGATCATGAATTTAAGAGACGGAGCCTTGGAACGTAACATCATGTGTCTAACAGATAGGCAGGTAAGCTTCGTGGAGACCACCTGACACTTCATATAAGCCAGGGGCAGAACCTGGTTGTGCCTGGTGTCTTAGAAGTGGAGCCGCTGGGGTGTGGGGATGTAATTATATCAAAAGCTCTCATCAAGCCAAGGAAAAAATGGCCTGGCTCTTAATTTGAACTTCTTGCCTTGATATTTGAAAAAGGAGCAAAACCTGATATTTGGGGCCATATCATGACACATGGCAATTCTACTCCTAGAGGTACTGAAATGGAGAGGCGGAAAGCTCAATTAAGGAATCTAGGGGGTCTAAGCTTATTAATAATGGAATATTTATAGCTCCCAGATACTTCTCTGTCTAGTTGTATTATAAGTAGCACTTTGAAATATTTAATAGTTGTATGTTAGAATTTGAGTAATTGCCAAATAATTTGTATCCCTCTTTATCCTTGCCTGATATTCCTGCTTTGTGCTAAGATTACCTTCCTACATTTCAATCTCTGCTTAGTCTGGACAATAAAACCACTATCTGGTATGGTTTTATTTTACTAGGGGTGTGCATCGGATCGGGTCCAATCTACGATCCGGAGCCAATCAGACCAAAATCGGATAAAATTATCCGATTCCAATCCCAGCTTCTGGATCGTCCGATCTGATCCAAAGCGGTCTGAAAGGACCCGATCCGGTTCGGATAAGATTGGAGGATCGGACCTCCTCCTCCCCCTCGTGCTCCTTACCTGCCAGGGCCGTCCTCTGCCATCCTCTGCCCCCTTCTACTGAGAAACAGGCTTCGCGGCCTGCCTCTCAGTAGCGTGCCGGGTGATGACGTCACCCAGCGCGCTACTGAGAAGCAGGCTGCGAAGCCTGTTTCTCAGTAGAAGGGGGCAGCGGACAGCACTGGATGGCCCCAGCAGGTAAGGAGCGTGGGGGGGGGAGGACGAGGGCCCCACTTACCTGCCAGGGCCGTCCGCTGCCCCCTTCTACTGAGAAGCAGGCTTCACGGTCTGCCTCTCAGTAGCGCGCTGGGTGATGACATCACCCGGTGCACTACTGAGAGGCAGGCCATGAAGCCTGTTTCTCAGTAGAAGGGGGCAGCAGACGGCAGAGGATGGCCCCAGCAGGTAAGGAGCATGAGTGGGGGGGGAGGGACAGGGAGGGGGGAGTTAGGCTCCCACTCACCCATCCACCACCATGTTTTCGCCATAGGCTTGCTTTGGGGAAAAGCTTTCTTTCCCCCAATGCAAGCCTATGGCGAAAACACCAAAATGGCAGCAGTTCCAAAAATCGGAAGTCCAGTTGTCGGATCGGGATCGGGTCCAATCCGCAGGACCTCCAATTTTGTCCGAACCGATCCAGGACAACAACGGAGGTCCCCGATCCGGGTCCCGATCCGGGGGATTCGTGCACATCCCTAGTATTTACAGTTTAAAATGACTGATGCATTTCATAGCCTGTCCAATAATTTTTTGTTGCTATTGATTCCACCCACAAATCTTTCAGGTTTCCCTCTCAGGATGCTTGAGGATATTGTTTGGTTGGCATTTCAAAGCAAACTGACTCAGTCTGTACCCCTTAAACTAATGTGTGGAACATGAGTTAGTTATCCTTAGGACTTTGCATTTTTCAAATTTTACAATGCAGTTCTTGGCTCAAATCATACCAACATGCATATTTTAGGATAAAATAATTCAGAAATGTGAACTTTGAGAGAAAACACATTCAAAAATATGTATTTAAATACATGTTTAAATATGATTTTTTTCTGAGCAGATTATTTTAAATTGCAAATTAATGTCAAAATGGGATAGAATAGACCTACTAGATTAAGAAGAGTCCTGCTGGATCAGACCAGAGGCCTATCTATCTAGCATTCTGTTCCCATAGTGGGCAACCAGGTGCACCTAGGAAGCCCACAAGTAGGACAGGAGCGCAAGAGAATCCTCCTGCTCACGTTCCCCTGCAACTGGTATTCAGAGGTATGCTGCCTCCAATATTGGAGATAATATATTGCCATCTTGACTAGAGGCTGAATCAGGGTACATTCCATCCTCGTTCAGCCTCTACTTAATGGAGTCTGCCTCCTAAACCTTTCCAGGGGACCAGTATTTTTGAGATCTAAGATTTGGTAACATTGGGTCCAACCACAGTAACTGATAAGGCAACAGAGAAGCCCACCCTAACTTGGTCCAGGTCTTGCCACCGATGTTACATGTATGTTCAATCCCACCTAGTGATTAGGCTACATTGCCCATGGTTGTATTTTAATATTGTGAACCACTGAGAGATTTTACTATACTGAATATAAATGCCACAATACATAAATAAAATAAAGGTACCAGGAAACAAATAACCAGAAACTTCTTTATTCTACCTGCCTTTACTTTCCCGTGGGTGGAGCTGACTTTACCACGGAATTGAATTATATCAGTTAGCCCTAAATATCTCTGTCTTCTTGATGTGGAGCATCTATGTTTGTAGTAAGCATTGAATCAAAGCAGCAGTTGGAAAATAACTTTATTTATCAGAAGGTTCCTCTTCCTCTTCAGACTCGGTTATAGTAGTCACTGCATGCTAGAAGCCAGGAAAAGAGAGAAAGAAAGAGATACGTTAATTGTTGATGATTACAGCTTGAAAGTTATCTGGAAAATGCAGGCAGTTTTTTAAATGGCCTTCAGACTGCTCAGTGAGCAAATACATGCTGAGTGTTTCAGGATTTTTTTCCTTTGACTTTATCAATATTTCCAACAGCCTGTACTCAGATACATTCAAGGTTAAATTGTGTATGTGGGAGGCTTCTTTTTAAAGAGCATTTAGGGTGCAATCAATAGGATTGGATACTTGGAGGCTTATGAGTATCCAATGCAGAGCCAGAGGTGTGGCAGAGGTGACCGTTGCCTCCAGTGTACCTCCCGCTCTGCATTTTAGCTAGATGGGCTTTTCTGCCCATCTAGCTGGGGCGCTACCAAGGGGGAGGGAAGGAGACTAGAGAGACCTGGGGATTCAGTGTTATCTAGCCCTTCCCCTCCCTGCCCACATAAGTACTCCCTTTACCCCTGCTCCGAAGTTGCTATTGCAACTTTGGAGAGGCAGCCAGCACAGTTTTCTCCACATCAGCTGCAAGGAGGCAGGGCACATGGATTAGGCTGACCAGATAAAATCCTGGTCAGGGCTCATGTAACTTTAACAGTTGTAGAGAAAAGGGAATTTCAGTTAGAGTCATTTGTATGCAATTAGTTCCTGGTGATATTCCCTCTTCATCATAACAGTTAAAGGTGCAGGCACTATACTAGAGTGACCATACACAAAAGAAGGCAGGGCTCTGCAACTTTAACTGTTGTGATGAAGAGGGAATTTCACCAGGAACTAATCGCATACAAATGACACTGGCTGAAATTCCCTTTTCTCTACAACTGTTAAAGCTACATGAGCCCTGACCTGGATTTTATCTGGTCACCCTAACATGGATTCCCAGCTCCAAGGTCAGAGTGCTATCTCCGATCTCAGATCCGGAAATCCAAACTATCCAGTGGCCCCCAGACACTGTCTAGAGGCCTTAGGATTGCTCTCTTATTGTTTTTCTTTTTTAATATACCTTGGAAGAACTTCAGCAGTGTTATTGCTGTCGAACAAAAGAGGCACCCTTCCATTCCCTCCCCCTTTGGAGAAAAGGGATCTGTGCCTTTTGGCATGAATACCTAGTAGATAGGCCTATTTTAATTATAACAGCTTTCCTCAACCTGGTGCCCTCTAGATAAGTTGCACTTTATCGGAAACCTGAAACCATCACAGCACTTGGCAGAGCATGTTGGTAACCTCCTCCCATGTTCCATCTTAAGACTTCCAGAGTCAGAGGCAGTATGCCACTGAAAATTAATGGCTGGGGTTGCTCGCCTTCTTGCCCTGCTTGTAGGTTTATATCTATATGAATTAATTAATTTATTATTTTTAATCTGCCTAATTGTTCTCTGGGCTTCTTAGAGGTATGGGGTTGGCCACTCGGGGAAATAGGAGGCTGGACCCGATGGACCTTTGGTCTTATCCAGTAGTCCAGTCAAGTTTATTGCTTTTGGCCAATGGCCTTTGCATAAAACAAATAATAACAGTACAAGGTATGTACATAACAATAAGTTATGAATAAGTGAATTGCATTTGTCATTTTGTTGTACTTACTTCAGACTGTTCTAATTCATCTATCTCATCAACTCTACTCAAATGAGGAGCACCATATTTATCTGTCAGCTCAGCTAAGGTCTTTGAAGCTGCTTCCTTTTCAGCTGCTGCCTTTGCCTAGAATGTAAAATTTATTTTCAAGACCATGATGAATTAAGCAACTCGACCTTATATTTAACTAAACAAAACTGATGTGACGTAAGCTCATCAAGTCAAAGTGCAACCCAGGCCAGATCTACACTAAGTAACACTTTGAAAGCCCCAACAGTTGTCAATACTGTTATGTTTTTTTATAAAGCAGTGGTGTAGATCCTGCCCCATTCCCTAGCTCTGTTTAAGTCAATGAGCTGAATGAGCAGGATCTCCTGCACACAAAGGTTCTCCTGTGTAAATACCATTGATATGAATGGGACCTGCGTGAGAGCATAGTCTGTAGGTCCCATTCATCGTTCCTATACAGACTCACTGAATTTTGCAATGTGATTAAGACACTATAGACCAGGGGTGGGGAACCTCTTGCAGCCCCAGGGGCAAATTCAGTTTTGGAAAAGCTGGAGGAGGGGCTGCATTCCAGTGGTGGGTGGGGCCAGAGGGGGTGGAGCTGAAACAGTGGAATGCAGGCTAGTCCTGTGCATATTGGATATAGTGTGAATTTGCTGCTGAAGCAGTCATGCTAGGGGCCACTGAGTTCAATAGGGCCAGTATTGTATCTTAAATCTACAGATCTTGGGTCCGAAGTGATAGGGGAAACCATGTTTGCTTATTCACATATCAGCACCATTTACTTCCAAAGTGAGTGTGTGTTAGGCTGACCATCTGAAAAGGAGGACAGGGCTCATGTAACTTTAACAGTTGTAGAGAAAAGGGAATTTCAGCCGGTGTCATTTGTATGCATTGAGTCCCTGGTGAAATTCCCTCTTCATCACAACTGTTAAAGGTGCAGGCACTATACTAGAGTGACCATATACAAAAGAAGGCAGGGCCCCTGCAACTTTAACTGTTGTGATGAAGAGAGAATTTCACCAGGAACTAATTACATACAAATAGGGGTGTGCATCGGATCGGATCCGATCCACGATCCGAATCCGATCCGACCCAAAATCGGGAAAATCCGATCCGATCCGATCCGATCCGGACAACCTCCGATCCGATCCGATCCGATCCGATGAGGTCCGATCCGGATCGGACGCCATTTTGAATGCTTTTTCCCATAGCCAAGTATTGTTTTACAAAAACGCCTATAACTTTTTCATTTTTAAAGATAGAAGGATGAAACTTGGGCACATTGTAGACTGGTTAGGGGTAGTTATCTGTGAGAAATTTCAGAAAGATTGGTGCATGCATTTTGTGGCAATTAATTTTTTAATAAATACCCAGGAATGCCTATAACTTTGTCATTTTTAAAGTTACACACATGAAACTTTGCCACATTGTAGGGGGTACCTTGGGACCTATGTGTGTGAAATTTCAGAAACGTAGGTGCTTGTCTTGTGTGGCAATTAATTTTTAGAAAAATGGGTAGTAGTGGGGTAAATACAGTTACGCCTCCCATTTTTTTATTTTTGAAGATACAAACAGGAAACTTGGGCACATTACAGGTACCACTTGCCTTGATATGTGTGTGAAATTTCAGAAACATTGGAGCTTTCCTTGTGTGGCAATTAATTTTTGAAACAATGAGGAAAGAAACACCTATAACTTTGTCATTTTTAAAGTTACACACATGAAACTTTGCCACATTGTAGGTGCTACCTTGGGACCCATGTGTGTGAAATTTCGGAAACGTAGGTGCTTGCCTTGTGTGGCAATTAATTTTTTAATAAATACCCAGGAATGCCTATAACTTTGTCATTTTTAAAGTTACACACATGAAACTTTGCCACATTGTAGGCGGTACCTTGGGACCTATGTGTGTGAAATTTCGGAAACGTAGGTGCTTGCCTTGTGTGGCAATTAATTTTAGAAAAATGGGTAGTGGTGGGGTAAATACAGTTACGCCTCCCACTTTTTTATTTTTGAAGATACAAACAGGAAACATGGGCACATTACAGGTACCACTTGGCTTGATATGTGTGTAAAATTTCAGACAGCTGGGTCCAGGCATGTGGTGGCAAGGTATTTTTGAAACAATGAGGAAAGAAACGCCTATAACTTTTTTATTTTAAAAGTTAGAAGTCTGAACATTGCTCACTTTGTAGATGGGTTAGGGGTAGATATGTGTCAGAAATTTCAGAATTATAGGTCCAGGCATTTGATGGCTATGGAATTTTTAAATTACATGTTTCAAAAAAATTTCTACAGAGGCCAGGTCTTCCCCTCCCGCTTCCCGCGAAGAAAAGGAAACACTCTCTCGTCTCGATCCCTTTGATCCTTGCTAGTAGTATCCATTACAGGGCTCGTGTTTCCTTTCCTACTTTCACTTATCAAGCAGAACGGCTGAGCCTAGCTGAGTTTTGCAGCCATGCGTGCAAGGAAGGATCACTCTGGTCTCGATCCCTTTGATCCTTGGTAGTATCCATTACAGGGCTCGTGTCTGCTTGAGTACAAAGTGAAAAGTGAAAGTAGGAAAGGAAACACGAGCCCTGTAATGGATACTACTAGCAAGGATCAAAGGGATCGAGACGACTTTTCTTCGCGGGAAGCGGGAGGGGAAGACCTGGCCTCTGTAGAAATTTTTTTGAAACATGTAATTTAAAAATTCCATAGCCATCAAATGCCTGGACCTATAATTCTGAAATTTCTGACACATATCTACCCCTAACCCATCTACAAAGTGAGCAATGTTCAGACTTCTAACTTTTAAAATAAAAAAGTTATAGGCGTTTCTTTCCTCATTGTTTCAAAAATACCTTGCCACCACATGCCTGGACCCAGCTGTCTGAAATTTTACACACATATCAAGCCAAGTGGTACCTGTAATGTGCCCATGTTTCCTGTTTGTATCTTCAAAAATAAAAAAGTGGGAGGCGTAACTGTATTTACCCCACCACTACCCATTTTTCTAAAATTAATTGCCACACAAGGCAAGCACCTACGTTTCCGAAATTTCACACACATAGGTCCCAAGGTACCGCCTACAATGTGGCAAAGTTTCATGTGTGTAACTTTAAAAATGACAAAGTTATAGGCATTCCTGGGTATTTATTAAAAAATTAATTGCCACACAAGGCAAGCACCTACGTTTCCGAAATTTCACACACATGGGTCCCAAGGTAGCACCTACAATGTGGCAAAGTTTCATGTGTGTAACTTTAAAAATGACAAAGTTATAGGTGTTTCTTTCCTCATTGTTTCAAAAATTAATTGCCACACAAGGAAAGCTCCAATGTTTCTGAAATTTCACACACATATCAAGGCAAGTGGTACCTGTAATGTGCCCAAGTTTCCTGTTTGTATCTTCAAAAATAAAAAAATGGGAGGCGTAACTGTATTTACCCCACTACTACCCATTTTTCTAAAAATTAATTGCCACACAAGACAAGCACCTACGTTTCTGAAATTTCACACACATAGGTCCCAAGGTACCCCCTACAATGTGGCAAAGTTTCATGTGTGTAACTTTAAAAATGACAAAGTTATAGGCATTCCTGGGTATTTATTAAAAAATTAATTGCCACAAAATGCATGCACCAATCTTTCTGAAATTTCTCACAGATAACTACCCCTAACCAGTCTACAATGTGCCCAAGTTTCATCCTTCTATCTTTAAAAATGAAAAAGTTATAGGCGTTTTTGTAAAACAATACTTGGCTATGGGAAAAAGCATTCAAAATGGCGTCCGATCCGGATCGGACATCTGGTCCGATCCGATCCGACCAGCCTCCGATCCGATCCTATCCGACCCCCCAGGTCCGATTCCGATCCGCTATCCGATCCGATCCGGGGGGTCAGTGCACATCCCTACATACAAATGACCCTGGCTGAAATTCCCTTTTCTCTACAACTGTTAAAGTTACATGAGCCCTGTCCTCCTTTTCAGATGGTCAACCTAGTGTGTGTCCTTTTCACATCAGAAGAGGTGGGTGAGTGAAGGGAGCTGTACCTGCTCCACACCCGTTATTGCTTCAGGCACCTTGTTCCCAGGGCGACTCCAATACTGGAAGCGAATCAGACTGGACAAAAACAGCCCGATCTACACCTTGTGTCAAATCGTGATGAATGCGGAATAGAAAGCAGGATATAACACGATGAAAGCGGTATGCGGAACGTGCAGTGTGCCCCAACAGCTATCAGTGCACTTCAGTACCGCTATAAAGCAGTAGTGTGGTTCTAGCCCAAATCCCTTATGTGACAGAGAGTGAAGAAAGGTGTAGGAGGGGGTGAAGTTTTGATGTTTTTTTATAAAAAAGTCAGACGCTCCACCCCCCCCCCCCCCCCCCGCTCAATTGATAGGCAAATAGGGCAGATACACAAACAACAAACGTAGCAGCTTCCATCATGACTGGTTTGACCCTCAAACAGGTCTCTTCAGGAGCAGCGTTACTGGGGTCATTGGACATGTGAGTCCAGTCTGCCAGAGTAAAGGTCTTGAGAACAAAGCCTGAAGCATACAACAGAAAAGGTAAGGACAGTGGTATCATTCTTCTCCCCTGCCGCCGCCACCACCACCAACCTGCCTTGTGAAAGGAGGGGAATCAATATATAAGAGTGGAATACATGCCTGAGATTGGAAGCAGGGCCAGCGTCAGGGTTCGGCATGATCGAACATCTGCCAAGGCCCAGTGCTGACTCCCAGAGCTGGCTGAGCTGGCTCCTCCTCCTCCTCCGTGCTGGGGCTGCCTGTTCACCTGCCTTCTCCAAGCATGCAAGCAGTGACAAGGGCGAGGAGGAGGAGGAGGAGGAAGAGCCTCCCCTTGCCTTGATCTCTCTTTCCAGGCAGTGCTGGGAATTGGGCCAGAGGGAGAAGGTGAGTAAATGGGTATGGAGGGCATTTTGCCCAAACTCTTCCCAAAATCTGGAAACGACACTGATTGGAAATATGCAGATATGGCTACACAAAAAGTGGACGTTGGAGCTAGCTGGGTCGGTCATAAGCATATTTAAATATTCCTGTAATCTCCCTAATCTAGAAAGAGGAAAATAACAACATGAAAAAGGCAACTGCGCCACTTCAGTGTTTGCTAAAATGGTTTAAATTACTGAATGATCATTGCCCCCACTCAGGATCAAACTGAACATGAACCCTGTCATTGAGCTCCTTAAATTTTTTTCTTTCTCAAAAAGTAGCTGTGTTTTTAAGTGGGGCCACAGCATGGTGGAGGAAGGGGGATCTAGTTCTTTGCTCCTGCACCTCGGCCCTGCTCCAAATTGCACTTTGGAAGCTCCTGAGCTGCAGAGGGGAAAACTTTAAATGTCCATCATTTACCTCCACCAAAGAGTCTGATCTGCAACTTACATTTAGTGGTGTAGTGGAGCCAGGGCTCACAGGGACGCAGCAGTGGCACTTTTTTATTAGCAGGGACACTGATGTCATCTGCCACCTTCCTCAAACATCCCTGTTCCCTCGCAGCTTTGCTGCATTTCTCACAGTAGCTGGGGGAACTGAATTCGGTTAGCAACAATATATTGTTCCCAGTTGTGATGCAAAATATTTTAGGGTGGCTTGGTCTAGAGTCACCCTTGAAACCATTTAGCAACTTTACAAAGCACCTTCTCCTGATGGTGGTGAAAACTTCTAGAACTGGATTGTTAATATAGATCAACGCAGCTGCATGCACTTTTGGACTCTCCTTGGGAGCATGGCTCTGGGGACTGTCATGATATGCATCTAGACTTCAAAACTGACCACTACACCATTGGACAAATTACTTCTAGATGCAACATCTGGGAGCCAGTGCAACGTAGTAGGGAATGAAGTGTTCAGACTTATATCCAGGGGGACCTGATTTCAGGTCCCTAATCAACCATGAAACTTCTGGGTAACTTTGAGCCAATCACACTCACTCACTTTCTCTTTCAGCCTAGCCTACTTTACAGGATTGTTTTGAAGGTAGCAGTGGGGTAAGCCTATGTCTACTGCCATGATCGACATGGAGGAAGAGTGGAATACAAATATGATTTAAAAAATAACCTGTCAATGAAAGAGCAGGTGAGCATAGTGATAGGTGAGATCTGAAATAAACCATCCTTCAACTGGAGCCATATTTGGGAGAAGGCTATTTGAGTGTGGACACATACAGTAAAGGGACTGTTGATAGTGTTTCTCCTACCTCCAAGTTTGCTAGTCGTTGCTGCTCCAATATAAGCTCTTCTGCTTTCTCTCTTTCTATCCTCTCCCGTTCTTCACGTTCTTTTTCCATCTCTGCCTGCAGCCATTTCATGCAAGTGTTCCGGTTAGTGAAAAGGCATTACCTTAGAGCCATGCAAACTAATGTTGAAGAGTTTAGATGCTTTGTGTATGTGTTTTCTCTTGTTTGGGAAAAGAGCAAATATCTGAGAACTAAAATACGAAAAGAAAAAATATCTACTGAAAGAAAGAGGTGGTGTTGGACTCCAGAGGCTCCATACTTAGGCCTGGTGTAGACATGCAGCAGAATGAAATGGGAATGAGAGAGCGAAAGGGATTGTACCACGACAGACTGCAGGCGGAGGATCACATTTAAAACAATGTTTCCTATAGAAACCTCCCTGCAAGTAAAAAAATTAACACAGAAAAGATGTGGTGAGGAGACAACTTTGCTCCCTGATGTACTACTACTACTACTACAACAACAACAACAACAACAACAATAATAATACTTGCATGGAGTTTTTCTTGCGGGGAACATTCAAAAATGAGACCAATCACCTGCAGTCTGAAGTGGGATTTTCCCAGTTTAAGATTTTGATCTCTCATTCTGCTGTGAGACTCACAGCCTATCCAGGGGTTTTTAGTACTTGACATATATTAATGTGCTGGGCACTATAGACAACACAGAAGCAATGGCCCCTGGCCCCAAGAGGATTGCAATGAAAGAATGAGACTTGGGGGGTAGTTTCAACCAGCATTCTTGTAGTGCATAGGGCGGTGCTGGCCTTCAGAAAGTTGTCTGGAGGTTACTTTGGAATGGAGGATGGGCAGATGGGGGGAAAGGGTTAAACACCTCTGCTTTTCATTCTTCCTCCTGAGTTGTTTCTCTACTTCACATTCCTCCCCCTGAAACTGCTGTTCCTTTGAAGAAAGGGCTATCAGGGCTTTGTCATAGGTATTTGCATACACCATGTGCTTTAGCTGTCCCAAGTTACAGCTCATGGCTTTAGATCAAGAGTTGTAAATTGGGATGGAGATGAACTTCTTAAACAGCCAAAGGAAAAAACAGAAGATTGCAATCAGTGGGCCATTTCACATGACACAGCAGGCCATCATGGGTTAATTTACCCTGAAGCAGCTGCGATCCTGCCAGCTACCATTATGAATATGCACACCCCAACCAGAGGTTGCCAAACCTGGCCAGCAGGGGTTATTTGGGACTTAAACAACCCTTGCATTACCCTAAAACACACCATTGGTTATGGGAGGATTGTTTAACCCTCAAATAACCCCCACCAGCTGGGTTTGCATGACACAACAAGCATGGCAGCCCCTGGATGGGGTTTGCTTGTTTATAATGGTGGCCAGCATGTGCCACAGCGCCTCAAAGGTAAATTAACCCATCATGGGCTGCCATGCCATGTGAACCAAGTACATACTTCTAGTGGGAGAAGAAACAAATGCAACTACAATGGGCTGTTTTAGGGTTGTGGGTGGAGTTCAGATGATGTGACAAGCCATGGTGACCACCTGCCGCAGCTTGAATATTCACTCACCGCACCCTACCACAGCTTAAATAAGCCATGGTGGGCTGCAGTTATTGCATAAACCTCTGAGTGGTAGTGGTGGTTCTTAACTGTGGAAATGGCATTAATGATGAAATTGACATATTAAGTGAGAGGAGGAGGAGACAATGAGCTAGACAATACATTTCTTGAAAATTGGGCTTTCTTTGCAATGTATTGGAATGGCGAAGATGGAAACAATGTTGCACCACAAAGATTCCCCTCTAATTACAACTTTGGATTTGTGTGTATATTTATTTGTGAGATGTGTATTCCATTTCCCAGCTGCATTTTAGTATTTTAATACTCCCGTCCCCCTTGTATCCAATGAAATAGTTAGTGTAGCTGTCTAGCTGGTAAAAGTGGTCATTTCCCAACTTTTAAACATTAGGTGGAAGAAATTATTTTGTCGGGATTACTGCATTAATTTTATTTTTGTCACTGAAATTGTTAGGCTATGTTTTCCTGTTCGCCTACATTCCTTCCACATTCAAAACTAGCATACCAATTTCTAGCTTTGGCAGGGAGAAAGGGAGAAAGCAGTCTAGTTTGGCTGATGCATTAAATGACAGGGTAGGCTGACCATATGAAAAGGAGGACAGGGCTCATGTAACTTTAACAGTTGTAGAGAAAAGGGAATTTCAGCAGGTGCCATTTGTATGCAATTAGTTCCTGGTGAAATTCCCTCTTCATCACAACAGTTAAAGGTGCAGGCACTATACTAGAGTGACCGTATACAAAAGAAGGCAGGGCCCCTGTAACTTTAACTGTTGTGATGAAGAGGGAATTTCACCAGGAACTAATTGCATACAAATGACACTGGCTGAAATTCCCTTTTCTCTACAACTGTTAAAGTTACATGAGCCCTGTCCTCCTTTTCATATGGTCAGCTTATGACAGGGCCTTCGTGGCAGCGGCACCCTATTTGTGGAACTCCTTCCCAAGAGAGAGTCAGAGTGCAATCCTAAGGGATTGGTCCACTATAGATGGAGGGCTCGTTTAACATTTTTAACTATATGGATCTTTTGGTCTGATTTTTAGGCTGGCAGTTAAGACTTTTTTTATTACATTATGTTTTGGTTTGGTTTGTTTTCCCCAAGGTTTTAATTCCTACTTACTGTGAACTTATTTTGTTGGTTTACTTTAATTACATCCAGATTTTATAGTCGTTTTATTTTTTAACACTGTAAACACTTGGGGGGGGGGCTTTTGGGACCCCCAAAAAGCAGTATATACATTATTTTCTAAAATATTTTCTGTCAGGGAGGAGTTGCCAATCTGAAGTGCTTTAATCAAATAACTCTCAGTTCCTTTGAAAGCTGAGGAATCCAACACAGAGAAAGGAAGCAAGGTCAGTGGGTGCGCTTTTTTTGTTTTACATTGTCCCACCTGTCTTTCTTCTTCAAGCTTCTGCTGAATCAAAAGTTCTTCTTCTTTCATTTTTTCTAAGAGTTCCACTTCTTTTTGAGCCTCCTCGCGCTCGCGCTCCAGCTCATCCCTCTCCAGTTTTCTCTAGCGATTCCGATTTTAAAAAAAAACCAAACACAGATATGTAGTTTCACATTTGCCACTTCTCGGAGCAGCAGAAAGTTTCAGGATAACCTTTTAGGGGTTCAGATGCCTTGTTGGGTGAGATTATTGGGAAATAAATGGTATCTTTTGTTATATCTGTTGGTGTACAAACATACAAGTAGAGTCAGTTATAGTGGGTGAGAGGAAATAGATCGAACAGCCACCCAAATTCCTAGTTTTTAAAGCAGCATCAGGTCTCCAAAAGCAACTGCATACTCTTGAGTTCACCAAGGCTGTTCCTTACTCTCCAGCTGCAAAACCTCAGTCCTCTCTCTCTCTCTCTGTCTCATAATCTCTGTTATAAACTGCCAAAATAGTTCTTTCTTCCTCCCTCCCCTGAATGATTTCACCCAATAATTCCAGATACAGGGTTAAAAAAAGCCTACCTTATAGAGCTTGAATTTCCAGTAAATTGAAAGCTGTCTATGATTTTCTCTGGACACAAATAGGGCTGGTTCACACAATCAAAGTAAAACACAGCACATGCCAGGTATGTGCGGGTTGTGATTTCCAAAATCATTGCCTAGGTGTGGAGTATCACATCATTTGAAGTTGGGCAGCATGCCTTGTTGGAGGGAGAAACAACTCTCCAATAAGCCTATAACAAGCCATGAGTTATTGGAGGGTTTTTCTCCTCCAACAAGCCATACCACCCAGGTTCAGATGACACAGCAAGCCATGCCGAGGTGGTGATTATGGAAATCATACCCCGCAATTTAACCAAGACACAGTAGCTTAAATCATGGTGTGTGCTTGCTTTGATTGTGCGAACAAAATCATAGGTCACTTCCTCAGCCTTGACATCTAAACAAGGATTAGTAATGAAAGTGGTTGACCACCTTTTAATTTATTAAAAGAAGTGCCAACCAAGGGTGTTTCCAGCTGAGTTTTCTATAGCGCTTTCCTCATTTATGGAATTTACTGGGTGCAGATATTGATCCGTTTTGCACGATCACAGCATGGTTCAGCCCACTGGTGGTTAACCCCATTGCGCATGCCACTCACATGCTGGCCAGATATGCCTAATTACCCTCACTGGCATGGCTTGCCATGTTGTTCAAACCTGAACAGCATGGCTTGACTGAGGGGGTAGTGACACTCAACCCCCACGTAGTGACACTCAACTGCTATTAAGTTATTTCTGTGGCTTATTTCCCTTGCTGTGATTGTGGGCACCAGCCAGTTGTCATCTTCAACTCGTAACCCTCTCATATTTCCCCACAGTTTCTCTGTCTTTTCTCTTAAGGCACAATCCACACATTTTTAGGCGGAAACAAAGTCCTACAACTCCCAGCATGCCCCAGCCAGCCATGCTATTTTGAAAGAAAAGATGGAAGAGTCCTCTGTCTGGAAGCACCCCAGATTTGCATGGGGACTTGGAACTACTGATTTCCAGCTCCCAACCTGAAGGTATGTATGGCATCATCAATGGCTCTGGGAATATCAACTGGCTATTTAGCAAGCATAGAACAATGCAAAAGGCTAGAGTAATCATCTTTTCACCTAACACAATATTGTTTCTATAACAACACCAATAACCAATGTTGGCATTAAAACTTCAAAGATCCTAACCATAATGAGTTTAGAAACAAAGGCCTCCTCACCTGTAGTTCTTCAATCATATTCTTCTTATATGTATAAATCCAGTGTGCCAAGTATAATATTGGGTCCATTGGCCGACGTTCTGCTACCTCGGCAAGACCCTCTGCCAAGCACTTGCCTAGGCATTTTTTGAGATATGCCGTCTCCATTTGCTGTTGCCAGAGTATCGGTGTCAGGGATTAACTTGCTTATTGATCTAAAATGGGGGGAAACATTTTGAGCAGTAGATTTCCATTATATTTCTATTTTTTCAATTATTATAAGCTGCTTTGAAGACTATTGGTGGTCAAGAAAAGCTGCCGAAACACTTAAATAAACCAAGAAATTAGTAGCCACTGTTATCTTGAGGGGGAAATATAATTAAATATTTGTTTTTTCGGGCATAGAAGCTGCAATTATTTCAGTGGAATTACACCAGAGTATTTATGTAACACTATATCCATCCTGCTTACTTTAGTGCGACACAATAGCAAAGAAGAAAGAAATTGGGATGAATTGGAGCCATGATGGTTTTACCATGTCAGAAATCGATGTGGGAACTGGACCTCAGTTGAATTCGCTCAAAAGAGATTCCTGAGGCCTGTTCCAGCTAGAAGCTACTTAGTTGCTATTTGACTATGAGATCAATTTAAGAATATGGAAAGCGTACCTCTATAATGACAAACTCATATGAGAAGAGCAGCTTTATTCCTGATGCATGGGTCTTGTCTTCTCTCTAGCCTCTTCTATAAGAATAAGCTCTGTGGGTATCTAGAGAAGAAGACAGTTAAGACTGAATGCTTCTGTTTGGTATCTTAGCAACGGACCGGTGTTCTATCTCTGCGCAGCTATCTCCCTGAAGATTTGTATCCCCTGCCCTCTTTTGACAGATATATTCTTACCGTGTGTGTGTGTGTGTGTGAGAGAGAGAGAGAGAGAGAGAGATTAATTGGCTACAGGAGTCTTCGTAATTATATATATACTGAAATGTTTATATTGCATTCGTTTCTTCTCAGATACCTGTACAATCTGGGTAAAAAAATGCATCTGTTATTTCTGGTATGAGTGCAGTACTGATATATTCACCTATCCATTCCTGTATTTGTAAAAGGAATACATTAAAACGGAACCTACCTTTGTTGAAAGAAAAAGGTAGGTAAAAATAACCTTTATTAGTTCCTTTTACAAATACCATAAGGTGACCACATCAGTATTGGATCTGCAACAAAACATAACAGACACATGTTTTTACCTACATTGTACAGGCTTCCAAAAAGAAATAAATGCAATTTATACATTTCAGCCTCCAGTATATAAAGCTATGAAGATTTCTCAATCCAATTAATAAAACAAAACAAAGCAAATAAAATGAAAAAGGTAGGGATTATATATATCCAAGAAGGATGGGGAGATAGAGAGTTATTTAATCAAGAGACAGAAGATCAGTTTTGCTCATAATAATTGGAGGAGGGGGGAATCCCTTATCAATTCCACAGTTGAGCAATGCCTTTATTAGGACCAGCCAAAATGCTACAAAAGTGTGCAAGCTTTTGAATTCTCTTCATCGAACTTGATGGTACAAAAAGCAGGGGATTGGGCAAGAAACAGAAAAGTCTCAGAATTTGGCCAGATGTTTTGGCAATGAGGCCTGCACTTTAGATCCAAATGGAAAGTTACAGGTTGAATGAATCAATGGTAGGAATAGCAGGTATTAGATTGCACCTCGCAATGCATTCTGGGCTGCCCTCACAGAGGCAGGATGAATCCCCCATCTCAGGCAGCAGATGCACATGCTCCACCACTACTGGGAGAGTTGTGTGCCTTACTCTGAGGACTTCTCACTGTGAAGCATACAGTAGGCAGCCACTCTGGAGAGCCCTTCCCAGCGCTGTCTTGCTGTGGCAAATGAAATAGCAGGAAAGCAGCCAGCAAAGCTGTCTAGAATGGCCATTGTCACCTGCCCGATGCCTCATGCTGAGGACCTCTTAGAGTGAGGCACATGGTAGGCAGCCACTCTGGAGGGTTGGGTGGCCACTCCAGAGAGCCTTGCCAACTGCTGTCCTGCCAGAGATCTCTGGAGCAGCAGACTGAGAGCTCACTCTGAGGGGTCCTCAATGCGAGGCATCAGTCTGCCCTGCACTCCAGAAAGCCATGTCGATGATTCTCCCGTCACAGCAGGAGTGCAGCCAGCACAGGTCTCTGGAGCACCATCTGCCCAATGATACTCTGAGGACTCCTTAGAGCAAGGCATCGGGTGGGTGGACTCTGTGGGACTCTCAGGAGAATGGCCTGCACCCTAAAAACACACACACGCCTCAGTTAGCAACAAAAATACTGCTAATCAATTGGCTCCTTCAACTCAAAAACAGTGCTCAGTTAAAGGCAGATGCGTTTACGCTCCGTTGACTTGCATGCAACTCATGTTTTGACCCCTCTAACAGTGTAAGATGGAGATTTCCAAATCAAACAGGAATGTAAAGGTGGTGTTAGGTAGGGTGACCATACAAAAAGGAAGACAGGGCTTCTGTGTCTTTAAACAGTTGTATTGAAAAGGGAATTTCAGCAGGTATCATTGTTATACATGCAGCACCTGGTGAAATTCCCTCTTCAACGCAACAGTTAAAGTTGCAGGAGCCCTGCCCTCTTTTGTATCTGGTCAAGAGGGCAGGGCTCCTGCAACTTTAACGGATGCAATGAAAAGGGGATTTCACCAGGTGCTGTGTGCATACAAATGACACCTGCTGAAATTCCCTTTTCTATGCAACCGTTTAAAGACACAGAAGCCCCGTCCTCCTTTTCATAGGGTTAGCCTAGCTGGGTCACATTTCCACTTCTGACCTCAAACTGGGTTCAGACAGCAGTGGAGGCTGGTGGCTCCGATGTCAGTGGGGCTGTAAATCTACTCCAGGTTTCTCTCAGAACCAGCCAGAACTCTAATGGAGCTATCCAAGCTGCTGAAACCTCCTCCCCCCCCCTCCAAATTAGGTTCAGCACCTTGGATAGAATTAGAGTTCTGGCAGGTTCTGAGTGAAAACCAGAGTGGATTCGCCGCCTAACTGACATCAGAGCCACCAGCTTCCACTGACAGACTTCCTTCCCCCTCCTTTCGCCATGGAGCGGAGAGCCGGAAAGAGGGAGGCACGTGGCCATGAACAGCGCATCCCTCTCCACGGCTAGTCAAAAATCATTTTCCATGGGACTCAGAGCCTATCCACACTACTGCTTTAAAACGGTTTATAACAGTTTTAAACTGGTTAATAACGAGTTTAAAACTGTTATAAACCATTTTAAAGCAGTAGTGTAGATAGGCTCTTACTCCCAGGTCAGGGTATATATACGCTAGAGTTGCATCCTAAGCTAGGCTGACCATATGAAAAGGAAAACAGGGCTCATGTAACTTTAACAGTCATAGAGAAAAGGGAATTTCAGCCAGGGTCATTTGTATGCAATTAGTTCCTGGTGAAATTCTCTCTTCATCACAACCATTAAAGTTGCAGGGGCCCTGCCTTTGTTTCTATATGGTCACTCTAGTATAGTGCCTGCAACTTTAATAGTTGCGACGAAGAGGGAATTTCACCAGGAACGAATTGCATACAAATGACACTGGCTAAAATTCCCTTTTCTTCACAACTGTTAAAGTTACATGAGCCCTGTCCTCCTTTTCATATGGTCAGCCTATCCTAAGCCAATCTGGTTTCCGCAGGCGGCTCACGTGCCTACATGGAGCCGAAGCGTTTGTGACGTGCTGGTGGGGTGGGGCGGGTCTGGAGCGAGGCGTCGGGTTGCTACGCGACGCGGAGCGTGTGCCCATAGCAGGATCCTGGTACGAGGTGGACGATCGAAGCGAGGTGGCTGCGGAGGGCAAACAACAAAGAAGCCTTAAAAGAGGGGTTGAGGTCCGTTCTGCAATCGCGTATTCCTCATACTGTCTCACTGTCTTCGTCGGGGCAGGGGGAAGGTGGTAGGGGCTCTGTGTAAATGCGGTTGGCCGTTTACTCTGAATCACTTTAAAGCGCTAGCGAACTCTTTAAGGGTTTATAGCTTTTTAAAGGTATTACAGTGGTTTTAAACGCATGTGTATATTATGTGTATATTGTATGTTTTTGCTGTTTTAATTTTTGTACATTGTTTTTAATTGTTTTAATCTTATGTAAACCGCCCAGAGAGCTTCGGCTATGGGGCGGTATAAATTGTAATAAAATAAATAAATATTTATATTTATAAATATAAATACACAGGTATAGGATTGCACCCTAACAGGGTGATTTAGGGTGCTTCCAGGCAGAGGGGTCTTTAACACTCTTTGGCGTCGTACAGGCATTTGATCTTTTTGTATGGATTTCCCACTGCAAGAAAAAAGTGGAAGATGTGGGGGGGGAGCTGTGAGCAGACCTTTTGGATAAAGGCAGGGTGATGGGATTATGAAAGCCTGCTGTAGAAGCCCCCTTGGTTGGTTGGTTGGCTTGTAAAAATGTTGCCCAGATTTTCAATACAAAATTTTAAAACCTTTACTGTTTTTGTTCTTTTTGTTGTTGTTGTTCTTTTTTGTGTGTTTGTTTTTTTACGGCCAAGGCGAGGATGCTTCCAGATCAGGTTTTTCTTGTGCAATTGTCATGCCTTGTTTGCAGGGGGTGGGTATGTGTCCACATGATACCTTCTTTTATTTGTATCCCTACTACGTTTTCCTACCACTGTTTCTTGCACTCTCCCTGCACCCACATTGATCTATTAAAGAGGGAAAGATGGAAGAGCTGCTAAATGTCTTTTGATGAGTGGCACTTCCATCTATCTGGAAGCCCCCCTAGTGAACTTGCTGCTTGTAAAATTTTGGAACTCTTTTCTGCTTTCTCAACAGTTCTTTCTCAGCTGCATGGTCCCCACAACAGAATTTGGTCTGGCAAAAGGTAAGGCGTTATTTTATGTGTCCTAACGTCTGGCACTCACATGACAATTTATGTTTTTTAAACCAAATCTTTCCCCTTAAAAAGCTATCATTTTACCTATTTCATGGGGATAATAGTTTTCCCTGGGAATGTTGTTATAAGAATTGTCTGAGGCTAGATCGACACTACTGCTTTATAATGGTATTGAAGTGCACTGGTAACTGTTGGAGCACATTACACATTCCATATACCACTTTCATGGTGTTATTTCCTGCTTTTTATTTCACATTATCCAAAATATCACAACAAATATCATTGTGTGTCCTGCGAGATATAAATGTGGAAGAGCGTTACCATGATGGGATCGTAATGATTTGACATAAGGCGTAGATGTGGCCTGAGACATTATATGCTACGTGCTATACAAATATTAATTAGCAGATCCAGTCTCTTGCTGCTCCTAGCCTGCCCCCTACACATATACTTCCTTTTATCTTCCACATGCGCTATTCTGTGACCCAGTTCACATGATTAAACAACCTATGGTTAACAAATCATGGGCTGTTTGTGAATGTGCAGGAGCAAGCAAGCAAGCTGGTTCCTGAATGCTTGCCCATTTCTACTTTGCTAAACAACCAGGAACACCCCATTCCTGAGTTGTTCTCCATGACATCCACACCCAGAATTCTGGGTTGTTGAGGGTGAAACAATCCAGAAATTTCACGCATGGTTTGTTCTTGGGTTAAAAAATCTGGATTTCTTCTCCTTCAACAACTTCCGGTTCGCATGTCACAGCAAACAACCCAGAAATGTTCCTGGGTTGTGTAAGAAAACAGAAGCAGACAAGTGATCAAGACTCAGCTCACGGGCTCCTGACCATTCACAAACAAAATCCATAGTCAACAAACTGTGGATTGTTTAATCATCTGAACCAGGTCTGTGTAGGAGTCTCCTGCCAGCATCTCTCTTGTGCATAGAGAGGTGTATAGGTAGGAAGCCTGCATATGTGTAATGCATGTATGGAGTCCAGATGGTTTGGCTCCTAAATATGGTTGTTTATGTTAGATGCAAAAAGAAAATTGTGCTCTGAAAATACAAGTGATTTTCAGCACAGAATTCTCTTTGAAAGAAATTTACAATGGGAACATGGTGGGGAAGGGGGAACCTTGGTTACAGCAGAGGTTCTTTCTCCAGAATGATTTTAAAACATTTTATGAATATGTTAAACATTAATATAATATTGTAAGAATACATCTGATGCGTAATATCAATGCAGTTTTTGTAGAAGATGGGAATGGATGTAGAATATCTCAAGGAAGGCTTAGGAAAATGCTTGGCTGAGGGACTTGCTGAGGTGACAGACCGCCAGCCCGTGGACCCAATCCATTTCCTGGCACACTGGATTCACGGCTACAAGAAAAAAATAAATGAAGAGGAAAAGGTGACACATTTTTTCTCTCTAAAACACAAAAGTTGAAGAAAGCCAGTCTCAAAGTGATTGAATTTCAATTCACCCCTTCTCCAAATTTCTCTGTGCTTTTGTAGAGGAAAATGGAGAAGGCACAGCTGGAAGGTGAACATGAAGAGGCGCTTGCAGAATTGGAGAGGACAGAGAAGCTGAAAGCTGAACAACTCCTAATGGCCCAGAAAACTGAAGAGCAGCAGAAGGTCTGAGTCTTCCAACATTAAAAAGTAATATTTGATTCACCATTTTTATGTGAGGTGTAGTGTAAGTAGAGTTCCAAAACCAGGTCAGTAACACTGTAGTCTAAAGCCATTGGATTTTAAACCAGATGGACAAGTCACTATTTTGGTAATTCATTTCAGTTAGCTAAATTCAGGGTTTTTTTATTATTTCATAAAGATCTTTGCAAAGCAACAACCTGAAAATACTATTGCAGAATTAACCGAGAAGCATGGAGCACCAGATCCGCTGACTGTTAAAGAACGGGATGAAAATAGTTTAAATGAAGTGAGTAGCATGCTGAATATATATATATATATATATATATCCCTTTAAAAGCAAACTTGGGTGGCTGAATGTCGGTCTGGAAATGAAACAAACCCAACAAAATCAAGGGAGCGGTTTCTAAAACACCAAAAAAGTTTACACATTGAAAAGGAAAATATTTTAAAATAAAAGAATGGCCCTGTGAACTTCCATGATTTATGAACTTCTAAGAGATAAGAAAATGTTTGAGTAGCTCATTGTTTGAAGAAGGAATTTCTGTTTCCACGCTGAAAGCTCAATGCTCCTGTTTTTATTGCTACTTTTTGTTTGGGGTAGTGGGGAGTCACATGGCTATTCTAAAATCCATTGTTTTCTATGGGCATCTCTCAATTCCACCCTAAGGTGGAAGGTTGGGGCTTTCTGGTTCAGTTTAGAGAGGGTTTCCAAAATAAAAAAAATTAGGACATAAAAACAGCAGTCCAGACAAGGCAACTTTCAGAACTTGTATTCTGAAATGTTAGAGCGGTTTGTTTTCCCCCAGACTTTTATATGGTGAGCTTCTGTTCTTGCTGCAGATAGGAGGACCTTCCTTGTTGGGTTAGGTTTCACCTCTGGGATTAGGAAGGCAGGGCTGAAAAGCCACTTCCTCTAAAGTGGGAGGTCCTGATTGATCCACAGGATGGCCGAGTCAGAGAGGAAACATCTGCAATGGACAAAGAACTGAACGAAGTTGTTGTCAGGCCACCCTGAAACAGGAAAGATGTAACAAATAGACCAAAATTATAGAGAGCCGTCAGTGCAATATTAAGCCAGCCTTCCAACAGTGAAAAACAGTTAACATAAGGAGAGAAAAGGTTAGAACTGAGTAAACAGTAGGGGTGTGAAGAATGCCTATCATTGAGAAGAACTTTCATTCGATTAGTTTTCTCTCTTTGTGAATGGACTATTCCTTGTTGAAATGTAAATTAGCAGTACCTCCCTGGAAGGGAAACATATTATTTATGCAATGTATTATGAAAAAAAATATTGTTTATTGATACGCAGAAGCTGTAAGAACTAAAACTACTTTTAAGCCAATTCTTTTCAGTTTGTGAATTATCTGGGTCTGGGTAGTTTGGACGTTAATGACTGTTTGCAGATGACAGCATCTAATGTCCAACAATGTGCACATCTCTAGAGAGCTTGTTAAAAGGGGGGGCGGTCATGGTGATTCGTTCCTGTATTCATGCAGATGAAAATTATTTCCATTAATAGAAAAGAACTACAGAGAAAGATGTGAACATTTCAGAAGAATTTGAAACTACTGAGTCAAAGCAAGAGGCATTACAAGACAAACTGAATCAAGGTGACTTAAATGTTGTAAAGAATGAGATGGATGGGATACCTGGTGAGGTTAGTACTAGCATAACTCTCCAAGAAGCCTTGACTGAGATAATTATGGATGAAGATTTCAGTCGGATTCCCAAGGAGATGTTCAATAATGGAGACGAAAACCAGCCAGAAGATTATGAAGTAACTGAGAATGAATATGATATACAAACAGAAGATGACACTCCAGATGAAGAATACAAACTCAGCCAAGATCTGAATTTAGAATAGCAACACAATGCTACCCATGTTTACTTGGAAGTCCTACTAAGTTCAACAGGGCTTTGTCCCGAGACATTGTACATTGTATCTTTGCATATCTGTGGTGGTTCTGTTACAAGGAATTCCACTTATTTTGCTTTGGAAACCCTCTCTAAACTGATCCAGAAAGCCCCAACCTTTCTGTGTCCATGGGCGCATTTAGAATTTCGAGAGTGTTGCAGCCACCATCACAAAATGGCTGCCATGGGGGGTGCTCATTCATAAAATGGCTGCTGTGCTATAAGACCCAGAGAGAGGGGGAAAATACGTACACACAGCAAGATGGAAATTAAAATGCCGCAGATGCACAAACAGAGGGGATGGGAAGGGAACCACAGGCACACAGACCTACAGAAGGGAGTTGGGGGAAGGAAACCACGCACCCGGGACCGGGCACCACAGAGACCCAGACCCAGAGAAAGAAAACAAAAACCCAGAGATGGGCTCAATTCGGACGACACAATAAACAACTGGTGTGGGGAAAACAATCGTCAGTTGTTTTGATTATCGTGTTGTCCGAATGCTGCCATAGGCAGCTCAGCGCTGATCCTAATCCACACCACAGTTGATTATTTATTACCATGTTGTGTGGGGAGTACCCCCTAGTTGAACAACTGTAAAGTTGATTATTACCCCACCACTGACTATCGTGTTGTCCGAATTCAGCCATGCTCTGCTTTTTCCTTCTCTCCTCACCCCCCCCCTTGACCTTCCCAGCCCCCACCGCCTATTTTCTTTCCAACATTTTTGCAGCATGAATCCTGATCATTTCATCTTTTTCCAGGCTGGTCATTTCGCAGAGGTGAGGGGGGGAGGAAGTAGGAAGGTGTAGGCTATTTTCGCTTCCTCGCCTCTCTCTTTTACAAGAATAAGATTGCTCTCTTTCCACTTCCAAAGGGGTGAAAAGGCAGTGAGCAGGGGCAGGGTGAGGCTTAGCAGGCACTAGGGTAGGTGTTCATGGGGGACTCCAAGGTTAGGCCATTAAGCTCTTACCAGCTGCAAGTAAAGCTGGACTTTTAAAACTGATTTTTGAGTTTGTACAAAGCGGTGGAAGTTGACAGACTGGTTTGTGCCTGGAGACTGGCACATCTGCTCTTGACTTGCGAGGTTTAGATTGTTCTGGTTTGCCGGAGTGTGGGGGGTGTGGGGGATCTGCTAGACAATCCTGCTGAATAAGGAAGTTATACTAGATCTGTTTTCTGATTCCTTCCTATTTGTTACCTGCCCTGAGAAATGGCTAGGATGTGTGGCTAGAATAAAAGTAAGCCAAGCTGTACTTTCTAGGCACTTAAACACAGTACTTGTGCTTAGGTTTGTCATCTTTTTATTGGGCCATCTCCTGTGCCTTTAACATTTATTCATCCATTTAGTTACAGTGGAATCCTATATATATCTACTCAGAAGCACATCCCAATGAACGAGACCAAAGTCTAGCCGCAGCACACTCTTGTTTGTGATGGTTAGGACTAGGGATGTGCACTGACCCCCCGGATCGGATCGGATAGCGGATCGGAATCGGACCTGGGGGGTCGGATCGGATCGGATCGGATCGGAGGCTGGTCGGATCGGATCGGACCAGATGTCCGATCCGGATCGGACGCCATTTTGAATGCTTTTTCCCATAGCCAAGTATTGTTTTACAAAAACGCCTATAACTTTTTCATTTTTAAAGATAGAAGGATGAAACTTGGGCACATTGTAGACTGGTTAGGGGTAGTTATCTGTGAGAAATTTCAGAAAGATTGGTGCATGCATTTTGTGGCAATTAATTTTTTAATAAATACCCAGGAATGCCTATAACTTTGTCATTTTTAAAGTTACACACATGAAACTTTGCCACATTGTAGGGGGTACCTTGGGACCTATGTGTGTGAAATTTCAGAAACGTAGGTGCTTGTCTTGTGTGGCAATTAATTTTTAGAAAAATGGGTAGTAGTGGGGTAAATACAGTTACGCCTCCCATTTTTTTATTTTTGAAGATACAAACAGGAAACTTGGGCACATTACAGGTACCACTTGCCTTGATATGTGTGTGAAATTTCAGAAACATTGGAGCTTTCCTTGTGTGGCAATTAATTTTTGAAACAATGAGGAAAGAAACACCTATAACTTTGTCATTTTTAAAGTTACACACATGAAACTTTGCCACATTGTAGGTGGTACCTTGGGACCCATGTGTGTGAAATTTCGGAAACGTAGGTGCTTGCCTTGTGTGGCAATTAATTTTTTAATAAATACCCAGGAATGCCTATAACTTTGTCATTTTTAAAGTTACACACATGAAACTTTGCCACATTGTAGGCGGTACCTTGGGACCTATGTGTGTGAAATTTCGGAAACGTAGGTGCTTGCCTTGTGTGGCAATTAATTTTAGAAAAATGGGTAGTGGTGGGGTAAATACAGTTACGCCTCCCACTTTTTTATTTTTGAAGATACAAACAGGAAACATGGGCACATTACAGGTACCACTTGGCTTGATATGTGTGTAAAATTTCAGACAGCTGGGTCCAGGCATGTGGTGGCAAGGTATTTTTGAAACAATGAGGAAAGAAACGCCTATAACTTTTTTATTTTAAAAGTTAGAAGTCTGAACATTGCTCACTTTGTAGATGGGTTAGGGGTAGATATGTGTCAGAAATTTCAGAATGATAGGTCCAGGCATTTGATGGCTATGGAATTTTTAAATTACATGTTTCAAAAAAATTTCTACAGAGGCCAGGTCTTCCCCTCCCGCTTCCCGCGAAGAAAAGGAAACACTCTCTCGTCTCGATCCCTTTGATCCTTGGTAGTATCCATTACAGGGCTCGTGTCTGCTTGAGTACAAAGTGAAAGCAGACACGAGCCCTGTAATGGATACTACCAAGGATCAAAGGGATCGAGACCAGAGTGATCCTTCCTTGCACGCATGGCTGCAAAACTCAGCTAGGCTCAGCCGTTCTGCTTGAAAAGTGAAAGGAGGAAAGGAAACACGAGCCCTGTAATGGATACTACTAGCAACTTCAAAGGGATCGAGACGAGAGAGTGTTTCCTTTTCTTCGCGGGAAGCGGGAGGGGAAGACCTGGCCTCTGTAGAAATTTTTTTGAAACATGTAATTTAAAAATTCCATAGCCATCAAATGCCTGGACCTATCATTCTGAAATTTCTGACACATATCTACCCCTAACCCATCTACAAAGTGAGCAATGTTCAGACTTCTAACTTTTAAAATAAAAAAGTTATAGGCGTTTCTTTCCTCATTGTTTCAAAAATACCTTGCCACCACATGCCTGGACCCAGCTGTCTGAAATTTTACACACATATCAAGCCAAGTGGTACCTGTAATGTGCCCATGTTTCCTGTTTGTATCTTCAAAAATAAAAAAGTGGGAGGCGTAACTGTATTTACCCCACCACTACCCATTTTTCTAAAATTAATTGCCACACAAGGCAAGCACCTACGTTTCCGAAATTTCACACACATAGGTCCCAAGGTACCGCCTACAATGTGGCAAAGTTTCATGTGTGTAACTTTAAAAATGACAAAGTTATAGGCATTCCTGGGTATTTATTAAAAAATTAATTGCCACACAAGGCAAGCACCTACGTTTCCGAAATTTCACACACATGGGTCCCAAGGTACCACCTACAATGTGGCAAAGTTTCATGTGTGTAACTTTAAAAATGACAAAGTTATAGGTGTTTCTTTCCTCATTGTTTCAAAAATTAATTGCCACACAAGGAAAGCTCCAATGTTTCTGAAATTTCACACACATATCAAGGCAAGTGGTACCTGTAATGTGCCCAAGTTTCCTGTTTGTATCTTCAAAAATAAAAAAATGGGAGGCGTAACTGTATTTACCCCACTACTACCCATTTTTCTAAAAATTAATTGCCACACAAGACAAGCACCTACGTTTCTGAAATTTCACACACATAGGTCCCAAGGTACCCCCTACAATGTGGCAAAGTTTCATGTGTGTAACTTTAAAAATGACAAAGTTATAGGCATTCCTGGGTATTTATTAAAAAATTAATTGCCACAAAATGCATGCACCAATCTTTCTGAAATTTCTCACAGATAACTACCCCTAACCAGTCTACAATGTGCCCAAGTTTCATCCTTCTATCTTTAAAAATGAAAAAGTTATAGGCGTTTTTGTAAAACAATACTTGGCTATGGGAAAAAGCATTCAAAATGGCGTCCGATCCGGATCGGACCTCATCGGATCGGATCGGATCGGATCGGAGGTTGTCCGGATCGGATCGGATCGGATCGGATTTTCCCGATTTTGGGTCGGATCGGATTCGGATCGTGGATCGGATCCGATCCGATGCACACCCCTAGTTAGGACCACTATTTGGCAATATAAATTGCAGGCACAATGGGAGCCAATCGCGATTGGGAGGGACAAAGCCCCCCCCCCCCCGTACCCCTTGCTAGGGTCCTTATCTGGATTGGGACTCCTGTTGTTACGAGACCCTTATTTGGTTGCGATTCATATTTATGAAAAACCCTACTATTCTCAAGACTGTAGCCACTGTGGGGCAGATCACGGGGTGACACGGGCCTGGATAGGAATGCCTTGGGTAGCTGTGCTTTGCTTATACGGAGGCACGTAATATATGTTCATATATACATTACATGAACTTGTGCCCCTGTGTGGGTGTTGTATTTGTGGCCAATATGAATTGTGCAAATAAAAAAGGCCATATGTAATTGTACTAATCAGCCCCGACATGAAGACACTCTTTCATACAAATGGCATCACTTTGGAAGTGTGCTGTCCATGCTCAGTAATGACCGCACACTCTCACAAGGAGGTTGCCATTCATACAAACTGGCCTTCTATCTCTGCAAAGCTATTCTGCACTTTCAGAACATTGTGTTTGCAGGCATTTATTTTTTATTTTAATCATAAGCTCTTTTAGGCAGGGACCTTTTCTTGAGTGTTCTAGATTGATTGGTTTTTATTTTGTAAAGTGCTGTGTAGATTGATGATGATGTATATAAAAAGAACATTGTAATTAAATTTTTAATTTCTCATGTTTTATCAGTATTCTAAACGTTGTAGTTTGTTAGGAATTAAGATAGACTCTTCTCATTTGAGCGTGTGAAATGTTCACAATAAATGTATACATATCCCCCCCCTTTAGTGTTTCCAGAAAGAATAAAAATGAATGATTTTAACAAAGCAGAAGTATCAGATGTTTCACCTTTGGTTTTTCTTTTGTCAAAACTTTTGAGAGAAATATCAGTCTGTTTACCGTGTTAAGTATTAAAAATGAAATATTAAGGCTGCAATCCTATGCAAGTATTGTGGAATAAGTTGCACTGAATGCAATGGGACTTGCTTCCAAATGAACATGCATCAGAATGGGCTGGAATTCAGTAACCATGTACACTAACGCTACCACAGTCTTACAATTTATGGTTCCCACAGCACTAAACTGGAGCAAGAGTACTTTTTCAATCATGCTAATTATCTAACATTTAATATTAGGAAACAGATTATGTCTGGACTAGCAAACCTTTCATGACAGTCTTGCAAGACTTTGCTTGTAGTCCTCAAGGTGTGTACTGTAGACTTACTCAGTCCTTGTGAGTCTTTGCGTCTCCACTGTCAGCCAGATGGTGTCGCCACAGATTAATAAACCACGAGCAAACGAATCATTCTGGTATCTCATTCACTGTTAAATTAGAAAACTGAAATTGGTTAGTAATATTTGCAGAAGTAACTTAAAATATTTGAGAGAGCAGTTGGGCTTGTGTACACTGTAGAATTGAACTATCCATGTGTGGCTTATTTATATTACTGGAATGTACAGTCTCCATGACAGGCAATGTAGCCCTTTCTTCAGCCATGGGATATGCACAAATAGATTACATTCCTTGGGAGGGATGGTAGAGTGTATGCTTTCTGAGAAGAAGTTCCCAGGTTCAATTCCCAGGATCTCCAGTTAAAAAGTTCTTAAGAAGGTAGGCTGGGAAAGACCTCTGTGCTTTAGACCTTTAGAAAGCAACTGCCAATCATGTAGAGAACATTGGGATAGATGGATCAGTGGTATAAGATAACTTTGTATGACTGTCCTTATCTCGATCCTGCATACCAGCTTCTTTGTGAAATTTCCCTTAAGTCTGTGAGAAGATGGTAATGTTAGAACACAAACATACAAAACCCAAATTGCTCTAGCCCCAAAGATTAGTTCTAAGCAAACTTGAGTTTCTCCCTTGCTCCTGCCAAAAACAGAAATGATGTATGTGTGAGCAGAACTGTCTGGATTGCATTCCACCATGACAGGGAAGAAAGCATAGGAGGGGTTTCACGAGTCTATTGGTGGGCATGTAACCTGATGTTGTGGATGCGAATTCCTTTTTTCAGGCCCCTTTTTGCACATTCAGTCTGTGTTGCTGAATGTGGGGGGATAAACTTCCACCTCTGTTTCAGCCACTCGAATATGATGTGTATGCAGTATTTGCCCCTTGTTTTTTGAAAATAAGTATGGTGAAACCTGTTACTCGGGTTAGGTAGCCTTTTCTAAGTTTGCGTCCTTTTAAACCCATATAAGTTCATGTAATTATTGGCAGTCAAAGTATAAAATTTTATAGACCTGCTTAGAGTAACAAGAATAAGCCAATAGTTCTTTATTTTTGAATTGTTAATCTTTGTGCTTTTATGACAAAAAAGTTTTATCAACAATAGGCTACTAAAGCTGTGATTCTAAGCACAATTATGTGAAAGCAAGTTCTGTTCCAAGCAAATGCATTTAGGATTGGGATCTCAATAGTGTAATCGGACTCCAGATTTTTGTGACACTAGGTGGTGACTCTTGGATGGAGTGCTACTGCAGTTAATAATGTTGCCTGCCAGCTAGAATTTGTATTTACTTGGCTACACACCAGAACTGGAAGTTGACAAGCGAAAGAAAAAAACCCAGTTGTACTTGCCTGTGCACTAAGGCATCACAAAGCATTTTTAAGGTAGCACATATGATGGTGAAGGTTATGAGTTGTGCATGTATTTGCATTAACCCAGGAGCATCAGATCGAGCTTCACCCCTTAAGGTGATGGAACCATTTTGCGTGTGTGTTGTGCAAGTGAACTGTCCAACCAGAGAAGAGCCCAAGCTTTTTCAGAGTCAAGTGACTGCCTCCTGTTCCCAATCCTAGTCCATCTCACAGGCAGTGCAGCAATTGAAGGGTTGCCACCTCAAGTAGACTAGTTGATGGTGAGGTGCAGGACACAAGACTGTACAGCACCTCTGGAGGGACAAATAATTCTTTAAAAATGATAGGCATTCTGCACATATTTAGAAGCAGTTTGCCCTTTGGTCTTATTCTCATTTTCCTTAATTAATTTTCTATAGCGCCCAATAGCCAAAACTCTTTGGGCGGTTCACAAGTTCTTTCCCCCATTTGCTCAACGACACGCAGCCGGAAGTGGCAGAAACCTTGTAAATAAAGGATGGCAATCCGAAAATGTACAAGCTTAAGGTGAATGGTGCAAATTTTTTAATGTGTAGCCGAAACCCATTGAACTTACTGCTCAGTCTGTGCATGTTTATTCATATCCTGCTATGGTTCATTGGGACTTACTCCCAGTAAGACCATTTAGGCTATTCTTCACTGCAAGGGCCACTGATCACCTCAAATCTCATTCACTCTCTTTGTAGCAGTTGCACCCTCTCAGCAGGGGCTCTCAACTAGTTTGCTAGTTCAATTAGCTTAGGATGACCACATGGGAAGGAGGACAGGGCTCCTGTATCTTTAACAGTTGTCTAGAAAAGGGAATGTCAGCAGGTGTCATTTGTAGGCATGCAGCACCTGGTGAAATTCCCTCTTCATCATAACAGTTAAACCTGCAGGAATTATGCTAGAGTGACCAGATACAGAAGAGGGCAGGGCTTGAACTGTGATAAAGAAGGAGTTTCACGAGGTGCTGCATGCATACAAATGACACCTCTGAAATTCCCTTTTCAATGCAACTGTTAAAGATACAGGAGCCCTGTCCTCTTTTTCATATGGTCACCCTACCTAATAATAAATAAGTAAATCAGAGATTGAAGAAAGTCCTTGACTTCTCTGTTGTCTCCTACAAACAGCTGTCAGTTTAGCTAAAAGAAAAATAGCATTAACTCCCCAACCCCCCCCCCCCAAAAAAAACCAAATGCCCCCACCCCTAGTAAGGGGACAGAAGACAAAAGGAATAGTCAGTCTGAGGCTTTTGAGTGGTGTTCCCCTCCACCTCGAGCCGATCCACACCAATATTACACTTGCAGAAAGTTGACTCTTGACTTAAAATTTGTGAGCCTCTCCAATGATACCAGATTCATAGTGGCAATATTCATACACATAAAGGGCCGAGACTACACCCTGGCACTTTACACATACACAGCAGCAATGTATTCTCTCTCCATAAGGCACTTACATCATTTTAAAGTGTGTGTGAAAAAGATGAATGTTTTGAATTAGGTGTCTTTTAATGGTGACTTGCTCCATAGTTAGAAAAACATACTTGATTGACAATTTTATCCTGACCTATGTAGCACAAGCTAACTTAGGCTGGCCATATGAAAAGAAAGACAGGGCTCCTGTATCTTTAACAGATGTATTGAAAGGTGAATTTCACCCGGTGTCATTGGAATGCATGCAGCACCTGGTGCTATTGCTTCTTCATCACAACAGTTCAAGCTGCAGGAGCCCTGCCTTCTTTTGTATCTGGTCACTCTACTATAGCTCCTGCAGCTTGAACTGTTGTGATGAAGAGGGAATTTCACCAGGAACTAATTGCATACAAATGACACTGGCTGAAATTCCCTTTTCTCTACCACTGTTAACCATACAGGAGCCGCGTCCTCCTTTTCATATGGTCAGCCTATAATCTGAAACATAATCTCCCCACCCCAAAAGCTGCTATTATCCCTCACCCACCCATTCAACTACGCCTGCAACGCCACCTGTGTACTTTATTCCTCCAGCAAGCCAACATCATCGCTCAACCCTAACCCAATCCGGCGCCGAGCTGAATGCAGACGTCACTACACCCCTTTCACAACCACTAAAATGCGTCGCGCCTTTATTCTTCCCAACAGCTTGCCACGGAAATCCAGAAAATAAGATGACGCCCGCCATCCTGGCCAAAGCGGGCAGGGCGCGCTAAAGAGTGTCTCTCCTGCGCATGCGCGCGGAGCTCCCCGCCCGGAACAAGCGGCGGCTTCTTACAAGATGGCGGGGGGCGGCGCGTGTTCGGCTGAGGAGCGGATAGGGCAGGTGGTGCTGCCGGGGGAGGCGTTGCTTGTACCTGGCCAGGCCGAGGCGGATGGCGAGCGTCTGCGTCTGGCCACCGGCGGCCCTCAGAAGGGGCGGTTGGTTTGTGGGCCGGGACTGAGGCGCGGCGGGGACGGCCTGCTGGTCACTAAATGCGGGGTGCTGCGCTATCGGGGCCCCGGCGGAAGTGTTTCTGGAGGGACTTACTGGGTGGACTCCCAACAGAGGCGGGTAAGGAATCGCTCTGCCCATTCTCCTAGAATAGCCTTCTCTAGCCTGGCGTGCTGGGACGACGTTTCCCATAACCTCCCAAGCAGTTGGATTATGGGAAATGTAGTCCAGCCCGTTCAGAGGGCATCAGGTTGGGAAGGCAAGTCCCAAGCAAAGCCTTTGCCTGATGCTCGAGGGGTCTCCAAATTTGTTCTTCCTTCTATAAAGACTGATCTCTTCCGGCAGGCCTACCCAGATGAATTTTAAAGTGTTTTATTGGTATTTTAATTATGTGTTTTATATGTTTTAATCAGTTTTGTATTTTATGTTTGATGCTGTTCCCCACCTCAATCCGTTGGGAGAGGCGGGAAATAAATAAATATATTATTATTATTATTATTATTATTATTATTCCTTCCAAAGGATCATCAGCCAGGGATCATCAGGATCATCAGCCAAAGGATCATCAGCCAGGGGAAAGAAACTGGGGTGCCTTAGTTGGTTCTGGAGGGAGCCTATTTCCAGATCATCTTTGCTTCTGCCCTTGCAAGTGCTAATGTCTAACAGTCCAGAGTACACCAGAGGGGGGAAATCCTGCTGTTTCTTATGCGTCTTATCTTCCTAATACTTTTTTATAGACTGTGGTTCTAAGCCTGGAAGGATCAGCAGATTTACAGGGCGAACAATCCAATTTTGAGTTGGGCCCCCTGCTGTAGTTTCCTTTGCAATATAAGTTATGTAGAAAATTGAGGAATTTCCTTTTATTTCACAGGTTTTTAGTTCTCAAGTTTTCTTGGAGGATAACTTCTTAAAAAATGAGAAGGGCTGTTTATTCTTCAGGTGTCGCGTGTCAATTTCAGTTTACCCTGCAGAGGCTGGAAGTGGTGTTGGAAAAATGTAGAAGTGTTGGTCTTATGCTATTAATTTGATAAGCACTTTAGCTGATTGAAAAGTGAGCTGCCTTTTTGGTGGCACAAACACAGGTCCACTTGCTTTGAACTCCTGAGGGTAACTTATTAATTTTGTGTGTATGGTGGTTTTAAGTCTTGTTCAATATCACCTTGGGGAGATTTACCCTAAAAGGTGGCTTAACCATATTTAAATAAATAAATAAATAATAAATAGTGTGTCTTACCTTGGAGAAATATAGATCCTGCTAGAACAAAATACCTCTCGGTTATCAGGCAGGGGTGTGTAAATCATCTATTATGGCGGGTACACTCCCCCCCCCCCCCCCCCATATTTCAAAATCCTAGGTAGTGGCATTGAACTCAGGCATCTGAAGTTTCCCAGCCTTGAAATAGAGAGTTATACCCTTTATCTTGTGGTTAACTAGGCCCATCACCATCCATTGTGAGCAATGAGTAGCCTGGTGGTGATGTCACTCTGGGCATGATTCAGCTTTCAGTCACACTGATTTCAGTGAGAGAGATTTAAGCACCTGCTGGATCTTACCTATTTCTTTACTATTTTAATGTGAAGTTTTTGCTGTAGAAGTACCTGTCATACATTTATTTTCATTGGGAACGTTCATGTGATAAAACTTTTTCTGTCCTTCTAGTTTGGATTGTGTGAAAGACACATGAAAACGATATACACATTCATTCTGCTTGGGTTTCTGGCATTTTATTGGCATTCTTATATCAATAAACCTTTTTTAACATATTCTCATCACATCAGCAATTTTCATTAGCATTTTTAGTTCTAATACCAGATGGCAATAATCCAATTTAATATATCTCAATATGTTCAGATGTAAATGCTGTTAAGTACAAATATTTGGGGACATGAATGCTATGTTTGTAGTAGTGTTCTCATTATAAAAGAAGTTTTATAGTTTTACATAATTTTCAATAGTGAGGTTGAATCGTAGATAGTGGGTTGTGTGTAAGGAGAGTATTGCACAGCATAAGTACTTTTGTTTGTTTTGTACAAGAAAGTCATACACATATTTAAAAGGCCTCTTCTTTTTTTTTTTTAATAAAATCTTTATTCTTTCCATTACTAGTATGTCCCAGTCAAGGGAGATCACGTGATAGGCATAGTGACCACCAAAGCCGGGGACATATTCAAATTGGATGTTGGAGGAAGTGAACAAGCGTCTTTGTCCTACCTGGCATTTGAAGGTGCAACCAAAAGAAACAGGCCAAATGTGCAGGTGAGGAGTCTGAAATATGATGACAGCAATGATATTTAACTGGGAGTAAGTCTCATTGAGTTCAGTGTGACTTATTTCTGAGTAGACGTGCATAGGATTGCACTGTTAAGCTTGTGTTAATTGTTCAAAATAGCAGTGTTGAGTCAACATCGCTTTTCCTTAGTCACAAGGTGTTATGAGAATATCTGTGTGTGGATATGTCTAAATAAATCACGTTCAACTTGAGTAGAGTTTAACTTCCTTTGTATGTTTATCCTCTATCTGTTAATTCTTGACATGAGGTCTTGACCTTTGGAAACGTTATATGATAACAAATTACTTATTGCCATGCTTTGATAGCCAAGAGTACCAGGAATAGGCTCCTTGTATTTTGCTTTTTTGGATGCCTTTTAAAAATATAGTGTTGGGTAATTAAGAGTCTAGCGGTTTTATCTTCTGATACTGCTCAGCTAGAATGGCCGTGCACTCCAAAGAAATGCTTTGAGTCCAGCTAAGTCTTCTAGTTAGACTTGATGTATTATAAGTGAAAGTTTCCATATAAAATATTTCTTTATTTCAAATACATTTCTTAATAGTATTTGTATCCATGCATTGTACTTCATTAATATGAGAAGTGGTAGTGCACCTCATTGGTTAAGATGCAATGCTAATTCATAGTTAGCATTAGAGAAAACAAGCCCCAGGTTCACGAGCTTCCTCTCCTCAACATTACTCATTTTCATGCCTGTGGAAGAAATAAAATAATCTACTTTAGAACTAACCACATTTCCTCTAGACCTCCAAACTTGGGGAACTTTGACTCATTCTATCTGGTTAGTTAACTTGGGATATCAGACCATAGTTTGACAATATTTGACTGTTGAGTTGACTGATGTGCCAACACTACAATGCATGTCTTTTGTTGTTGTGTTTAATGAGAACAGCCAGCAACTATATAACTAGCAAAAAACCATAACTGAATAGTGTATGAGTTACACTTCAGATGAACAGTCTTGTGTATTTGTGACACATAGATGCTCACGCCGAAGATCACTTGCACAGGAGAGAGTCATTGGGCAGAGCCATTGTTGCTGAACCTTCAGCTCATGTCACTTCAACAATATGGTCTCTGTTTAAATTTATTTGTGACCAGGTGCTTGTAATGTTCACCAGGAAGAGCTGAAGCAAAGTTATTTGCATATCTCATGGCTTTTTCTCAGTGCTCTGCATATATGTATAATAGATCATATGCAACACTGGACACCCGTCATAAAATGTTACATAAGATGGAATAGTTCTGAATGTGTATTTTTTTTTCCTTAGGTGGGGGACCTTATTTATGGCCAGTTCATTGTCGCCAATAAAGATATGGAACCTGAAATAGTCTGTATAGACAGTAGTGGCCGAGCAAATGGAATGGGAGTCATTGGACAGGATGGCTTCTTATTCAAGGTGTCATTAGGCCTAATAAGAAAGTAAGTGTGATAGGATTCTTATTAGCATGCCTTATCTTCTTGGACATGGAAACGTTGGTCAATTATTTCCTTCATGCCCTTCTCTAGATTATGTCATGGAAGCAGTTGATGTTGTGGTACAACTATTGACTAGAATTAATATCTTTTTGCCATATTCATTATAAACTATGGTTGAAATAACTTTAAAAAAGCATAGCCTAACTGAAGACTAAGAGCTATAGCAAATTGAGCTCCCATGATTCAGCAAAATGGGTTATCAAAAGAGGAACAGTCCTGAGTCTGTGTATTTGAAGGAAACTTTTCAAATGTCATTATGTACACAACTCCGTAATATTTGACAGGGCACTTCCTTATAATGCATATTCTACTCCTAAAAAGAGGTACAGTTCACTTTTTAGCCAGAAAGACACATTTGTAGACATGTACTTTTAGAGAAATGCATGCTTCAACACATCCTGAATAAGAGCAATGGAGCTCTGCCCCAGAATAAATGTGATGAATTTAGAACAATAATTTCAATGCTTGTGCGCACGTATAGTTTCTTTCCTGATTTTTTGACTCTAATAAACTTTCTAGGGCATGGTTCGCAGATCAAACAGTGAGCGTCATTGAGCACGCTAGTTCCTGCCAACTTTTACTTTCTGAAACAACCCAGGAATCCATGGTTTGTTGTTGGGTTAAAACTCTGGGTTGTTTAACCCCAAACCATCCAGAGTGCAGGGTTTGTACATCATGTCAACAACTCAGGAATAGTGCATTACAGGGTTGTTTCCAAAAACAGAATCAAAGTGGAATTGGCAAATGGGCATGAGGCTGTACTGATTTGTACCCATGTGGATTATTAGGTATGAACCAAGTCTAGTTCTTATAGTCCATGCACCTATGTGCTTGTCTTTGTCTGTCCCCACAAAGCTGTAAGTCTAAAAAGGCTTTAGAGCTTCTCCTTCTAAAGAAGCTACCTATCAGTACAACATTCCATCAGGATGTCCAGTACGAACTCTTTCTGAACTGTACTACTTTCGGCTGGGGAAGGAGAGTGATCATATAATTGAATCTTTCTCCATGGAAAAAAATCCCTGCACATTGAAAAACAAAAACAAACCCTAACGTTGGAAAGAAGGCCAAGCAAGAATTGTTCTCCATGACATAGTTCTTTTTAGGTTACGGGTATTTTTATATCTATATTTGGAAAAGCAGTGCCCTCCTTCTGCCCTCTCCTGTGCCAGGAGTCTAAAGAATTTCAATCCAGCAACAGTTTTATATCGTCATCTATTATCGTGTGGAGTGGTATTCTGGTCTGGTAGAAAATAATCTAGCTTTATACAAACTGAAGTCTTAATCCTTTGAAATATGAAGAGTTTACCAGAAACACGTGTTACCTTTTTTCCCCCCTTTACCTTCTTTGATTTTGGTTTCAGACTCTTAGCTCCAGACGGTCAAATCATCCAGGATTTGGGACAACTTTATCCTTTTGAGCTGGTGTTGGGAATGAATGGAAGAATTTGGGTGAAGGCCAAAACAATTCAACAGACTTTAATTGTAGCAAATGTCCTGGAAGCCTGTGAGCACATGACTGCAGAACAGAGGAAACAAGCAGTTGCCAAACTGTTATAGAACTGATGAAAGGAAAAATCTTGGTTTTTTTATTTTATGTTGTATGTGGAAATTATAGGATATGCTTTTTATTTTTTTATATTTAAGAAAATAAATGTAACAGTTCTAGTACCTTTATTTTTATTCTGCAACTTTCATTCTCATACACGTCTTGTGGCAGGTTGTGCCTGCTTATTTTTCAAGTAGGCAGCACCGGCTTCTAGGTGGCTTTTTGTAGAGACACCCATTCTGCTCACTTCTGCAAAATGCCACACTGGTTCCAATATAAACCAGAAGGGATGTTCAACTTTGGTCATGTTGTTTTTAGTCTGTTATTGTTTACTTTTAGTGACTGAAGTGCACATGTTGAGGCAAAACCAGGTTTGCTGTTCTGCAATGTCAGAAACAGCCCTGACTTAGAACTCGGGCAACCCTATATTGTGCCTCTCTTCTCTGATTTGATAGGTACACAGGTACTACGCAGAGACATGTTGGGCTACTGGAAATCTCATCCAACTTGTGTTGCTTGACTTGAATCGTCAGGCAGCTCAGTGTGAATTGGAACAATGTTAAGTGACACTCTAAATAAAGGAGAGAATTACTTTCCAGAACTACTTTAGCAAGGAAGGGGGCAGGGAGGGGTAGAAACCAGATAGGTCAGTATATGGGTTATCCTGAGCCTCCTCCAGCCTCCTTTCCTTCCCCTGCAAAGCGCCCTTACTAAATAGGCTACAAAGCCAGTCTAGCGAAATCTGCAGGCTGGGAGGTGAAGATCCCCTCTGTCGCTCCTCCTGCCTGCATTGGATGATCAGACACCTTCGAGTTTGGGGGCTTCCAATCACCAAGGGTGCAATCGATAGGATTCAACTCCAGGCTTTTTTGGATGATACCAATGAATTGGATTCCTTCCACTTGAAGCTCCAGCCTAGTTTTGGGACTGAAATGGCTTTGGTTACCTTGATGAATAACCTCTGTCTGGAACTGGACAGGGGGAATGTACCTCTGATGGGCATCTCAGTGGCTTTCAATACTGTCAACCAAAATGTTGTCATTATTCTGGGTTGTCTCATGGAAATAAAGTTTGTGGGCAGTTTTACAGTGACTCCAACTTACCTACAGCATAGGTTCTTGAAGATGGTGCTGTGGGATTGCTGCATTCTTGGGGCAGGGAGTTCTGCATACAGGGTGCTAATTCAGAAAACACCCTCTTGTATATTGCCACCAGCCATACCTCTGAAGGCCTTGACACACGCAGGAAGGCTGTATCAGCCAATCTAACATGGCAGCTGTGATCAAGAGTACCTTTGCTCATCTTAAGCTTGTGTGCCCAGCTGTGCCCTTTCCTAGATCATCCAGGTCTAGCCACTGTCATTCATTCCCTGGTGACATCCAGATTGGGCTACTGCAATGCGCTGTACATAGGGCTTCTCTTGAAGAGTGGAAACTCCAACTGATGCAAAATGCAGTGGCCAGACTTTTTCTGGTGTTCGTGTTTTAGAACATATTACAGCACTTCTTTTTCACTTGCACTGGCCTCTGATGTGTTTCTGGGCACAATTCAAAGTCCTAGTCATTCCTAACAATGTCATAAATGGCTGGGGACCAGGTAATCTGAAAGACCATCTCCACCCACACGACTGACTGCTCATGTGCTACAGTCAGCTTCTGAGATGCCACTGCCTCCTACTTGGTGGGGAACATGAGAGTGGGCTTTCTAGGTAGTGGCTCCCAAATTGTGGAACTCCCAAACAGGTTTGGTTGCTGCTCCTTCCTGAGTTTTAGAGGGGCAGCAAAGACTTTTCTATTCTGCAATACCTTTCATGACCTTCTGCTATGGGAATGTATCTTTAAACTGATCTAGTTGTTTTTTGTCTTGCTATTATTTTAATGATTTAATTGATCTGTTGTATTTGTGTTTTGTCTCATAATTTGTATTGCATTTTTGTGTTTTATTAGATCAGCTTAAATAACATATCATGCCTTTACATGTTGAGGTAAATTTTCCCCCTTACTGGATAGCACTTGGGGGGGGGGGGGGAGGCTACATAGCAAGAACAAAATAAACAGGATAGGAAGCCTTGGCAAGATGTCTTCTGCCTTTCTCAAGTTCCCAAGAAAGAAATGTTGACACCTGCAGCGACTAAGATTCATGGAAATGTTTTGACTCACACCATGGCCACCTGCTGTGTTTCTAATTGATACCTCAGGAAGGTGAAGAGGGGTCACTGCACAGTCTTCGTGTTGTGGAGGCATTCCTACCATGGGTGGAAAAGTAATTCAAGAAATGTTATCTTACCAAATTTAAAACTATAGACAATCCTGGAAATTGTCTACAGGCAAAAACACACCCACGTATGACATTAAATAGGTTAGCCTCTTGGCCAGTTACCAGAAATGGAGGCTGCACAGTCAGAGGGAAAAATTCAGCTGATTCACTTTTGAGCCTCTGGTCCTGTTCAGAAGACACCTTAAACCACGGCTTTAACCATGGTGAAAAAGGCAAAAAGCTTTATTTGCCATGGTTAAAGCTGTAGTTTAAGGTGTTTTCTGAACAGGGCCTCTATGGTTCTGAGGCAGTATATCTCCGAATACTAGTGGGGGAGGGAGGGAGAGTGAATAACAGGGTGGACTGTTGCTTTCTTGTTCCATTTGTGAACTTCCTGTTAGCATTTGGCTGGCTACTGTTGGAAACAGGATGGCAAGAATGGCCTTACCATTAGGCAGAGCGGGATGACTACCTTAGGTGGCAGATGCTGGGGGAATGGGGTGAAGGCAGCGACATTCCCCCGGACATTCCACCTGAGCCCTCCCAGCCATTCCATCTGTTGGAGGATAGAACTGTGCAAACCCCAGGGCCTGACCTGTATCCCTGAGCTAGCCTGCTTCCCTCAGTTGTGGAGGATGCTGTCCCATTGCCAGTGTTGATATACGATTCAACTGCTAGTCCGGCTGTCTTCTGTACACGGAATGGAGGGCTGTCACCATCTGCAGCAAAATATCCTGGGCCAGTTGTGACCTAGCTTGGCCTTTGGTCTGACCCAGTAGGGCTCTCCTTATGCTCTTACTGTATACGTGCATAGCTGTGCAGCAACTATGGTGACTGTAGCGCAGTGCTCCTGCGTGCCCACTGAAAGCTAGCTGTGTGTAGTGTATGGAAACTTGTGGATGTTGGCTGCAACACTAGAGACTGTAGGGTGCATTTGGCAGATCTGCACATAACTTTCCAACTGTCCAGAACAAAAAATAGATTGGCTTGCTTGCATGCTGAACAGCAGTTTGGTGGGCAGAAATCATGCATTCCATCTTTTCATCACATGGTGACAAGCATAATTACTTGTTAATGGCTATGGGTCAGACTATTATAGGCAGAGTTATAGGAGCAAATGGAAAAGTTGGCAACTGTACTGTTGCATTATTTTATGCAAATATACCAGCCAACTTAATAAATACAGGCTAGCCCTCTCTCCTCCACAGCTGAATGATTAACTGTCTTCTTACCCCCAAGACAGACTTGCTGGGTGAGACTGAGGTAGCAAGGCACCACATTTCATGGTCCAACCAGACTGTTTCTGGATAGATGACTAGGCTTTCCTTCACAAAGGAAAGACATTCTGAATGTATGCTAGGGTGTTTTACATTTTATGTTAAGGAACTTGACACATGTTCAGGGGGCACTTAGCCCTAGGTATCAGAATTCTTGTAAACAAAAGTGGCAATTCTAGATTGACTCCAGCCAATGCTTGGAAATTCCTGTTGGTTTCATGTTCCAAAACCATGTGACCAGATGCAAAAAAAGACAGGACTCTTGTACCTTTAATAGTTGTCTGCAGGAGGGTTTGTTTCTAGTTTGGGGGGCTGGTGGACTTCAGTTAATGCAAGGTAACAGAAACGGCATCTTCTTATATTCCCTCTTTCCACTGATTATTAAAGAAGTAGTAACCCCTTGTAACTGGTAATCCTGCTGCTATATCAAGAGCCTATGCATGTTTGTCTGGAAGTACTATGAGAAAGACCCAGATGATGGAGACAAAAAAAGACACCATCACACACCTCATCCTGAATCAGCTAATTGCCCCTTTTACTGGTTTTAGTAGAGTTGCTTAGCATCAAAATTGTGCACATTGTAGTACAAGTGTGAAATTTGGTGTGGTAATTATGACCATGCAGATTAAAATTAGATATAGAGACATCTCAGGAAATCATCATAACAGCCGCCACCTTGGAAAATGGCACCCAAATTCCAGAGTCATCACACAGGAGGTTTAATGCACATCTGCCACAACTTTGATCCACTTTTTCAGCGTTGGACTGGCAAGACGTCCCCGTCGTGCTGTTCTCTCGTCCTGAGCGAGTCCAGCCCTGAAAAAGTGAAACAAAGTCATGGTAAATGTGCATTAAACCTCCCATGTGATGACGCTTCAAGTATTTAGAATAACGTATGCAAGACCCAAACTTCTCTGTGTGGGTTACTGTAAAAAACAAAACAAAACAAAAAAACCCACGGAAAGAAGTGAAATGCAAACATGGAAGCAGAATAAATCCAGCAATAGCATAAACCCAACAGGAGATAAGATTATGACAAAGAATTTAACAAGCCCTAAAAGATTTTAAAATTTAAAAACCTGGGAAATAAAAATCTTCATCTAGTGCCAAATGTACCATATTTATTTGTGGATAATGGTTGACATCCAACGTTAGTCTGACTTAAGTTCTGTTCATTTCATTGGGCCCACTCTAAATTGGATTAACGTTGGCTATCGTCCTATGACCCTGTTCAGATGACATGCTAAGCTACAGCGGTTAAACACTTTGAGCTAAACATTATGACTTAGGCCCTGTTCAGAAGACACCTTAAAACCACTGTGGTTAAGGCTTTTTTTGTTAACAAAAAAGCCTTAACCATCGTGGTTTAAGGTGTCTTCTGAACAGGGCCATTGTGTCGTGTGAACCACGGCTCAGCGTGTTGTGTGAACCATTCCTAATCATGGTGGCTACATAACTATAGTGGCTACATAAACCATAGTTCAAACACGCTGGCTGAATTCGGACGACACAATAAGCATCTTGGGGGGGGGGGGGGAACAATCGTCAGTTGTATTGACTATCGTGTCGTCCGAATTCTGCCATAGCAAACTCAGCGCCGATCCTAATCCACACCACGGTTGATTATTTATTACCATGTTGTGTGGGGAGTACCCCCAGATGAACAACTGTAAAGTTGATTATTACCCCACCATTGACTATCGTGTTGTTGTCCGAATGCAGCCGCTCAGTAACCATTTGCTGCTAAAGGGTTAGTGGCCTAACCATGGCTTAGCCTGTTTGAACAGGCCCTGTATGTTTGAACCTTTAAACGACCAGCTGGCATGTAAACTGGTTTTGTAAACCGTCCAGAGAACTTTGGCTATGGGGCAGTATATAAATGGAAATAATAATAATAATAATAACAATAATAATAATGTTGTGGAGTGATGGGGGGGTGCAGGGAAGGTCTCCGTTTAATGTTTTCAGTGGCGTGCTGTTTTTCTAGAGGCAGTTTCTTCTTAACATATGAGCGATCTTTGAAGCATATCAATAAATACCACCCCCACCCCCAGCCTGAAGTGGTGCAACCCTGAAGAAAAAAGGCCCTCCTATGCAAAAGTCCTGGCTCTGCCTTCTGTGAATCAGTGTGTGAGGGATTGATTAGTCACCCTGCTCGTTTCCCCCCTGCTCGCTTGTGGTTCGCGGCAGGACTGCCAGAAGCGAAGCCCTCGTGTCGCCGCGGCAGGTAAACGGCAGGTGGGGGCTCGGCAGGTGGGGGGCGCACCTGCCTCGGAGCGGCCGCGGCCCTCGCGGGATGGTGAGCCCCAGGAGCCTCTCTCGCAAGTGTGAGTAGGGCAGGAGCCAGAGGGAGGGAAGGGCTGCAGAAACGGGGTGTGTGGGGTGTCTGCGCGCACCCCCTGCAAAAGGGGGCTGGCCAGAGGGCGCAGGCTTCGTCCTACGCGGATTTCCCTTTTTCTGGTTCTGTTGACTGCGTGCTCCAATCGACGGGTAAGTATCCAGTGTTTGCCCTACGTAGAGTATACCCGTTGAAATGAATGAAAGTTAAGTTAAACGTGACTCACTTCAATCCCATTCCTTTTAAATTTGGCTGACCCTATGAAAAGGAGGACAGGGCTCCTGTGTCTTTAACAGTAGCATAGAAAAGGGAATTTCACCTTGTATGCATGCAGCACCTTGTGAAATCCCCTCTTCGTCACAGCAGTTGAAGCTGCAGGACCTATATTAGAGTGCGCAGATGCAAAAGAGGGCAGGGCTTCTGCAGCTTGAACTGTTGTGAGGAAGAGGGGATTTCACCTGGTGCTGCATGTATACAAATGACACGGGGTGAATTTCCCTTTTTTTATGTAACTGTTAAAGATACAGGAGCCCTGTCCTCCTTTTCATAGGGTCGGCCTATTTTAATGGTGGTTATTCTATGTAGGACTAACATTTGATACTACCCAATGGCCAAAGATGAGCTTTTGGGGGGGGGGGGGGGGAGAGGTTATATGTGTTAATGGATCTCGTAAATAAGTGATTTTATTTTTTTCAAAACAAAACGAAAACCAAAGAAAGCTGTGTTGGTCCATGAGAGAGCGAAACCAAAATTCTACCTTTATTAGGACCACGGTTAAAGTTGCAGGGGCCCTGCCTTCTTTTGTATCTGGTCACTCTAGTATAGTGCATGCGACTTTAACTATTGTGATGAAGAGGGAATTTCACCAGGAACTAATTGCATACAAATGACACTGGCTGAAATTCCCTTTTCGCTACAACTGTTAAAGTTACATGAGCCCTGTCCTCCTTTTCAGATGGTCAGCCTAGGTTAGCAGCCTAACCATGACTTAGTGTGTTGTCTGAGCAGGGCCTATATAATAAAATCCCTAAGCAATTCAAATGGGTGTCCTTTATTTTGGAGCAAAGAGATTTATTTTTTTGGCATGCCTACCTAGTACATTTAATTACCTGTATTGAATGTTAGTGTATTCAAAGGTGTGTTGGCCAAAGATATAGATGCTATTGTGGAATAATCATATGTGATCTGAAACACACCCACTTTCTCACTGCTTATTGAGCCAAGTGGGTTGGGTGTTTTTTCTGATTTTTGTGTCAAAGAACTTGAATACAAATAAAACTCTCCAAACAGTTCCAGAATAGGTTTCTGATTGTGCAAGTGGATGCTAATTGGCAGAATTAAATAACTACATAGCAATGTTGTTCTATACTCAGCTTGTTGGGATCTATTTCCATACAAAGAGAATAATTAGTTAGCTTTGTTGATTGCTTTTTGTGGTTTTAAACACACATTTTAAAATATACATAAATGTACATACAAATATACAAGGGGCTTAGCTTGCCCGATCCTGTTTGGAACGCAAAGAAGACAGAGCCAAGAATTATGCAAACATTTGTTGACCTGAATCCAGTGAGAAGCAGTGTAAATCCATTGTGTAAGGGCGGCATGTTAGAAATAATCCACTCTGCTCCCTTTATAACAAGTCTTAAAGCTTTGTATCTTGTAAAGCGAGAACAATAATTGTGTGGTTCCTACTATCTGGGAACAAGAACTGCAGGCACAGCTGAAAGCTTCTGGAAACTGGAACTTAGTATTTGTGTCAAATGTGGTATATTTCCTCATAATCAAACACACTGGATTTTTGTCATGTAGTTCTGATTTTAAAAACAAAAACAAAATGCACACTAACTGAATGTACTAGATTTCTCTTATTTAAAAAGTTGAGTAGGTAGGGGCTTGTGTGGGTATCAAAAAATACCTGGTCAGCAACTAGTATTTCTGGAGGGCTACTTTGGAAAGAAGCTAGTGCAGGGGTGGGCAACTTGTGGCTCTCCAGATGTTTTGGCCTACAAGTCCCATCAGCCCTAGCTAGCATAGCCAATGGTATGAGATGATAAGAGTTGTAGGTGAAAACATCTGCTGGACCACAAGATGCCCACCCTGAGCTAGTGGAAGCTCCTGTGTGTCCTGCTGACAAGTCCTGTGGCACCAACTGCCTCTATAGTGCTTTCACCTCTGGGTTGGCAATTGGGAACTGGCAGGTATTGTCCCTTAAAGGGCCATATTTTGACCCAAAGTCTTCCAGTAGCTGATCCTTTGTCTAAGACTACTGATGTTCATCGGGTCCCCTCTTCTGGAGTGGCCAGATGATGGGACAACAAATCCCCTTCCAACACACACACACAAGACCGATGTATGATGCATTCTGGTGAAATTGACCTTTATAAAGGCATTTCCTCCTGTGTTTTTTGGAAGACAGCTTGGGGCACCTTATCTTGCATCACACCTCGGCAGAGTCCACAACACAAGGTGTCACAAGCAGTCTTGGAAAAAGCACTGAAGGAATTGCCTCGATAGAGATTGATTATTTTTTGACCCGTGTTGAGACGCCACGGCTTCTTCCACTGACCTTTTTCATGTGCGTCCTGTTTATGCTGTTGTTTCTGACCACCGTTATTGGCAACAAGGCCTTCCTCCTATAATGAGTTGAACACAGGGTGTGGGTTCAGTAAAACATACATGGGTAAGGCTAGTAATAGCACTAGGGATGATATTAAATGAATTCATAGGCTCAGTTCGGACGACACATTAGGCAATGGAGGAGGGGGGGAACAATCGTCAGTTGTGTTGCTTATTGTGTCATCTGGAGGGCAGCACACAACGCACACACAACTGACAGTACGTTAATCAGGCACTTTAAACATTGGAGCGAAACAATGGGATTGGATGTTGTTTAGCCCGAAGCCCCGTTGTTTAAAGTGTCATCCAAATTCAGCCCCCCCTCTCTCCGTGGACTATTCCGTTTTGGAATAGAGTTCTGCTGCCTAGAGCAACCAAAAAACCCCGGCCGCTCTATGCAGCCAGCAGAACTCACGGTGCATGCTGGGATACGGCTGGGGAACACACGGAGGAGAGGCTGCAACCAAAATGGCCGCCGCAAGTTCCTAGCAGCTGGGGTGTTTGCCGGTGCCGAGCAGCGCTGGCTGCAGCATGTCGTCTGTGAAGCTCCTCCTGGCTAACGCACGGTCAGTACGTTATTTACCCCCCGTTGCTTAATATGTCGTCCGAACTGAGCCATAGTCACGGATTGCCATCTTCATGCTAGGAACAGCTGTTGCCCTGCCGCTGGTTTCAGTAGGTCTTGCATCCAAGTCAGTATGGGTGGTTGTGGTTTTTTTGTGTGTGTGTTGACTGTAATCTTATGCATACCTAGTTGGGAGTAAGTACCATTGAATTCAGTTGGACTTCGGGAAAACATGTTTGAGATTGGTGTGCAGATCCGACGGAGCTCCATAGCATTTAACGGGAAGAAAACATTAAGACTGGAATGTTGCAATCCGAAACACAGTTAGCATAGAGGAAGTCCATCTCAGTTTGGTGGGACTTTGGGATATGAATACTTAGACTTGCATAATAAGGTGTGTGTGTGTGTGTGTATGCGTGTGTGTGTATGGAGAACATAGAAAATAAAGTTTACAATACAACTAGGGTTGCTGCTTCTCATATTCTTTTTCCAAATCCCTGTGCTTTGAAGGCAGATGTTGGGGACTGGACCTGAGGCCTCCTGCATGCAAAACATGTGCTCTGCCCTTCCCCAAAGCTCCAGGTTCATTTGCAAGCCAGACAGGGCTCCTTTAATGATGCAAATACAATATTTTAATTCTGGTACATCTGTGGGCTTTGGAAGTGGATGGTTGCTTTGCTGCCAAATGCTGACTGTGCCCAAAGTTCCCTTTGTGATTTCTTTTCGGGGCATAGGCGGTTGTACATCCGCTGGAGCTACGCAGTTCGGGTGTTGCTGGGGAGAAGGGGGGGAACTGAATCATATACGCAATTGAATTTGTAGTGATTGTGACTGACTCACCCAAGAGAGATGAGTTTTTTATGTCTAATAGAGGTGCTTAATTGCTTTGCTCAAGGCTGAAGGGGCTGATCAAAGGAAAGAGAAGTAAGGAAGGTTACATTTTCATTCTTTTTCACTGAGTAATGCGCATCTGCTGGCTGCAGGGAATGGTCTCGCTACATTGCTAAAGGGAAAGAGGGTGTGAATCAGGCATTGATCCGTGCTGGACATGTAAGCACCTCTGAGAGCAATTTCTTGATCTGTCATATTTGTCTGCCACTCTTCCTCCCAGGAGTTCAGGGTAACACAGAGGGGAGTTACCTCATTTGTTTCTTACAGCCACCCACTGAGGTGAGTTAGGCTGAGACTGTGTGACTGATGCCCAGGGTCTCTCAGTGAATTTCATCATAGCTGAGCAAAGAAGTAAACCTCGATCTCCCTGAGACAAGCCCAGCAATCCAGTAGGGCAGCCTCTCCAAACTTGGTGCTCGCCAGATGTGTTGGGCTACAACTCCCATCATCTCCAGCCAGTGTGGTTAATGACCTTGCTAACTGGGATGATGGAGGTTGTAATCCGGCACTTCTGCCAGGTTGGGGAGTATAGCATGTCACACATTCTGCCAAGGCAAACTTGGATTTGCCATGAACTGTATACTCCGTAAGGAGCAACGATCGAATCATGGCCCCTTGAGGGCTGTGTCCGTATGATCCATGCTGTATGTTTTTAGGTATACATTTAGAGAGGTCATTTGTACACCTTTTAAAAATACATGTTTGAAGTGGTCCTGAACTTTCTGTTCCTAAAGGAAGAAGTGGGATATAAGCAGAAGAATGAATGTTAATTTGAAACCCTGCAGAACCCAAGAGCAGAGTTCAAGAGCTTCTGATTAATAATAAATACAGTTGGGGTATTTTCGGAACTGTTTCTAGCATTGTAATTAACAGCATCTATGTCCTACATTTCTACCGTTGGAATCAAGGTGGACTTTAATGGTGGGGCTTTTTTAAAATGCAAAACATAAAATGTAAATGTGGAAATACATAGTCTAAAATAATGCCTTCCAAGACTCAATCAACAATACCACCAGTGTGTAGCTTTTTAGGGCACTGCACAGGGAAGCTCCCAACCATGCAATAGGTGTCTAGCAGTTTTTTATTATTATTATTTCTTATTTTTACATTACATTTATTACATTCCACTCACTATTGACAGCACAAGAGCTACTTCACTGTGGCCTTTTCCCGCATCATCTTGGTGCCATGTGCCACCTCTGTAAAAAGGTGCCATCAGGCACCTGTCATGCAGCTCTTTCTCACCTGCACGCTGGCACATGTGTGCTTGGTAATCTTCATGTGGGAAGGAACCACATCAGTGGCTCTTCCCACATAGCATTTTCATACATAAATTACTGCATCTAAAGTGCCACAAGAAAGCAACTCCCACAATACTGCTGAATTGGCTCATAGTACGTTAGAGTCTCCCCTCCCCCAAGGGAACAATTTGTGGTGCCCTGAATTGGAAACTACTTTTGCCAGAGCCCACTGGAAGTGATCTTTTACCTCCTAGCGGACATGGATAAAGATGTGACTTGGCCTGTAGCTCTGTTTGCCACAGCTGCCAAAAAGATTAGAAAGAAATACATAACAGAGATAGCCATTAATTAATTGCAAAGGAGATGATTGCATTTGACCATATCCGATTTATATGGATCACCTATGACATACTAGTCTATATTTTAAAAAATTGTGTCTTATGTACTACCATATTTGCATTATGTTTATATACATTATGATTAACCTCTGTGGGGTTTTTTTCCTTATTATTTTTATTTTTTGGTGATTGTACTGTTATTGTTTGTCTTATGCAAAGGCCATTGGACAAAAGCAATAAACTTGACAGACTGATGTTAGAGTCATTCTGCACTGGCAATCAGTAATCTAAAGGACCCTAAAACTGAGCTTTGGCTGTTGAGCAAATCGATATCATATTCATGGGAACCTAAACTGAGTTTAGTATGGAGGGAGCAGCATAGGATTAAGGTCAACAACAAAAGAACATGGGCGATGAGCCTGTGAACCGAGTTTGGAATGTGAAAAAGAAACCTCATGGTAACTTTTCTGTGCCTAGCTTGTGACTCAATCTGGACATACCATGCCACGGCTTATCCACTGTTGGTCCGTTTTGCACTGACCTAGAAAATGAGGTTTTAGTTGGGAGTCTGAAGAAGGAGAGGCTTGCAAAGATGGGAGAAAGGTAGACTTCCTCATGTTTAATTTTTTTATTGTTTCAAAACAACATCAATTTACAAACACAATACAAAAGAAAAAAACATATAAAAAGAGAAAACACATACAAAATTAAGATGGACTTCCGATTTTCTCCACAGCAGAAATATGTAACCATAACTTTTCTTACTCTATAATTACAAAAATCAAAATTCCCCTCTTTCTTTTATCTTAAAAAATATCTTCTTAATCGTTGAATCCACAGATGAACAAGTCATTTTTTTCCTAGTCCCTGCAAAAAGTCTATAAGAGGTTTCCATTCAGTTAAAAATATAGATGTAGACTTATCTCTAATTATTGACTTAAGTTTTGCCATCTCTGTCAACTCCACCATCTTCAATAGTCATTCATCCGTTGTAGGCAATTTTGAGCCTTTCTATTTTTGTGTATATAATAATCTCGCTGCTGTTATCATATATAAAAATAAAGTCCCATAGTTCTTTTTCATCTGACCATCTATTAAACCCAACAGGAAATATTCCAGTTTCAGTTGTATATCGGTCTTTAGTACCTTCTGAATTAATGAATGAATTTGTATCTAAAAGTTAGAAAGGTAGGCTTCCTAATGGCCGTTGGAAAGATGCTGTTCCTTCAATTTCTTCCTAGCCCTTCACGGTGCAGTTGCCATAGAGGACTGAGAATCGTAGCAGCCATTTCAGAACATTTGGTTTATCGTAGCAGCCATTTCAGAACATTTGGTTTATGTTCATAATGTGTCTGCACATATGCACCTCCCAATGTGCTTGACACTAAGGTAGGCGGAAGCGGCCCCAGCAGTTCTCTAGAATAGAGAACTTTGGCAGGTAAATTTTGTGTAAAGCGTGTGTGAGAAGAATTGCATTTGATTATTTCCCCTCTTCTAGGCAGCTATTAAGGGTAGAAAAGCCATATCCTCCTTTGATTATCTTAGCAAACATTGTATTCATCAAAGGGTTGGGCTGCTCACCTAATAGTTAATCTAGCCTTACCCTGAATTATATTACTCATGACCCTTTTTGGGTTCAGAGAAGGCTTATAAGGAAGCCATGGAATGGAATGGGAGTGCAACTTTGGTTCAGAAAGTTTTTGCTGCCTGGAGTCTGATATGCAAGACAGTCATGCTGACAAAGCTGTGGTCAAGTTGTGGAACAATAGACCAGTATGAGAAGGAGTTACAATGTTTGTTATTCCTCACAGTTTGCAGTTCCGTGAGTCCGGAATGTTCCTATATACCTGTGGGGGCCACCAAATTGTGGAACAATCTCCCCGACAAAGCTGGCCTGGCACCAACATTGTTATATTTTTGGCATCAGGTCAAGGCTTTCCTCTTCTCTCAGGCATTTAGCAATATCTGATGAGCCTGGGTTTGTTTTTGTTTTTTTAGGCTTGTAGCTTTTTAAGTTGTTATAATGGTTTTTAATGTATTTGTATATTGTATGTTTTGCAGTTTTTATTTTTTGTATATTGTTTTTAAATGTTTTAATCTTATGTAAACTGCCCAGAGAACTTTGGCTATGGGGCAGTATACAAATGCAATAAATAAATAAATACATAAATAAAGGCCTAAGGTAACATCAGCTACCTACTATGAAAAAGACTCTTTTTTTGCAGGTTTCTGACCACCCAATATGTCTTTCACCAATCCAGAACCAAATTTCCAGTTGGCAACTGAAAAGAAAGAAAAAGGCCAATCAGAAAGCTGGAAAGTTTTGGGGCATCAGTGAATCAAAAAGCAACTCAACTCTAGGAGAAGAACTTCATTTACAGTTCTATCTTTCTTACATTTTTTCATAGCTTCAATTTTTGCCAACATAGTTTTGCTAATTTCGAAGGCTTTTGGGTCACAGCATGCATACCTTCTTTTTGAGAAATCAAAGGATTTCTTACATTGACCATGTCTCTTCTTCAGTTTTCAAGGCTATAGCTAGCAATAATTTCTGAACTAGCTTTTTGGGACTGGATGCTTAGTTCCTGACTCACTAGTGAGACTCAGACGTCACTGCTCCCTTTCCATTTTAAAACCTTTTCTCCACTTCATACCTGGATTATTTTTCCTATTTGGATTTTGCTGAGTTTTGTACCTTAGACTCTGGGAGAAGTATATTTCAGCCTTCTTCTGGATCTTCTGTAGCCTGCTCTTCAACTCTGTGTTTGGGATAGGTAGTTATATATTCCTTTTAATCTCACCCACTCACCTTCCTTCCCTCTAAACATTTGGACCATACTGCCATATTGTTGAAAGCTTTAAACATTGCATTTAACTAGTTTTGGACTGGTGGAAGTTTAAGTGGAGCTAAGTAACAATTCAAACTGCTGCTAGTTGGGCCTACTACAACGTTTGTATGTCATATGCTCTCCTAATATTGTTTCCTAATAGGCGTTAGCAAGAGTTAAACTATAGTTAATTTTACATAGTGTAATCCTCCATGGAAGCCATTTTGCTGTGATGCCTACAGCAATTTCTGAAATTCCCAAATGTGCTCACAAGTTCAAAAAGGTACCACTGGTTTAGAGTCTTACACATCAGTAAGAAAGCTAGACAGTATCTTTTATTGCTCTTGGGAACAGAACAGCAACTGGAAACTTTTGACTCCACCCAGATACAACTAAGTCCAGTGTGCTCTAGTGACAAAACTATATAATGATAGTATCCACACATCTTTCCCCCTCTTTTGTTTAAAGAAACGATTAAGTCAGCACTGTTGAAACATCTGGTTTTTAGGTAATCAGTCACTTATCTCTAAATGTGTAAGGTTTCCAAATAAGTCGGTTAAAACGAGTGATGATCTGAGTAGTAACATTGGTGTTACTCTTACAAGATGGCTCAGGCACAGTCTCAGAAGATGAAATCAGGTTTTCAGGTATTACTTTTGTATTTGGTGATGGTATGGTATCTTCTTAAGGATTGGAAGAAGGAGTCTGTTTTTGTTAAATATTCCATGTTTGATCTCAACGCAATACAGTCTGGGTGTTCTATTTTCTCCTAGGACAGCCAGTCGCATCTTTTCTCCATCTAGTTTGATATAAACTCTCTCCTCCGGCCCTAACGTTGGTAGTTCTCACACTAAATTGCAGCAGCTGTAGACATGGCCATAACTTCTTCTATCTTGGTAATCTGAAGTAGTGGTTTTTACATAGCCGCTGGCCTGGTTGCCTTTTGTGAGCAAGAATCACTTCCAGCCAATTAGGCAGCAAAAACTGCTTCTAATTCCAACCCCCCCCTCCCCCCCGCTTTCTTTCACTCTGCAACTGACTGAAAAAACGTGCATATGGTTAGGCAGGCTAGTCATAGCTTTTTGTGGCCAAGTGACTTTTGTGTGCTTATTACAACCTTGCAAACAAGCGCATAGATGTTACTTACAGAAGCATAGCATCCTCCTACGCCCCAAGGGACTGTGTATCACACGACCAAGATAACTTTGGGGACTACTATCACACCGCATCTCTTGCACAATGCTCATAACGAGCCGGCCCTGTTTCCACATGATATGTGCTGGGGAACAACACTTGGGAGTGATGTGCTTGGGCCAAGGCCAAGACTTTTCTCCCTGGCAATGCGCCTGAGCCTGCCTACATTGTTGCCTTTGAGGAGGATGAGTCAAAAATAATCCTGGCTGCAGGAGCCTTTTCACGCAGTAGCAGCCCGTCTGCTAGCCTAGATGGCTCTTGTCTTCCTTTGATCCAGATGGACCTCAGGTGTTAAAAAGCGTGTGTATCTTTCTTCAGGCGTGCTGGTTGTGTGGGGTGCTGGTAAGTGTGTTCTCTTTACATATATTTGGGGTCGTAGCTGACCCCGGAAGAATTTTAAAATCCCTCCAGACGCAGTAATCTGTGCTATTGCATGCTTTTGATGTATTCTATAATAAAGAAGTAGAGTGATCTGTGGAGTTAAGCCCCACCTCCAATTGCGTTGTGTTCGGAGTGTTTAACAGGGCATTGGACTCATTTTCATCACAGTGTATTGGGGGGGGGGTGTCTAAGGTGAATGGGGGGATGCATGCCCCCCTCTCAGTTCCATGGTTTATACCAGCATTCCTGGTGCCCTTCAGATGTTTAGGACCACAACTTCGAGCATTCCTTATCATTGGCTATGCTGGCGGAATTGAAGTTCAGAATACCTGGAGATCTCCAGACTGGGGAAGGCAGGTTTGTATCATGATCTTGGCATGGTATAAACCACACCGACACCACATTAGCATATATGATACTATACGTTTTGTTGCAAATGATAGGCTATCTTTTGTATGGTGGATCAAATTGCTCACGTTACTTGTTTACTTCGCTCATTGCTTAATCCAGGAGCGTCTATGGCTGCAGGTTTTTTGTGTTTAAAAAGAAGCGGGAGATTCAAATGCAGGTCTCCCGCCGTCTCGTCTGCCTCTCGGACATGGGGAAGGTTTAGCAATGCTTGCAGCTGAAATTGCACCAAAATGTGGGGATATATAAGGAGTTGCCTTATACAAGCTCAGACCATTGGCTCATCTAGCTGAGAATTGCTTCCTCTGACTGGCAGTTTATCTTCATTACCTCAGGCAGACATCTTTTCCAGCCCCTGCCACCAGAGCTGTTTTAACTGGGATTACCAGGGGTTGAGCCAAGGTACATTTCCTGCCTCTTGAATCCTGCTTTGGAAAATGGTGCCAAAAAACGACAGTATGAGCTACAGGTTCCATAGTGACTTTTCTAGCCAGAATGATGTGCCAATGCATGCTGCTTGCACATGCGAGAAGTTTTAAATCAACATCATGTTGCTTGTTTCAGTTCTAGTGGCAGGAATTTTTTTAAAAAACAACCTGCAACCTGAATAATCACATTTGAGGCAATTCTCTATTTAGTATTTCCCCAACCTAGAGTCCCCCAGATGTTGGGACTACATTTTCCAGCATTTCTGACCATTGGCCATGCTGGCTGGGGCTGGTGGGACTTGAAGTCCAAAACAATCTGGAGGGCAACAGGTTAAGGAAGGTTGTTCTACACCATCGGAACGTGGGGACCGCATCCTTCTCCTTGTATATAGAATCAGTTGATGTCATGTCTATGTTTCAGTCACTATTACTGTCAGAACAGTAGTAATTTCACAGATTTCTGTGGCATTTGGGTATTGGTGTCCCCACAACCACATACACACCAATGTGAGATTTGTAAAAAAGAGAACCATTTAATTTTAAACACTGCAGCAAGGATCACAAAGCTGTATTTCAGTTGTCTGAGAAAATTGGACATTGAGCAGTGACTTGCTGGCTAGCTAGATAGGCCGTAGAGGTGATAAATGTTCACCTCTATTACCGACCCGTTTAGAAACCAGAGGAGTGGAAGCCCGGTAAAATATAAGCAAAGGCTGGATAATTGAACTGTGAGATAGGTAGGATAGGTTCAAGAAAATGGAGGGTATTGTACACCCAGACTATTAAATCTACATAATCTGGCTTCTCAAAATTTGAGGCATGTCTCTTAAGAAATTTGATCACACACAAATCCATCATCTGTGCTCCAGTATATTTTATGATCATGGAGGGCCAATGCCTTGTGTGACCCAAAGGGAGCGATGGATGGTGTAGTCCTGTGCATGCCGACTCAGATGAAAGCCCCACTGATTTCAATGGGACTTTAAATGTATATAGGATTGCAGCCAAAGGCTCTTCTTTTCCTCTCCACCTTACCCACCAGTAGCATGCCATGAAGCCCCGCTGAGAGACCAGCTGGCATGTCTTAGGGGGCCTGACCTTATTCAGAGGCTGCCAGTTATTAACCTTGGTCATAACTTTTGATCAGTCTTGATGTTCATTACTGACCAATACCAGGAGTGAGGTCTACTGCTACATTTCAGGCTTATTTTGCTTTCCTTGCAGTCATATCATTAGGGGATCATGGATCCATGCCACACAAATCAAAACTCTAGGGCTGCCACACCATGTGACTCTTGTTTTGTTCCAGCCCCATACAATTTGGAAAGGATCCAAATCCAAATGATTTATTACGGTCACAGACCAGCAGATCAAAAACAACCACAAATACAGCAATCCTAAAAACAATCCGATTAAAAAACAACAACAGGGAGACAAGAGTTGCTGAGCAGCAAATCAGAATAGATACAACCTCAACCATTATAAAAATGATCCAAGAGTCACATATCTTGAGACATAAAATATCCTAAACATAACAGTCATAGCGCCTCCACAAAGGCTTGCTATCCTTAATTTATCATCATTTTCCTGCAGGTGATAGCAGATACATAAAATCGTGCTACATTGTATGTAACTTGGGGGCTCTGATCTGATAATAAATATTTTAAATCAAACGCTTCGGATCTTCCTGGTTTTTTAAAAAGAGTTGGGGGTAATTAAATCTTTACGGAGATCACGATAAAAGGAACAATGGAATAGAACATGGGCTTCAGTGTCCACACTTCCCATATCACATGGGCATAATCGCTCCTGAGCAGGGATTTTATTATATCTGCCTTGATTTGGAAAGGATTAGTTTATGTCGTATATCAGAACTCCAAAGTCCCTTATTTTTAAAAGTCTATCCTAGCAACTCTACCGTATTCCCTTCTTTCTCCCCCTCGCCCCAGGTTATGCTTGAATACTTATCACTTCATCTCCAACCCTTATATATTGGGAGTTCACCGTGAGAAAGCCTGGGATAAATCTAATGCAATTTGCAATATATTACAACATCTTGCTTTGGAATCTTACGCAAACAAGATGTTGGCAGTCCCAGGGTCATGCATGAGGGAACTTGTGACTTTGTCTTCTCTCTTTCATGCTGTGTCATAGGTTAGAGAGAGCTCGGTTTGACACAGCCGTTGTTTTGGAGCTTCCCCCCTCCTTTTTTTTTTTTTTTTGCACGAGTGTTCCCTGGAAACTGCTGTTGCTTGAGAATAGGTTTCTAGCTGGTTCACACATTCATGGGCATCACTTGGTGTCCTCCACACTTGATCACTGATAAGCTGAATGAGTGGTTTGTGTGCCCAGGGAGGTGATGCTCAATGTTCTCAACGACACTGTGTTCCTTTTAAAGGATCAAGTTTATGCTTTGGTTGTGTTGATCAATCCAGGGCTAGATCTGAACTATTGCTCTTTAGTGGTATTGAAGTGCACTGATAACTGTTGGGGCACAATCCATATTCCATATACCGCTTCCATAGTGTTATTTCCTGCTTTTTATTCCACATTATCCCAAATGCTGCGACAAATGTCATTGTGTGTCCTACAAAGTATAAATGTGCAAGAGGGATATAGCGTTACCATGGTGGGATAATAATGATTTGTCAGAAGGTGTAGATCTCGCCCAGAGACCAGATCTACACCTTCTGGCTCAGAGGCCACTGGGTCTACAGCAATAAAGCTGTAGACCCAGTGGCCTCTGAGGTTCACAGGATCCTCCACCAGATTAGGCTAGGACACCACTAGTGAGATTCCTTTCTGGACAGAGAATGCCTGTCTAGCCTCAGTAATGTTTGTCTGGGTCATTGCCAGATTTGTTTAATGAAATTTTGTAAAACCTGAGGCTACACATATGTGCCAAATTTGAGATCGATCCCTCCAACCCTTGATTTTATATGAATTTATTAAAGATCGTTTCAGTTCTGACAGATCAGAATGACAGCTCGCCACATGCGTTCATTCAGACCTGTCAGAATGGAAACGATCTTTAAAAAAATTCATATAAAATCGAGGGTTGGAGGGATCAATCTCAAATTTCATACACATACTTAGGCATACTCCATAAGCACTGTGACCAAGTTTCAAGCCTCTACCTTTTAAAATACAGAAGTTATAAGTATATTTATATGGCAGTCCGATAAAACGATAATTGTCTCCGATGATTATCGTAGGTTTTTCTATCGTATCGTCATCGTTAAACACATGCACGATAACAACCTTATCGTATCATTATCGTATATTTTAACAATATGATACACATCCCTATTTACAATACTGTGCTAGATGGACCAATGGTCTGACTTAAGAGAAGGCAGCTTCCAATGATGCTCCGTGACCCAGTTTAGTCCTTGTGCAATACGGTGAATTAGCGGAATTAAAAAGAGATTATGCGAAAGAGACACTATGCACAAATGTAACACCAAGGCTACAAAAACAACAAAAGACTATGACCGGAGTGTTTAATACACTTTAAGCTCTTAAATATCTTGGAGTACAGATGCTGAAAAAGATCTGAACAAGTTAATGCAGTTTAATTACTTCTTTTTTTAAAAAAGGCATTGCTTTCTTTATTTGGCGGAACTTCTGCAATAAAAATGATCCTGTTGTTAAAGTTTAATGCTTGTATTTCAGATGCTTCTGATTTTGCTTCCTTCCGAAACCTTAATGAGCTGGCAGCAAATTTTAAACTGCTATAAACATCTCCGGGTCTGTAAAGGGTGTCCTTGAGTATCTGGGCCAGTCAGTTGGCATCCAGACAGATATCCACCCAGTGGTGCATCTAGGTCATTTTCAACTGTGGTGGTACTTGCTGTGACACGCACAAAAAACATTTCTCTGCCCTCCCCCATTCATCCACCACTGTCACCCTTCCATGCTCATAATGTCTTCAGCATTCCTGACATGTTACAGCAAAACAACAGCAACAAACCATGACTTTTTTAAATGGTAAAAATAATCTGTGCATGTGCAATTTTACATTCTAATCTCATCTAAATCGTGACTACAGGAATGAAATGGGAGTTTGCTGCTGCTCCCTGACACGAAACATATTTATGTAGGAATAAGCACCATTTTGCTGCAGAAAACAATAACATATTTTTAAAAGTAAAAATACAACGAGCGCATGCAGCCATGCACACGTCCAGCCTGGCTGCCCCCTGACTAAAAGGCTTTAAAGGAAGAAGAAAGAAAGGATGCCGTGACAACCAGCTTCGGCCCAATGGGCCCAGGCATAGCTGCCCTGGTCCAGGTACTAATGATGGGCATGCTTGCCGCAGCCCGTTACCTGCTGTTCTCTGGGTAGTTAGGGCTGGGCTGGACTGCAGGGCCCCGGGGCTTCGGCCCCATGGTCCAGCTCTAGGTGCGCCATTGCCTCCAACCCTAGTCACCCTTGCTCCCAAAAGTGGCTCACCCAGCAAAACAGTCACTTGATGGTGTTTGCTTGGAGAATCTATTCAGAGCCAAGTTAGGAACGCCTTTGAACTTCAAGCCTGTCCGCACCTGTATTACAAGACAGTTGTATCAGTACTTGGGATAAAATTTGAACGATTTCCCTCTTGGGATAAAATTGGTGCCTTATGATTCTTTTGTTTTGAAACCTCATCTGCTGAAGGAATGTGTCTGCTTTCCTTTGTTTCTAGAGATGTGTTCTCACCTGGACCCGGGGACCCTCTCCGTGGCAATGTGGACCGTTGGCCTTGGAGCCATTGGGGCTGCTGTGACGGGGATCATCCTTGCCAATACAGATTTATTTCTGTCTAAAGCGGAAAAGGCCTCATTGGATTTTCTAGAGGCGATAGATCTGAAGGCTCTGGGCGGTAAGATTTAAGAATGGAATTTTCTTGAAATGCATAGTATGTCTTGAAAGTTGTATGGTGTGTGTGGGGTAGGGGGACAGCCTAGTTTTCCATGAGTGGATAAAGGGCTAACAAAAAAAAACTCAGCTCTGCTTCCAGGGGATGGATTTGTAGCTTTGGAGCACTCCTTGCTTGTGGAAGCTGACCATGATCTATTTTGTGGAGCAAAGATAGCCATTCTCCCTGTTTTTGAAAGAAAATGTTGTTTGCTTTCCAGTGAAAGGCTCAGCCACCCTCTCGAGGTCTGATTTGTGAGCCTGTGACATGGTGGCTTAGCCTTAGTTGATGTGATTTTGTTTGACACAGGTTGCTTGTGGATCTTGGATTTCAGGAAATCTCCAAAGCCTCCCTCCTGTCTGAGTCAGTTAGGAGCACCATAACCTATATTATGGCTTGTTCCCTTAGGAGAGCAAATAACATTCAAAGCAGGGGAGCTGTGGAGGAAGAATGGAGCGGTCATCATGGCAGTGCGGCGACCCGGATGATTTTTGTGCAGAGAGGTACTGTGGTGGTTCCTTTGTGGGTATTTCTGGAGAACAGATGATGGGGTTTAACCAGCTGTTATGTTAAGGAGCTTGTGGATTAGACACGGAGACAAGGCTCTAGCTCCTACTGAGGTGGTAAACCTGTGTCTACCACTTCACACTCTAGGTGAGGTCTTGCAAGATTTAATGCTTCTCTCTGCCAAAACCCCCCCCAAAAACCTCTTCACGTAGAAAGCTAGCAGTCAGGGAGAAGGCTAAGCTAAGCCCCTTTTTCCTGAGACCTTCCTATGTGGAAGGTTTGTTAAAAATTGTGTACTGAGGAGCATTTGACCATCTCAAGTAGTACAGTCCAGACACAGGTTTACCACCTCAGAGGGAGTGGAGACCAGTGGCTCTGATGTCTGTGAGGCAGTGAATCTGCTCTGGATTCCAGGCAGAACTTTAAAGGAGCTATCCAGGGTGCCGATCCTAGTTTGGGGATGGGGTTCAGCACCTTGGACAGCTCCTTTAGAATCCTGACTGGAACACAGAGTGGATTCACAGCCCCCCTGACATCACAGCCCCCAGCCTCCATTGGTGCCAGGCCAAAATCAGCACTCCTGGAAAAGCTTCACGACTTGCAAGTTGGATGTGCAGCACCTCCCAGGGTGCCTTACATACAGGGACTTGCAAGTAGTTACATGAGATACGCAGGTTACAAGAAAGGAGAACTCTTCACAGGTTGCTGGCGTCTAACTTGCCCTACAGTAATTTAGTAGTGGCCTTGCCCACACGGTGTCATCCCTGAAGACCGGCTGTATAGAAACCATTAAAAAAAACAACTATATCAGCTTGGGAAAGGTTTTTAGTCTATCTGTTAGCTACGGTTGCAGATTTTTGCCTCTTGGCAATTCGTGGTTCATGCTCCGCAGAGATAAAAGAAGAACGTGTCTTTTGTAGCCACTTTTGCTAGTTCATGGGTTTTACGGGGAAGGCCTAAGAACAATTTTAAAGAAATAAAATAAAGAGTGGCGTGCAGGAGGAATGTTTTAAAGCATCCTCTCCTGCCCAACCCAAGATGTTAATGCGGCATTACACTGATGGGCAACTTGTGGTCCTCCAGATATTTCGTCCTACGGCTTCTATTCGCCCTGGCCAGCATAGCCAATGGCAAGGAATGATGGGAGTTGGCCAAAACCTCTCGAAGGCTACAAGTTGCTCCCCCCACACACACTGTATTACATCATAAGTTGAATTCCGGCGTCACTTTGACCGAGGCTGCCTCCCTGTCTTGCAGCTTTTAAAGTATTTCCTACTCTTGTACTATTGTACTAGAGACCTTTCCTACTGGCTACCAGCATTATGATAGATGCCTTTAAAAGGGGACATTCTTACACAAAATCACGGAGGTTATGCTGTTAATGGGCTACTGGTCGTCATGATGGCTATATGCTATCTCCAGGATTGGAAGCAGCATGCTCTGAATACCAGTTGCTGGGGAACATGGGTGGGACAGTGCTTTGTGGGCTTCCTGTGGACACTTCTGGTTATGTGAAATTTATGCTCTCATGCGACCGCATTTGTAGACCTCAAGCACGGTGTCAGTTTTTGTACCTTTTTGGCTTAGGTGCGGGATAAAAATGCAATAAATAAATCTATGTTAAACGGCTTCATATTTGCTGTTTAATGTTTTTGATGTGCATTTATTTCCTCCTCTTTTGCTTCCATGTCCTCCATTCGAATGAGCTGTGCTAGGCAACATTTTCAAATCAGCCTTGCTCATTGGCACTTTTTCTTCAGTGCTCATGTACTCCCCCGTCATCCGTCTTCCTCCTTTTTGCTCTGTATTGGACTCTTAAAAATGTGCCATTAATTGTGGAGATGCCGTAGGATGTTTTGACACAGTGGAGAGACCCTTCAGCCACTGAACTTTCCATTAAGTTAGGGCTTAGATTTGGTTTGTAACAGCCTTCCCCAACCTAAATGGGCTGCAGCTCCCATTATCCCCAGCCAGCATTGCCAATAGCCATGGGAGTTTCAGTCCAACTCATATGGGGGGCCCAGTTGAGCAATGTGCAGATCTACAGCCAAACAATGTCTAATTGTCAAAATGCAAAAGTTAGACCTAAGCCTCTAAGACTAACTAATGTAGATGGAGGATTAAGCCCAATCCAGGCTATTTTTACAATAGTAATCAAAGTGTCTTACAATAGTAAAATAATAATAAAATACAACATAATAAACAATTTCAATGCTATATCAATTAAGATTGCAAAATGAGAAATTAAAATAAGGGCAAATGACAGAATTAAAACTGAGAAGCAGCAGATCGCAGACTGAAAGCCAGCTGAAATAAAAGGTCTAAGAAGGACCTGTCTTATTCCTTAGATCACGGTGCACAAGGTAGATCTCCAGATGTTTTGGACGTCAACTCCCAGAAGCCCCTGCCAGCATGGCCAATGATCAGGAATCCTGGGAGTTGGTCCAAAACATGGGAAGATCTACTTTCTGCCCTCCCCTGCCTTAAATATACCAGTTAGCTGTAACAGACTGGAACTCCAGTTCCAAAAAACCCTTCCTGTCTGTGACACCATCTTAACATGAATTCTCGAGCATTACATTTAATCCCGGGGCTCATCTTGGTAGAGCAGTGCGAGCTAACCAGGGACGGCTATAGGCTGCAGCAGAATAAACCCAACTCTTCTCTCATTTTTAGGAGGCTGCTGAGCTGTCCTCTCTGAAGACTCAGCTTGACCAGCTGGGCATCCCCTTATATGCTGTTGTGAAAGAGAATATCGGGACCGAGGTGGCAGATTTCCAGCCATACTTCAAAGGGGAAATATTTCTGGATGAAAAGGTGAAGTAATTGTTGATTTGCACTCAGGTTGTTGATCCCTCCTGCATCTCTCCCCTTCTTTCCCCTTCATCTATCTTGCTATGAAATTTTCATTAGACGCTTTGAGCCACTCTATCTAAATGTGTTTTTGTATGTGAAGCTTAAAGCTATTCTTGCTTGAATTGATCTGTAATGCAGGTGTAAAACCTGCGCTGGCCAAAATGCTCATTCCAAGTGCCTCTCTCTTCTGGAACAAGGATCACATGCTTACCTGGGAGAGGCTCAAAGGTGGCTTAAGCCTCATGTGTGAAAACACCATATCTCACCTACGAGCCTCTCCGCTGCTGCTTGCCTGAATGTGTGCTCCTTGTAAATGTGGAGCAGAGATATATTTTTTTTGTAATACAAATCGGCATCCTGGCCAACATGTATTACGAAGTGATTTCGCTTTTATAGAAAATGTGTGTGAGAAAATATCCAGGCTTGCTACAAAGCGTGCCTCTCTTCCTGTCTTCCTCATGGGGGTACCTATTGGGATTGCCTTAGAAACCTGAACTGCTCATGTTGATCCGTGACCCCCACCTGTCAAGCCCCATTGCATGGCACGTGGAGGCCCCACTGGAGCCAGTGTGGTGAGAAATGTGGGCGGCTGCATTTTCACCTCCCGCAAGCCTCTTCAAGTCCTTTCGGCTATGGCTGCAGGGTCGGTAGGGAAGCTGCTGGCATGTAGATGAGCTTAGCAGAACCGCTACTTAAGAGGTTAATTGGCTTTTACTTTTCTATTTATATGTGGACATATGCCGAAAACAGTTCAGCTTTGAAGTATTGGCGTGTTCTTGCATGATTTGCCTGTAGGCATGCATAGATAAACGGAAAGATTAGGGCAGCTATTTACTCTCATCATAATTTCAATCCTTTAGAGAAATAGGGTTGTGCGTCCCAGTTAGTCACCCCGCCTTCTAAAAGGGGGAAGCTAAAAATACAAAAGCACGTGAAAAACTAATAGCAAACAGGGATAAATAATAGCAGGTTGCCATGTTTATTATTGGTAGGTGTGCCTCTTGAACACAGCCTGCATATCTCAAGCTGTCTTACTATGAACAGGAGGCAAATTTGGGGATTCTGAACTGGGAAGGATGAAAAACCATCTCCTTTTGTGGCCGTTCCTGTGCTCTTTTCCTTCCCCTGCGTTGTAGCACCAGCGCGTGGCTACACAGACTGCCCAGATCACACACTGAATCCTCCCCGATACATTCCATTCTGATGCTCTTCTTCTCGTTCCCCCCTGCAAAGCTACGTCCTATTTCTCATTACTGTAGGAAACTTTATGGCAACTATTGCTCACAGATTTAGGCCTGCTTAATCCCCCCCCCTCATCCCCTCAGGTCTGTATTGCAACTCATGATAAAAGTCAGGCTGTTTCTCTACCTTTGGAACACTCCCTTTTCTGCTTTCCTCTGCTAGACCAACCCTGGTGTCCTTCGTCCTCGATGTGGACTTTGTAGGACGGAGAGCAGAGTAGGAAGTCCCTGGTGGTTTCTTATGCAAGATGCGTAGCAAAAAGATCAGGACATCCAACAGCGTCAAAAAGCTAATGTTTGTAAACATCAATTCGTTTTTCAGTATATTGTAGTTGTGGCAGTAAAGCTTCTGCGTAAACAGTGCCTGGATCAGGGTGCAGCTGTAGGAAGTAGAGGGGTGCGCACACACACACAGAGGCAGGGAGAAAGAGATGAGTGAGAAAGTGGCAAGAGAGAGACACACACATGGAGAAGAAAGTGCCCTTCATGGATCTATAAATTCTGCTGGACAGTGTGTGTGTGTGCGCGCTAAAAGAGGATTAGCTTTCTGCAGCCAGGGAATCCAAATTATGTGTCAAAAGCTGGAGTCAACAACTTAAATAGATTCTGCAGTTTGAACTCGTACCCACTAACCACCGGTGATCTTGCACAATTACTCTTCCGGCTTCTGAGATTTCAGCAACCCATGCCCACATTCTTCAATCTAAGTACATTTTTGCAGCCATGAGGGCTAGAAACTTGCTTTTGCATTCTTCCACAAAAGCCAAGATCCTTAGGAAGCTAGTCTTTATGTGCGCCCAGCACCACATTATCTGCTTTCTCTGCATTCCTGCAGAATGGCAGCATACACACAGCCCTGTCTGTAGTGAGCTGGACCTTGTTTATACTGTGGTGAAGGCATTAGGGAGCGTTTTCTAAAAGAGATTCTAGAAAAAAGGGAGGGCTTATCAAATAGAGATCTTACGTTGAAACTTCTGACCGACTATGATGTGGCAATTACAAAAAAGGTGGCAAAATTTGCTGTAGCAGCACAAAAGATTAGACAAAACATTTTATTGCAAGAAGGGGTTGACTGCAAAGGGATAATTTGATTTAAATAGCGGTTTGCACAGAATAGCTTAACTGGCATGGAAATGCGGAAGGGTGGGGTGACCCTCCGATGTGGGGATTGTGTATGTGTATTGATTGCAAAGGCTATTGTGCCATATGCAAATAAACTATACTGTGGTAACTACAGCTGCCTTTACTCCAGCTAGCTTTGCCAGTAAGTATCATTTGTAGTTCTCTGGGAAGAGCTTTCTCTCCCTCTCCTTTTTAAAGCTTATTGTTTCTAATCCCTTTCTATAGAAACGATTCTATGGGCCTCTGAAAAGAAAGATGCTGTTCCTGGGCCTTATTCGGTGCAGTGTCTGGAGGAATTTCCTCCGTGCTTGGAAGCATGGGTTTCACGGTAACTTGGATGGAGAAGGCATTATCCTGGGAGGAGTTTTCGTGATTGGTCCTGGGAAGCAGGTATAGCATATGTGTGTGTATGTGTATACATTTTGCCTTTCCACTTATATTCATTCGTATACATAAATAAAAAAATACGAGCGGGGGTACAGAATGTGTTTTTTGTTTTGGTTTCTAGTAATCCTGTAGCTCTGTGTTCTTTGCAGTTTTCAACTCATAAAAAGATCTTGGGGCTCATTCCTCTAATCCAGCAGAACTAGGGATGGCTCGATCATTGTGCTTAAGTACACCACAGTGGAAGGCCCAACTTTTGGTGTATTAATCTGGGAACACGTATAAAAACATCTCCATCTTGCTGTCTTCCCAAATCTTTATTTTTGTGCCTTGTAGCAGGGTAGTTGGTCAGGGAGCAAAATGGTCATTTTTAGCAATGTAGCAATACAATACTGCAAAAAAATACTGCTAGCCTTATCGAGGGATGGGATCCAGCTTTGCATTGTAGATAGTTTTAAGGGCACTGCAGGAGAAAGTAGACAGTAAATATGGTTTATGGGGAGCACCCCACAAGAGCGTTCTTCTGCGTAGGGATCACCCTGGAGGCATAGAATCCGGATTATTTAGCAGATTAATTCATGCCCTGACTGAGTGTATAGATCGTATGCACATAAGGGCGTGAGAGAGATCATCTGGGTTCCTTCAGCACATGTGGAAAAAATAATCGAACTGGGTACTTCCATGCCTCCCCACATGTGTTAACCCTCTCGTTGAAACCACGTTTGCACACAGCAGAAGTAGCCCGCCAGAGCTATTTGCACTGCTGACTTCACTAAAGAAAGGTCAGACTGATCCAGTGACCAAAGTTCCTTTTTCTGAAATGTGTGGGTCAGCTGAGCTGTTTTGCATGGAATGTAAATGTTCTTCGTTAACCTTTGGGTAAACGTTCTAGCAAAGCCATGAAGCAATTTAAAGGAGGGTGGGGGAGCGGAATGTGCAGAGCTAGAAAAGGTAACGCAGACGAAAACGATCGCGTTGAAGGAACGCGACATGTTCACTTCGGTTTGTTCTGTATTTTGCTGATAAGGATTGATACGTGAGAACATTACCCATAGCTAATCATGAGAGAAAGTATCTCTGTAGATCTGGTGTGGCTTTTATGGCCCATGGGCCATATGCGGCCCCCTGCAGTTTTTTGTTGCCCCCGCTCAGTCCCCTACCTCCACTGTGATCCCAACAATTCTGCTGGGAAACATGTCATACAGGGACTGCGTGAGCCTTGCTTTCCAGCCGAATCACGCTCCCCCAGTCTGCCAAGGAGCTGCTTGGCGGGCTAGGGGAGCGTGATTCTGGAGATTCTCCAGAGAAACTGGGCACATGGAGAACGTGTAGATGCTACAGATCTTGTCCCTTGTATGACTGGATGCCTTGCAAGATGGGGACCTCTGACCACCAGAGTCCAGTTTTGTTTTTAAATCTCAGCAATGAGGACTAGAAACTTTAGGTTTTTTTTTAAAGAGCATTGGGAATCTGCCTTTTTTTTAATCCGTTCCTTCACGTGCACAGAATCAGATAGCTAGGAGAATTGCAGGCGTGTAATTGGCTCGAAAGTCTTGTGCAAAAGTGCATTCCTAACCTGTATCTTTCCCTTCTGTTTTAGGGTATTCTCCTGGAGCATCGTGAGAAGGAATTTGGAGACAAAGTGAGCCTTGATTCTGTCCTTGATGCTGTAAAGAAGATCAAGCCACAACCTTCAGAATCTAAAAAATAAAGATATACATTGCCCTCTTAGTTACGAAACCTAGAATGTCTGAGTATAAACTCACATTCTATCTCTGTTAGACACTAAATCCTTCCCAAATATCTTCAGCATGAAATTCCATTATAATGCCTGTTTAGTCCTGTTGGCTCCAGGTATCCAGTGACTCCTTCTTGTCTTTGTCCTACTGGTTTAATGAAGGGCTTGATCTGAAATCTTAAGATCTGGCCAGGATGGTTTCCAGTTGGAACAAAACCACCAGGTGTATCTGGGTAACTGTGTGGCGAATTGATGGTGGAAAACTAATAAAAACTACATTCGACGTCATTACAAAAGTGAAAATTGATTGTTTTTGTATGCCCACCTTCGTAACCTGCCAGTCCCTATTTCTTTATGGCTCCCACTCAAGCTGAATATTTCTTTTCTGCCTCAAGGGACAAATTCCACATGATCTTGGAGATCTGTGATCAGTTAATAGGAACCTTGTGTGGGGGATCATGTTTGGATAGCAGAAACAAGGGAGGAGGTGTTTCCCACTGTGCTATTTTATCCAGTCAAAACCATTCCCTGAAGCTGCTGTTCGTCCAGACAATGCAGATGTCTCTGGCTGCTCCTTAAAGTTTTTTTTTTTAAAAAAAGGCTCACCCAAACACAGATCACCTGCCTCACATCTAGATTTGTGATTTGGTAGACATGGTGTCAAATGTATTGCCTGCAGAGCAGGTTAAGTTTTTTTTAAATAGTGAGCTCAGGGATGTTCATTGGAATTGGAACAGCAGCACATAGGGAGGTTAACCCTTTCCTTCCCCACCATGATCCTGACCAAAAATGCCTGATGTGCTGCAATTATGGGTGGGGTGGGGAAATACACTTTTCCTATCATGCAAAGGGGTATTTTTTGTTAAGGTTGCAGTGGAGGAGAGAAGGGTTTAACCTTCCCTCCCTGTGCACTGTAGTCCTGAATCAGAACAGTCCTCCCCCCTTCTGCTTACTATTAAACTTTTAAAAGCCCTTGCACAAAGCTGCATGCAGTGCATTTAACATAACATGTACTTAACCCCCTCTGCCGCTGCTTTCCCCCCTAGATTCTAAAACTTAAAAGAAACACCCTCGGGGTTTCGATTTCAAACATTTGCATGCTAAGAGTGCAGGCTGGGAAATCCCGCATTAAAATATATGACCTTTAAATAGGTCCCCACCCAGTTTGTATCATGGTGATGTTAATAACACTGACTACCCTGAGACTTAGGCTGCAATACTACAGCCTACATAAGCCTATATACACCAGTTGCTGGGGAACATGGGTAGGAGGGTGCTGTTGCACCCGTGGCCTGCTGGTGGGTTCCTGGTTGACAGCTGGTTGGCCATTGTATGGACAGAGTACAGGAGTAGATGAGCCCTTGGTCTGATCCAGCATGGCTCTTCTTATGTACACTTACCTTGGAGTAAGCCCCACTGAGTACAATTTCTTTCCCATTTCTTACTGATGCCTCCCAGCTGTCATAGGTGGGTATTGTGTACTCCCCAATAGCAGATGTCAAGTATTCAGCCCTTGGTAACACCTGAAGATCTCATAAACAGACCTCCAGGTTCTCCAGTCCCCCTACTACAAGAAGACACACAGTTCTCCAGAGAGCTCTTTTGCTGAGCTTTGTTTGCTTAGGAAGACTGTGGTGATCTCTCAGACCTGCCTCATGAGATGATGATGTCACAGTCGGTCTTTGTCACTCTATGCTGAGAGGAGCCAATCCGGTATCCTCCTTGGGGAGGGGCATGAGCTCCCCTCCTCCCCAGAGTTTAATTCCCCCACACTTCTTCAAAGCCTTTTTAGTTGGAGAGGTGGTGAGCATGGGAAGATCAAGCAACATCCTATTTGAATGTACCAAGAATGTGTTGATAATGTTCTGGGGGACATTCATACCACAACATCATGGGAGCTGCTTTTCATATTGAGATGCTATGTCACTGCTGTAAGTGTTTGAATACCAGAATCACGTGAGCACGTCATACAAAGGGACCATTTCCTCTTGTTTGTTGAAAGAAATGTAGCTAGGAACCATAGCTGCTGCATGGCCTATTATGTTAGTTGGGGATTACATATATCCTTAGCTTTTTAGAGCGCAGGTGTGCATATCAAAGCCAGATGTGGATTTTCCTAAACAAACAAACAGAGTGGGCCAAGGGAAAAGTTCTGACATTTGGAGTCCAGTGGGCGCATTTGGAATTTTGAGAGAATTGTCGGCTCTCTCACAAAATGGCTGCCATGGGGGGATGTTGCTCATTCAAAAAATAGCTACCTTGCCTGATCTCAAAACAGAAGGCAAACTGTTGAGACTAAAAGAAAAGTAAGTTGCCCAAGAACCTAAATAGAAGGCAGAGGTGGGGTCTGAGCTGCAAAAGACAAAGCCATACTATGGAACTCGCATAAAGATGTTACTGGAGTGCAGCACATTGCTTCGCAACATGAATGTCACCCTCCCAGTTAAATTGTTTGGTTTTTCATTTTTGTGAACTACCCAATAGCGAAAGCTCCTTGGACAATTCACAAAAATATTTTTTTAAAAAAGTAACAAAGAAAGAAAGAAAAGCATTTTAAACAAATCTTAAGAAATAAAATTAAAAATAAAAATCAAGAGGGGAAGGGGTGGGCACCAAGAGAGGCACCATGCTGGAGACCCCATTCAAGATTGTCTGGCTTATGATATACAGTAAAGAGACGCTTTGACCACAAAAATAGGATGCTTGGGATGATCCATGTGGCCACAAGAAACAATGCAATCATCCTACTCTTGACTGTAGGCCCTACAGTGTAGGTCAGGGTTCCCCAACCTTTTTGCACCCATGGGCACATTTGGAAATTTTCGGAACTGCTGTCGGTGCTACCGCAAAACAGCTCCCATGTATGATGTGGCTAGTCACATAATGGCTGCTGGAGTCTGGCTAGTCAAAAGACGTGGCAGTGGGAGACCTAGTGAGGCTAGGGCCTAAAAGGGGAGAGAAACAGCGAGGTAGAAGTGTGGGGAGAGAAAGAACAAGGCTCGGGGCTAAGAAGGCTAGGGCCAGGGGAGGGAGAGAAATAGGCTTGATTCGGACAACGCGATAATCAACGGAGGGGGGAATCAACCATCAGTTGTGTTGATTATTGTGTCGTGCCAGGCAACACACAATGGACACACAACTGACAATACACTATTTTGGTGAATAAAACAACGGGGAAAAACAACGGGCTGCTCCGTTGCTTATCCCGAAACCGTTGATTAAAATGACGTGTGTTGGGAACCACCCTCCATGTACTATTCCAGTCGGTCATAGAGTTCCCCGGCAGGAGCGACCGAAGTTGCAGGGGCCCTGCCTTCTTTTGTATCTGGTCACTCTAGTATAGTGCCTGCAACTTTAACTGTTGCGATGAAGAGGGAATTTCACCAGGAACTAATTGCATACAAATGACACTGGCTGAAATTCCCTTTTCTCTACAACTGTTAAAGTTACATGAGCCCTGTCCTCCTTTTCATATGGTGAGCTTAGGTTTAACCAACTTTTTTTCTGGCTAAACACAGTTACATTTGCAGGATTTTACTGAAGAGTTTGCCTTGGGTTTTCGGTAGTTTAATTATTTGGTGGCTGAAAATTCAGAATAAGGCAACTTCAAGCACAATGCTATGCATGTTTAGACGGGGCAAAAATCCTACATTTCCCAGCATTCCCCAAACAGCACGTCTGGCTTGGGAATCCTGGGAGACGTAGGGTTTCTTTTCTGTTTAAACACGCCTAGGATTGTACCTTTAATGGGTATCGCTTCTGTACTACAAAAGCAGAAACAAAGGCAAAGTCATCAGAGTAGGGATGAAATAAATTGAGCTGAAGATTGCATTTTAACTGAATAATTTGCCAGACAAGTCAAACTATGGATTTGATCAGTAACGTTTTGAAAAGCCCTCTTTGATTCTGCTCTAAAGAAAACATGGGGGGGGGGGGGGTGATCTTTTATAGTAATAGCAATTACGTTACAACAGTGACCTCTGCTGGCCAGTGACACTTGTGATTCTGTTACTTTTTTGAAGTCCTCTTTGGTGTTGTAAATCTGGATCCGTTATGTACAAGCTTGTGTATTACCTTTTGATCCAACAGCGGTGGCTTCTGGGGAGGGGGGACCACTTTCAGAAAGTTTGGTGCAGGAAAGCAGCAGGAGGGTGCTTAACTCTCCCCCTCCAAATCACTTCCCATCACTCCCCACTCGGAGGTACCGTACAGGTGTGTTTACCTTGCAAACACACATCGACAACCTCACATGCAGAAAAAATGGGGGGGGGAGAGGAGTTGCAGTGGAAAAGTGGCATATGGCAGGGCTCCCCAACCTTTATGGGATTGGAGAATTTGAGGAACTGCTGTGGGCGCCACCTCACAGTGTGGCTAATCACATAATGGTAACTGTGAGGGCTAGGCAAAAAAAGTGTTTTGGGTGGTGGTGGGGGGAGAGAAATAACAAAACTAATGGCAGGGAGGGGGAAAGAGCAAGGCAAAGGGCTAGAGAGTAGGAGAAACAGCGAGGGAAAGAGGTGATAATCCCTCTATCTGCACTCCTGCTTTAAAACGGTTTATAACAGTTTTAAACTGGTTGAAAACTGTTATAAACCGTTTTAAAGCAAGAGTGTAGATACTTTAAGGGAGAGAAATATAGTGAGGCTGCAGACCGCATGTGGAGAGACAAAGCCAAATATAGGGGTGAGTGGGAGAGAAAGGGCCAGGGCTGGGTGCTAAGAAATAAGAGGAAGAAGAAGACTAGGAACAGAGAAAGGAGAGAAATCGTGAGGAATGGGTTGGGTGAAGAGAAATGGCAAGTTTAGAGGCTGGGAGTGGAGAGACTGGGAAAGAGCAAAGGAGAAAGGTCTGTGGGAATGGAAGAGATTGGGTGGGGCCAGGAAGGGACTCTTCCCTACTCTTCTTGTCCACTAAAAAGCTGAACAGTGGCAGGTTCAGGAACAGAATGTTTTTGACGGCAGGGAGCGGAAAGCTTTGCAAGCGCCATGGGGACCCCTGGCATATGGGGAGAGGATTAAGCACACACACCCTGTAGTGTCTGAACTCCAAATTGCCCATTTCTGAAGCTGCGTTTCCCTTGGGGGCTTCCAGATGGAGGGCTCCTAGCGCTACCAATTAAAAAGCATGGTGCAGCTATTTCATCTGCTGTTCTTTCTTTGACGGATTTTCTGCTGTAAGAAAAAGGACCGAAGTAGCAGCATAGAAACATGGGATGGTTACGAGCAGAAGATGATGCTATCTGGATCCCCCATAGAATTCCATGAATGAGGCAGGACAATAGTGTGAGAAAAGTCTCTAGCATCTCTTAAGTCATGTAGCCACGAGTGCTTTCCAAAATGTGGAACGAATGAGTGACCAAACTAGTATGGAAGGAGGTGGGGGGAGATTGTGGGAAACTTCATATTCCTAGCCTTCATATAGCAAACTAAGGCCAGCCCAAGACAGTTTGCTACCTGAGGCAAAGAACAAGATGGTAGCCCTCCCACTTCATGTACAGAAGCCAACAGGACTAGCAGGTGAATCTTAGTTCAACACTGGCAATTGGACAGCATCTTCCGCTGCATTTGAGGGCAGCAGGATAGCTTGGAATGTAGGGCAGAGTCAGAGCCTTTCTACACAAGGCTTTTATTGCGTTCTCATAATTCCTCATTCATGCTAGTTTGCAGGTCCTTTACACGACACCATCATCCCCCAGGGACTGTCCCATGCTTTGTGATCATTATTGCGGTTATTTTCTTAACGGGAAAAGTGTGGTATTTTTTTTCTGAATGGCCTCTATAACACCATAGAAATCTCTTGTAATTGTGCAGTTCTACTATACCACAGCACTACCTAGTGGTTGTATAATGGAACATAGAAAGACAGTGAAAGAAGAACCCTGGGGGAAAAAAACACGTGTAAAGGACCTGATCTTAAACCTGCAAAGAATCTGGAAGCAGAAGCATTGATAAAGATGTGGGTTAAAAACTTAATGTAGAAAAGCGGTATGTGGCATACACTGCTCTGTCCTCCACCTCACCACATCTCACCATTCTTCCTGGTGCCCGCTCAAATAAATGGAGTAGTCACACAGCAGCATCCCACCACATGAGCAGAGCAATGCATGCTCAATGCCTCGTGTCCTTTGTCCCTATTGGACACCACAATGCCGCTTTAATAAGGGATTGTCTAATTTGGCTAAATGCTGACAGTGCAATGCTACTAATGCTTCTTTTAAACATATGTTTTGGCAATGTCCAGTAGTTGCTCCTTTTGGGGAGTGGGCATGGCATCTGGTTTGGGAGAGGGTGCATGTACATATACTGCATTTTTAGTTTGCTTCTAATGCGATTTTTTTAAAAAAAAAATCAAATAGTGGTAGGTTAGTTCTAACATTGGCTCAGGGCTCCTCTTCACGGCACCTGGATACTCCTTCTGGCCATCTACACCGGAAGGAGCGTCAAGGCAGCTTTTCCTGCCGCCGCCGTGGCGCCTGCGCCTCCCCAGCGGCACCTGGAGGGGCGGCTCCCCTCTGGTAAGTTTTTTTAAAATTTCTTTTTTAAAAATGGGTGGGGGGAGGTTCGGAGGCGCAGAGGTATTTTTTTTTAATTTTAGTTTTAAGAATGGGGGAGGAGGTAAGAGGCGCGGAGGTGGTGCAGCGAGCTTATGGCTTGCTGTTCCACGCCCTTCCCTACCCAGCCCATGGCGACCGATCAGTGGTCGCCATGGACTGGGCACGCCTCGCAGAAGCTCCGGAGCAACAGCGACAGACAAAGCCATCGTCGCGTTGCTCAAAGCTAAAAAAGTCGGGCTAAATGCAGAGCTTTGGGGCTTTGCCCCTAGATGGCTCCGGATTGGCGGCAGTGTCATGTAATCCAACTGCCACCACTCCGAAGCCACCGCAACAGAAAGTGACCGTTTAGAGGTACCCTCAGTCTTTCAGAAGAAGGTTCCCTCCTTTTTCTTTTTTTATGTTTTACTACATTTGCTTCAGTGCTTTTGAACAGTATCCTGAGACAACAAAATGTACCAAGTGTAATGTTTCCTCCTCACTTATCTCCACGTCAGGAAAAGCTGAACATGCCAAATCTCTGCATATCAGGCTCTTTTTAGAAGCATCAGAGCAGGATCAGTTAAAAACAGGAGGTGGCCCTAGGGACAAACCAGGAGGAAATTGTAATGTTAAATTGTAATACGATGGGCCTGTAATCCCTGCTGGGGGAAACATGGGGCAGGAAGGATTTGAGGTAGGGGAGCAACAATTAAGGAAAGTGATACGCACCCCTTCTCCCACCTGTTGTTTCTCCCCTGAAACTTCTGATACCAGCATTCAGCAGAGAAGTGGTGGTTGGGGTTTCAAGAGATGAGGTGGAGCTAGAATGGGGAAATATTAATGACAGATATTTGAGCATTGCAGCCTCATGGGAATACTCAACCTGAAACAGCATTTAGGCTCCAATCTTATGCACACTTACCTGGAAGGACGTCCTGTTGTACACACTAGAGCTTACATATGAGTGAATGTGAATAGTATTGCACTGTTAAACTGATTTGGACTGGGGGGTTATTTGTGAAAGAGGATGCCTTTAAGACTAGGGCTGCCTCTACAAGAGGCATTTAAAGCTCTTTCAAGGCGCATTAAAAAATTTACCTCCACAAGAACGGAGCGCAAATCGGGCGTAGAGGCGCGTTTTCTCTCCGATTATGCGCATTATCGAATGTGCGTTAAATAGCGAGTTTTATTTTGCTCCGGCCGTTAAAGCGCATTTTGACTATGTGAACAAACGATTCTCCGCATTAACTACCTGTAAAGCGCATTTCAAACAACCGGTAAGGCCACCAGTTGTGCGCTCAATTACCTCTTGCTACCAGCATTTACGATAAAGCGCTTCAGCGATTATGCGCATAATCGGCTAACCAAGCGTCAAACAGAATCCATCTAGAAGGGTCATATACAGTCCTCCGTCAAAACTCTCATACGCAATTCTTTCCGTCCAAAATACACCACGCCTGACTCTCCGACAATAGCCATTAAATTAAGGCTCTCTTTTATACTTTTTTAGACACCAGCCCAGCCCAGATCAATTACCTTATCCTGATAGAAAACTTTCCTATTATCAGTTGACCTTTACAATTTCAGACATAGAAAAAACCCTTTCCTTGCTTATTGCATTCAGCTGGCTGTTCTGTCCTTCTGGACACTAAAACTTTTGACCAATCCACTTAGGCTTGGAATTTTCCCCAACAAGGGGAAGTGAACTTTGGGGCAGGACATACAAGCTGCGTTGCTCCACCTGTCCATTGGTCACCTAGATAATTCAGGAAGTGAAAATCAAAATATTCGAATAGATGAAAGGAGCAGACATGGGTATAGCATAGAGATGTGAAGGTTTGGTAGAAAAATGGGGGAAATGGGGGAAAATCCCACCGCAAAATCCCAAAAATCCCTGAGGGGAAAATTGTCCCCCTCCCTTTTTCACACTGTTTCCCCTCAGGCCTTCACATAGTGTTCCCCCTTCTCCCTTTTCCATCCCCTCAGAAGGGCCCGGATGCTCTGCCATGCACAGAACCCGTGGAAACAGAAGAGAGAGGGCAGGGTAATAAGCATGTACTGGGTAGGGCCATGTTTCCCCACACACCTTTTCTTGCTGTTACTTGTCTGGACCCAGAGTTCATGCCCTTGTGGTTCCGTCCTGTGGTCTAAGAAAGAGGAACTGCCAGCCCTATGTGCCTTACTCATGATTGCAGAACAGGGTGGAGCAGAAGGCACAAGCCACCTCTGCTCTTTCCCAGTTGCAGGCTTAGATCAGAACAGCCTTCCCCAACCTGGTTCCCTTCAGAGGTTTGGGCTGTAAGTCCCATCATCCTTGACCATTGGCTCTGCTGATGGGACTTGGTAGTTCAGAATATCTGGAGGGCACCAGATTTGTCTACCCTGTAGTAGTTGTCAGATTACTGGACTAGGACTGGGGAGACCCCTGTTCAAACCCCCAGCTCAACCCCACTGGATATGTCATTCTATGCTAAGAGTCAGCAGCGCAGGACTTGTGCTGAGGTTTGTAGCACAACACCTTGGCATAGGTTTTGAGGGGATGTGTTAATGCTGGGTTTGGGGTTTTCAGCAGGTGTCCCACACTAGGGGCATCAGTTGCACACATCTGGGTGGCGACACAAAATGCAGAGTTTGTGGCATGAAACAGCACAAAACTTGGGCATAGGTTTTGAGGGGATATCAAATTTGGGGGTTTGTGCTTTTTCTTCATTGTCTATCACCCCCACCCCCACCTGCAGCATCATTGGATAGCAGAGAGACAAAGTAACTGAAGGAGATCAAAAAGCAAAGCTGGCTGAGTTGGCCATAAGAAAAATGCCAAAATCCACGTAAGTGTTACCTTTATAAGGCCAACCCAAAAGCCAGTCTCCGAATGTGCAAGCTTCACGATCTCCAGATTGTTTCATTAAGATGTTATAAAAAGCAAGTGTATTATGCGCATGAAAATAGGAGGGGCGAGAGTCCGATTTAGATATCGAGTTGTCTTCATAGAGGAGGGCCTGCAGACATTCAAATAGGGCTCTACCAGGTTGATAGTTTCAGGTTTCGCCTGTTAACTGCCCTCAGGAACCCTGCGAAGAAACTCTTCCTAGTTAGGGCATTCTGAGTATTATTGATTGATTGATTGATTGATTGATTGCATTTCTATACTGCCCAATAGCCAAAGCCAATCATAGGCCTGGCCTGAGTTAGTTGACCACCAAGAAGCCCTCTGAAAAGGCTTCCCTAGGATCTGCAGGCAAAAGGAAAACAAGGAAGGCTTACTCTAGCAAAAGGAGCTGAGCAGACTATCCCAGAGTTCACCTCAAAGGAACCTTCACATTTCCAGTCCGTCTGACACTCTGTCCTCTCCCTGCTTCTGATTTTATTAAGCAGTCTGATAGAAGGCATGTGGCTTGTGTAAAGGTTTCTCCCTAAATTGCTGCGGATTGTCTACCTGTCTATATCTTTACACACTCATGAACCTTGGCTAATGGACAGCATAAAAATTATAATATATATATATATATATATATATACACACACACACACACACATATATATATATATATATATATATGCCAAATATCAGTATTTTACAGTTATCTGCCGCTCCCAGATTGTGGAATAACCTGCCGGGAGAGATGCGCCAACTCACTAGTCTTCAAGAATTTAAAAGAGCTATAAAGACTGATCTCTTCGGGCAGGCCTACCCAGATGAATTTTAAGTGTTTTATTGGTGTTTTACTGGTATTTTAATGATGTATTGGTTTCATGTGTTTTTAATCAGTTTGTGTATTTTATGCTTGATGTTGTTCCCTGCCTTGATCTGGAGGGAGAGGCGGGTAATAAATAAATAAATTATTATTATTATTATTATTATTATTATTATTATTATGTCTAAAACCAAATATTGTGGCATTTGAGGGTATTTTTCAGATATACTGATCAATGCTTTTGTTTGCTAGGGTTTACTGATTATTATTATTTTGTTCGGTAGACCTACAGACGGTCGTGATGTTTCCTGTTAGATCTGTCCACACCGCTGGCAAGTTTCCTTCTGGAGGGGCTGATCAGGTTGCTGTTATGCAGGAAGGGAGGGAACTAAATGTTGCCTGCCCGGCACTTCCCCTTTCTATGCAAACCAAGGCTGTTTGTAAAACAGGCGTGGCCAGCTTGCACATGAGATTTCCTGTCCTGACGGGAACCAGAGCACGGTACGGAGCGACGCACACACACAACGCAGAGGAGCCCCCATCCTCCCACCGCAGTTTCTCGCCTGGATCGTGCGCCTTTCGTTGCGCGTTAGAGAGAACTCGATCTCATGGCATTCTCAAAGCAGGAAAGAAGCTGAACGCATCTATTCTTTCAAAACGCGCCTTCTGGGTTCTTTCCCCGCAACTTGGTGGAAACTTAATAGGTTCTGGCGAGGTGCTATTGGGTAAGTCTTGTTTCCTGTACTCCGAGGGGATCCGCTTTGAATTTTGCTCCCGCTTTTTTAATCCCAATTCCTTGCGCCCCCCCTTTTTCATTACCCACTCGGTTTTTTTAAGGGGGACGGGGAATTAAAGCTGATAATTTTGCGATCCACTACTTCAAGGCCCATCCTTTTTGCCTGGTTCTCCCGTGGCTGGACCCAGCTTTCTATTGTGTGTGTGTGTGTGTGTGTGTCCCCCCCCCCCCCCTTCTCAATTGGGATGCAGTTGCTCCGAATAGGCAAGCGAATGCTTTTCCCCTCGGTAAGCTGTAGGGCCCTCCAGGAAACGGATCGCCCTCCGGAGGATGTCGGTGTAGCCCGTTTGCTTGTGCAGAGAGAGAGTCCTATTCTCTCTGCTTTGGAGTTCTGGGAGTTAAACTATAGCATTTAGGCTTTCCGGAGATGGATCGAGAGGGAGTAACGTTGAGGATTGTGGTGACGGTTGGACGTGCTTGTGAGTTGAGTCGCTTCATTTTCTTTTAATTTCATATTAAAGCATATATACTCCCAATTGCCTAGTTGCACCTAAATGCTTATACAATCGAAAAACAAAGCTGAAACTTGTCAACTCCCTCCTCGCCCACCGGAAATTCTATTTTAGAAACACTTTTGTTTATCAGATTTTCAATGCATTATGAACTTTAAAAAAAACAAAAACCAACCCTCATATTTGAGTTTCTCCTGAAATGCCATCTAATTTAGCCAAATGGAACTTTAAGTTATATTGAGAAGTTCTTATAAAATATCCCCCCATTGACCCTTCCATAAAATTCAAACCCTGTTTCACCATTTCCTGAGGGATAACTTCCTGTCTTCCCACAAAGGTGTTTGTGTAGCTCATTTGGTGGGAAAGTTCTTACCTGCCCCTCCCTGTCTCATCCTTTGGCCTTTTCAGCTGCTTAGTCATTTGATTGGTATGGTTATTCCCGCAATAGTAGGCTCAAAATTAACAGTACAGCCCTAGACATGTCTGCATATGAGTAAGCCCCATTGAGTCCAATGGGACTCACTCCCATGTAAGTGTGTATAGGATTGCACCCTAAACCATCTGACCTAAGTCCTCTGATGTTTTCATTTTCAACCCTAAACTTAACTGCATAACGTTGCAAAACTTTGTGTTAAAATTGCCATGGCCCATCTCAAAATGTGGGTAGGATAAGAGAGCTGATTTCTGTAGTCATATAAAAAGGATCTTGGCTATAAACCGCTACAGAATTCCAAGATACCTGGGGTGAGTTTGGCTGTCCATACCATCCTGTTGAGTGATAAAGAGGTTTTTGCCACCTTTAGAGTGCATATATATAGGAAAATTTAGGTTTTTGGGATGGCCAGAGGCCTCTTACACTCTGGTCTGCAAGAAGAAAAGTTGGAGACTTGCTGGTCTTCTGCCTGTGACCAATTTGCGCAACACTTTGCATATAAAATCAATTGAATCCCCTGCTTGTTGAATTACAATGGATATTTTTCAGTTTGTACAGTTGAGGATCCTTGGAGAAGTGAGGCCTGGCACCTCTGTGCTGGCATTTGTGGAACCTTGCTCTTCTTGGCTTATAAAAGCAGCCAGGGGTGGGGGAAAGGTGGGGAAAGGTAGTGGTGAATGCCGCTTTACCATAAGGTGTGATTCCATCTAGCCTAAAAAAAGGCAATAATAAGTTGTTTGTTTGTTTTTAAAAAAACCTCACTGAACCCCATTGTATTGGATGATTTCTGGCAATCTCTAATATTACATTGTTGAGCAAGGGGCTGAGCTTGTTGTGGCTTCTCAGCTCCAAAGATTTCTAGATGATGCAGGTTATCTAGATCTATTTCAGTCCAGCTTCAGACCTAGTTATGGGACACAGACTGCTTTGGTCACCTTGGTGGACAATTTATCCCAAGGAACTGGATAGTAGGACTGTGTCCCTCTTGGTTCTGCAGAACCTTTTGGTGGCTTTCCATACCATCGATCATGCTATCCTTCTGGAGATTCTGTCTGAGAGGGGACTGGGAGGCACTTATACAGTGGCTCTGGTCTTTGATGGATGATCTGAAAAGGTGATGCTGGGGATTCCTGTTTGATGCCATGTCCCTGAGGGCTTGATCTTATCCCACATGCTATTTAAAATATACATGAAACCACTGGGAGAGATTGTCCAGAGTTATGGAGTTTGGTGCCACGAATATGTTGACAACACCCAACTCTCTCTCCTTAATATTCAAATCCAAGAAAGCTGTTCTAGTTCTAAACCAACATCTGATGTCATTAATGTATTTGATGAGGGCAAACAAATGGAAGCTTAATCCAGACAAGACACGAGGCGCTCCTAGTTAGTCAAAAGGCATATTAGGGAATGGGGATTCCACCAGTGTTATACTCTTGCTGAAGACTCAGACTCACAATTTGGCTGTACTCTTGGACTCAGGCATGAAACTGGATGTCTGGGTTTTGGTGGTGGCCAGGAGTGCATTTGCACAGCTGAGGCTAGGGTACCAACTGCACCTGTTTCTAGAGATGTCTGACCTGGTCATGGTCATACATGATGATTTAGTTAAGTCGCATTTGGACTGTGATAAAGTGCTCTTCTTAGGGTTGCCTTTGAAAACTGTTCAGAGACTTCAGGTGGTCCAGAATGCTTTTCGCCAGACTGTTGACCAGGGCCAACTACAGGGAGCACGTGACTTGCTTGTTCCAACAGCTTCACTGGCTACCAGTCTGTTCCCAGGCAGAATTCAAAGTGCTGCTATAAGGCCCTATTAAAGATTATGATGTATAAATGAAGTCAGTGTGGTGTAGTGGCTAGAGTGTTGGACTGGGGCTCAGGAGATCCGGGTTCTTGTCCCCACTCAGCCATGAAGCTCACTGGGTGACTTTGGGCCAATCACTGACTCTCAATCTAACCTGCCTCACAGGTTGTTGTGAGGATAAAATGGAGAGGAGGAGGACTATGTAAGCCTCCTTGGGTTCCTTTCAAGAGTAAAAAGGTGGTTATAAATCTAATAAATAATAAGAAAGGCTTTGGACCAGGCTACAAGAAGGATGTTTTTTCCAATGCAAGCCTGCCTGGGTCTTCAGACCTTTGGAAGAAGCCCTTCTTCCGAGACTTCTGCTTTCAGAAGTGTGCTTGGTGGCTACGCAAAAGATGGCCTTCTAGGTGGCCTCATCCATGCTGTGGAACGCCCTGCCGAGGGAAGCTAGGTCCACTCCCTCTCTGCTGACCTTCTACCAGCAGGCAAAGACCTTTTATTCCTTTTATTATTGTTTTAATCCTGTTTTATTTGTGATTTTAAGCCACATTGAGTGCCATTTTCTCTTGGTAGAAAGGCAGCTCCAAATCAAATAAATAAATACATACATAAATAAATGTGTGCTAACATTGTCACCCATTTAAGCTCTATATCTCTGTTAATTGTGGGTTTTCAACTCAAATTGAAAATGCCTCTTCCTGGGTTTGATCCCTTCAAACTGCAGGTGATGGTTTGCAGGTTTGAATGCTCCCCAGTGTTTACAAATAACTCTTTGTGCATGGAAAGCTAGCTTTTCATGGATGTGCTGATAATCCTCACCTGTGGTTTTGTGAATTTATCCTCCACTGGATTGTTCTTGTGGATACCATTGACTCCAGGAATTTTGGGGGCTTTGGGCAAGGCACCCTCTGTGGGCCGTCTCCACACAGAACACGAAAGGTGGGGTGGGCATCTTCTCTCATGTGCCTCTGAATTTTTGGGTGTCCTGTGCAAAGTGAGAGTAATCACACTCTTGAGATGGCGGTCTTTTGCATGGACAAATGATGAATCTCACCACCTACAGGAGTGGCCCAGCCTGTAGACTTGCTAGGCAAAGCAAACTTCCTTGGTGAACTAACTCATCTGGAGTTTCTGGCATGACACATGGATGCTTTAAATGCAACTACTCCCTGTCTTGAGGTTCCATTGAGTCACCAAGTGTTCTGGTTATTTCCCAGTTAGCTGGAATCAACTTGATCCCAATGCTTCTCATTGACAGATTCCATTTATTTCTGAATTGGAGCCTATTTAAACCGATGGGTTTTATTAAGTGTGCAGACCTGTATTTCCACGCTGGAAGAGGAAGAGCTTTCTCTCCTTCATAGCTGTCCCAGAAATGCAGGGTTCTTGCCTCTTAGCAGGCTAGTAAAAACATTTGAAGGCTACTAGCTTTTGTAGGCTTATTTACAAGGTTGTATTAATATATGTTAAATATTATAGTAGGGAACAGGTGGTACTAGTAATGGCTTTGAATGTGCTGGTTTTAGTTCTATATTTGGAGCTAACCAAGGACCAGAGCATGCCTTGTGGTATTGAAAAGGTTGCGACTGAAAATGGTTCCCTGCACTGAACAATCCTCTTCTCTCAGGCATTTGGCAATATCTGAGGAGCCTGGGTTTGTTTTGTTTTGTTTTTGTAGTTTTTTGAAGTGTTGAAGTGGTTTTTAAATGTACAGATTGTGTGTATGTTGTATGTTTTTGCTGTTTTAATTTTTGTATATTGTTTTTTAATTGTTTTTAATCCTATGTAAACCGGCCAGAGTGCTTCGGCTATGGGGCGGTATACAAATGTAATAAATAAATAAATAAATAAATTTTGCTCGTACGATTTGTAAGTACTTGGTGTGTGAATATCCCTTGTGAAATTGTGGGTCTTTAGTGCCTGTATGAAATTCCCAGCAGTTGGTACAGTGAGGTCATTGAGATCGCACATCAGTGGGGTTCCAGAGCTGTAGGCGGGTTGCAGGTTGAACGCTGCTTTTTCCTGATAAGCAGTGCCAGGCTAACAGCTACTATCTCTGTCCGTTATTGTGTTACTGCTCCACAAATGGCAGCTTTCAACTGGGTTATCCAAAGTTCAGGCGTACGTGTCACTCCTGTCTTTTCTTAGCCCAGTGTTTATTATTTATTTATTACCATTCCATATTTATCCTGTGAGTAACATCAAAATACTTTAAAAAAACAAAAAACAAATGCACAATATTCAATGCCCTGGCATAATAAACTAGCAGGAGCCTTCCCATGGGGCAGCTGGTGATAGAGGGCCCAGTGGGGGGAGGGGACAGCCCGGATGGTGCAGAATCTGTGGTCAACTTTGTTTGCCTCTCGCCCCCTCCCCGCCCAAACACCATGGGGATGAATGATGTGGAAAATATTTGTAAAGTTTCCTTTCATGCATAATTTAATCTGTATCACAGCCGTCCCCAACCTGGTTCCACCCAGATGTTTGGGATTAGAACTGCCAGCATTCCTGGCTATTGGGCATGCAGGCTGGGGCTGATGGAAGATGAAGTCCAAAACATCGGGCATGTGGGGGGGAACCAGGTTCAGGAAGGCTGCTATGTAGTTTATATGACCTGGGCCCTGCATACTTTAGGGAGATCTTTCTCCCATATGCATCTGCCTGGTTTTAAGACAGTCACAAGAGGTCTTGTTGGAGGTACCTCATCTGCATGGCCGTCCATTTGATCAGCATCTGATACTTGCGTTTTCTCAGTTATAGTGCCCAAACTGTCAAACTCTCCCACTCTGGAACTTCAGTGGGCAGCTGCTTTAGTTGTCTTAACAAGCCACTTAAAAGCATCCTATTTCATCTGGCCTGTGGTGGTTAGCCCGTTTTCTGGCGGTTCCTCACGATTCCTTTGCTTGATGTGCAACAGTGGTGATGGTCCTTTGATGGTGTTGTGTGTTTTTTTAATTCCTGTGCACAGCTTGGGGCACAACTGTGTGGAAAAGTCCTATACGTTTTCATGGTATTATCAGGCTGATGATTGCTTCCCTTTGGTAGCACTCCTGCGGTCACCACAACACGCGATCTGGGCTTGGCCTATATTGAATGGCTGACCTCCTGAGAACCCTTATGTGCCATTCTTTTGGGATACAAATATAACAAAATTCTGTAGCAGTGTTTAAACGCAGTTTTTTTAAAAAAGGGAGAGGCCTACTTTGTACGACACTATCTCAGCTTATTAAGCTAAGATATGCAGGAGCCTTGGTCCTCCTGCCACCCGCTTTTATCCCCCCTTCTCAGCAACCTCCTTCAGGCATTCTCTACACAATTGTAATTGTGTGAGGGAAGAGAGTGGAGCCATGCCTACTGGCCCTACCTCCACTGAGGCCTTCCTGCCATCCCATGCATTGGAACGGATGATCTGAAGAGGGAGTCCTGCTCTATGTTTTTATGTTTCTGTAATTTAGAACCCTGATTGTGTATAGCAGGACTTGGGCAACCTGTGGCTCTCCAGATGTTTTGGCTTACAACTGCCATGATCTGTCATTGATTATGCTGGCTAGGGAGGAGTGGGTTGTAGGCCAAAACATCTGGAGGACCACAAATTGCCCACCCCTTCTCCACACAATAATGATCATGCAAAGGAGACCACCTGAAGGGGGCTAACCTTCTGTGATTAGCCAAGGAAACCTTCAATTAATCATAGTTTTCTGTTGCATCCAAACCAAGAAACTTATGGTTACCAGTATAAAAAGAGCTGAAATAACCAGATGGTTACGGCAAGGGAAGGGAGCAGGTTGCCCAAGCAATAGAAAAGGAAGGTTGAAAGTTGATGTGGAGGGAAGGGAAGAGAAGGAAGAGCTGTAGTAAGGGAGAGTCATGGCTGACAGAGAAGGAAGCTAAAGAAAGTCTCTGGCTCAGTTCGGACGACACGATAATCAACCGGGGGGGGGGGGGGGGATCAACCATCAGTTGTGTTGATTATTGTGTCATGTGTCGGGCAACACACAATGCACACACAACTGACGGTACAGTAATTCAGGCAATTGAACAACGGGGAAAAACAACAGGCTGCTCAGTTGTTTATCCCGAAATCAGTTTTTAAAGTGCCGTGTGTTGGGAACCCCCCTCTCTCTGTGTACTATTCCAGTCGATCATAGAGTTCTCTGGCAGGAGCAGCCCAAACTCCCCCCTCCCCGGCTGCTTCGTTGCCTAAACCCCTCCGTTGCCTAAAGTATTGTCCAAACTAAGCCTTTGTCTCATAAAGGAGGAAGCAGTTAGAGAAATCCAGAATAAGCACCTGAGACAACAGAGCATTGAGAGAAAAGATTTGAGGGGGGAAAGAAGCAGTTACTGTTAACAGAAGAACCATCTGTTCCTGAAAGAAACAAAGATCTGTGCTGTGTGTCAGGGTTAACTGGAGCTGAAGGAGTGGCTAAGGGGTCTTCTGTTTTCTGAAGAGATGCCTCGGAGTGGGGATGGAGAGACAGAACTGTACAAACTTACTGACCTGGTTCGCACATAATGAGAAGTTACGTGGCTGAATTTCCCCACAGCACTTGTCATTGTGGCAGCAGCCACCATTTTGAATAGTTGGGGCACAGCAGGGTTTGGCATAGCTTCTTATGATGTGCACACCCTGCAAGTATGGGTTGTTGGGATGGTTGACAAGCCACTCAAAATCCCTGGGCTGTTTTAGGGTTATGGCTGGCTGGGCAACCACCATAACAACTAACTTTTACCAGGTTTGCATGTAATGAGAAGCCATGGTGTGTCCCTGCCTTCCCCAGAATATTAAAAATGATATCGGCCTCCACAGCAAGAAGCCCTGCAGGGAGATTCAACTACTGTGGCTTCTCATTACATCCGAACCATGGCGCTGTGATAGAAGTGTTAATGTTGGCTGAAACTGTATTTAAATGCTGGAAGCATTGTTTATTCTGGCATCTTTCTTATATGTATTGACTTCCCGTTCTTTATTAGCTGAATTCAGTACGTACACTTTCCTTTATTTTATACACGTGTGTTGCTGTTGCCTGTTATTTAGATCGAATTACATTTCTAGGAACCTAGGAACTACACCACGATTGGAACAAGTCAGGGTTTAAGTTGGATTGTAACTGTGCGAGGCATGTGATGCCAAAATGTGTGTGTGAAGTGGGCCAGTGCTATTGGCTTCCAACTTCTTAATGACCTTGTATCAAAATATGTGGGCCATTCAGATAGGAGACAAAGCGAGCAGTTGATGCATAGCTCCTATTGAAGAGCCAAGAATGTTTCTGCCTACAGGCTTTTGTTTTGTATTACTTCAGGCTGCATACTTCTGCAGGCAAATACTTGATGCTTTAAGAATATGAATGCGCTCTTCCTGCCGGTATGATTGAAGGATAAGTGGTGGTGTGATAGAAGGATATAACCAGGGGTAGATCAGAGTTGATTAAAACACATACACACACAAAGAAAAACCAGAAAACTTGTTTTCTTTAAAATGTGAATACTGCGTTTGTATTAAATAATACATAGGTTAATATTAATTCTGGATACAAGCCTGTTTGTCATATGGTTAATCTCTAAACTGGGTCAATGCCTCTACCAGATAAATTGAGTTAAATGAGGCTTTGCTATCCAAATAAAGGGCCTATCCAAATTTGAAGATAAACTTTTGAAAATAAACTGTTCTAGTCTGCCTAGTAACTGTCAAACCTTGCTTTGACCGTTTAGTCATGAGCATTTAATTTTTGTTTCCTACTTAGTTTCTGTGAGGGCCCAAGCCAGAGTGAAGTTTAAAGGCGCAAAACTAGAAAGAAAAGAGGACAAAATTGCCCAGAGTGCCTTTGCCTGTATTCCCATATTTAGGCTGCAATCCTGTAACAACTTCCCTGGGAGTATGTCCCATTAAGCTCAGTGGAATTTATTTCTGAGTAGACATGGATAGGATTGTGCTGTTAACCTCAAACTGTCGTGGTTGCTGGTCATAAGAATGACTCCATGTTGGAATATTTTAAAGACATTACCTCTAGGATATATGCGCACAGTACAAAGCCTGCCTGAAAGAATGAAACAGTGTAAATTAGCATGGTTTAGTGGAGGGGGTAGGCAACCTTTTAGGACAAGAAAGGTGTTTGGGGTGCATTGGGGCCCATGGGCATAACTCTGCATACCCCTGCTTTAGTGGATCACATCTGCACCATTGTTCAGGAAATATATGAACAGGTTTCAGTGGGAAAGCCTGATTTATATCATCCTTTTTTGTTTGATTTAAATTAATGATTTACATTTAATCTATCCTAATATAATCAACAGGCTTGATACAGATGTAATCCTGTGGAATCCTTAAGTATGGTTTATTTCATTTATTTATTTATTTTATTTCTAACCCGCCTCTCCATCCAGATTGAGGCGGGTAACAACAATAAATATAAATACAAGAATCATAAAATAGATAAAACATTAAAACAAATAAAAACGAATATATTATTTAAACATCTTAAAATTCAACTGGGTAGGCCTGCCGGAAGAGATCAGTCTTCACAGTCAAGAAGATTTCTAATTTGTCGAATCTCCTCCGGCAGGCCATTCCACAGTCTGGGAGCGGCACAGGAGAAAGTCTTCTGGGTAACACTCGTCAGCCTAGTTCTGGCTGATTGGAGTAAATTCTTCCCAGAGGACCTGAGTGTGCGGGGCGGTTAAGAGATCCTATACTCTCTCTAGCACAAATTCCCATCTCTTCCCATATTGGATTTAACTGTGGCTTAGCTTTGCATCTGCACTTACACAAGCTATGATTAACACTAACTGGGGTTTGGAAAACTTGTTTTTTTTAAAAAAAAATTGGGCTAAGATGTTAGTGCTAACCAGTAATCTCTGTAGTCAGCAGAGATGCAGGTTCAAGAATAAAGTGTGGTTAAAGCGGACAAAAGGGGTGAAATCTGTGCCGTGCAGAGGAGATGGGTACATACGTATACAGCCTGATTCCAGTGTCATAACTGTTAAGAGGTTGGAAGTAGTGAGTCTCTAACAGGCCACAAATATACAGCAAGGTACCGTGTTCCAATGAGGTGTGGAAAGTTTGTTTGTTTCACTGAACCCAACTTTTCACAAGTTGTGTGGTGCTTCAGGTGAACAGGTTGGATTGCCGCACCTCAGGTGGAGAGGCTCATTTTTTATCTGTGTATTTACATTTTCCTGTTACCTAAGCTTTGAGGCCCAGTTTCATACCAAGGCTGGGGAGGGGAAGAGGCAGTTTTAAAACCTCAAAAAAAGTGCTGAGCATCTTCCGTGATCTAAGGAAGCATGGCTTTGCTCCATGTTTCACTGCTTCCAGGAAAAAAAATGACAGTCTCGTAGCACTTTAAATCAGGGATGAGGGATCTGTGGCCCTCTAGTTGCTCTTACACTCCAACTCCCATCATCCTTGACTGTTGCCCATGCTGGCTGGGACTGATGGAGTCCAACAAAAGCTGGTGGACCACAGGTTCTCCCCTGCCATAAAAGCTAACAAATGTATTACGGCATAAACCTATGGCGCACATTGCTTCCAGTTGTTACGCTGCCCATGATCCAGAACAGCTCCTTCCTGAAATGTCTCTACCACACACAGTCCCTCAGGATGTTTAGACAGCCATGGTATTTTTATTTGGTCTTTTGTTCTGGCATATGTAGCAGCCTGACAGCAGTGTGTGTGTATTAGTTTTGTGTATTGTTTCAAGGATATTTTATTATGGTTTTACAATGGCTAGTTTTTGAGAGATCTTGTTTTGAACTCTTTCTTCATTTTTCCCCCTTTACTGATAAATAATAAATTTACAATTAGTTTAAATAAAGTGGCCAGATGGCCACCTTGTTTGTTGGGAGGCGTTAGCCTACTCGTTAGAAAGGAAGAAACAGAGGAAGTTGGGAAGTGTGTACAGATATACTCCTGCTGGCTCTTTACAAGAGGGAAATACCAGAATAGCTTCCACAAACAATGGCCTTCTCTTTCCACCTACAACTTCAAACTTTTAAAAAAACTTAGTTCTATATATTCACTATTTATGAATTGCTTTTTCTGTCTCGTATTCAAAGTGACCATCGGATTTGTATCCTGTCCTTTGTACCGTACAATACAAAAGATAATTTAAAACAGACAAACCCATAAAATCCTCAACTAAAATCTGGCACAAAGCAGTCTCTAGCACTGTTATGTGTTTTTTTGTGTGGAAAATTTTGAATTGGAAAACTTTACAGAAAACTTTCCACTGCCCTAAATCAATGGATGTGTGATTTTGCACGTTTGTTTGACTTACATTTAGTAACCAGTGTTGTTGTTTTTTTAAGTATGTATAACTAACCCAAAGCTCAAATTACCTGGACAGTATCCAATTGGATACTATCAGTAATGTAAATTATATTGCACTAGTGAAAGTGATCGCTAAAAGTCAATAGCATTAAGTGGCATGACGAAGTTTCCAGGAATTCCATTTCACCAGCTAATGCTATTGGCATTGCACTAGAGGTCCCTTATGCTAGTACAACATAATTTACATCAGCTCTGGTGTCCAACTGGACTGCCCTATTTCTTTTTAGAAAACCCCTTTTCTGCCTAGAAACATCCTCCACCTGCAATCTTCAATGCAAACTTTCAAGGAGGCACAGAATTTTGCCTCATTCCAAACAGAGTGTTCGGGATGGAAGGGAAAAAGGCATCTTCTCATGAGTTCAACACTAACCCGGTTTGCGTGTAACAACAACCAAGAGTATGGGTTGAGTGCAGGTTGTTCTTTTATCATGGGTTGTTGTCACATGCGAACTTTGCACTATGATTTAACTATGGGTTTTTAACCATGAACAACCCAGAGTTCACAACCCAACAAACTACAGGTTCTCTAGTTTGTGGCTAATAACCGTTAGTTAAACCATAGTGCAGGCAAAATCCCATGATTCTACAGCAACCAATACTCAGGATTGTTGTTGTTACATGTGAACCAGGCCAATGTGTTAAGCATCTGTACTTGCAAGCAGAATCGAACACAGACCGAATCCTATCTGACTGGATTTTTGTGTGCTCCTCCAGTCCGCACATAAAAACAGTAATGTGGGGTGGGAATTATTTTGCAGAAAATTTACCATTTCTTAAGTTCATTAGTAACAATGAATGTATGCCAGTTGCAAATATTAGATAATATTAGGAAAGTTTGGCAGTTTCAAAGTGGTAGTTAATGTTTTTCAAGTGATTATCCTAAGCAAGTATGTGAGAGAATGCATGCATCTCATTTGAAATACTGAGATATCTCAGTGTGAAATGGAACTAATAAGTATTAACAGTAAAACTGAATGTCCGTCAAGAACATCAATGGGAAAGTTGAACTTTGTTGAAACAGATGAGTGGTTGTCAGGATATCATGCACATTTCTTTGGCTAATATTAATAAATGTATCGATGCTTTTCAGTAACTCTGTTTTTCTTCTTAAATTTAAACAATGTAAGTGTAATACATACTATTATCTTTTTTTTTTTTTCAAATATTCCAATTTTCAAATATTCCAATAAAAATTTAGATGTAATATAGCAGTCAAATCACATTACGTGTGTTTTAATTCCCCCCCCCCCCCAAATATTTTAGGTCAAACATGTTTGGTGTATTGGGACAAAAAAAATAACACTTTTTAAAAAGTTTGTTCACTAAATACAAATAAAATAAACATGCTGAATTAGATCTCTCTAGGGTAGCAGGACATTTTCTGATGCAAACTGAAAATTTTCAATGTAAATGATCCTATGCAATTTTCCCCCAGAAAATTGCCCCATTTCGAATGCTCTGAAAACACACAACACTGCATAAAAATAGCTAGTTCTTGAACATGCCTTGCCCCAGTCTTCATTGACTTGGGAGAAGTTCATTACTTGCCCTCCAAGACGAGTCCCGCATTGGGAGCATTCAAGTTGAAGATAGTTTTATTTATTACCGATGGAAATTAGTGTAAAGCCAAAGCAGTCTACATTTAAGTTGAATGGTACTGTTATCACATTTTTTTTATGCTGCTTGTCATTTCTCGACTTTTTTTTCTGGGCTCCTTAATGAAATTGAATTGGATCTCTTGAAGTGTTGTGTATATATATGTGCAACTCAGAATCCATCCTGCCCACAACAGCTAGGCTATGTGATAATACTCCCAAGGAGAGGAAAACAGGAATAACAAGTTGCATCTGGAATGGCGGTGACTAGCAGAGTTGGCAACTGTTTTTCTCCCTACTCTTCGGAATTCCCATAGCTCAGCAGTAGTCCCAGCTTAGAGTTGGGAAATTATTGGGACTGGTAGCTTCTACTCCTGTGTAAGTAACAAGTCTGTAAGGGACAGGTGGAATTGCATGCTTGCACATCGCAGTATGTCATGCTTATTTTACATGCTGTATAAGTATCAGAAAAGGTTTTCCAGTAGCCAAAAGTACTTTAAATGAATTGTTTAAAGGGGAACGAAATCAGTGAAGCGGGCTTAATGTGGATGAAATGCTCAGACAAATGCAAAGCTTTACTTGAAATTCAGTTTTGTTGGAAAACTTGTAAATATTTTAAATGACAATTCAATTTACATGCTTCCCTTTCATTTTTTTTAGATTTTAAAGGGGAGGGGGGACGGTTGGCACTGAAAATAATAGAATCATAGAGTTGGACTGGCCACATCGGTCATCAAGTCCAACCCTCTACTCAGTGCAGGAATATAATTTAAAGCATCCCTGACAGATGGCTGCCCAGTCTTTTCCCACCACCTCTCTAGGCGGTTGGTTCCATTGTCTGACTGTTAGGAAGTTTCTTCTGATGTTCAATCGATATCTGCCTTCATGTAACTTAAGCCCATTTCATGTCCTACGATCTTGGATGATGATAGAGAACAGGTTGTGGCCCTCTTCTGTGTGACAGCCCTGTAGGTACTTGAAAGTGTTATCAGTTTTCTCAAGTCTGAACATACCCAATTCTTTCAATCTTTCCTCATAGGACTTAGTTTCTGCACCCCTGATCATCTTCTGTGTTAATAATAATAATAATAATAATAATATAATAATAATAAATTTATTTATTACCCGCCTCTCCCAACGGATCGAGGTGGGGAACAGCATTAAACATAAAATACAAAACTGATTAAAACACATAAAACCAATACATCATTAAAATACCAATAAAACACCAATAAAACCTTCTCTGAGCCCATGCCAGTTTAATTGAATCTTTGTTAAAGTGTGGTGTCCAGAACTGAATACAGTTTTTGAGGTGAGGTCTGACCAGCTCAGAGTAGAGTGGAAATATCACTTCCTGTGATTTAGAAATTATATTTCTATTAGTGCAGCATTTGCATTTTTTGCAGCTACATCACATTGCTGACTCATATTCTGCTTGTCTTCAACTACAACTCCCAATATCCTTTTTACGCATAGTATTGCCAAGCTAGGTATACCCTATCTTATACCTGTGCATATATATATATATATATATATATCCATTCTGTTATTTTCTGCCCAGTTTTCTAACCTATCAACATATTGAAATTTGTTTCTGTCTTCTATGTTATTAGCTTTCCTACCCAATTTTGTGTCATCTACAAATCTGATAAGCTTTCTCCCCATTTTGCCCCCTACCCCCAGTCATTAATAGAAATGTTGAAGAGTATAGGGCCCAGGACTGAACCCTGCAGCATCCCACTCAATACCTCCATCCAGTTTAATGAGGAACCATTGACAAGCACTCTTTGATCATGATTCTCCAGCCTGCTGTGGATCCATCTAGTGGTAGTGCCAACCAGCCAGCACACACGTTAGCTTACAAATCAGAATATCATGGTGCATTTTGTTCCTTTTAGCATGCCTGAAAACCTGTATACATAAATATACGCAATACTTTGGGACAGTGAATTCTAACATTGACTTTAGATTTGACTAGTAACCTTTTCCGTTGCCCACTTTGGCTTGTATTGGGTTCATCCATTACGTTACTAATTAATGTTATGAACCAATGGATTTCTAAAACTTTTCCACAGAGAAACGCAAGTAGTTGCTTGTGACTGCCTCTCTTGTCACAAAGCAGCAACTCTCCCAAATGCCTAGAAGAAGGCATATACTTTTATTGGTTTCCATAACTGCAGTGCAGAGGTGCAAAATCTCAGGCCTGGGGGCCAGGTCCCCATAAGGCCACACCCCTTCTGTTGGTCCCACACCTTCTTGCCACACCACTGATCGTCCGGTGGTTTCACAGCTATTGTGCAGTTGTTTCCCCATTCTGAAAGGTTGAAATGCCTCTCCTCAGGCTTAGTTACTGGCACTACATGTTTTTAAGGGGAAAAGATGGGGTTATTTTAGCCCCTCCCACCACTGGAATGCAGCCCTAGAGAACTTCCCCGAAATGGAATTTGGCCCTTGGGCTGAAAGAGGTTCGGCAGCTCTGTTGCAGCGCGATCACAATCTTTTGTTTTGTGGCCCATTGCCTTTTTCGCTGTGCCTTCTGATATTACTGTGTGTGCTTGTTTTGCATCAGGTTGCAGCAGAGCCGATCAGAGGAGGAAGCGGGGTGGGGTGGGTGGGATGGCCTTGAAGGGCAGCTGCTATTCACATGCGCTTGCCTTGTGTATTGCACCAGATGCTTCTCTTCTCTTTCCCCTTCTGGTAGACTCTGTTGCCTCACCCTGTTTGCTTCTCCATAGTGTCGGCTCTCCGCTTTCCCATCACTCCCTGCTGCTCTTCAGTAGAAAAGCCACACCTGTCAAACTGGCAGTGGAATAGTAAAGTTTGCTGCAGCAGCAAGGTTTGCAAAGGTATATCCTGTGCAGCTGCGTGTGGTTGCTTTGCGGCAGAGCTGACCCCATCTGCTTGTTGCCTTTCTAAAATATCTAGCTGCACAGGAACAAACAAGACAGTCGTGGTTTATGTGTGTGATGCAGGGCAGTCCTGAACTATAGCCCTCCCCATGGTTACACCAATGACTGATTGCCCTACCGCAACGATGCCCTGATCTACAAGCCACTGCAGCCTTTGACTATTTTACCCGTTGCAATAGAAGAGTTCAGATGTGTCACAGTTGAGTTATGAGCAAATGAAAAGAAGCTCTGGCAAGAAATGGCTGCTGCTGTTAGCAGGAGGGCCAGCGTAGTGTAATGGAGCATTGGACTTGGCCTGGACAGATCTGGGCTCAAAAGACCCTCATTCGGCCTTGAAGCTCTCTGGGAGGTCTTGGGGCAAGTCACTATCTTTCAGTTTGACTTCACCCGTCAGTCGATTAGTTGCGAGGATCACCTTAGAGGAAGGTTGTGGTGATACTACTACTACTACTACTATATTTATTTCTTACTTGCCTCTTCCTCCGGATCGAGGCGGGGAACAACATCAATACAAACAATATAAAATACATAAAACTAATTTAAATCTTATAAAATTAATACATTATTAAAATCAATAAAACTCTTAAAATTCGACTGGGTAGGCCTGCCAGAAGAGATCAGTCTTTATAGCTCTCTTAAATTCTAGAAAACAGGCAAGTTGGCAGATCTCTTCTGGCAGGTCGTTCCACAGTCAGAGAGTGGCAGAAGATCCTCTGGGTAACAGTTGTCAGCCTAGTTTTGATTGACTGTAGTAAATTCTTCCCAGAGGACCTCAGCAGATTGTATGGGAGAAGGCGATCCTGCAGGTAACCTGGACTCAAACCATGTAGGGCTTTAAAGGTAATAACCAACACTTTGTACTTAGCCCAGAAACTAATTGGCAGCCAGTGGAGTGATTTTAAAGCTAGTGTGATATGGTCACCCCTAGGTGTACCGGTGACCAACCTGGCTGCCATATTTTGAACTAGTTGACTACGCACAGAGGTAGCCCTATGTACAGTGCTGATAGTAGGCACTCCTGGCCGTCACATCTATCTGAGCTGTCATTTGGAGCGACAGATCCAGGAGCACCCCCAAGCTGCGAACACAGCCTTTCAGGGGGAGTGTAACCCCATCCAGAACTGGCTGACACACCTCCAACCCCAGGTTGTAGCCCTTGACAGTAAGCACCTCCGTCCTGTCTGGATTCAGCTTCAGTTTGTTTTTCCTCATCCAGCCCATTACCATTTCCAGGCATTCATTCAGAGGAGACACACTATCCTTAGCTGATGCTGTTGTCGAAGGCATAGAGAAATATATTTGGGTGTCATCAGCATATTGATAGCACCCCGCCTCATGCCTCCGGATGATCTCTCCCAGCGGCTTCATGTAGATGTTAAACAGCATTGAGGATAGGATGGCACCTTGGGGTATGCCACACAACAGCTCCGGTCCTGTGATTTCTTCTGAGAAGGTGCCTTTGCAAAAATGTAATTCAGTAGTGTCTGGGTTATTGGAATACTGCTTTCCCAGCTACATCCTACAGATCTCTAGGGGGGAAAAAACCATCTGCCTTGCGGCAAGAAGGATTGTGCCCTAGCTTAGTAGGGTAGAGTTTGGGTTCAGTCTTAAACAGTGTTTTGGGCCTGCCACTGCTCTGACTGACTGATGGCTAGGTTTAGCATGCAACGTACCACTGTTTGCTTGTTTTGAATGTTAGTTTCCTTGTCTGCCCTTGTGGGTTTGGGTGCTGGATGGAGTGGGTTGGAAGGAACCTGACCTAGCTCTTCTTTGAAATGTGGGTTTGGTAAGCCTAGTGAAACGAGAGAGAGAGTTTCATTCTTCATGTCTTCTGTAGTTGTTGTGATACAGGCTTTTGTGAAAGGTGCATTTTTTGTTGTTTAAAAAATTCTGCTGCATGTTGAAGAAATTGAAGAAGAAATTATATTTCTTGTAAAAGCCTTTCCAGCTGGGCATCCTGATAGGATGTCCTTCTCTTGGCTTCAGTGACAAATGATGCTTTCCTCACCCACTCCAACTCTGTCCTCCTGTCACAAACCCATAAAATCCCATCCATGCCCCTGCCAGCATCTCTTCTGCCTTGAAAGAGATTGTGGCTTGTCCAAGGCCAAATAGCAAAACTGTGACCAAAGGGGGGGAAAAAAATCCTTTAATGCAATCAGTCCTTAACTTACTCTTAATTCCTTTATACAAACTGAATTCCTTTATACATTCCGTTATTAAAACTAGGGGTGTGCACGGACCCCCCCGGATCGGATCGGGACCCGGATCGGGACCTCCAATTTTGTCACGGATTGGATCGGACAAAATCGGAGCCCCCCCCGGACCGGATCGAGTCCGATCCTGATCCAAAAATCGGACGTCCGATTTTTGGATCGGCCGCCATTTTCCCCCCCATAGACTTGCATTGCAATGCAAGTCTATGAGGAAAAAATGGCGGCGGGTGGGTGAGGGGGGGCCTAACTCCCTCCCCCCCGGGGCCGTCCACTGTGGACGGCCCTGGCAGGTAAGCTCCTCCCCCGCGCTCCCTCCCCCCCCCGGGGCTGTCCGCTTCCATCCGCTGGCGCCCGCGGGCGCCAGCGGATAGAAGCGGATGGCCCCGGGGGGGGGGGTAAGCCCACTCCTCCCTGTCACTTCTTACCTTTCCGGGACGTCCGTTCCTGTCCGGCGGTGGCGGCTACTGCCAGCGGGCTTTGCGGCCTGCTCTAGAGTAGCGCGCCGGGTGATGTCATCACCCGGCGCGCCACCCTGGAGCCGGCCGCGAAGCCCACTGGGAGTAGCCGCCGGCGCCGGATGGGAGCGGACGTCCCGGAAAGGTAAGGGCCCCCCTCCTCCCCTCCGCGCGCCCCCCCTCCTCCCCTCCAGGTTGACACGTATGATTTCCAGCCCCCCTTAGTTTAGAAGCTGAGGGCTAAATAGAGATCCTGGGAGGCAGGTGGAGCGGATGGGGTGGTAAAAGTAGGCCTAGAGAAGGGGGAGGGGGGAGAGCAGAAGGGACTGGAGGGATTAGGGCAGTGACGGGGAACATATGGCCCTCCAGATGATGTTGGACTGCAACTCCCATCAGTCATAGCCAGCACAGCCAGCAGTGAGGGATGATGGGAATTGCAGTCCAACATCTGGAGGGCTGCACATTCCTCACCCCTGGGTTAAGGAGCTGCCCTGTTGGCCAACCTCCAATCTGCAACAGCCAAGTAAATGACATAGCCTGTATTCCCATCCTTACACATCCTGATCTCTCTTGAGAAGGCTGTTCACAGCTATAGGCAGAACTCCCAGTGTCTTTCTGTGGGACTGAAGCCTAAAGAAACAGCTTCCACAGCCACCACCCCATAGACTACTGCTCTATTGTCCTCAGTGCTATCTGAACACAGACAAGTTTCTATCAAGTACATGCATGATATGCACCTGCCTTCCCTTTCTGGAAGATAGTTCTTATTTGATTTCTGGGCAGAGCTTCTTTGCATGCATAATTCTGGCCAACACAAAATGAGGAAGAGAGATATCTTGTAGGCTTTCCTATATTTTTTGCTCAGTGAAACCTAGTGATCTGTGGTAGGAAATTCTGTTGAACTGTTTACTCACAACGAGCTGGAAGAACAAACTTTCTGGAACAGTTGGACAGTATACCTCTCATTCCTGTTCCCTGTGAAGAGTCTTGTTAGGGGCAAACAGCCAGGTGAATGTTTCCTGGCTGTGTCAATTTTCAGTCAAGTTCCAGGCATGTTCCTTACATCCCAGCAGCCTTACCTGACCTGGTGGCCTCCATCCCCATAATGTTTTGGACTGCAACTCCCAGCTTTCCTGTCTGTAGGCTGTGCTCGATGGGAGTTGAAGTCCAAAACATCCAGAAGGCACTTGGTGGGGGAGGCTCCATCCCAGGTAGTCCCTCCAGCAAGTTAAGAGAGGCAGCTTTTTAATTTGCCTGCAGAACTAACCTTTCTCTTGGGCTTTCTCCTTTCGAATTGTTAGCCTTTCATTCAGAAATTACTTTGCTCTGAGCTATTTTGAGCTAGTAAATTTACTGCGACAATTGGCACACATAACTGTTGGATAAATTAGTCATCCGCGAGGTTCTGCCAAATGTCGAGGCACTTTGCCACTCCTCTGTTTCATCACCTTGCCTGATCAGGTGTGGTGTGGGAAAACTTCCTGTAACAATTTGACCAGCTTACCACCCAATGATAAATTGCCACTTGGTAAATGATTTCTGCTCACCCAGCATTGGGTACCTTGAGTTGAGTGCCTGATAACAGAGATGCCTAAAGTCTTACTTAATTGTCTTAAGTCTTACTTAAATGAACAATAGCCATTAAACGATATTTAAGCCATCAAGAACTTTGACTGGGAAGAACAAAGGGTTAATGGACAAATGTGGTTGGTCGCACGTCCTCTTCTCCACTGCTAGACTGGACAGGGCTTAGCATGGGCAAAGTTGTGGTCTATCCTAGATGCTATTTTCTGTAGGGGGTGAGGGACACATTCCAACTTGGCCAGTTGTTTGGCTGAGCTACCGGGCTTTAAGTGGGTTTGGTTTCTCTTTGCGACATACTGTTGCATTCCTCCAGTCGGCTTGACTAGACTTGATGCTTTTCTGAGACAACGAACAACGTTTGCGAGTTATGTGAAACGGTGAAAATGTAAACACTGTTTAGCAAAATGCATACTATCTAACATGCAGAAAATGCCCAAGACAGGTCTTCTATACTTGTGCCTGAAAAGCTGAAGAATGTACTCTGCTTGTCTATCACTGTTGCTAAGCATTCTCTTTTCACCTTTCTCTAGAACTACAACAGGTGAAAGATCGATAGTCGGAATGAGGCCAGAACAATGTGTTCTGCTGCTACCTTGTGACTTGAAACTCCTGCTGTTGTTAGGAGTGCTGTCAGGATGGGGCGGGGGGGCGGAGCAAGGTGATCTCCATCCCTTCCCTGTGGGCAGCCTACTTTCTCTCCTTCTGCTGCTACCCCTCCCCTACACTGTCCTAGCCACCCCACTCCCCCCCCCCATTCTGCATTCCCTCCATAAGCTTACAAGGAAGTGGTAGGAGGAGTTCTTTCTTTCTTTCTTCCTTCCTTCCTTCCTTCCTTCCTTTTTCTATAACCATGTGTAATCCCACTTTCCCCTGTGGGTGGCGGAAACCATGAGTCCTGGGATCAGAAAGTAGTGGATGAAGAAGTAGCGTGTGGTACCTCTAGCTCACCTAGGATACCTGAAAGCAGGACGGCGTGGAACCACTGAGCAGCTTCTAAAACAAGAATTAGGGGGGAGGGAGTCAAATTCTTATATGTCTTTCTTAAGACCTTTTGCTAACGGTTTAATCTGAGAGCCTATCCACATTGCCCTTAAAACGACTTATATTCGGTTTAAAAACATGGTTTTTTAAGTTGTTTCATTACGTGGTAGGACACGTAATGAAGCGATTATTTATTCACTTGAATGTGTGCTCAACCCAACAATCGTCTTACTCATGCCCCCTCTACCTCTACCTCAAAGGCAGCCCCACCACTCAAGGACCTTTCATAGCCGTTACATTGAGACCATGTCACTCTGGCAGATGGGGTTGGTGAAAGGGGTTGTTTAGCAGCACCTGCCTTGTGATGCAAGGCCCCAGACGTCTACCTCAGAGTTCACCCCTCATGGCGCCACCGACTGTTGTGTTTTCTTTTCAAAACAGCATTAGGAGGAGCTGATGAGCAGAAAAGTGTCAGGTGGGAGGACAGGTGCATTCCCCCCCCCCCATCTTCTATCTGTCTTGTTGGTGTGAAATTCCGGTTGAAGGGGAAAGCACTTGAGGACCAGCAGCAGGAGGAAGGAGCAGATAGGGAGAGGGTTAAGTATCTGTTCTCTCATCTGCTGCTTCTCCCCTGATAATTGTGCCTCTTGACTAAAGTTTATCATGTAGAGAAGAGTTGCTAGGGTTTTCAGTAAGTTATCAGTTCATAAACAGAAAGTAGAATGCAGATGCTTGTGAAAGAAAGATTCCAAACAGGTATGCCACTATTGTTTTAGCTCAAATAGAAAAAACACATCCAGATGATTTGGAACTACACAAGAGTATTTGCTTTTTCTTCTGAAATAGGCATGTCATGATACATAGTTTTATGGACGTTTTTGTACTTGAAGTGTTCAGTGATGTTTTCTGACTTTTGTTAGCCTCCTTGGGTCTCCCTTTTGGAGAGAAAAGTGGTATAAAAATGGGGAAAAAAAGTTTTTGTCACCATTTCAAATTGAACAAGGTCGTGTAACACGTAGATTTGATCTTAGCTGGGAGCCCTCAGAGGGAAAGGAAATGGCTGAGATTCACAATTTTCCCACAGGGTTCTGTCTGCCAGGATAATGACGCCTTCAGATGTCAGGATAAACCATGGTTTATTGTGAAGGAAATGAGCCTATCCTCGCCCCCTCACACCGCTTGACTCTCCCCCTCTTCTCTCTGCCTCTGGCCCAGCGACGTGGAAGACATTGGAAGCTTCTGCTAATGTTGTAGATGATCTGCAGTTTAGCATGTGGGCTGAACTTTATACTGTGACTAATTATGGCTTGTCTGAAAAGTTAAGTTCATAACTAGGGCTGTCTAAATCTGTCCAGTCCAAAAAAATGTATATTACAAATCGTTGAAAAAGTCAAGACATTTGGCATGCATATCCATAATAAAGCAAAACGACTTTGAAATGGGAAAGTCTAGATCAGTTTTCTCCGAAAGGTGCGTGGCTGCCGACATTCCCCTGTTGCACCCCAACGCTTGGGAGACTTCACAGGAGCCGGCCCACCCCGTCTGCTCCCACCATCCTTTCCTGTTGCAGAATAATTATAAATGCAGCTGCCCCCGTGTTTCTTTTTTTTAAAAAAAACCAAAGATTTACATAAGTCATAAACGTACACCTACAAAAATAGAGTTCTAATACAAGAAGTGGTTTCAAAGGGTTTATTGTTTCTTAGTGTGACTCCACAGGGCATCAGACCCATGTGTTTTCTCTCATGGGGAAGTGCCATCATAGGGCATGTTATAAGCAGGGATTGTAAGGAGGGCCAGTCCCCCAGGAAAATTCTTTACTTGAAACAAATGGCGGCAGACACGGGAAGGTGGCATGCACAACTGGCTACTTCAGTAGAAAGTCCAATGTGAGCTCTAGCAAAGGCCCCAGCGGAAACCCGGCCGAAGCAACCACCACCGCTGTATATATCAAAAGAGGAAATGAAACTGGGGGTCACCCAAATGCCCCCACCCCCAAGAGAGTCAGTCAAATCTGTCAGTTTTGATTTTTCCCTCATTTGATTTTTTTTTTAAAAAAATCGCTCTGAATATAAAGTACACAAATGTTGCTATTTAAAAAATAAAATACAAAATGAACAAACGAAATCCTCACCCATCTGCCCTAGTCCAGTTCAGTAGGTACACCTATACCAAACAGGGACCCTGAAAATCTTAATAACTACAGGCCAGTAGCAAATGTTCCATTCCTGGGCAAGGTTCTGGAGCAGGTGGTTGCGAGCCAGCTCCATGCACTCTTGGATGAGACCGATTATCTGGATCCATTTCAGTCGGGTTTCAGGCCTGGCTTTGGTACGGAAACAGCCTTGGTCGCCCTGTATGATGACCTATGTCGGGAGAAAGACAGGGGGAGTGTGACTCTGTTGATTCTCCTTGATCTCTCTGCAGCTTTCGATACCATCGACCATGGTATCCTTCTGAGACGACTGGCTGAGTTGGGAATGGGAGGCACTGCATTGCAGTGGTTCCGCTCCTACTTGGCGGGTCGGCTCCAGAAGGTGGTGCTTGGGGAACATTGCTCGGCCCCGTGGATTCTCCAGTATGGGGTTCTGCAGGGGTCAGTCTTGTCCCCCATGCTGTTCAACATCTACATGAAACCGTTGAGTGCAGTCATCCGGACTTTTGGAGTGCGTTGTCGTCAGTATGCTGATGACATGCAGCTCTATTTCTCCTTTTCATCTTCATCAGATGAGGCTGTGGATGTGCTGAACCAGTGCCTGGCTGCGACAATGGACTGGATGAGGGCTAACAAACTGAAACTCAATCCAGACAAGACTGAGACGCTGTTAGTGGGTGGTTCTGCTGACCGGATGGAGAGTGTTCAACCTGTTCTGGATGGGGTTGCACTCCCCTTGAAGGAGCGGGTTCATAGCTTGGGGGTTCTCCTAGAACCATCTCTGTCACTTGAGGCTCAGGTGGCCTCAGTGTCACGGAGTGCCTTCTACCAACTTCAGTTGGTGGCCCAGCTATGGCCCTATCTGGACAGGGATAACCTGGCCTCAGTTGTCCATGCTCTGGTAACTTCCAAGTTAGATTACTGTCATGCACTCTACGTGGGGCTGCCTTTGAAGGTGGTTCGGAAGCTGCAGCTTGTGCAAAATGCAGCGGCCAGATTGATAACTGGGACCAGAAGGTTCGATCATATAAGACCTACTCTGGCCCGCTTGCATTGGCTGCCTGTATGTTTCCGAGCCCGATTCAAGGTGCTGGTTTTAACCTATAAAGCCTTACACGGCTTGGGACCACAATATCTGACGGAACGCCTTTCCCGACATGAACCTACCCGAACACTACATTCAACATCTAAGGCCCTCCTCCGAGTGCCTACTCCGAGGGAAGCTTGGAGATCGGCAACAAGGGAGAGGGCCTTCTCTGTGGTGGCCCCCCAATTGTGGAATGATCTCCTTGATGAGGCCCACCTGGCGCCAACATTGTTATCTTTTCGGTGCCAGGTCAATACTTTCCTCTTCTCTCAGGCATTTGGCAATATCTGAGGAGCCTGGGTTTGTTTTTGTTTTTGTAGTTATTGGGTTGTTGCAGTGGTTTTAAATGTATGTGTGTATTGTGTGTATGTTGTATTTTTTTTGCTGTTTTAATTTTTTGTATATTGTTTTTATTTGTTTTAATCCTATGTAAACTGCCCAGAGAGCTTCAGCTATGGGCGGTATACAAATGTAATAAATAAATAAATAAATATACCTGTCCACCCCCACCCCCATATAGGTGTTGGACTTGCCAGAAAAAAGAGGTGCCAACCTTAATTAAGCACCAACATGGTTGAATGCACAGGGATATAACCCCAGACTTGTATGAGCTAAGCATTCAAAGCCTTCATTGAGTTCCTTTAAAATGAGGGATTAACACCTGGTAATATCCGGCCTGACCCTGTCTTCTGTGTTGCATCTTGACCACCTCAGATTTTTTTTAAAAAAAACCTTTAAGATATCTTACACACAAACAGTGGGGACATGTGTGTGTGTTTTCTTAAAATGAACAGCAGGAGGAACTCTGGAAGGGCATCAAATATTGGTATAGACAAGCTGGAACAACATACCATCTTGAGAGTTTATAAGTGTCTTTTAGGCTGCAATCCTACATGGGAGTTAGTTGCATTGAAATTGGCAGATGGTTGCTATATTTGCTGAAACCGACTAAACTCCAGTAATGACAACTATACTAAGCCTGTGATTATGTAGCCTTGGGTAAATTGAATGCCACTGCATTTCTCTTCTTCATGGATCTTTTTTTTCTTCTTCTCCTTTTTTGGTTCTGTACAGCCACAGCTCTATAAAAGATGCACTATTACCGATATTCTTCTGCTGAAATCAGCTGTTGGTACAAATACCTACTCTTCAGCTACAACATAGTCTTCTGGGTAAGTATAGAGTCTTCCCCCCCCCCCTTTCTTTCTGAAGAAAAGGCTCACCTTTCCAAATGAACCACGTTTCCATTGCTCGATTCTTTGAAAATCAGGCTTGCTTTCCAAGTAAATGCATAGAGCAGAGGGGAGTGAATTGAGCTGAACGTCTCTAGGTGTAACATGTCAATGGCACTGGCAGTCCTTTCCCCCACAAAGCTTGGATTTTCAAGTTTTGAGAATTTGATAGCTAGTGCTGCCTCTTTATTAATTTCCGTCTGTGCTGTTGCAGGCCACCACACACAAACGTAGCTGGGGAAGTTTTACTTACCGTTTTTGTCCATGCTTCAAAACATTTCACTTGCTCCTTTTTCAATTGGGTTGCTGTTTAAAACCGGGGTGCAGAACCTCAGACCTGGGGCCCCGAGGTTCTCGAGGAGGCCACACCCTTTCCCCTGGTCCCGCCCCTTCCCCCAGCCTCTGGTCATTTAGCCGTTTTCCGGCTTTTGCATGTCCTCCCACCCATCATTCTGAAAGATAGAAATGCCTCCCCTAAGGCTTTACTTACTGGCAGTAATAGCTCTAGATTAAAATAGAGATTGGCACCGTCACGTTTGCCCTGCCCACTCCTGGAACACAGCCTCTGAGAGCTTTTCCAAAATGGAGCTTGGCCCTTGGCTGAAAGAGGCTCTGCACTTTGTATACTGGCCCCACTCTTGTTCTTTTGAACTTTAAAAGCACAGGAGTAGGTCCAGGAGCCCTAATGCCAAACCAGGTGGACCAGCCTTCCCCAACCTGGCACCCTCCAGGTGTGTTGGTTCCCCAGAGGGCCACCTCTTTCTGCTGGTTTTTGAATGTTGAGTGGTTTCCTAGCTTTTGTGCCCCTTCCCCAATTCTAAAAGTTTAAGATGCCTTTCCTAAGGCTTTAGTTGCTGGCACTAAGAGAGCTTTAAGCTAAAATACGTTGGTATCTATAATATGCTGGATCTACGTCTCCGAAATTGAGCTAAGTCCTGAGGCTGGAAGTGGTTCAACATCCCTGGGGTCTAAGCTGTTCTCAGAGGGAATTTAAGGTGGTTAAATAACATTCTAGGCCAGCCTTCCCCAATCTGGTGCCCTCCAGAGGTTTTGGACTTCAACTCCCATCAGCCCAATCAAAACACCTGAACGGCAAAAGTTTAGAGAAGCTGTTCTAGACCATGTTGTTCTTTAGGTACCAGCAAGCAATCCTAATTGAATCCTAGCTAAATTTTTCTTCCTTTCAGGCTGCTCTAATGTTCTAGTTTGGCAGCAGACAGGTCTATAGAAATAATTTACTGAGATGTTATGCAAATGTTTCTGGGTGTGGGGATTTAGAGTATGGTTATTAAACCCTGGTTAGAAACCCTGGAGCCAGAGGCATTGATAAACTAGGAACTCCCTGGTTCGAGTCTCACCTCAGTGATTAACTCAGGGAGGGGGAAAGTATCTTAGGCAAGCTCAGTATTCTCTCAGCTTCAGCCCCACATGCCTAATATGGTGATATTGCAAGGTTGACTGAAATAATGTATGGGAAGTGCTTAGAAGACTCTAAGCATTTCTTTGGAAACGCTATCATAAAATAAACATTTATATTTATGCAGCCTCTTTTCCTGAAAAATGACTGGGCTTTTGCTATATCCTCTCCTCTCCTCCCCCCACCCCCATTCCCACCCAAAACTGCTTCAAATAACAGAAGAAAGAAACCTTAGTCTGGGCAGTTGCCTCTTTCAGGTTCTTGCGACCTAAGCAACCTTTGTTCTCAATGTCACTTGATGTCACAATAAAAACATGTTTCCTAGTAAGCAAATGATAGTCACAGGGAAGGGCTTCTTCGGACAAAGGGCAACTGAAATGATAGCTTTTCCCGGATCAAAGGACCAATTACAATGCCTTAAACTTTTGAACTGTTGCTAATACCCCTACAGCTAAGTCTGTTGCTCTTAGAACAAAGGAAGTGAGAGTAGACGCTTGTGTTCATGAAATTAAAAATGGTTAGGCATTGCTCAGAGAGAAGGGTGATGGTTTGCGGGGAGAGGGAGCTGGACTTTTTAGAGCCAGGGCTGTGTATCTTGTGACCTACAAGGCCACCAGGAATTGATAAACATTTGGCTTTGCCGCTTGCCTGGGATTGCAAATCCAGGGAGGCTTTCAAGCATGTGGCAAGCTCTGTCCATGGCTGCACGGAGTTTGCTGGGTCACACGTGTGCAGTGAAACAAGTGAAGCTTTGCAGCAAATGAAAATGAAAGAGCGAGAGTGAGAATAAAATACCTTTTGTCAATGCCCGTTTCCGTTCAGATTTCACAAAACCCTTCCAAAGTGAAAAGTTAATGAGCCACCACCATTTCTTCCCAAAAGAGACATAGACCCTTTCCACACCAGGCATCTTGCCTGGGATTGCCCCTGGGTGCTCCCTGTGAATCCAAATGGAAGTTGGGGAGGGAAGTTGGGGGTCCACGCGAGAGAGGGTTTTTTTGTTTTTTTTTAGCACTTAATTTTTCAGAGGAACGCTCGTGTGCTCTTCGTGGAGCAAACACACAAAATAATGGCGGCCGCGGGTTGTGATGGCCAGATGGCAGCCTGGGCCATCGCTCCTGCTGATATATATTGAGAGCGCTGATCCTGGAAGCAGCTACTTCCGGGATCTCCCGCGCTGCACCCGCTACACCCCTCTGGTTTAGAAAGGGCCGTAATGGTGTGCTTTGAGTCACCTGGAGAGCCATTTTTACAGTATTTTCTAGTCTCTGGAGACTTTGGAGTTGAGCTTCCAGCCTTCATTGACCCAATTCACACAATCACTGTGGAGTAAACAAGCCATATGGTAACTTGTATAAGCTGCAGTTTGTGCTTGGGCGCCTTTTGTATTTTCTTCTCTGTAAGGAGGACCCAGAAAACAGGTTTAGATGTAAACAGAACTTCACTTTATTTCTAAACTCTAATTTTCTATGTATTTCTTTTCACTTTGTCCTTCCTTCCTTCCTTCCTTCCTCCTCTCTCCCTCTCTCCCCTCTTGCTCATCCCTCCTTCTCATTATCTACTGGTGCCGTCTAGGGACAAATTATTAGAATACAATAGCACCATTTTCCTAATTACCTACCAGGGTGCAGCTTGTTGTATCATCCAAACCCAAGTAGCAGGGCTTGATGGAGAGGGAAACTACTCTGAAATAACCCAACAACAGGCCATGGTGCCTGACATACACCATGGCTTAAACAAGCCACTGTTGCTTGTTTGAGCCATGGTGATTATGTGAACCAGGCCATTGTTTAGAATCAACATGTGTGAACCTACTTTGGAGAGTGTATTATTAGCTGGCCATCTTTCACAAAGGGCTGGGTCTCCAGAGCCGTGCCCATGGGCATTGATGTGCCTATGGATACCTCTGCTTGTGCCCAGCAGGCTCTCTGCCCCTCCTGATTTTTATTTTACTTTATTTACTTTATTTTATTAAGATTTTAAAGCTCAAACCTTGTAATTAGGATCCTGGGCAAGTTACTTTTTTATTAGCCTTACCAGCTTGTCTTCCATGAAATGAGTGTTCTGTGACTGTTCATGACCACCATGACAGCCATTTTAAGTACAGGCCAGCCCCTCCATGGCAGTCATTTTGTGAGAGACCCCACGGCACTCTCTCAAAATTTCAAATCTGCCCACCATCCCCAAAAAATCCTATGCAGGCATTTCATGCACAGTAGTCAATGGGAGTGCAAAGGGGCTGCAGGCCCCTGTGTTTAGCTCCGCCCCCAAAGTGGTGCAGATCCATCCAGACCCTTAATTCCAACCAGGGTCTCGTGCAGGGAGCCTTCACAGATAGAAAAGTCTCCCCTCTGTAGATTTTTAAAAAACAAAACAAAACTGGGAGGCTGGTATGCTTGCAAAGTGAAGTGCAGCCCTCCAGAGCCATCTCTATTTGGGTTCAGAAGAGCAAATGAAGGGCCAAGAAGAGCCCATGCGACCCCACAGCTCCCCAGTATTTGTGTTGACCCTTCCGTGAGCAAAGCCTGCACAGGGCTACAGCGGGGTCATAATCCATGCGTTTATCTAGAGAGCGTTTCCTGGCTTAATACCAACAGAAGTGTGTTGTGTTTTCTTTCTTTCCTTCCTTCCTCCTCCCTTCCCCCCCTTTTATACTTATCAAAGATACCACATTGTCAGCGTTTCCTCCTGTGTTCCTGGTCTTTCTGTTGCTACATGCAAAGTAGCATCGATGACAGAGGCCAGTGATAGTTTTGGCTTTCAGAAAAGGTTAGAACGTCGTGATGGAAATTGTCCCTTACATTAGAAAGGAAGGAAGGAAATGAGAATGAGATCCCTTAAGTCAGGCTGTCTCAGAGCTTTGCTCTTGCCTACAGAAGCCAATGTCACAATACATATGTTATTTCCTGAGATGCCTCAGGGCACTTGGATAGCTTAAGCTGTTGAGAGCTGATAACTGAACCTGGGGTTGTATCCAATGACCGTCTTGCTTAGGGTAGATCCATTGAAATGAATGGGGCTTAAGTTAGACTGATGTTGGATAAAACCCAGGTATGCAGGCATTCTTTGATGGGCAAAGAGCTTAGAAGAACTGAGTGCTCACAAAATGCCTGCAGGGCTGTATGTGGACAGAAATGTTGTTTGTTATAAAGGCGCGGTGATGGTGGGAGCCGGAAGCTGTGCTGCATCTTGCTTGCTCTCGGAGAACACACCGTGTCCGCTGTAGGATCCGTGTTGGGGAGGGTCTTGTTGCAACAGCATCCCAACACGTAGTACTCCCCTTTTACCCATATATGTGAACAGCTGCTATTCGTTCCTATGGAAAAAATGTTTTTTTTAATGCCATTGAGAATATAGTCTGTGGGTGGGGGCTGAGTCTGCTACCTGCCCTGGTGAGCCCCAGGACTCCAGTCATTGTGGATCAATCCTTCTGCGGTCTGATCAGCCCCGTCCTCAGTTCTCTGTGTTCGTCACACTGGTGATGAAAGTAGCAAAAAAGAGAAAGAAAAGGAGATAATGTTTAAAATGTTCTGGACAGCTATTTTGGCTTCCACCTTCATCAGCAACACTGAGCTCCAGGATTTCAAAACAGGCGTTGGGAGCCAAGATGATTGTTCTAGGAATGCAGGGGATGGGGAGCATTCTTAGGAATTCAGAAGTTGGCACGGGAATTCGCTCCACCTTCTCAAATACTGACTTGACCCCATGCGTCTGTTTTGAATGCAGTTGTGATTTATAGCGCCAGCGGTGTGCCCCATTTTTGAGTTTCTGAATCTAATATGTGAACTGGTCATACAATTAAGTGCATGCCCATTTTGTGTTTTCTAAGACCTGAATGAGGTCAAGCATACATTACAATCACCCTGGGAATGCTGCATAAATCTGCCTTACTCCTGCAAGGGATCCCTGTCCTAGAGGTACTTTTGCTATGAGGTTCTCTGGGTATGGGGAAGCCACCCTTGTAATGCTGATCACGCCTATGGCCAGAAAACATGTCCATTGATTTCAGTGGGTCTACTCTAAATCTGGATCCAACCCAAAGGATTATTTTTTTCACTAAGGGGAGTCTGTTCCTATTAATGCTGAAAAGATCCTGGGATTGGGATGGGAATTCGGTATGGAGAATACATATCCTCTGAGCCCAGTTTCCCTCCATGAGGTCCTAACTTGTCTCTACGTATTGCCAGGAGAAACTACTACACACACACACTCCTGTGCTAAAACATGGAGTATCGTGAAAGCCTTGTATTTTTGTAAAAACAACCAAAACCCTAGAGTACAAGGCCGCTGTTCAAACCAAATATAAAATATAACAATTGTCTTTATTTCTAGAACAAAACGTGCTTTCCCAGAGCTGGGAAAGGGTAAAGTGCGTAGTAGGCGAGAATGGGCCCGACAAAGCAGTGAAAGGGTCATTTGGTCAAGCTTAGGTCAAAATGTTCTGCGGGAACATTAAACTGGCATTCATTACATAGAGGAATTAGTTCAGGTCATTTCTGCTATACTTTCACAATGGGCCCAGGGATGAGACTTCACTTGTAATGGCTTATTGAGCCCTGCCTTCCATCCTGAGCCTGCATGATGCCAAACCTTAATGTTTTTTTTTTTCATTCTGGCCATTTTTCTCGTGAAAATGTTTGAATGTTTCACAACAATCAATAAGCACAAATGGCATCCAGCTGTGTTAATTATTGGGAGCCAAAAATAAACGCCCTTTGCATAGGTGGGGGGGAGGGGGGAGGGGGCCGGATTTACACTTGTGTGGTGGAAACCAAGACGGATGCTAGGTCTCAATCAGGAAATCAAATTCTGATTTTGCTGGTAGGGGAGGAAAAAAACTGTTGAGCAGTCCTACCACAGCATATAAACAAGTTCACAAATTCGGTACGAAGTTGTTTCATCAGCCCCTCTCTGACTGACTTTATTTCCTATCTTATCACCATCTCTACTTTATCATCTCTTTAGAAACCCTCCTTTTAGAACGTTTAAAGGTTCCATGTGAATCCTAACCCTGTTCCAGAAGCTGTTCTGGCAATTGATGTTGGTGTCTGTGTTGCGTTAGTACGACCAGGTGTAGATCCATGAGGATTCCCCCCCTCCCCCCAGACAGCAAGGAGAAGAGGGGCAGGGCAAGGAGAGGGAGTCTTTCCTACCTCCCTTTCTTCCACTAACCACGTCACAGCTCCATGGAGCTTCATCTGGGAATAGCCCCTCTGCTTGTGTCAGCCTCTGCCTGGCTTGGATGGTGGGGCCGAGGCAGGTCTCATTGGGTCCTCTTGGGTTTGTAGGCAAAAAGACCCCTGTGGCAGCTTGGGATTGGCTGCTTCCTTGCAAGAGATTTCTCTTGTCCTATGACCCTGCGGAGCCAGCAGGGGACAGGGCAAAATGGGGCCATGTTGGTTTAGCTTCAGCCAGCACAGTTCCTTCCCTGTGAACTGCAGAGGGTGGGAGAGTGGGTTCATATGGGGAGGGGGAGAATTGAACTCGGAGGATGCCAATTAAGAGTTATTCCCCCTCAGCCCTGCTCTCAGCTGGCATATGCAGCCTTCAGCCCTACGGGTTTTAGAGTGCTTTATGTTTTTCTTTGTTTTAAAGCCACATTTTCCTTGTATTTCTGGGGGGAAGAGTTTCCAGGCGCCCCAATTATGCAGGAATCCTTGCTTGGGCTGTCTTCCCCCACTTCCCCACTCGCATGCAGGGATCTGTTTTGAAAACTGGGAGACTGATAACACTAATACTTAGGGAAGGTGCTCTACTCCCTTTGATTGTCCTTTTTGGGGAGTACCCTTTGCCAGCTGAGATAGCCTTTTTGAGACTAGTTGCACACAGTATTCCAAATTCAGCTGCAACATAGATGTATGTGCAGTTTTATTTTCATTTCTGTTCCTAATAATCCCTAACAGGGATTTCCCCTTTTTTCGTTGCACACCGAGTTCACGTTTTAATTGAGCTGCTCACCATGTCCCAGGATAGTCACAGCCAGTTCAGTTCACGCATATGTGGCCAGGATTTCGTTTTTGAACAATGTGCATTGCTTTATGTTTGTTTTGAATCCTTTCGTACCTAAAAGCAGAGCAGCAGTTCTACAAGTGTAATCTAGGGCTGAAGCTTTCACACGTGTGTGTGCCAGTTGGCCTGCATCCAGTATTTCATGACCATGCATCTTTTTGCCACGCCTCATTAGGAAAATGTGATGTTCGCATTGCATCACAGTGATTGTTTCAGGGTGGGGAACAATGTTGAAGCAAGGCTTTCCAGCAAATAATAAATTGGTTCTTTTCTTTTTCTAGTTAGCTGGAGTTGCTTTTCTTGGAGCTGGTCTTTGGGCCTGGAGTGAAAAGGTAAGAAAATGAGCTGCCCCTTTCTTTGTATCTCCTTAATGTGAAATTGATTTTGCACCGATTTATAAAAATAAGCATGGATGCAGAAAAGTGACGCAGTTCAAATGTCGTTACTCATTGGCCTTTCTATAGAAGAAAATAATGATATTTCATCAGTGAGAAGAGGCTCGATTTTATACGACAGTCTGAATGGTCAAACCCTATACAGCTCTGCTCAGAAGTAAGTCCTACTGAGTTCAACTGGACTTGTTCACAGGTGAGTGTGTATAGGATAGTAGCCTTAAGTACAATCCTATACTCTGGGAATAAGTCCCATTGAACTCAATTGGACATAACTCTGAGTAGACATGTACAGGATTACACTGTCAAGACCCATTCAAGCATTTACCATGCAGCGAGGAAGCATACTCTCTTTTCCCCTTCAATACTTATCTGGACTGCTGATCTTGGTGTGCTTCATATTAGTGCTGGGCCAAAAAATTCAACCATTCCATTTTTGGCATTTCGGGGGGGGGGGGGGATAAAAACTCTGGCAAAAGAGGCTGGGAGAGGTGAATTTTGGACAATTTCCTCCTTGGGGAGGGGACAGGATTTCCACATAACTTTTTAAATGTAGCTAGTTGTTGAGGGGGTCTTCTTTCTTTCTTTTTATTTTTTTAAAAACATGCCTAGCATTTTCAGGAGGCTAAGACTTCTTCCTGAGTGCTTATTGGAGAGGGCAAAGTCTCATGGTCTCCAACAGGCATTTACTAAGAACTGCTGGGCTCCTCCAAGTGCCGAGGGAAGGGGTGGTTTTTTTTTTTTTGAAAAATTTAAAAATAGGAAGAAGCCCCCTCAGCAACCAGCTACACTTAAAAAAGGTATGTGGAAACCGAATCCCCCTCCCTCCCTGTGAAAGAGACAGAAAAATAATGCCTCTTTCACAGGGAGAAAGTTCCCAAATGTAGGGAACAGGATTCAGCCCAGCACTACTTAATATCCATGTTATAGTTGTCTCTTATATGACTTAGATATACAACTGTTGCTGGTGTAGCGTAGGATCTGGTCCCCCAAAAGTGGCCTCTATACTGCACAATAAATGTTTGCATCGAGGGTTGGAATTATCCTGACATGTGGATGCCTAAGTTCGTATTTTTGTTTCCTAATTTTGGGCATTCCCCCCCACCCCCCCACTTTCAATACACAAGGTACTGCAAAACCTACCTGAGAGCTACTGGGAGTTCGTTTTGAGAACAGAGGGTCATATCTGACAAAATTAAGCAGCAGTTTGGAATTGAAAAAACTTTCAGCCCTCTTTCTATATATGCAACTTATCCCCTGGGAGGAATGTCAGAAGTCCTGAGATGAAACAAAAAAATCCAGAGTCCTTCCCACCCTTGCCACTTCTTGGGCACTCCGTCTGCCACCTTGAATTTTTCTGTGGGGCTTGGTTTGCAGGGGCGAAAACATTCCCTTTAGCCTACAGTCTTTTTTGAATTCTGCCTTCCTTGTGTTAAAATGATCCCCTCTCAAATGGCTCGCTTTTTTTTCTCAGAATTATAGGTTTTGAGTTTGTTAAACATGCTGGCTGTTCTGCAGTTAACCATAGGGCAATGATTTGCAGGTCAAGGCAGGAAGAGAAAAGGCAAAGGGATATTTGGCGTGTTTACATTTAAGTTAAATTAAAGGTTATATCTTAGCCTCATGCAGAACAGGCAAAGTTCCAGATACAGGAGAAAATAGTTGCTATGGTGCCCTCAATCCTTCTCCTCTTCCTCCCCCCCCTTGTGTTTTTAAAGGAGTCAAGGACTGATTTTTCATACACAAATTCAGCCCTTTAACAGGAAGATGAAAATGTTCTTATTTGGCAGGCCTTAGGACAGTGGGCAGAACCTGAAATGGCTGCCTTATGCTTCGTAATGATGATGTTTTATTGCATTTAATGTGTATTTTAATCTTTGTTTTCAATTTCTGGTTTTGCTATTTATGTTAAAGCTGCTTTTGGTGGGTCTTGTACAAAACCCGAGAAATTAAGTAGGTTCTTGTGGTGAACTTTGCCCCCTCCCCCTTTCCATGTTAATTTGTAAAACCCATTTCTTTTGCATTCTGCCTTCTCTGTGGTGGCTCCCCAATTGTGGAACGATCTCCCTGACGAGGCCCGCCTGGCGCCAACATTGTTATCTTTTCGGTGCCAGGTCAAGACTTTCCTCTTCTCTCAGGCATTTGGCAATATCTGAGGAGCCTGGGTTTGTTTTGTTTTGTTTTTGTAGTTTTTTGAAGTGTTGAAGTGGTTTTTAAATGTACAGATTGTGTGTATGTTGTATGTTTTTGCTGTTTTAATTTTTGTATATTGTTTTTAATTGTTTTTAATCCTATGTAAACCGCCCAGAGAGCTTCGGCTATGGGGCGGTATACAAATGTAATAAATAAATAAATAAATAAATAAATCATCCACTCATTTATGGAATTGGTATTTTTCCAATTTCCTGAATGTGCACAAATTGTCATTTCTGCCAATTTGCATTTGTGAAAATTCGCACTTGTGAAAATTCACAAATCCCCTTTCCCATAATGCAGAAATCCCCTCAAAATATGCATTTTTGGGCTTTAGCTTATGGTGGAAATGCACATTTTCAGCCAGTGGGTTTAAATTTTTTTTTTTTACATATTTTACTATGATTAAATTTACATTAAAAATTCTGGAAAGAAAAAAAAACTAGTCTGCAAGTCTGCGGATTCCGTGCGACTCAGGAAAAGCTGCTCCACTGCGGAATCCTTGAGTCGGGCTCATGGAAATCTGAACTGATTTGATTCCATTGTAGATTTCTCCGACATCCCTACCTGTGAACTGCTGTTGCGTGATAGTTAGCTGTTTTTCACTACTTGAATGGCACTTCTCAAACCTGCGGCCACCATGGAAATCTCGCATTACAGTAGAGTATATTCGTGCTGCAGATTTAGCAGTGTATGATAGCTGGAGGAAAGTGGCAGGGGTGAAAATGGAACAGAAGCGATTCTTTGTGAGAGAACAGGAATGTTACAAATGTAAAAGATGAGGACCTTCATTTTATTTAGCCTTCCCAATTACTCCCTACCCTTCCTGCAATGAGTTCTGGTTGGTGGACATGGATGGGGTTACGCTATTGCATCCTCACAACTGTTGCACAAATTGTGCCAAATCCCAAGTGTACCAAAAGTCCAAACATGAAACACTTGACAAAAGATCACAGGCAAGGCTTTGGGCAACTAATTTTATTTTATTCGCGCCTGATTCAAACAGCAGCTTTTAAACCCCAGGGGTTACACGTCATTAGCCTTCATTCTATTGGCCCATACCCTCAGTAACATCACTTCGACATGCACAGTTTACTCTCAAGCACTTCGACTAGTGGCCAGATGTGGCATTGCAGTTGAGAACCGTTGGTCACCGCCATTGCCACATGCGGGATTACCTGTACCCATAGGTGCTTTGCAATATTCCTGCGCGTATTCCACTTCCTTATATGGTCATTCTGCCAGTGACGTTATCCAGGTGTACCAACATCCGGTCACATTTGGATGAGTCACTCACCTGGCGCCTGTGCCCTAATACCTGGATCAGGTGGCCTACGTGCGTACCTGATCATGCACAGTGAAATCCGTCCCGGCGAAGAGGAAGCAATGGCGATTGCATTTTGATGGGTCTTGCACTGACAGATCTCCTGCACGCTAGCTAGCTGAGCCCAGCTCTGCAAAAGAGGCTACAATGTGTTCCAGCTAAGTAAACTGCAAAACCATGAACTAGGCGTGGAAGATAATATGAGCGGACTTCAAAGAGATTGACGTGTGCTTGCGGTTCTTCTGGTGTTTTTCCACGTCTATACTAACTATATTTGGGGTGCTGTGAGTGGGGCCCGGGTATACGCGCATGGGTGCATATGGGTGCAGATGCGAGGGTGTCCGCAGGCACGTATATAGATGTGTGTACTGTTTCATGTGTGAATGCGTGTATGCGTGTCAAGGCAAAATGGACACATTGTGGGGCGAAAATCATATATCGATGCAGATTTTTGTCACATAGCTGTTCTGCAAGATAGAGCAGCCGGACCAAAAAGCTCACTTTCTGATCTTGGGCCAAGCAGAGATTCAAACCCCCGTGGCCCCCAGTCAAAGTCCAAGACTCTAATTATGTCACCACACTGCCTCATCCCTTACAACGTATTTTACAAGTGAAAATAGGGATTACTAGTATACTGGCTGGCCCAAAAGTAGGCATACAGTTGTTTAGAATGTTGATGGGTGGCGTCAGAATGCCAGTTGGGAAGAGTATACTGTATGCCTACTTTTGGGCCACTTGGTATAGGCTGAGAGTGGTGGTCTATCTCATCAGTGACCATGGCTCTCCTCCTCTGCAATTGGCACAACTAGATGGGACCGCTGTCTCTTTGGTTTGATGTTTTCTCCGAGAGCCTCACAGACATTCCAAACAACCATCTATTAGAAGTAAAGGTTGGATCCAAAGTTTCCGTTCTGCATGTGGAAAGTATTTTTTTTTCCTGTTCACTGAAGCCCAGTTTACCTTGAATTAGGGTAGAGCACTGCTCGGGAAAAGTGAAACTGAATCCAATGAAGTTCTTTCGCTTGTGCAAACAGAAACATAAGGACTGTTTCAGAATCTCTGTTATTATCGTAGCATTGTGCAGAGTTTTTTGTGTGAATGCTTCTGCAAGGTTTTGCAGAGCTGGTGCTATTTTCTTTCCATTTATTTTTCTTTGGATCGAACTGTGTGTGTTTGTGTGTATTTTAAGAATGCTTTTTGCTTTGCAGAAAACGTAACATCCTGTCCATAGTCTAGTCCACGCTCCTTTTCATTTTTGAATAGCTAAGATTTTCCCCTCCTCTACAGTTTTGATAGCTGGCACCATTGATTTAAACAGAAACCTAAGACTGATGCCAAGTGTGTTCTCTTGATAAATAGCATTCCTGTGAAGTAGGTCATCTTTGGTGCTTTGGAACAATTTGTGGGACACACACACACTAATCTATCAATTCACCCCATCACACCGAGGCACTATATTATGCTTTCTCCCTGAGTTTCTAAAGGTTGCTCTCAGGGCGTGTATCTGAATGGACCTACTCAACACTTAGGCCCAATCTGCACGGAGGTGCCTTCCAAAGCCGGTTCAGTTTAAAAACATGTTCATGCATTTGAATTTGCTCCTCCCACGGCACCCGTAGCCAAGTAATGCGGTCTATCCGTGAGGGGAAAAAAAATCTTCACAGGACAAACAGCACCCGAAACCGCACCAGCTAGGGTATATATGGGTGGAGTCCTGCAACTAGAATAGAACGTCACCAACTATTGTGACGTGATTAGTTTCACTCTATCGTGTCACACACTGGCTGAATTCGGACAACACGATAGTCAATGGTGGGTTAATAATCAATTTTACAGTTGTTCATCTAGGGGGTACTCCCCACACAATATGGTAATGAATAATCAACTGTGGTGTGGATTAGGATCAGCGCTGAGTTGACTATGGCAGCATTCGGACGACACGATAGTCAATACAACTGACAATTGTTTCCTCCCCCCCAGTTGCTTATTGTGTCATCCGAATTCAGCCACTGTTTTAACGTCTGTATAAATGTTACAGCAGTATGATGAATCTTCTCTCCCCCCCCCCCCCCCTTTGTTCTCTGCTCATGCACAGTTGTGCCCTTATGTTTCCCAGCTTTGGAAACAAACCAAAGTCACAGACACATTTTCTGAATGTAAGAATTGAGGTGTCTAGAAGCAAAAATAAGCCCTTGGCCCAGCTTTGGGAGTCACTGGCTTCTTTGGTGATATGTGTTAGCTGTTGAATCTGCCTTGAAATGCCACTGTTTTGTCTCTTTCCTTCTGGGCAGGAAACAGATGCATACCGCTACACAAGCAGCTATTTCCAAAGTCATGCCACTACTGTTCAACCTGTTAGTGCCATCTAGTGGAGGCCTCTGTCATTTGGCTTGCAAGGTCCTCCGACGTGCCGGCAGAACTGATACTTTCATAGCCGTCTTAAGAGGACTCTTGGGTTTTGCTACCCATTGAGAGCTGACAAATTACCTGTATGATGCCCATGTTTCTAAATAGGTAAAATATGTGCGTATTTTACCTATTTAGGTATATACTTTAGTGGATAGCTGAAACAATGTAATGTATGAAGTGAGTCTTGAGTTTGGTTGTTGAAACGCATTAAGGAAAATTATGCAGGCTCTTTATAATTAAATGCCTGTCACACACCTCCCTTTCTTGTTGGAAGTAGAATTGTCCTGTTTTGTGTACAAGCAGATATAGACCCTTCAAGTGATCTCCTCCTTTGATTTCTCTGTGTTAGGTGTAAAATAATAATAACAACAACAATAAATAAATAAAGTAATTTTTTTTATCGCCTGAAGGTTGAGCAAGATTTGTAGGTATCCAAATGCATGTGATCTGTCCTCTTCCCTTAGCTTTTTTTTTGGTGGGGGGGGAAGAGATGCCCTCTAGTAATTACATCTTGCAAATGGAAGATATTTCTTTCTTAATTCTGAAAGTAAAGTTACATATTACCTTGTATAAGCATGGCATGCATTATATCCTCATTGAAAGTTTCAGTTCATCCATTACAGCACAAGTGTGCAGCCCATGAACTGTGGCTGCTCCTGGCGCAGCTATGAAGCTGGCATAACCCCATGTACTTTACCCCACAGCCCAGCTGATCTGCAGTTTGTGGGGGAACACAGCAATTTCACGGGGGATCACTGGGCGATGGGAGAGATGAAAGGTTCTCCCGAAACCTAGTGATCCTACTGCTGATTTAATTTTCCGGATCTTAGTTTATTTCATAAGTTTACCTCCTGTTATCCTGCGCCAATAGTTGTAAGATAACTTCTTTATTTAATACTCCTCCATGGGTTATTTTGGAGCTAAATTATTTGACACCATTTTTCAGCTGGATGACACCAGGATATAGGCACATTAAAAAGGAGTACCTTCACCTGGAATTCCTGCAGTTACAGAGAAATGGCACAAAATGTTTCGTCAGCTGCAGTTTGATCTGTATTTTCACGCTAGATTAACTTCATAGGGAAATTCTGATTTGAAAATAGAGAAACAGCCTTTTTTTTGCAGGGGAATTGGGTTGACAGTGGAATTTATACTTTAGATCAGTTAATAGGATCAAACGATTTCAATACTGTGGTATAGACGCCACTTATCAGCTAGTGCTGTGTGGTAATATAAATTGCAGCCCTTTTTAGTGTTTGTATATGGTCCATCAGTAATGAGTGTTTCAGCACCCTTTATATTATTGGAGGAATTAATTTGATCTCTACAGAAAGCTAAGCCTACAATAGTTGTTTATAAATGTCTTTTGGAATGTAATAAAATGCATTTTCAGTAAGTTAGAGAAGACTGGAATAGGGAATTGGGATGGTCTATACAGTCTAATAAATGGAAAGTTGCCTTAGCTTCCATATGTACAATTCCTGTGGATTTAAAATTGAGGCTGATTCAATGAAAATTGATATTTTGTGTATATTGGATGCTACAGAGGCTGGTTAAGAAGGAGTTGCTAGTATCTGGACAATGCATTGCTGAGGCTTATGATGGGGAGATACTCTGCAGCGGCTTCTTTCTAGTTGAAAGTTATTGCCCACATAAATGTTGCTCTTGAAAAATCCATGATAATTGCAGATGCTCATGCACTTTTATTCCTGTGGTGTGGCGATTAACACACGGAGACCAAAACACATGAAGAGGCTCATATTTCAAACCTGGAAGGATAAACACCCACCAGCTATTATACAATGGCCAGAAGAATTTTCTGCTCTCGCTGCATTTGAACGTATATCCTACAGTTGTAGATGGCATTTTTATTTAGATAGTTTGTCTGCTTATGTTAACGTATAAATCTGAAACAGAAATAATTGAATCTTTTTTCCCCTCTTGGTTTTTTTTTTTAATTGTCACGATGATGTTGCAAATAGTTTTGAGAATTGATTTGGTTTTGTTGTTGTTAACGTTCCTTCTGTTGGCGTTGTTGTTGGTAATTTCCCCCTCTCTGTTATTTTGTTTTTATTGTTATAATTGCAGATAAAAGAAAATAAACAAATTTAAAAATTCAAAGTTGACATTTTTTGAGAAAACAATGACTTGAGTTTTTTGTTGCTTGTTGTGTTTGTTTTGTTTTGTTTTGAGGCACAAAGTTCCATGCCTAGGCAATCAAAATGCTCTGCCAAGAAGCCAAGTTCTATGATAGATAGATAGATAGATAGATAGATAGATAGATCAAATTGTATAAATTTGCATACTTCTGCTTATACTGATCCCAGAAAGAGGAGGGATGTGGATGTTCTGCCCTGAACCTTAGAGATCTTATTCAACCTTTCCCATACATTTTCCAAGAATATCTTTGCTGTCATGAAGTCTAGAAACTTGTATCTAGGTTTTTATACTTGTTTTTAAAGGATCAGTGAGAACTGACCTCAGGAAATGATGCCCTCCTCCCACTCTCACATCCTGCCCTTCTGTGCCTTTCTGTAGAATCTTTTGAGTGGTGTTTCAAGGTGATAATTCAAAGTGATATTTGATCGGTATAAGCAGAACAAATTCTCATTCTTTATCTTTTTTGTTTTGTTTTAGGGTGTGCTGTCTGACTTATCTAAAATTACCCGTCTCCCTGGCTTTGACCCTGTGGTCCTTATCTTGTTTGTTGGAGGGATAATGTTCATTCTGGGATTTGCTGGCTGTATAGGAGCCCTGCGGGAAAACATCTGCCTCCTGAAATTCGTAAGTAGTTGGATTGTGGGGTGTATGTTTTGCATTTAATATCTGCTGCTTTGGGGTGAGAATAGGTGGATATGTGGTTCAAGTACAGAAAACACAAGTTAACAAGCCACAAAGAAATACAGATCTGTGTTCCCATTAGCCCAGACATTACATGGAAATGCAGTTTATTTGATTTTCATGCAGTTCTGTTAGAACTAGATTAAATAAAAGCATCCCAAATTATAACAGTCAGGTTAATCAACACAATTTTAGTTGATTGATTCGTGAAAGCCAATTCTACTTGGTGGGGCTGCGAGCTTACTTTAGTTCTGGAGCATTAATGTAATGAAAAACCAAATTCCTCCTTTCATCCTGTTGGAAGTATTAAATATCTCTCTTCTCCCTTCATAATCATAAGGCACCTATGTTGCGGTTTTTATTTGTGTATACAATGTATGAATCACCTTTCTACAATAAAACATCCAAGGCAATCGGCCATAAAAGTAAGAAGTGGTTTCATATAATTGGTTGACCTATAAAATGGCTAAGATGGCAGATGATTAATCAACTTAAAATTAATACTTGGACATGCTATGGAGCTTACTGAAATAGCCCTATAGCATAAAAAATCAGCATCTGCATTCAGGCGCTGTCTGACACTACAAAACGCACACCACAACAGCTTAAGATGGCATCTTAAACCGCTACCAGAGTGCGTATGGCTAGGCTGTTGGAATTGTCATCTGTCAGATACATATCTTCTGCCTGGGATTGTTTATGCCCAGCTGTTTATTGGGAAGAGATTCTTAAGATCCTTCTCGAAATGACAGTTTATAGTTGTATTGCTATCCGCATAGAAGGATATAAGGTAAAGAATAAAGATAGGGAGGGTGAAGATAACATCTACAATTGTAGTGGAAAGAAGTGGTTTCCACTCACTTCTACCACTCTAGAATGTGTATCTAGGAAGTTCCCCCAGATTCCATCCACGAAGAAATGGTGCGTGAAGGCCCTAGCTGTAGTGAACATTTGTGGTGGTTCACCTGAGGGGGATGGGAAAGGTAATATTGACCTTGTCGTAATGTTGGTAGCTCTTTATTACATATGGAAATAAATATATTGAAGAGCATTATATTCTACCTTTGTGGTGACTAAGGTAGCTAACAATCCATATGGTACTTTAGTTTTTTGTGGCTGTATTAACATATTTCTCTGTTTTAATTGTAGCCTTCTATGGGCCTGTTCAGACAATACGCTAAGCTATGGTTAGGCTGCTAGCCCTTTTGCAGCAAATGCTAAGTGAGCATGTTTAAACTATGGTTATGTAAACACCATGGTTAGGAATGGTTCACATGACACGCTAAGCCATAATATTGAGTTCAAAATGCTTAACTACTGTGGCTTAGCATGTCATCTGAACAGGGTCTGTAGGGTTTGAAATTAATCTCGCACACACAAAATGCAACAAAACATGGAAAATCCATATTAAATCATCATGAATTACTGAGCGGAAGAGACAAAAGGCTCAGAGAGCTTTTTTAAAAAGCTAAAATGAATTTAGTTTCTCTCGTAGCTTAAATAAATGGGGCATGTGGATTATCACAAAAATGTTAACTCTATTTTAAAGCTCACATATTTCAGAAGATTCTGTTTCCTTTGCCTAGCCTTCTTGTTTTGTCGCCTAGTACTCTTAAGTTATGATACAGAGTCTTAACACATTTCACAGATGGCTACAACCAAAGAACATACTGTTCTTTCACATGACTTGGGGGCAGGGGCTAGGAGGACGGGGGTGATCCCATTCAGTTTTGGTTTTGATGAGCGTTACTTGAAAATCCTTGTTGGCCTACCTTGGTGGTCTTCAGGGAGAGCCCTTTCCATATCACTCTGACCTCGTTCAGACAATAACAGAATCCATAGTTAACAAACCATGGACTGTTTGTGAACGTGAGCATGCATGCTTAGTCTCACATGCTTCCTCTCACCAAACAACTCCTTTCCTTGGTGGTGGTGGTGGTGGTGGTGGTGGTGGTTATTATTATTAGTAGTAGTTACATTTTTATATCGCCCCATAGCCGAAACTCTCTGGGCTGTTTACAAAGATTAAAAGACTGACCGTTAAAAATCAATATACAAAATTTTAAAGCATAAAAACATAAAAAACAGCTAACATTTAAAACAATTTTTAAATTCTCAGCCAGTTGCCATGTGTGAATCCGGCACTCTGGGTTGTATAGGGTTAAAACAACAACAGAGTATTAACCCATGGTTTATTGTTAATATTTTGATTTCTGTAATGCCTATAAGAGCTCAAGTTGTCTGAGCGGTTCACAACAATTAACAATTTTAACCATGGGTTGTTTAATTGTCCGAACTGAGTCATTGTATGCCAAGGAACTTCAATGCGTTGCGGAGAATTCTGAGCACAATTTAGGATATTCAGTGGGGAACTAGCCAGACAGATGTGAATTAAGTGTGTGCCCAATGCTCCGCCATCCCTCTATATTGATATTGGAGGGGAAGACCAGTGGCAAGCTGTGGGCAACCTCCCTTTCAGGGAAATACGATCATAATTAGTGATCTTCTTATTGAGGAACTCCTTGTTAAACTCCTGAAGAGCTTCCAAGGGTCCCTGGAGCACAGTTGAAAAATAACTGGCCTAGTTCTATTTCTGAACACAATATCATTCCTCTTCCCTTAACCCACTCCGTGTCTCCCTTTTGCAGTTCTGTGGCACAATCGTGGTCATTTTTATCATGGAGTTGGCGGTGGCACTGCTGGCTTTCTTGTTCCAAGACTGGGTGAGGGACCGGGTGGAGAATTTCTTCAAGAACAATATTAAGTCTTACCGGGATGACATTGACCTGCAGAACCTCATAGACTCGTTGCAGAAAATAGTAAGCCGTTTCAATCAATTGTCCTTAACCTGCAGAGTTCTTTTTAAAATTGTGAAGCTAGTATCGAACGATAGACTTTTTCCCCCTTTTTCTTTTTTAAAATCCTTGAGTAAGAGGAGGATGGACGAGGATGAGCGGCAGGGGAGGTAATATTGGCACTGTGTCAGAAGGCCAGAAAAAGAGAGGTACAGCCATACCGCATGCAAGGGAGGGCAATGTGTTGTTCTGCGATCCTTGCTCTAATTTTATGGAGCCTTCTTTACCCTAATGTCAAGAACGCCTGCCTATGACCAGATTTGCAGCAGATCAGATTCTCTAATCCAGATGTTATTGGGCTCCAAGTTCCATCATCCCTGTCCATTGCTCATGCTGACTGGGGCTGATGGGAGTTTTGAGTCCAGTGCCATCTAGATTTCCCCATCCCTGCCCTAGGCCAGAATTTTCAAAAGATTGCTTTCCTTCCATACTCTTCTTGACCACCACTTTCAGAACATGATTGGTTGGGATACAAGACCAGGAGAGCTACTGTTGCGTCACCCAGATTGTGGAACTTCCTCCCTAGAGAGGTTTGGTTGGTTCCTTCTCTCTTCAGCTTCAGGTGAACTGCGAAGACCTTTGTATTTCACCAAGCTTTTAGTGTGGTTTAAAGTTTTGTCTGCATGTTTTTATGCTGACTTGTTTTATGCTGCTCTTGGCTTTATTGTATGAAATTGATTTTAATCACTTGGCTCTGCTTCAGGCCATTCAAGCTCATTCTCATAGTGTTAAAACCATGGCTTGACATTGAGTACAAATGTGGCCATGATTTGGCATTGAGTGGTGTAGCTGTTACAGGAGTCCTAGGTTGATCCACACCCAGCTATAGCCATGAACCTCTCTGGATGACTTTGGATTAGTCACACTCTCTCAGCCTAATTACCTCACTGGATCATAGTTAGGATAAACCTACGTCTGACACCTTGAGCACTTTGAAGGAAAGATGGGATGCATATATAGCAAAACAGAACATACTATTAAAATAACGATGACACCAGAGGGCCAAGCTACTTGACCAGCATCTTAGTGATGTATTTGTTGCTGTGCTATTTGAATGATGACAGGGAGGAGGTTGTAGTCTAGAATTGAGCTAGTTTTATACATGCAGTGGACATTTTTTTTTACATGGAGTGGACATTCAAATATTTATTGCCCTCCCTCCAATCCGGAACCCAGGAACAGATGTGTCACCTGCTGTTTATGTATCTTGTCTTTATGTAGGTAGATCTCCCCCTCCCACAGTTGCACCAACCCAACGAAATAAACTCGTAGAGAGCGTGTTTGCACCTTAGCGGTGCTGCAAATGCGCGATGCCTGTCTCTAAGTGCAACCGATCAAACCTTGTTTTCCACTGGGAGAATATTTCCAGTCCTTCTGCTTGTGTTGTTTAGAATACACAGTTAGATTCCTATCGCAAGGAGTTGTTGTGAATATTGAATTCTTTAGTACGTCGCTATTGTTACACAGAGTATATCTTTATATCTTGCAGAATCAATGCTGTGGTGCCGAGCATCCAAATGACTGGAACCTGAACATTTACTTCAACTGCAGTAGTGAAAGCAAAAGCCGGGAGAAGTGTGGGGTCCCATTTTCCTGCTGCATCCCAGCTCTTGACGTGAGCTATTTCCTGCCCGCTAGGTTCTTAAAGTAATAAAGCAGATTGGGAAGGGAAGTGTTTTCCGATGGGGATGTGTGTATGTAAAATGTCCTCTGAAGTCTTGAATGCGTGATACTCCCCGATACTTTTCATACTGGGGTTCAGTGTTTAAAACAAGACATGAATACAAATCCGGTTATGGTTGATCAACTGTATTAACTCTTCCTTTTTTTCCCTCTCTCTCGTCAGCAAAAAGTTGTAAACACACAGTGTGGCTATGATGTCCGGGATCTGGTGAGCATTTCCTGTGTTGTTCTTTTTTCTCATTCTTCCCCCTTCCACCGCCCTTTTCGCTGCCCCACAGTAGTGTAGTAGATAGGGTCAGCTTAAAGAAAGCATCAGCCAATGAAATGAACAGATTTTTGTGCAAGAAACCAGGAGAGGCATGAAGTGTCCTTTCGTATCCACTGCCATAGCAAGTAGCCTTTCCAGAATCATGAGGGAAACTGTACTTCGCAAACGTATGTCTTTCCACTGCTTGTCTTTGTCATCTGCCATCAGCATGTGCTTGAAATGTGGAGTAGTTTCCTGTCTCCATTTCAGTGTGCCGTGGCTTACTGGGATGACTGGTAAAATGACTGGAGTTTGGATGTGTGGACTTACGATGTACTGCTTTTGTACTGTTTTTAAATTGTTATGAAAGTTCTATTTGAGGTGTGTGTTGTCTGGCTACCTATCAATGTACGTTCTCTGGGTGGCTTACAGAATTGACAATGAAATACAGTCTGTGTGAACTAGCTTATAGCCAGGGCTGTGTGTGTGTTGTGATTCCACAGGAGTGCAGAAGAAGCGCAGATGATAGCAGGTGAAGAATTCACATTTCTGAGAGTCTTGAGCTCTGTTCATGTGTTATGCCCGTATATGAAATAAACTATGTAAGGCGTATGGGGCTGTATACACCATCCATCTGGCCTCTCTGTTCCTCACCTTGCTGCGTTGAGCAGGGTTCTGAATTGCCTAGAGGGTTCTGCTCATGTTCAAGTGAACACAAGTAGACGCCCCCTTCAGACCTTACTACTCAATGCCGCAAGTGTGAGGATGGGGGTTTGAAGGGGGCAGGGGAGCATGCGCAGCCCCCATGTTCCTTACATGGGTTCAGATTTCCTGTTCAGCCAGTTTCTAGCCTTTACAGTTTTGAAGAAATGCTTTTGAAGAGTATGGATAAGGCTGCTGAAATCTAGAAGCCAAAGAGGTGCCTGGATATGTCTTCAAATGGTTGGGGTCAAAGCTTCCCAGTGTCTTGCATCTTCCATAACAAGCAAACCCAGAATGTGTATTGTGTTTTATGCTTTGTAAGCTGTTTTGAAGGCATTGCTGAGGAGCAGTGCAGAAGTCAAATAATTATAATGAATGTAGCAAGTTATGAGAAAAATAAGAAATTGGGCAACTTGCTCAGATTCTAGGATCCAGCTTTTCTAGGTGCAGAATTTAAATTACATTTAGCGCAGCCCTGCCCGTAGCAGAAAGATTCCCATTCTTGTCTTTTGAATCAATTCCTTAAAAACAGAGCAAATATCAAAAAGGAGATACCTGTCTATAATATTTTTCCCCACTTCCCGTTTTCCTCTTCCAGAGTGAATCCGTTTGGCATACACGCATCTTCACCAAAGGCTGCATCCCTGCTCTGGAAGCCTGGTTGCCCCGGAATATTTACATTGTGGCAGGAGTCTTCGTTGCTATTTCATTACTGCAGGTGAGTAGTGGCTGGCCTGTTCAGTTTATAAATCCATTTCTAACTGGGTCATGAATGGATTTTCTTCTGCCTACTATTTCATGTTTTGGGAGATGACTAATTATTAGACAGGAACAGCAATATTAATGGATTAGGTGTTTCTCTTGGAATTTCAGTATAGCTCTGTTCCTCTTCTCCTGTTCTGCCCTTGAAATTTGCCACTGTTCTGGTAGATTCAGACTTTCAAGAAGTCTTCCCCAACCTGACTCCTGCCAGATGTGTTGGGCTACAACTCCTATCATCCACATTGTCCAATACATTTGGTGGGTGTGAGGTTGGAGAAGGCTAGTGTAGACCGTTACTTGTCACAAGGAAGCTCATGATGAGAGAGCTTTGGACTCTCTGAACTTTTGACTACAAGGCCAGAGTTTGAAGAACCTCCAAGCATGGGGAAAAAAAGGAGCTGCAGGGGCTGGAGTCTACGCTATAGATGTTCTGAAGCTTCTGCAAAGGAGTCCTAAAGGATTGTAAGAATCCACTGGATCTCAGTATTTCAGGGGGGTGGAGGGGAGGGGAGATCCTTCTGTAGTGCCAAGGGTCTGGGTTTGCTTATTTTTAACTAAGCATGTCAAATTCTTCACATTTAAATAGTTTTAGCATCATGCAATTCTACCTCACCCCATTTAGCTGGAGACAGTTTATAGAGAAGTCATTGGCTCAATTCGGACAACACGTTAAGCAACGGTTGTTAAGTTAAACAACCGTCAGTTGGTTAGCTCAACGTGTCATCCAAATTCAGCCACACAATGGATAAACAACCCATGGTTGGTTAAGTTGGAGTTTTAAGCAACTGAGTTAAACAACTCGCTTGCGAGTTGTTTAAAAGTTAGTCAATTGACTAACGTGTTGTCCGAATTCAGCCGCTAGAGGTGTGTGGGTTAAACAACTGAGGTGAGTACGTTAACACAAAACACCATAGAGGAGAGCAGCAGAAAGCGGGCGGCCGCTCAGGCACGCTCGCAACAGACCACTGGTATCGCCGCCATAGCAACCAGGATGCCTGCCTCCCCCACCAGGCAGCTGGCACGGAGCTCAACAAGGGGCCGGCTCCTGCACGAGCTCACACAGGGTGCCCAGTCAGCTACCCAAACGGAAAGGGAAGCACACCAGAAGGGCAGTACGGCAAAGGGGGGGAGGGGGAGACGGAATAACCAAAAACCCCAGGCGCCCTGGAGCAAGAGGCAGCCCCCCCCCACCAACTGGGAGAACCGCACTCCACCCGAAGCAGACGCCCACCGCACCCCCACCGCACCTCCACCTCCACCCTTGCTTCACCCAGAAGGACGAGGGCAGGGGAAGCAGTGACTAGAGAGCCCCCCCTCATCTGCCCAACACGGCCGGTCAGCGAGCCTTTGCCAGGCCCTGAGAACCCCGTTGGGGAGCGTCGCGCCCGTGTGGAGGCATCCCAGGTGCGTGAATGCATCAGTGCCTGGATCTGGCTGCGCTATCCCCACCCCCTGTGAGCGTCGGCTGTGGAATTCCATCTGTGGACTGGCATCTCTCCCTGGCATGCCGTCCCTCTCCACCACATCCCCTTGGCACGTTCCGTGCTTGGCTCCCTGGGGGTGTGGCCTTGGCCGTCCCCTCTTCACCGCTGTGTCTTCCAGCCGCCTCCTCCCTTCCCGGGGGCGACTGTCCTTTCCGTAGGTTCTGCCCTGGCATAGTGGTGCCCATGTGCCTTATTGCCCATGTCTGAGCTCCCTGCTGAATAAAGTTTTCTATGCCACCCCACTCTTGCCTTCTTTCCTGTGTGTGCGAAAGATGCTCTAGGAGGGAGGGGGGGTTGGGGGCTGGGGCGTGGGTGCCAATGTTGGAATTGCAGTGCTGGGCATGGAGTGCGAATGTTGTATTGGTGCTGCCGTTCCTCCTAGCAGCCTCTTTGCCCGAGGCTGCTGAGTTCCGCCCACTGACTGAGGCAGCCAATGGGGTTTGGGAGGCATGTCCTGCATCGGCTACAATGGCGGCGCCCATGGTTTTCGGCCGCAGTGTGTGCTGGGATACCTGCTGGAGGACTGACGGAGTTCGATAAGCGGGGAAAATGGCAGTCAGAACCGAGTACGTTATTAACCACCAGGGTGGTTAAAAATTCTTTGCAGCGCCTGCTGCAGCGTGTCGTCCGAATTGAGCCCACCTTTTTAACACACCGTCAGTGGGTTAATTCCCCTCAGTTGCTTAACGTGTTGCCCGAATTGAGCCTGTATGTAATTTATTTTTTAAAAGGTCTGAGATTTCCAAACCAAAGTTCATGACACTGGGCTGTTCAGTGAGTTAGTATTGCTGTTCAAGAACTTCCAAAAATGGCAAATGGATTCTAGGTCAGATGGTTATGCCCCTGACTGTCACTTCCATTGCTGAAGGGTCAGATGGCAGTGATGAAGAAATGGGGCAGGGGGCAATTCCATGGGTGTCCACTGCAGACAACGAACACCCAGGAGGCATGCCCTGTTTCTACACTGTACCTCACAGAGCTACCACATTCACACCTGGCCAGATTTAGAGGCCTAGTGTGATGATAGCAGCTGTGGGAAGCGGGGAGAGACCCTCAAATGCAAATACCATTTGGATATCATTGAAATTTCATGGGACGTGGAGTCAAAGTAGAATCTAAAAGGTTGGGAACAGATTGTGGCAGAACCTTCATTGGCTTTTCGGACTTCTTGATGCTAGCGTCCTGACAGAAAATGGTTCTGCTGGCTGGGGCCATGAAATACTGTCTTGCTGGTCACCTTAACAATATCATTCTGGTTTTTTTCCCCTCTTGGGTCAAGAAAATAATTCAGAGAGTTGTCTTTGCATATATTGGAGAGAGAGGGGGAGAGAGATCTCTTCTCAATTCCTGTGCAGTCGTTACTGCCTTCTGAAGAGCAATAAACAGATTCTGCAGACTGAAACGGCAGAACGCTTCTAAGTTAAGGACACAAACCTCAGCTTTACAAAGCAATGCAACCTTTTTCAGTGGGTTCAGCACAACAAAACCTCATTCGACCTAAACCGCTCAAAACTGAGAAGTCCTAATGATTTTTCTTTTAACATTAAATAGTTTTTGCAGCTGGCTTTTATAGCATCCCAGAACCCTTAAGACAGTTTTCAGTCCCTTCCAGGCTGCATGTAACAGACTACATGAATATGTCTCTCTGCTTTTTATCTTCAGGAAGAGCACCATACTATGGCTCAATTCGGACGACACAATAAGCAACTGAGGGGGGTGGGGAAACAATCATCAGTTGTACTGACTATTGTGTCGTCCGAATGCTGCCATAGTCAACTCAGCGCTGATCCTAATCCACACCACGGTTGATTATTTATTACCATGTTGTGTGGGGAGTACCCCCGAGATGAACAACTGTAAAGTTGATTATTACCCCACCATTGACTATCGTGTCGTCCGAATTGAGCCAATGTCTCTCTTCTAAACTGTACTTGTTTTGTGTGCCTCTTTCTTTCCTTTGTTAGATATTCGGGATTTTCCTGGCCAGGACACTGATTTCTGATATTGAAGCTGTGAAAGCAGGATTCCGTTTCTGAAGATAAAAGTAGAGATCATGTGTAAAGACAGATCGACTTTCCCTGCTCTTACCTTGACAGCAAAGAGAAAGGAAATGAAACCTGGCACCCAGAAAAGATTTGAGGCATCTAGAGCTTAAAGCCATAATAGTACTTTTTAAAAACATAGAGCTGGATGCTGTCTTGCTTAGCTACAAGCCAGGGCTGAGAAATGCCAGCTTCTCTTTCACCCACCTCGTGAATTGTTTTGCAACTCTGGTCTCTTGGAGGAAAGCATATTTATCTTCAGCCTTCCGTACACAATGTGAAGACTCAAGCGGGCAGGAATAGCACTACCAGAAGCTCCTACCATAAAGTGATTACTATCCAGGAAAGCGGTCTTGGTTCTCCCTTTACAGTTGTTAGAGATTAGAATGTTCACATTCCAAATGTTGATCAATGCCTGGAAGAAAGTCCCATGATACTAAATGATTACATCCTAGGGAAGGGTGGGGTGGGGGAAGGTATATGAAACACCTTTGATATTGAAAACTTGTTCAGGGAATGTTCTGCATGTTGACAAATTGAAGTACACGCTGTGTCACTGTACACTTTTTAAAAGGAAGCCATGTTTGTACAGAGGTGGGTGGGGAGACTCCTAATGTTGCCCAAAGTCTTAATGGGGACTTCAGCTGTACAGAAGGAGGAAGTTCCTCTTATTCGGACCAGATCTAATGTATCCATTTCAGGAGCAAGAGATCCAGAAAGAACACTGGAGTTATTTCAAAAGGTCTTGCATCGTCTTGAAAATCCTTGCCCACGTGGATTTTTATATATATAAAAAAGTCATCTGTACATACAATAGCATCAAACCACTGACCTATTTGGAAAGGTCAAGACTGGATTCTCATGGCATTTCTTCCTTTCAGAACGGTGTAATATGGCCTTATTTATAGACATTTGAACAGGAAAATGTGCTCTCACAATTTTGCTAACACTTTTCCTTATACTACTAATTTCTACAATTATTTACCTGCTGGACTGAAGTGGCTTGTTTTGCTAGACACACGGAAGGAAACATCCACAGTTCCATCTGTTTGCTCCTGAACTTGTATCTGTTACCTTTTTTTTACAATAGTGTGTTAACACTGTGGTCTAAGCTAAAGTTCCTTAGAGATTATGCAGGTTATTTAAAGGTTCAGTGGTATTTGAATAATGCAGTGCTCGAAGAAGGAGGAGGAGGAGGAGGAAGAGGAGCAAACATGTCAGTCATTTTCACTCCAGGCAAGTGCTCTGGCAAATAGAGGCGCTTAGACTTGTCCTATATCAGAATAAGGCCAAAGTAGATCTCCTGATGTTTTTTGACTTCAACTCCCAGCTTTCCTGACTGTTGGCCATGCTGTTTGGGGCTTCTAGGAGTCCAAAACATCTGAAAATCTATGCCCAGCCCTGCGCTATAGCAGCCTTCCCCAATCAGATGTGATGGGAATAAAACTCCCATCATCCCTGGCTGAGGATGCTGGGAGTAGTCCAGCACATCTGAGGGGGGCACCAGGTTGGGGAGAGCTCCTCTAGAGCCTGCCTGAAAGTGAAAATGGAAACCGTGTTGCATTTCTCTTTTAAAAGTAGAATTGGATTTTGGCCTGGTGGGCCATGTGCCCTTCCTTTCATGCAAGTAGTTTCATTTGACCCTCACTGAAATGGATTCCGTGTGCCTTTAGGTTTTTTGGACCATGCCTCAGTCATTCCAGTTGAAATGCCTCTGTAAGATACGGCGCTAGACAATGGAGTAAATGATGTGTTTCAAGGACCATTAGAATAACTCCGCTTTGGGCTTCTGCCTAGGCTGCAATCCTATACACACTGATCTGAGAGAGTAAGTCTGAATGAACGTAGTAGGGCTGGCTTCTGAGTAGCCATGCATAGGATTGCCCTGAAAGTTCAGTGCTTTGAATCCCTTGAAAACAACAGGAGAGCTTCTAAACATGCGCTTAACTCTCCCTTAAAAATGAGTAGGACATAAATGTGCTTAACTTCAGCTGAATGGGCACTGCTTTTCATATTGCCCGATTTTTCAGGGACTGCAGACTTTCCTGCACTGTCTAACACACGTGATAAAGTCTGTATTTGTGTAATTTTGTATCTTATTTTTTTTTTACTGCATGTAGAATACGCAGCAACGACAAAAATCCAGTGTTTGTGTGAATCTCTTTTAAAGTGAAACATTTTTCTGCCCAAAACACTAGGCAATACTGTTTTATATAAAGCTGGTTTTAAAACAAACATTACCTTGAGGATTTATAAGCCCATTTTCATGGACGAACATTGCCAACATGTGGAGCACTGAAACGGATCCCTTAGCGATTTGCCGCTGCAAAGAAAAGCTGTTCCTGCAATATGTGAGATGTTTTTTCATGGGATATGAACAACTCTCTTGTAACATTTTATTTTATTTTTTTTATTTTATTTTTAACCCGCCTCTCCATCCAGATTGAGGTGGGGAACAACAATAAATACAAATATAAAATCATAAAATAGATAAACCATTAATACAGATAAAAACAAATACATTATTAAAAACATCTTAAAATTCAACCGGATAGGCCTGCTGGAAGAGAGCAGTCTTCATGGCTCTCTTAAATTCCAGATGACTGCTAATTTGTCGAATCTCCTCCGGCAGGCCATTGCACAATCTGGGAGCGGTAGAAGAGAAGGTCCTCTGGGTAACACTCGTCAGCCTAGTTCTGGCTGACTGGAGTAAATTCTTCCCAGAGGACCTGAGTGTGTGGGGCGGATTGTATGGGAGAAGGCGATCCCGCAGGTAACCTGGACCCAAACCATGTAGGGCTTTAAAGGTAATAACCAACACTTTATACTTCGCCTGGAAACTAATTGGCAGCCAGTGGAATGATTTTAAGATTGGTGTTATGTGGTCACCCCCAGGTGTACTGGTGACCAACCTCATTTTGAACTCATTGAAGTTTCCGGACTAGACACAAAGGCAGCCCTATGTACAACGTATTGCAGAAGTCGAGCCTCAAAGTTACCAGCATGTGCACTACCGTCTTTAGGTCTTCCAACTCTAGGAAGGGGCACAGCTGGCGTATCAGCCGAAGCTGATAGTAGGCACTCCTAGCCGCTGCATCTATCTGGGCTGTCATTTGGAGCAAAGGATCCAGGAGTACCCCCAAGCTGCAAATACAGTCTTTCAGGGGGGTTGTAACCCCATCCAGAACTGGTTGACACACCTCCAAACCCAGGTTGTGGCCTTTGACAGCAAGCACCTCCGTCTTGTCTGGATTCAGCTTCAGTTTGTTTGTCCTCATCCAGCCCATTACCGCCTCCAAGCATTCAGAGGAGACACACTATCCTTAGCTGACGATGTTGTCGAAGGCATAGAGAAATATATTTGGGTGTCATCAGTGTACTGATAGCACCCTTCCCCATGCCTCCGGATGATCTCTCCCAACGGTTTCATATAAATGTTAAACAGCATTGGGGAAAGGATGGCACCTTGTGGAACACCACATAGCAGCTCCTTCTTTGAAGAGCAGCTATCCCCAAACATCACCATCTGGAACCTGCCTGAGAGATAGGACTGGAGCCACCGAGGCACAGTTCCCCCAATGCACAGTTCCCCCGATTCCCAATCCCCTCAGGCGTTCCATGGTCGATGGTATTTTTGGCCAAGAAGAGAAACGAAATGGTAACTCTGTGTGCCAGAATACTGATCTACTGCCATAGAATCATAGAATAGTAGAGTTGGAAGGGCCTATAAGGCCATCGAGTCCAACCCCCTGCTCAATGCAGGAATCTTCCTTAAAGCATCCCTGACAGATGGTTGTCCAGCTGCCTCTTGAATGACTCTAGTGTGGGAGAGCCCACCACCTCCCTAGGTCATTGGTTCCATTGTCGTATTGCTCTAATAGGAAGTTTTTCCTGATGTCCAGCCGGAGACACAATAGGCAAGTGTGGCTGGAGGTGATGATGTTCCAGCAGCAGGGAAGCAGAACCTTTGCTTATTGCAGGGATGAATAGTCCTTTGAGGGTAGTCTGACGGTTGGATGCCGGCAGTAGGTGGGGCCAAAGCTGACCATGCGTGGCATTTGCAACATTGTAGGATTTTATACCTTGCTTGTTCTCTGTACCACCATATCTATTTCTGTTTCTTTCTCCTTCTGCCACCCTGTCTCTGCAGGATGCATGAAATTAGCATGAGGGTTGCATGCAGTTCTGGGGCTGGAGGTTCCCCACCCCTGGGCTACTGGTAAAATCCCCAGGCATCCTTATGCCATGACTTCTCTCTCATAGCTCACATAACTACAACTCCTTCCAGAGAGTGGCAGCGAGGCTTTCTGCTGAATGTTTGCTTTATTCTCTGTTACTGCAGCCATAAAAAATGCAGCCTTTCGCATTTGCTTTTAGGAAACAGCAGGATTCTTGGTTACTGATTTATTTTCTTGTGATGGACTCTTTCAGTTTGCCCCAGGTGATTAACTCGCATCAGCAAACTCTCTGCATAACTTAAGGCCTTGGAGTAATCTGTTTGGTGGCATGAGGTTTGGGGGAGAGAGAAAAAAAAAAGGATGCAGGAGGCTGGTAAATGATAATGCTCAGAAGCCATATCGAGGATAATTTCCATATCCCGATCTAGGAAAGAAGCGGCAGCAACGGCCTAGAAGGGTTAAAGAGCCAACAGGCAAATTTCTCAGCGGATGACTATCAAGTAGCACTGTGCATTTAACAGCCAGTGCTGCTAAGAAGGCAGGCTCCCCACTGAGCTTTCCTTCTGGTTGCTGGAAGGCGTATATCAGTACCCCATCCCCAGGAAGCTTCCTGAACAAGTCTCATTGTAATGAATTGGAGTTGTGCCAGAGGAAGCGGTTGTGCACAGAAATGGTCTCCTTCCTTTCTATTGAGCTGTTCTCCTCAAAGACTGTAGCATTTATGATATGAATATTTCCCGAATTTCTGATGGCACCCAAATTCCCCACCCAAATTAAGGTAGATGTACACTTTTTTGTTGTAAGCTGAGGTAGGAAATCTGTGGCCCTCCAGAAACCTGTTGGACTCCCACTCCCATCAGCCCTACACAGCATGGGATGATGGGAGTTGTAGTACAACAGTATCTTGAGGGCCACTATTTGAAAGTATCCGCCCCTGTTTAAAAGTGTCCAGCAGTGACTGGTGCTCAAAGAAGCCTACCATCTAAGTTAATTCCAGAGCCATCTCCTGATGGGAAGAAGGCAAGCCCAGAGCAGTGACCTATGCAGTCTCACAATGGGCAGCCATTTTGGAGGATGTCTTCTATAAGCCTTTACCTATACAAATAGTTTATTGAATCTTGGGTTTTTGTTACATGCAAACCCTGCACTATGGTTTAACTCTGGGTTGTTAGCCACAAACAACCGAGAGTTCACAATGCACCAAGCCATGGGTTTCCTACCTGGGTTGTTTGTGGTTAACAACCCAGAGTTAACCCATAGTGCAGGTTTCACATATAACCCACGATTCAACAGCAGCCCATACTCTACCGTTACTGTGGGCTGTCATTACATGCATACCAGGCCATTGAGATGCTGCTGTTTTGATAGTTTTTTTCTTAATGCATCTGAAATACAAGCATTGATTATATATATATATATATATATATATATTCACTTAGTTTACCAACAAAATGATGAATTGTTTTTTTATATTTTACCCTCTTGATCAAAAATCTGCAGGTGTAGCAACAAAGGAAAATATTTCAAAATCTATATTAAGAAGTTAGTACATGTTATTTTTTTTAAAAAAATAAAAAATTAGCTACCCGTGGCATGCATTGCTATTTAAATTGTGCTCATTTGGAAGTCTTCCATGAGCCATAACCAATCTACTACTGATTAATACTTAGCATTTGTATGGCGTTTTCAAATGTTTAGAGTACTTCATCTAATTATCTTGTAATCTTTACAACAGCCCTGTAAGTTAGATCCATATTTTTAGCCCTATATTGCAAATCAGTAAACTCCGGCTTCTAGCAAGCTCTGCCCTGACCTACCTGATTCTACCCTCCCCAACCCCAGAATAAAGACCAGCTCCAGCAATAGTTTGCTTGGATGTTTGGACAGAAGAGATCAACCCCAAGGTACAGCTTGTTAGCCAAGGCAGTACTTTAATTGCAGCAGTACATTTTGTTGAGAAAGCTGTGATGAATAAGCAGGCTGATACCATGACTTAGGATTCAAAGGGGCTGTGCGCCTCATTCAGTATCTGAAGAGCCATTAGAGCCTGTTTGGCTACATTACCATTGATGTGGCCACAGAGTTTCTCAAGGGTTTCTTTCATCTTTTCCTCTTCAGCTTCTTGTCTTAGGTCACCTAAACGAGATCAAATGTATGTTAATAGGATGGCCAGTAAAAGCTAAGTTAACAAGTGATATGGTACATCTAGGATAGGGATTCCTTGACTGTGAAGCAATGGGGGCTCAAATAGATTGGGCGTAAGTTACATGGCTAGCTCAATGTTTCTTTGTAGTGGGCAGTGTTCTGAAGTGATATTTTGACAGAGTGCAGGTATTTGCTTTTGATGGGGAACAGGGATTCCAAGTCCTGTTTTGTGTATAGGCACTCAGGATTGTAGGTATATGGCTCAGTTGCACCTTAAAATAGGGTGACGAGATAAAATCCAGGTCAGGGCACATGTAACAGTTGTAGAGAAAAGGGAATTTCAGCCAGTGTCATTTGTATGCAATTAGTTCCTGGTGAAATTCCCTCTTCATCACAACAGTTAAAGGTGCATGCACTATACCAGAGTGACCATATACAAAAGAAGGTAGGGCCCCTGCAACTTTAACTGTTGTGATGAAGAGGGAATATCACCAGGAACTAATTGCATACAAAGGACACTGGCTGAAATTCCCTTTTCTCTACAACTGTTAAAGTTACATGAGCCCTGACCTGGATTTTATCTGGTCAGCCTACCTTAAAACAAATCAGTGCCGTTGGTTTAGCTTAAGAGAGCAAAAACATTCCATCCCATCTGTTTGCTGCCATCACCTTGGTCCTAGGACCAGCTGCCATTTTGTGCCTTAGCTCCTTTGCATCAGCCATTCCAATAAGCTGTTATGCAGGAGTTGGATATATGGATTCATTTATTTTCCATGCCCCTTTAGTCTTCTTTCTTTATATTGCGTCTATTGGGCTAAGCCATGTGGTAAAACTCCAGCTCTAGACTGCTTTGGGGTGTAGATGCACAGTAAGTAAGTAAAAAAAATAACAATATTCAAAACACATTGACAAGATAGAAAATGTTCTAGTCTATATGTGTAAGTCTGCTCAACCTGAAGGCAACACAGCTGTCCTGCACAACTTCGCTGAGAGGTCGATTAGCAGTAAATGCTGAATTTCCTTCAGACCACTCTTGAATTATTACTCCTTGCAGCTATATAATGCCATCAATGTGCATGGTGCTTTTCAGAGTTTGAAAGAGCAGGTCCTTACTGTGAGGAACTTACAATACAAAATGAATCGTCTCTTAAGGAACAGATTTTGGCTTAACATTAGGGGAAACTTCTTAACGTGAAGCGCTCTCAGACAGTGTAACAGGAGTGCTGCTTCACTGGATGCATTTAAGCAGAGACTGCACAGCCATCTGGCAGGGATATTATAGCTGCATCCTGCACTGAGCAGGGGGTTGGACTAGATGAGTTGCAAGGTCCCTTTCAATTACATTCTGCCATTTCATGTGATTTCTAGCCAGTTCCTCTCTTTTGAGTCACAGAAGCCTAGAGGCCCATTTGAACTTTCTAGGCCCTTTCTAGGAGGCCACTGCACAATGCATCAGATGACATTACTTCTGGCAGGGCAAAACGTTTGAGAAGTGTTCACTATTAGCATACTTCCCCCTTGCATGGAGGGTCCCCATACCAGCACTACACATTGTGTGAGAGTGTTGGCACTTGAGACTCTCCATGTGATCAGAGATCCTCCTGCATTCAAGGCAAACGCCTTGTCAACCTTTTCAGTGCTCCTTGTGACTTCCCCTTCATCTTTCTGCCCTCATCTCCTAATATGGCCCTGCCCATAAACTTTGTTCCTGACGCTCAATGGCCCTGAGCCACATACTGTTCTCCTAAAAAGAATTTTACGGATTCTCTCTTGCTACCTCTTATGCCTGAATTCCGTCCCAGAATACCTACATAGTGCCACCCCTTGCGTGAAGCTTTTGCCTGTGCCCCTTTGGTTTAGTTACAGTAGGAGACAAAAGAGTTAAGGGCACAATCCCATGTCTCCTAAGCATCTGATGGACATAGGATTTTTCTATTTCTGGGATCCAAGGTCAGAAGCAGGACTCTGACCTTGGAGCTCAGAAACCATGCTGCCTGCTCTCTCCCCTTCCCTGCCCCATGGTAGCCTGGGTGGAGAGAACCATGCCCATTAAGTCTCTGCACTCAGAAATGGAACATGGAGACGGAGAAAAGGGGTGGTCTCAGGCAGGGCCAGACCCATCATTAGGCAAAGTGAAGAAACTGCTTTAGTCAACAAATGCTGGTAAACAGCCGCAAGGTGTTGGAGTAGAGAATCGTGTCCACAAGACTTGTCTTGCACCCACTAAACTTGCCTCCTGCCTTCAGGTGTCAGTGGAGGATGTTGTCCCAGTGTCAGTGTTGAAGAAAGATTCACTTGACAAAGTCCAGTCGCTTTTGTATATAAAATGGGAGGGGTCGCCATCTTGTTCTTTGCCTCACACAGCAAAATGTTTTGGGACGGCCCTGGTTCCAAGGGTGGGGAGGGAGGAAACCACAGAGGCTGTTTCCTATGCGTGACCTGGCCTCTTTCCCCCCTCCCTCCCCAAAGCTGTGCCTAAATGTGTGAAATCGCCCATCTAGGAAAAATGCAGGGTGGCATTTCAGAGGCTGACAACTATCAAGATAGGACTGTGCTCTAAGTGCAGGTAGCTGCATTCACATGCATCTATCATCTGGTACCTTTGCTTCTTCCTTTCTCAGTGATAACAATCTAAAATTAGATGGAGCTCTCTTCTTCGTTTGCTTGTTTAATGATATTCAGTAAACTGTCATGTACGCTGGAGGCACTCTATAATAATGATATCCATGCATGGGCTCTTTTTTTAATAATGTGCCCCCCGTGTGAAGTATAGCCACGCAGAAGAACTTCCAGTGGCCTGCATAATCTTCAAGCTGCCAAAGCCTGGTGGTGATACTGATATAAGCTAATGTTAAAATATGGCAACAGCAAGCCATTCGTGGGATAAACATATGTATGATGTGTGCCACACATCAGATGGGGAAAATGGGGAAAACTTTCTAGAGCAAGTAAACAAAAGTATGGATCATCTAACCACCATTTAGTACTGTGAAAAGCTAAATTTGTCGTAATGCATTATATCAGCCTCCCCCAATATGGTGCCCTCCAGATTTGTTGGACTACAAGTGGACATTGGTTCATGTTCCCCAGAAATGGGACTACAACTGACAATTGGAGCTGCAGCCTGGGGATGATGGGGATTGTAGTCCAATGCAACTGGAGGGCACCAGGTTGGGAAGGGATGCATAATAAGAACTTCATCTACTTTGTGTGGGTTGGTGGATACTGATAAAAATGTCTGGGAGAAGTTGCTTGCTACCTCACTCTCTTATCCCTGCTGCGTTATGGCTGCACATTTCCTAATATAAAATGATTTAATATCATGCAATGACAAATTCTGATTCGTGTAGCCATTGGACTGAAATTACCTGAGTTCAGGAGACTGCACAACAGGCCTATTGAATTATATTTCACCTCTGGACCTGTGCTTTCATCTTGGAGAAGTTTATGTATGTTCTGAACTAGCTTGGTCTCTTTGAATGTCTCTTTGACAGTTTCTGTAAAGGAAAGGAAATGTTTTTATTTATTCCCCCTCTTGAAGATATTGCTAGAGATGTAGATGCCTACATGCACGTAGGGCTTATTCTCCCCACCCAAAAAGCATAAATGAACAAAAAACCTAAACTGGTGTGGCATTTCCTGCCTTAAGACAGAATGGTCGCTTTGGTAATTTTCACACCCAAAAGTGTCTAAGGATATTCTGACTAATGCTTATGGAAGGGCCTTTGTTTCCTGATTCACCACTTTTCTCTTGGCAATCACAGACTACTTGAGCCCCGTGGGGACCATCCCTTTTCCGACGCGATTTATTTCTGCCTTTCTCTGTTCCAATATACACTTCCTCTTCCAGTCAATACAATTTGTCTGTGAAACAAAGCACACCCTGTAGACATCTCAGACACAATATCTTACCTCACTACTTCTCTCCTTCGTCTTGCTTGACATAAGAACAGCCATGCTGGATGAGAACAAGGGTCTAACTAATCCAGCATTCTCTTTACACAGTGGCAACCCAGCTGTCTGTGGGAAGCCCACAAGTAGGACATGAGTGAAATAGCACTATCCTGCTCATGTCCTCCTGAAACTGGTATAAATCCTGGTACTGGAGGTAGCATTTAGCCATCATGACTATTAGGCATTGATAGCTTTATCTTCCATGAATTCATCTAATCCAGGGGTCTCCATATGTTTTGGACCTGTGGGCACATTTGAGAAACTGATGTGGGTGCCATCACAAAATGGCTCCCATGGTGGATGTGGCTAGTCATATCATGGCTGCTGTGGGGACCTGGCTAGTCAAAAGTGCGCTTAAGAGGTGGGTGGGGTGAGGAGAGAAATAGCAAGGTTAGAGGCTTGGAGGGGAGGAAATAGCAAAGCAAAGAGATAGAAGGGAGAGAAAGAAGATTGCCATAACATTTCCCAAGGTTTTTCTAAAACAGATTTTTGAAGGGGGGGAGGGAGGGGAGACCTTCGTGGAGACCTTCGTGGAGACCATTGGTGGGGGGCTAATCCCATTTTAAAGCCATCCCAGTTGGTGGTCCTCACTACCTCTTCTGGTAGTGAATTCCATAGTTTAACTATGCATTGTGTGTTCTCTTTCATCTGTTCTGTCTCTCCCACCATTCAGCTTTATGGGATAACCCTGGGTTCTATTATTATCAGAGAGGGAGGAAAATGTCTCCCTGTCTGCTTTCTCCACACCATGCATAATTTTACACAGCTCTATCATGTCTCCTTTACTTGTAAACAGTCCCAGAGGTTGTAGCTTTTCACAGGGGAGTTGCTCCAGACCCATGGCCTTGCCAGCTCTATGCCTTGTCTGCTCACATCAGCCCCAAGTCTGCTGGGCAGCACCAGCCAATCCAAGACATGATGAAAGGAAGCAGGCAAGAGTACAGAGAGTACAGTTTTATCTGTAAAGGCCCGTGTAAGTGAACAGGGCTTTTTAAATGGCCCATGTTGTGTTTAATGCCCGCTTTAGGAACAGTGTCTAGGAAGTGCTTGAATACCTAAATTGACCGCAGAAGCGATGGCCAAGGCGATCAGTGCTTCATTCTGCATTATGACATGCTCACTGGTTGCCATGGAAACCAGGTGCTTCACTGCCTGGGCTTCTTGAATGGCTTGGACAACTTTCTGTTTACAAAACAACAAGAAGGATACATCAGATTTCTTTAAAAAAAAGAAAAAAAGAACACCTCATAGAACAAAATAGGCAGTTATGGGTAACAGTGGCATAATAGGACTCATCTTGGCAGTTCATGAATGGATATGAATGTTATCTCTGAAGATGAAAGAAGCTCTGATTTGCTCCCCGCCCCCAACCAATATCTGTACTGCTGGAGATGAATGTCACCTCTGAAGTAGTTCTATTTTTTGTCTGAATGCCATGCAAGAGCCACTTGGAGTGACCGGAGAGTGCTGGTCCCAAAAATGTATACCTTGGTATGGGCTTGCTTTGTACAAAATAACATCCGTGCCATTGCCTGTCAAGACGGCCTGGAAATGGTGTCAGCTGAAGCCTAGGAGAGGGTGGGACTCCTCTCACCTACTATGGTGCATTCCTTTAGAGGCTGGAGTACCTCGATCCCCATCACAACATGGAACATGGTGTGCCTCACCTAGAACTGCCAACTTAACTGAAATCCAGGCTGGTTGCTCGTGAACCTTTAACAGCAGCATGATCTGTAGAAACCAGCAGTTGACAATTTTGGAGCTATGCCTTTGCTGCCAGTGTCTGCAGAACAAGTTGCTATCAGCATGAGAGCATGGGCTGGTTAAAAAAAGGTGGCAACCCTATTGGTTTTCCCCATGTTTTCTGGTTTCCTGAGGGCCTGTGTGTCTCTTCTCAGAGTATTTCATCATTTCTTGGTTCTACATGGCTTGATACTGAAGGAGGATTGTTAAGCAAACTATATAACAGGTTTGTCTTAGTTACTCTTGGAATTACTTTCTTTTATCGAGGAGGCTGGCAATAATAACATTTAAAACACCTTAACATCAAATATGAGTGAACTGCTTGGCTTTAATGCATTGTTAAACCACTTAGAAAAACAAAATGACCTTCATATTTTTTGAAAGGGACCGAGCTGGAACAAATTGATGCCAGTGGGGCATAAATCAAATACTCAGCCAAATCCACAGTCAATGAGAGTGGCCCAAGAAGGCAAGCTTCAACTGACAGTTTTCTCGGACTGCAGACTCTGGTCTCATCCATGGCCAGAGAATCAAGAGACACTGGGAGCCTACATCCCCCTGACTCTCAGAAAAAATATATATCGTGGCAAGTGGGAGACCAACCTAGTTCTGTTCATTGGCTGGAGGAGGAACAGCTGTGGGGAACATTTTCACCCTTCCCTGCCAGAAAGATCACCTACAAGAACTTTGCAATGAAGAACTGGTGCCTGGGTTTGGCTTTCCCGCCCCTCCTCTCTCCCAATCCTTTTTCCTTTTGTGTCGTGTCTTTCAGATTGTAAGCCTGAGGGCAGAACATGTCTCATGATTAAACTTTGGAAGGCACTCTGGGAGCCTTTTTTAGCACAAATGTAGGTAAGTGGCACCTTTTTGTCTCCGAAACTCACAGGCAGGGAAAGATCGATAGTATCCGATGTTAGTCCTACTTTGAGTAGACCCATTGAAATTAGTGGTGCTTCTTAGTCATGACTAACTTAAGCCCCATTCATTTCAGTGGGTCTACTCTAAGTAGGATTAAGTTGGCTACTACCAAATGACCTTTGTGCACCCTTTGACTACTTGGTAGTAAAAGAGGCAGAATGAGTCATGACCTCTTTCTGCATGTGGGTTTTGGGAGGCAGTCTTGGGTAGTGATCTGCAACCGAAGGACCGAGGGCCAAATCTGACCCTGAGGAACACAGCCACTGCTCACTACCACCACTCAGTTACAAACTCTGAAGCAAGAGTATATGTATAGAAGGAGCAGCGGCTATGGCAACAGGACTTCCTGGCAGTCCATTTGTGGGTGGGTCACAACCTAGATCTAGCCTCCATCCCTGCCTCATAGTTGCTTTCCAGAAAAACTAATTGCTGGAAGGGGGCGGGGGGAGGGGCAGCTGTTTCACCTAAGGAACAGTGAAGTTACTGCCAACATGAGAATATGACCCTGTTCAGACGACATGCTAAGTCACAGTGATTAAGCCGTTTGAGCTAAACATCATGGCTTAGCATGTTGTGAGAACCATGACTTAGCGTGTTGCATGAACCATTCCTAGGGTGACCAGATGGCTCGGGGTTTCCCGGTCCTAACCGGGAAACCTGGGGGGAACCAGCCCAACCGGGGGGTGGGGGGGGGGCAAACTGGGGTGGCGGGGGGTCACGCGGCAGTGGCAGCAAGCGAGGAGCGGCGGTAGACCCGGTGGCGGTGGCGGCAGAGGAGCCTGGGAAGCGGCCGCCCCAGCAGGTAAGTGCCCTCCTTCACGCCTCACGCTCCTTACCCGCAGGGGCGTCCGTTTCCCTCTGGTGCTCGAATCTACTGAGAAACAGGCTTCGCGGCCTGTCCCTCAGTAGCGCGCCGGGTGATGACGTCATCACCTGGCGTGATACTGAGAGACAGGCCTTGAAGCCTGTTTCTCAGTAGATTCGAGCACTGGAGGGAAGCGGACGCCCCTGCGGGTAAGGAGCGCGAGGCGCGGGGTATTTACCTGCTGGGGCGGCCGGGTCCGCCGCCGCCGGGTCCTCCACCGCCGCTGCCAGGCTCGTGAGGCCAGAGACCACGCGGAAGGGACGGGAGAAGGCCAGATCCGGAAATGACATAAGCGGCCCTCCTCCGCCTCTTCCGCGCGGCCTCTGGCCTCGTCGGGGCTAGTCGTGATGGCGACGACCCCCGAGGAGCCCGGACGCCTGCGCGGAAGAGGGGGGGAGCTCCCCCGCCTCTTCCGCATGGGCATCCGGGCTCCTCGGGGGTCATTGCCATCGCGACTAGCCCCGACGAGGCCATGCGGAAGAGGCTGGGGAGGGCCGATTACGTCACTTCCGGATCCGGCCCTCCCCTGCCTCTTCCACGCAGCCGCTGGCCTTACGAGCCCAGCGGCGGGGGACCCGGCGGCGGCGGAGGAAGACCTGGCGGCGGGGGACCCAGCGGCGGCGGAGGAAGACCTGGCGGCGGGGGACCCGGCGGGGGAGGAAGACCCGGCAGCGGCGGCGGGGGACCTGGGGGGGGTGGCAGACCCGGCGGGGGCGGCAGCGGAAGAGAACCCGGTAGGTCCGGGCTGATGTTTTTTGGGGGTGGGTGGCTTGGTGGGGGGGGGTTGTTTTGGGTGGGGAGGTGGCTTGGGGGGGTTGTTTTGGGGGGTGGCTTGGGGTGTTGTTTTGGGTGGGTGGGGTGGCTTGGGGTGTTGTTTTGGGTGGGTGGGGTGGCTTGGGGGGTTGTTTTGGGTGGGTGGGTGGCTTGGTGGGGGGGTTGTTTTGGGTGGCGGGGGGGGGACTGGGATTTTGGGTTCCAAAATCTGGTCACCCTAACCATTCCTAACCACGGTTTAAATACGCTCACTGACCATTTGCTGCAAAAGGGCTAGCAGCTTAACCATGGCTTAGTGTGTCATCTGAACAGGCCCTATGTTGTGAGAATATACTCTCAGAAATGCCCCATCCAAACCATTAATTGAAGCTCCTGTTTGCGAAGCGGAATACCAAATGTGGATATCAATTCTTGGAATCGAATCCAAACCCAGGCCTTCCATACTTGAGAGCGACTGTGACGGATCAGCGATGCCAACAATCGGTTTGCTTCTCCACAGACTCCAGCATGGTCTTTTGAATCGCACCAGTGCACCAGTCTGCTGAGTAGCATGTGGTCTTGGCCCAGCTCCTCCGCTGCATCAGCTGAAAGACAAAGATTGGCACATTTTGGAGATGGCCCGCGCTGCGGCCTTTATTTGAATTGATGTTTGTAGGTGGAGGGATGCTTGGTAAATCCTTTGCCACCTTCTTAGGTCCCCTCTAGAAGAATTCGGTTTGGCACCTGGTTGTCCGATTATACGCATATACGGATAAGCGCATTTACTCCTAATACCTATTCACGAGAGGCAGTGAAGCGCATTACGGGCTATATGAAACACGCTTTAAAGTTGTTTACATACGGAGAATCGCATGTTTACATGGCCAAAATGCGCTTCAACTCCCGCGGCAAATTAAAACTCGCTATTTAACGCGCATTCGATAATGCGCATAATCGGACAGAAAAAGCGCCTCGGCCCCTGATTTGCACTCCGCTCTTGTAGAGGTACAATTTTTAATACGCCTTGAAAGAGCTTTAAATCGCTCTTGTAGAGGCACCCTTAGTTATACATACATAAGACCTATTTACACATGCATGTTTTTACCACTTGTTTGGTGCCTGCATCATCGACAACTGGTTTGCACACATCAGGAGCAGGCATCATGCCCATGGTCACTAATGCACCGCCCAACATCTTTCTTGGTGCCCGCCAAGTCCCCCTACCCCTCCCACTTTAAAAAAATCAACACTCTTGCAAGCAATTGAGATTGTTGTGAAGTAAGTTTCTATTGGAGCTGAAAATTGAGGTCTCAGTGGAGTTGTTAAGGTGTTGGGGCTCACCCCCCACCTCTGCCCTGTAGGCAGGCTATTGAGCAGGTTAATATATCCTTTGTCACGCCTGCCATGGCGGCCATTTTGTGATAGCTCACAAACTCACGACTTACAACTGAATGTTTAAATTGCCTTCCTTGGAAAACATTGTGTTTGCCATGATGTAAAGAGATGTGGAACTACAATGATGACCCATTTCCACGTGTAAGTAAATTATTTGATGTTGTGTACGTGTCAAATGATAAAAGTGCATATGTGAATCAGTCCTTGAAGGCTCGCAGCTGAATAATACTATTAAAAAGTATATTGTGTATAAGCCAATGTGCCAGTTCTGTCTGTGGAGTTTATATCAGGCAACCCGTTCACATATACAAGTTGTCACTCAAATGGTGCAGTCGTCAAGTGAGAAACCTGTATGTGTGAATTGCTGCTAATTTTAGGAAGGCCTGGCTAGAATCAAAATAGTAGTTTTATGGTGGGTGTATGAAAACTGGGTTCATACAATGATGTTTCTCGAAAGGGATTTCATGGCTATGCACATGTGAAGGATGACTCCCTTGTAGTGGTACGTAAACACGAAAGAACTCCTGTTGGTAAACAGCTTCTTTCTGACACTGTGTGCTCCTGTTACTCTCAGCTATTAACACTGAGGGTTCAGATTTCTATAATTAAGAAAAGGAACCTACGTTTCTAAATTCTGCAGGCATCAATGCACCCGGCGATTGTCACGGTAATGAATTTACACTAGATAATGCAATCAACTAATTTAGCTGGGACTTGTTAGAAGACACATGTTCACGGGAGTGTATTGTGCTGAGTTAATTAAGGTCAATGTTGGCTCACGGGTAAATAGAACAGGCGGCAATTAAGGTGGGAGGCTTCGAGCTCACTGCCACGGAAGGATAAATCTTAACAGAAAGTTTAATTTTTTTCTCTTGCTTTTTGCAAGGTAGGATAGCTTATATTGCTTTGAATTCCAAAAGTAGTTCATTTTGATGGGCTGAGCCCAGGGTTGGATTATGACGCAGCAGAAGCAAATGTTTAGTGAAAGAACAAGATAGCTCATCCTTACCAGATGTCTGCATGAGGAGGTGCCCTCTTTCTGCCCTCAGCTCTCCCTCCCCTCTTGGCAATTCTAAAAAGCCAGCAATTACTGATGGCTTTTTAGCAGATAAGGTGATGTATAAATGTAAATAAATAAATAAATAAATAAATAGTATCCCATATCCTCTAACGTATATCACAGATGCAAATTGGGGCAAATTTGTTGTAATGCCCCTTATTTTCACACCAAGGATTGCTGCCTACCTGTCACTAGTTATTGGGACTTGAAATTGGGGTGGGGATGGGGAAGGTGATTGACCTGTGTTCTGTTGCCTAGGCTGACCATATGAAAAGGAGGACAGGGCTGGTGTAACTTTAACAGTTGTAGAGAAAACGGAATTTCAGCCGGTGTCATTTGTATGCAATTAGTTCCTGGTGAAATTCCCTCTTCATCACAACAGTAAAAGTTGCAGGGGCCCTGCCTTCTTTTGTATATGGCCACTCTAGTATAGTGCCTGCAACTTTAACTGTTGTGATGAAGAGGGCATTTCACCAGGAACTAATTGCATACAAATGACTCTGGCTGAAATTCCCTTTTCTCTACAACTGTTAAAGTTACATGAGCCCTGTCCTCCTTTTCATATGGTCAGCCTACTGTTGCCCTTTGTCGCTAACCACCTTGAGGCTGCACAGAAAAGGATGGAATTGCTGTGTCTTCCTTCCAGGTTCCAGCAGAGCTGCAACCACCCATTGGTTTGGCTTGGCTTGGCCTGGCTAATAATAGTCCCAGGTCAGGCCTGCATCTCAGCTTGCGCACCAGCCAGATTCTGCCATTGTCTGTTTTAGATATCCTATGCTCACTTCAAAGCTTTCCTTCATATTCCAATGTCTCACAGCTTACTTTCCCAGTCCTGCCCAGGCCTCCTAATTCTTGACAGATCTACTGCAGCATTTCATGCCACTGATTTCTCTCTAAGCTGCAGCCCAATGACACTGGGCTTTGTACAGCTCCAGTAGCCTATACTCCTGGGGGCTGTCTTTATGGTGCCGGGTTGGTGCTGCTTCCCTCCTCAACCCCGTGTGTTTTAAGAGAGTAAGAGTCAGGCCCACTGAGTAAGCTCAATGGGGTTTACTCCCTAGTAAGTATGTTTTAGGTTTGCAGCCTAAACAATGGCTGAATTCGGACAACACATTAGTCAATGGTGGGTTGAGTAGCCAACTAAGTTGGTTATTTTGTGGGTACTCCCCACACAACATATTCCTACACATCTGTGGGTGGTTGGGGATGGCATTGAATGGACTAATAGTCAACCCAGCATTTGACTGACATAGCCCCCGCCCCTCTCCCCACCCTCCCTCCTCCCTCAGTCCTCCCAGTTCTATCCCAGCAGCCTCTGCAAGTTGCACCAATTGTAGCAGAGCGGCAGCCGCTGCTTTGGTCACTCTTGCCGCCTGACTCTATGGGCTTGTGTTGTAATCCACTCACCACATGCCATTAACACACTCACCCCTCCACACAACACTTTAAACAACTGGGTTCGAGCTAAACAACTTGCAAGCCAGTTGTTTCTCTCCATTGCTTATTTGAGCAGAATAACATACCACCAGTAGTATGTGAGTGGCGTGTTACCCTCCACACAACACAATAAGCAACACAACTGACGATTGTTTTCCCCACCCTCAGCTGCTTAATGTGTTGTCCGAATTCAGCCAATGTAGCTACAACTTGGAACAGGTAAAAGGGTTGGGGTGGATCCAGAACTTGTCATGCTTACAGGAGACCCATGGAAATCAAATGGACAAGTTAGTCGAGACTAATTTAATTCTCATTTATTTCAGCGAGTCAGCTTTAAACATGACTAACACTGGCTCAAACCTCAGGTTTGTTCTTTTGGTTAAATATATAGTAGGGGAAAAAATAGTTGTGACCATACTAGAGTCAAAAACACAAGTGAATTCTAGAGATAAAAGGGACTCTGCAGAAACGTGAAAAATGGCAAGTTGGGATATTTGATTTACCAGAGAATTGGGATGGTCCCGGCTATGTAAGGACCACTGGAGATATGATCTCCCTTTTGGGGCATAGCATGGCCTCTTGAGCAACAAACAGACACTGAAGTACTATTCAAGGATATCAAGGATATACAGTCTGCTCTCACTGATACTCACCTCTACCCACTCCTACTTTGAACATCTGCTGTATAGTGAAGTGCCTTTAAAGGTCTGGGAGTGACTTCTCAAACTGTCTTACAAGCTAGTAAATGACGTTTTATGTCAAATACATATGTGCCCCTTCATACAATCCCACATCTGGAGAACGTATTTGTTATCTGGGGGGAAGTTCCTGGTGCTTTCATAGCTTTTAGCTTCTGGCCCTGTGAGAAGAGCCAAACAGAAATATGTTAATCTGGTCCAAAGCCCAGAACCTATTCAGAGATGCTTCGGACATCTAAGTCAGGCTTGCTGGGTGCGAGACAATCCACCCTGCAGAATGGGGTCTATACACTTTCTGGAGCCTTTTGGAAGCCATTGTAGTTGGAATCGCAGAGAGTGTTTTTTACATAGCTGGGCAGCGGCCCCAGTTCTGCTGAAACATGTTGAAAGCAGCTCCTCCCAGGGGTCAAATTGAAGCAAGAGGTGGGCTCTGCATGGGGTCTGGAGAGAAGCAGGCTGCAGGACCCTCTTGTGTGAGCTGCAGGAGGGGCTCTGCTTAAGAGAAATTGTCTGTCCACAATGGATTGCCCAGGCATCAAAGTGGCTTTTGCAATGGCGGCAAGGAGAGGAAGTGAAGGGTTCCATATGGCTTCTGTGGTGTCACTCTGCAGCCTACTTCCTGTCCATGAACCCTTGCAGGATTGCAGCCTCAGAACATCTCCTCAGACTGGTCCCTCCTTTCTATTAAGTCTGCTGTGTGATACCTCTCATGTCAGATATGCCTACTGTCATATATCATCCATTGCTAGTAAAAGACCAAAGGTCGTTACACAGTTGGTCTGATGTGCCGCACGTGAGCCATCCAGATTGCCAAGGACACTTGCCCCATTATAATATAAAAATGTTGTCCCCTTTTTATGTCGTTCGCCAATGAATCCTAAAAAGTGACTAGTTTGACAGTCCTTGGCATTTTCCTACCTTGACCATCCATCAACATCCGTAACGTTCCGAGAAGTTTAAATTGTACAGGAGGCATCTCTGACCTCAAAAGCATCTGGATTCGTTTGCCGACCCCTTCATCTAGCATCTGAACCTTGTTAGCCACTGGAAAATAGGACAAGAAGACAGGGGTTACGATTGGTGATCTGGATCTTGATATTTCAGTGCCAAGTTGTCATAAACCTGCTGAAAGACCACAGTAGGCATGGAAAAATGCTTTACAAAATCCGCATGGGCAATGGCTACTAGAGCAAAATATTTTGTATTGCCTGCTAAATAGTAGTAAAAATCCTGTTTAGACATACATCAACATTTTATAAGATTTATATCAAGTAATTAGTGTGGGCACTGTTTGGGAAACATCTGATGGACAAATAGAAAACTTGATTTTTTAATCTGTGGTTTTACTTAGTCTCTTGTCTTGATAATTTCAAACAATCCAGTCTGATTCATTTGATCCCCAGTGATATATTTTTAATTAACCTAAATTAAAAGGGGAAGGGTAGTCTGAACCCAGTATAACTAATACAAATGATCATATTCAACATTTATATAGCTCTTTCCAGATGAGGTGAACTGTGTGTATGTGTGTTTGTGCGCAGGGAAGGGGACAGGGGAGAGAAATGTAGCTAACGGCAACACTTGCATCACCTTGTTTGTTTTACGTAGGGTGACCAGATACAGAAGAGGGCAGGGCTCCTGCAGCTTGAACTGTTGTGATGAAGAGGGAATTTCAACAGGTGTTGCATACAGATAAATGACACCTGCTGAAATTCCCTTTTCAATACAGCCTTCACTCTAGTTTTGCTTCTCCAAATTAACGTTCAGCTCACGCCCACCCTGGCAGAGAAAGGAACCTGTTATGTGGCTGCCTCTTCTCTGGAATGTAGCCAGGCAGGTCCAGTCCACATGGTGGGTCTGTTTCCCCCCCAGCTCAAATTTCGTGGCTGTTCTGACTCTTCTGTTGACCTCCTGTTTATTATTCCTTCTCTTTCTTCTTTCTCTGTGGGTCTGTTTCAGGGACAGTTTTCCAAGTGAATTTCTAAAATGGAAAGTAGGGGGTTTAAGCCTGCCTGGATGTCTCACTTAAAGACACCCTGTTCTCCCTCAACTTGGAAGATGACGCTATTTCCCATCCCCCCACCCCAGTCCCAGACATGGGGAGGCTGGTTTCGATTACTCATTGGTGAAAAGTACTCAGCACATGATCAGAGGTTAGTACTTTGTATTTCTAGGACTGCGCAGCGAAAATCTGGTTTGACCTGACCCAAATCAAACGTTTCTCTTTGTCCATGTGGCTGAAATAATTAGTTCTTCTTATTTTTTGGGGGGGCGGGGAGGTGTTCTGGTTTTTGAAAGACTAAATGGCTTTGAAAACAAAGCAAAACAAAAAGGCTGCATGTGATCATAGAAGCAAAGGTTCCCTGATATTTTAAAACTCTCTAGCATGGTTTTCTTTGTGTGTATTCTCCTAAAAATATACATACATTAAAACATAATATAGTGTGGCTTAATTTCTACAGGAGAGGTGGTTTCCTAGAAGTGGACCTCAATGTCTTTTCTGTGAGTCAGGCTCACACATAAAAGCCATGTAGAGAATGGTTGGGGTTTCTTAGCGGGGAGATCATAGCATTCTGTACATGTTTGCAAGAGCTGTATAAGTACATGGAAAGGAGCAGAGTCTAACAATGGCAGTCCCACCAACACATACACACACACACACACACACACACACACACAAAGTCATCAGCTGCCACTGTGGAGATGGAGGCAACCATGCTAGTCAAAAGTTTAAATTCTCTTGTTATATCTTGGGAATGATAAAGGTCCCACGGGTGATTTGGGAACTTACACAAAAAGATAGACTGGGAAATAACCCAATGAGGGACATCATTTTTGCTTCCAGGTCAATATGCTCTGCTTTGTCTGAAAGGGATATTTATTCCTGACTTTTGAACATGCTTTCTTCCTCACCCTGACTCTTTCAGCGAAGCAATTGCAGGTAATAATTAAGAGCAAACCTCCCTGGGAAGAGATGCATATTACCTACCGAGCAATTTCCTGACAGTCTGTGTGCTCTCTTTCTGACCTAGGGCAAATGCAGCGAGCAAGCATTCCTAGCTGGTATCTTGATCACGCTGGGAATCTGATGGTTAATTCACTTGTTTGTAATTTCCTTGGGCTTCGTTAGCAGAAAGTTCAAACCGTAGGCCCTTGAGTGTGTTAGAATTTTCAAAGAGACCTCCCTGCGTAGGACTATGAGGATTTAATCAATTAATAACGCCCCCTGCGCCTGTCCATACATTTTTAAAAGACTGTATCTAATTGATTTCATTTCCTGTTCAGCTTGACTTTTCCATCTGTGGCTGTGTTTTTGCTTCTTCCCTTTTAAAAAGGATATTCAGTGAATCAACAGGGAATACAATTTTAACAGAAGGTCCAAAAATGTACATTGTTCTCAGAGATTACTTTGGATTTGAAAACAACTCGGTGCAGAATAGGGTTTTGCAGGGTTGATTTTCTTACATATCTTTTTCCACTAATTAAACCACTTCTGGTACTTTTGGTCTTCACTTTGTTGTCATAATTCCTTTTCAGCTCTTCTATAGTGATTAACTGAACATGAGTAAAGACAAACTTTTGTGTAGCTTGCCAGGTGTCTGTGCAAAGTAAGTAACTACAAAAAGCCTCTTTTTGGTGCAATGTTTTCTTGAACACAATGCCATATTCTCCAAAGTTTGACAGATGAAAAGAAGAATACTTTTATATTTGCAACACATATTCTCACAATCACCCACTTTGCTCCTCTTCAATGCCATTACATAGTGCTCAGAGCTCTCCTTTTCCAATTGTATTCATTTATTCTGCAATAGCAGAGCGACAGCGTCCTTTTTAAAAAGTGATGGCTACTTATGGCGCAATCCTACACATGTTTAGACATGCCCCAGTATCCCCCAGCCAGTACGGGGAGCTGGGGCATGCTGGGAGTTGTAGGAATTGTCAAAAAATGCATAGGATTGCACCCTTAAATTCTCAAGAGATCTGGGCCAGATCTACACCAAGCAGGATATGACACATTGAAAACGGTTTGAAAATTGTATATGGAGTGCATCCTGGGCCTCAACAGTTGTCACTACAGTTACAAACCATTTTAAAGCAGTCGTGTAGATCCTGCCCCAGTTATAGATATTACAGAATAACTGCAACTTAAGTACATCCTATCCAAATGGGTGGTTAAAGAGGACATGGGAAGCCGCTTCTACCAGCTCAGACACATTACCCAATGCCCACTTTGCGTCTACTCTCACAGGTAGTGGCTCTCCAGAGTACTGGGCAGAGAAGGGCTTTTCCTATCAGCTGCTACCTGAGCCTATGAACAGGAGATGCCAAGGTTAAACCAGGGACTTCCCACATGCCAAGCAGGTGCTCTACCACTGAGCCACAGTCCCTCCCTTATAGCGATTATGGGCGAGAGATGGAAAGAAAGTCATGACTTTGCATTTTGTGTCCATTGGTGGGCATATACACACCTGCGCACTGATGTCAACTTGATGTCAATGGTGTGCATGGACACGCATGAGCATTTTGTGTCCACTAGTGTACATGTACACGTATGTGCACTGGTATCAAGATATGTCCTCTCTCCGAGTTTTAACATGTACACATCTGGGAAAGAAAAGGCTGAAAACTGAAGAGCTACAGTGCTCATGTGTACACACTGTAAGGTTTTGAAAAGGCATTCTCTACATCTCTCATAAAGGTAAAGTAGGAACAGGGTTTTTATCAGTGACAGGGACCAGAAAATAGCCCATCCCCTCTTTTGCACTTCCCATGGTCCTTTTTTCGTACTACTTCATTAGATATATTATGTGGGTTTAGCTTTATTTATTTATTTTGTTCAATTAGATGGTTTCCCTTGTGCCTTTAGTTGTACCTGGTATAGCAAGGTTTCGGAGTGCGCTAAGCGCAGCATGTTGCACAGAGACATCTCCATTTTCCACATGTTGTTCTAAAAGGTCCAGAAGCTGATGTACCACTCCGAGCTGCACCATCCGGACACAGTTGATGTCTTGAGCAAGTGGGGAAGAAAGAAAGCCATCGAAAGATTAGGATCAGAGGTGATTTATACTGATAATATAAACAGACCCTTTAATAATCAGTTTTTAAGATGCTTTTTAAATAAGGTCAATAGTGATTCTTACCATTCCTGGCAAAATTAGCAATGGCCAGAGCCCCTGTCAGCTGTAACTGGGTGTGCCTGGATGCAAGCCATATACCAACACTCTGGTAGATAATGCCATTTCCCTCTGCAAACAGCTGCTGCATGGATTCATCTGTAGTAGAATGAATGGGGGCCGGAGAGAGAGAAGATAGTAGTGTTATAGTCTTGTCTGCTTTCTGTGTAGCTTGATAGCAAAGGTACTTGCAAATTACTACTGATGTCCACAGAACCCTGGAATGCAGGTCATGCACTTCTTGCCAGGGCGAGAACTAAAGTAACGTGGCAAGGAAGGCAGAAATACATTTGGAGTTTGAAGTATAGTGGGAGAAAAAGAAATAGACACCCAAAGCTGGCTGGCAAGAAACAGTCTTAGCAGCTGCAACTACATGCTGTTGCTTTCTGGGGACTGGTGCTGTTTTTAGACTAGATCTCCATATCTCTGGGTCTATTTTACTTCTCCCTACTCAACCTGTATATCTGTAAATAAACAACTGTTACAAAAACACCATCAATCTTTAGAACTCTGCTCTTTCCTCTCAAGACAATTGACCCTGCCCTGGAAATCACTATCATTTAAGGGAAACAGAAAGAAGAAGTATAAAATTCATGTTTTACCTGTCTTCCTATCAACACATTATATTGCTGAAGGCCATAGTCCCACACAGGAGATTCCTCTTAAGGTCTGACAAAGGTCAGGCAAAACCTTTCACAGCAACTATATGTGGTCTGGGTAAGAAAAAACCCAGAGGGGTTGCATGAACCTAGATGAATTACAGAGAAAGATATTTGGACCCTTCATATCTCATCCCAGATGAATGAATGCAGAGAAGGATTTTAGACTCTAGTTGTACCATGCTGCTACATCGATCTCTGGCAGAATAGAGGGAAGCAGAGTTGGTTAACAATGTGACAGTTTTATTTTATTTATTTATTTGTATATCTTGTCTTTCCATCAATTATTATTATAATAGTGGGAGAAAAAGAAATAGACACCTAAAGCTGGCTGGCAAGAAACAGTCTTAGCAGGCTGTTATTATATTATTAGAATAATAATAATAATAATAATAATAATAATGGTGCCTAAGGCTTCATTACACAGAGGAGGCTTCATTACACAGAGGAAGCTTCTTCATGCTAACACCATCGTGTGTGGCATGATGTCTGATCTTTTTCATCATCTTGCAGCATTTTTGTCTTCTATTGCCAATCATTCTAGAAAGTCTCTAGCTGAGTGAACAACACAATGTGCCATGCATGTGTTACAGCGGTGGACTCTGAAGAAGCCATTACTAAGAAGTGGCTTCCATTTCCTCCATGTGGTGAACGTAAGACACAGAGGTTCATCTGACGAGTGTTTGATCGCATGCTCGTTACTGCCCACTTACGGATGTGCACGCATCCTTTAGACGATGACGCCCACCTCCCACTCCTTCTGCTAGTTTTTCTGTCGCAAAATAGACTCCTTTCAATCCAATTTTTTTTAAAAAATGGAATGTGCTGCAATCTCCTGCTGTGTGCAGGAAAAGAGGTGTGATACAGATGGCCCCTGAATGGGCCGCATGGTCTTTGTTTACTTCCTCTTTCGGGCAGAAAGAGGAAGTCATGAGGGAGAAGCAAAGGTAAGGAAACACGATTTCCCCCCATGTAATGAAGCAGAAAGACCAGCCCAATGAGTCAATGAGAGTGGCCAAAATAAAAACAAACCCATCCCAGACCTTTATGGAATTCACTCTCTCTGTTTCACCCACAAGAAATATGTTGCCCACCTGCACCCCAGCTGGTAAATATTAAGGAAACAACTGGATAACTAATTGGATGACTGTTTTACATGGATTGCTTTCTGTTGATAGTAATTGCTACAATTTTGTCACAATCTAAAGAATTAACTGCAATTCCCCAGTGTTTATATTTGGAACAGATGCCAAACCTTCTCTCTTTATCTAGTGATGCAAAACAATAAAAACACACAAATGAAATTATTTTTTCAGATACAATATGCTCATGTGCTAGATCAGAAACCTTGAACCAACTGATGTTAAGCTGAAAACAACAATTTATAGACTTGTGAAGGTCAGGCTAGATTCTGAACCCCCTTCCATGCTATTTTAAGAGGAAAAGTAGTAAGATTTCCAGTGACATGAGATGACATTATGGGAGCAATATTTCCAAATGAAGAAAAAGCTAAATGAGATCCATAGAAACCTTGAAATAACTAGCACAACCTCTATACAGCCTTCATCAACCTGGTACCCTCCAGATGTTTTGGACTTCAACCCCCATCATTCCCAGCCCGCATGGCCAATGATCAGGAATGCTGGGAGTGTTAGTCCAAAACATCTAGAAGGCATCAGGTTGGGGAACACTACAGTGTAGAACATCCCAGGGACAGCTTTTTACAAGATGAGATGGAAGCACGTAGAAGGCTTTTAATACACTAGTCACAGTGCCTTGCAGAAGTATTCATCCCCCTTTGACTTGTCCACATTTTGTTGTGTTACAACCTGGAATTAAAATGGAGTCAGTTCACATGTTTACCATTTGATTTACGCAACATACTTAACACTTTGAAGGTGCAAAGTATTTTTTATAGTGGCACGAAAGTTAAGTAAACAAAAACAAATTGGAATTGGCTGGCTGCATAAGTATTCACACACACACACAGGCTGCATTCAGACAACACAATAATCAACTGGGGGTGGGGGACAATCGTCAGTTGTATTGGCTATCATGTCGTCCGAATGCTGCCATAGTCAACTCAGCGCTGATCCTAATCCACACCACAGTTGATTATTTATTACCATGTTGTGTGGGGAGTACCCCCTAGATGAACAGGGGGTAAATACTTATGCAATCAAGACCTCTCAGTTTTGTATTTGTAAATTCTTTTGTAAAGCATGTAGATTCTTTCCCCACTTCAACATTGTGGACTATTTTGTGTAGATCAGTGAGAAGAAATCCTAATTAACTCCATTTTAATTCCAGGTTGTAACACAACAAAATGTGGAAAAGTCAAAGGGGTGTGTGTGTGTGTATACTTTATGCAAGGCACTGTATTTTACAAATGTACAGGTTGAGTGGATGGGAACTAAGCATTTCACATGGACTGTCCTTTACGCCAAAGCAGAATTAATCCAGCATCACAGAACCAACACAGAAAAATGCACAGCACAAAGATTGGAACTTCTAATGACTCAATGCTCCCCAGTACAAATCAGACCATCTCTGCCTCCCTTTGCCTTCGCTAAGTACTGTGAGGTGGCATAGGGGTAAGTTGGCCTTAGTATGCACTGAGAGAGTTACAGGCTGCATCGGGGCTCTGGTGTGGACCCACTCAGTAATGTCATCAGTTCATCAGGTTCAAGAGCCAGATCCTATTTGGCATTTAATTCTAGAGAAACTGGATTGATTTTCAGATATATTCTATTGATTAATCTTTTTTTTCCAGTTTAATTATGAATCAAACCAGGGGAATGTTAATGGGATTGGTTTAAATCACATATGTTGGTGCTGATCTCTAAATCTCTCTAAACCTCCTCTCATCTCCCCCCCCCACTCATTTCTGCTCTGTGTGTGTGTGGGCGGGGGGGGATTCAGGAAAGTGTACTTGAATACACAGCGGTAGCCTCCACTCATTGGCTGTAATGGGCAACCTCGGGTGGGTCACTACATCTCAGTTTAACATAACATGCAGAGTTGCTGTGAGGATAAAATGGGATAATCCCATGCACAATGCCCTGAGTTCCTCGTAGGACAGGCAGGATATAAAGGCCTTGGGTAGCAGGGCTGAGCAACAACCTTGAAAAGCTGCTGCCAATCAGACTTGACAGCATTGGGCTTTTGTCTCTGCAGGACCCGGGCTTATTTGCTCATGCAGGCAAGTTCTGATTTCTTTCTTTCTATCCTATGGCCTAACTGTATGATACCAAAAAGTTGTGAAAAGTTGCAGGAACCTACCTGTGGGCAGATTGAATTGAGACACTGGTCCTGTTCAGACCTAAACCATGATGGTTACACATTTTGAGCTAAACATTAAGGCTCAGCATGTTGTGTGGACGATTCCTAACCATGGTGGCCACATAACCATGGTTTAAACACGATCACTAACCATTTGCTGCAAAAGGGTTAGCAGCCTAACCATGGCCTAGTATGTTGTCTGAACAGGCCCACCAACTCAGTCCTCCTCTTGCAACCTCTGGCCGAAGGCAAGCCTCTTCGCATTAAATGCCTCAGGCAAACCTGTGTGTACTTGGAGGCTGAGATGGGCATTACATGGGCATTGCATTCATATTACAACTGTATGATCACTTGGAAAACAAACAAACAAAGCCATCTGTGGAGAAAGATTCCCTCCAGGAATCTGGAAACAACAGGCTGCAGAAATGCGTCTGAAGCAAGGAAAGTGGCCAGATGGCACTCCTGCAGGTGTTCTTGCTTCGTGCATCTGGACTTCCTCCCTCGGCTCTCTTATTCTTACCTCCAAGTAGTAGTGACACAATCAGATCTGATGCAGCCTTTAAGCTGCACATGTCTTCTGGCTTGGAACTGTCCTGGAGCCTCAGCAGGATTTCCGCCACAGCCTCCTGGATACCAGCTTCAGCCAACTGCAATTTCAGGGCATCTGCAGAGGTCATCGTAAGCATGCACATTGAAAGCATCTTTCAGGAGCTTGATAACCCGATTAAGGAGAGAGCTGAGGGCTTGTTCCCACACTGTCATTTGCAGCCCATCCCATGGCACTTTGGCGACATATGAAATCAGGCTGCATGGGAGGGGAACAGGTGGGAAGTTGTACTAGCTTGGAGGAGAAAAATCCTTCCCATCTGACCTCCTCCTTCCATGTGATCTCTTTCGGCCTATCTTTTCCCATGTATATCAGATATTTGTAAGCATGCCATAGATTCCCTCAATTCTGGGAGCTGCAGTTTGGAAAAGGGGCTCTGTTAGAGATCCCCAATGATCCCCCTGCACCCAAACTAGAGTTCCTAGAGTTCCCTGGAGAAAGGAAATGGCTACTAAGCCAGACTAATTCTGTAGCATAGGTATATTCTTCACCTCACATATTGCTTATTGGTGTAGTATTGGAAGCAACCATAGAGACGTTGTATCAGTGTTGCCTGGATAACCTATGAATTGGCCCTGTTTCTTGACAAAAAGAGTGAATACTGTGTGTGAAGGATCAACTAATCTGCATTAATTTATTTTTGTGGGGAAGGATGTTGCCCAAAAGCACCAGTTCGCTGCTATTTTGGGTCTTCCCCATACTCATTTTGTTTCTCAGGCCTCCATTTTGTTTGGAAAGTTAACTGGTAAAGGCAAATGAAGACGGATAGAGTTCATTTGCAGTTACATCGACACTCTCTACTGAAATGACTAAGAGAGCATCTCAGATCTCTACACATTGGCCTAAGAATGCTTGGAGGTATGAACATCAAATTCTCCCTCATTCAATCAAGATGTCACCATAGTCCTATGCTGGCATTCCAAAGTATGGAATGGACCTGGAGACGCATGCACCACCATCAACCTTGACCTCCCTGTATCACTGGGTAGGTCTACAGAGAGACTGTAACTATATTCATCTGAATGTGATCACAGTCCATGGTGCAATCAAGAGCTCTGCATAATCAACATTCCTTGACGTGGGAAGGACTGTCACATTCAGACAGACACAGTTATAGCCTCTCCTTAGACCTTCCCAGTCAACACAGGGAGATCAAGGGTGGGTGGGAAAGATCCATCTCCCTTCCATGCTTTCAGATTTGTGATGCCTGCGTATGGCTCATATGAATTAGCAACTGGCTACTGAGAGCTCTAAACTCTTCCAATTAGTCTCGAAACACATCCACCTTGAGTAAAACACCCCCATTCAGACAAGCTCAGATGACACCCCTTTTATTCCCTGAACATAGACAAATAGGTATCAGACATGTGTAGATAGATGTGTCCTGAACAAGTGTGGGTAACAAGGGAGAGAGAACCCTAAGAGGGCTATCCTTGTAGCAGTGAACAAAGCTGCAGGTAGTCTCAAGGGTTAATCACACACACACACACACTTTGTTGCTCATTTGATGGAACTTCTCCACCATTAAACAGCACAATCACGTCTACCCACACTGCTGTGGGAGCTTCTTCCCTATGGCGTGGTATTTGCGTGAACACTGGAACCACTTGGGTGAGACCAATCATACATACCTTTTCCTCCTGAACATTGCCAACCCTCCCATGGGGGTGACAACTGCATGGGAAAGATGCAACCCACCCTTGTCCACACATTTCAGGCATTGTCAGGTCCTGCTCCTACTAATTTGCAAGTGAGGCAAAGGTAGGGTGGGGGTGGGGGGTGGGGAAGCCATGGGAAAATAATCTGTAGCCAACAAGAGCAGAGTCTCCTAGTTGCTTAGACCAATGAGCAGCCCTGACCCAGAAGCTTCAGGGTGTATCATTTGAGTGGCTCTGGCCTCTTGGTAAAAGGGCTGGTGAGGCCAGTCTCCTTGCAGATTCCTTTTTTTGTCCAGATCTGGGTAGAGATAGGCTGTCAATTCAAGACCCATTGTAGGTTCAAATCCAAATACAATAGGTGCTTCCAAGTAATCCATGGCTCCGTGAGCTTGCGCCACGTGGGAAATAGCCCCTCTCCCACCAAGTATGTATGAGAGTGAAGAGGAACTATGTTAACAATCATTGGCTTTATAACAGAACTATTTTTTTTAAAAAAAGATGTGTAGGATACTGAGATGTCTTTAAAAGTTCCAGACTGTTGGTTAAAATCAGGACATAGTGTTACCTTTTAATCATGAATGAACAAACAGGGAGGGGGAGGAAATGGTTGGAATTTCAGATATGAATAACTGTGACATCTCCCTTAAGTGATTTCATTAATCTTAATTTGTTTAATTGAAGCTGATCATGCTGCATTAATCAGCCACTAATGTCTACTGTGATCTAATCAAAATAAAGGCTGCGGGAGCTTTTAAAATATAATGCATGTAACTAATGGCATTCTGTGAGCCAGATGTACAAAGAAACATGACAGTCCCATTGAGTACCTGTTCATTTTGCCTCCTCTGGTTTCAGTGGGACTGTGATTCCATTCTGGGTTTTAGTCAGAACCAGCCAGAACTCTAAAGCTATCCCCCAAATGAGTTCAGCACCTTGGATAGCTCCATTAGAAGTCTGGTTATTTCTGGCTGACGCCCCAAATGGAATCACAGCCCACTGGAATCGGAGCCAACAGCTTCCACTGTTTGCCTTCCTCTGTTTTCTATCATTCCACTGTCATTGCTGCTTCTCATGTTACATTTGAAACATAACCACACACCGAATGTGATAAATATGCAACAAATGGGCTCCTAAACATGTTTTAAGTCATGTAAACTTCACAGTCTCTTTGACTTTAAGAAAGCCATTAAGACCGATCTCTTCGGGCAGGCCTACCCAGTTGAATTTTAAGAGTTTTATTGGTGTTTTATTGGTATTTTAATAATATATTAGTTTTATGTGCTTTTAATCAGTTTTATGTATTTTATATTTGATGTTGTTCCCTGCCTCGATCCAGAGGGAGAGGTGGGTAAGAAATATTATTATTATTATTATTATTATTATTATTATTATTATTATTGTTATGTAAGCAAGACAAGTAAATGCCACAGTGAAATTTTTGGGTTTTAACCATAACCAATGTTATTCTACTTGGAGTTGACACATTGAAATGGACGGGACTTAAGAGTAATATTGGATGCTTTCCTGATATAATGTGTGAGTCAACATGAACGTAACTTTAGGCTGCTAGTGGTTGGTTGCTTTTCACTTGTTAACCATCCAGCCCCAGTACCCAGGTTTCCAGAATGATACAACCAGAAGCAAGCTTTTCTACTCATAGTTAAAATGCCCTTAAAGAGGTTATAAACTTCCTGGGTAATGGGCTGATTCCCTCCACTATAAATAATTGTAAAGAAAGCAGAAGAAAGCTCCTCTGATGCCTCAGATGACAGGGCTCTGTAAGGGTCTGCTTGAAACATGCCTTTAAATGATAGCTTTGTGTGTTCTTTTTGTCTCTGTTGCAATAAGCTGGCACTGCTAACCCGGATGACTGTGTGGAAACACATGAAACTACCCGCAGCAGCTCATCAGACCAGCTCTTACCATTCTCTGCTAGTGTCTGTAGAACCTCAAGGATGATTTCTACTTTCTCGTGGTGGTTTGCCTTTCGCAGCTGATGTACCAAATGTTCTGCAACTCTGGTCTTGCTAAGTGCCTCTTTAGCAGTATCTGGATTAAAAAATGCATTTGTAAATTAATTAGTTGATTTTAAATACAACTCATTGACAACAAACTTCATATCTGCTTAGAGATGAGAAATGGCTGCTTTTATTCTGGGAGGTGCCTCTCTGGAAGTTTTCTGTCTTGACTGTCCTGTGAACTTCAGGTTGGCAAGGGAGAGATGGGCAACCATTCCGCTGGAACTGGAGGCAAGAAGGGCTGGTCCTTTCAGGGTCACAAGAAGGCCAATGAGAAGTCTGGGTATGAAATGTAAAGGTTGCATTGACCTCTTGGTTGGTCTATTTTGGCAATTCAGCAGACCCTGTGCCTTCTTCACCAGTATTCTCTGTCTCATCGCTCTCTACTCCTGACATGTGGTGAGGGATGAACCATTTTCTGAAATGTTTGGTAAATGTTAATAACATAAGAAGTGCCTTGCTGGATCAGCCAAGGTCCATTGAGTCCAGCATTCCAATCCAACAGCAGTTGGTCAGATACCTCTGAGAGTTCACTAGAACATTGGTCTTCAACAGGTGGGTTGGAAGCTACCATTGGAATATAGCCACTGAGAGCTTCTCCAAAACTGAATTCAGCCTTTGAGTTGAAGGAGGTTTGTCACTCATGCTCTACGTTCAGTTCAGTTTGTCTGCCCGCCTTTAAGAGTTTGTCTCTTGTCTTTCTATCCCGGAGAAGGCTTTTCCGGAGAAGAAGGCTATCAACGGCTACTAGTCCTGATGGCTACGTGCTACCTCCAGTATCAGAGGCAGTAAGCCTATGTGCACCAGTTGCTGGGGAATATGGGTGGGAGGATGCTATTGAAACTGTGTCCTGCTATGGGTTCCTGGTCATCAGGTGGTTGGCCACTGTGTAAATGGAGTACTGGACTAGATAACTCTTGGTCTGATCCAACAGGGTTCTTCTTATGTTCCTAGTCAATGCACTCTATCTGTATAGTGTATTGGAGGGTTCAAGCAGAATCCAAGTTTTTGTTTGGGTTCTACATTCTGTACCATACAAGGCTCAAGGGGACCCACTAGGCCACAGGCTACACTTAGTCCCCCACCACAGCCTTTCCTCTGTATTTTTCTGGGTAAAAAAATACATCTTATTTTATAAGAGCCAGTGTGATTTCACCCATCAGTAACTTGTAAGGAACAACTCCTGCAGTCCTGGGCTCTAGTCCTAAAAAAACCCACCCCCTGGATCACATTAGACCCCTGAGGAATAGCCTCCTCCTCTTTGCCTTGGAATAGGTAACAACTTTGCTTCAGCTTTTTTTCCTTTCTAATGCTTCTGCATTCATTGAACACCTATCCATGTTACCTCAGTCCAAGGTGCTATCTGTATACCCTATCACCAGCCCATTTAGGCCCCTTACGTGGCCACCTGGGCCTGATCACCTTATTGCAGGCAATTCTTGTTTGCTCTACAAGTGCTTTTGTTTCTCATGGTCTTTTGCTTCTGGGTGTGTATGTATTGGTGGATGGGTGATGCTTAGAGTTAAGTCTCTTTCAGATTAAACAACACAATACGGCCACAAGAAAATTGCAGTCAAAGATACAGTACTATTTACCTAGATCTGCAAGGTTGGATAAAGCCAGCAAGTTGACACGGACAAGAGGTTCATTATTTGGATAGTCTGACATTATTCTGACCAGTGATGTGATCACTTCAGCCCCAACGAGTTGCTCCTGGAGGTCGTCTAGAAAAGGCAAGTGCAAAAATTAGGCCCCAAGAGGTGATCTCTTGATTGCCACTGTCATCCGTTAGCCACCCAAATCTTGTAAGCGTGCCCTTTTTTGTGTGATCTTTTGCTTGGCCTAAGAAAGGTATTGCACTAATAGGGATTTCGAAACTGGTATTATGGCTTTACTCTTGCTCATCACATCTTTGAGTTATTTAACAATGTGCAGACTTGTTCAAAGGCAGCAGCCTATGTTATCTTACAGTGCCAAATGCATTGACTGACCTCACCCACAATCCTCTTTCATTTTGTGACGAGCACAGGTAAAATTTTCATGGGAAATTAGGAAACCAAGAGATCTGAAAAAAAAAGACTGTGTCTGCCAGGTTGCAAACAGAGAAACTTTTAGTCTTTTTAACAGCCCACAGCTGCAACAAAAGTTGCAAGCTCAGCCTTTTCAGCCCCATCATCTTTGCTTGGTCGCTTGCCCACCATTTTTTCCATCCTGCTGGAACATGTATCGTCTTATTACATTTAAATCCCACCATTCCTTAAGAAAACTCTGGGGAGTATAGATAGTCCACCACCATCACCCCGTTTTATCCTCACAACAACCTTGCGAAGTAGGTTAGGCTGAGAGGAAAAGTGACTGTCCCAAGTTTACTCAATGACCTTCCTGGTTGAGACAGGATTTGAACCTAGGTCTCCTTGGTCCCATGCCTAGTTCAACACCCAACCACTACACTAAACTGGCTTTCTATGATTGGAAGGCTGTTAAATAAACAGTTGGTTGATTGGATTTAGACCTGGAATCTGTACAGAAGGCTTTATGGACAAATTAAGCATATTAACGTTGATGTTACGGCTGTTTGGATGGTACCGTTATGGGACTAACCCTTATTTCTCAACATGTTAACTCAAAACAAATCAAGACAAGTAAAATGAAACATGAAACAGAGCTTCATAAGAATCCAACTATTATTATTTTTAAAAAGCCCACATTATTTCTGAACCATGCCAACAAGAAGAACTCATTCACACATCATAGCTACTTTGTTTAAAGGCTGGGTAGTTGTGAATGAGTGGGAGTAGCAAGTAAGCACGCTAGTTTCCACCTACCCACTGTTGTTGAGCTAAATAACCAAGGGACACTCTATCCCTCGGTTTTTGTCTGTGCTGTCGGAACACAGAATTGTGGGTTGTTAGGGAAGGACAGCCTTGAGACAACCTTTAGAGACCTCGAGTGCCATTTTTCTTGGCAGCAAAGTGGGACACAAATCAAATAAAATCAATAAATGGAACACCCAGATGTTGTGTCTAATTCCTTCCCCCTTGCGCAGGGCGAAGGAATGTCAGACAGTAATTCAGAATCAGATTTTGAACTCGAACAGACAGACCAGTTTGTGCCAGGAGGAGACCAGGTTCCCATAGTTCCCCCTTTAGAAAATGTATTGTCTGATGTACATAACCTTGCTGATAAGAAACAGCTTTCGTCTTCAGAGGGAGGAGACGGGAGTCAATTCAAAGATCCGATTTTCCGTAGGAAAATGAAACGAGCACAGTTCAAAGAGCTTACAAAGCGCCATTCAGAGAGACTGTTAGCTCAGAAGAGACTGGATGTGAATTCGTCTTGAAGTGACTCTCATTTCCTTTTAGATAGATCAACTGGTTTGTTTGCTTAGCTAATTACGCCTTGGGGCAAAACGCTTTCTAAGTTTTAACTCCTTTCAAAGGGAGAGAAGGGATCATTTGCAAAATAAAAGATTGTGTTTTCCAAAGAGGCCTCCTTATTGACTTCAATGGGCACTAGAAGTTAGGGAGTCAAGACACCAGACTTGTGGGTTGTTCCTCCCTCAACAATCCACAGTTCCAATTACACACATCATGCACTACAATGCACCATCTCTGAGTTGTGTAGTTCAGTGGGAGCAGGTGGGTAAGTGGGAGACAGCACACTCGCTCGCTCCCACTCGTTCACAACTACCTAGGGTTTAAACAAACACTTGGTAACCATGATATGCGAACTGGGTCCAGCAAATGCCCATCTTTTCCATTGATACATGCCCTCACCACCTAATCATGGGTACGTACTGTTATCGTAGCAGATACGGCCAATGGCCCTCCCTACATGAAGCAACATCTCTTGATTTGTGCTGTCCAGCAGGGGTATCAAGATTGGAACCATGCCAGCATCTGTACAGGGAGTCTTCATTTCCTCTGCATAGGCAAAAGAGAGAGGCTGCGTTCAGCTATCATTCTGAAATTGCAGGCCAGCATTGTACAATTCAATGAAATAAGATCTCAGAACTATGACGAAAGTAAAGCCATTAAAACTAGGGTAGTTGTTCTAAATTTGGACTCATTCAGAGGACAATCCTGGAACATTCTTTAAGATGAAAAGCGGATCATACTGTGTGCTATTAAGTGTGTGAATGCTCATTAATATATGTCCAATAAGTGATTAATGTCCCACTGAATCCAATCTTTAATTAATCTGGGAAAACTGGATTAATTGCCCGTGCATTTCTTGGACAATTTAAAAGTAATCTGCCTCTTCCTGTCTCAGTTAAAAACTGGCTAGCTCCCTTGGCATATTCAATGACACTATCAGGCATTCAAAGGGCTCTAAAGGCTTCCCTGTGCCATGTGCTTCTCATATTCAAACTGGGGCAGCTTTATTGCCCCCCACCACCACCACTCAAGTACTATGAACTGGGGTGGCAGTTGATTTAGTGGAGTGGGGTGCCCTTTGCCTGGCCACTGATGTTGTTAAGCATGCAAAGGGGCTTTACAGAGACCTGAACTGTTTCAGTTCTTTTGAGGCTAATTTCAAGGAGTGGGCATTTTTGCCTGTTCTACAAAATGGGTACCTCCCCGCCTGCCGCAACAACCTCATATTCAATACCAAGACTACTAATTGTGGAATTTGGCACTACCTGTAAATTGAACCTACGTGGGGGAAATGAGGTCTAGCAACGAGCCTGGGTTTGATTCTGCAGCTCAGACGTTTCTCTTGTTTACAAATAACATAGTTCAGGAAATGTTTAGCAGGGAATCAACATCTTGTAACACTTTTGATCGAAGCCAGTCCTAGGTCTTGCCTTATCATGCAGCATCCTCAGAAAGATGCTGGGGCCTTAGTTTCCTGGCATTGCCCACCACTGTCGGATGTCAGGTGCTTCATAAACAATTCACTAGGCAGGCCTAGTGAATTGTGAGTTGAAGGCTTGGCAATTGTTATGAGAAGAACTGTCTCTGTTCAGTGCTTATCTGTAATTGCAAGCCGAGGCCTTGAATGGTTCCTGGGAACAAGAGCCTGTTTAGAAAAGGTTGGGGCTATCTTGCAAGCTGTCTCTCACATAGTGTCGTCATCAAGAGGAGGTTGAACTGTGCCGCCCTGTTGGCACATGAGTTTGGATTACAGGCCTGAAGCTCTGTCTGTCAAAGTAGCTTAGAATTAGCCAGCCTCCATCCTATATAGCTACAAGCAAAGAAGAAGTTCTTTGCTAGTAATTATCTGTTCGACTGTTTGCTGTTTGCTTGTCATCTGTCCTACGCTTGCCAAGAAACTCATGTCTGGAATTCTATCTGGTTTGGAGATGTTGGATGCACTCTGTACATGTTCTGTTGCTATTTGGACTTGGAATTTCTAAGAACTATGCCATGAAAAGTGCTCTGTGGCTTTTCATAGATTTGGACTTGCAGATTACTGTTCTGGATTCGTGTTCTATAGCCTGTTTTTCCCTGCATGGAGCCAAAGTACGGGCACAGGGAAACTCAGTGGCTGATCGTTGCTGTTCTGGAATTGTGTGTGTGTGTGACCTGTGAGAGAACCTTCCTCAGAGCCAAAGCTACGAGCAGGGAAGGCTTCCTAGGTCAAAGAGGTTCATCCACTGACATCTTGTTTACGTGATCAGCTCAGTGTTCCCTGACAGGCTGAGTTTGATTTGGGTTCAAGATAATCTTGTCTACTGTCAGACCTCATGCACTTCTGTGCTGGGGTTTCTCCTTTGAGTGTTCCCCATGTTCCTGATGAGTCAGTGTGTGCGGCCACTCCTGACCTCAAGGGACTGGGGCTAACTCTAAATGTCTCCCCCTGAGTGAGTGCTGTTCGCATTAAGCCGTTGTACCTGAAAGCTGTCTGGTCCGTCTTCAGCTTCAAGTGTGTGTATGCAGAAATGAAACCGTTATGCCTTGAATTCCGTGTGATTTTTACAATAAAAGAAGTCTCACAGTTGTTAGAGTGTGTCAGTTTGCCTAAAGTTCATGAGCAGAAGCCTGGGGTGAGCTTGAGTCACGACAACCACATGTGATACTTTTGGGCCTTTCCTTGAGAACATTGAGCTCCAGGGGCCATAGTTCGTCTGGCAGCCACCATTTTGTTTTCCTCAGAAGTTGCATCAGTTTGGGGCATAGTTCAGGGATGGGGAATGTGAGGAAAGCAGTTGCCAGTCAGGTGGCTGACATTTTGTTTCCCCCACAGTATCTGAGGCCAACAAAACATCTGTGGCAATGTGGGGAAAAGAAAATGGCTCTGCTGACCCTTAGAGTTTTTTAAAGCCTAAAGTACTATAAAATAAGCTCTCTGCTGGTGAACGCTAATGCGGTGTGTGTGTTAAATCACAAGCCATCCTTAACCTAAGCAAGCTTCAAATGCATAGCTAGAATAATAAAAAAACCCCATACAAATAAAACTAGGAGAAGAGTTTGATTCCCTTCAATGGCAGCCTGTCATCTCTGAGGAAGTGGAAGCGGGTCTGAAAGGCAACTGTAAGCGTCACAGAAACAGTGCTAATGAACAGACTGCTGCATTGTAGGTGTCCAGGAATCCTGAACAATCAATTCTCTTTCCTGAATGTCATGCCACATACCATTTTTAGCTATCTCTGCCAGCACCTGGGCTGCCTTTACTGCATAAAGCGGGTTGCTTTGCAGAAGTCTGGCTATAGCTGGCAAAACATCGCTTTCAGCAAGAAGGCTGGAGGTTCTGTGCTCTGCAACAATAAGGGACACAGTTGCGTTAAAGGGTAGGGGAATTGGGAAATTAGGAAACCAGGGCTGCCAGGTTGTGATGTGGAGGAAAGATGCCCGCGTTGTGACCTGGCAAGTCTAATTCTGAATAATGGACAGACACAACCTGGCCGACGTGTTAAGAGGTCTGTGCTGATGGACTCTTCTTTAGTCCCTATCGGTTAGTATTGCTACCCGGTCACTCCGAGTCAGGCGACAGCTGCTGGTGGTATCGCCATCCATTGACAAAGCTTCCAGGGTTTCAGACAGTCTTTCCCAACTCTACCTGCTAATGCCGGGGATTGAACCTGGTACCTTCTACATACAAAGCATGTGCTCTGCCACTGAGCTAGAGTTCTTGTAAGGAGTGTGGGATGCAGAATTGTGATAGCAGAGTCCGCCTTGTCTTATGCACGTTCAGTGGAAAGCCTGATGAAAGCCTACAAGTGTACAACACTTTGTGTCCTGGGCTCTTTTCACGTGGTTGAGAGCCTTGAACAAACAGGGGTTTTTGTGTACTCAGGGAAAGCCCTACATGTATGTGCATAGGCTGGGGACTCTTGTCCGACCTTCAGGTGAACACCTGCTGCATTTGCACTTTTACATCTGAAAAGCTCCATAATAAGTAATCAGTCATGCCAAATGAGCCTCAGCCACAGTAGCATGAGAACTGGCAAGTGGCACATGACTTGTACTCACGTGTGTGTGTGTTTACGTACATATACATTAAAGATTAGATTTATTTATTTCTTATTGCATTTATATCCCACCCTTTTTTTCCTCCAAGGAACCCAAGGGGGCGTACGTAATCCCCTTCCTCTCCATTTTATCCTCACAACAACCCTGTGAGGTAGGTTGGGCTGAGAGTCTGTGACTGGCTCAACGTCACCCAGTGGTTTTCCACAGCCGAGTGGGGACTAGAACCCAGATCTCCCGACTCCCAGTCCAACACTTTAGCCACTACACCACACTGGCTCTGCTTCCCCTTCCTCACCTGCTCTAACAGGGATATAAACCCAAAGAACAGCAATTCACACTAATTAAATGTTTAAAGAGTGTAACCAAAATGCAGAAGAGAGCGCCATTTACCAGGGACAGGTACCAGAATGTAGGGTCTCCCCTCAGTAAAGAGGATGGCTACAGCATATGCAGTGATCCCTCGGTTCAGCAATATATCCTATTAGTTCCTGCTGTCTTGTTAAGTCTACAACTGGCATCCAGTTACTGGAACCCTCCAGAGGGTTGTCATCTGAACCTGGATAGGCTGCCTTTGAAACTCGTATAAAAGCTCCCATGTCCCCTTCTTTAAAATTCTCTCTCCTATTTGCTTTTTAGGAGGGGCAACTTTTTTCATCCTTTCTCCTTTCAGTCAGTGTCAGTTGCCTTTGCAGTAAACAGCTTCCATCACATAGAAGTTTACTCAGTTAGAAAGGAAGGCTGAACTAGATGAGGTGTCTGTGTGTGTGTGTGTGTGTGTGTGTGTGTAAGTAATTGATAAACTGGGTGGCAACCGTGATAGGTTTCCATTATCCTTTCTTGCCGCTTCACTGCACTTCTGTGCCTGAGGAGAAGCTGGGGCAGATGGAGATGACTAGGGAACTTGTGGTGTTCCTTTGAAGCCAACACCGTGACATGCATGTATCACTCCTTCTAATAGCAAACTCAACTGGTGCGTGCCAAAAGGTTTGTCGCCAAAACGGAGCCACAGAGAAAAAAAACGGGAGGTTATCAGCGTATTCAGGAAAACTCCCAAGGTTTGCATAAGTGCAAATCATCATCATCATCATCATCATCATCATCATCTCCCATATGTACCTGCCCGGAACCTAAGATCATCTACAGGGGTCCTTCTCCATGAGCCCCTGCCAAAGGAAGTGAGGCAGGTGGCCACTAGGAGGAGCGCTTTCTCCACTGTGGCACCCCGGCTGTGGAATGAGCTCCCCAGAGAGGTTCGCCTGGTGCCTACTTTGTACTCTTTTCGTCGCCAGGTGAAGACCTTTTTATTCTCCCAGTATTTTGACAGTTAAATTAACTCAATTTTAATCCTTGCTGTTTTAAATTTGTATTTTCATCTGTATTAATTCCTGCTGCTTGGTTTTATTCTGGTTGTGTTTTTACATTGTATGTTATTTTGTGTTTTTATATTGTGGCTTGTTTTATATTTTTAAAATGATTTCATGGTTTTAATTTTTGTGAACCGCCCAGAGAGCTTCGGCCATAGGGCGGTATAAAAATGCAATAAATAAATAAATAAATAAATAATAATAAAAGTCCTGCCCCCAATAGCCTAATCAGGATTGAGTATGCTGAGTTACTATGGAATGCTGAGAGTGTTGTTGTAGAGGAGGGAGAGAATGAAAAAAAACAGAGGGGGGATTAGAATGGAGTATCCTGGAAGAAAGCACGGTTGGTTGGCTGCATAGGCGTTATTATATGAGGCACACCAGGGCATGTGTCCCAAAACTTCCCTTCTTGGAGCCGTGCCCCAAATCCTTTGAACTGGCCCTATGATATTATCTGCCTTAATGCAAGCCCACTTCTTCCTTCCAAGCTCAGTAGCCTTGCAGCAACTAGGTGACCTTAGGACACCCTTAGCAGGGCCTCATAAAGGTAATGAATTTATCTACAACCCTCCCATACCCAATTCCTCTGAAGTGTTAACCCCTGAGAAGAGACATTTGGCTTGGGGAATTCTCTTCCTTCCTCCTCCATTTCCCATTATCATTCTTCTTTTCCTCTTCTTCCCTCCTCTATCCTGGCCTTCTTTTCCCTTCTTTATTCCATTCAGAGCAAGGTTTGGGGGATTCTGACAAGGGGAGGGTGGTGGGTAAGAGAAGTTCTGAACTGTAGTTGACTTTATGCAACCAAACAAGAGGACTTTCTCCTCTTTCTCCTCGCCCAACTCTTTCAGAAAAGTGTCTATACCTGATGAGACTTCATGAGACTTCAAGAAATCTGCGGCAAGATTTCCTGAAGGGAAATTTGACCCTTCCTCTGTGCCATTTCCCCAAACTTGATTGCTGCCCTCCTCGCAAAGATACTTCAACTCATGAGGAAAATCATATAAGTTGTTTCTGTATGTTCCCCCATGCAGGGTGATTAGCATCTTTGGAAATGGATGGGCAGGGATTTAGGTTAGGAAAATGGCATTGGTGAAAGAGTTAACTGTCTTTCCCCCAGCACCACTCCCCCAAATTGATTTGAGGATCTCCACAACTTAAAACCATGGTAAATCCAATCTCAGATCTCTGGATGTCTCATCTAGTTTAGGCTCACAAACGCAGGGTGCTCCTGTGTTCATTTCTTAACGTGGTAATCAAATAATGTTATTCTCCCCTATTGCCGTTTTTAAGTTGGAAGGAAGGCTTCATCTTAATGCCATCAAACTCCAATGGTGTGTCATATTCTCAGTGGAAGCCTGATGGATATGGGGCTCTTCTTCCTGGAAACTCATCCAAACCTGAGCAATTTTCAAAAGTGTTGTAAAATTGAACTGTTTGGAATGGCTATTAGGTGAGGGATCAGGGTTAAGTTGAAAGAGTATTGCATTTTTTTAAAAAAAAGATAGATCTATTTCAGTCTTGTTGAATTTTATTTTGTTGCATTTCAGTAGGATTTCAGAATATATATCTACATATGCTTTCTTTATTGTTTCTTATCCTGTGCCTTTAGGTGGAGCTTTGCATGCTCAATGGAGCTTTTCTGTTTTTCAAACACCACACAAGTACGTATCCAGCAAACATCTTGTGAGTGGCTCAGGAGCTGTGTTTCTGAGTGTTTTGGGGAACCAGAAGTCCCACTGTGCAGGTACAAGCCCCTTGGATGCATCTGAAGCAGCTTTTGGAGTCAGTGTTTGAATTATGTGTGTGTTTAGAGTGGCCCTTAATTAAATCTACTAGCCCCACCAAACACTCTACAATTTTAAGCAAATTGTGGCCTCCAATAGCCTTCCAAACAACACTGAAGGTAAAGAGGGCCAGGTGCCTTCAGGCCTCCTTATCATTCAAGCAATAATTTGAACTCATGTATGCTGGGCATGACAGCTGTCTGCATCTACATGGCGGCTTCTAGTAACATGCACAGAATGATGATATCATCAGTTTGTATCTGAGCTTATTGATAGATTCTGCTGTGCTGGCCTGGTGTTGCAACCCAGCCTCCATCTTTGGTTGTTGGTAAGGAGCAGGGTCTGCCCTGGTGGCAAGAAGGGCTTCTGAGTGGTGACTGAGAAGAAGGGTTGTGCTTTGTATCAAGGCCAATGTCAAGAGTAAGTGTCATTGGGCATCTGCCAAAGGCCTACACCCCAGCAGGGGCTCACAGATAAGAATCCTTTGGAGTTGCTCCTCCCCATTACCATTGCAACCTGCTTGTTCACCTGTCTGTCATTTTGGACCAAACAATGGTGGGGATGAGAAGGAGGCACAGTACATGCCACTGTCTATTTGCACACTTGCTCTCTGCCGGCCATGTAAGCAAGCGGTGGCAATAATGAGAAAGACAGTGAGGAGCAATAGCAACTAGTGACAATGGCAGTGAGAAGGTAGGATCACTGAGGGAAGGGACCCATTGAAGATGTCTTGCCCAAGGGTGTCTTACCTCAGAAACCCAGAGCTGTCAATCCTTTGCCTCATCTTGTCTGTTCAGTGGCCTCCAGCTACTAGTATGGGCTCAAACTATTGACACCATCTTCTTGTGCTAACTATTGAGGTCATTCACAGCATGGGTGTAGGTCAACCTTTGTGAGTTTTTTAGATACTGGAAAGAGGCAGAACTTCCCAGCTTTGGCCCCAATGCAAAAGGGACGGTGTATCCACCACATCAGCAATGGCAGCAGCATAGTTCAAGTTGGGCCTGCTACGAGTGGCACATACTTACATAAAACTTGTTAAATGTTGCTCTTGGGAGGCGTGAGGAACACTTTGTCACCTTCAGGGCCAAGTTATTTCATTCTGGCAACCACACGAAGTACCTCCCTCCTTTGAAGAGCAGGTGACAGTTGCTTAGTGAAAGCTGACAGGTAAAATAACCCGCTGCCATCTCAATGAAGCATACCTTGTGCTGCAGTTAACAGTAAGTAATTGAACTGCCTCAGCAAAGCTTCCCTACTAACTAGCTACGGCAATGTATTATTTTATTCCATTGTGTTTCCCAAGGATCAAAGGCAAAATAGGGGCAGATATTTCCACACCTAATGGTAGCTTAAATGCTTAGTCATTGTAGCTTTCCGATTAGCTGACATGGTTACGGGGTTAACATGAGCCAAAAGATAGGTTTAGAAGAAGTGGGCAATTATACATCTTCTGTTTCTTTTGGGGATGGATGATTGAGTAAAGGGCCAATGGGGGCGTGGCTTGATCGGGATGGAGTGAAGTCATAGATCTTCTGAGCTCCTTAAAAAAGCTTTGAATTAAGCACTAATTCCTTATCGGGGAGTGTTTGGAGAGTAATAAAAGGCATGATATATTGACTGGAAGTGATAAATTACTTGACGGAGAGCTGGAATGCGGCACCATCTTCCTGGCTTTAAAATCGAAACCAAACGAGCTGAGGATAAAGAAGAGGAGCCGCCATTACTGAGGTAATTTATGGACTTATAATTGAAGATACAAGGAGGGCTGGCTGGCTGACAGCATACTGGGAGAGAGACGGGATAAAATATATGTGAATATAGTGAAGGGGAAGAACGTTAATCCCCAGTAAAATCCGAAGTTTAGTGCTGGCTGGCTGCGGCAAGAGCAAGAAGGAGTCACCAGGCAGACGGGGGTGGTGGTAATAATTTATGAAAAAGGGGAGACGCGAGAAGAGGCCCCCTATTCCTACCCCCGCCTGGGTTAGACCCTCAAAAGAGCGTGGATCGGACAGAACTTGGCAGAGATTGACACGTTCTGAGATTCAAAGCACGCCAGATAAGCTGCCTAGCAAGAAGACGTCCCCTGTAAAAGGATCTGCGTCACACTTAGCAGAGCCAGCTGTAATTCCAAAGACCACCAGAGGAGGTCAGCCAGACCCAATGGATGAATTAAAGGGTGATATTAAAAAAATGTTCAAGCTTGAGTTGGTTGACCTTGAAGAACGGTTAGCTAAACGCATTAATGACACGCAAACTGAGCTAATGGCGGGCTTAAAGCAAGTGGTGAAGGATGTTGAGGTGCTGCAGACAGATACTAAAGCTCTGATTGGAGTTTGCAAGAAGCAGGAAGAGCAGCTGTCTCAACATGATTTACGTTTAATAGCCATTGAGGATCGGGACCGACGTGCAAATATTCGCATAAGAGATTATGGGGAACAAGAAGGAGAGACTCCAAAAGATCTAAGAGATACAATTTTGACATGGATAAGACTACAGCTTCCAGACGAGACTTGGGAGGATTCCGATGTCGAGAGGGCTCATAGAGTTGTTTTTAAGCGTAAAGGAATGCTTCCAAGGGACATAATTGTCAAATTTGCTAATTATTACAAAAAAGAAAAGCTTATGCAAGCAATTAGACGACAAGGTCAACCAAGGATTCAAGCGACAGCAGTCCAAGTATACCAGGATTTGTCGCCTCACACCGTGCAGTGGAGGAAGAGTGTCAAAATGTGTACAGCAGCATTGAGGATGAAATTGATAACTTACAGCTGGGGATATCCAGTGTTTTTGAGATTTATGTGGAAAGGGAAGCAAGAAAGAATAACATCGTTCGAGCAAGGAATGGAGCTGTTGGAGAAGCTGGGCATAATCGATGCCAAGGATGGGGGAGAATTAGAGCAAGAAGAAGGCGCGGTTGGAGGATCCAGTCAAGGATAAGGGATTAGAAGGGGGAAAAAAATAAAAAGGAGGGGAGGATTGGACTTTACTCTGAGGGTTGGGCCAGGTTCCCCCCCCCTGAAGAGTTCTAAAATAATTGGGACCAGTGCCCAGATGTCTGGTGAGGAGGGGGGTAAAAATGGGGGTGTATGTGGGGGGAGGGAAGGGAGGGGGGTTTGTGTTTCACTGACCGAGACCAATTTAAAGACATGGGTGAAAGTAAGAAATGGAAAATAAATTGAGATTGGCAACTCTAAATGTTAAGGGGCTAGGAACAATTGTAAAAAGACGAAGAATTGAAACGTTATTAAAAAGAAAAAAAATAGATATATTTTTTTTGCACGAAACTCATCAAATAAAGGACGGGGTTAATGAGTTATGAATGAGGGAAGTAGGAGTGTATGAAAAGTCATTTGGTACTTCTAAAGTGAGAGGTGTGGCAATAATAATATCGAAGAAATGTGGTATTAATATTCAAAGTATAAAGAAAGTAGGGATGTGCACTGGATCGGACCCGATCCACGATCCGAGTCCGGTCCAGTGGGAAATCGGATAAATTATCCGATTTCCGATCCCGCAGCTGGATCGGCCGATCCAATCCGAACCGGTCCGAAAAAGCTCCGAACCGGTTCGGCGGATCGGCGGATCGGCGGATCGGCGGGCGCCCACTGGCGCCCACCGCCGCTTCCATTGGCGGGCGCCAGCGGGCGCCCGCCGATGAAAGTGGACAGCGGGGGGGGGAGGAGGGGGGCACTTACCTTCTCGGCCCGGTGGCTCCCGTCCGGCGCCGGCGCCTACTACTACTAGCAGGCTCCGCGGCCTGCTCTAGGGTGGCGCGCCGGGTGATGTCATCACCCGGCGCGCTACTCTAGAGCAGGCCGCGGAGCCTGCTGGAAGTAGTAGGCGCCGGCGCCGGACGGGAGCCGCCGGGCCAGAAAGGTAAGGAGGGGGTGCGTGGAGGGGAGGAGGGGGCGCGCGGAGGGGGGAGGGGGGCCCTTACCTTTCCGGCCCGGCGGCTCCCGTCCGGCGCCGGCGCCTACTACTCCCAGCAGGCTCCGCGGCCTGCTCTAGGATGGCGCGCCGGGTGATGTCATCACCCGGCGCGCTACTCTAGAGCAGGCCGCGGAGCCTGCTGGAAGTAGTAGGCGCCGGCGCCGGACGGGAGCCGCCGGGCCGGAAAGGTAAGGAGGGGGTGCGTGGAGGGGAGGAGGGGGCGCGCGGAGGGGGGAGGGGGGCCCTTACCTTTCCGGCCCGGCGGCTCCCGTCCGGCGCCGGCGCCTACTACTCCCAGCAGGCTCCGCGGCCTGCTCTAGGGTGGCGCGCCGGGTGATGTCATCACCCGGCGCGCTACTCTAGAGCAGGCCGCGGAGCCTGCTGGAAGTAGTAGGCGCCGGCGCCAGACGGGAGCCGCCGGGCCGGAAAGGTAAGGAGGGGGTGCGTGGAGGGGAGGAGGGGGCGCGCGGAGGGGGGAGGGGGGCCCTTACCTGCCCGGCCCAGCGGCTCCCGTCCGGCGCCGGCGCCTACTACTCCCAGCAGGCTCCGCGGCCTGCTCTAGGATGGCGCGCCGGGTGATGTCATCACCCGGCGCGCTACTCTAGAGCAGGCCGCGGAGCCTGCTGGAAGTAGTAGGCGCCGGCGCCGGACGGGAGCCGCCGGGCCGGAAAGGTAAGGAGGGGGTGCGTGGAGGGGAGGAGGGGGCGCGCGGAGGGGGGAGGGGGGAGGGGGGCCCTTACCTTTCCGGCCCGGCGGTTCCCGTCTGGCGCCGGCGCCTACTACTCCCAGCAGGCTCCGCGGCCTGCTCTAGGATGGCGCGCCGGGTGATGTCATCACCCGGCGCGCTACTCTAGAGCAGGCCGCGGAGCCTGCTGGAAGTAGTAGGCGCCGGCGCCGGACGGGAGCCGCCGGGCCGGAAAGGTAAGGAGGGGGTGCGTGGAGGGGAGGAGGGGGCGCACGGAGGGTGGAGGGGGGAGGGGGGCCCTTACCTGCCCGGCCCGGCGGCTCCCATCCGGCGCCGGCGCCTACTACTCCCAGCAGGCTCCGCGGCCTGCTCTAGGATGGCGCGCCGGGTGATGTCATCACCCGGCGCGCTACTCGAGAGTAGGCCGCGGAGCCCGCTGGTAGTAGCCGCCGGCGCCGGACGGGCCGAGAAGGTAAGCAGTGGCGGGGAAGGGGGCTTACCCCCCCCCCGGAGCCGTCCGCTTCTATCCGCTGGCGCCCGCGGGCGCCAGCGGATGGAAGCGGGCGGCCCCAGGGGGGGTAGGGAGCGCGGGGGAGGGGGTTTACCTGCCGGGGCCGTCCACAGCGGACGGCCCCGGGGGGGGAGGGAGTTAGGCCCCCCCTTACCCACCCGCCACCATTTTTTCCTCATAGACTTGCATTGCAATGCAAGTCTATGGGGAAAAAAATGGCGGCCGATCCAAAAATGTACGATTTTTGGGTCGGGATCGGACTCGATCCGGTCCGGGGGGCCTCCGATTTTGTCCGAACCGGTCCGGGACAAAATTGGAGGTCCCGATCCGGGTCCCGATCCGATCCGGGGGGTCCGTGCACACCCCTAGTAAACATAATTTTAGAATGAGGCACACGTTGATAAAATGAAGCTATGTTCACCTGGGAGAACTAAACAGTAACAAAGAAGAACATTCTAGATTCCTAGTTTTTCAGGTTGTGGGGCTTAACAGGCAGAAACAGGTTTCAGTAAGGTGACAAGATGCAATAGATGAAGGGTTCCCATTCTCTTTAATGCTTTTACAGATGAGTCAGTTTCAACAGATGTCATTCCTGACTGGAATTATGTTTTGGAGCTTTCTTAAACTCAATAAAGAATTATTTCTCAAGTATTTCTATGGGAATTCTTTAGCAGAGCATTACTTGGCCTCAGGGGTTCACAATATTTTTGCAATGTTCCTTGAGGCAACAACCTGACAGCTATAGACACAAATGGAATGTTCTATGCACAAGTCAAGCCAAGCTCCCATGCTTCAAAGACTTTAGAAAGACTTTAAAAGGAAGGGACAGAAGGAACATAAGAAGGATGTAATTAAAGTCAAAGGTATTTGAAAATATCATTTCTTACAATCCTGTTCAGAAAGAATAGCATCACCCACAAGTTCTAGCACAAATCAAGACCTTGTAAAATTAATCTAAGGTGCATCCAAAATACCATAGATTCTTTGAGTAATCTGGATGCATTGCTTTCTTCATATATACCATTTTCTCCTCTGGATTGAGCTAAGGGAAAACCAGTTCTTGAAACCAGCTGATTTATGCAGGGCGTGGCTAAAGGTTTGTGACATCAAGAACTTGGAGCAATTTTTCAACCCTTTAAAATGTTGCTAGTGGTTTGTGTTTAAAGGGTGTGGAACATTAAGGCATGGGGGTTCCTTAAAAAAAAGGCATGCTGTTCACCTGAATCACGAGGGCAGATGCAAGACAAATTACTCAAACAACGTTTAATTCACTGATGAGTATATGCATCAAAAGCGTAGTGAAGCAGTGGGGAAACTCAGCTTGATCCATGAGAGAGAAAAACACGGCAAGTCCATTTAAGCACCTGGTTTATTGGAGTTGCACTTAAAAGCTGTACAATTACCCCAGGAATTGGAGAGAAGTAATCATCATCATCAACGACAACATCTTTCATCATAATAAAACTGTATATTGCAAATAATGCACAGACAGGGAAGGACAGGGCAGTTGGGTGTAAGGGTGATTATGCAGCCATGTATTCGTATCTGTGGATATGAATGCATGGAGGAGGGCGTGGGTTTTCACAGGCCTCTGCATGTTCAGCCCAAGTTCTATGGTGGCCACTGACAAGTCGCCAAAAAGGAGTTAAGGCTTCACCCAAAAAGAGGACAAAAGAGGATACCAATTTGCATAAGAATTGCACATGCTAATGTATATCTATAGATGCAAATTTAGAATTATTATATTTTAAATAGAGAAATGCAATACATTTCTCACCATAGTGGGGAAGACTGTGACCTGGTAACCTGCGTGCATGCTCAGCTTGTTGTCCAGGTGCTAGCGATGGGCAAAGTCAACTCCCCCTCCCTGGTTCTTTGATTTTAAACCAGACTTGTACTGGTTTAAGCCCCACACTCTGAAAAACCGATCAAATAGAGGAAACCCTTAAGTATAGGACTGGCCTCCCACACCTCTTCAAATTGAGGGCTGCCCTCAGTAAAGTAGGACACCTGGACGCGCTACAAAGTTCTCAACAGAGCAAAGGTGCAAAATAAAGAAGAGAGGGAAATGATGATGTGGAAAGTGCTAAAATAATGGTCTTGCAGATTTTCAGTGAAATTCAGTTTGAATGGAGAAAACTGGGTGCAGAAGAAACTTACTGGCTCCTGCAAAAACACTACCAGTTTTGTATCATTTTTTAAAATGTTTATGGGTTTTTACTACAGCAAGGTAAAGGATAAACATATAAGCAAAGGCATGTACATTTAAAAATGTAAAGTGAAGAGTCTGATTTACAAGGAGAAGGGGACGATCCTGACTTGATACTATGGGTATTACTTCCAGTTATATACTGGAGAGACTGAGAGCTCCATCATACCAGCAATTTATTGCACTCTCGCCATACCTGGTATGTGTTTTTGCAGTGCGGTAGCCACATGACCTCGCCCCTGTCCCGTGCTCATCTCACCTCTTCCCCTCCATTTTCCATCTTATTTTGGAGCGGGGAAAGTCTGGGGTTTTTTTCATCCGTGCGCAATAAAGCCGCTCCTCCCTCCCATGTATTGCTGTCCTTGCACGATATCGGACCATCCCATCTTTTGTTGGGGGCGTGTGTGTGTCGAAGGGCGGTCTCGCTGACAAAAGCGGAGGGCAGGGTGGTTCTCCACTCAACTGCTCAACCATGAAGGGGGAGGGAGAGAGGGCGCCTGAACACCCCACGGAGTAGACGAGCGAGGTTGCCCATGCCCAGGACTTGGTCCCATTCAACTCTATGGTTCTTGCTCCTGAGTAGGCATGTCTAGGTTTCCTAACCAGAACAATGCCGGCGTCTCCTTGCCATGCCAACATTGACCACAAGCTTCTCCAAAAACGAATTGTAATACTTTCTCTTCACTTATATTGTTTAATATGATCTTAGGGGAAAGCATAGTGTGTTGTTTTACCATAATTGTGCAGTTTCTGGCTGCCGTACTATTGTATTTGCACAGAAATTATATATATATATATATATATATATATATATATATATGCGCAACAGGAAGGAGAACCTAGGGGGCGGGGCAAAAGATTTTGCCGGCATAGTAGCAATACAAGTGAAAAGATACATGAGCTGAAAAAGTGCAACAATGCACAGACGTGAAAGTGTCCATTGCTGAACTTGCTAAGGAAACGGAGGAGCAAACCGCAGATGTAACGTGGGGGGGGGGGGAGGTAGGGTGATGGAGCCCTGAAGCAGAATGGAGGAAAAGAATCAGGTGAGCATTTTCACTGAAGCACTGAGCTAAAGCTGATGATGCCCCACCAGGCATGAACATCAATAATGTGATTTGGAAATGTTGCATGGATCACAAGCATATTTCACAGAAGGATGTCATGTGCAATTATGAGCACAGAAGAGGAGGGTATTCAATTCAAATGACCTAACTCCTACATTCGTTATTTAATACTGAATCCAGCACGACATTTTGGATGCAGAGATCCAGTTCGCTCCCTTTTTGACAATACTGATAAAGGCTACAGAAAGGTAACGTTTCCTTCCCACGATAAACACAATATTCCTTTTGCCTTGTTTACATCCTTGGCAAGTTTTGTTTATCATAGGCAAAGATGGGATGAGCGAACAAAACACAAGCAGTGATCCGTCTTTCAAGCCAGCTTGAGCTCTTAAAAAGCAACAATTGTCTGTCTCAGCAAACTTAGCAGCATTCTCAGAGAAAATTGCCACATTCGTGAAAATGGCAGCTTGACAGCAAGAGCAACAGCAATAAAATAGAGTGCCTCTACACTATATTCTGTTCTCTGCATGTTATTGCCCTACAACCTGCTTCGTTCACATTTCACTCTCTTAATTCAAGCAGAATTGAAAGCTCCTGTAAATGCTGAACGGAGAGGGAGGAGGAGGAGGAGTGCCTTCCCTAACCTGATGCCTTCCAGATGTTTTAGATACAACTCCAAGCATTCCTGACCATTAGCCATGCTGGCTGGGGTAGATGAGAGTTGAAGGCCAAAACATCTGGAGAGCACCAAGTTGGGGAAGGCTGCCCTACAGCTTGAGCTCTGGAAGCAGCCCTGTGCATTTCTTGGACATGGAACTGGAGAACCATCCACAATGACCATCCTGCTGAAGCTCTACATGTGGGTGGTTTCATTGAGAAGGGCCAGCATCACCATGTCACATCCACAGACAGATGTCAGGGCCCCAGCAGGGTCCACCACTCACACCTGCTCAATGGCTGAGTTGAAGAGCTACCATTTTCATATCCCACGAAATCCTGGAACAGCTATGTCAGAAAATCATTGCAGAAAAATGAAAATGGCTGCAAATGCCTCCCACTGCTGCCCTCTAAGCCTACTGTAGTCCTCCAGGAGGCACTTTCAGAGGGGACACCTCAAACTGAATGCAACTACAACCCCTATGGTGTCTGGATATCTCAGACTCACCACACAGAGCCAGGAGGCCTTTGTCATCTCGGAACAATTTAGGCGATGTAATCTCTCTTTAAGACTGCGTACTAGGGATGTGCACTGGATCGGACCCGATCCACGATCCGAGTCCGGTCCAGTGGGAAATCGGATAAATTATCCGATTTCCGATCCCGCAGCTGGATCGGCCGATCCAATCCGAACCGGTCCGAAAAAGCTCCGAACCGGTTCGGCGGATCGGCGGATCGGCGGGCGCCCACTGGCGCCCACCGCCGCTTCCATTGGCGGGCGCCAGCGGGCGCCCGCCGATGAAAGTGGACAGCGGGGGGGGAGGAGGGGGGCACTTACCTTCTCGGCCCGGTGGCTCCCGTCTGGCGCCGGCGCCTACTACTACTAGCAGGCTCCGCGGCCTGCTCTAGGGTGGCGCGCCGGGTGATGTCATCACCCGGCGCGCTACTCTAGAGCAGGCCGCGGAGCCTGCTGGAAGTAGTAGGCGCCGGCGCCGGACGGGAGCCGCCGGGCCAGAAAGGTAAGGAGGGGGTGCGTGGAGGGGAGGAGGGGGCGCGCGGAGGGGGGAGGGGGGCCCTTACCTTTCCGGCCCGGCGGCTCCCGTCCGGCGCCGGCGCCTACTACTCCCAGCAGGCTCCGCGGCCTGCTCTAGGATGGCGCGCCGGGTGATGTCATCACCCGGCGCGCTACTCTAGAGCAGGCCGCGGAGCCTGCTGGAAGTAGTAGGCGCCGGCGCCGGACGGGAGCCGCCGGGCCGGAAAGGTAAGAAGGGGGTGCGTGGAGGGGAGGAGGGGGCGCGCGGAGGGGGGAGGGGGGCCCTTACCTTTCCGGCCCGGCGGCTCCCGTCCGGCGCCGGCGCCTACTACTCCCAGCAGGCTCCGCGGCCTGCTCTAGGATGGCGCGCCGGGTGATGTCATCACCCGGCGCGCTACTCTACAGCAGGCCGCGGAGCCTGCTGGAAGTAATAGGCGCCGGCGCCGGACGGGAGCCGCCGGGCCGGAAAGGTAAGGAGGGGGTGCGTGGAGGGGAGGAGGGGGCGCGCGGAGGGGGGAGGGGGGCCCTTACCTGCCCGGCCCGGCGGCTCCCGTCCGGCGCCGGCGCCTACTACTCCCAGCAGGCTCCGCGGCCTGCTCTAGGATGGCGCGCCGGGTGATGTCATCACCCGGCGCGCTACTCTAGAGCAGGCCGCGGAGCCTGCTGGAAGTAGTAGGCGCCGGCGCTGGACGGGAGCCGCCGGGCCGGAAAGGTAAGGAGGGGGTGCGTGGAGGGGAGGAGGGGGCGCGCGGAGGGGGGAGGGGGGAGGGGGGCCCTTACCTTTCCGGCCCGGCGGCTCCCGTCCGGCGCCGGCGCCTACTACTCCCAGCAGGCTCCGCAGCCTGCTCTAGGATGGCGCGCCGGGTGATGTCATCACCCGGCGCGCTACTCTAGAGCAGGCCGCAGAGCCTGCTGGAAGTAGTAGGCGCCGGCGCCGGACGGGAGCCGCCGGGCCGGAAAGGTAAGGAGGGGGTGCGTGGAGGGGAGGAGGGGGCGCACGGAGGGGGGAGGGGGGAGGGGGGCCCTTACCTGCCCGGCCCGGCGGCTCCCGTCCGGCGCCGGCGCCTACTACTCCCAGCAGGCTCCGCGGCCTGCTCTAGGATGGCGCGCCGGGTGATGTCATCACCCGGCGCGCTACTCGAGAGTAGGCCGCGGAGCCCGCTGGTAGTAGCCGCCGGCGCCGGACGGGCCGAGAAGGTAAGCAGTGGCGGGGAAGGGGGCTTACCCCCCCCGGAGCCGTCCGCTTCTATCCGCTGGCGCCCGCGGGCGCCAGCGGATGGAAGCGGGCGGCCCCAGGGGGGGTAGGGAGCGCGGGGGAGGGGGTTTACCTGCCGGGGCCATCCACAGCGGACGGCCCCGGGGGGGGGAGGGAGTTAGGCCCCCCCTTACCCACCCGCCGCCATTTTTTCCTCATAGACTTGCATTGCAATGCAAGTCTATGGGGAAAAAAATGGCGGCCGATCCAAAAATTTCCGATTTTTGGGTCGGGATCGGACTCGATCCGGTCCGGGGGGCCTCCGATTTTGTCCGAACCGGTCCGGGACAAAATTGGAGGTCCCGATCCGGGTCCCGATCCGATCCGGGGGGTCCGTGCACACCCCTAAAAGAAAGATAAGAATGGAAGGATCCTTATAATTTACTGTACGATGGAAGAGGAGGAATTTGTTTTGATTAATGTCTATGCTCCAAATGGGAAACAAACTGAATTCTTTAAAGAAGTATTTGATATGGTGGGAGATGTAGGGAAAAAGAACATTGTGATGGCAGGAGATTTTAATATGGTACTTGATAAAGGGAAAGATAGGGATAACATTATAAGAGATGTTAGAGGGGAGGGGAAGACGGAGTTAGCTAAATTAATGGAGAGGAAAGAATTAATGGATGTATGGAGAGCTTTAAAAGGGGAAGAAATCTACTCACCTAGATTTAAGAGTTATTCAAGGATTGATTATATTTTTATATCAAAGAATATGATACCTAAATTAATAGATTGTGATATTGGAGTAATTAAGGTCACTGACCATGCATTAATGATGATGGATATTAAAATGAAGAAGGATTACAAACAAGCAAAGAGATGGAGACTGGACGGAAGAATTTTTAAAAATAAAAACATAGTGGATAAATTAAAAAAGGAAGTGCAGGAAATATGGCAGATAAATGAAAAAGAAGTTAAATCGCAAGGGTTATTATGGGATACTATGAAAGCGGTAATAAGAGGGATCTGTATTAGGGAAATGTCCACACTTAAAAAGCAACAGGAAGTACTTTATAAAAAGGCTGAAGAAGAGATAAAGAGTTTAGAGGAGAGATTAAGAGAGACAAAAGATAAGTGGTTATATGCCCAAATACAAGCAAAAAAAAAGGAATTGGAGAAAGAAGATATAGAACAAGTTCAAAAGAATGTGTTATATTTAAAGAGAGATTTTTTTGAATATAATAATAGAAATTCCAAGATGCTGGCCAGTTCCACGCAGTCAGAGAAGGCTAAGAATATGATAGGGACAATAAGAGATAAGTTAGGGAATAGATGTAATTTAATGAAAGATAAATTAATTACTTTTCAGGAATTTTATAAAGAATTATATACATCAGATGCGGTTTCACAAGATAAGATTCAGGAATATGTAGAAAGAAATTGGAAAATAAGACTGGATGATCAAGATAGAGATTCTATGGAAGCCTTGGTTACTGAGAAAGAAATTGAGGGAATTATTGATAAACTAAAAGGAGGTAAGTCTCCGGGGATTGATGGTTTGGGGCCGGAATTTTATAAAATATTTAAGGATATTTTAATACCAAGATTAAAAAAATTATATAACAATATAATAGAAGGAGGAATGACTCCACCATCGTGGGACCAGTCCTTGGTTATTTTAATACAGAAGCCAGGTAAGGATTTGACGGATCCAGCATCGTATAGACCAATATCTTTAATAAATCAGGATGCAAAAATATTCACAGCAATAAAGGCTAAAAGAATGGGTACATTTATTTTTAAATATATCAAAAAAGATCAATGCGGATTTATTTTTGGTAGGAAAATGCCGAATTTAATTGGCAGAGTTATAAATATAATAAATATTATTTAAAAAAGGAACTTAAAAGCAGGATTATTAGCATTGGATATTTTCAAAGCCTTTGATTGCGTGGAGTGGCCAGCATTAAAAATTATCTTAAAAACATTTGGGTTTGGACATAAATTTATGGGAGTGATTAACCAGCTGTATAAAAATAATAAAGCGGAAATAATGGTTAATGATGGGTTAACGCAACAAATTACACTAGCTCGAGGAACTAGGCAAGGTTGTCCACTTTCACCGATCTTATTTGCAATAGTTATAGAAATTTTAGCAAATGTAATAAGGGAAGATGAAAGAATAAAGGGGATAGGAAGAAATCATAAGATTAAAGTGAATATGTTTGCGGATGATACGTTATTGACACTAGAAGATCCCCTAGAAAGTGGGGAGATGATTCAGAAGCATTTGAGAGAATTTGGGGAAATTACGGGATTACAAGTTAACTGGGGGAAGTCAGAAATGATGTTGTATAATTATAACAAGGAAGAGATGGAGAAATGTAAAGCTAATTTAGGATTAAGGCATAAAAATATAATACGATATTTAGGAGTTAATATAGATAAAGATTTAGAAAGAATAGAGGAACTTAATTTTGTAAGGTTAAGAAAAGAGGTAGGGGAGAAATTACAGATATATAGAAAATTAAAACATTCTTGGTTTGGTAGAATAGCGGTTATTAAAATGAAGATTTTACCTAAGGTTAATTTTTTGTTTAGAATGTTACCGATTAGAATTTCAGTAGCGGAGATTAAAAGTTGGCAAAATATGATTAATGCTTATTGTAATGGGGATAAAAGAGCTAGGATAAATAAAGGGTTATGGTATAAGGCTCAAAAGAAAGGAGGTTTAGGACTTCCGAATATTAAGAATTATTATATTGCTAATCAGTTAAGATATATTATTCATGGTATTTTAGGGGAGGAAGATTTGGAATGGTTGGAACCGCAAACAGCAGAGATAGATTGTAAATTGCGAAATATATTCTTTACTAAAAAGCAAAAGAAAGAATTGAAGGTACTGGACAACCCATTGTTGGAAAATATACTAATGATATGGGAGAAGTATAGAGGGAAGTTGATACCAGGGGACTCTCCACTTGCCCCAGTTGTAGTAGTGGCAAACTTCCCAACAGTATTAAAACCAGAGATAGAAGCGAGACTGAAAGATCAAGATATAATTAAGCTAAGGAATTGGATGGAAAAGATGAAGGATAGTGAGCATATTAAAGATTTGTTTAAAGGACAAAAGATAGCATGGTTCAAATGTTTACAATTGGGAAAATGGACACAGGAATGGAGGTTGAAAAATAAGAAATGTAGAAATAATACTAGATTTGAAGATTTAATTGAACTAATAGGGAAAAAAGAAGAAGTTGGAGTTAAGAAAGGACTGACTAGTGAGATATATAAAATATTGATAGAAGAGGAATTTCAAGACTCACTTAAGGTTATAAAAGAGCTATGGGAAGAAGATGTAAAGGGAAAAATCAATGATGATAACTGGGGGAGGATATGGAATGTAAGAATGTTAAAGTTACTGTCGATTAGAATCAAGGAGAACTACTATAAGACAGTTTGGAGATGGTATCTAACACCTGTAAGATTTCACCAGTTTGATAAAAAAGTGTCTAAGAATTGTTGGAGGGGATGTCAGGAGGTTGGGACCTATTTTCATACATGGTGGAGCTGTGAACAAGTACAAAAATTTTGGGAAAGGGTTTTTAAAGAAATAAGTGATATAATTGGAAGTAAATTGGAACTAAACCCAAAGTTAGCTCTACTAGCAATATGGGATAGGGGGAATAAGCATATAATAAATAGAGAATTGGTAAACAACCTCCTGGCACCTGTTAGAATAATGATTGCTAAAAATTGGAAAGGGCAACGAAGCTATACAATAGAAGATTGGTATAAAGAAATTTGGGATATGGCTTTGAATGATATGTTGACATGTAAAATGGAAATAAAGAGGGGAATGTCCAGTAAGAGTGATTTTGGAGAAATATGGACTCCCTTTTTGGAATATGTTTTAAGATCGGGAAAGGGACAAACGCCTTCAAAAGAATCGTTAAAATTTTGGAAGGAGGAAGAATGATTATGAGAAGGTCTCGGGGGGGGGTGCACGGGGGAAGTTGAGGGTTGTATTGTGTATTATGTGTATGTTTATTGTGTTGAAATTAATAAAAAGTATATATATATAAAAAAAAGAGTAAAGGGCCAATGTTCCCACTAGCTAGGGTGACCAACTGTCAGGATTTCCCCGGATTTGTCCTGGTTTTTGTTCTATCCTGGGTGTCAGGGGGGATTTTCTGTAATTTTCTATAATGTCCTGGAAAGACAAGCTTTCCCCTTTAAGGCCACATTAGCGTGGTTGGAGGGAATGACGGGCTTTCTGGAGGTGGGTTATTTCCCTCCCACTGCTCCAATCAGGACCTTACAGGGGAAAGTATGTCATTCCTGGACATTATAGAAAAGGACCCGATTGGAGCAGTGGAGCGTGGGAATGACACACTTTCCCCTCCTCCGCTCCAATTGGGTTCTTTAAAGCAGTGGGGGTGAATGACATGCTTTCCAGAGGCCCCGGAAAGCCACTTTCCCACCCTCCATCCCACTGAGGGTCCTCTTTTTTGGTTTCCCAAATGTGGTCACCCTACACTAGACTAGTTCTTTTCAAACTCTCTTCTGTTGAGAGACCTTTTCCCCATCTCTTTGTCTGCAAAGCCTCTGGGGGGCATGTCTCATAGGCATATGCTTAGTTCAAGGGGGAGGGGGAAGGGGAACCAGCTATCCTGTTGGACTTTGCTGTTACCCTACTTGCATTAAAAAGACACCCCATAGCAAGGGGGCACAAACTGCAGCCGCATGCAGCCTATGGCCTCTCTCCCTCCTTTCCCCTGCGCCAAGCTGATCCACCTGGCCAGGTTCTTCCCCTGACCCCACCAACTTCTAGCAGAGAGAAGCTCAGAGATAAGCCTTTAGACAAAAGCCTGCCTTTCTCAGGGTTTAGCAGGCAAAAGCTCGTATCTCCAAACAGTATCTGATTGGAGAGAAGAAGTTTTCCCTGCTGGGCAGAAAGAGCAGGGCCTGAGGAGAATACTGCTGAGTTAGTACTGCTTACTTCTGAGGCTTGTCTTGCAGAGGCTTGTCCCACTTTCCTCAGGGCCTAGAATATACCAGCCCTAGATGTTTCAATGTGAGCTGCCTTGAGAGGGGTAACCCTCAAAAGCAGCCAAATACATACAGAAATACGTGACACAACCCCATACCTGCCAATATTTTACAAAAATAGGGTCGCTCTCTTGTTAACACCCCTCTTTTCCCACTCAGGATCAGTGCCGTATATACACTTACACATAGCTGGAGGCACTTCTTGGCCTGCTGGACACTGTTATGTGACTTGCATTTTGCATTTGTGTACGTATGTGTAATGGTCTGTGGGAAAGGCCAGAGCTTGAAGCTTATTTGTGAGCTTCTCAAAAACATCCCCCACATTTCCCCAGAAGGTAACAACAGAAGAGTGCTTTACCATGGATAAGTATAAGACAATAGGTACTGTGCTTGATAAATGGGGACCACTGGTGTGAATGATTTAGGGGTATACAGGAGGCAATGTTTTCAGTTTAAATTTAATTTTAGTTTTCCATTGCCTTTTTATGAGTATAACTGCATCCTTTTTCAAGTTGGCTCTCTAATGTATTCCTATCCTCCAGTGATGTTTGCTAACTGTATAGTGACTCCTATTTATTAGGCCAGATCTACACCTTGTGTCAAATAGTCACAAAAGTGGAATAAAAAGTAGGAAATAACACTATGAAAGCAGTATATGGAATGTAGATGGTGCCCCAACAATTCCCAGTGCACTTCAGTACCACTATAAAGCAGTAGTGTAGATTTAGACTTAGAGTGCAAATAGGCAACATAAGTCCCAAGTAGCTTGGCCAATGGTTAGGGATTCTAGGAGTTACAGTCCCAACCAGGCTGCCTTTCGCTGCATGAGAAAAATGCCGGGAAGGCAGAAAGTGGAGATAGCACAGATCTGAGCTTTGATGGGCAGTGGTGCTTGCCTGAGGAGAGACGAAACGTACACTCGAGAGGAAGCAAGAAAAGTCCTCTCTGGTCAAGAATACAAAGGGCATCTTTCTTGAAAAGTTGGCAAGATGTGGGCATGGGGGGCAGTCTTTGTCTCTTTCAAGTGAGCAGAGTCAGCATGAGATCACAATGGCCAGTCTTTCTCCTTCAGGCAGGCAGCATCACCATGAGGTCACAATGACTAGTCTCCCTCCCTCCTTCCCTCCCTCTCTGAGACAAACACAGTCCGGGCACAGTATTCCTTTCTTTTATTGCTGTGGTCAAGAGCAGCATGTGGACACAAGGGACACCAGTGCCTCTTACTGAAATGGACAACAGCCAGTGAGCAGGAGCAGCAGGCAACGGGAACTGGAGAACTGGCAGGGAGGCCCCTCTGCTATAACAGGGTTTCTACTTCCAGCAAGTACCCCAGAGTACCAAGGCCCCCCAAAACAGGTCAACATAACAGAGGTGGGCACCGGAATGTTGGCAGTACCCCAGATGTCATGGGGAGAGTCTGCCAGAGATTGAGAACAGTTTGAGAGTCAAAGGGGCAGGCTGCGGGGGGAGGAGAATAGCAGTCATTGGAAAGACTCCCCCGATGCAGGGGGCGGGGCTTAAAGTTTCAGCATGTGTCCAGGTGGCTGTTTAGGAGTGGGCAGGAGAGAGCAGATGGACACATCAGTAAGTGAATATGAGGCAGGAGAAGAATGAAGGCAGGGAGAAATCACAGGGAACCCCAGAGAGCCCCACCAATGGCAGGTTAGCTCTCAGGAACACCAGATGCTCCAGCATCCCAAATGTCATCTGTGAATGGTGCTTGGCTCATAGTGTCACCTACCACAGGCAGACCCAGCTCACATGTTACACTGACCACTTGACAAGACAGGAACAAAATAAATTATTTCTACCCGGTCATACTAGCTGTCCATCCAGCCCAGCATTGTCTATACCAGCCTTTCCCAATCTGGGGCACGCCAGATGCTTTTGGACTACAACTTCCAGCATTCCTGACCATTGTCCATGCTGGCTGGATTATGGGAGTCAAAGGCCAAAACATCTGGAAGGCTCCAGTATGGGGAAGGGCCGGTCTGTGCTTATCAGCAGTGACTCTCCAGTGTGTAAGGTCAAAATCATTCACATTGTCTGCAACATGATCCTTTGGAGATGTCACAAATTGAATATCACTGTTTGGGAGACATGTAAAGCTTTTCTCTGAGGCCAATTTGTCCCCATAGCATCCCCTGTGTCCCCAATTGAGGAAGAGAAGAGATACAGAGATTCCAGAACTGCTGTAAATAATGCCCGAGTTAGTTATGGGTCAAATGGGAGTGTATAAAGAATCGGTAGTAATCAGAAAGTTATTGGGATTCAAAGAAAAAGTGAGAATCTACAAGGATTTGTTGTACAGTAAACATTGTGTGTGTGAGCATGCATTTTTAGAAAGGTGATAAGTTTTCCAGCCTGTGAATAGAACTATGGAAGTGGTGAACCATTTTCACTCAACCCTAATGCAATTGAATCAATGCCAAACTAGTTGTTCCAATGAATAAGATGGTTGTCACAAAAACCTGCAACTGGATATCTAATTTGGCTTCCCTCCATGTCTAGCATAATTTGCCCATGTCCTGATGTCATGAGCCTGTGCTTTTCTCTTCCCCATTTCACAACATTTGCTGTTGCAGGTGAGGCTAAGGACATGTGCAGCCTCATGATGCCACGATGCAGGTTCAGTTGCACAAGACATTATGAAGGTTGGGTGGAACTGGACATATACTGACAGCAGCCACTTGCTCATTGCAATGTCCACTTGGCTTCTCACATATTCTAGACTAGGAGTTTTCAAACTTTTCATAAATATTATCCATCCATTCTCCAAACATGCACTCTGGTACCCACTTCTTAATTTGTTCAACATAGACGTTTATGTAACCCACATTAGATCAGGCTGCAACCCGGTTCTTAGTCCTAACCGACTAGCCAATTATCTCAGCTTTGAATATAGTATGTTGCGAAGTAAATAATATTTTATGCTAGTGCCTGTATGGCAGGGGTGAACATTTTGTAGGCTAAAACATCTGGAGCTCCACAACTCCCATCATCCGCTCACCATTCATTATGCTGGCTAGGGCTGATGAGAGCTGTTGGCCAAAACATCTGGAGAGCCAAAAGTTACCCATCCCTGCTTTATGGAAAGGCAAACAGATTTGCAAAATAAGAACCCTATTTTAAAGGTGTCATGAGATATTACTATAGAGCATATTTTGTGAATTTGAGCAGGACTAGGGTTCAGGCTGGGCCATTAGAAACTATATTTCAACAATACTTAACTATCTTCAGCCAGAGCTTCAAGAATTCCATTTAGACTTCGGATAATCTGGTCTTCACCTTCGGTGTCCCCTTCACCAAAGTGGAGACATTCCAGGTGTAGATTCAGGGACTCTGTTCAGAAGGCAAATGCAAATGATGATGATATTCATTTACAAAGTTAGTCCTAGATTAAAGAAGTATGGGATGTTCCTGTAGGCGGGACTTTGAAAAAATAATGTATTTCCATTTAATGGCCAATCATTTATAAAGCCACTAACAAGTTAATTCCCCTTCCTATTTCACCAGCAACTAAAAAGAAACCCTAAAAAGCCCTGCATGTGTGTTCATCATTGAGGGCAGGCGAGTCCAAATTTTGCTAATCCTATGGGTGTTTATAAAGAAAAAAGTCCTACAACTCCCATTATGGCTAAATGAGGAATGCTGGGAGTTGTAGTTTTTTTCTGTATAAACATGCACAGGATTGTGCAAACTATAAATCATACATAGATAATTTGCATAATTTCTGCTCCACCTGAGATCCAAATCCAAGCACTTCCCTGGATTTCTGCTTCCATTTAATTTTTTTATTATTATTATTTAGGAAAATATGGCAATTGTCCTCTTGATTTAAATTTTTTTTTAAAAAAATAACAAGGTACAGAAAAAATAGGACTTTGGATTAGTTGTAAAATGTAGATGGTGTTAAGGGGGAAATCCAGGTGTTTTGTTATTTCCCTAGTGATTGGATCAGTGGAATAACACCATATGCACCATGGTTTTCAAAGTCCTTGAAAGACATTGACCAGATGGAAGAGTATCTTACTATGGTAAGAAAATGGAGGAATACAGAGGAGAATAGAATAATTGGTGGAGGGAAGGCTGACTGAAGAAAGATTTGTCCATACATGCATAGAACTGTATAGATGTTAAGCCAATCACTTTTCTCAGAAATCGCATTTATGACTACAAAATGTTGATAGTAAATTGGGTTTTCCAATAGTGGAATGGGAAGGAATGATATTTGTCTCCTGAAATATAGACAAATGATGTCTAGTTGCTCATTCAAAATCCTTGTTAAGTAAAGAATCATATATCGATTTTAGGCTGACCAGATAAAATCCAGGTCAGGGCTCATGTAACTTTAACAGTTGTAGAGAAAAGGAATTTCAGCCAGTGTTATTTGTATGCAATTAGTTCCTGGTGAAATTCCCTCTTCATCACAACAGTTAAAGGTGCAGGCACTATACTAGAGTGACCATATACAAAAGAAGGCAGGGCTCTGCAACTTTAACTATTGTGATGAAGAGGGAATTTCACCAGGAACTAATTGCATACAAATGACATTGGCTGAAATTCCCTTTTCTCTACAACTGTTAAAGTTACATGAGCCCTGACCTGGATTTTATCTAGTCGGCCTAATCTATTTGTACCCTCCCATGAGTAGATAATCTTGCATGCTGAAGCAGAATTGCACAAAGCTCTTTCTCCTAAACATCCATGATGTAGGGTGACCTTCTTGACTCTCTATCTTCTGCTCCAATGCCTGAGTTTACACATTCTACTTATCTAAGACTCTGACTGACTTGTGAGAACATAATGAGAACAGGTACCCTATGGAACCTTGAAGTAGTTCCAAATACTGTGGAAGTGGAAGGCCATATGCTTTTTGACAGTCCCTTTGTAGCTGTTATAATGAGGCTAAAAATGTATTGCTATAGCAATAATGGCTTTACAGCAATCCTTGTACCAAAGAGCCAGCTTCACCTTGCAAATACAGAATCATTAAACAAAGTTAGACGGCTTCATCTGGAAACTCATCCCTTTCAGCTCTTTCATAACAGAAGTCAATAGCTAGACATAGGCAGCTGTCATATGGATGTCCAAGAGGAGTGACAGATAATTTAAGTTTTAGATTTTCAGGGGAAGGAAAGTTAGTTTTCAAAGGAGCCCACTGGAATTTGCTGAAAGTCAAGGGCCTAACTGCTACTACCTAAAATTAGGGCTGATTATTAAATAACTGTAGTTGATAAATTATCAGCATTGTAACCGTTAAATGAAAACATCAGTATAGGAAGGACAGTGTGTATGCTGACATTCTGATGGATTGCAGAAAAGGCCCAAAATATCAAATTGGATGCAGAATTCAGAGGTTAAACTCTAGAAATGTGGACAAAGGATTCAAATTATCTGTTCATTCTTGTTTTTCTACAGATACTTTAATTGTGCTCATGGATTTTTTTTTGCAATTGAGCAACACAGTATTAGACTATGCACTATGAAAAAAGGGTGGATATAATATTTCAGAGTGTCCAAAAATATTAGCATTTGAATATAAACAATGTATATCATCATCATTCAGGAGACACGGGAAAAATGATGTATCTCTTGTGGAAGGAACTAAGATTTGCTAGTGATGAGTAGCCAAACAAATTGTTTCCAAGAGTTTCCTCTGAGGTTTTTGATGTAATCTATCTGTAGGATGTCCTCTCTCAGTATTTGAACACTAGTTGAAGAATCAAAATTGATTTTTTGACATATGTTGATATTTTATATCAATTTCGCTTCAGTATTTAAAAGCTGGTAATAGTCATATTTATTATTTGATGGTATATGACAGTATATTAGGTGGTGTTAATAGTATTTAATGATTATGATATTTCATATTTGAAACCCATCAGAATCAAAGTGAATCAAGAGATGGTGGCAAGTTCTAAGGCACTGAATACTGAGGTAAAATTTTCACATTCAAAATTTCCCATTTGGAACTTGAATTAAGAAACGGCTAGTTTTTGCACATTTTGAATTTTTGCAGATCCATATTGTCATCAGGTTTTGTTGGCTTTGGTCTGGCAGTCTGCATGATGTTTGGGTATGTGTGTCCTGCTAGGGACCCCTCCCCCAACCCCAGTTTTGATTCATGAATACTCCTTCATATGCAGAAGCTGCAGTTCATTATGCTGTTGTAAACAACCCCAGAGAACTTGAAGATCACGTGAACAGATGTCTCAACTAGAGAAGATGAGTGTGTAGAGACAGCATAAAACCTACCTATGTGCTGAGATGTTCATCAGAGGTCTTTCTGAAAGTGTCCCTCCCATCAAATGCAGGGTAACCAGTGAGAGGGCCTTCTCTGTGTTAGCCCTTAGACTAGTGATGTTATTTTGGCCTCCTCCTTTCTCCCTTTCCAATGGCAGGTAAAAGCAATTTTATATGATCATGCAATTGGGGAAGTAAGGAGGACAATGCTTTCTAAGATATAGGGTGTCTCTACATTAAGGAAAAAAACTACACCCTTACCAGGTTTTCTTCTTCTGTATTCTTTCCATGTTTGCGGCTGTCTCCTTTAGACAGCGACCATGTGATTTTGAACTGAAAACTTTCCCTCTCTCAGCAATGCTAATCCGTTAAATGAAACTGTGCCATCTAGTGGAGGAATTATACCACTACACTGGCTTTACATGCTGGAGAAATCCTGTGATAATTTAAATACTATGTTATCTCAGTTTTTTAGAAAAACGAGATTACTGGGGGAAGACGTGGGAGATGTCCTGGAGATTGATGGAGTCAGATAAAGGATCCTCAAACTTCTGTGAGTGGCCAATCATGAGTGTGGAATAAATCACTCTTGTAGAGAAGCTCATGGTCTGATGTTATTTGGTCTGATATTCCTTAGTGTTTGGAATTTTGTATTTTTATAACTTCAAATTGTTTTTAGCATTGTCCTGTACATTTGATAGAGAAGCAGGGTATACATAATTTAAATAAATATACTATACAGAAATTCACATAATACTGAAGTTACTATCATAAATCAGAAGTAATAACAGCACACACAAAAAAAGGTATGTGTTAATTGAGCCAAAATGTAAATCATCTCTACCACAGTAACATTTGTACAGTCTAGACAAAAATTAGGAACCCATAATTCATCCTTGCCTAGATGCTAAATTTGGGGGATAATTAAGATAAAGTGCATACAGAATGACCGGAACATTTACATGCAGCAATTGGTACAGCAAGATGTTTTTCCTCAGCTGCTTAGGGGTCCATTTGTGCTATGCGCAAAATATGTGCATAGGCAGTAAATCTCTGCCCCTGAACAGTCTGCACGGTGCTTCTGAAAACGCTGTTGGCATGAAATGACATGAGCTGACAGGACTGCCTTAATTTGGAATTTCAGGCCATCACACAGTCCATACTGCTGCCTTTAAAGCCTATTGAAATGCAGCCGATTACTTTGCAATTGCATTTAAGTGACCAGCTGTGTTTTGTGTTTTTGGGAGATTACAGCCTAGATCACTGTGATGAGCATTCCAAATATTCCTAATTTTACGGCCCCATATTGATCTCTCTCTCTCTCTCTCTCTCTCTCTCTCTCTCTGTGTGTGTGTGTGTGTGTGTGTGTGTAGGAGACAGACAAAGAGAAAGAGAGAGAGAGAGAGAGAGATGGGGTGAGGGGAGAGAAAATATGTTTGTCAGGCAGACTATGGCTCAATTCGGACAACACAATAAACAACTGGTGTGGGGGAAACAATCGTCAGTTGTTTTGACTATCGTGTTATCCAAATGCTGCCATAGTCAACTCAGTGCTGATCCTAATCCACACCACAGTTGATTATTTATTACCATATTGTGTGGGGAGTACTCCCTAGATGAACAACTGTAAAGTTGATTATTACCCCACCATTGATTATCGTGTCGTCCGAATTGAGCCACTGACTATCTGTCTTTTTAACATGCAGCCCAATCCTATGCATGTTTATTTTGTAGTAAGTAATGTCAAGCTCTGTGGAACTTACTTCTGGGTAAGTATGGATTGGATTGCATCCATATGCAGAAGTCTTGCAAAGCAATTAAACAATGCAGTTATTCAGGTAGGCTTTGGATCCTAGCAGTATGCATCAATCACAACATTATATATATATATATATATATATATACACACACACACACACACACACACACACTGTTGACATAAAACCGAGAGGCTTAAAATTACTTAGTTAAATATTTGAGCTTTCACTTTTTTTAGCAATAACAGTTGGAGACAAGGTGGCAATTTTAAGAAATGGCGATGGACAGAATTCTCACAAGGTGACATCTGCTATGTAAGTGCAAGAGAGGTTTAAGAGAGACTTAAAAGCAGAGTCTAAGTATTATCCCACAAGTAAAAGCAATGAGTGTTTGGGTGTTCAGTCTGTATCCAGATGTTCTCTCTTGTTTCTAGGGTTGGAGGTTTTTGGTTTTTTGTAATGGGAATACTTCTAAGTCTGAAAGATTAGGATCATCTATATTAAAATATCATGCAACAGGCAATTCAAGTTATTTTAGGGTTGTGACTGCTTATATTATCCCCCCTCCCAAAATGAATACAAAAGTCTGCAATCTTGCCAACATTCTGCATGCGGCAGACAGGATCTTTTCCTCTATAACATAGATTACATTGCTGGGCTTGGAAGGTGATATTCTGTTTAATATGATGGGTCTTGCCAGACATTCTACTTCTGAATATGGGAGTGCAAGCTTTGATCAGTAGATTAATCAGCTACAGCTTTAGCTGATTAATCAATAGGGCTGAAAGTTAAGGACACACTTGCTTGAAACTATTTTGGGTCTGCATTTTCTTTCTACAGTGAACGATACGCTTTGTTGATAAAATTGAGAGGTAACTCACTTTTTATTCAATTGCTCAAATAGATGCCTGTATAGCCGATCTGGTAATAGGCAATTTTTAAAAGTGTAATCGATTTAAAGATGGATGATTAATCAACTAATAGTTTGATGTGTGGCAGCTTTTCGATATATAAAACAATATAAGGGTATATACAGGAATGGGTTTTGTTTAAAATACAGCCACGCGTACACACACACACACACACACACCACAATCATTTCTGCAGTTTCTACAATATGAAGAAAAATGATCTCCCTTATATGAAATGCCCATTTACTGACTATATTTAGCATGAGTTTTACTCACCCATGGACGCTGCTGCTTTCCAGACTGGAATTAATAAGGAACACACGGTCTGTGAGGCTCTCTCCTTTACAGCTACCAAGCTGTGAGCAGGGAGAATATTTTATAACTCTCCAGCAACCCAGCAGCCCACAGCTTCCCTTTTCTCCCTCGCCTCTTTCCCCCTGTGACCCGGTGCTTCAAAATGCTTCTAATGCTACTTAATTACTTAATCTTCGACACTGCTTGTCTTTCCCGTTTAGATGCCATTAATAGAAAAGGAGACACGGTAGTAAGGATCATACTAAGAAGAAGGGAAAAATACAGTCTGTAGCTTTATGGCAATTTCGATCGGATTTACTTAAATTCTCATCTTGGGGATAGGCAAGCTTCCTGGACTTTCTAAGCATCTAAGAGTGCATCTACAGGCAGGTTCAATTCTGCCTGCTCAAGTTCACCTTGGTTTCTATTTAATACACTGCTTGACGCAGGGGAGCTATTTGGATCAGGGCAGTCTTGAGTCAAGCTTGGCCTTTAAGAATAGCACACTGTTGGATGTCCATCTGCGTGGCTCTCTAGGTTGCCCCCTGCCACGTCAGGGGGCAACCTGGATCACTTTGAATAGAACTGAATTAAGTGCATGAAACACTGGTTGCATAAGGGGATGATCTAAGGCTTCACTAAGCAAGACTTTTCCAGTGTATTAGATTGTAAAATATTGGAACAGGTACCAAGGATGGGGTGTGGGGAGCTGTAAAATTAAAACACTCTACAGACGTTTGACATCCAGGAATTATGAATATTTATGATGACTTCATTTCATCATAATGAAGTCATCATTCCAGTCCATAAATGAAAGGTACCTTGGGCCTTGAATTGGGGTCTTTGGTGGCAAGGCATGATTATCTTATTTATTATATTTATATATTTCATGCATTTACATCCTGCCTTTTTTCCTTCAAGGAACCCAAGGCAGCAAACATAAACCTCCTCCTCCTCCTCCTCCTCCTCCTCCTCCATCATTTTATCCTCCCATCAACAACCCTGTGAAGTAGGTTGGGCTTGGGAGTATGTGACCAGCCCAAAGTCATCCAGTGAGCTTCCATGGCCAAGTGGGGACTAGAAACTGGATCTCCCGAATCCCAGTCCAACACTCTAACCACTACATCACACTAGCTCTCTTGTTCCCTGATGGTAAACTGCCAACTCAGGCTCTACCATGCTGTAGTGCCACCACTGCAGAAGGTCAGATGCTGTTGCTGCTACAAGTCCCACAGGATTCCAGAGTCCCAAGGAGGCATTGAGATCCTGTCTGACCTTAAAGCCCCTGATTCTGGCCTAAGCATCTCATCACTCAGGTGCAGGCTGAATTGCTTGCCCACCTGCTTGAAAGCACTTGCTTCCAGGTCATAATTTCTTGCTCTGTAGAGAAAATATGTCAACATATGATGCCACCTTATACTACATCAGACTGTTGGATTATGTAACCTGGTATGGGCTTCTATGATCAGCAGCACATTTTCAGATTTCTGTGTCCAGCCCTAGGCTCTTGAATACATTGCTATTCTGGGTTCAGTGCTGATTATCTGTTGGAACAGTTTGACTGGTTAAACTAGTAAAATACTGACTGGTGGTAACCTGAGTTTAGGTGCAGGTACAGATAGCACTGTTTCTAAGGAGATGATGGAACATTTTATTGCTGTCTGTGAATTGTATTTGTGCCACTTCACCAAACTATGAACATAAGAACTTCCTTGCTATGCTAGACCAGGGTCCATCTTGTCCAGCATTTTGTTTTCAATATTGGCTTGCCTGATGATTTGGGGAAAGCTCACAAGGAGGGCCTGAAGCTATTGGCATCTCTTCTGTTTCTCGTTAACATGTGTGCTGAATGCAGAGGCTCCATTTAGCTATCATGGTTAATAGCTGTTGGGAGACTGATCTGTCCTTCATGAATTTGGTGAAAGGATATTAGAAACTTCAATTTGATACATTTGCTTGAAAACTTTTCCCAGGTCAAAATAGTCTATCGCTATGCCCCACCCTTGAAAAGCTAGCCCAAATAAAACCACTCTAGGCCCAGTGAAGAATAAACACCAGAAGCAGCAGGCATAATAAAATTACATGGTTAGTTAAAAAAATTAGCAGAAAATAATAAAAAACCCAAGTCTTAAGTACCTGTAAACAAGTTACAGTTGGTGTGCGTGTGATTTAACAACCCCAGAATATAGCAACGCTAATCCAATTGACTACAAGGAGGACTGGATTAGGTACAAGGCGATCTGTATAAACAGAACAATTTGTTCTTTGCAAAAGGCTGCAGAAGCAACAAAATGAAATACTGAGTTTATGGGTAAAGACAAAGAGGAGAATAGAAGCGATAAACTCATCTTCTGTATCATAGATCATTGTGCATGTGCTGTGAATTTCAATGACAAACTCAAAGTTGCTTTGCAAAGTATGGGCAGGCAGGCAAGGAATGTCTGAGGCAAACAATCTCTGTAAAAAAAATAATGCAATGTCAAAATCAGTTGCACAGATCATTGCCAAAGAAGATTGGAACGTAGCGACGGTTTTGAGCCTACTATGAGGGGCTAGTCTATACATAAATGTTCATGACATTGATTGTAACATCAGGTTATGAGTTGTACCTGAAAATTGACTAGAAATTTTGTATTGGGTCACATCAACTCAAAAGCAATGCTTTTCCCAGAAGTTAGTTCACACCTTCAACTGCCAGTGATCAATATAGTAATCAAGGGCCAAGAAATCTACTGATGGATATGCATGAATGAGATGGCAATGAGTTCCTATGGGTGTATATTCATTTATTCAATTCTTGGTTGTGGATGTGCAAGAAAGCTAGGCACGCACATTGCTTTAGTTTCAGAAAAGATTGGCTACCTTTCAGTCTTGGATTGAATAAATCAGGCTAGGAAAGGAGCCCTTGCCTGATCATCAGTGGTAAATAAAGATTCCCTCCTAGCAACCAGGCAGGGAAGCTTTTGTAAATGGGAAAAAATGTATTCATTTCAAATTTCAGCTTTTCTATCTGTGCCAAAAGGGGGAAAAAAAAAAGACAATCGTAGGTATGACTGGGCATATGGGCTAATAAAAAATGTTTTATGTACTAGTTACAAGGCAGAAATAAAATTGTAAGTTGAGGTTTTAACTGACTTTTTGGCCAGACTTAAAAGTTTAATATGTTTTAAATATAAGCTGTTTTATGTTTCATGGTTTAAAATTTTGTTTATTGACTTTTTAACGTTCAATCTTTTAATTTTTGTAAACCGCCCAGAGAGCTTCAGCTATGGGGAGGTATATAAATGTAAATAATAATAATAATAATAATTCATTCTTCTCAGTGTTTCATGTTTTTATGTGACTGTACGTTAAATGTTCTGTTCCAACATCATAAAGAGCAGGAAAGTTACAAGCTACTTATTAATATAATTACAGGTAGGAAAAGAAGAGAAGCTTTTAAATGATTGAATCACTGGAACTGTCACAGGTACAAGGAACAAAACTTATTTATGAAGGTTATTTGTTATGAGGCCAATAGCCAAGAAGGTTTTTTTCCTTATTGTTTCTGCTTCTACTTTCTTTTGAGGCAGCTGAGATGGCCATAACAAGTGATATATTAGACTGATCCTACATTTCTCAAAAAATATCAGAAGAGGCAGTTACATGTTCTATGCAATTAACTCCTTTAAAAAAAAAAATCTGCTGATTAACATTGCCTGAGAAATTTAAGAGGACAATCCCAGTCCAGTCCTTTGAACCACTGTACCAGGAAATAGGACTTGGGGCAGTTTCGGGTGATGATGCAGGACATGGGCTCCAGGTTGGCTTGGTGCAGAGAGGGTGCTGCAATGCCAGTAACAGCCGCCAGTAGCCATTGGGATGAGTTTTCCCAGTGGTTTTGTGTTGGCTCTTGCATGCATTTTCATCACTTGATGATAGAAACATGTACTATTTACATGTGTCAATAGGTAGGGTGACCAGACGCCCGGATTTGTCTGGACATGCCCGGGAAATGGGGAGCAAATCCGCATCCGGGCGGAAAAACTGTTTTGGGGGGCCAAATCCAGAAATTTAGCCCCCCAAAAGGATGACCAGATGGCCCTGGGGCGATCTGGGCCAACCGGGGGGCAGCGGGGGCAAACCGGGGCGGCGGGGGGTCACGCGGCGGTGGCGGGAGGCTGGCGGCACGAGGCACTTACTGGGGCGTCCGCTTCCCTCCGGTGCTCGGAATCTACTGAGAATCAGGCTTCGCGGCCTGTCCCTCAGTAGCGCGCCAGGTGATGACGTCATCACTCGGTGCGCTACTGAGAGACAGGCCAGGAAGCCTGTTTCTCAGTAGATTCTGAGCACCGGAGGGAAGTGGACGCCCCAGCAGCAGCAGGTAAGGAGCGCGGGGTGGGTGGCGCGGCACGGGTGGGGGGGTGGCGCGGGTGTGTGGGGCGGGTGGGGGGGTGCATGGGTGCGCGGGGTGGGGGTGGCGGGTGGGGGGGGTGGCGCGGGTGCTTGGGGCGGGTGGGGGGGCGGTGCGGGTGCGCAGGGCAGGGGGGGGCGGGGGGGGCGCGAGGCACTTACCTGCTGGGGCTTCCCTCCGGTGCTCGGAATCTACTGAGAAACAGGCTTCGCGGCCTGTCCCTCAGTAGCGCGCCGGGTGATAACGTCATCACCCAGCGCGCTACTGAGAGACAGGCCAGGAAGCCTGTATCTCAGTAGATTTCGAGCACCGGAGGGAAACGGATGCCCCAGCAGGTAAGGAGCGTGGGGCGGGCGATGCAGCATGGGTGGGGGGGCGGCGTGGCGCGGGTGGGGGGGGCGGCGCAGCACGGGTGGGGGGGCAGTGTGGGGGCAGCGCCCCGCGAGTGTGCGGGGCGGGTGGGGGGGTTGTTTTGGGTGGGTGGTGGTGGTGGTGGGGGTCCGGGATTTTGCTTCTCAAAATCTGGTCACCCTATCAATAGGTCTCTTCACAAGTAGACCTTTCATAGCAACCCACAGCATCTCAAACAAATGCTTTTCATTGGAAACTATTCACTTCGAAATGACGGCTGGCTTTTTATATTTTCAAATGGAGAAAGGCTGCTGCTTTTTCAAAAATATATATATCAGCATGCTGTGGTAGAACCTGAGCAACATTTATTTATTTATTTATTTTATTACATTTGTATACCGCCCCATAGCTGAAGCTCTCTGGGCAGTTTACGTAAGATTAAAACGATTGAAAACAATATATAAAAATTTAAACAGCAAAAACATACAATATACACATAAGATACACATACATTTAAAACCACTGTAATAACTTTAAAAAGCTATAAACTTAAAAATAAAACAAACCCAGGTTCATCAGATATTGCTAAATGCATGAGAGAAGAGGAAAATATTGACCTGGAGCCAAAAAGATAACGATGTTGCTGCCAGGCGGGCCTCGTCAGGGAGATCGTTCCACAATTGTGGGGCCACAACAGAGAAGACCCTCTCCCTTGTTGCCGACCTCTGAGCTTCTCTCAGAGTAGGCCCTTGGAGGATGGCCTTAGATGTTGAACGTAGCGTTCGGGTAGGTTCATGTCGGGAAAGGCGTTCCATCAGGTATTTTGCTCCCAAGCCGTGTAGGGCTTTATAGGTTAAATAGGTTGACCCAATTAATCAGCAAAAGGCTTTCTGAATGGGGTTTCTACCATGCCCTTTACCTGCAGTGGTGTAGATAGCGCTGGACTTTGGGCCCACAGTTCAGGACCCCCCCCCCCCAAATGATGGCCTAGACAGTGACAGATGATGTGGGCAGTGCGAGCAGGCCTGGCTTCAGCACCTAGTCTGGCATGAGCATATCAGGGCCCACCAGGGCTGATGATGATCAGCACAGCATCCTTTCTTATTTTTTTTTTAAAAAGCACATTATAGTCAGGGGATGGCCAGGCAGGAAGGTACATGGTTACAGATGCATATTTTAGTATTTTTGCTCTAAAAATGTATCATCCCTTTTCATACCAAAATGCTGTTTGTTCCCAGGTAAATAAGTTTATCGTTAGGGGAGCAGAAGCAAACTCCATTTTATTAGGCTGACCATATGAAAAGGAGGACGGGGCTCATGTAACTTTAACAGTTGTAGAGAAAAGGGAATTTCAGCCAGTGTCATTTGTATGCAATTAATTCCTGGTGAAATTCCCTCTTCATTACAACTGTTAAAGTTGCAGGCACTATACTAGAGTGACCATATACAAAAGAAGGCAGGGCCCCTGCAACTTTAACTGTTGCGATGAAGAGGGAATTTCACGAGGAACTAATTGCATACAAATGACACTGGCTGAAATCCCCTTTTCTCTACAACTGTTAAAGTTACATGAGCCCTGTCCTCCTTTTCAAATGGTCAGCCTAGTATAGCTTTAATGAGGTGGGAGGAAGATGAAAAACTCATTCCCTTGTCATTTTATTCTCTTCTTCTCTTGTGTGTTTCTCTTAATAGAGTGGTGGGGTAACTGCAGTAGAGTGTGCAATTAGTTCCTGGTGAAACTCCCTCTGCATCACAACTGTTAAAGTTGCAGGGGCCCTGCCTTCTTTTGTATATGGTCACTCTAGTATAGTGCCTGCAACTTTAACTGCTGTGACGAAGAGGGAATTTCACCAGGAACTAATTGCATACAAATGACACTGGCTGAAATTCCCTTTTCTCTACAGCTGTTGAAGTTACATGAGCCCTGTCGTCCTTTTCAGATGGTCAGCCTAATTTTATTCCTGTAGTCATGATGACGCTAAGGAATTTAAGCAGTTGTAAAGCATGGAATGGTGGGGGAGGAGGCGAGAACTGCCGACTTTAGACGAATTCCAAATGCTGCCTGTATAAGACCATGAAATCCAGGGTCTAACACTACTCCGCCACACGTTCGCCTTTTAGTTTAGGGAAAGTGTTCCTAGTTAATGGGACTGCTGCCTGCACTTTTTGTTATATGTCCATTTGTACCTCGAGCTGCTATTCATTAAGAGCAGCAAAATCAAGTGATTTTCATGTATGTACGCATGAACCAAGCCTGTTCACTTTGACCAGATGGATACATACGTGAAAGCAGAGCGGGGAGCTCCCACACTGCTTGGGCAACATTTGAGTCATAGAGGCAGCGCCAGTGGGTGTCTCTACAAGAGCAATTTAAAGCTCTTTCAAGGTGCATTAAATTTTTTGCCTCTACAAGAGTGGAGCACAAATCAGGGGTTGAGGCGCGTTTTCTCTCCGATTATGCGCATTATCGAATGCGCGTTAAATAGCAGATTTTTTTTCTCTGCGGCCGTTAAAGCACATTTTGACCATGTAAACAAGTGATTCTCCGCATTTCAGCCACTTTCAAGCGTGTTTCATTCTTTCGGTTATGTGCTTCACTGCATGTCATTTACAGGATTTAGGCGTAAAAGCGATTGCGAGAAGATGGGCATAATCGGAGAACCAGGCATCAAACTGAATTCTTGTAGAGGGGACCAGTGATGTGTTACTTCCCATGCCAGTATGCCCATTCATTTCTTTTTTGTTTTTCTGTCTGGGCCCGATTCAAAGTGCTGGTATTAACGTTCAAAGCCCTAAACGGCTTGGGGCTGGGTTATCTAAAAGAATGCATCCTCCCATATGTACCTGCCCGGACCCTAAGTTCGTCCTCAGGGGCCCTTCTCCATGAGCCCCTGCCAAAGGAAGTGAGGCAGGTGGTTATCAGGAGGAGGGCCTTCCCTGCTGTGGCACCCCGGCTATGGAATGAGCTCCCTAGAGAGGTTCGGCTTGCACCTACATTATACTCATTTAGACGCCAGGTGAAGACCTTTTTATTTTTCTCAGTATTTTAACAGTTCATCAGTTAAATTTGTAACCTTGCTGTTTATATTTGTATTTTGTATTAATTTCTGCATGGCTGCTTGGTTTTATCCGGGTTGTGCTTTTATATTCTATTTTATATTATGTTTTTATACTGTTGTTTGTTTTATATTTTTAATGGTTTTCATGGTTGTAATTTTTGTAAACCGCTCAGAGAGTTTTAGCTATTGGGCGGTATAGAAATGCAATAAATAAATACATAAATAAAATATTTGAAAAGATGAATCAATGGTTTTTAAGATGCTCTCTTAGTTCTAAGCTTACTGATTAAATTCTACTGTTTTGTTTTGTTTGCTTTTTTAAAAAAAGAAGGATGTAACTTTGGGCACATAATTATATGTCATTAAGAAAGCTAAAATTAGGAACAGCAAAGCAGACACTGTTGCATAATCACTCAATTTAATGCTGTCTGATTTTTCTCATTCTCTTCAAAAAAATTATGCAAACTGTGTTTTGGCTGGTTCTCTACTCAGGGATTACCAAAGAATTCTTTTAAGCTTTTTTTTTAAAAAAATTGATCTATAAATGGTTTGAAGTGTTTCAATTAATTTTCTATGTGTGTGCTACTGGCTCATCTAGCGTTTTGAACTGCTTATTTTAAACAATAATATATTGTTAGATTATGATTTTTGTAATTTTATGTTTTATCTTTCTTTCTTTTTAAATGTAAGTTGCCTTGTGAGGACTCTGCCCTAACAGATGGCCTAGACATTTTGTAAATAAATAGGGGGACACATACAGATCAGGGCGGAGTTAGATGTTTGCCAGTGAATAGACTTTGGGCTGCAATTGCTGCTGAACTGTAAAGTTGTGTGTGTGTGTGTCTGGTATGATTTGCAAGGGAGAAGTGGAGAGTGGGAGATTTCAGTGTTCCTCACCCGCTGCTTTACCCTGGAAACCCTCCCTCAAGCTAAATCTACACTACTGCTTCATAGCAGTATTGAAGTACGCTGATAACGGTTGGGGCACAATCCACATTCCAATTACTGCTTTCATAGAGCTTTCTCACATGGGCAGTTTGATCCACACCCACCGTGACATTGATCCAATTCTTTCACACGGCGGCGTCCCCCTCACACTGCTCTCGCGCCCCGAGTGCTCCTTATTTCCTTTCCTCTTTCAAAATATCCCTGAACGGGGATTGTCCGTTTTCTCCCCTCCTCCGCAGGCTGAGCTGAGGTATCGGAGCAAAACCGACCACGTGTGATCAAAGGGCTATGCTTGCGTGGGAAACAGAGGGGGAACCCGCATACGCAAAACGGGTAGGTGTGATAAAGGCTTTACTGTTGTTTCCTGCTTTTTATTCCAGATTCGTAATGATTTGACATAAGGTGTAGAACTGGTCAGGCCCTGCATTGCAGAAAAAATCTTTGGGTGAGAACATTAGTTAGACGGAAGTAGCTGGGTGAGGTGGTGGCTGGAAGAAAGCGCTAAGAGATGGAAGGGTTAAGAACTATCTCCCCTTTTTCTCCTCTGCAAGTCATAACCTCTCCCAACCATTTTATAACATTTCAGCAACTGAGGACAGAATCCAGTGGGATGCTTTCGCCCCAGCCAATTCCTTTGCGCCCCACCGATTCCCTTCCCCAAGCAGTGGGTCCTGCTGATTCCATTATGCAAGCGGGACCTGCCACTTAGGCAGAGGAAGCCCTGAAACAAGTGGAAATGCTCATCACTGGAAGGAGACAGGCTGGCGGAGCGCCCTTATGCGAAACCGCTCATTTCAGCTTGCCCCCGAAGCGATAAATTGCCATTGTGCAAGCGGTGGGGGCCACTGGCGCAACAGAATTGGTAGGGCATAAGAGAATCAGCAGGGCGTAAGTGCCCCGTTGGAGTCTGCCCTGAGGTTCATAGCTGTTATATCTGTTAGTTCAGCTGTTTGCAACATGATATGCCTAAAGATAGTTTGAGCATCTGCTCCTGTGGAAAAATAAGTATGCTCAAAATGCCCAGGCAATGCGCCGGTGCATTGACATTCTTGCTGCCAATCAGCTGGAGGGGTGGCTGGAGGGGCGGCCCACCTACTCACAGGTAAGTGATTTTTTTTAAATTGGGGGGAGGACAGTGGAGGTGGTGCAGTGAGCTTATGGCTCGCTGATCCACTCCCTTCCCTGGCCAAACCGCTCCGATCTAAAAAAATTTGGGGTAAATGGCCAACTTTTTTAGATTGGAGCAAAGGACCTTTGCCCCTAGATGGCTTCGCACTGGCAGCTGCGTCATATAACACAACTTCCGCCAGTGTGAAGCCATATCGATGGAAACTGTCCATCTAGAGGTACCTCAGGACTACCAGGCCTCTGTTGAGGTCTGTCACCCTTTGACATTTCGAGTGCTGCATTCTGTGTTTGTATTCTGAGATCATATTTCCACCACAAGCGTATATTAGTTTAATATCAATCCAGCCATCATGGCTTTCTTCAAAGACACCTGCACATTGTTGTTTGGTGATTGAGCTGAGAATTCCTTTAGATTCCTACACCCTCTTGTTTGGAGAATTACTTCCTCTAGAGTTCTCTGTGGAGGGAAAATAACAGTTTTAAACCAATTTGTGTCAAGTCGAAGACACACCCTACCTGAATTATTAGGAAATTAGATAGTGTATCAGCGTATTCTTGGTATATTCCCAAATGGCAATGGTAGCATTTAAAGAAACAGGAGCTGAAACAAATAACCAGAATTCAGAATGTCCGAATTCAGTGAAATTTGCAATTTCACCACTAACATTTTGAATGTGAATTTTCAGATTCAAATCTGCCTTTTGAATGTGAAACTGAATGTAAATCCATTCCAGTTTTCAGTCAGAAACAACTGCAATAGGGAGATATCTAAGGCTCTGAATGTAGTTTTTTTTGGGGGGAGGGATAGGGTTCAGTACCTTGGATAGGTTCTGGCTGGTTCTGACTGAAATACAGAATGGATTCCCAGTCCCACCAAAGTAAAAGCCTCCACTGGAGGAAATGGTTTGGGAGTGGTTTCATTTTTGCTCTAAGGAAAGTGAAGGGCTTTGTGCAAGCATCCATCGTATGCCTATTCAGTGAACAGGATGTTTGTGCCAAAGGATCTTCAATAAATAAATAAAAGCAAATAGGAGGCCAAGACCGATAGGAATGGGTGCAGAAGGGAGTGATTAGAGGATGGAGCCAGAGTACCTGATCATACTTCGATGCATGCATTAAGATGGAATGATTATTCTCCGAGACCTGCTTTTTTTTTCTTTTCTTTTGCTTCCTGCTGCCATATGGCAGGAAGCACTAGCAGGCAGAATGCAAAGCTATTCCTGTGTAAGCAATTGAAAGTCACCGTGAATAGCACCTCAAACATGCTTGCCGTCTAGATTTTGCATGCCCAGAGATTGTGGATGCTGCAGTAGCACGGTACCATCTTTCTCCCTTTGAGCCCTGATTAATCAGGGTGAAATAATTCTGCTTGAAGATCGGTAATGGAAGTTAAAAGCTGGTTGATTTGTATGTAGTCAAACTGAGTCTTCCCCATGCATTCTGAATGATACCTAGTGTGATGGTATCATGAACTGTGTAAACTCATTTTCACCCCATCTCTTTTATAAAGCGTAAAATCTATTGTTTACTCCCTCTCTTCTTTTCACACGGTGTTTATGAGAAGTCCTGGAATGCTTACAAGTGGTTTTCTAGAGAGGCGTAACAACAAGGTGGCTGGATAGCTAAAAAGAGACAATGCCTGATGATTGTTGGGACAAATAACACATTCCATTGAAGAGGCGAGAGTCATCCCTGTCGAAGGAAAATTGTAATGTCCTATCAAGAAGAAAATAAGTGTTTTCAGGGGCAAACAAGGAATCTGAGCTTTAAAAAAACGGTCTTGAATTTAGCTGTTTTCAGGATGGGTGTAATACTGCAAACTGCTCAGCCTCTGTTGATTTCTCAGCTCCATGTGAATCGTTTCTTTACAAGGTCCTCATGCTGCTATTTTCTCAGAGTTGTCACAACATTATTCTTAGCCTGTATTGCTGGTTTGTTTAGGATTTCGCTGAAGACGCTTGGAGCCTCTTTATTAAAGGCAGACACCCCAGTATGTTGGGCAAACTCCCATTTTGAGAACACTTTCTGTGATGTATTATATTTGCAGGCCTCATTTTCTCTCTCCCATCTTTAAAGCTCTGCAGAGTAGGTTTTTCAGGGGCAGCCTAGCAGCTGCAATTTCTTGCTGGTTTCCTTTGTTCTCCATAACCACTCCTAGCACTAAAAGGGACCCTGCAGTATTCTCAGTGACTCCTGTGTGACATTGTCATTGTTCTGCAAAGGGCCATAATTTACACATTTGCTTCTTCTTGACGCATTGTGAGTTGAATGAATTTCATCCAATTTGGTATCAGAATATTTGCAACTAGCTGGCTACTCCTCCCGGTGCTGCTGTGTTGAAATTGTGTCCTGTTCTGAGACAACTGGGTGGTCCTCAGGGATGCATGGCCGTGATCTTTGATTTATGTCATTTCTATTTCTTTTCATTTATTACATATCTATACCACCCAACAGCCAAAGCACTCTGAGCAGTTTACAAAGATTAACACCTTACAATACAATAACAGATATCCTGTATTATTCTCCCCTTGGAATGGTGTTAGTAATTTTGCCTGCTCTGTTCTCCATTCCTCAGATTCTTAGGACTGAAATGATTCACTTGTGCAAAGCATGATTGGCGAAGAAGAGCAAATGGCAACCATAAAGCAGCCTTCTCTACCTTGGTGCCCTTCAGACGTGTTGGACTGCAATCAAATTGCAGTAAAGGTATTTAGTTAATAGAGCTGAGTTATACAAAAGGTGTTAAAAGAAAATAGAAGTTGCCAAAACACACGTTCTTTTACCCTGAGCTTCTTCTTTCTGCTCATTCCTTATGGTCTTCTCTTTCTCTGGCTTTGATCTGGCTCTGGGCCAGTTCCTAACTGGCTTTCTCACATCCAGGCCTCATCTTCATGCCGCCAGGAGCGCTGTGCCCTGACCCCTCCCTGGCGTTGTGCGGCGCATTGACGCCCCTTACGCCAGTCCTGACGTAAGGGGCGTGACGGCGCCTTTTCTTTTGTTACCGCCTGCACCGCTGAGCATTTGGTGGCGTGGCAGTGGCTGGAGCGGGGACTGGGAACCTCGGCTCCCCTACTCCCAGGTAAGTGTTTTTAATTAATTTACTTTTTACAAAATGGTGGGAGGAGGACAGCTGAGACATGTCAGGTTGGTTTTTTTTAAAAAAAATACAACTTTAAATGGGGGGGGGGAGGACTGCCGTTAACGAAAAAAGTCATGTTTAATGGCTTTTCAGTTCTGACAGATCAGAATGACAGCTTGCCACGTGCATTCATTCAGATGTGTCAGAATGGAAATGATCTTTAAAAAATGAATATAAAATCGAGGCTTGGAGGGATCGCTCTCAAACTTCATACACATAGTTAGGCATACCCCATAAGCACTGTGACCAAGTTTCAAGCCTCTAACTTTTAAAATACAGAAGTTATAGGTATATTTATATGGCAGTCCGATAAAATGATAAAATCGCCCAAAAATTATCATCTCCGATGATTATCGTAGGTTTTTCCATCGTATCGTCATCGTTAAACACATGCACGATAACGACCTTATTGTATCGTTATCGTACATTTTAACGATACGATACACATCCCTAGTTTCAATGGCTTTTTATTTATCTAACACCCTTAGTGTCATGGCGTTTTGCAGAGGGACATCTACAAAAAAGGAAGATCCCTGCCCCAAGGAGATTCCATTACAAAATGTTGACAACCCAGGGAATCTGCAGAAAGAAGCAAGGAAAGGTAAACAAGGAACAAATGTGAACAAATCCAGTTACGTGTACTTTGGTTTTGGTTTGGAATGGGAACTGAACACACGTTAAGCAAAAAGCTGCTATGAAGCCGGGCACTGCAGAGAGCTTGAGTGAATTTTATTCCCAAATGCCTAGGTTTGAAACAGCAAGCATATCAGAAAAAAAAGAAAGAAAGAAGGATAAATTTTACTTCTTGGCAATTAGCCCACTTATAGCTCAAGGGGAAAGCGGCAGCGCCAATGTAAGTTCCTATTGGTTCCCATTTATCTCTATCAGGTTCTTCACAGTCGTATTTGGCACTCTGGATGTCGGATTCAATTTATTACAATGTCTCTCCAAAGATTCCTTCCAGTGATTTGGTGTCCTTTATGTAATCTATTAATTACATTTTTTTTTGGAGAGGAAAACCCTCATTTCTTTCTGTTGCACTTTTCTTCTTCTTCAAATAGAAATCAGCTGTCCCCCCCCCCCCCCCCACAATGCTGTTCACACAGAGAATGTGTGTCACAGTGGCAGTGGAGCAGTAGCTGCATATGGATGATCGTGCTGCGAGGCAGGCGTGGAGCCCCTTTCTCTGATGGGCGCATTTTGTTTGCATGTGGGAGCATTCGAATGTTTGAGATCCCCACTTGCTGTCTAACATGACAGAGCCCAGCAATGGTACATTTTACATCGGTCTTCGGTTTGCTTCTTCTCTGAAGCTGTTTAGGTCATCCGGCTGGTGGAGGCTGGTGGCTCCGATTTTCCTGGGGCTGTGAATCCACTCTGGCTTCAGACAGAACCGGCCAAACCTCTAAAGGAGCTATTCAAAGTGCTGAACCCAATATTTTGAAGGATAGAGTTCAGCACCTTGGATAAATCCTTTAGGGTTCTGGCAGTTTCTGGCCAAAACCCAGAATGGATTCACCGCCCAACCAAAAACAGAGCCACCAGTCTCCACCGCGTTTGTTGCACTGCTCTGCAACAGTTGCCTGATCCACAGAGTCACCGCTAAGCCCAGTCTACATCTGCGTGGTGCCTCCGTTTCAGGTTTTGAAGGGCTGACAAGTGTCCTTACCTGGATGAGCTATGCAGCAGTGAAGGCCCCATAATGTTTCCATTTCTTTGGCACCTCTCGAGTATTTTTGCAATCCCGCCATCTGATTCAGAAGTGCACGTTCATCATTTGATGAGTGGAGCATCAGGTGGTTGACTTCTGAGGTGACTTTAGCCACAGAAGAAGGAAGGAGAAGACAGAAAGCAGCTCCGAGCCAACCATGGCCAGCATTGGTGAAGGTCAGGAGGAGAGGAGACCAGCAGCGCTGCATACTAAGTGACCTGCTCTCTCTAGAGGAAGGGAGAGAGATTGAGTTCTGGCGGCAAGGTATTCCATATTCTCCAACACTATTTGTTAAATTGGGTCTTACAATACCAATTGTTGAATTGATAAAAGTCATTGTCAAAATTGTATAGAAAATGCTCTTCTATTTTGTATGAATGTTTATAAGTGGTGAATGTATTCTCATGTGTTCCAGCATACCTGGTAGTTCCATGATTTCCGGTTTTTGAATACTTCTTGGCACAGTGGGGGCCATTTTCAGCATAAAAGCAATCATTAGATGAAGTCTGACCCCTCTGTTTCATTGACGCATGCGTACATTCATTCATATTTTTACAGCATTTTTTGCGATAGAGCATACCACGCTAGTGAATATTGGCTGACACACAACATAGGTTCCACTCTGGGGTGTTTTGTTTACAGTGTGAGGGCCCGCTCCCCGTGTTTTGGTTTGTGTCCCCCCCCCCCGGCCAAAAAAAAGACACATACACAGCTTCCTTGGCCAATTTTGTCAGGGTGAAAGAAGTTTCTCACATGGCTTTGAGAATCTTATAACGGGATGTGCAGGTAGCCCTGGCTCCACTTTCTTCCCCACATCCCCCGCTGGCCCATTGCATCGTACTTCTGGACCATTATGTGGCTTCAGCCCAAAGCTAGAATGACGGTGTTGATGGTAGCTGCTCTCAGCACCAGAGTTATTATAGTCCAGCAGAGCATATGATGGCCCAATACACAATGTATTTTATTGATTCCCCCCTCTACTATGAATCCTTTGCTTTAACACTCTTTGTTCCTTCACCCCCTATTCCTATGCCTTCATCCCTGAAGTTCTTGTGACTGCATCTGGTCACGTTTGTACCTTTCTCCTTTTCCCTCCCCTCCCGTTTGATTGTAAGATCCTCAGAACAGGGACCTGGTTCTCCGGTTTTGTTGCTTATGATTCGCCATAAAGCTCCACTGAGGGTGGTGTACCACTAAAAATAATGCAATACATTAGAAAGGCCAGTAGGTCTTAAGTTTTCATTTGAAGCCAGCATAGAGGGTCCAATAATAGAAAGCACGCTAGGGTTTATTTTTAGCCATCTCCTGAATTTCACAGCCTTTCTTATCAACCATCTGCCAGGCTGTAGCTTAAACCTTCAACTGGCCTATATAAAGTAGGCTGCATGGAGGGAAAATGGAAGCAACGCTAAGCCCCCCCTCCCCCGTGCTGCAATTTCTGTTTTTGGAAATTCACAGCATCGTGTAACATTTCTGAAACGGTAGCTTTTGAAACACAGGCCCCTCTGAATGCTTCTAGGCATTAACAGTGCAGTTCTATTAAAATTAATGGATGCAAATCAAGCCTGGCATCCGCACTTGGCTTGACTGGGCAAACAGAGAGCCCATCAGGCTTGACAATAGGGCTTTAAAAAAAATAATTAAGGGTATGGCACTAAAAGGAGAAGCACCAAGCTGGGTAGATGTGGTGGCTGCCATCTTCTCTCCTCAAACGTCTCTGAGCACACCCCAACAAAGAGACAACTTTGGGTTAGGGGGCATAGGCATTTTGGGGAAAGAAGATTGCAGCCAGTACAGCTGCCTGACCCTCCACCATTTCCATCGAAAGGAGAAAAGGTTGTGCTGGCTAGGTGGGATTCTCAACTGCGCACCCAGTAAGCTTGTCAGGGGGTGCCTGGTGGTGTTTTGAGATAAGGGGATGGCCTCCCCAAGGACTTACTCCGGGGCCTCTGGCAATCTTCCCAGGGGTGATGATCCTTCCTGCCTGGCTAGCATGATTTTTACCCCCTTTCAATGGTCTGGCACTGAAATTAGGTGGCCACATGTCCTCTTTTACAGAGGTCAATCCTCTCTTTGAAGGGGTTCCAGAGGACTGGATGGCGTCCTATAATCAAAGGGCAGCCCTGTTCAGATAAAGAACCCTAAGAACAGTTGCCCATCCACAGTACAGTGTTTTTCACTATGGTGGAATGTACTGTATTTCTCTCTAAATTATAACAAATACTTGTAAATTTGCATCTATACATGTAACTTAGCAGATGCATTTTTTGTTCAAATAGATGTCCTCTTTTCCTGCATTTCCTCTTGTTTGGTTGTCATAAGTGGCCACCTTAAGCTGAAAGGAGAAGTCCTGGGCTGGGTGGCTACAGTGCCCACCCCCGGTTGTCCCCATCACATGGTCAGCTCACAGGGCTGGAGGGGAGGCTGCCCAGGAAGCACATGGCAAGAGTGCCACCTAGGAGGAACTTGGGCAGGAAGAAAGCATCTTGCCCAGGGCCAATTCAAACTTGGAGCAGGTTTGGTAGGAACCATTCTTGGTTCAATAATCTAGAGTGGTGTGATAGCTAAAATTGGAAGGCTGTTATTTTGATACCAATATTTAGTTTGATTGATTATTATTTGTTGTGACTTGTAGTTTTTACAAATACTTCTCTTAATTAGCAAGAAATCAGGGGTTTCTTTTCCAGCAAATTCTCTCATAGCGTTTGAATTTGAGGTCAACCAATAAAATGGATTAGGAGTAGATTCAAAACAAATGACAGTACTTCATACATTACACAGTTAATTCACTGATACAAGCAACTAGCTTTCACCTCCCATAATTCCCAGCTAGCACAGTGGAGGCCAGTGGCTCCGATGTCAGCGGAGTGGTGAATCTGCTCCATGTTTCAGTTGTAGGGGATTTTTCAGATGACTTTTATTTTAAGGGACACTGAATACAGGCTGTAGTACCTTGCATCAATGCTCCGTAAATTCCCCACTATAGTAGGTGAAAAGGAAGATTCGAAGATAGACACTCAGAATGATTGATTTTACTCAGACTCACAAATTTAGTGAAACTGTTATAGGTTTTTTAAAAAACATTAAAACAATTTAAGAAGTTAACGTTAAACAGGCACACCAACCTCCATTCAGCAAAGCAAATTAAAAGAATATACTCACAGGTCTGGCAGATTTCTGGAGAATATAGGTAAACATAGAGAAACACAAACAAACATAGACAAACACCCCCCCCCCCATGGCAACATTGACTCTGAGAAGGAGCTCTTCTTCACAGAGGGACACCCATTTCTCCCAGGCAAAACCATGTCATGCCTGAGGGAAAGGGAAGACATCTTTGTCCTCTGTGTTCAGACTTAAATACCCTTCTTCAGAGACAAAGACCTCCCTCTTAATACATATTAATTTATTCTAAAATGGCTAAATCCATTGGTCCATGTCATAAATTTAGATCATCCTCTTCCCAGAATATTCCATCCCCTCCTGACATATTTGAAAGGTCAAATTCCCTTTTCTTGTGGTTAACTGTCTGATTGACTTCTCTGTTCTTATGGACATGGGGATTTTTCCAACCACAATCTCACCTGTTCTTCACCCTGGACCCTTCACCTATTTCCCTTAAAAGGATTAGTTTATGGTTTTAAATTTAGTTTATGGTTTTAAATTTTGTACATCGGTGTTTTTAATGTTCAATGTTTTTAATTTTTGTAAACCGCCCAGAGAGCTTCGGCTATGGGATGGTATATAAATGGAATAAAAGAAAGAAAGAAAGAAAGAAAGAAAGGGAGGACAGGGCTCCTGTATCTTTAATAGTTGCATGGAAAGGGGAATTTCAGCAGGTGTCATTTGTAGGCATGCAGCACCTGGTGAAATTCCCTCTGCATCACAACAGTTAAAGCTGCAGGAGCCCTGCCCTCTTTTGTATCTGGTCAAGAGAGTAAGGCTCCTGCAGCTTAAACTATCATGATGCAGAAGGAATTTCACCAGGTGCTGCATGCCTACAAATGACACCTGCTGAAATTCCCGTTTCTATACAACTGTTAAAGATACAGGAGCCCTCTCCTCCTTTTCATATGGTCACCCTACGGTTAATATAAGTCACAAGTTTATATGGCCAGTGCCTTTGGCCAATATTGTTGGTGCAAGTAATGCCCTTGAGCAATATCAAATCATATTTCCAAATCATTTTCCATCAGGCCTTATCTAAACTAAAACATCTAAACCTTGGCACAGTGTTTTCTGTGTGTATGCCTTCTTGCCCCTTTAATATTAAAACACTACCCTATCACTTGTACATCCATTTAAACCCATTATATGCCCCAAAGCTCCTTTTTCCATGCTATACCAACAAACCCTTGTAACCCCGCATTTACACATATTTAGTAAAATTTCAAAATAAAAAAAAGTTCTTATACAGTCAGAACTCTAAAGGAGCTGTCTAAAGTGTGGAATGCTCTGGATAACTCCTTTAGAGGTTTGACCGATTCTGACTGAAACCTGGAGTGGATTCACTGCCCCACTGACATCAGAACCACCAACCTTTACTGTGGTTGGGGAAGGCTGGATTAGAGAAAGTCATAGAGGATATAGGTTTTTCAGTGGCTACTGGCCATAAAGTTAAAAGGAATCTCCTCATTCAGAAAAAAAATATGCACCTGAATGCAAATTGCTGGAAGACAAGCAGTGTGGGAGGCCTATTGCCTTCATCCCTGGCTCCCGGGTTTCCTGGAAGCATCCTTCTGACTACAGTGGAAAGTATGATGCTGGTCTAGATTGACCATTGCTATGATCCGGCAGGGCTCTTGTTATGTGATGTTCAAAATAGCCTGGTTACTCAGATTCTGATTTCTACAGGCCTCCAGATCCATAGACATCGAGCAATCTCACTGGTGTTACAAAATGGCAGAGGATGCACAGAGGTGAATATGAACCAAGTTGACCTGCATTCCATCCATAGTCCATATCTTATTTTATTATTCCCCAACCATGACAGAAGGAATTTGCTGATTCTGACCAATCTGCAAGCAAATCCGATGAATCGTAAACTGCTTTGTTTCCATTCCTATAACTGATATTGTGATGACAAGCCTTATCATTTTATAGGACCAAAATAAAAACTAAACAGAATTACCAACCCAAGACGATTGCATTATCTCCATGCCTCCTGGCAGGTCTTTGCCTTCAAGTGCCGGCAATTGTGTTTGGTGACATCTTCATTTGGAAACCGCCTGCCTGGCTTAGGTGGGAGCACATTATATTAGGTTAGAGCTGGAATATATTAATGTTATAGTCATCCCCTTAAGTGTTGAGGCTGGAATTGAACCCCTGGAGTTCAATTCATGCCCCTGGGGCTTAGAGATGAGCTTACACAGTTCATATTCAGAGCCACCAATTGTGGTGTCATGAGGAAGGGCACGTGATGAGGCAGTTGAGGAAAATGAATGAACGATATTCATTCATTTTCCTCATGGATATTCGGTGCTGTCTTGTGCTTGGTTCCCATCCCTTTCAATGGGGTTTGTACAGAACTTCCTGATGAATTCTGCCCATAGGCTACATCATTGGAGGGCCAGAAAAGCCATTGGTTTAAATCCATATCCTGCAGTGATGTCTTTCCCACCTCCACTTTTACTCTAGAGCAGACACAGGGCCCCCAATACAGGTTGGGATCCCAGCATGGGGGATAGGGGGGCTTTTAAGAGTTTAAGATCCCTGTGTCTTCTCTCAAAATGAAAAAGGCATTGTGATTAATGAGGATTTAAAGTAATTCTGTTTTGACTCTTAATCCATAGGTTTCATTCATGTTTTACTATTTCTCTATATAATGCCCTCAATGTACATGACCCTTAAAGAGTAGCAAAACAAAACAGAGATAGATCCATGCCCCAAATAGAGACAGGTTCATATTCTGCTGGCAATCCATCCCAATTACATGTCAAGAAAAGCCGAGGGTTAAATCCAATGTCGTGTGAGTGGGCTTTTGCTCACACAACAAAGCTCCTCCTTGCTCTCCTCCCCAGTAGAGCTTCCTGTGCATACCACAAAATCTACTCCAGAACGTCCCCCATCCCTCTAGAGCAAATTTGGGGCAGGAGCTGCAGGGGAAATTCATTCCACCAGTGATTTACCTTCTACTGACAACAGGACAGCATTGGAGCCATTTCTGAATTCTGCAACCCTGTGTAAATTATGCAAGATGAAACCAATCCTTCTATTTTGCATAATATATTCTGATTTCTATGCAGGGCACTGAAGTCCCCACTCCACCTCCTAGCCCATCAGTAGACTTTATTTATTTATTTATTTATTTAAAGTAGTTTTATCCTGCTTCTCAGTGAAAAGAAGCCTCCCAGAATGGTTTATGATTCATCAGCAAAAAAGAGTCTGTGCCCGCAGGCTTACAATCTGAGAAGATGATACACATGGAAAAGGGGATGGGCAGGGAAGAGGAAAAAAATTAAGTAGACTGTCTGCAGGGCTGCTGGAACGGTTCTGCTTCCTGTTTCATCTCCCGGGTGGATCGGGTAGCAGTCCAATCAGAGAAGACCTTGATGTTCCCTTTGCCTGCTTCTGTCTCCCTCACTCCTCCTTTCCTACAGGCAATTGATGTCAGCCCTGTGATGGGGAGATGGGGTGGAATGGGGCAATCCACGTGGAGCAGGCCATCATATTTCCTTTGCCTGCTTCTGTCTCCCTTGCTACTTCTTATCTTACTAGTGCAAATCCCATGTCACCACGAGGGCCAGAAGTTGCAAGGGAAATGTCTGGCCATTTTCCTTGAGACTGGAACAACTTTACACTTTTAAAATAAATGTACTACAATTAAACCTGCAAAGGTAAAAACCACAGCAAAAAGGATGTTAATTTTTTTTAAAAAAAGATCATTTACCATTTCTTGAAAACTGAAGTCAAAAACATGTGTTGTAAGATTTTTCTCTCTTCTTTCCTACTGGAGTCCTTTCAGCTCTTTCCCCTTGGCTTCTCTTCCTCCTCCTCTAACTATCACCAACTGACTTTTCTTCAGCCCCTTTCTCAACGTCCTGTGCCTGTCCTTTCATTGGTCCAGCACTCGAAGAGCTCATAAGAGTGAGCATTATTACATGTGCAGACACACACTCTGAGCCTCTCTACACACACACACACAGGATAAAACACTTTGAAAACGTTTTCAAAACTGTATATGGAGTGTTTCCTGGGCCCCAAAACTGTTTAGACCATTTTAAACCGTTTTAAAGCAGTAGTGTAGATAGGCTCTCTGTCACAGGTTACATTGTGTGCACAGTGTGGGTATATACATTAACCTTTCCTTTGCCTCATCCCTCTCCCTTCTCCCTTTCTGAGCTTCCCAAAGCTCAAGCTTTGAACTTTTTCAAAGTTTCAAAATTTTCTGCACATCTACACTGCTTAAAACAAAAATGAGCAAAATTGATCTGGTAGAACTCTAGTAATAAACTTTATACTACTGTATTCGTATATAAGGGTGCCTCTACAAGAGCAATTTAAAGCTCTTTCAAGGTGCATTAAAATTTTTACCTTCACATGAATGGAGTGCAAATCGGGGGTTGAGGCGTGTTTTTCTCTCCGATTATGCGCATCTTCACATTCACGTTAAATAGCGAGTTTTAATTTACCGCGGCCGTTAAAGCGCATTATGACCATGTAAACAAGCGATTCTCCACATTTCAACAATGTTAAAGTGTGTTTCACACAGTCAGTAATGCGCTTCACTGCCTGTCATTTATCGGAATTAGGTGTAAAAGCAATCGTGAGAAGATGCGCATAATCGGGCAACCGGGCGTCAAGCCGAATTCTTGTAGAGGGGGACTAAGATTCACACAGCCCTCTGTCTTTTGAGACTGCAATAAATGCTGCCACCTTTGAAAAACATACTTGCTAATGTAATGGTTAAAAACTTGATTTAAAAAACCAAAAGCTGCAATAACAGTTGAAATAATCAAGAAACGGAATCCTGGGATGCTGTAGAATCTTTCTGCGATGATTAGAGAATTCTGTGATGCAAGCATAGTTTCCTGACTTTTGGTGGCTGAGGGTGGTTGAATTGGAGGGGCAGATGCCTTGGGGCAAGGGTCTAAGAAGAAATAAGGGTAGCAGAGGGAGAGAGTGGACACGCCTCAAGTCACAGTTCCGATCTTAACCTCAAGAGGATGTCCTGTTCAAAAGCAAGACGACTATATGAATATCTGCCTACTCCACTCATAACCAAATTTTCATTGGCAAGAAAAAGATTATGATGGCTTAGGTGAGGGAAATATTATGTACAGAAACGTAACAGGCACACAACTAATTCAGTAAATGTCTTCCATAAAACTGCCGGGTCATCTTGATTATTAACTCCCCCCACTATCGGTGGCCTCTAATTACACCGGTAATCAGTTCAGCTGCCTAACATGATGTGATGCTAATGCAACATGGCTGCTGCATTATACATGATGTAGCTAAAGTGCGCTAGAGACTGTACTAAAGGAAATTAGTGCTTGCATAATATACAAGTTGATACATTTAGAGGGAAAAGAAAGTTTGCATATAGTTATATCCAAGATGTGCGTGGACTTGTGTTGAAAATGATCCAGAAAACTCTGCATGGGTTCGTGAAGCAGTTCAGAAGGAAGACATGGACAGACTTGGGAGACATCTGGAACAAGATTATGGAGCGTGTCTATTGGTACGGTGGGAAGAGAGACAGAGGAAGTGCCACTAGAGTGCAGGGCTATTAGTAGAAACTGGAAATCCCACAAGCATCAGGGTCCAGGGGAGACTTTGGCAGGAACTACACTATTGCTTTAAAACAGTTTATAATGATTTTGACAACTGTTGGGGGCCATGGCACACTCCATATAGAGTTTTCAAACCGTTCTGTGCTGCTTGGTGTAGATCTGGTCTGTGCTTCCGACAAGTGTTTCTCTTTTCCCCATGAGCGCGAATGGCTTCCGTCCACTTATGTGAGATTAAGTACAATAGTGCAGATAGGAACATCTTTGGGGTTGAGGCTAAACCAATTCCCTGTCATCAAAGAGTCCTGAAGTATGTTTCCTTCCCACTTCATTCCGGGTTGCCGTCTGCAGTTTGTTTAGTTTAACCCCTAGAACTCAATAGGAGCCACCGAGAACTGAGCCTGCCTTTATGGGCAGAGCCTCATCACTTCAGGCACATTGCCTTGCCATGGTTCAAGTTCTTGCCCTGTTTCTTGGGCGAACTTGGGACAGATTGAACCTGAGCATTCAACATGACTGGGGAAAGGCCTGTGACATTCCATGGGCAGGTGAACATGGAGAGCTCCAATCCTCCCTCACAGATACCTTTCAAGTCTTTAAAAATTTTTTTTTAAAATAAAATTATTATCTATTCGCCACCCTTCTCTAATTGTTGTTAGATTAGTTTGTTTCATGATAAAGGCCATTTCCCCAAACCTTATACATCAATTATTGATTGCAGGCGGGTAGACTCTCTTCCACCTATAACTAATTGCCACATGTGCATCTGCCAGCTGTCGCTATACCCTTAATATATCCAAATTAAAATACCCATGGATCTAAAAGAAGCTCCCTACCCAGCTTGCTTTGCGTGCCTAGCAGGAGGATACAGACTTTTTTTGTAACATGGAGAAGTTTCTGAAACATCCGCAAGTTTCACAAAGAAGTTTGTAAAAATAGCATAGGTATCTGCCGTCTGTCCCACCCCCCCAAATGAATTGACTAGACAGGGGCAAGGCTGAACTTAGTCCTCTGGATGTTTCGGCATGAGCATGAAACGATGAAATCTATGCTTTCCTAAGTATCTGAAAAATAAGCCCATGGTGCAACCCCGAATAAGCCTAATAGCAAAGTAGGTCCCATATAATATTAAAGTGGAGTCCATCTATCTTGCTATAGAAAAAGAGAAAATTACTGGAAGTAGGTAAACTACAGTTAGAAAAGTTCACCTAGTTGCATTAGCCTCCAGCCTTTGTAATATGGGTCAGATTTTCAAACACCATCCACCAATTGAAACAAAAATTGGAGTCATGCCCTTTCTGACCAGCTTGTCAAAGCTTTAAGAAATTCTGCTGAACTATGCAGGCCTTGCCAGACTCCGAAGTAATCATATGTAGTACAAGGGCAGCAAGGGACACAAATAGACAATCTGAAAAGCTGTTTAGTCTGGACCAGGTGCCAGGCTGCACGGTGGAACGATGGTGCCTTTTAAACATGATGCCGGCGCTTCATCCAACAACGCTAGTTTAATTTTTGCAGGCCTATCATGATGCTCACGGAGTTTGGAGTTGCCCCCCAAAGTTGGCAAGGTCAAACTTGACTTCTGGGGACCCTGTGGAGGTGAGATAGAACTGATTAGGATAAAGCTGCCCCTCCCAATAAGGAATGGTTATAAAAATAGGGATGCTCTCATGTAGTTGTAACTCTTCTACATCATGCTACTGCCTGAGTGTTCCCCTGCCCCACTTTATTTTTCTTTTAAAAAATCAACATTTAACCCCCCCCCCCCAAATATGCTATGCAGTATTAAAAGGTCTTATAAAAACGGACAAAAATAAATCCAAGAAAAGCCAAATCAAGTGTCATATCGACAACAATAACAGTCAATTATAGCCAAATAATCTATGTAATTTTTGGAACTTCTTGTATCATATTTTCATCTAGTTTTAGTCTATTCTAGTATCTAAAAATGAATGACCATTTTCCAAAGAAGCTTTATGTGCTGATGAAGGCTTTTTACCTGGTGGATACTTCATCCAAATGCTCTGCAACAGACCATCCAGCATTGGCTTCAAAACCTACAACAACAAATTAAGAATGTCTAATAGAATGTTTAAACTTAGAATGGACCTTGTCGTATTTAGTACAGAATAGCTGTTGTTCTGAACTTGAGCTACGAGTTACAGTCATTGTGTGAATGGTAGTTATGTGTAAGGCAGGCTCCGACAGCTGAGAATTTGGAAGGTTGCCTTTCTCTATCCATTGTTAGCAGCCACTTTTTGCTAGGGGGTTGTGGTGTGTGCGTGTGGGGGAGAAGAGCAGGGCTTTCTAAGGAAAGATAGGAGAAGCCTAGTACTGGGTGCTCAGTCTGTTGGGTGCTCAGCTGGACATGGCTGGACAAAAAGGAATGACAGCCTCTGCTACCTTGATGCCTACCCAACACATATCAATGCCACATACAATGGCATCTTATGAATTGCCAAAGAAAGAGAACGGAAGAGGGAAGTGATTTGCATGAAATTTGCATATGCTCATTTATATGTGTAAATGCAAATTTAGACATAATCATAATTTAAATATAAATACAGCTCATCTCTCCATGGCGTGGAAGACTGTAGCCCCGTAATCTGTGTGCCCGCCTGCTTCAGTCCGCTGCCTGGGTGCGAACTGTTGATGGGCAACAGTTCTTATGGTTCTTTATCTTTAAACTGGAATTGGACTGGACAGCCCTTCAAATAGAGGCTAGTCCTCTGTAAAAGTGGACACACGACCACCCTAGTTCCCTCTCAGGGAAATGGAGGTGGGGGAGGTTAACAGACTGGCTGGCAGATCAGAGAATCCAACCCATGCCTATGCAGGAGATACACTACCACAGCATCCTCTCGTAGCCACCCAGCCTTGGCTTAGAGCTCTAGCAAAGACCTCTTCCGATGCAGACTGTTCTACTGTCAAATTACTTGTGCCATCTAGAAGTTCTTCCTAACGTTTAGTCTGAATCCTTTCCCTTATCATTTAAACCTATTAGTTTGGGTCCTACCCTCTGGAGCAACAGAAGACAAATTTGCTCCCATCCCCTGTGTGATCAAAACATTTGAAGGTGGCCACCAGATTGCCTTTTAATCATGGGGAACCTTGTCCAAAAGCCTTGCTGGAATCTATGTCCACAGAATTCCCCTGGTCTACCACGCTAGCAACACTATCACCAAAGGAGATAAGGTTGGTTTGGCCTGAGATTCCAGCTGCAAATTACCCTAGGATGCAATTTGTCATGCCCTGACAACTTGGATTCGCTTAGAGTGACAAGGTGCTTCCAAAGGGAAGGGCTGCAACTCCGTCCCTTCATTGTTGAATCTATTTTTTGCTTGGGTGGGCACAGTTTTACTTACGGGAGAAGACTGAGGCCCTTTCCGCACCATAGGGGCGGAGAGGGCGGGAAGCAGGGAAACCCCAAAGTGCTTACTTCTGGGTCCGGCACACAGAGGCTACTCCAGAATGCGATGGCCCAGGCTTCTACCAGACAGTCGCAACTCGTGCTGGCCAATTTTTTTTTTTGGACAGATCCGTGGAGGAGTGCATAAGCGCTCCTGCACAAAATATTAGTTAATTAAAAAAACAAAACTAGGGGTGTGCACGGACCCCCCGGATCGGATTGGGACCCGGATCGGGACCTCCAATTTTGTCCCGGACCGGTTCGGACAAAATCGGAGGCCCCCCGGACCGGATCGAGTCCGATCCCGACCCAAAAATCGTACATTTTTGGATCGGCCGCCATTTTTTTCCCCATAGACTTGCATTGCAATGCAAGTCTATGAGGAAAAAATGGCGGCGGGTGGGTAAGGGGGGGCCTAACTCCCTCCCCCCCCCGGGGCCGTCCGCTGTGGACGGCCCCGGCAGGTAAACCCCCTCCCCCGCGCTCCCTACCCCCCCTGGGGCCGCCTGCTTCCATCCGCTGGCGCCCGCGGGCGCCAGCGGATAGAAGCGGACGGCTCCGGGGGGGGGGGTAAGCCCCCTTCCCCGCCACTTACCTTCTCGGCACGTCCGGCGCCGGCGGCTACTACCAGCGGGCTCCGCGGCCTACTCTCAAGTAGCGCGCCGGGTGATGACATCACCCGGCGCGCCACCCTGGAGCAGGCCGCGGAGCCTGCTGGTAGTAGTAGGCGCCGGCGCCGGACGGGAGCCGCCGGGCCGGGCAGGTAAGGGCCCCCCTCCCCCCTCCCCCCTCCGCGCGCCCCCTCCTCCCCTCCACGCACCCCCTCCTTACCTTTCTGGCCCGGCGGCTCCCGTCCGGCGCCGGCGCCTACTACTTCCAGCAGGCTCCGCGGCCTGCTCTAGAGTAGCGCGCCGGGTGATGACATCACCCGGCGCGCCATCCTAGAGCAGGCCGCGGAGCCTGCTGGGAGTAGTAGGCGCCGGCGCCGGACGGGAGCCGCCGGGCCGGAAAGGTAAGGGCCCCCCTCCCCCCTCCGCGCGCCCCCTCCTCCCCTCCACGCACCCCCTCCTTACCTTTCCGGCCCGGCGGCTCCCGTCCGGCGCCGGCGCCTACTACTTCCAGCAGGCTCCGCGGCCTGCTCTAGAGTAGCGCGCCGGGTGATGACATCACCCGGCGCGCCATCCTAGAGCAGGCCGCGGAGCCTGCTGGGAGTAGTAGGCGCCGGCGCCGGACGGGAGCCGCCGGGCCGGAAAGGTAAGGGCCCCCCTCCCCCCTCCGCGCGCCCCCTCCTCCCCTCCACGCACCCCCTCCTTACCTTTCCGGCCCGGCGGCTCCCGTCCGGCGCTGGCGCCTACTACTTCCAGCAGGCTCCGCGGCCTGCTCTAGAGTAGCGCGCCGGGTGATGACATCACCCGGCGCGCCATCCTAGAGCAGGCCGCGGAGCCTGCTGGGAATAGTAGGCGCCGGCGCCGGACGGGAGCCGCCGGGCCGGAAAGGTAAGGGCCCCCCTCCCCCCTCCGCGCGCCCCCTCCTCCCCTCCACGCACCCCCTCCTTACCTTTCCGGCCCGGCGGCTCCCGTCCGGCGCCGGCGCCTACTACTTCCAGCAGGCTCCGCGGCCTGCTCTAGAGTAGCGCGCCGGGTGATGACATCACCCGGCGCGCCATCCTAGAGCAGGCCGCGGAGCCTGCTGGGAATAGTAGGCGCCGGCGCCGGACGGGAGCCGCCGGGCCGGAAAGGTAAGGGCCCCCCTCCCCCCTCCGCGCGCCCCCTCCTCCCCTCCACGCACCCCCTCCTTACCTTCCCGGCCCGGTGGCTCCCGTCCGGCGCCGGCGCCTACTACTACCAGCAGGCTCCGCGGCCTGCTCTAGAGTAGCGCGCCGGGTGATGACATCACCCGGCGCGCCACCCTAGAGCAGGCCGCGGAGCCTGCTAGTAGTAGTAGGCTCCGGCGCCGGACGGGAGCCACCGGGCCGAGAAGGTAAGTGCCCCCCTCCTCCCCCCCCCCCGCTGTCCACTTTCATCGGCGGGCGCCCGCTGGCGCCCGCCAATGGAAGCGGCGGTGGGCGCCAGTGGGCGCCCGCCGATCCGCCGATCCGCCGAACCGGTTCGGAGCTTTTTCGGACCGGTTCGGATTGGATCGGCCGATCCAGCTGCGGGATCGGAAATCGGATAATTTATCCGATTTCCCACTGGACCGGACTCGGATCGTGGATCGGGTCCGATCCAGTGCACATCCCTAAACAAAACCATGCACGATCCAGCCTCCCCCCCGGTCATCCTTGGGATGGCAATTTCGCAGTCCCCCCTCGCCTGATAGCCTTGGAGCCATGCGGTGCGGCTCCGTGGCCATTGGTGAAGCCGCGCTTACTCGCGGGTAAGCACGGCTGTGCCCTGGATAGGCGGCCACACCAGCCGCCCATCTCGATTCCCTCCCGGGCAACCGGGCGTCAATAGCGCGCCCTGAACTTCTGGGAAAAAGGAGGGCTGGGCCCCCTGCCTGCTTGCAGGATGCTCTGTGCATCATGCGGACTCTCCGTGAGCAGGCAGGGGCAGCCCCGGGGGAAAATGGCTGGTGCAGAAAGGAAAGCAGGAGACGAACAGTTTCCCCAACTGAAGCCAGAAGGGTTTGTGTTCCCAAAAATGAGTAGGAAAGCAAATAAAAATGTTTTGACCTGGCATCCAACATTCATTTAAAATATTTATACCCCTCCTCTCACAGTCACTCTTTCTCAGGTAGCTTGCAACATATCAACATATCAACGGCAGAGCCACAGTATTAATAACACTTCTGAATGATAGCCAAAGAGCCACGTTAAAGGGCCCTTAGTTCGGAACAGGCTTTAGTGTGGAAAAGGCTTTTGTGTTCTCCCTCCTCCGCTTTGCCAGCACAATCTAGTCTGGCCATTAGAGGGTGCCATAGACTTAACTTTGTTCTTTGGCGAGGAAAAAAAATGAAATTGAAAATGAAAGAATGAGACAAACAAAACATCCATAATTAAGCGGGGGAACAGGGTTTACGTATTCCATTTTTTTTAAAAAATGACACTAACGTTTGTGCAGATCAGACGCAGAAAAGATTTGTTTTGATGAATGCTCCCTGGCATTTCTTTTTTCTTATTGACACTTCTGCGTGTGGAAAGGCAACCTCAAATAAAACATTAACCACCACCCCCTCCCTGTACCGTCGGCGTACCGTTTCTGAGCGCTCAGTCATATTTTACATTTTGTCTGTGTTTAGCCTGCGATAAAATGGAAGCAATTTGAGGAGGGAAATGTGAACTTTTTGTACATGTGGGTGCTGCATGTCTTTATTGCTATTTAAGCCTGGGTAATTCATCTACCTCAGAAAAATGTCCAGCAAGGAACTCTGTTTATATAAAATCATTTCTGGCCATTTGAGCCGTTTGGGACTAGCAGTACACTTTTCCCTCCCCCCCCCCCATTTTTTCCTACCTCTTAGGAAACCTTCTCAACAGGTCTACCAAGACACACCTTTGCATTTCAAAGGATCTAGGGCATATTTTCTCAATGAGGATCCGTTACTAAAGTTACCATTACAGGGCAGGCTCCAGGTGTGAGGGGGCCCCTCTGGTGGCTGTGCCCGCCCCACAAAGGACTTGCAATGGGGGGCAGCAACAGCTGCAGCACTCTAAGTACTGTGGCAGCGGTGGCCCAGCATGCATCATGAAGGATGCTCCAAGTAGGTTGACCATACGAAAAGGAGGCCAACGTTCCTGTGTCTTTAACGTTTGTCTAGAAAAGGGAATTTCAGCAGGTGTCATTTGTATGCATGCCGCACCTGATGAAATTCCCTCTTCATCACAACAGTTAAAGCTGCAGGAGCCCTGCCCTCTTTTGTATCTGGTCAACTGATAAAGATACAGGAGCCCTGCCCTCCTTTCCATATGGTCACCATAACTCCAAGTGTGGCAACAGCATGGTGTGGCTGACCAGGCAGCCACACCAACTGGAGTGAGGAGCTAGTAGTCAGGTAACAGCGGTTGTAGCAATAGAAAGGTCCAGTCTGCCAGCATTTTAATTTCCTACAGTTTCCTAGAGTAGCTTTCCTCCAGAAGCAACACTATATCTGGAGAATTGTAGGCTGTTAAAATGGTGGTCAATAGGCCATGAGGCACTTGAATTATTGGCTGGGGGGGGGAATCAAGGGGGTATTTTAAAGGAGGACCCACTGCAAATATTCACAGTGGGCCCTGTTGCTACAGCAGGGCACCTGCAATTGGCCCAGGATGCCACATGGTGGTGCCGCGTGTGCACAAGGAATACTGAACCCCCAGAACGCCATTTGAAAACTACTGCCATATAGTACAGCAAATAAGGATAATTCATATTATTCGTATGTGCCTCATGTCTTTCCCAGATTGCCTGGAGAACATTCCTTAGAAACCTTTTGCAATAGGTAAGAAATGGTCCTGAGACATAGCAATCGCAGGCTTAGCAATTTAGTGTTTGGTAAGAGTATTGTAAGCGGCCCAAGACCAAACTCAGATAGTTCAGACTGGAGTCCATGTAAAATAACTCACCTGGTTTCCAGTTTCTTTTGGTTTTCTGTTCTCCAGTTAGCAAGTTTGTTCCTTTTTGGCAAATGTTTTAATTGTGTGAACTTTAGTCAATATTCTGATGTCAGTAAGCCACGAACGAGTATGTTAAACAGTCTTCCCCAACCTAGCGTCCTCCAGATAAGTTGGACTACAGTTTGCAACATGCCCCAGTGAGCATGGCTAGGGCATGCTGGGAGCTTCAGTCTAACACCAGGTTGGGGAAAACTGATGTAAAGTTCTCACATTCACTATGTGACATATGACCAGCTATGCCAAAGCACCATCAGATGTTTTGCTTGCTGAAGCTCAGTGATGTCACAATGTCAGCGCCATTATATAATGACAGCCATCTACTATGCCTGTCTGTCTTGAGGGGCCCTGTGATAAACACATCACATGATGTCTGAACTAAAAGAGGTTAGAAACAGAGCATGAAGCGAATTGCTGAAACATGGTATAAAGAGGTGTCAAACCAAATCTTGATGTTTTCAGAAAATTGAGTTACCAATTTGGCAGATGTTTCAAAAGTACAAATTTTAATGCAAAAATGGGAAAAACTCTGAACGATCAGAATGGTCTTAGTTTCTCTACAGTAGCAAAATGCCACAATTGGTAAAGTGATAATTTTAATCCAGAGCAATAATTGTAAATACAAAACCAGGGATGATAGCAAATCCAGGGTGATAAAGACTGGAATCTGTCTCTTCCAGCAAGCTTTTAATTCTGGTTTAAGTTTTTAAATATTATTTATTGAATGGCTTTCGAAGTATTATTAATTGTACGGGCTTTCTAAGTTTTTTTCTTATGCTGTTTGTATTTATCGTTGTGCAATGTATTTTATGATTTTAATGATGTGGATCACTGTTATTTCAATGCTAATTATTTGCCTGATTCTGTTAGCCGTTATAGTAAATATTATTATCTTATATGTGGCATATAGATTAGTGATAAAGTGTATAGAAAAAGAACATAGTCTGGGATGTATTCTTATTCTAATTCTTATTATTTTCCTCCCAGTCTTGTATTCTCTATTTGAGGAAGTCTTTTTCATCCTTAACATCTACTACAACTCAGTATTTTTTTTTATATAAATTTCATAGCTGAGGTGGGCTCCAACAATATCGTAAACTCTGAATGAAAATCCTTTTCTGCTGCCTCAGCACTCTTCCATTTTAGCCAGAGAGCTATTTAGTTCAGGAATAAGACATTTTGGGCTGGATTCTAAGGAAAAGAAAGATGAGAGAATCTGCTAGATAACCAGTTAAAGGCACTGTACTTCTCTCTCTCTCTCTCTCTCAAAAAAAACCCCTGCTATCATTCTATTCTTGTCACTATATTTATTTATTACAATACAACGACTATTGAGCATGTGATACCAGTCTTATGCTCTCTGAATGATCTGGAAATGAGCTGACCATAGCATATCAGTGACTCAAATCTCCTGTAAAATGATGGCATTAGGGATGTTTATAAAAACTGATACAGTCAACTCGATGGAGCATTACCCTTAGGATCAGGAGCCCTGGGTCTAAGGTCCGGCCAATACTGTAGACTCATGGTACTATCTTTGACAAATTATTGTCCCTCAGCATCGGATCGCCTCTTCTATAAAATGGGAATAAAAGTATGACCATAACAAAGGCTGCAAGATACAGTGCTGCTCAGTGGATAAGAGGAATGAGAACCAGGAAGTAGGGATGTGCACGCCCGCAAATATCGTTTTTTATTGTTATCGGAATTTTGGACCAAAAAAATTAGTGTCTCCAATAATATCGTAGGTTAATTTTATCGTCTTCATGATAATTATCGGAAATCCGATATTTAATTTGCAGCCCCATTGTGGCCTATAAAGCTTATTTTTTTAAAAGAAAAAATGCCTATAACTTCTGTATTTTCAAAGTTACACATTTGAAACTTGGTCACAATGCTTATGGGGTATGCCTAAGTATGTGTATGAAATTTGAGATCGATCCCTCCAACTCGTGATTTTATATGAATTTATTAAAGAATGTTTAAGTTCTGACAGGTCAAAAGTTGCATGAACTTAAAAAAAATCATATAAAATACAGGAGTGGAGGGATTAATCTGAAATTTGGCACATATGTGTAGCATAATGTGCTAGACATGTGTATGAAATTTGAGATCAATCCCTCCAACCCTCGATTTTATATTATTTTTTTTAAGATTCTGCAACTTTTTGACTTGTCTGAATGAATGCACGTGGCGAGTTGTCATTCTGACATGTCAGAATTTAAACGATCTTTAATAAATTCATATAAAATCGAGGGTTGGAGGGATCGATCTCAAATTTCATACACATACTTAAGCATACCCCATAAGCACTGTGACCAAGTTTCAAGCCTCTAACTTTGAAAATACAGAACTTATAGGTTTATTTATATGGCGGTCCGATACTCTGATATAATCGGGCTGAAAATTATTGGATCGGATATTTATCGGAGGTTTTTCTATTATATTGTTATTGTTAATTGGATGTCCGATAATGACCTTATCATATCGTTATTGGACATTTTAACGATACGATACACATCCCTACCAGGAAGTCTCTGTCCATAAATTCACTGAATAATGTCAGGCAAGCCACTATCTCTTATCCTCAGCTTTCCTATCTGTAATATGGACAGCAAGAAAGGGTTACTGAAACAATTGCAATGATAATGTATGCTTAGTACATGACTAGGTATTTAAAAATGTTATGTAAATGCTTATTATTATTATTATTATCCATGTAGATCTGTGTCCCCAATAAGTGAGGTATATGAAAGTCCACATTAAGCAGAATCTGGCCACAATACTATGATGGCTCCTTGGACAGAGGCCAGACAGGGTCAGAAATGCATTGGACTAGATCCAGACTAGATCTAGTGCGAACCTCATAGAAATCTACTCAAAATTAAGTCCTATTCATTTAAATGGGACTCACTCCGAGGTAAGTGGGAACAGGGTTGTGTAGCCTGTCAGTTGCACTTAATTCCCATTGAAATCAGTGGATCTTAAATTAAGTCGGGACTAACTCACTCCATTGATTTTAATGGGACCCAAATGCAAATAACTTAGTCTGGATCCAACCCATCACCTTCTGGATGGCCTGGAAAAACAGTGTTAGCTAGGGCACTGTATTGTGTCTTTGAAATGCTATTTTTTCCTGATGCTTGAAGAGCTTGTATCACTGATCTTTTGCAGTGTCTGGTTTTACTGTCTCACCTTGCCAACGGCTGCCTTGTAAGTTCATGCTTGAGGTGAGGTGGGGCTCACAAACATCATCAGCTACTACGTTACACCCACGTTCACTTTGAAGAGTTGCGCTTAGGCGTACAACTATGTGGCGCCAAGCTGGAAAGAACACTTGTTTATTCGTTGGTGCACAATGAATCTGCTTACTACCTTGAGACATTTTGACTTGAAAGCATGATGAGTTTAGAGGAGTTGCAGTGGTTCCTCTAACACTTGTCTCTCAGACATAAGCATTTGTATTCTATTTCCTGAAGTCATTAGGTAGTGTGTATAGATGGCTGAAGTCTCAACAGCTCAGCTTGCAGCCAGTAAAAAGTGTCCCAACAAAACTTCATTATAAGTGTGATGTGCAGTGACAGCAGCCGAGTGAATGTAACATTCCTCAATATTGCTCCAGAGAGGCTGCTCTTTTCTGGGGAAAAAAAAGAAAATTATATAGCATAGTGATGACAGCATAGTAGCAAATAGCAGCTAGAGTCCTGAAGTCAAATAATTGACTGTTTCAAATTGACATCTGAGCTTCAGCTTTCATCTCTTCTATGGCTCCTGGGTTCATGCAGCTCACCTTTCTGTCCTTCACTCTTCCAATTTTGCTTCCTTCCTCTGGAATTCTCTTTCCTTTAATTCTTTAGACCAGCCTCCCTCCCTCCAAATGTGTTGGACTACATCCCCTATGATCCACAGCCAGCAGGTCAGCAGCTGTACTAGAGGAAGAATGATAGAAGTTGTAGTCCAACACATCTGGAGGGCAGCAGTTTGGAGAAGGCTTCACAGTTTGGGGATAATAGGATGAGAGAAGACTGTTACCTGTTTCCCTTGCTTTCTCTCTTCCTCCCTTCCTAGACTATTCTCTCTGCCCTGGCCTTCCGTTGGATCACAGAAGATACTTCCAGAGATCCTTCTGCTTGTCTTGCTGCTCTGTGCCATGAGGGTAGAACATTTAGTCACTACCGGGGTTTCGCTGCTTCAGTTGTCACCACCAACATGAAATTGTTCAGTGCAATTCAAGATAGGCAAGGATACACCTCCCATGAAATGCTTTCACGGAGTAGTGAGCACCTGCAAGCAGCCTGGATCAACCAGTAGGTCTATATGCATGTATGCGAAAAGACTGCCTTCCCACCAATGGTGTCCTCATGCTGCCAGTAAATATTAGTGGCAAAGTGTCAGGGCGAGCACACAGTGGCTCAATTCGGACGACACGATAGTCAATGGTGGGTTGACTAACCCTAACCCTCACGCTAACCCTAGGGGGCACTCCCCACACAACATGGTAATAAATAATCAACTGTGGTGTGGATTAGGATCAGCGCTGAGTTGACTATGGCAGCATTCGGATGACACAATAGTCAAAACAACTGATGATTATTTTCCCTACACCAGTTGTTTATTGTGTCGTCCGAATTGAGCCAGTGTGGGAGAGGCTAGCCACACTGGGGCATTTGCTGCTGTAATAGAATTTCTAAAGGGTGCCTCCATGAACAGCTTATACCTATCCTGGTCTCTGTGCTGGATAAGTAGTTTTCTGGTGGCACAAACTGGCCATTGGATTATACCGATAAAGCTTCTGCCCCCAAAATGTCCTTGACAGGACAGAGTCATTTGGAAGCAATTTCCCTCTTGAATAATCATCAGTAATCATCCACCTCTTGAAACTAACAAGCTGTTTTACAGAATTTACACTGATCTCGGGAAGAATATGCGAAGGTGGGAAAGTATATGTGGAGAGTTTCTGTCACGGAAAGAGTTCTATCAGTGGCTGCTAGCAAGGATCAGTGATGTAGGTTTTCTGGAAAATTTTGAATTGGATATTTTTCTGAAGAATAGGGGCACTTGTGTCAGAAAAGTTTGCATTTACATTGGAAATTTCAGTTTGCATTGAAAAATCACTAGGAAGTGATGTAATTTAGCATGTTTACTAAATACAAGTAAAATAAATAATCTAAAAAAGTACCCCATGTAATTTTTTTTTTTTAATCTCAATGCATCAGAAGTATGTAACTGAAACATTAGGGCTGGGGAGAATTAAAGCACGCTTTATATGATTTAAATGTTATGGTAATTGGAATACTTGTAAAAATAAAATAAAGACAAAGCGTATACTTCCTTTGTTGTTTAATCATAAGAGAGCAACAAAGGTACTGAAAATTCTTGGTACACTTAATTCAACCTTCGTCAAGCTAGTGCCCTCCAGACTACAATTCCCTGTGTCTTTCAGTCAACAGCATGGAGGGCACCCAGTTGGAGAATGGTGCACAAATTAATTTTAGCAACCCAAAGAACGGTACATGATATGCTCACAACCACACATCTAATTCAACGGAGTTCAACTCTCTTCCACTAAGATTGTTGGGACACCTTCAGTTTCACTGTTAGTACTTATTAGTTCCCTTTCACACTGAGACACATATCTATTTCAGTGACATATATGTATTCTCTCACATGCTTGCTAGAGATAATCACATGGAAAAAAGCATTAATTGCGACTTTGAAACTGCTCAGCTTGCCTAATATTGTATTTGCGATTGGCACCTATTCATTGTTACTAATGAACTTATGAAATGGAAAATTTTCTGCAGAAGAATAAAGCACTGGGGAAATTTAGACCCTACATTACTGGCTATGATAACTAAATGGAACCTCCAAGTCAGGAAATGATTATCAGGTAATGGGGGCAAACTGGGGTGTGGGGGGACATTCTTTGTGTTGCATATGGCAGATATTTTGGCTAACTTATGAGTTAGAATAGCAGTACTCCTCAACTATGCTTCTCAGTTTGTTCAAAAGATATGATAGTTTGTTTTTTTTAAATGGAAGGTAGATTATAAGTGGGGACTGCTGCTACAACAGTGTGTGAAATCCCCAGCCCAATTGGGCGTGGGATGATATTTGCGGGTGGGGGGGAGAAGAGCCGAGGTGGATGCTGCTGATTGGAGCATCCATATGGTGCCACTGGGCGGGGCAGGGCCGAGCGGCTTAAATAGCCGGCTAATGGGCCTGCCCGCCCTCTTCATCTCTGCGAAGCTCGGCTCCAACTCTGATGGCTGGGCAAGGCGTGCAGACCAGGCCTTCCAGTGCGGCGCGGCTGGAGAGAGGCGTGCGAGCGGCCTTCAGGCAGCCTGGCAGCAGCGAGGAGCATCTACAGCGGCGGAAAGCGGGAGGCGAACCCGTCCACCCCGCCGGCGGCGACTATCCAGGGGCTTTTCGGCCCCCAGGTTTGCGGGGCGGGCCAGCCGGCCCTACCCCCCCCCAACTGAGGGATAAGTGCGGCTGAGAGCCAGCGTGTCTGCCTCTTGGGCTGCTGCCCGGCGGTGGCTCGCGGAGGCGGGTGGGCTCAGATCCAATCCTTCTCCTTGCATTGGCTTACCTCGGGTTCCTGGGCTCACGCGCCTTCAACCGTCCTTTAATGCGGCGCTGATTCACCGCGCTGTGGGGGACGGGCGGCATTGGTTTGCACCCACGCGGTTGGGAAGGGCCCACTGCAATCCTTTGGGCTCCAGATTAGGCCTGGGCGGCTTCACTCCAGGACATACCCCTGCGACAGAGATTTGGAGGGAGTTGGCTAGGGCCTAGCACCCCTTACTGGGCCTTGGAGGGAACCTCTTCAGTAATTCCTACTTTAGCCACTGGGTGGTGCCAGTGCTCTGTTCCATTTTGCATTCTGCTTCATTGCTACAGTCACAAGTAATTCATTACTTTAGTCACTGGGTGGTGCCATTTGATGGGCTGGTGCCCTTGCATTCCTTTATTGTTGCATTTACAAAGAATTCTCTAGTTTGGTCACTGGGTGGTGCCATCACACTGCTCCACCACTGCAATCATAAGCAGGCTGTGAGCATTGATACAGGCTCATGGGCACTGTGCCCTTTATTTTGGTGGTCAAGCGCAGGATTAAGACAGTGGGACAGCCACGGCATATCAATAGGTATCATGTCACCAAGGAAGGGCCTGGGGAGAAAGAAAGGCAAAGGGAAAGCCGCGGCCACCGGCGAAACGGCTCAGTGTTAAGAGCGATTCTTCCTCCGATGAGGAAGTTAACCCCCAATTGGTGGTAATTCTGGCACAGCTGCAATCACTAGAGGAGGGGAGGGGCATACCCTCAAGCGTATCAACTCAGGCTCAGACGGTTTCCTTGGTTACACCGCAGCGGCAGACCAGGAACCAAAAGTTAGACAGCATGTTATCATCTATCAATTCTAGATTGGATGCTATCGAAGCTTCCTCCAGCCAGTTGACGGACAGGCAGGTTCATTTCGCAGTGGCCTCACAGGCCGCCCAGGCGACGACTGGACAGCTAGCATGACCTTGGGTGCTACCTCCTTCTGCAGTCCCGAGTCTTCCATCGCAGGGACCAGGTGAGCAGCTAGTGAACGCTGTTAATTCCCCGGTGCAGGCTATGGGTGGCTTCCTCCCTTGGGGTTGGTACCCATGGATGCCTGGGATGACATATTCAACACCACACTTGGGCAGTCATTTATCGGGGACACCGTAGGCGAACGTTCCGCCTCCATCCTCCATGGGGGAGGGCGGAACGACGCCGGGCAGAAGTGACGGGGTAGCTTGGACACGGCACCATCCCAGCTGAACAACCTGGGACCATCAGATGTAAGTCACAGTAGTACGGTAAGTGACACCAGGGTGACATTGGGGGCACCAATAGACCCTTCCGCTCAAACACAAGTTAATGCAATTTCCGAAATGTGGGCTGTCCCGGGAGTATGTCGGCTCCTCTGGGCTATCACCGCCTACCGGCTACGGGAGACAAGATTTTAAAAGGGGAATTTATAGATGTCTTTTCCTTATTATTCTGAGAACAGAGAATTTAGACAAGGATAGAGCGGCTGAGAGGGTAGCAGAGAAGCTATGAAAGAAACGGGTAGCCAGGACATGGACCAATTGGTTGCCAGGTTTCTTAATTTATATGGGCGTTGTTCAACGCTTCCCTTCCAAAGGGCACATCCTCACAAAATGCCTTGTTATGATTTATTGGGCGTATAGGGAATACGAGGGCGGGGCCTGGTTGGCCTATGATGCATCCTTCCATAGAAGGGTTGCCTTCGACCATACCCTACAGTGGGATGTTAAAGATAATGACCTGTGGCTGCAATTTATGACGCCAGCCAAACCGGGTCTGGGAGACCGGGCGGACAGCGGTCACCTTCTGGAAAAGCCGCAACCCGCCACCACCCTGAGTGGATTGGCGGGGCAGGGGGTTCAACTCCACCCACCCTGTTGGGAATTTAGCTCCCGTGGCTTCTGCACAAGATCCCCCTGCAGATACAGGCATGAGTGCCTTGTTTGTGGGGGCATCCACCCCGCGCATAGCTGCCCGTCCAGTAAGAGGGGAAGGGGCACCTTCCGAGGTGGATCCAACTTCAAGAAACCTGCGGGCCCTGGGGGACAACAGCCACCTCCCAAAGTGCCCCAGTCCAATTAGGCTTGAACCCCTTAGGCAATTACTGGCACCATACCCGGTTAAGGAGGATGCAGTGTACTTGGACGCTGGTTTTACTGATGTTTTTATGATTCCATATAGAGGACTGAGGTTTGCTTCCATAGCCAAAAATCAGAATTCTATACAGGCAATGGAAGACATGGTGTCAGAAAATTGCTAAAGAAGTCAGTTCAGGGAGGGTACTGGGCCCCTTCGATAAACCACCTATTCCCAACCTGTGAGTGTCTCCTCTGGGCATGGCGCCAGAGATGACACCTGGGGAGTACAGGTTAATTCATAACCCGTCCTTCCCCAAGGGAGCGTCAGTAACTGATGCCATACCAGAGCATTTATGCTCAGTAAGATATGCTTTGTGCGATGCAGCAGTGACATTGGTCCACAAGAGCGGAGCGGGGGCGTTGATGGGCAAATGCATCATAAAACCTGTGTTTTGCATATTGCCCATCAATCCCTGAGACTTTAATCTGTTAGGATTTTGTTTTAGGACCAATTTTACGTCGCCAGGGCATTACCCATGGGATGCTCCATTTCGTGTGCCATGTTCGTGAGGTTCAGTTCATTCTTAGAATGGGCGTTACGAGACAGGACCGGACTAGAGGATGTGACTCACTACTTGGATGAATTTTTTACTCATCAGGCCGAGGCGATCTAACCAATGCCACTTCCTGATGCAGCAGTTTCAGGAGTTGGCCAACGAGCTGGGGGTCCCCTTTAGCACACGGAAAAACGGAGGGCGCTGCCACTACCCTCCGATACCTCGGAATCGATTTGGTTTCCATAGCACAGGGCAGCAGATTGCCTCAGGACAAGCTGCAGACACTTCTCAATAAGCTCCAGAGTTTGATTGGCTCACACAAAGCGACACTGTCCTAATTACAAGAGATAGTGGGGCATTTAAACTTTGCCTGCCATGTCATCACACCAGGGAGAGCTTTCATCCGGCGCTTGTGCGCAGCCATGCAGGGCCTTCACTCACCACACCATAGGGTCCGTGAGTTGACCCAGATGCGTCAAGACCTGAATATGTGGGTTACATTCCTAAATAAGTATAACGGTGTGTCCTTTTGGCAACACGACCTGCTTCTCAAGGCTAAGATGCAGGTCCATTCCGACGCTTCCGGCACTCTGGGATTCGGAGTAATTTGCCAGGATCAATGGTGTGCTGTGAGATGGCCCTCGGTTTGGTTGGCTAAAAGCATTTGCAAAGATTTAACATTCCTAGAATTCCCCCCCCCCCCCCAATTTTGTGGCAATGCACACCTGGGCGGCACAAATGGTTACCTCGATAGTTCACTTCTGGTGTGACAACCAAGCCACGGTGCAGGTCATCAACACGCTGACCTTGCGTAGCCCCAGGGTGATGGGGCTTGTCAGGGCATTCACCTTGTATTGTTTGGCACATAACATTTGGTTCAAGGCACGGCACGTGCCGGGAATCAAGAATGATATTGCTGATGCTTTATCGCATCAGTAGGTTCAGAGGTTCCGGGAACTGGCTCCTGGGGCGCGGCCACTGCCGGAAACTATGCCAGCAACGCTATGGGAAATTGGAGGGCTGACATAGTGCAAGCCATGTGACAGTCTGTGGCGCCTGGCACCAGGGCAGTCTATAGCAAGACAGGTAGGCAGTTTCAGGAATTCCTGACCACCTACAATTTACGGGAGCACAGGCCAATTCCAGTTGACCAGATACTGCAATTCTGCGCGATGTTGCACAGGACTGGGTTAGCTGCATGCACCATAGGAGGCAAACTAGCTGCTCTGTCAATTTTGGCTAAAATCCGCGGTGTAGCGGATTCTACCACAGATGAGTGAGTTAAGCGTACCTTCAAGGGCTGGTCTAGAGTGTCGCCAAGAGCCCCGGATGCAAGGATCCCAGTATCCTTGACATTCTGATTGGACTAGGGACGGCCTGGGACGAGCTATGCTCTCCAAATTATGAGGCTCTGTTTTTTCATGCGGCCGCCTTGACGGCATTCTTTGGAGCCTTTAGGATTTCTGAACTTGTAGCAGCATCAAACACTCATAGCACAGGCAGAGCGCTGCAGTGTAGGGATGTAACCTTCTCAGATTCAGGAGTCACTATTAGGTTACGACATTCTAAAATGGCTCAAAGGGGAAAAGGGGTGGACATTGCCATTTTTTCTCGCACCACTGGCACAACTATGCCCAATAAAAGCGTTGAGGACATACCTCGGGAAAAGGGGGAGTGACTTGAGATTCCTCTTTTGTCATTTGGACGGATCTCCACTGACCAAGTATCAATTCTAGTCGGTGACAAAGTGGGCTGTGAGGCACTTGGGTCTCCCAGCAGATCTGTTTGGGACCCATTCCTTTCGAATAGGCGCCGCATTAACGGTGGCCAGTGCGGGTTTCTCTCCCACACAGATACCAGCCGTGGTGAGATGGCATTCCTCTGCCTTCAAGACGTACAGTCAGAAAGTTTTCTGGGAAGTAGTCAATTGTTTGCGTTGCTGCCATGCCCATGTTTGATTATAGATACCTGGAGAAGGCAGACCCCAGTGAGAGTGATCATATGCGGACACAGCATGGTCTTTTGGGCCGGCCGGCAAGCATCCTCCTCCAGCTTTGGAACCCAGCTTGGGTTGAGTCTCTGTGCATCCAGTCTATGGCTGGGCAGACGCGGCATGCGGTGGGAGCGGCTTCTTCCCACCTTATTCCAGCAGTGTGCCTGTCGTCCCCCCCCTCGAATCCTTATGATCCATTTAGGGGGGAACGATTTGGGCTTGCTTAGAGGCAAGGCCCTGATTCTGCAAGCGATGGCTGATTTGGAAATCATTCGGCAGCGTTGGCCCAGCGTGCTGATCATGTGGTCATGTTTGTTGCCCAGGCTTGCCTGGAAGAGAGGGTGCGACCCTCTGGCGAAGGAGCCCAGGCTTGCCTGGAAGAGAGGGTGCGACCCTCTGGCGTTGGAGCCCAGGCTTGCCTGGAAGAGAGGGTGCGACCCTCTGGCAATGGAGCTCAGGCTTGCCTGGAAGAGAGGGTGTGACCCTCTGGCGTTGGAGCGTACCCGCAGGATGGTAAACTCTGACAGGTTTAAGGAGTTATCCAAATATGGGGATGTCATTTTTCGTCTCCCCCCAAAAATCCTTATGAGCCATCTAGGGGGGAACGATTTGGGCTTGCTTAAAGGCAAGGCCTTGATTCTGCAAGCTATGGCCGATTTGGAAATCATTCGGCAGCGATGGCCCGGCGTGCTGATCACGTTGTCATGTTTGTTGCCCAGGCTTGCCTGGAGAGAGGGTAGCGACCCTCTGGCGTTGGAGCATGCCCGCTGGAAGGTGAACTCCGAAATGTGTAAGGAGTTATCCAAATATGGGGATGTCAGTATTCAACATCCTGACATCATGCATTCCCGGAGGGAGCTATACCATCTGGATGGTGTACATCTTTCGGACTGCGGCAATGACTTGTTTTGGACTGATTTGCAGAAGGGTTTAAGGGTAGTGATAGAGGCCAGGTGGGGGGGAATGACTAATCAAGTGGCTTGTCAGTCCCCGTGGCGGTAGGTGCGGGCATCCTTAGGGGCATTTTCAAATGGTGAACATTCTCAGGAACCGTTGAGGTAAAGGGTAATACCTGAGGCCCACATCTGGGAGCCCCGCGGCACCAGATCATGGGAATAAGGTTTACCTTTGAGGCCAACTCTACTCACACATTCGGAGCACTGCGGCATGGGTGTTGTGACAAAGGAAGGCCTCCCAACCCCATATGGGGTAAGACCAAGGGGTGGCGAACGTGTGCTGCCACCTCGAGGTCAGAGAATCGTTCGCCCATTCCTAAGATTTGGCCTGGAAGAGGCCAAGAGAGGATGCCCGCATAGGTTTTACTCCCTTCTGCAGATCTTGAATAAAAGTGGCCCATTTTATACCCAACTTTCTTGTCTCGACTCGTTATTTGCACCCTACACCTCGCAAATCTACATTCTTTGTCAGGGTGGGCAACCTGTGAGCTCCCAGATGTTTTGGCCTAGAGCCACCATTAGCTCTGTCCAGCATAGCCGATGGTGAGGGGAGTTATAGGCCAAAACATCTGGAGGACCTCAAGTTGCCCAGCCCAGTTCTAGCTGGCTGGCTGGCTGGCTAGCTGGAACCCTGAATTGGACCACTCTTTTTAGATGTTGATACAGTGCAACATTTTGTCTTTATCCCCATTATGGGGACCTCTCCCTGTGGACCCCTCCTTAGGTTGTGGAGAGGCCTGGATCTTCATCCCCAGTGTGCCACAATCAGAGGTAAAAGTGGTAGGTTTATAGGAAGGGGACATTCCTTGCCAGAAGCACTTTGCAGGCCCAATTGGGGAGCCTTGTAGGATGGAGTGGACCAATGGGTTGGAAGTTACCCATGGCTGCTATAAGCTTAAAAGGGCTCATATAAATTGTTGAATTCACTCTTTCCCAACCCTGGCTTTACATTTTCATTTTCCAATTGACAGTGAGCGTTGACAATGGCTACAGCGCATGCTCTGTACTCATTGTGTTCTTTTTAACGATGTTTTTTTTTGCCCTCATAGGTTTTCTTTTTTAAAGATTGGTTTTGTATCATTCTGCAAATCTCACAGTTCAAACATACAGATACCTCTGTCTTCTTTCTTGATGGTCCTGTTTTGGCTCCAATCTTCTTGGCATTTATCATTTGCATTGGCCTTTAAAGGGAGTGAAGTTAAACTGAAAAGTTTTTGCTCAGTGGAAAAGATCAAGTTATTGATACATAGGGATGTCAGAGAATCAAATGAGTTCAGATTTTTATGTCTCCAGATCGCAGATTCTACAGCAGATCAGCTTTTCCCCTGGGGACCATTTTCCCCACCTGTGGGAATTTTGTGTACATTTCATCATAGAAAAAAATATGCATTTTTTTTTTAAAAGCCATCCAAAATTGTGCATTTCCCCCCTAGGCTAAAGTGTGAAAATGTGCATTTTGGGGTAAATTTGTGCATTGGGGGGATTGCACTTTTCACACTTGCATATTTGCACAAGTTAACTTTTGCATAAATTCAGAAACTAAAAACAACACCACCACAACCCGATCCTGTTGATAGGCAGACAATGAAATGAAAGCGCCTGACATTCTGTAAATGGGTTTTATACAATCCATACATCTTTACTGAGAGACACTAGAATTGTTCCAACCTAAAGGTAAAGATGTGGTTAAGGTGTTACTCCACTACAATACATATAGAGGAATCAGATACAAGATGACCAATGATGTGATATGACCTGATGAAGATCTGATGTCAACAACTAATGTTAGCATCTTATGGCCTTTTCAATTGCTGGTTATCTTGATTTTCCAGCACCTACCTTCAAGGCAGAGCTTTAAAATGTCTGTTGGTTCAACAATAACCAGAGATTTGGATTCAGTTGCAATTATACATTCAGACAAAGATTTCATTCTTTTTGCACTCAAATTAATCAGTGCAACTTCCCTTTGTGAAAAATTTTGATATCTAGAAACTGAACCTATTGGATTGCTCAGTCAGATCAGTACTCTTTCTTTTCCCCTTTTTATTTTACTGAAATTATGCTAAAAGTACTGGGATATCTTAAACCTGTAACATCACTGTTGCAGCAGAAGATTCTGGATGTTGAAGTAGCATTGAAACGTAGTTATATTGGGAGGGTTGCAGGAAATGCAAACTGATACTGTTTTCAACAACATCGCTGAAGCATCCAGAAAAGCATGTGAATCTGCTGACGAAGGCACACCATCAAAATGTCTTCGTAAACCCCCTTGGACTTCAGGAAAGCTGATTTTAATAAACTCAGAGCACTGATAAGTAGGATTCCATGGAGGGAAAACTCAATAGGAAAAGAAGTCTCAGAGATGGGGTGGGGCAGATACTTATCAGATTTGCAGATGAAACAAAATTGGGTGGGATAGATAATACCTTAGAAGATAGAAACAAAATTCAAAATGATCTTGAGAGGCTAGATGGCTAGGCAGAAAATAATAGAATGAACTTAACAGAGACAAGTGCAAAGTTCTTTGTTTAAGAAAAAGAAATAAAATACACAGGTATAAGACGGGAGACACCTGGCTTGGTAATAGTATTTGTAAAAAGAATTTTAGAGTTGTAGTTGATCACAACCTGAACATGAGTTAGCAGAATGATGTGGCTGGAGAAATGCAATTTTAAGTTGCATCAATAGAAGTATAGCTCCAAAATCGTGGGAGGTGGTCATACCTCACCTCAAATATTGTGTCCAATTCTGGATACCACACTCTAAGAAGGATTCAGATAAATTGGAATGAGTTCTCAGAAGGGCAGCAATGATGATCATGGGACAAGAAACTAAGACCCCCTCTACAAGAATTTGGTTTGACGCCTGGTTCTCCGATTATGCACATCTTCTCGGAAGCGCTTTATGGTAAATGACTGTATGCAGGAGGTAATTGAGCGCACAACTGGTGGCCTTACCAGTTGTTTGAAATGCACTTTAGAAGTAGTTAATGCGGAGAATCGCTTGTTTACATAGTCAAAATGCACTTTAACGGGTCACAGCAAAATAAAACTCGCTATTTAACATGCATTCGATAATGCGCATAATCGAATAGATAATGCACCTCAACTCCCGATTTGCGCTCCGCTCATGTAGAGGTAAAATTTTTAATGAGACTTGAAAGAGCTTTAAACCTCTCGTGTAGAGGCAGCCTAAGTACTACAAGGAAAGATTGAAGGAACTAGGTATGTTTAGCCTTGAGAAGATTGAGGGGGATATGGTAGCACTTTTCAAGTACCTAAAATGTTGCTACACAGTAGAGGGCCACAACCTGTTCTCTGTTTTGCAAGACTGTAGGATATGAAATAATGGGCTTAAGTTACAGTATGGCAGATTTTGGTTGAACATCAGGAAAAAATGACCTAACAACAGAACCATCTCACTGGAGGTATTCAAGCCATCTGCCAGGGATGCTTTAGACTGGATTCCTGCTTTGAACAGGGGGTTGGAGTCGAAGGCCTAAATAGTCCCTTCCAACTCTAGGATTCTATGATAAGAATATTCCTGTTATAGCTTATTCTTGATTTTAAAGCTTTTTTTATTAATTGGTGGCAAAACTTATAACTTGTTGAAGTGTCATTTTTTGAATGTACATAATTTGCACTATATTTACAAAAATAAGGGCTAAATAAAAACAGAACCTTTAGGCTGGCTAAAGATCTCCCCCCATCTCCCTCTCACCTGGCCTGGCTCTTGCTGGCAGGGCATAGGCAGGCAGAGGACTCCGGACTCAAACCCTTCTGTATATCGGGTGCCCAATCCATAGTATTGGAGCCTAAATTCGCATATACCTGAATTATAACATAATGTAATATATGTTTTTTAAAAATGCTGGAGAGAGATATAGTTAAAAGCTGGGCTTTATGTTTTCCAAAGTGGGAGTCAGCCATTGCTTCTTGTCTCAGAATCCTAGGTGTAAGCTCATACTCACACTACCTAGCGCTGACTAATTCATTCAGTGCAATCTCTGTCTTGAGGCTGCATCTAAATGAAGACCTCATGGCCACACTATCTAACCTAATTTTTGTATTTCATTCTCCTCCCCCCCCACCCCGACATTCCTATTTTTTTTGTCCCAACCAGCCTGAGGACATGTTCTGGAGACACTCACACTTTTGTGACACTCTGATCTGTCCTAATAAAGGTAATCCCTAACTGTGGATTTTGGAGTTTTAAATCTGTTATTACGCATCTAGGACCTTCGGGATTGGATTGGGCTGTGATTATTTACATACAAATTATCTCAATAGAAACCCTAAACAGCTAACAATGGGGGAGCAGGAAAATGTCAGTAAACAGCAAAAGGTCACAACTTCCTTAAAAGGCAATCTCCTCTCTTTCCTCTCACTGCAGAATGGAAAATATATGGATGACAAGAGGGTTAACACAGCCTGCTTGAACTGACGTGGACAGACTTTTGTTTAATTAATATTAATGAGCTGACTTAAGAGGTTTCTTGTGACACTTTAGGCTGCCCTTCCATTCCCTTTTTGCAAGTTTGAAAAAAATCCCCTTTAATCAGTTACTGCTGAATCACCATGTCTGTTGGCAGTAACTAAACATGACCCCGGATGGAGCAGAGTGGGATGTGTGCTCCAGTGACCGGCTAGAGTAAGCAGAGCTGGAGCTAATGTGTAAATGTGCTTTGCCTCTTATCAGAGATCAGTTCCCAAAGGGCACTGGAATGATATAGATATCACTGGTGTAGTTGTTACTTTTAACCATGACATCATAGATTTAAAAATAACCCAGAGACACACATTCTCAACACGACATCGGGACTATATCAATGGGAACACATTGTCATGGGTATGAGAATTCAGAAAGCAGGAACAACGTGCCATAATCGGATTGTTGTTGTTGTTGTTGTTGTTGTTGTTTTAAAAAATACTGAGTTATTTTCAGGTATTTCAGTGGGAGCTGTCAAGAATTATCTCTTCCATTTTAGAGAGGTTACCTCACCCAACTGGCCCATCCTAGTTTATATGCCTTCATCCTGCTGATCTCCTGTTCCATCTTTCCTATTGAACACCTGTTGATCGGTGGCACAACACACTATTCTTTTTGTGGTCGTTAAGGGAAAGCGATCAGAGCATGAAAGAGAAGCCAGCCTCTCAGAAGAAGGACCGGCTCTTTTGCATCAAGTCGGTTTGAGACGTGCTGAAGTTGCTACTTTTCTGGCTTAGGCAAAACTTCTTCTTTTTCCTCTTTTTTTTAAAAAAAAATCTTTTGGGTTTTTTTAATTTTTTTTTTTTTTGCAACTGTCCGTCTGGGGCTTTGTTTACCAGTTTGAGATGCTGCAACAAATTCTGCGGGATATGTACATTGATCCGGAGTTACTGGCCGAACTGAATGAAGAACAGAAGCATGTCCTCTTCTACAAGATGAGGGAAGAACAGGTCAGGAGATGGAGGGAGAGGGATGAAAAGGCCCCAGAGGGAGAAGCTGTGCTGAAGAGGACAGCAAGACTCAAGCAGAGTAAGATTCAGAAGCTTTTCTGACCATTACTGATCAGTTCCACGGGGATTTTAATGTGTGAACGTCTATCTATTATATTCTTTGTGTGGTTTGCTCTGGCAATTGTCCTATAAATCTCAGAGAAGGTGGATGGATGGATTGGTTTTGAACCCAGGCTGCCTAAGTTGAGGCCTAGCACTCTGGTCGACAAGTCACAATGGCTCCAGTCCAGAGAATACAAGAATGGAAATTAAATTAGCCATGATCAATTTCTCTCACCTCAGTGGCTTAAGCATGACTCCCTCCCATTACTTGTTTCTAATGCTAGACTTATAGGAGGCTACTGAGGAACAAGCACATATAATATAAAATACCAGCATGGGGAGGGACTCTAGTGAGGGTAGAAGTTAATTCCCCCACCTCCTTAACTGGTGCCAAGAATTCCTCAACATTGTCGAGGACATGATTTCACATTAATACATGGAAATAATAATAATAATAATAATAATAATAATAATAATATATTAATTTCTTACACACCCTCAGGATCGAGGCGGGGAACAACATCGATACAAATGACATAAATTACATAAAACTGATTAAAACTTATAAAATTAATACATTATTAAAATACAAATAAAACTCTTAAAATTCGACGGGGTAGGCCTGCCGGAAAAGATAGGTCTTTATGGCTTTCTTAAAGTCAAAAAGACTATTAAGTTGACGAATCTCCTCCAGCAGGCCATTCCACAGTGGAAGAACAGCAGAAGAGAAGGTCCTCTGGGTAACAGTTGTCAGCCTGGTTTTGGCCAACTGTAGCAAATTCTTCCCAGAGGAACTGAGTGTGTGGGGCGGATTGTATGGGAGAAGGCGATCCCACAGGTAACCTGGACCCAAACCATGTAGGGCTTTAAAGGTAATAACCAACACTTTGTACTTCGCCTGGAAACTATTACCTGGCAATAAGCATAGCAGAGTCTATGAAATTATCAAATGCTTTAGAAAAGTGGGGTAAGAAACAGCTACATGTTAGGTAGGTAGCTATTACCACAGATAACGATATTAAATCACAGAGGGAAAATTCTCAGGGAAATGCAGACACAGCCTATAGATCTCAGCAAGAGTCTAAAATGGTCTATTCACCCTGGGACTTAAAGACCTTCCTATATTTCATTTGCTTTTCTATTCCCCACTGTATTTAAACGCAGTGTGAAGGGTATCCCGTGAGAAGAACTTTTGCAGCATTTTGTAGTCCCTCCCCTGTGTTCAAATAAAGGACTCATTCCATTGGGTTTGTTGGGACAGGGGTACAGCGTTAAGAATGCAGCTCTGTGTACCAAAACAACATTAAGAGGATTGAAATTGTCTTGTGCTGAAGAGGAACTTAATGCACGCTAACGCCAAAAGATGTAACTTGCAACATTTTTATATAGCAATTTGTCACCCTTTTGACAGCTGCATTTCCATATATAAATTATACACTAAACCTATTCTGCTTTTTAGTGCACGGAATTGTTTTCCGGGTAATTAATTTTCTGGTTTACAAAGAAAGATGAAAAAGAGAAGAAAATGATCGCAAGAAACTCTACACTGTCTGTCTTTCTAATTCTGGATCCATGCACTTCACCTGTGCACAATGTTTTATGACAAGTTTGCTGCTTCCAAATGTCTTGCCCAAGTTTAACTAAAAGGTTTATTATTATTATTTTTTGCATATGAAAAATCTTAGGGGTGGGTGACTAAAAAGAATGGTCTCCATCCTGCATAAAAAAGGACAATGTTTTAAATCTTTAATGGGGACAAAGCCAGCCAGATGAACTCTGAACTAAGTTGTTACAATGGGGGTCAAACCTCCATTGCCAAAGTAGACAGTACTGGCATCAAAGGTACACTGGTTGGGCAGCTGCCAAAGGGCCCAAATGACAAGGAACTTGTTTTTCCTCTTCACCATTGCAACCTCTTAGTTCACGTGCCTCTGGCTCTAACAGCAGTGGTGGTGACAGTGGAGGCTGATGGCTCGGATGTCAGTGGGGCGATGAATCCGCTCTGGGTTCCAGTCAGAACTCTAAAGGAGCTATCCAAGGTGCTGAACGTATTTTGGGGATTGGGCTCGGGAACCTTTAGAGTCCTGATTGAAATCCGGAGCAGATTCACAGCCCCACTGACGTCGGAGCCATCAGCCTCTGCTGGGTGGTGAGGAGCAGAAGCAGTAGACATCACTGCCTGTTTGCTTGCTGACTCTCTGCCCCGTCAAGCAAGCAAGTGGTAGCAAGAGCAGCTGGTGACTGACAATGGCAGTGAGTAGGTAGACTCACTCAGGGAGGAGGCCTGCGGAGGGCGTCTTGCCCAAGGGCCTTAAAAAACCTGGAGCCAGCACTGAAAGTAACCATACTGTTATGTCAGCGGGGTGGGAGTGTTGAAAGCCTTGCATGGGTGTCTTTGAATCGGCATGAAAGGTTACAGGGTGGCAAAGGGTTTTATCATAGCTCTGCATTCCAGAGCAAGCCCCATGCCAGTATGGTGCAGTGATTTGAGTTGGGTTGGGGGAAACGTAGGTTCAAACTCACTTGGTCACTTTAGGTCAGTCGCTCTCTCTGAGCCTAATTGACCTCACAGCTTTGTGAGGATAAAAGGGGGGGGGGCAGGAGCAGAAGAGGCATGTGTATTTATTAATGTATTACTTATACTTTCTAGGCTACTTGTACTTTTCCAAAGTGGCTTGCAAAATAAACACCAAAAGAATACACAACATTGAATTAAAAAAACAGCAACAACAATAACCATCCACATTATGATACACATTGGCTCTGTTCAGGCAACAAGCTATAAACCATGAGGGTTAACCGTTTTGAGCTAAACATTATGGCTTAGCGTGTCATGTGAACCATTCCTAACCATGGTGGCTACATAACAATGGCTTAAACATGCTCACTAACTACTTGCTGCAAACGGGTAGTGGCCTAACCATGGCTTAATGTGTTGCCTGAACTAGGGTGGCCATATGAAAAAGAGGACAGGGCTCCGCTTTTGTATCTGGTCAAGAGGGAAGGGCTTCAGTAGCTTTAACTGTTATGGTGAAAAGGGAATTTCACCAGGTGCTGCATGCATACAAATGACACCTGCTGAAATTCCCTTTTTTTCATGCAACTGTTAAAGATACAGGAGCCCTGTCCTCCTGTTCATATGGCCACCCTAGTCTGAACAGTCCCATTCAAGACAGCTAGATAAACTACAAAAAGATACCTCTTTGGAGGAAAAATGGGATATAAATATAATTTAAAATATTCAAATATCCTGGTGACGATCAAGAGTTTTTGGAATGTCACAGGACTGGTGCATTTTTATTAGGGATGTGCACTGGATCGGACCCGATCCACGATCCGAGTCCGGTCCAGTGGGAAATCGGATAAATTATCCGATTTCCGATCCCGCAGCTGGATCGGCCGATCCAATCCGAACCGGTCCGAAAAAGCTCCGAACCGGTTCGGCGGATCGGCGGATCGGCGGGCGCCCACTGGCGCCCACCGCCGCTTCCATTGGCGGGCGCCAGCGGGCGCCCGCCGATGAAAGTGGACAGCGGGGGGGGGGAGGAGGGGGGCACTTACCTTCTCGGCCCGGTGGCTCCCGTCCGGCGCCGGCGCCTACTACTACTAGCAGGCTCCGCGGCCTGCTCTAGGGTGGCGCGCCGGGTGATGTCATCACCCGGCGCGCTACTCTAGAGCAGGCCGCGGAGCCTGCTGGTAGTAGTAGGCGCCGGCGCCGGACGGGAGCCGCCGGGCCGGAAAGGTAAGGAGGGGGTGCGTGGAGGGGAGGAGGGGGCGCGCGGAGGGGGGAGGGGGGCCCTTACCTTTCCGGCCCGGCGGCTCCCGTCCGGCGCCGGCGCCTACTATTCCCAGCAGGCTCCGCGGCCTGCTCTAGGATGGCGCGCCGGGTGATGTCATCACCCGGCGCGCTACTCTAGAGCAGGCCGCGGAGCCTGCTGGAAGTAGTAGGCGCCGGCGCCGGACGGGAGCCGCCGGGCCGGAAAGGTAAGGAGGGGGTGCGTGGAGGGGAGGAGGGGGCGCGCGGAGGGGGGAGGGGGGCCCTTACCTTTCCGGCCCGGCGGCTCCCGTCCGGCGCCGGCGCCTACTATTCCCAGCAGGCTCCGCGGCCTGCTCTAGGATGGCGCGCCGGGTGATGTCATCACCCGGCGCGCTACTCTAGAGCAGGCCGCGGAGCCTGCTGGAAGTAGTAGGCGCCGGCGCCGGACGGGAGCCGCCGGGCCGGAAAGGTAAGGAGGGGGTGCATGGAGGGGAGGAGGGGGCGCGCGGAGGGGGGAGGGGGGCCCTTACCTTTCCGGCCCGGCGGCTCCCGTCCGGCGCCGGCGCCTACTATTCCCAGCAGGCTCCGCGGCCTGCTCTAGGATGGCGCGCCGGGTGATGTCATCACCCGGCGCGCTACTCTAGAGCAGGCCGCGGAGCCTGCTGGAAGTAGTAGGCGCCGGCGCTGGACGGGAGCCGCCGGGCCGGAAAGGTAAGGAGGGGGTGCGTGGAGGGGAGGAGGGGGCGCGCGGAGGGGGGAGGGGGGAGGAGGGGGCGCGCGGAGGGGGGAGGGGGGAGGGGGGGCCCTTACCTGCCCGGCCCGGCGGCTCCCGTCCGGCGCCGGCGCCTACTACTACCAGCAGGCTCCGCGGCCTGCTCCAGGGTGGCGCGCCGGGTGATGTCATCACCCGGCGCGCTACTCGAGAGTAGGCCGCGGAGCCCGCTGGTAGTAGCCGCCGGCGCCGGACGTGCCGAGAAGGTAAGTGGCGGGGAAGGGGGCTTACCCCCCCCCCGGAGCCGTCCGCTTCTATCCGCTGGCGCCCGCGGGCGCCAGCGGATGGAAGCAGGCGGCCCCAGGGGGGGTAGGGAGCGCGGGGGAGGGGGTTTACCTGCCGGGGCCGTCCACAGCGGACGGCCCCGGGGGGGGGGAGGGAGTTAGGCCCCCCCTTACCCACCCGCCGCCATTTTTTCCTCATAGACTTGCATTGCAATGCAAGTCTATGGGGAAAAAAATGGCGGCCGATCCAAAAATTTCCGATTTTTGGATCGGGATCGGACTCGATCCGGTCCGGGGGGCCTCCGATTTTGTCCGAACCGGTCCGGGACAAAATTGGAGGTCCCGATCCGGGTCCCGATCCGATCCGGGGGGTCCGTGCACACCCCTAATTTTTATTATATTTTATTATGTGTGTCAGAGCTATCACAAATTAAACACCGCAGACAGAACTTAAAGTGCCACCTGCCTCCTAGAGCTCCTGTTTACTTAGGGGAAAATCTCACAACTTTCAATAGGATTTACTCCCAAGTAAGTGTGCATGAGATTGCAGCCCTGGCCAATATAATGTGCCATATGAATCAGCAGGTTAATCTATCTCCCCCACCCTCCTTTGGAAAGATGAATGTTCCATAAAATGCAAACAGTGATTTGCTGCAGCTCGTTACATTCCATTAGAAAGGTCTTTCCACAGGAGGGGGAAGAGGTATTTCTCGGCCCTGTGGTATGGTGGAGTTTCTTCAGCACGCCCACCACATTTTGGCTCGTAATCTTGGGATTAATGCAGTGCTTTCTCTTCATCAAGAGAATTTCATTCACTTCTCAAAGAATGTCTTTGACAAAAGCCTAATACGTGCCTCAAACAAGCAATCTTGCTGCGCAATCAACAAGGCAATTTTGGAGGCTCAGGCCGTGGTGGCAGAACATGAGGGCTATGGAATAGCCCAGGCTATATTAAATGTGTCAGAAGTTCAGCACAGCCACATAATGGATATTTAATATTTTGTATTAAACAAAAACATCTCACCCCATCGAGAAGGTAGATGGTTCAGTTGGCTGTACTGAGTGGCAAACTATTCTTTGGTGCTTTCTGCATACAGTGTCTATTTCTACACCTTCCCCGGGGTTGTACCTGGGTGCTCCTTGTGCATCCAAATGACACACAGGGACTCCCGGGGGCAGGGGGGATGGGCATGGGTTTTCCCAGGGATAAAGAAACTCTGGGAAAACCCAACTCTTCCAGCGGTCCTGGGACAATCCCGAGGTCCGCAGGCAATGTGGGCACCTGTCCTGGCTTCTTCCCTGTTCCCCATGAGTAGTGGGGGTTAGCAGAGGGAAGGAGCTAGTCCAGGGGGCATCCAGGGGCATTGGGGTGGGGTGGGAGGGGGGTCAGGCTTTTTTTAACTCACATTTTTCAGAGGAGCGCAAGTGTGCTCCCAGCTCCTGCAGTTTAAAACCAAAAATGGCGGGTGCAACAGGCACGACATCCCAGAAGGCTAGTGTCACAGCTTCAGTCTGGGGGGTTCTTGTTTCAACTCTGAAAGCCCCTTGCAGCAGGCTACCTGAGGACCAGACATCATAAATCATTATTTAGAAGCCAAGGACTCCATCACACTGTGTGTTACTTGCCTTCCAGAGTCCATCCTTTCTGGTTTTGGTGCTGTTGACTCGCATGACGTCATCTCTGTCCTGCATCATTCTCGCTTTTTTCCTCCGTTCTCGTGGCTTATTTTGCACCTGGGAAAGTCCGCTTCATCTTGGAAGTGCGCAATGAAAACCCAAATGTAAACCAGTAAATCTGCTTCTGTGATTGGGGGTGTGTTTGGAGGAGGGTGTCTTGAAGGTCATTTTCAGTGACGAAAGAACAGGGCGTGCTTTTCATCGGCCAGGGCAGTTTTACAGCTTACTTCCTTTTTTTTTCATCTTTGGACACGTTAGGAGTTGGAAGGAAGGTTTCAGTGCTCCAAATCCTTCTTATTTTTGGCTTCCTTCCTTGTTTTGCTGAACCCCTGTACTGTTGAAATCGCAGAACTTCACCCTGGCGCCTATCCACCTTAACCTTTCAAATAGGGATGTACACACCCAAAAATATTGTATTTTATCATTATCGGAATTTTGGACCAAAAAAAATTATCGTCTCCGATAATATCGTAGGTTAATCATATCGTCTTCACGATAATTATCGGAAATCCGATATTTAATTTGCAGCCCCATTGTGCCCTATAGAGCTGATTTTTTATATATATAGAAAAAAATGCCTATAACTTCTGTATTTTCAAAGTTAGAGGCTTGAAACTTGGTCTTGGGGTATGCCTAAGTATGTGTATGAAATTTGAGATCGATCCCTCCAACCCTCAATTTTATATGAATTTATTAAAGAACGTTTAAGTTCTGACAGGTCAGAATGACAACTCGCCACGTGCGTTCATTCAGACCTGTCAAAAAGTTGCACGATCTTTCAAAAATTCATATAAAATCGAGGGTTGGAGGGAACAATCTCACATTTCATACACATACTTAGGCATACCCCATAGGCACTGTGACCAAGTTTCAAGCCTCTAACATTTAAAATGCAGAAGATATAGGTTTATTTATATGGCAGTCCGATAATCCGATATAATCGGGCTGAAAATTTTCGGATCAGATATTCATCGGAGTTTTTTTTAATCGTATCGTTATCGTTAATCAGATGTCCGATAACAACCTTATTGTATCATTATCAGATATTTTAATGATACGATACACATCCCTATTTTCAAACCACTCTGATCTGTCCTCATACATCCATTTCTGTTGCTTCCATCCCCCCTCCAGATGCCTTATAAATCTTCCCAGTGGTTCTCTTCCATTTTGTGTAATTATTCTTCCCCCTATATTGTACTATATTATATTATCCTATAGGGCTGTAGAAAACATTTCCTGGCTGTAGTGAATTTCGTGTTCGAGTTCCTTTTACTGCCTGAAATCTTCTTAGGCAAAGCAGTTTAATACAAAATCAAGCCCACAGGATGTTTCCAAGGAGACCGGATTTGCAAGACAAAAGGCTATCCTTTCCAGTGAGTCATGACCAGTGAATTGCTAGCCCTCTCCTTGGCAACAGATTAACACCTAAAAGAACGTAGGAGGGATCTTTCGATCTGACAGGAAGGGAACACAATGTAACTTTGAAGTAAAGCGGAGCTATGGGTGTGTGTGCAAATTTAGTATGATTTGGTTGTAAATATAGTGGAAGTCAATGGGATTTACTTTGGAGTAAGGGAACCAGAGGTCTCTATTTTATGAATTGCTCAGTTCATAAAATGCTCAGCTTCTCATGATCAAAGGAAAGGAAAAGCAATATTTCACAAATGCAAAGAGGTGGAAGAGCACACTGGTGAACTATTAGCAAAAGGTTTAAAGAGCAAGGAAATTTTAAAACTCTTAAAAAATCAAGGGATGAACCAATCTGATTCAAATTTGGCAAGCCGAAAGCTCTCCTAGAGACCTATCACCATGCCAAGTTTCATCTCTTTATCTATATAAATTATGCAGTTGTAAGCATTGTGGTTAATTTGCATTTTAAAAATTCTTAAAAGTCAAGGCATGGACCTTTCTGACTCAAACTTGGCATAAGGAAGCTCTGCTTAAGAGCTCTCAAGATCCCAAGTTTTATCTCTTTATCTTTAAGAATTACACAGATGTAAGCATTTTTGTGCATCCGAATAGGAGCTCCAATGAGCGAGGGGGAAGGCTGCCGTGTCCATCACATAGTCCATCAAGGACAATGAACTCGAGGGGGAAGGAGAAGGGGTGGGCAGGGGTGGGCAGGCTGGATTAAAGTCTCTTCAACCCTGTTATTAAGCTTGGGTAGCTGCAGGGCCCCCAATCCAGTTTGGGACCCTAATGTGGAGAGTAGGGGGCTCTATGCTTACTCTAGAGCAGGTCCCTTCTTAGGGCTGGAACTTTCAATCACTTTCGTCAATGAGAGAGGATTAATCTCACTGCTCAGGGTGCTTAGCTCCCATCACACACAAATGTTGTTTCTTTTACTTAAGAGCTAAAAGATTTAGTGAGGTCTATAGTAACTTGGACTCCTGCTACCATCAGCTGTTTGCAAGACTATGAAGAGAATTTATAGTTATGATTGGGAGCTTGGCATTTCTGAGTATGCAGGAAACAGTCTCTGTGCTGTCTTTGCACCTGATATAATGAAGGGATGCATTTAGAGTGACCACTTTTGCATTGCAAGAGAGAGAGAGAGAGAAAGGAAAAACACCTCAACAAAAAAGGACAAAAGGTGATAAAGATTAGCATAACATTTGCATATGCTAATTTATTTAGACAACACAATAATTGAAATAGAAATACATTACATCTCACCATTGTGGTGAGTGACCTATACCTGTTTAGTCAAGATGCTAATTGTTGATGAGCAGCCTCAGGGTCCCCTGCTCTTCTTGTAGTTATTTCTCTTTCTCTGTTTTGTGTGTGGTTATTAGCAATTTACTAGATTTTGTTCATGTTCCAATAAAATACAAACAGTAAACCCTTCTCCCCTCCCCCAGTTCTTCCCCTTTCGATTTCTCTTTCTCTTCCTCACAATGTCCTTCTATTCAAAGAGTAAAGGTTTCATGCATATTAGTAAAACCATTAAGCAAAAATTGGATAAACAAATAGTTACATGGAAAACACTAAAAAGAAATAAAAAGCCTGTCTCATTCACATCTCTTTGCAGGCCTTTACTGGTTTTGTGGTGGATCATACTCCTCTGCACGTACCGCATTTCATCAATTCTAAAATGCACTTCCCCCCCATATTTACATCTGTAAAAACGGGGTGCTTCTTAGAATCGACGGTGACTGCATGCCCCCCCAGTGACTCATCCAAGCGAGTCCCAAGGGACCCCACAAGGCCAGTCAGAAGTCCCCCCTCCCTCCCTCCCCACTTACCTTGATCACTACTGCCTCAGCCTGGCAAGGCATCAGTACTAGGACTCCGGGAAGGGGGGAGGGCCCTAACCCTCCTCCTCCTCACTTACCTCAATCAGCGGCGCCTCGGCCTGGCAAGGCATTGGTACTAGGAACTAGGCTGCGATCCCACAAGATCTCGTGGGATCATGGCCTAGTTCCCAGTACCGATGCCTTGCCAGGCCGAGGCGCCGCTGATCGAGGTAAGTGGGGAGGGGGAGGGTTAGGGCCTCGCAATTCCCCCCTCCCCGGAGTCTTAGTACTGATGCCTTGCCAGGCCGAGGCGAGTGCTGGCAGTGGCGCAGAGTGGGTGCGGCGGCAGTGAGGTGAGGTGATGGCGGAGATGAGTGGGGAGGGGGAGAAGGGTGGAAGAGCGGAAGGGGTGCTGAAATTAAGATGGTACTGAAATTAAGGTGCGTCTTAGAATCGACGCAAAGCTTTTTCCCTGTTGGTGGCCCTGAAATTAAGATGCGTCTTAGAATCGATGGAGTCTTAGATTCGATGAAATATGGTAATTCAAGAAATTTCACCATATTGGGATTTATTTTATTTTAGTAATTTGATGCGGCATACCTTTTCATGGGTCAACAGATCATGAATCCTATTGTGTTTCCTTGGGGTATTATTTGCTTCTAACATTGTAGAGTGATATGCTGAGCCATTCATGTAGCCTTACCAAATCATGCAGCATGTTCCTTTGCCAAGTCCCATTTGCTCAGAACGTATCCCTCTAAGACATGGACATCTTTTACATTGAATGAGGTTATTTATCTTTGTACTTGACTTCAAACAGAGGACTGCCCTTTGACAGCCTTTCAAACAGAGGACTTTGCTCTGTAATACATGGCCAATCTAAATGTGTGTAAATGTCCACATTTTAATTAATTAGCAGTTTCCTTGCCCACTTCTTAAAAATAAGACGGTGTTAAAAAAAGAACAATATGGGCACAATCCAGCAAAAGTTCTTTTGCTTAATTCCCATTGAAATTAATAGAACATAGAGGCTAAGTCCAATGTTGGTTCTTTCACTGGGATTCAATTCTGACTAACTTTCTGGATCATGCACCATTTGTTTAAGGTAACTTGAAGAGCAGTTTTATAATGTTTTCTTGTGCAATGTTTAGGGCTATAGTTTTTAATTGGTTCCACTCATAAATTAATCAACTATACTTTTGTTGATTAACTGGTAAGTCTGTTAGTTAAGGGCACTTTTTTATTTTTGAGAGACTATTTTAGTTCTGATCTGTCACAGTTATAGGAAATAAAAAAAAGAAAATATTATGACAGCATTTGCTTCTAATAACAAAGTAGTATTTTTGATAGATAGAGAAAACTATTGTTTCAACCAGTGGTTACAACAAGTATGGTAGAAACAATGGTAAGACAAATCATACATTCTGCAAGGTCAGAAATTTTGCTCTATACATTTGCGCTGTAATATCGAAGTTGGCCAATGACAATAGGACAGTCTTGCTATCGTATGTAAACAAAAAGTGTATTCTTTCTGAATCTTTCTGAATTTAGAACAAATTTGGGAATAGCTAGGGCAGTAGAACAATGAGTGAGGCAGATCCTCTACTTTGCCACTACGGCAAGGGCAGAGTCTCGAGGTATAAGGAATTTTATTAAAACGCCCTTCTAGAACTGCTGTTTTCATTTGTTGTATATTTAATCATGCAAGGGCTGATATAAGACGAGGATTAGAAATTAGAGTCAGGTTGCATTCACATTCGAAAGTAAGCTTAGTCTCTGCAAACAAAGGTGCTATCTTATTACGTGCAACTGCACAGAGATCCATTTGGATAGAAATGCTATAAACCCTCTCCTTAAAGTCCTCTTTGCTGTGAGCTAAATTCAAAGTAGTAAAGTATTGAGAAGAAAAACTATAATAATGAATATGAGGAATCAGTTTCCAAAACCAAAATGATGTATTTGATGAATTGGCTATAATTTGCTCTAAAAGTCACAATTTAGGTGTCAAAGGGAAAAAAAGTCTTGAGCCAATAGCTAAAGGCCCTATTGATAGTATTTTTGAGTTATATTACAAATCAAAATAAAGACCCTGTAGTTGGTTGACAACCCTAGTATTTGTATCCGAAGACTAGCTGATATGCCAGGTGTTGCTTGGGTCCGTGAATAATGTTTATGACATTTATTTGATAAATAATAAATTTCTCTGCAACTTATTCATCTTTAGGTTGTTTGTTTGTTTTTAGTTTGGTTGAGTTTGTAAATTATTTTGTTAGAATAAATGGAAAATTGTGTTAATAAGAACTCTATTTTAAATTAGAGCTTCATGATAAACCACATTTTTTGTTTTACCTGACATGCCTACACCTGCCATCATGCCTTGGCCGGAGCAGCCGTCTAAACTTCAAAAACAATCACGACACACAACACCCTTTCTACCAGCTAAAAAAGATCCAAACCTAAAAATAGACCTGGCATTGCCCAGGTATCTGAATAACATATAGCAGGGAAGCGGATCTCAGTGGACGTGAGGAACTGTTGTATGCATGTGTTTTGAAGTTATTATTATGAGAAAAAGGAAAGCAGCCAGAACACAGAATACTTTATTGGCATAATTTACTATACAATATTCACATTGGCAGAGAGCCAGGATGGTATAGGCCACTGGTGACTTGGCCCTTTTATCTGACATAAAAATACTTAAACTCCAAAATTTCATGTTCTTAGATTTTTCTTGTACATTGTACAGCCAGACCTATCAGCATGCCAGATTTCAAGTTTCTACCTGGCGTTGCTTGGGCCACTTAAAATATATGTCTGCGAGGTAATCATCTTAAAGGAGCAGGCTGGTGCTAGGCCTGAGTTAACCTTTAAACAAATTAAATTCATTTCTTTTTTTCCTCTCTCGCCCTCATGACAACCTTTCAAGGTAGGCCAGTCCTAGGCCTGTGAGGTAACTTTAAAACAAATTTAAAAAGTCCCCCCCCCCCCAGCCTGCTCTCTCTCACCTTCAATGCATGGCCAGGACTGCCCTGAAGCTGCCACCATGAACTTATTTTCATATGTGGTGGAGCTGTGAACATGTACAAAAAATTTGGGAAAGGGTGTTTAAAGAAATAAGTGAAATAATTGGAAGTAAACTGGAATTAAGCACAAAGCTGGCTCTACTAGCAATATGGGATAAAGGAAATGAGAATATAAACAAGAAAGAATTGATAAACAACCTCCTGGCTCCCGTCAGATTAATGTTTGCTAAAAACTGGAAAGGACAAGGGATATATACTATAGAAGAATGGTATAAAGAAATATGAGATATGGCACTTAATGATAAGCTAACGTGTAAAATGAAAATAAAGAGGGGAATGTCCAGTAAGAATGATTTTGGAGATATATGGAGCCCATATTTGGAATATGTATTAAGAACGGGGAAGGGGCAAAAACCTTCAAAAGAGTCTTTACAATGTTGGAAAGAATAATAATGAATAATTGAAGGTCTCCTGGGGGGAGGGGAGCACGGGGGTATGTGGTTATGTATTGTATTTTATGTTGTTTATGTTGTATTATGTTTGAAAATAAAATTTAAAAAAATAAAAAAAAAGAAGAAGAAGAGTGAACGGAGGATTGACTGATATAGCTGAGGCTAGAATGGAATGGTGGGCAGGGTTAGTGGCAGTTGGAGAAAGTCAGGTAGAAGGAGAACAAAGACAGTTAGTGAGAGGTCAGGGAAGTGGGAGCTGAATTAGGATTGAAAGATAGTGATCTGGTTTGCTCCCCCATACTTTATTTTAAGTCAGCCACTCTACATACCAGTACTACACCTCCCAGCATGCCTTTGGCAGCCTGCATCCTCTGAGACATCCTCTTGTTGCTGATGCTGCTCCTCGGTAGAGCATTGAGGAGTAGCATCGCCAATGAGGGGAGGTAAGCGGCTATCAGTGGATGCACCCAGCTCTGGCCAATCCTGCTGGGACTGCCTTGGCCTGGGCTTCTCACTCACCAAGTGTTACATCAGGAGCCTGTACTGAAGGGCTGGGACTGGGCTGGGCACTTCCCCCCATTTGTCGGGTCTGTTTCTGGGCATGCGCTGAGTGCCTCCCCTTCCTCCCTCCCTCTTAAGGGCAAAGGCTACACACTTGCTTCCCCCAGATTCTGAGAAAACAGAGATATCAGGACGGAGTGCCTTTGAACATGTTTGTCATGCTGTTGTATCTCGTTACATTTTAAAACCACGTAGAGGGTGGGAGGAGGCACTGCAAATGGATGCAGCCCATTATGTGGGTTGTTTCCTTTTATGTGGAACTGGATTGACTGCTCGAGACCAACTTTAGGAGTCGGGGTTGTGAAAGACATGCAGCAGTCACCAACCTGTGCACTCACAATTGCCACCAAAGGCCAGTAAGTCTGGCCTCCTGCCCAAGGCATGCTGGGAGTTGTAGGTGTAAACCTAGGTTTTTATTAAATTCTTTAAAAATACTTACACCCCCAAAATTTGTGTTTTTAGATTTTTTTGGTACATTGTACAGCCAGACCTATCTAACTCATCTGGAAGTGGGTAAACTTTTCCCGACATATGTGACACACACATAGTTTCTGCTTTATAAGTAGAGATATATATCCAGATACTATTTCTGCCATCTGAGGCTTAGCAACTGTGAACCAGATCTAATCCTGATTAGTTGCATAAGAGTGTAGTTGGGAATGCACATTTCAATACACATTGCAATGTGCTTCCCATTCAAAGCAATGCAGTACAAATAGATTCTCTTTGCACTGCACCTGATTTGGAACTGTTATTCCTGATCAAGCAAATGATGCACGTCAGTCTGTTTACAGAAGTAGAGTCCCTTAGCTGGATCAGACTATCTACCTAGAGACATTGGCTTGGCCAACTATTTTCTGAAATTTAATAAGTTTGCTTAAACCTTTCTGTTTAAGCATTGGGAATAATGGGAGATTACCTAGGACTGAGCTTTATATTAGCTGAATTAATGGACTCTGCTTTGCTGTTCCACTATTGTGATTTATATTTTATAAATTTTAGATGCTTTGCATTTTTCTCCCCAACCCCCCCTTTTTAAAGTGAATTCCAAATCACAACAAAAGCCCTAGTGTCCTGGGAGGTAGAATTGAATTTTTAGATATTTATAAAATGAGTAATGTATATTTTAGTGCTTTTGCCAAATACTATGTTATTCATCAAAGCCTATGCTACAACCACATCTCCATTCTCCATCTTAGAAAATTTCTACATCCGTTTTCCCCCAAATGTGCCTGCATTCTAAAAGGTGTTTTTATTCTGCTTTAAAATTGAAACAAACTTCACTTGTACAGCCACATTTTAAGAGTGGGTAAGAGTAAGAATTACCCACCCTCAATGAAGTCCACCCCCATTTCCGCATGAGATACTGTTCTAAGCATACATCCTAATCGGATGAGCAACAGACAGCTTGCTCTAATTCTGCCTGAGGAGAAACTGGATGTCCCCATTACACCTGATGAAGAGATGGGGCAGAATTAACTGCCCCCTAGCAGAGGCAAATTGGAAAGAGGCAGGACCAGTATGCTCAGTGAATCATGCCGAGAAAGAGTGGGCAATCTTTTCCATGGGTGAGAACACTGGCTCAAGGGAGTTTTAAATTATTTAATTTATTCATTGTGGCAGAAGTTACTGTTACTGTTCTATATGATCTCAGTAAGCTGTATCACTTTCCCATTTCACAGAAGAAGGGGATAGGATAGAACTTGACTTCCCAGGACCTCCAGTTTAGGAGCTGTATACATCACAAGGGTGAGAAGAGCAAGCTGAGAAATTTGCCACATATTATGATCAAAAGTTGATGACAGAGCAAATAGGATCAATAGAGTAGTATCTTTTTCCTTTGGTGATCTTTAAATGAAGATCATTGACCAAGGCCACAAGCAGAGCGTCAGCAGTGTTCCCAGGTGGCAAAATTACTAGCAGCCACCACACTTGGCTAAAGCTATAAAGTCTACATTTGCCTGAAGATACATAGCTACCATACATGAAACAACTGCTCTTGTTTCATGGGGCCTATTACATGCTGGCACCAAGGGCAATGTAGAACCATCTGAGACCCACTGTAATATATTTGCTAGGCACTTCCAGAATAAAATCTCTTGCATCCTTCAGGACAGACTCCAGTGTTACAACAGGTGAATCAGGCAAGGTATCCAGAGCACAACCTTGTCCACTTTTCTTGGATGAATTTCAGTTGGTATAGCTCGAGGACGTTGACAAGGTGCTTGGACAGGTTCATGCAACCAGCTCTGTATTGTATCCTTGCCCCTCTTGGCTAATAAAAACCAGCAGGGAGGGAACAGCCGGCTGGGCTAGGGAAGTGATTAATGCCTCTTTGAGAGAGGGAGTGATATTGGGCTGCCTGATAGAGGCGGTAGTGAGACCACTCCTGAAGAAATCTTCCCTGGACCTTGGAAAATCTTAATAACTATAGGCTGATGGCAAAAGTTCCTTTCCTGGGCAAGGCCCTTGAGTGGATGGTTACAAGCCAGCTCCAGAACTCTTAGATGAGACCGATTATCTGGATCCATTTCAGGTGGGTTTCAGCTTTCAGGCCTGATTTTGGCATGGAAATAGCCTTGGTCGCCCTGCATGATGTCCTATGTCAGAAGAAAGACAGGGGGAGTTTGACTCTGTTGATTCTCCTTGATCTCTCAGTGGCTTTCGTTGCCATCGATCATGGTATGGTTCTGGGACAACTGTCTGAGTTGGGGGTGGGAGGTACTACATTGCAGAGGCCCTGCTCTTACTTGGTGGGTCAGTTCCAAAAGATGGTGCTTGGGGAACATTGCTTGGCCCTGTGGATTCTCCAGTATGGGGTTCCGCAGGGGCCAGTTGTGATCCCCATACTGTTCAACATCTACATGAAACCATTGAGTGTGCTCATCAAGAGTTTTAGAGTGCGTTGTCATCAGTATGCTGATGACACGCAGCTCTACTTCTCCTTCACATCATCATCAGGTGAGGCTGTGGATGTACTGAACCAGTGCCTGGCTGCAAGAATGGACTAGATGAGGGCTAATAAACTGAAACTCATTCCAGAGAAGAATACAATGCTGTTAGTGGGTGGTTCTTCTGACTGGCTGGAGGGTGTTCAACTTGTTCCCCCTGAAGAAAGAAATTTGTAGTTTAGGAGTCCTTCTAGAACCATCTCTGTCACTTGAGGCTCAGGTGGCCTCGGTGGCATGGAGTGTCTTCTACCAACTGTGGTTGGTGGCCCAGCTACTCCCCTGTCTGGACAGGGATAACCTGGCTTCAGTTGTCCATGCTCTGGTAACCTCCAAGTTAGATTACTGCAATGCACTACATAGGTCTGCCTTTGAAGATGGTGCAGAAGCTGCAGCTTGTGCAAAATGTGGCGGCTAGATTGATAATGGGGACCAGGAGATTTGAACATGGAAGACCGACATTGCATTGGCTACCTGTATGTTTCTGAGCCAGATTCAAGTTGCTGGTTCTAATCTATAAAGCCTTACACAGCTCGGGACCATAATACCTGATGGAATGCCTCTCCCAACATGAACCTACCTGTATACTATGCTCAACATCTAAGGTCCTCCTCTGGGCGCCTACTCCAAGGGAGGCTCAGAAGTCAGCAAAAATTGAGAGGGCCTTCTTGGTGGTGGCCCCCCAATTATGGCATGATCTCTCTGACGCGGCCTGCCTGGCACCAACATTGCTATCTTTTTGGGGCTAGGTCAAGACTTTTCTCTTTTCCCAGGCATTTAGCAGCATGTGTTGAGTTTTAATTGATCCCATATATGTTTTTAGGTTTGGCTGACAGGTCAGTGTTGTTTCTAGATGTACTTTGTGTGTACTGTCTGTTTTACGTTTTTATAGTTTTAAGTTTTGTATATCATGTTTAATGTTTTAATCTTTTGTAAACCGCCCAGAGAGCTTTGGCTATGGGACTGTATAGAAAGGATGATAATACTAATAATAATAATAATAATAATAATAATAATAATACTAATAATAATAATAATAATATCACTGTGCTGGAGCTATTGGCTTAGGACTCTGATGTGACATTCAATTGTACATGACGTGGATGCTTGTGCCAAAAGAGCAGAATCCTGAGTATAGCCTGGATATGTCCAGAATTAGCCACTTATCCACTTGCCTCTGTCATCAGAGCATTTGTGATATTAAATTATGGATAATGCATTCTTTCATCAAGTGTCAAATAACAAATTTGCAGTGTGGAAAAAAATACCTGATCCTAAGTACTGATGATGTAAAACCCACTTCCAAGACGATCAAAACACCTTGATTGATACCAAGAAAAGTGCTGTTCTGGAAAATAATCTTGTGGAATTTCGCAGCATCTGGCTGTGATCCTTTGATGACTTAAAAGGTGGAGCCTGTCTGAGAGAACATCTTTCTTCTATATGAACTTTCCCATTATATATACTCACAGGGGCACCATCTCAGACCACATGTTGAGTGGTATTTCAGACCACACATGATTATGCCTCAGAAGTTTTTAAATTGGCATCTCAACATTGGTATGTATTTAAATTTCTGTGCAAAAAATAACAACCCATGGTTTAGTCGTGGGATTTGCCTTTGCTGTTTAGCAGTGATCCAGTTTGTAATCTACATAACAGCCTGCCCAGTGAATACAACCTGCTAGGCCACAGGCATGAGCAATTTTAGGACTATAGGAAGCTGTTTTATACTTGGTCAGGCTATTTGTCCATCTAGACCAGTATTGTCTATTCTGGCTGGCTGCAGCCTTCCACATCCCTGACAGAGAATCTACTGGTACCTGATCCTTTTTAATTGGAATGCCAGGGATTAGACCAGGGATCTTCTACATGCAATGCAGATGAACTATTCTTGAGACATGGCCCTCTCCAATTTTCAGTTTTAATACTTCTAATTATATATTCATCACAAATTGGTTAAATTTGGTCTTCCTTTTGATTGGCTGGAGAAGTCCAGCTCCCTTGTTTACACAAGAAGGCACAGAGAACACCTCCTATGTAAGGGGAAGAGATGAAAAAATTGAATAGCACACCAATGAGTAACTTGCTGGGAAAACAAACCATAATACTGTGGTACATTCCATACAGGGAGATCTGCCAGTTCGGTTATATATTGATTATTAAATTGCACCCTGCCTTCCTAACAGTTACTGTTAGGGGTGTGCACGCCAAAAAATATTGTAGTTTATCGTTATCATCATTTTGGACAAAAAAAATTATCGTCTTCATTCATATCGTAGGTGAACCGTATCGTCTTCACAATAATTATTGTGAAAAAATGCTATTTTTTGCAGACCTATTTTTAAAGAAAAAATGCCTATAACTTCCGTATTTTAAAAGTTAGAGGCTTGAAACTTGGTCACAGTGCTTATGGGGTATGCTTAAGTATGTGTATGAAATTTGAGATCGATCCCTCCAACCCTCAATTTTATATGATTTTTTAAAAGTTCGTTTCCGTTCTGACAGGTCTGAATGAACGCACATGGCGAGCTGTCATTCTGATCTGTCAGAACTGAAATGATCTTTAATAAATTAATATAAAATCGAGGGTTGGAGGGATCAATCTCAAATTTGGCACATATGTGTAACACATGTTGCTACACATATGTGCCAAATTTGAGATCGATCCCTCCAACCCTCGATTTTATATGAATTTATTAAAGATCGTTTCAGTTTTGACAGATCAGAATGATAGCTCGCCACGTGCGTTCATTCAGACCTGTCAGAACAGAAACTATCTTTAAAAAATTCATATAAAATCGAGGGTTGGAGGGACCAATCTCAAATTTCATACACATAATTAGGCATACCCTATAAGCACTGTGACCAAGTTTCAAGCCTCTAACTTTTAAAATACAGGTTATAGGTATATTTATATGGCAGTCCGATAAAATGATAAAATCGCCCGAAAATTATTGCCTCCGATGTTTATCGTAGGTTTTTCTATCGTATCATCATCATTAAACACATGAATGATAACAACCTTATCGTATCGTTATTGTACATTTTAACGATACGATACACATCCCTAATTACTGTCCCATCAACAATCCCAGCTTGAGGTCTTACCCTCCGGGCTTATCTGCACCACCTCCCAGAGGGAGGAGACAAGGCTTGGGGAAGTTGCAGCAACTTCTCCTTGCTCCTCTCATGGGTTACTGACTAGTTGGAGAGGGTAGGGGATGCACCAACAGATAGGGCCAGGGCCAGGATGCTCTAGCTGCAGATACTGGTCCTGCTCTTTGGCTTACAATCAAGGTTAATAGCACCAAGAAACCAGTTCCTCCCTGTAGGGGAAGACTCCTTTTTTTGTCTAGCCCATTGACAGCAGTTTGTTTATACTTCTATAACATTCAGATTTTTATTGATTTTTATATTGGAAGTTACCGTTCTGTGTTTCTATCCTTTGGTTTTACATTACTTTGATTTTTAGCAGAATAATAGATTCATTAATGAATCCAATTAAGGTATTTTCCCCATGCCCTGGAGTTTTGTCAGTATTCTCCATTTATTGTTTATTTTATGAGATCATTTTTCAACTCTGATTTTTTAAAAAAATGTTATTTAATGCTCTTCAGATGGAAGCGGACATGTGATTTTTCATTCTCCCAGCAGTCCATTTATTAGTTTGGTTGAAATAGGATGACATGAGGTACTTTCTAGTTGGCATGCAGACAATCTCTGCAATATACAAAACCAGGTTTTGGAGCTGACAGCATAGCAGCATTGAGATTTCAGAATGTATTGGGCCCAGAACAGCTGACGTTGAAGGACAAGGTGTAGGATGCAAGAGAACATTGGCGTGTCACTGCTTGTTCTGATATTTATTTGTTGTGAGCTGCTGCTCTTTGTGTTAAAATTGTGTGTGGTCTTTACGCGTGAAACCCTTGACGGAAACAACATTAAATAACGTCTGCCATTGCGCCAGTGGGGCACTTATGCCCAGCGCTGTGCACTGAGGGAGTGTGGAACAGCTGGGAACTTGCCATGCATGGCGTTCTTGTGGTTCTCGGAAACAGCTCCTGCTGTTGCTCCTTGTTAGCTGAGAGCCAGGCATTTTACCATGGGAGAACGACTATGTTGCAATTGCTGGGCCACCGCAGTGGATAAGGCTTGCTCTTGAGGTAGCCTAATAACCTCAATGTGGCATTTTCTCTTTCTATGCCACCCGCCAAAATGGCTAAGGCATAGAGTGTGGGTTTAGCAACAGGTAGAGGAAAAACAGCACAGTAGCTTACTGTCAACATTAAGACGGTCTGCAATATTCTTCCTATGGGAGTGAGTGGTCAACAACAGAAGACTTCCAAGGTAAATCTGGTTTTTTTTTAATGAGGACATTTCAGATGTAAAAGAGAGCAATAGCCACAGCAGCTCTGGTAATGAGACTTTGTGAGGTACTGTGCTGTTGGGCTCCCAAGTGAACATTTGGCAAAACAAAGAACAATTGAGATTTTTTTTAACCTCAAAAAATAGATGAAGCTGCTGACGAAGATTTGGCAGTGCAGGACAAAATAGCATCGATGTTGATGCAGTCCTGAGCCTTTCTAAGAATGTGGAGTGAGGTAAGGCAATGACATGATACTGTCATGACTCCTTTCTAAGAATGTGGAGTGAGGTAATGATATGATACTGTCATGACTCCTTTCTAAGAATGTGGAGTGAGGTAATGATATGATACTGTCACGACTCCAGGGTGGACTCCCCACACTCAAGTGCTAAGTCTGTAGACTGCATAGAAGAGATGGAGATGAAGGGATTTATTTATTGATTTGATTTGTACTCCACCTTTCTACCAAGAAAATGTCACTCCAGGTAGTTTTCAGTCATAGATAAATGACACTTGTTTAAAACTATAATAAAACAAGTACATTAAAAAAAAATTAAGAACATAGCAATTACAGAATAAAAACAGCACCCAACCCAACAGACCCACTTACATACAAAAGGCCTGCTTGAATAAATATTTTATTTATTTAAAATGTAGGAGGAGCCCTTCCACAGCAACCTACAACAACAAAACACATAACAAAAACTGATATGGCAATAAAAACTGTTAAAACAGCAACAGCAGCAAGCATTGTATAAACATCAAACAGCAGTAGAAAATAAAACCTACAACAAACAACTGCAGCTATAACCCTGTCTGATAACACATAATCAGGGGAAGGCCAGGTTAAAGTAGTAAGTTTTCGGGGCCTTCTTAAAAGCCTGCACTGATAGGGTCTGGCAGACCCCCAGTGGCAATTTATTTTAGAGATCTGGGGCCACTGCAGAAAAAGCCCTTTCTCTTGTCTTCAAAGACAGCCCCACATACAGCACACTACAGTAGTCCAGCTTGGATGTTACTAGTGCATGGATAACCGAGGCAAGATCCATCCTCTCCAGATAGGGTTGCAGCTCACATAGCAGCCTAAGCTTGTAAAATGCACTCCTGGATGCCCCAGCCACCTGGGCTCCCCCAGTTTGCCTGGAATCCAGGAGGACTTGCAGAATGCACACTTGGTCTTTTAGGAGAATGTAACCCCATCTACGACCAGTTGTAAACTTCCATCCAGTTTATTTGGTGTCCCAACCTACAGTATCACTGTCCTGTCTGGATTAAGTTTCAGCTTGTTTACCATCATCTACCCCAAAGCTGCCTCCAGATGTTCATGAGTTCAACAATCTCCCTGAAATGTGTAGATGGAAACAAGAGACACAGTTTAGTATCACCTTCTGAGACCAGGAAGGACTGGAACCACTTTAAAAGTTTGCCTTCCAAACCCAATCCAGATAAACGATCCAGAAGGATACCATGATCAATGGTAATGAAAGCTGCTGAGAGGTCCAGAAAAACCAACAGGGTTGCACTTCCTCCATCCATTCCCCATGAAAGACAGCAGAGAGGGAACTATGTTGGTCTCCCTTAGCAGGAAGTTCCACAGCCTGGGAGCAGCCACCAAGAAGCCTTTCTTGTGTCACCACAAAACATGCCTCTCAAGGTAGGATAAACCCCAGATGACCCCACATCAAGTGAGGCCCCGAAGTATGTGGAACCTCTGGAGCTCATCTTATCACCAGTTTCCTGGCCTGAGGAGATTGCATTATCAGCATCCTTGGATTCTGAAGACTCCACCCAGTACCCTTAGTTGAACTTCAACCCCCCCCCCCAAATCCATGTCATTGGAACCAGCATTTACAAAAACTGTCAACATTCCTTTAAATATAGGAGCCTTTTTCTTACAGGTGGCAAAGCTAGCCACCAAGATGGAGTTGCAGGCTATTTAAAGCCTCAGTGAAGTCCAGGAGGGAATCTACACTGAAGGTTTGCTACGTTAAAGATGGGTTTCGATGACGCATTGGGGCACACAACACTCTTTCTGTAAAGTTTTATAGCAGTTGCATTTTATGACGATTGTGTTTGATGTATTACGTTATTTTCATAAATTACATTGTTTTATAAAGAATAATGTGTCATTACTTACCGGTTCAGAGTCGCTGAAATCAAACTTCCGGTATCCTATCACAGCTGTGGGCCCGCCAAAACAATCTGAAAATCCATGCATGAGCCTCAATTGTGTAATCCTAAATGAAAGGAAGTGAAAGGAAGGGGGGAGAAGCAGGAAGTGGACGGGGAAAGTACGGGGCAACAAAGCGACGGTGCAAAAAGAAATGAAGAAAATACTATGTGTGACTACTAAATGATGTGAAGACGGGACAAAGGAAAGACTACAATGGTAAGGACTACTATATGTGGCCTGTTACATTTTAAAACGTTGCAATTCACAACGTTACATTGAACATTTTGAAACGTAACAAGCTTATGTGTAGATTCCCTCCAGATTGCTGCTGAAGCAACATCTGAGCCCTGCTTCTGTTTGTAGTCGCATTTAATCGACACCTTGGAAATGTGCGTTAACGGTGGCACATAAATGTCTGATCTGCGCCCCACTCGCGTGTACAAAATGACCTCAGAACGAAGCATAGGCGACCCAAATAAGCTGTGAAGAAGTACCCTAGGTCTATTCAATCTGACCACCACTGGGAGCTGTCCAAGGTCCTGCACATGACTAAATTCCTGGTTGCTCTGGACCTTCTGCTTAGGCCTGCATTCTTAATTGAATGCTCACTCAGGCCTGGATTCCAACCTGGTTATACTTCCAGGAACAAAATATAGATAGTTTCTGAAACAGCTATGAAATCTGGTGAAAGAGAGTTTTCTTTCCAAATAATTCCAGACAGTCAGAGAATGCCCAGACTTACATTCTCCCAGCTATTTGCTTCACATTGGCATGTAAAGTAAATGGAAAGGCTTGGAACAGCTGGAATCTGAGAAATGGCTGAAAGAACTTGGTGGCAAAGGGGGCCAGAAAAGTCAGCGTGGCTGCTGGAAAGAGTTGAACCTATTGGGTGAAGAGCCTGGCCAGAGCTCCTCTCATTTCCCAATGGCAAGGTGCTTACAAAGTAAGAAACAGTACCTCAGGTTTGTTATGTGGTGGAAACTAAGTGCAGGGGTTGAATACACTTGTTGGCCATCTGGATTATAGAAATGTCAAAGCAGAGGGATACACTAAGGAGATGTGATGAGATTTTCTGGAGCCATGTTTATTCATTCTTTTTACATGTCTATACTTCCCAATAGGTGAAGTTCTCTGGGCGACTCACAAAACAAAACTTAAAATCATACAATACAATAACATAGTAAAACATGATATAAAAACCTTCAGTTTCAAACAGATTAAAACCAAAGTAGTAACCAAGATAAAAGCCAGCAGCAGTGTGAGATCTAAAAATGCACTAATACAATTTTTAAAACAGAAGGACCAAAAAGCCTGGGACATTGAAAAGGTCTTTCTCTGGCACCTAAAAGACCACAATATAGGTGCCAGGTGACCCTCTCTGGGGAGAGCATTTTACAACTGAGGTGCTACCATTGAAAAAGGCCCTCTCCTAAGTAGCCATTTACCTCACCTCATTCAGGCAATCTCCTGAAAAAGGGCCTCTGGGGATCCAGATAAGTAGATATGGAAGGATACAATCCTTCATATTGGTCCCATCAAAGAAGAATCACAGAGCAAGCGAGAGTATATTTTATTATATAGATGGGCAGCCTCTTGTCCATGGGCCTAATTTGTCTCAGGGAGGTTGCTCATCTGGCCTGCGGAGGTGTGGGCTCCTTTCACAGGGCTTCTCCCCTAGAGGTGCCCCATGGTCTGGAGGCTATGAGAGGCTTGAGAAGAGGAGGGGAAAGAGTCTTTGATCTGTGATTGGAGGTTCATCTGCCCTGTGTCCTCTCCCCAATGTTAGAATGTAAGGGGCAGGTGAAACCCTCCCTATGGCCAATGTGTCAGGTGGATGATCCACCCAGTGTTTTGGTCAGGGTTGACTTTGCTGTGCCTGGGCCTTCAATCTGCTTGCATAGACGCCAGTTCCCAGCCGACACAGCTAATCATCCCGGCCAATTATCCACCTGGCATGTCAGCTGGAAACCAAATGATGTTGGTTGTGTGGCTATGCCCCCCTGACATCATTTGGCCCATGGAGGGGCAGGGAGGAGAATCATCTAGCTCCCCTCAATTTATTACAACCACTTCCCCCCCCCCCCAAATGCTGGAAGGAAATTTTGGAGTCTTAATATTATGATGTTGTTGGTGGGGAAATCAATGTTGCCTTGCTAGGTTGGCATTTACTGAGCCTTTCTCTGCTGTGTGTCAAAATGGGGAACCAAGAAGTTAATACAGACGTATGGCCATCATTCTGTGCCTCCCTTCTGTTTGGAATGAATGACATACATTAAGCTCTGAAAATCTGTGAGGCCACATACGACAGGGCCATTTCCTGCGTTATTTTGGAACCTGTTCCCAGCCATGTTAATAGGGTATTTATGAATGGCATATGCATGTATACAAATTGCACTTTCCTGGAAAAAGGCTTGTAAGCAGGACCAGAGCTTTTTCATGGCACTGCTTGCAGATATTTTGTGAGCAAGGGCCATAATTTATACATGTGTGAGTCATTCATCAATAATGCTGTGTGTACTTTGTACGCAGAAATAGGTTCCGTGATAGGGAAAATAAAAATGAATTAGCCCTAAGACATGTCTTTTATAATACAACTCACCTAGCAACCCTAACTCCCAAGGTCCCATATGCTGGAATTGGATGATTTTGCAAGTATGCATACATGTTTCCTTCTGAAAGAAAAAAAAAAAAACTTTAATGAACTGGAAGTTGGGCAAAAATTAATGGCCAATCCTATCAGAGAGGGGGTAAGCAACTTGGTGCCCTTCAGATATTCTGGATTACATGTCCCATATTCCCCAATAATTGGTCATTTTAGCTGGGGCTTATGGGAGTTGTAATTCTAAAATCCGGAGGGCTCCATGTTGCCCACACTTGCTGTAGGAGTTGGAAAAATGGCATTTTGAATCAGAAGCAAAAAGCAAAAAGCAAAACCTAACTGAATTTCCAGCAAGGAGGAATGGGGAGAAAAGTTATTACTTTTTTTTTTTTTTTAGTAACTGTGGTGTTACAAACTGAACAAGGTGCAAAATTGACATTAAATGTCATGTAAAATGTCAAACGCTATTAAAATAATGTTCAATTATGTAGTATTTTCAAACTGGAAAGCCAGATATCAGATTGCTTGGTGAGGGCAACAGGCTGGACTGAATGAGAAGCCCATGGCAACTTCTCATTGGGCCCTTGGGCTACAGCTTAACATAGTGCAGCATTTTCAACCACTGAATACGATTACTACGAATGTACAAGAAGTTTGTTTTGGACCCAAATTTGCGAACTCAAATGCAAATATGAGTACAGTTTTTTTGGGAAAAGTTTCATGTTCCTGAACTTGTGTTCAGGACCTTGCTCACTTTTACACTTCAGTCCATGGGAGGGGAGAGTGTGCAATTTGGGTGAACACTTTAAAAAAAATGTGCACCCAAATGCAAACTTTTCCTGCTCAAACAAACCAAAAAGCTCGCAGTCAAACACGAAAACAGGACAAAGTAAGCTCTGATGGGTCTGAAAACCCGTCCCTAACTATTACTGCTGACGGTGGTGGGAAACAAAATTGCAAATCAGATATGTGACATTGGAAGCAACAGCTAACCCTTTTTTGCCTCTTCAGAGTGGGAATACCTGAACAGTGAGAACTTTAATTTTATCAACAATGCTCTTAGGGTGCCTCTACAAGAGCGATTTAAAGTAGGGATGTGCACTGGATCGGACCTGATCCACGATCCGAGTCCGGTCCAGTGGGAAATCGGATAAATTATCCAATTTCCGATCCAACAGCTGGATCGGCCGATCCAGTCCGAACCGATCCGAAAAGGCTCCGAACCGGTTCGGTGGATCGGCGGATCGGCGGGCGCCCACTGGCGCCAACCACCGCTTCCATTGGCGGGCGCCAGCGGGCGCCCGCTGATGAAAGTGGACAGCGGGGGGGGGAGGAGGGGGGCGCTTACCTTTGAGGGACGTCCGCTCCCGTCCGGTGCCGGCGGCTACTACCAGCGGGCTCCGCGGCCTGCTCCAGGGTGGCGCGCCGGGTGATCACCCGGCGCGCTACTCTAGAGCAAGCTGCAAAGCCGGCTGGCGGTAGCCGCCAGCGCCGGACGGGAGCGAACGGCCTGGAAAGGTGAGGAGGGGGCGCGCGGAGGGGAGGAGGGGGGCGCTTACCTTTTAGGGATGCCCGTCCGGTGCCGGCAGCTACTACCAGCGGGCTCCGCGGCCTGCTCCAGGGTGGCGCGCTGGGTGATCACCCGGCGCGCTACTCTAGAGCAAGCCGCAAAACCCGCTGGCAGTAGCCGCCGGCGCCGGACGGGAGCGAACATCCCTAAAAGGTAAGCAGTGGCGGGGAAGGGGGCTTACCCCCCCCGGAGCCGTCCGCTTCTATCCGCGGGCGCCCGCGGGCGCCTGCGGATGGAAGCGGACGGCCCCAGGGGGGGTAGGGAGCGCAGAGGAGGGGGCTTACTTGCCGGGGCCGTCCACAGCGGACGGCCCCGGGGGGGAGGGAGTTAGGCCCCCCTCACCCACCCGCCGCCATTTTTTCCTCATAGACTTGCATTGCAATGCAAGTCTATGGGGGGAAAAATGGCGGCCGATCCAAAAATTTCCGATTTTTGGATCAGGATTGGACTCGATCCGGTCCGGGGGGCCTCCGATTTTGTCCGAACCGATCCATGACAAAATTGGAGGTCCCGATCCGGGTCCCGATCCGATCCGGGGGGTCCGTGCACACCCCTAATTTAAAGCTCTTTCAAGGCGCATTAAATTTTTTTACCTCTACAAGAGCGGAGTGCAAATCGGGGGTCGAGGCGCTTTTTCTGTCCGATTATGCGCATTCTCGAATGCGCTTTAATAACGAGTTTTAATTTACCACAGGAGTTGAAGCGCCTTATGACCATGTAAACAAGCGATTCTCCGCATTTAAACACTTTAAAGCCCGTTTCATACAACCGGTAATGCGCTTCACCGCCTCCCTTGTATAGGGATTAGGCATAAAAGTGATTGCAAGAAGATGCACAAAATTAGACAACCAGGTGTCAAACCGAATTCTTGTAGAGGGGACCTTAAACTCAGTATTGGTTTCCTGGGGTGGGGGAAGATCTATTTAAGCAGCTAAACCCACATCCAATTCACAGATAAGCCCCATTCTGGCGTTATTCTAAGTGGCTTATTCACTACAAGAACTGGGATGGGGCTGTGCCGGTTAGCCCTGCCCATAAGCATCTATGCATACAGTGCAAAAGCCTGCAGTGAGGAGGCCTTTGCTTGTACAGCTGTACATGTGTAGGCTTCCACCCAATTTGAAGGCCTGTGATCAGGGTTCCAAACCATGTGGAAGCCTACGCATGAAGCCCCCTCAGCAATTGTGCTGCACTATGAGCGGGGTTACATCAGGGGTGCGGCTGCTCTGTGAGGCCCTGGCCCAGCTCACCTGGTACGTTTCACCACTTAGTATAATGCCTGAATGAGACTTTTCATATAAATCAGTCTTCAACCTTATTGATAATACAATAAACAAAGCGGAGAATCAAATACTACGTTGTCTGTGGAAGAAGGATAAATGGCACGTTGCAGCAAGCTGAGATAAAATAAAGGGTATGGATGAGAAGAAAAGATAATGCAAGGCCTGGCCTACCATGCTGCAACTTAGGATGCTACAGGAAGACATCTACTGAGAAAAAAACTGGTCTAAAGAGGATTAGAAATTATTCCTAGGAAAAACAAATCCATGCATGTGAACAGATAGGCAGACCTGACAAGCAAAGAAAAATTGAAGCAGTTCTAAGCTCAGAGATGAGGGGACAATATAGCAATATAATAACTGACACAATGTCCAGTTGGGGGAAAAGGGGCATAAAAGTGTGGGTAGTTAGGGCATTGCTACCTTTTTTTATAGGCAGGGAGAATGAAGGGCTTGTTTCACAGCTTTCAGATAAGGAGGGACTGCTTTTGCCTATGGTAGTTTGATTTGGGCTGAATGGAAACTGAAGATATATACACACACACACACACACACACACACACACACATATACATACATATATTCAAAGCTGCCCATCAATCATTAGTATTTGTGACAATTGTGGACATTGCACATGCATTTTAATTCCTAACCAGACTATGGTGTAGCAGCTGTAGGTAAATATGGTGGTGGCAAATAAGCTAAATGCAAAACTGGAGCCATGGTAATTTGGCAAAATGGGATGGAGCAAGCATGAGTAACACTGTCTTGAACAAAGATAATGGGATTTACATTAAAAGAGTCACAATGATGATGCCCAACTTTGAATCCTAGAAGTCAGGGGCAGAACCAAAATACTCTTTCCTTTTGGTTTTCCAAGGAAGACTAGCAGAGATAACCTAACCTCTTTCAAACCTTAATATGTAGTATGATTTTAGTGTAATCTGATTACACTATTCTGGGGTGTCCAACCTGTTCTGGATGGGGTTGCACTCCCCCTGAAGGAGCAGGTTTGTAGCTTGGGGGTTCTCCTAGAACCATCTCTGTCACTTGGTGCTCAGGTGGCCTCGGTGGCATGGAGTGCCTTCTACCAACTTCGGTTGGTGGCCCAGCTACGTTCCTATCTGGACAGGGATAACCTGGCTTCAGTTGTCCATGCTCTGGTAACCTCCAAGTTATATTACTGCAATGCGCTCTACGTGGGGCTGCCTTTGAAGATGGTTCGGAAGCTGCAGCTTGTGCAGAATGCAGTGGCCAGATTGGTAACAGGGGCCAGAAGGTTCGAACATATAAGACTGATTCTGGCCCGCTTGCATTGGCTGCCTGTATGTTTCCGAGCCCGATTCAAGGTGCTGGTTTTAACCTATAAAACCTTACATGGTTTGGGACCACAATACCTGATGGAACGTCTTTCCCAACATGAACCTACCCATACACTACGCTCAACATCAAAGGTCCTCCTCCGGGTGCCTACTCCGAGGGAAGCTCGGAGGATGGCAACAAGGGAGAGGGCCTTCTCTGTGGTGGCCCCTCAATTATGGAATGATCTCCCCGATGAGGCCCACCTGGCGCCAACACTGTTATCTTTTCGGCACCAGGTGAAAACTTTTCTTTTCTCCCAGGCATTTTAACAGCTCAAGTTGAGGTTTTGATTGACATTGTGGCCAGGCTTAACAGTTAAAATGTTTTAAAGTGTTTTAATGACAGCTGTTTTATGTTTATGGTTTTAAATTTTGTTTATTGTCTTTTTAATACTCAATCTTTTTAATTTTTGTAAACCGCCCAGAGAGCTTTGGCTATGGGGCAGTATATAAGTGTAATTAATAATAATAATAATAATAATAATAATAATAATAATATTAAAAAATTAGGAGATGCATTGTGAAACTGAATATGAATAGTATTTATCCTGCAGGTTTTCCAATACCAGGGAAAAACCTTCAAGAAGATGTAAAAATCCATCAACCGTGAGAAGTGATTGGAAATTTAAGTGGCAGTTAATTCCATTGCTCAGCTTCTATGCCAAACCACTACGTTTTAACTCAAGAAGCATCAGGCTGCTAAATGGGGAGAGGGGGGAGGGAAAAAACAACCCTTCCGAAGCTATAGTGTGTCTGAAAACTACAAAGAGGAATGATTAGGTCTGTGCTGGATCACTGAATGCTGATGGAGCATATTTCAAATACGCACAACAGCTGCAAGAGAATGAGGCAGAACGAAAGCGAGGGGAGGGGAAAGAAGCTGCTTAAAATCTTTTAAACAGCAAGGATGAGAACAGAGTTTTCTAAATATGAAGTCAGGCAGCTTGTTTAACTTGCTTATTTATTTGGGCTTCTAGCCCATCCATCCTCAGGGCTCAGCTTGGGTTAAACACAACTTATGATAAAAACACATTATTTGTTGGAATGACTTGTGCCTTGCTGGCGGGGGGGGGGGGAGGTACTGCAACATTTGGGGAGCCTGCAACATTTCTTCTGGGAGACTCTCAACTCCCCCTTTTTCCTCAGAACTCTATGAAGAAAGGCTAAACAGCTCGCAGCTGATAAACTGCATGCAGCCCTCAGCCATTCCTATGCAGTCTGCAGGAGCTCAGGGGAGCCCAACTCATGTTTCCCCATGACACAGCTGGGCTGTGGGCAAAAGACAGCTCTTCCAACACTGCCATTAGCATTACCAAGGCAGCAATCCTGACTGGGATGCCAGGAGAGAAGGAGGCTTTAGCCTCCCTCTCCCTCGGCAACTTCCAAGCAGCCAGGACCACTGCTCCCATGTTGCTAATGGAGAGGTGGTATGGAGAAGGGTAGCTGGATTGCGGGAATGAGGTGAGGTCAAAGTCTCTCCTCCCACCCCAGCAATTTTGAGCAGGATCACTGGGGTGGGGGATAAGGTGTGCATGTGTATATGTGCGCACACACGCATGTGGTCCCCCAACCTACCACCCGCCATCACGTGGCCCTCGGGACAAAAAAAGAGTGCGCCCCGTTATACAGGAATAGGATTGGTTTCTCTTGCTCTAGCAAGGGAAAATCCCATTGTCATTGTAACATCGATTATTACACAAATCTCCACCCTCAATGCCGAACTTGTGCATACCTGATAGCCAGGTACAGTGAAGGAGAGGAGCAAAGTGCTCTGAGAGAAGAGTGGCGATTGGTTTATTGGCTGTTTATGTCACAAGGCCACAGCTCTTCCCTCTAACATGGCTGCAGGGATGGGCTACAGCAGAACAGAACTGAAGAGCCAAAGGAAGCAAGGAAGCTGAGGCAAGGCTGCCGATGAAGCAGCAGACAGATGTCAGCGTTCTAAGAGACAGTGAGAGGCAAGGTGTTCATGAGCAGGCAGCTGAAGGTAATGGTTTGAATGGACCTTCCAGGCAACAAAGTCCTGGGAGAAGACTGAGGGCTTATAAGCACACTACTAAGGAGAAAGGGTTTTCTAGCAGTCAGACGGGCACTCTGATGGCTGAGTCCCACACTTCGTCTGCTGCTGCCTGTGCTCTGGAGAGCTATGGGATGAGGGAGGAGAGTCAGAAACCAAGGCAGAGCTCAAGATAGGGTCAAAGGAGTTCCGTAGAACTCAAGGCAAGGCATCCCTGTGATGGGACTCTTCAGGCTGTCCTGTGTATTTTCTGGGAGTGGAGTTTATGGTGGAATACCAGTCCTTTTCCTCTTGAGCTCGGTTTGGCCTGGGCTCTCCCCTGAGCCCAACACCAAGAACTATTAGTCAAACCCATCTGGAAAGGGATGTAGCAAGATGTAGCCACAATTCTATGTACGTTTCATGAATTCCAAGCATTTGGTGGGCATCCAGCTTATTCAGATATCTTTGGTTGTTAAAGGCAGCCATAACAGAATTTGGTGCTTCTGGATGAAACTCCAGGAGAAGCAGGAGATTCATCACTGTAGAGCAAGCTGCTGAGTGCCAATCTACACATTGTACAAATTTAAGAACATAAGAGGAGCCATGCTGGATGAGACCAAGGGTCCATCTAGTCCAGCACTCTGTTTACATTGGCTGACCATATGAAAAGGAGGACAGGGCTCATGTCACTTTAACAGTAGTAGAGAAAAGGGAATTTCAGCCAGTGTCATTTGTATGCAATTTGTACCTGGTGAGATTCCTCTTCATTACAACAGTTAAAGCTGCAGGGACCCTGCCCTCTTTTGTATCTGGTCACTCTAGTATTGTGCCTGCGACTTTAATTGTTGTGATGAAGAGGGGATTTCACCAGGTACTAATTGCATACAAATGACACCTGCTGAAATTCCCATTTCTCTGCAACTGTTAAAGTTACATGAGCCCTGTCCTCCTTTTCATATGGTCAGCCTAGTTTACATAGCGGCCAACCAGCTGTCGAGCAGGGACCCACAAGCAAGAACGTGGCGGAACAAAAAGAGATGGTAGAATTTTGGACTGCACCACTTTGAGTAGCAGGTGTGTGTATGTGTGTCATATTTTGTAAAGCTTCTCCATATTAAAAACAAACACCCTCTGCATGTAGTAGACTAGCATGTCAGGGGAACATGTTTAGTGTAGCCCTCTTTCTGATGTACTAGTTTAATGCATCAAGAGAGCTTTATTTGTGGGGGACATTTGATGGAAGCCAGGAGATTTATCAGGAAATTGTACTTTCATGTCTCTAAGATTTCAAAGCAATGATGCACTAAAACTATAATTTAATTAGCTATTAATGTGCCACGCAATAGAGTGACTGAGAGGTATCTGAATACTGTGTTAGGCTGAGCATGCTCTTGTCTAAAAAAATGGTTTATCTCTGAGATTTGATATCCAATTGGGTTTGCAATGGACTTTGGAGTAGCGTCCATGCAAAAATGAATCAATTTCTAAAGACTGTGGTGATGGCTAGCAATTGAGAATTGTCAAGGGTGCCATAATTGCTAAAAACAATGATAAATGAGCCTGCATGCAATGAGCTGATGCCAGCAATATCCCATCAACTGCAGCCCCAGTTATTTTAAATAGCTTTTAATTAGCAGCACAAATGCAAATGTCTTAGGCATCAAATGAGAGATACACATCTCTCTGTACCTGCCTGCATTTTACCAGGGATAGATATGCGGTTTCCTACATATATTCATATATTGGTTATACAAATACATTGGTGTATGTAATTTGCACCCGTAATTCCAATAATCAAAGCTGATGGATCATAAAGTATATATTACAGACTCTCACAAAGAAATCTTGGAGTCATGTTGCATGATGCAATGGGACTCTCAGACTGCTGCTCTAGGCAACCAAACCCAATAACTTTACTTTTGTATCCCTATGAGTAGGATGACTAGATAAAATCCAGGTCAGGGCTCATATAACTTTAACAGTTGTAGAGAAAAGGGAATTTTAGCCAGTGTCATTTGTATGCAATTAGTTCCTGGTGAAATTCCCTCTTCATCACAACTGTTAAAGTTGCAGGGGCCCTGCCTTCTTTTGTATATGGTCACTCTAGTATAGTGCCTGCACCTTCAACTGTTGTGATGAAGAGGGAATTCCACCAGGAACTAATTGCATACAAATGACACTGGCTGAAATTCCCTTTTCTCTACAACTGTTAAAGTTACATGAGCCCTGACCTGGATTTTATCTGGTCAGCCTACCTATGAGAAGTTACCAAGAGCTTGCTCTTTGCTGAATGTAGGCATCTACAGTGTATCTGGTCAGAGGATGGTACTAAAGCTTCTACTACATCAGCTGTCAGGTGATACAAGGAGCTATCAGGGGGCCATCTGATCCTATTCAACTTCAGACTCTGCCGTAGCTCCTAGAGTAATGGATTTGAGAAAAGACTCAGGTATCCTTAGACTGCCCAGGCCCTACTGCTCCGTGCTTGTTTCTGCCCCAAGATTGCCAGGCCTGATACAGGCTTATACAGTGTATATGTTTTTGGCAGGGACTGAAAATAATGGTACCGGTTTCTCTCAGTGTTCATAATATTATCAACCGTAGAAAATGGCAAGTGGTTAAAAACATAGGCAGATACATCAGGGTCAGTTTATTCACTATACGGTGGCTTTGGGGGAAACTAATGCTAGCTACAGTGTAGAATGAATTCAGGCTTAATTTCTCATTTCTAGTGAGATTTCATCACCTTAAGTCTTCCCGGTTGTTCTTCAAAGTTCTGAATTGGTATTGATTTAATGAACTGCATTAGTGAACTGCATTTGGGCCACAATGACAGGCATGAATTAACTTTAATGGAAAGCATTGCATTTGAGACATTTTAAGGCAATATGATAATACAATAATTATTATTATTAATAATAATAATAATAATACAATAATATTTAAGTACATACAAATAACTGGGTGCTGAACAGTAGTGATTAAAACTTGTGTGAGTACACACACCACCCTTATTTTTATCTAGATATAAAACTCTATCTGTGATGTTTGATTTGTGAGGAATCATTCTTGTCACCACAATGAACAGTCATCAAATGGCGGATGTACTTGTGGAAGTGGAGGGTGAGAAATAACGATGCGACACAAGTATATGGATTTAAATATGGGCCACATTTATTAAAGATTCTGCAAAGGGGTAAAATTCCTAAGCGGGCATCTTACACTTGGCCATAAGGCCATCCCTAGGATCGGGCGACCCATTCTTAACCCCTGAAGTGGCGCCTTACAGCTCGCCACCTCATGGGTTCCCCAGTTGGGGTAGGGAGGCCTTCCGGTGTCACTGGCCACGTGCCGCACGGCTCCGAGGGGGTGAGGAGGGTTGGCCTCAAAAGTAAACCTTCTGCCTGCTGGCTGGTGCCGCAAGACTCCCAGCCATAGGCTTCAGGCACTACCCATCACCACCAATGGTGCCTGTGAATGCTCACCAGTATTCCCCTCTTGCGATGCCCGCACCTAACCGCCATCAAATGTGACCAAAGATCACCAAATCAACCTATTTAATACACCCAGCCTGTCTCACAGTGTGGAGTAGGCGAAAAAACTCACAACCAATTCAGATTGTGAGCCAAAAATTCCTACTCGGCCTCCAAAAGGACAACCAGCGAACCCACACTGTTTACAAGGGAGGGAGGGAGGGAGGGAGCCAAAAACGGACAAAGAGGGCTCTGGGCAGGAGCGCAGCCCTTAAATAGCTGCGCTCCTCCCTGCCCCCGTGGCGCCAAAAAGTGGTGGCCAATGGCCTACCTCCACACCGCGCCGTCTCCCCCCCCATCCACAATCAGCCTCCCCACGCCCAGGCGTTGCCGGGCGTGGGTCTGAGGCACATATGTGAACCAGCCCTTGATGCCTCACAGGTGAATGTATGAACTGCTGCTATTGAAAAGGATTGTCCTTGAAATAATATCAGGTATTTGATTTGTGATGGCTCTGATACGTGATATTTAATTTGTGACATGCAAGTCATCACTAAATGCTGTAGCCATGTTGAGCATGCATGTGTGAACCAGCCCTCAGACAATTTTTGCACATGGTTTCTTCTGCCCTATATCCCGTTGAGACCTGGCCCCCTGCCTCTTCCTCTACAGTTACTATAGCCTTACACTTTTTCTTTTTTTTCCCCACTGGTTGTCATTGCATTACTCCTTCCTGCTATGGGTCCTTATAATTACAGTCAATATGTGACATTCACATTATGTATGGAATGATGCCAGCCAAAACTGGGGTGCTGGCAGCCAGTGAGAACAACAGGTGTGTGTGTGTGTGTGGGGGGGGACCTGTAAGACTTACAAGAAGCTAGGAATGCATGCTGTGTTACTACTAGAGAGATTGAGAGAGGTCACTCCAGACTACATGTTAAGAATGTTCTACATAAGTTTGTCACAACCAGCAAAATCACTCATCATGTCGCAGCCTGTGAACGCATGTGGTCCAAGGCATGTAGCATATGGTGCATGCACCATATACTATAGCAGAAGCAATTTGGCTAATATCAGCCTACCTTGATAGTTGTAACCCAGGCTCCTGAATGAAAGGTAGGTGCAGCTGTGTTGTGACACTTAGCTTTGTTGTGACACTGATCCTTAGGACTATTAAATCTCTCTCCTTAACAGGCAATACTGATTGCCTTGTAGCCTTCCATGGGTGCCTGTTGGGCGTGAAGCAATAGTCTAGTATGTGCTTCTTCCTGATTTGATAGAAGTCTTGTGACTTCTTCAACATTGTCCTGAATAATTTGTTAGCAGTAAATCTCATATACCACTGATAAGATTTTCCCTTGTATTTTTTTTTTTTTTGTTTCCATTCTCCAAATGGGAAGGCTATAGAATTTCTGTTATCGGATGATCCTGATAAGGATCTTCACCACTGCTGTATTGTATAATGTACTTGAGCTGTGAAGTATCATTACTACCTCTGTGTATTTGTCTTGCATTCTTTATTGATACAGTCCAGTGGACCTCAAAATACAACATCGATCCTTTTTGCTTTGATGGACAGAAGCCTTCTAAATTGCATTGACTGCTACATCACAAAATGGGACATGGTCACACTTTGTTCTTTGTGTGGTGCTCATGCAATTAAATAAACATACTGAACCTTCTGGAAAAAAAAAACCCAGCAAGTTGCGCTAGCTTCTCAAATTCAGCAGCTAAGGTAGATTGCATTGGTTTGTTTTTTTCTGAATGAACCATCACACGTTGCAAATGATCCAAGTCACTGATCTAAGCAGACGTTCCAGGACATATCTCGTTAACAAATCACAGCTCTTCCTAAACAGAGGCCTGTTGACTTTCATCATAAGTTCCTTTCCCTTAGCTACAACTTGTACTGTTCTTAAGGATAACAAATTATTTTAGTCGTAATATGGGAATCCTGTCATTCCAGTCTCTGACAATCTTTTTGTTTGTAACTTGCAGTAAGCTTCTTCTCCAAATTTCTTTGCATTTAAAAAAATCACTTGCATCTGACAGGGGCAAGCTAGCCAGTGGACAAACTACCTCGTTCTTGCTTTTGGAAAATGAATGTATTTTGTCAAGTGTTTTGGAACGTGTCTATTATGCATGTCACATCTGCTTCATCACATTCGATTCTGGACCACATGAGATCTGCATGGGTAAACTTTTTCTTCATAACGTCAATCATCTGATGCTGATGAACTCATGCACTTCTGTAGTCTGCTACAATGGAATATCTGGCTACTATTCTTTTATGTGCGCTGAATTTTTTTGGGGTCTGATCTGGTGTCTGTGTGTCTTTATTAACTGTTTCTTCAGTGGCTTGGCCCAAAGTTATTATGTTGTTTAATCTGTGAAGAGAATCTACCATTTCAAAGTGCTCACAAACGCTTGAGTGATGTGATGATAAGTTGAACATATTTCAAATACCATGGAAGGTAATTAGAGTAGTTGGTCCTGCCATATGCAAAAAGCCAGGGAATTTTAGACTTTTTGGCTTGAAGGTGCAGTTTCCAATTCCTTTCCCTTGATGCATGGATGATTTTAAATAGGTTTGCCAGGTCAAAATACGATACCCAAAATGAAGATGTTACGGTTGTTTTCTTGCATTGCTTCACGTACTGTTCAAACAAACTGTCCACACAGTTTAATATGTAGTCTCACTTTTGGAATTGTTTTCAGGAATATTGCCCTTTAGGCTTCAGATCATTGGCATTAAGTCTACAACAGCTTCCGTGCCTTGCCTATGTGTTTCCTGAACCCAAATGAGAAATCCATCCCATAGGAATTGCATGCAGGCTTAATTCATCAATGTTTGCAGACACACACCACAATTCTGTTGCTGGCCCTCCATTATTGCATTGCACAATTCTGTTGCTGGCAAAAGCTCCAGATTTAGTGCAGATGTCTCTAAGTTTGGCACCTGCAAAATGCTTGCCTATTGTGCTCCCCCAACCCTAGTATATATATCGTTAAACTGGTTTGGGCTCTTCCTATATTTTTAGAAGCATTATTGAGAACATGGTTCATCCTTGTTTTGGAGAGCCTGTCAAAACACTTCATACACAGTAGACATTGATGTTGCAGGAACATGAATTGTAGGAATGTAGCCAACATTGTCTGGTATAACATTAACATCACTTCTCAACTTATGTGCTAAACTCAGTCCAGCTACTTGTTGTCTGGTATGCAGTGTCCAGTTGATGCAGTAAGATGCTTGTTAGATTACTGCATAAATCTTCCTGCATTACAGTTTCATTGTTTACATTAGTGCTGTGCAGCACCTCGGGCCAAATCTCCGAAACCGAGGCGGTTCCAGGACAGTCTGAGACCCCCGAAGCCGAACTACATTGGCACCTAAGCTTCGGGGGCCTTGGGCCACTTTGGAACAGCGCTGGGGCCTTCCTCCTGCTGTCCCGGGAAAGATGGCGGTCAGTCCATTGGACTCACCTACCTCTCCTGGCTCTCTTCACTCACCTGCTACCACATTATTGTTGCGCGCCATCGCCATCTGCCCCCACCTGCCGTGGTCAGCTGCCATCGGCATCATTGCTGTGACCTGCCGCATCACCTGCTGTGACCAGGAAATGCGGTGCTCCAGTGGCTCTCATTGCAATACTGCATTTCCCGGTCACAGAGGGTGATGCGGTGACCCACGGTGGTGATGGCAGATGGCCAGTGATGGCGGGCGGTGGTGGCGGACGGTGGCGGCGGACGGTGATGGTGGCTGACGATGGTGGGTGATGGCAGACAACGATGGCGGGTGATGGCAGCGGGCGATGGCGATACAGCAGCAAGTGAGTGGGGAGAGCCGGGAGAGGGAGGTGAGTCCAATGGACTCACTGCCGGCCGTGCTACTGGCTTTCCTGGGACCTGCAAGGCCAAGTCGCCTTGGGGAGGGGGGGAATCTTGCTTCGGCCTTGGCACTGAGGCAAAGCGGGCTACCCCCGAAGCCCCCGAGCCAAATCGGGGCTGTTTAGGGGGCTCTGAAACAACCCTCGAGGCAAATCAGGGGGTGCTGCACACCCCTATATTTGAAATTGCCAGTATAGAAGGCTTTGGTCTCTGTATGTCACTATATGATGAAAGAATGAAGGGCTCAGTTCAAGAATGTACTTCTTGGTTTTACAAATGTTAGTCTTTGGATTTTCTTCTTCTGGCCCAATAATCTTTGGTTGCACAGCTATTCCATTTACTCTCTTGCCTATCAAAGTTGACAAATACAAGGCTTGTTGGTGCCCGTGGGTAAACGTTTTCAGGTAGCACAATGGCACAGTCTACAACTATAGAAAGTTTTTGAATTGCTAGGGAAAAATCAGTTTCCATAAGTTTCAAAACAAGACATAAGCTGAATTCAGATGACACAATAAGCAACTGGGGGGGGGGGGAGGAAACAATTGTCAGTTGTATTGATTATCGTGTGTTCCGAATGCTGCCATAGTCAACTCAGCGCTGATCCTAATCCACACCACGGTTGATTATTTATTACCATGTTGTGTGGGGAGTACCCCCTAGATGAACAACTGTAAAGTTGATTATTACCCCACCGTTGACTATCGTGTTGTCCGAATTCAGCCATAATGTGGCTCAATCAATTCAAGATATGTATCAATTTAACATTTCCTGTAAACGCCATTGCCTCGGTGGACAAAAGCACACTGACTCAGTAGATAAGATCTTGAATAAAGAATTCCATCTTTTGTGTTGTTGTGCTGTTATTTCCAATGCATCACTCCTTCAGCATTGTTGGTTAACATGTACTTCATAAATGGTAGGCTGACCCTATGAAAAGGAGGACAGGGCTCATGTAACTTTAACAGTTGCAGAGAAAAGGGAATTTCAGCCAGTGTCATTTGTATGCAATTAATTCCTAGTGAAATTCCCTCTTCATCACAACAGTTAAAGCTGCAGGGGCCCTGCCCTCTTTTGTATCTGGTCACTCTAGCATAGTGCCTGCAACTTTAACTGTTGTGATGAAGAGGGGATTTCACCAGGGACTAATTGCAAACAAAGGATACTGGCTGAAATTCCCTTTTCTCTTCAACTGTTAAAGTTACATGAGCCCTGTCCTCCTTTTCATAGGGTCAGCCTAATAAATGGAGGTAGTAGAGGAGAGTGCACTGCACCTGTATCCAGTTCTGGTAGCTTGGGTGGCCATGATAGGAATGCTGGGTAAACTTTGTTGTTAATGCCAATATGGTTTAGGCCTAGTTGTGACAGTTCAGAAACATAACAGGAATGGTTATAGTCCTGAGAGAGTAGGTCAGGGAATCTGATTTAATATAATATCACCATAGAGCAGTATTATTCAGTTATTTTATATATTTTTAAAAAATCCCCTAGTGCTGGCACTAGAAAATAATATATGAGGGGCACAGATAGGGCAAGTTAGATTTTTGAAAGAGAAATAACTATATATTTCACATCAATGCCCCTACCCTAACCATGTTTTCTCTGAAGTAAGTCCAATTGATTTTGATGGCGTTCACTTTCAAGTAAGCATGTAGAGAATTGCAGCCTGATTTTAACTTCCAGTTTGTGATTCCATTATAATTTCCCAGAATTGCTAAAGGCAGCTAACAAAACATCCTAATTAAAAAAGCCCAACATCGCAAAATACATTGAATCATTCTTTAATAAAACTTCAAATGAGCCAGATTAAAATCAATACACCCACGAAATGATGCCTCCACCCCTTTCTCTTGAATGTTCCCACCATTCCTCCTCCCTCCCTCCTCCTGGATTCTTGCAACTCCTGCAGAAATCTACTCAGAGGTTGGATAATTTATTTATTTTTTAAGTTGCTGAAACAGAGGAAGAAATTGTGGTGGAAGCCTTGAAAGGATTCTTCCCTTAAAAAAAAAGAGATGGGGAGATGAGAGCCAAAGATGAGTGAAAACAGGTCCTATTTTCTGTCATCTATTCAAGAGTTCCCTTCATCACTCCAGTTGTATCAGCAAAAATTGAATGTGAGCCCGTGGGGAACTTTGCTTTATATATACAGATGATAATAAAGAAAACTCATGCCCAGTTGCTATTATCAACTTCAGAGGCTCATCTCCAGGTGCCACAGCCTACAATGGTTCAACATGTGGCTACCAGGGAAACAGCCTTCTCTGTCGTGGCCCCCAGTCTGGGGAATAAGCTTCCCAATACATTTAGGTGCCAGGTAAAGCCCTTCCTCTTCCTGCTGGCATTTAATCTTTAATCTGTTGCTCTGATTCTTTACTTTATTTCTGGCTCTTTATTATCTTAATCTTTTAATATTTTCATTGTTCCATTTATTGTTCTGGTTGTTGTCGTCGTTGTTTTCATGACTGTAAACCACCCTGAAGGCATTTGCCAGTTATAAATTTAAATTATAAATTTAATAAATGATAAAGTATGTGAAAAGTGCATTTTCTTCAAGTAATCACAGGGGTCCACAGATGGGGATAGGTGGGGTGGATGAGGTGAACCATTTACCTTTGGCAGGGAACAGGGCTTCCCTCCTTACCTTCTATATGGAAGACTCAGCAGACAGCATGGCTGCCATGAAATTGTTTTCTCTTCAATCCATAGATTAGCAGATCAGGGGTCTTCTTTACAAAATTATTACATGTTGTCCCTTCTTCTTCATCTTCTTCTTCTTTTGCATAATGAACTGGTTCTGGCCTTTTGAAAGCGAAAGGTTGGGAACAACCACTCCAACCCATCATATATATTAGACTGGCACTGCAGATCATTGGAGACTAATGATTCTTACAGGCCTGAGTCCTAAGCTTGGAATTGCTCTCTAAGGCCTTGTTTCTGAGTTCATTGCTGTGAACCTCAGCCAGAAGCGGTTTCTATTAATCTGTCGTAGAAGGCATGGGAAAAGCACGAGCAAATATTATGGTTCCAGTGCTAGCTCTGTGTATGTTTACGAGTGATAATAAGTATACATTTTCAATGTTATATTGGTCATAGCCTTCTGCCTCTTGGAAAGGTGCCATTGTAGCCATTTCGTGCTGCAAAAGTAGACTGCACCATGTACTTACGTCAAGGACAAGGTTTAGAAGCATTTGCTTTGGGAGTGTAATTGGAGCAATTCTTAGGCAATTCAAGCATTCTCTGTTTCCTTGTTCCCATTAAGTAATATCCACTGGCCTTTCTTCCTTATTTTATGGATAAATTTACAGTGCTATCACATACTATGTCTACTCAAAAATAAGTTCCATCAAATTCAGAGAGGCTTACTTCCTAATAAGTGGGTATAGGATTGCAGCTTTAGGCCATGTCTACACCATCCATTTATCCCGGGGTCAGCTTGAGGTTGTCCCTGTGCATCCAAATAATGCACAAGGGATCCCGAGGTCAATTGGGCATGACCTCTCACTTTCTCTGGAATAACTGCAACTGTGGCTTTCCCTGTGGTCTCGGGACAACTCTGAGGACTGCGGGCAGTGTGGCGCTGGCTCACGGGTCCTACCTCCTCCCTGTGAGTAGTGGGGCCTCAGGAAATGGGCATGGAGTTGTCCATGGGGTCTCCATACCCATTGGGGGTGGGGGGACTAGCATTTTTGCCATCCTTCAGATGGCTCTTGGGATGTTGGGTTGCCATTTTTTTAAAGCTTACCTTGACGTTGGATCACGCCCGCACAATTACGCAACGTCTTCTCTCAAAAACAACAACAACACACTGCGCCAGAACATCCCTCTTTCCTTCAGGGACATCACGCTGGTGTGTGCACACTGGGGGACAATCCCGGAAGTGGGAAAACCCAGGATCCTCCTCCCATCCCAGAAAGCCGGTAGGTGAAGATGAGCCCTTAGTTGAATCCGTTTTAAAGTGTACAACTTCAAAACTTCTTTGAAGTGTGCCTTCATATTTGAAGTGTACCTTCTAGCTCACTCTCTTTTCTTTACAAGGGTGTTTTCAACACCTGAATTTTTAAACCATTCAGTCTGGACATACCACATACTATTGTCTGTGAACAAAGCCTGGTTCGGATACATGTAATTCACACGCACTGCATTTGTCCCTGACATTTGTTGATTGTCACAGCAAAGGCAACACTTTTCAGAAATGGTTGCCTTTACATTTTGAAAGAGAGAGAAGTTTCAGAAGGCATGAAGAGCTTCATCACACTTTGGGTTTGTCGCATGGTCGGATTTCCTCGTTTCCAGTTTTGGTGCTGTTGACTCGTATGACGTCGTCCCTGTCCTGCACTGTTCTCGCTTTCCTCCCCACTTCTAGTGCCTTATTTTGGACCGGGGAAAGTCCGTTTCATCTTGGAAGCGTGCAATAAAAACCCAAATGTAAACCAGTAAATCCACTTCTGTGTTTGGGTGCGTGTCTTGAAGGCGGGATTCAGTGACGAAAGAACAGGGCGTGCTTTTAATTGGCCAGGGCAGTTTTACAACTTATTTCTTCCTTTTCATCTTTGGACACTTTAGGAGTTGGAAGGAAGGTTTCAGTGCTCCAACTCCCTCTTTCTTTTGGCTTCCATCCTTATTTTGCTGAACGCCTGTCCTGTTGGAATTGCAGAACTTCACCTTGAAGTTGACACTGATCCACCTTAACCTTTCAAACCACTCTGATCCTTCCTCATACATCCATTTCTGTCTGCTTCCATCCCCCCTCCAGGTGCCTTATAAATCTTCCTAGTGGTTCTCTTCTGTTTTGTGTAATTATTCTTCCTCTCATATTATCCTATATTATATTATCCTATATATATTTATTATCCTATATTATATTATCACGGCTGATAATGCTGCTGACTCCCGCGGAGAAGTTGCATGGAGAAGTTCCATGGGAGACCACGGGAGACAACATTACTTGGTGTTAGTGGGCTTTTTTACTGTAAGTGCACACTAACAGGCTGTCATAATAATGCATCTACAGTCCAACGAGGAGGTGTAGGGCTTGAATTTTGTGTTCTAGTTTCTTTTATTGCCTGAAATCTTCTTAGGCAAAGCAGAAGCAGAATCGAGTCCACAGGCGGGGACCCCCGTAGACATTTCCAAGGAGATCAGATTTGCAAGACAAAAGACTATCCTTTCCAGTGAGTCATGACCAATGAATTGCTAGCCATTATTATTATTATTATTATTATTATTAATTTATTTATATCCCGCCTTTTTCCCAATAATGGGACCCAAGGTGGCTTACAAATTAAAACATGTACAGTTAAAACAGATAGCCATATACAAAAAATTAAAATATAATTAAACATCGTACAGTTTTTAAATATTTTAAACATTTAAAAACGTTTTAAATGCATGTAATTAAAAAAGTCCAGACATCTCCTTGGCAACAGATTAACATCTGAAAGAACTTACGAGTGATCTTTCGATCTGACAGGAAGTGAACACAATGTAACTATGAAGTAAAATGGAGCTATGGGGGGTGAATTTAGTATGATTGGATGTAAATGCAGTTGAAATCAATGGGATTTACTCTGAAGTAAGGGTACCAGCCATCTCTATTTTATGAACTGGAGATGCTCAGCTTCGCATGATCAAAGGAAAGGAAAACCAATCCTTCACAAATGCAAAGAGGTGGAAAAGCGCACTGATGAACTGCCAGGAAAAGGTTTAAAGAGCAGGGAAATTAAAAAAAAAATCTTTAAAAATCAAGGGATAAACCGATCTGATTCAAACCTGGCATGCCAAAAGCTCTCCTGGAGACCTATTACCATGCCAAGTTTCATCTCTTTATCTGTATAAATCACTCAGATGTAAGCATTTTGGTTAATTTGCGTTTTAAAAAATCCTAAAAATCAAGGCATGGACCTATCTGATTCAAACTTGGCATGCCTAAAGCTCTACTTAAGAGCTCTCAATATCCCAAGTTTTATTTCGTTATCTTTAAAAGTTACACAGATTTAAGCATTTTTGTACATTCTAATAGGAGCTCCAGTGAGTGAGGGGGGAAGGCTGCCACATCCATCACAATGTACATCAACCACAAGAACCAATGAACTGCAGGGGGAAGGAGAAGGGGTGCGGTGGGGCAGGTGCAATAGCAGCGGGAGAGCAAAAAGAGAGTCCACCGGTATAGCTACGACAGTGAAAGGGAGGAGCGCTTGCAATGCTTCTGAAATGGAGGTAAAAATGCAAAGGCAAACCGGAGGGGGGAGGGAAATAGGTGTAATGGAGCCCTCCGTCTATTCAAGGAGGTAGTAGTTTCACTGGCTGGTGCTCCTATAATAATTTTGAGATCCAAACTGCTCTTGAACATATTCAGAACTTGCAATCAAGTTCCGTGCATTCATCCATGTTTGATGTGAATTTTCCTTAATGATATTACAGCCAGTGCCTGCTGGAAGTGGTGACGCAAAGGGCAAGGTAATTAGAGGCAGAATCAAGGGATCATCAGAGAATTACAGAGCAAACTGAAAAATAGTTTCTTACCTTAGTCTAGAAGGATTGCATGTTATCATGTTACACATAATTGGGAAAGGAATTGAGTATAAAACTGCCAATATTATACTGCCTTTATATAAATCTGTGGCGTGACCGAACTTAGAATACTGTGTACAGTTCTGGTCACTGCATCTAAAAAGGGGTATTGTAGAGTTGGAAAAAGTGCAGAAAAGAACAACTAAAATGATCAAGGGACTGGAGCATCTCCCCTATGAGGAAAGGTTACAACAGCTGGGATTATGTAGCTTAGAGAAAACATCGAGTTAGGGGAGACATGATAGAGGTGTTCGAAATCACGCATGGTGTGGAGAAAGTGAATGGTGAGACATTTTTCTCCCTCTCCCGTACTAGAACCTGGGGTCATCTCATGAAGCTGATTGATGGGAGATTCAGAACAGCTTAACGGAAGTACTTCTTCACACAGAGTATGGTTAAACTATCGAATTTGCTACTACAAGATGTAGTGAGGGCCACCAATTTGGATGGCTTTAAAAGGGGGTTAGATAAATTCCTGGAGGAGAAGGCTATCAATGGCTATTAGTCCTGATGGCTATGTGCTATCTCCAGTATCAGAGCCAGTATGCCTATGTACACCAGTTGCTGGGGAACACAGGCAGGAGGGTGTTGTTGGACTCATGTCCTGCTTGTGGGTTTCCTGTGGGCACTTGGTTGGCCACTGTGTGTGAACAAAATGCTGGACTAGATGGACCCTTGGTCTAATCCAACATGGCTTTTATGTTCTATCCCTCCTTGTTTCTCAAAAGTCTAGATTGAAGAGCTGGCTAATGCCTGGCTACTAGGGGTGTGCATCGGATCGGATCCGATCCACGATCCGAATCCGATCCGACCCAAAATCGGGAAAATCCGATCCGATCCGATCCGACCAACCTCCGATCCGATCCGATCCGACGAGGTCCGATCCGGATCGGACGCCATTTTGAATGCTTTTTCCCATAGCCAAGTATTGTTTTACAAAAACGCCTATAACTTTTTCATTTTTAAAGATAAAAGGATGAAACATGGGCACATTGTAGACTGGTTAGGGATAGTTATCTGTGAGAAATTTCAGAAAGATTGGTGTATGCGTTTTGTGGCAATTAATTTTTTAATAAATACCCAGGAATGCTTATAACTTTGTCATTTTTAAAGTTACAAACATGAAACTTTGCCACATTGTAGGAGGTACCTTGGGACCTATGTGTGTGAAATTTCAGAAACATAGGTGCTTGCCTTGTGTGGCAATTAATTTTAGAAAAATGGGTAGTAGTGGGGTAAATACAGTTACGCCTCCCATTTTTTTATTTTTAAAGATACAAACAGGAAACCTGGGCACGTTACAGGTACCACTTGCCTTGATATGTGAGTGAAATTTCAGAAACATTGGAGCTTGCCTTGTGTGGCAATTAAGTTTTGAAACAATGAGGAAAGAAACACCTATAACTTTGTCATTTTAAAAGTTACACACATGAAACTTTGCCACATTGTAGGTGGTACCTTGGGACCTATGTGTGTGAAATTTCAGAAACGTAGGTGCTTGCCTTGTGTGGCAATTAATTTTAGAAAAATGGGTAGTAGTGGGGTAAATACAGTTATGCCTCCCATTTTTTTAGTTTTGAAGATACAAACAGGAAACATGGGCACATTACAGGGAACACTTCACTTGATATGTGTGTAAAATTTCAGAAACATTGGAGCTTGCCTTGTGTGGCAATTAATTTTTGAAACAATGAGGAAAGAAACGCCTATAACCTTTTTATTTTAAAAGTTAGAAGTCTGAACATTGCTCACTTTGTAGATGGGTTAGGGGTAGATATGTGTCAGAAATTTCAGAATGATAGGTCCAGGCATTTGATGGCTATGGAATTTTTAGATAAAATGTTTCAAAAAATTTTCCACAGAGGCCCGGTCTTCCCCTCTTCCCCCTCCCGCTTCCCGCGAAGAAAAGGAAACACTCTCTCGTCTCGAACCGTTTGATCCTGTTGCTAGTATCCATTACAGGGCTCGTGTCTGCTCTCACTTTTTACTCAAGCAGAACGGCTGAGCCTAGCTGAGTTTTGCAGCCATGCGTGCAAGGAAGGATCTCTCTCATCTCGATCCCTTTGATCCTGTTGCTAGTATCCATTACAGGGCTCGTGTCTGCTTTCACTTTTTACTCAAGCAGAACGGCTGAACCTAGCTCAGTTTTGCAGCCATGCGTGCAAGGAAGGATCACTCTCTCTCGATCTCTTTGATCCTTTGTTCCTCCCCTTCTCCTCCCCCTCGCCGGCGTTGTGTGTGCGCCCCGCCGGTGCCCTCGCGTGCGGGCCGGTTCCTGGGCAGCAGAGGCTCTGCCTGGCTGCTGTGAGGCTCCTGAAGGGCTTGCCTAATGCGGGCTGTTGTGCTCCGCTGGGCCGCGGGGGTAGGTTGATGATGAAGAGGATGATGGGGAGGGCGTTCAATGGCCCCTCCGCTCACCAACTGACAGCGCGTGCTCCGCTCCAGACACCCGGCCTCGGCAGCCAGGAGGATACGCTGCCAAGCCCGCCGCCGCCGCCCGCGCGCGCACACACACCACCCGTCCATTATCATTTGGGCAGCTCTAATTAAGGAGCGCTCAAAAAATGGCAACCCCCCCTCTCCTTTTTTCTTAATTCCTTGCAGCTCCCACGATTTAACCCTTTCCTATCAGCTACAATTAATTAATAGTAGGATGACCAGTACCAGGAGACTGGTGTGTACAAATGTTTTTTTTTTTTAGGCTTGAGATCATAAAGAGGCAAATATTCTACCTACCGTATTGGAAGCAGTATGTATTATTACTTTTTTAAAAAATGTAATTAGTAGGATGACCATATGAAAAGGAATACAGGGCTTTAACAGTGGAATAGAAAAGGGAATTTCAGCAGGTGTCATTTGTATCCATGCGGCACCTGGTGAAATTCCCTCTTCATCACAAAAGTTAAAATTGCAGGAGCTCTGCTCTCTTTTGTATCTGGTCACTCTAGTATAGCTCCTGCAGCTTTAACTGTCATATGGTCACCCTTGTTTCCCAACATACTGCTTCCAATACTGTAGGTAGAATATTTGCCTCTTTATGATCTCAAGCCTCCCCAAAAAAAACATTTGTACACACCAGTCTCCTGGTACTGGTCATCCTACTATTAATTAATTGTAGCTGATAGGAAAGGGTTAAATCGTGGGAGCTGCAAGGAATTAAGAAAAAAGGAGAGGGGGGTTTGCCATTTTTTGAGCGCTCCTTAATTAGGGCTGCCCAAATGATAATGGACGGGTGGTGTGTGTGCGCGCGCGGGCGGCGGCGGCGGGCTTGGCAGCGTATCCTCCTGGCTGCCGAGGCCGGGTGTCTGGAGCGGAGCACGCGCTGTCCAATGAATCCCTCATTGTTTCAAAAATTAATTGCCACACCAGGCAAGCACCAATGTTTCTGAAATTTTACACACATATCAAGTGAAGTGTTCCCTGTAATGTGCCCAAGTTTCCTGTTTGTATCTTCAAAACTAAAAAAATGGGAGGCATAACTGTATTTACCCCACTACTACCCATTTTTCTAAAATTAATTGCCACACAAGGCAAGCACCTATGTTTCTGAAATTTCACACACATAGGTCCCAAGGTACCACCTACAATGTGGCAAAGTTTCATGTGTGTAACTTTAAAAATGACAAAGTTATAGGTGTTTCTTTCCTCATTGTTTCAAAACTTAATTGCCACACAAGGCAAGCTCTAATGTTTCTGAAATTTCACTCACATATCAAGGCAAGTGGTACCTGTAACGTGCCCAGGTTTCCTGTTTGTATCTTTAAAAATAAAAAAATGGGAGGCGTAACTGTATTTACCCCACTACTACCCATTTTTCTAAAATTAATTGCCACACAAGGCAAGCACCTATGTTTCTGAAATTTCACACACATAGGTCCCAAGGTACCTCCTACAATGTGGCAAAGTTTCATGTTTGTAACTTTAAAAATGACAAAGTTATAAGCATTCCTGGGTATTTATTAAAAAATTAATTGCCACAAAACGCATACACCAATCTTTCTGAAATTTCTCACAGATAACTATCCCTAACCAGTCTACAATGTGCCCAAGTTTCATCCTTCTATCTTTAAAAATGAAAAAGTTATAGGCGTTTTTGTAAAACAATACTTGGCTATGAGAAAAAGCATTCAAAATGGCGTCCGATCCGGATCGGACATCTGGTCCGATCCGATCCGACCAGCCTCCGATCCGATTCCGATCCGACCCCCCAGGTCCGATTCCGATCCGCTATCCGATCCGATCCGGGGGGTCAGTGCACATCCCTACTGGCTACCACCCTGTCACTCATTTTGCTCCCAGCTTGCTGCAAACTTCAGAAATAAAGAGATGCTGACTAGGGAGGAAAGGCTGTTCAGACTGGAGCTTCTTCTGAACCACCATGATGCTCAGAAAAAAAAAGTGCTCTGCTGAGTGTGCTTGTGAACGAGGAAGAAAGGGAGGAGAACAGCAGCCAGCTACCCTTTTCTGATTGGCTGTGAGCAGTCTGTAAGCAGTGCCCATTTTCCCCACTTAAATAGTTTCCTGTGCAGGAGAATTTAGCAAACTGCCTGATATTCCAGAGTGATTTAGAATAAGCAGAGGAGGAGAAAAAAGCATGCTGAACTCTGCTCGCTCTGGGAGATGATCACCGAAGATTTGAGAGGCTGGAGTATATACAGACACTCACCCAATGGGCACAAAGGACAAAGAGGAGAGCTGTTAGTCAGTTGGCGTGGGAGGTGTCTGGCTGGACAGGGGCCCCCTCCTTTGCCCTAATGAATGGATTACCTCTGATGCAATAGCTTTCTGTGTGAGTTTATGTAGAGGGTAATGGGCTACATCCAAAGTATTGAGAAATTCTACTGGGTGTTTTATTCATTCACCAACATAATCTATAGTGATTTGGTCTCCATTGTTGTAATAGATTTGTTCCTCCATTTTTAAAACGAAATTGTTGTTAATGTTGTCACAGTGCGCATACTTATGAGGCAGGATTACCAGATGTGGCGTATAGATTCTTCAGAGAATTCTGTTTCGTGCACTGCAATTGTTATATGTTAAACACATATCAGGAACTCTTACTGCACTAAGTAGATCTGTTTATAGACGCTGTTCTATTGGCAAGGGTGTCTTTTGCCAATCTTGAATATGCTCTCCAATTTGAAAGCTGAAGCACACTCCAAGCAAACAGTGATACATTTTCTAGGCACTGTTGAGAGGCAATGATGAGATTGGGGTTTCTGTAAACATAAGACAAAATGTAAATGGGTTACCTCCAGTTCTATCTCCTTATAACAACATTGATGCCCTTTCAGTACAAGCTACGGTAATGCATCTTCCTTGTTCCAAAAGTATATTTATTAAAATTGATTGACAAACACACATATACAAATCCGCTGCATCCAAAAATATGAACTCAACAACTTAAGAAAAGCCATTCTGGATCAGACCAAAGGCTTATGTATTCCAGCATTGTTTGCACATTGGTGAAGCAGATGCTCTAGGAAACCTGCAAGCAGGACATGAGTGCAAAAATCCTCCTGCTTATGTTCCCCATCAGCTAGAGAGTATTTTGCTCTGCAATGATGGCAGTCAACTGCATGAAATATTTCCATTACCATTTGCACCTGTGCTTTCATAGGCTGTCCAATGCATAGTTTGGATTCTTGGAGCTATTTCCTCTTCTGTTAATCCAATTAAATTTTGTGGGCTGCAGAACCCCACAGACTCATTTGTGAAACCATGTGTTTCCAAAATATCACTTAGCTTTTGAGATTGTGGTCAAAACAGAAACTTTTTTGGGTGGGTGGGTGGAGTCCTCATATATTTCATTTTAAAACATTTCCCGCACAGGTCATTTGCAATATATAGTTACTTAGATGTTCAGATGCATGCAAATAGATGCCATAATTGGAAAGATTCTGAAAGATGCTATTTGTTCCTTCTTTCATGGCTTTTTCCCATTTAGGCCCATGCCCAAAACTTCTTTTTATAGCGATGTCTTTAAATGTCCCAGATAGTTGGCCCTTGCAGTTCTTGGCCTTCAAATGTTTTTGCTTTTGAAACATGCAGTAAAATACGTTTGAAGTAAAACTACTCAGTATCTGTTGGAGATATAGTGTACAACCTTCCAATTATTTTGATCTGCTTTTGACCCATCTTTTCTCATTCTTGTAGCTGTACCATTCCAAGTGTAATGATTAGATATTTCTGGGTACAGATAACCTCTTAGAATGTCATAGCATCTTCTACCTCAAATTCCTCTGTCCTTCCTTGCCTGACTTACTGCTTTTTCTTGATTACTTTTGAGCTAGGTGGTTTATATAGGCTGACCATATGAAAATGAGGACAGGGCTCATGTAACTTTAACAGTTGTAGTAGGGTGACCAGATAAAATCCAGGTCAGGGCTCATGTAACTTTAACAGTTGTAGAGAAAGGGGAATTTCAGCCAGTGTCATTTGTCTGCAATTAGTTCCTGGTGAAATTCCCTCTTCATCACAATTGTTAAAGTTGCAGAGGCCCTGCCTTCTTTTGTATATGGTTACTCTAGTATAGTGCATAAAACACAACTTTAATCTACAGGATCAGTCAACAGTTCACACAGCAGCCTCATGAACTTTTCCTGTGCTCCAACAAACCCATGTGACTTTAAGGCATGTCGACAAATTACCAGTTTCTATAAAAGGATCTACTAGTGTTACAAATAAGGGGAAATCTCTGCACTGCAAACTGTCACAACACATGATGTTTGTATGATTTCTAAAGCCCAGGTCCTCAGTACCTTCTCAGAAAACAATTTGCTATTCCACTGGAACATATGTAGGGAGTCTAACTACTGTATATGGATTGTCATGTGATGGATATTCGGATATTATTGCTGTTAAGATAACAAATTAAAATGATTCTGTTTCAGAAGAGCTTTGGTGAGCCAATTGATTACTGTCGCTGATGTGTTATCCTGATGTTGCTGGCTGTTGTATTGTATTTCTGTTTTTGTTTTAATTTTGCGATAGCTTATGATAATTCAAAATAAAAACAAAACTTATCTAAAAGATAGCTGGAAGAGGCTGCTCTTCAGAATACGAGTTTGTTAGGATAAACTTGTTTCTTGTACCTGAAAACAATATTCTCTATGTCCATATAGAGCTTTTAAATTGGCTTCCACAAAAAGTGCACTGTTATCACTATCTTTGCTTTATTGCTCCTGCCTTTTGGGGGATACATGAACAACTTTGCTTATACCTTGCTGACTTGTGGATTTTCCCTTGCTTTTAATAGTATACATAATACTTGCTCCGGCTTTCTCTCACCTTACCTTCTACATTATAGTTAGTATAGTTTCAAACATTTACATAGTATTTTTACTCATAGATCCCCACCACCACACATACACACACACAAATACACAGAGATTTCTTTATGTCACTCATTTTTGGACTCAAATTGACCAACTTTTAACTTCCTTTTTCACTGGCTTTGCTATGTATGTTCATAGTATTTTAATGGATATATGAATGCTAGGGTGACCAGATTTTGGAAACCAAAATCCCGGTCCCCCCCGCCACCCCCCCAACCAAAACAACCCCTCCACCAAGCCACCCCCCCCAAAAAAAACCCAGCCTGGACCTACCGGGTTCTCTTCCTCCACTGCCTGCGCCGGGTCCTCCGCTGCTGCCCCCAGGTCTCCCGCTGCTGCCGGGTCTTCCTCCACCACCGCCAGGTCCTTCGCCGCTGCTGCCGGGCTCGTAAGGCCAGAGGCCGCGCGGTAGAGGCGGGAGAGGGCCGGATCCGGAAGTGATGTAATCGGCCCTCTCCCGCCTCTTCCGTGCGGCCTCTGGCCTCATGAGCCCAGCAGCGGCGGAGAAGGACCTGGCGGTGGTGGAGGACCCAGCGGCGGCAGACCCAGCGGCGATGGCGGCGAAGGAGCCCAGGAAGCGGCTGCCCCAGCAGGTAAGTGCCCCCCCTCGCGCCTCGCTCTCTGGAGGGAAGCGGATGCTCCAGCAGGTAAGGAGCATGAGGCGCGAGGGGGGGCACTTACCTGCTGGGGCGGCCGCTTCCCAGGCTCCTCCACCGCCACTGCCGCTGGGTCTACCGCCGCTCATCGCCACTTGCTGCCACCGCCGCGTGACCCCCCGCCACCCCGGTTTTCCCCCACTGCCCCCCGGTTGGCCCGGATCGGCCTAGGTTTCCCGGTTAGGACTGGGAAACCCCGGGCGATCTGGACACCCTATGAATGCTTTATTTTATACAACTAATGAATGGGCTTGACTTTGCACAGGTTGGATGGTACTGAAGGTCCTGTAGTATACATGCCAATTTCAGGTGTTTAGTTTCATGGCCTTGGTGCCTATGGCACAGGTAGACACACACACACACACACACACATCCTCTTTTATTATTATAGATCATATTACCTTTCCGACTTGGTATTTGTTCTGTTTCTTTGTGGTTGGAATTGCTGCCAACTCCCTTCCTCACCATATTATGGAATTCTTGCTTAATCACTCCAGAGTTGGGTCTTTCATTTCTTCTTATGTTCCTCTTGTTTATTTACTGACTATTTAGAATTGTTATTCTGCTTGGATGTCCTTATTTGTAATTTCTAACTCCTAGTTACTTCCCATTCCTCATCTTTCCCCCATTAATTGTAGTACCTTACTTCTTTAGTTTTAAAAAATTTGCTCCCTGTATTTTTCTGTTTGTATGATTGGTCCTTCCCCCACCATGGACTGCTGCCTGTCTTATATCACTATGCTATATTTTCCCCCTCATTCTCAGAAACTGGTCTCTGGTTCAGTCTGTAATCATCTTTTCTCACGAAGTCTGCAGCGGTTGTGAAAGGTTAGTTGCACTTTTTCAAATTTATAGGCCTATCGAACCAACTGTCGCTTCCCCAACATTCTAATCTTTGCCCAAACTTTCCTGCCACCAGTTTTCTTTCTGCTCATGTTCTCATATTTAACTTTCCCATATCCAACACTGATAACGTTATTTATCCCTCTGGGTGTGTTCAGGAATACAGACATGCACACTTCTAGTGTCCTGATAATTTGTCTAGTTTCCATTTTAAAGAATTCTGCAAACTCTGTAGGCATTATTCTCAAGTGACAGTCTGACTCTCATGGACTATAACTCTGGACTATATATTCTGGACTATATATTGATAGACATGAGACAGGACAGAGACTGATTTTTGAACATTGAATGGGGTTGAAACAAATCATTCTGCAACATGAATTAAGAGTAGGACCAGCAGGGCATACATTCACTTCATCATGATAATGGTCCCTAAAACTGTGACCACAAATATCAAAGCGCAATTGAACACACGACCTGTAGTGCAGATAGGATGGGATGACATGAAGAAACAACATGATTATTATTGTGAAAACACTAATTTCATCACATTCTTCACCCATCATCTACCTGTGGCAGCAGTTTTGCGATAGCACCATCTCAAACCCCTCTGAACCGCCAACATTATAGAGCTAAGGCCAAAGCAGATGGATTTTTTAGATCTGGATCAGGGGGCCCTACATCTACTCTAGGGCAAACATTAAAAAAGACATAGCTGCTAGGCACATATTTAAATAATATCTGTTTTTGGCCCTAGGAGAGTGGGGTTTCTTCTCATAGAATCATAGAATAGTAGTAGAGTTGGAATGGGCCTATAAGGCCATCGAGTCCAACCCCCTGCTCAATGCAGGAATCTACCTTAAAGCATCCCTGACAGATGGTTGTCCAGCTGCTTCTTGAATGCCTCTAATGTGGGAGAGCCCACCACCTCCCTAGATAATTGGTTCCATTGTCATATTGCTCTAACAGTCAGGAAGTTTTTCCTGATGTTCAGCCGGAGACACAATAGGCAAGTGTGGCTGGAGGTGATGATGTTCCAGCAGCAGGGATGCAGAACCTTTGCTTACTGCAGGGATGAATAGTCCTTTGAGGGTAGTCTGATGGTTGGATGCCGGCAGTAGGTGGGGCCAAAGCTGACTGTGCGTGGCATTTGCAACATTGCAGGATTTTATACCTTGCTTGTTCTCTGTACCACCACATCTATTTCTGTTTGTTTCTCCTTCTGCCACCCTGTCTCTGCAGGATGCATGAAATTAGCCTAGTCTCATAGAATCATAGAATACTAGAGTTGGAAAGGGCCTATAAATCCAACCCCCTGCTTAATGCAGGAATCCATCTTAAAGCATCCCTGACAGATGGTTGTCCAGCTGCTTCTTGAATGCCTCTAGTGTGGGAGAGCCCATGACCTCCCTAGGTAATTGGTTCCATTGTCGTACTGCTCTAACAGGATTTTTTTCCCTGATGTCCAGCCAGAATCTGGCTTCCTGTAACTTGTGCCCATTATTCCATGTCCTGCACTTTGGGATGATCGAGAAGAGATCCTGTCCCTCCTCTGTGTGACAACCTTTCATGTATTTGAAGAGTGCTATCATGTCTCCCCTCAATCTTCTCTTCTCCAGGCTAAACGTGCCCAGTTTTTTAAGTCTCTCCTCATAGGTAGTATGACTATATGTCAGGAAAAACCAGGACATGTCAGGATTTTTGGCAGAACTGGATGCAATACTCAAGATGAGGTCTAACCAGTGCCAGCAATTGTGAAGATTTTGATAGTGTTAATGAATATGGTTGTGGGAACTGATGGAATACTGTGGTACAAAGATATTATTATTATTATTATTATTATTATTATTATTATTAGTATCCCATCCTGCCTGTCAAGTTTGGGGTGACCATATGAAAAGGAGGACAGGGCTCCTGTATCTTTAACAGTTGTATTTAAAAAGGGAATTTCAGCAGGAATCATTTATATGCATGCAACATTTGATGAAATTCCCTCTTCATCACAACAGTTAAAGCTGCAGGAGCCCTTCCTTCTCTTGTATCTGGTTACTCTAGTATAGCTCCTGCAGCTTTAACTGTTGTGGTAAAGAGGGAATTTCATCAAGTGCTGCATGCATATAAATGATACCTGCTGAAATTCCCTTTTTCAGTACAACTGTTAAAGATACAGGAGCCCTGTCCTCCTTTTCATATGGTCACCCAACCATTGCTCATAACAGAAATTTTGCATCCTTTTTTTTTACAACCTTGTTGGATAGGTTAGATTGAAAGATAATGCCTTGCTCTTCCTGGGGTACCTTGGTTATATATGAGCATTTTGACAGGAGACTTTCATTGCACACTGGTCACTCACGAAGTTTGCGGGTTCTTTACACAATGTCATCAACCTCCAGGGCTTCACCCACAGTTTTTTTTAATCTCACTTTTAAGAAGATCAGAGATAATGCAGTATTTAAGTGTAAATTGCTTTAATGGCAGTGTGAAGTTGCACAGTTCCACTATAACCACAGTGAAGAAGGGAGGATAATCTGGACTAGTCCCCCCCCCCCTCTCTCCTCTGCCTAAACTATCTTGCAGGGTTTTTCTATAATGGAAAGAGAAGCTATCCTGGGCTCTTTGGAAGAATGGCAGGAGAAACATGTAATATGGAATTGATGTTACATATTCTGGGTGGTCCTCTGACTGGGTAAATTGGGGTACCCTCTCTGCTACCTCAGTGGATTGAGCAGGGTGAGAGAAAAAAGAAAAAGCATAACACATTCTGACAAGGCATCCCCCCTCTCAGCAGTTTCTCCCCCCCATCCCACTCCCCTCAATTCCTAGACCAAGCAGAGAGAGGCAGCAAATTCTGAGGAAGAAAAACAGCCTGTGTCAGCCTGCGTACGGAGCTGATGTTAATCCTGCAAAGAATCCGGAAGCAGAGGCCCCGGTAAATGGCGGGATAAAAAGACTGCAGTGGTGAGAAGCCCTATATCATCCTGCCAAGTGTGTAAGGGGATTTTTTTTTTTAACCCCACATCAAGTGCAGGTAGCTGGCAACAGAGATGGTGAAATAATTATCTATATGCATCTTCGATCTATTCAACATGAAGAGGTGAATTCATACCTCAAAAGTGATAATTTTGACCTCCACCTATGTACTGTGATGTCATTCTGACTGATCAAAACCAATATTATGAAGTCTGTGGTGAGGTGCTTTGTGGCACAAGACTAGGTCTGACAGCAGGAGGAGGATATTTCCATGGGAACAGGGAAAAGCGAGGACCCATCATGACATAGAGGAGTGGGTGGTGCAAAGTAGAGAGCTGATAACACAGATGGGAGCCGGTAGTTATTCAAAAGAGAAGCAATAGCTCAGGTAATGAGGCAGCGGCTTCGCTTCCACCAGGGCAGTGGCTGGTCCTGATGCTTACACCATGTACCACATGAACTGCCACAAGCAAGAGGTTGGTGCAACATGTTACGTTGGGCTGCTTTCCTTGAAAGAAGCTCATGTGCTCAGGTCTGTGATTGGTATTTGGACTCCTTACTTTGATATGAGATTGTTTCTTTACCTCAAACTCTTTTGTCTCTATTTTGGTGGCTGTTACAGATAATGGGAAACATGTACAGTGGCTCCGTGGGACTGACGGCGAAGTCTGGGTTTGGATTATGGGAGAAGCTGATGGGGACAAGCCATATGAGCAGATTTCAGAGGAACTTATTGCAGAAAGAGCCAGACAACAAGCCCAGAAAGAAGCAGAAGAATTATGGTGAGTGTGAAGGTTTGAGGCCTATAGAGGAAAAGTAAAAAAGTCAGGCCTATGAAGCCTGGGGGTTTCTGTTGGGAGGGTTATCCCTGAGAGGAGTAGCTTCATTTCCCAGTTAAGTTTCATTTCTCCAATTAAATTTCATTTCTTCAAAGTTCAAACATTACTTTCTGTTTTGGGGGATGAGGGTATAAAAAGAGAGGAGAAAGAGCATGAGGAGAGAGCAGGAAAAGATGAGAGCATGAAGAAGCAGCAGCTGGAAAAGCCTAAATGCAGCTAGGGTAAAAGAACTTGCATTTTGCAAGTTTTAATGCCTTTGTATCACTCAGCTGTATTGAATGAATATGTTTAATTGTAATCTGCTCATTTTAAGCTATTAGTAAACTGTTGTGTTAAATCTAAAGTGTCTGGTGTGTGCCAGTAACCCTGCGTCTACAGCCTAAACCTCACGTTACTGGGAAGAAGAAGGAAAAAAAAAAGGAAGGTGGGACTCTTAAGGAGGAAAAAGGTACCTAAAGAGTTGTTCAAGGGGTTCAGGACATAAAAGGAACCCTGACAATTGACCATTTGCAAAAAACAAATTCTAGAAATTACTGATATAGGTGGCGTGTTGGATGAGGATTCTCAAAGTTCATTAACCTTTTCTGTTAAAAATATAGGGCAATGCTCTCCTTTCAAAGCAACTTTCAATTTTAATACCAAAATATGTAGTATATTTCCACTTTTTTATTTATCTCTTTTTATGAAATAACCCATTTTTCTTAGGTCAGAAATTATAGAATTTGCCAAAACAAAACCATTTTAAAAAAATAAAAACAAGTATGACTATTCAATTTGTATTTGAAATGGGGGAAACAAACACGTAAGAATATTATGTCTCTTACTTAATCAGGAAATCTCCCCAGTTCCAGTGCACAGTCTCTGATCGGTATAGGTGGCTGGAAGTAAACAGTAGGGATGTGTATCGTATCGGTCCAATGTCCGATAATGAACCGATAAGGTCATTATCGGACATCTGATTACCGATAACGATAATTTCCTCAGGTGGCTCTATCTGATCGGATCCGATATCCATATGTCCGATAACTATCGGACATATCGGATATTCAGACCGCCATTTCTGGTGTTTTCTCCATAGGCCTGCAATGGGGGAAAGAAAGCTTTTCCCCAATGCAAGTCTATGGGGAAAAACACCGGGCCGGCACTCCCTCCCTCCCCTCACTCGTGCTCCCTCCCCCTACTCGTGCTCCTTACCTGCCACCCCCACCACCCCGTACTACTTCCGGCCTGTTCCTCTGTACAGAGAAGCGCTGAGTGATGATGACATAACTCGGCGCTTCTCTGTACAGAGGAACAGGCTGAAAAGCCTGTTTAGCAGTAGTACAGGGCGGCAGCAGCGGCGGGGAAGGATGCAGGTAAGGAGCACTAGAGGGGGAGGGAAGGGAAGGTAGAGAGGGATTCCTAGGGGTTCCCCTTACCTGCAGCCTTAACTGCCACCACCCTGTACTACTGCTAGACAGGCTTTCTGGTCTGTTCCTCTGTACAGAGAAGCACAGAGTGATGACGACATCACTTGGCGCTTCTCTGTACAGAGGAACAGGCCGAAAAGTGAGGGTGGTGGCGGCGGCGGTGGAAGTGGCAGGTAAGGAGCGCGAGTGGGGGAGGGAGGGTGAGTGGGGGGAGGGAGGGAGTGCCGGCCCAGTGTTTTTCCCCATAGGCTTGCATTGGGGGAAAGCTTTCTTTCCCCTAATGCAAGCGTATGGGAAAACACCTGAAATGGTGGTCCATAATCAGATTGGAACTTCCGATATTTATTGGATATCGGATCCGATCAAATCCGGGTACCCCCTGATATGATCAGATCCGATATTTTTAATATCGGAAATTCTGATCTGGTTACAATTCCGATATTTCTGGCCATGCACATCCCTAGTAAACAGTCCACAAAAGCTTATGCTATAATAAATCTGTGAGTCTTTAGGTTGCCATAAACTTCTTTATTGTTTTTCCATTCTCTCTCTCTTTTTTTTAAAGGAAGCAAAAAGAAGCTGAAATTACAAAGAAGTTCCGGGATGCTATGGCTAAGGAGAAAGCTCGAATAGTGGCAGAGAAGTGGAAAACAGAGACAGATGATCGCAAAGCAGCCAAATTGATGGAGGAGAAATTCCAAGAGGAATTACAGGTTTGCCAATTCCTTTTAACTTATCCATTTGCATTCTACTGTTGAGCTGCTAGAGAACAGAGTAGCTGCCTGCCCCTGGGATGACAGGATGCAATTATATGCTGTCCATTCCTTGAATATTTAACTGGAAAATGATGGCTGGTGCCATGTAGAAAAAAATGGCCAAAAGGAAAATTGTTAAGCTAGAAGCTGCTTTTCAAAGGAAGTGTTCTGTTTGGCCTCTGTCATGGCAAAGATTTAGAGTTGTTAGGCACAAGTGATGTCTGGGTTCTACTATTCATCTGAGGTTCACCAAGGTTTTGAGCTAGTCAGGTTTCTCAGGAAGGCAGGAATGGGAGCAGAACAGCACAACAGAAAGCATCCAGTGGCGCTGAGGCTGGAAACCAGACATACTTGTCTATATTCTATTCTAACAAGCAGCAGGTGGAGAGTGAGCCTTAAGTTGGGGATTTCACTTTCTTTAAGCTGGTTGGCCCTGTCTCCACATTGGCAGAGGCCTTTTCTCTTAAAGGGGCCTGTTTTAGCAACCTCATGCTCATTAGTGTCTTTATGGCTGGAATCCTCAGAGTCTGCAGATGGCAATGTGAACTCCTCTGGACATAGGGGACCGGTCTCTGGGTTTGGGGAGATGGAAGCTTTCTGATGCATTTTTGTAACTGAGTCCTCTCCCTGAACTATTAACTCGGGAGCCTCTTCTGAGGAGGAGGAGAGGTCAGGTCCTGATCCATGCCAGGAAGGAAGGCAAGTTTAAAAATGTGGACTGAAGCTCAATCCCAATTTGCACACAGGTCCAGGAGGTGTGATCAAGCACAGTTCATTCCAAAATGCAGAGCACGGAAATCCCTCCCACCCCCAACTGTTAGGTCCTAATTCTAAGTAGTTCCTATTGAATCTCAAATATGTGGAACAATTATACTTGTGAGCATTATCTGGTTGGCTGCATTTGAGGCCATGTCTACACTGGCCTTTTTCCCTGGGGTTGTCCTTGGCTTGTCCCTGTGCGTCCAAATGACCCACAGGGGATCCCAGGAGCAGGCAGGAACAACTCCTCCATTTTTCCGGGATAACTGAGAGCTCGGTTATTCTGATTTTACCTGTAGTCCCGGGATGATACCAAGGACTGCAGGCGGTGTGGGCACATATCCCAGCTTCTTTCCTCCTCCCATGAGTAGCGGGGGTTAGCAAGAGGGAAGGAGCTGGGCCAGGGGGAGTCCAAGGGCATTGGGGGTGGGGGGGAGCGGGGTCGGGCCTTTTTTTGTTTTTCAACTCACATTGTTCGTTGGAGCACAAATGACGTCCCTGTTTGTTTCCGGGACATCGCGCTTCCTGTTTAGACCCTGGAAGAGGATCATGGAAGCAGATAAGTCCGCAATCTCCCTCCCTCCATCTCTCTCTCTCTCTACACCTTTAGGTGTAGAAAGGGCCTGAATGCCTTTGTCTTCTGTTTCAGGATGCTTTCTACAGCTTTCTTTGAAAATGTGGATTTGGAATTTCCTTCAGTTGCAGCAAAGTTGCAGCTTTGGGGTGAAGGTAGAAGGAGAGGATCTTGCAGTGTGGTTGGGAAGTGGTTGCAAAAAGAATGTGGAAAATGGTAGAGCTGCCAGAGTGAATCCAGGTGCTGGAGATTTTCCCCAGTGTACTTTTAAATCTGCCACTCCATCAGGAAATTATGTGCTTCTCTCACGTACCTGTGGTGTGGCATATCTGAAGCCTCACTTGCTATTGCAGGCATAGGAGCAGGTGTGGCTGAAAAAAAACGGGAGTGGGAGGGGAACAAACAGAAGCTGCAGCTGCCTCCTCTCCTAATTAAGTGACAAATGTAAAAGTAGAAGGGGGATCTCTAGGTTGTCACCTAACAGCCTTCTCTGTTTGTTAGAAAGCGCTGCTAGTCTCCTGTTTCCTAAGATTCAACCAATAGAAACCTAAGTCTGGCTGGATGACATATGTGGAACAACAGTGTCTTTATCTGTTCCTTTTTGCATGACTGGCCTGTTCAGTGAATCTGCAATTATTCTTCCTCTGCTTAATGAAATAAGGTGCTCTGTACCTTTTTTTTAAAGAGGAGAAAAGAGCACCATTATACTTATTCAGTGCAAGAGGCTATTTACCTTTGACCCTTTGTACCCTTAAGGGTACAATGGGTCAAAAGTTGCATAGAAAAGGGAATTTCAGCAGGTGTCATTTGTATGCATGCAGCCCCTGGTGAAATTCCCTCTTCAACATAATAGTTAAAGCTGCAGGAGCCCTGCCCTCTTGGCCAGATACAAAAGAAGGCAGGGCTCCTGCAGCTTGAACTGTTGTGTTGAAGAGGGAATTTCACTAGGTGCTACATGCATACCAGTGACACCTGCTGAAATTCCCTTTTCTATACAACTGTTAAAGGTCTCCTCTACAAGTTTTTGCTTTGATGCCCGTTGCCCGATTATGTGCATATGCAGATAAGCGCATTTACTCCTAATATCTATTCATGAGAGGCAGTGAAGCGCATAACGGGCTGTATGAAACACGCTTTAAAGTCTTTTACATGCGGAGAATCACATGTTTACATAGTCATAAGGCGCTTTAACTCCCGTGGTAAATTTTAAGTTGCTATTTAACTCGCATTCGATAATGCGAATAAGCGGAGAGAAAAAGTGCCACAACCCCCGATTTGCGCTCCGCTCTTGTAGAGGTAAAATCTGTAATGCACCTTGAAAGAGCTTTAAATCGCTCTTGTAGAGGCACAAAAAGATACAGGAGCGCTTTCCTCCTTTTCATATGATCACCCTACTTAAGGGCAGCTGCTCTTTCTGTACACTAGAATCAAACTGCACTCACCACAAGCACACTTGGTAGAAACTAGTGTCCCTTATGGATAAGCTGTAAGAGGTTCAGCAGGAAACCACACGACAATTTCCTTGCCTCCAAACGTGGAGGGGTCAAAGGCTACCATCCACAAACATCACTATAACTTCTGACGTCAAAGGAGTTCTTTCAGGTTTACTCTAGGGCCAGTGGCCTTACAAATATTTTGCAATCCTCATTTACAAATGTCCAGTTACAGCTTCTCCCTTTGGGTGGGGAGGATAGGGTTGCTTCTTCTCTTCCTGATTAAAACAAAAAGGACTGTAGTAAGGGTTAGCTTTCTGTACAAAACGTCTTGGATTTTGTCCATCATAGGATAGTAGAGTTGGAAGGGGCCTATAAGGCCATTGAGTCCAACCCCCTGCTCAATGTTCCTTTAGGTTTGCCACCCTTTTCTGGGTATGCTTTAACATGACGTATAGAAATTTGGAGAGAGGTGGTGGCGATGACAGTGATGATGTACAGCATTTTTCTGCTGTTTGGCAGAAAAAGCCTCCCTGAGAGGCCTGCCCTCAGCCTTACAATCTAAAAGGCACGATACAAAAAGAAAAAAAAAAGGATTGGGAGGAAGGGGGGGGGGAATCAAAACTCACACACCAGTTTTTCATTTTGAATATCTTATGGGTGTTCTTTCTGGCAGGGAAGAGTGAAACTAGCTGACAAAAATGGTAAAATAGATTATATCAATAAGATGAAATGGGCCAACTTTATTAAAGACAAATCACTTTGGCAGGCTGGCCTAGATTGAGATACGTGGCTCAATTCGGACAACACAATAAACAACTGGTGTGGGGAAAACAATCATCAGTTGTTTTGACTATTGTGTCATCCGAATGCTGCCATAGTCAACTCAGCGCTGATCCTCATCCACACCACGGTTGATTATTTATTACCATGTTGTGTGGGGAGTATCCCCTAGGGTTAGGGTTAGGGTTAGTCAACCCACCATTCACTATCGTGTTGTCCGAATTGAGCCAATGTCTTTGGCCCCAAACCTTCCATGCATGTACTTATTGCACTGCAGTCAGTAACTTGCAGTAGGAACATTACCTAATGACTGTGTGCAAAGAATTTATTGGCTGAACCTTGAATCCGACTTTACCAGGAGGCCATGGCATTACTGCTCGTATTGTGACCCTGCTAGTAAATAAATAAATGGTGCATGCATATCCCCCCCCCCCCCGCCCACATGTCAGTATAAAATACAGGTTGATGGCAATCAAGCCCTGTTCAGGTGCCTCGTTGTGTATATGTTTTTTAACTCATCAAAATCGCATGCATGAACCTATCATTCTTGGGCATTGTGTATTTTGTCCTCAAATATCCATAGCCAAGTACTAATGCAGTTGCCCTATCCCCGCGCCCGGCTTGCCTGGGCATAGGGAGGCAGTTGCGGGTGGGGGTGGGGTGGTGAGGCATGGAGGCTCGCCATTAGCGGCGGCCTCATGGTGCCACTGAGGCGGGGAGGGGACTGTGCAGCTATGCAGCTGTTTTTGCCCCTCCTTTCATCCTCTTCATCGAGAGGCTCCCTCCCTCCCTGTAGGCAGTGTGGGTTTGCTGGTCGCTCGTTAGGGGGCCAAGTAGATTTTTTTTTGCTCATAATCAGTTTTCGGTTATGAGTTTTTTCACCTATTTCACCCTGCAAGACAGGTAAGGAGTATTAATTAGGTTAACCTGGTTATTGCTAAATGTTTCGGTCACATTTAATGATAGGCTTGCATGTACATCTTTGAGAAGATAACTTCTTACTTAAAATGTGCCAATTAAACCAGTCAATATTTTTTTTTCTAAACATCTGTATATCAAGCTCTTTGATGTGTCTGCCTTACGCTTTTTTTTATTTTGCTCATTCATTGATAAGCGAAAAAAAAATAAGTACAGTTTTGACCTGGAATAATAGTCATACACCTGTTGATTACTCGAAAGATTCTTTGGCCCAAGTGATATAACTTTAACTCAGCAGTTTCTCTTTGGATATGTTTTTTTTAATGCCAGTTACCCAGAATTCATTTTGTGCCTGCTTGTGTTTTCCCTTTAATGCAATTATTATACAATTATTACTTTTTACCTGTTTACATTTCAAAATTCGTAATCCTTTATCATTAAACGTGTTGCATTTGCATTTCGTAAGACATCTTCAATTGCTTTATGAGAGCTGAGTTAGCAATTTCTCAGTAGCCTTCCCAGCAAGTCCAATAAAGCTAAACCGTCTGTTTCCTAAAAATCCAGACTCAAGCATATGCAGGAACCCCCAGTCCTCATGGTCACCAATTAGGTGAGTACTTCAATTCCTGCTAGAATCATGCTAGGCTGACATCTCTCTTCTCAAGTATGCTTCACGCAAGTGGTGTCTGTCTGCCAGCCCCGACTTCCCTTCTGAACTGGCTTCATCTTTTTTTTCTTCCTCTTTGCCATCCCTTTCTCCCCTTCTCTGCCCCTTTGAACCTTTGCCTCTGTCCACCTGCCCCATCTGCAGCTGTACTTCAGATCTCTGCTGTACAATTCAGCTGTAACCTGTTGCTGTGGCTGCTTATTAATGATTAATTTATTGCCCATAGCAGGAGAAAGCAGCTGTGTTTCCCAATGTGAAAGAATAAAGAACAAAGTACACAAACCCTTTGCACTCTCACACACAAATCTGTGAGAATCCAGGCTAGCTTGCTGCATCGCTAACCTGGGCGGCACAATAAATGTTCCTAGGATAGCAGCAAGGCTCAAGCAAGGCTGCGAATGGGGGGAAACATAAAGGATGGCTGGACAGGGTTCCCCATCCCCGGTCCCCTGCTTTGCTACTGTCACTGTTTTGCAAAGGAGAGTTTGGGTTATCTGGGTAGTATCCAATAATAACCGTACGCTAGCGCTAATGATGTTGCACGAGAGTGATCCAACCGTTTCGCAACGTAATTAGCCCTTGCTAGCACAACAGGAAAATAGTTACCCATTGTGCTAGCACGTTGGCAAGCAATGGTCTTTGCCAGCACAAAATCTTGAGTGCTAGTGCATGTACACTGTTGGTTACTACTACCTTGTATATCCTCCCTTCTTGCAGGAGCAACACAGATAGCAGCGGAATATGTGGGAGGGAGCTTCCTTCCTTCTTTCTCTCCAGGAAAGGGTTGGGCAACTTGGCTCTCTAGATGTTTTGGCCTATACTTCCTGTCAGCCCTAACCAGCATATTCAATGGGGAGGGATGATGGGAATTGCCCATCTGGAGGGACACAAGTTGCCCATCTTTGCTCTTAAGAAGCGAGGAAAAAATGGCCAAGTTGGCTCCCTCCACTGAGAATGGTTTCAGGGAAGTGGACATGTTTAGGCAATAGAGCAGAGTGGGTAGCGGAGCAAGGAGAGCAGAGAAGGGGGAACCACACACTGTTTAAATTAAATTAATTGTGAGGTGTAGGATGGGGCCACTGCTGCCTGAATGAGGAATGGAGGGTGGTAGCCATGCTGTTCCCTGGGCATGTTCCCTGGGTGCTACTGTGGGAGAAAGAGGAGACTGTTGCCTTAGACCCTTCATACAATAGTTCTGAACAAAAATGGAGAATGTTAAGTCTCTGAGATGAGATTTCCGCATCGATAGCCTGGCAGTGCTGGAAGGAAGTGATTATCCCCCATGCAGTTTAATTGGGGAAAGTTGCACTTGAGGGTTTCTCTCCTAAGGGAAACCTCGCAGCTTCTTCAAATATTGTCTTTTAATTTCTCTTGCTTTCCCAAGTTGCTTCCACACAAGTTGTTGGCTGTAGGATAGCCACTCTTTGATGGCTTCCTTTTTACGGGCATCTACATGATGCCATCATCAATTTGTTGCTCTCTTGTATTTTCCTCATGGTTCTTCCATCTGTATTGAGGATTTACAAACTCTGACTTTTTTGGGGGGTGGGAGAGGGAGTGTAGGTCTGCAAGTGAAGGTTGTCTTAGCGCTACTCTTCCATGTTTTTAAAGAGGTATAGTTTTGATGTGTGCTGTGACATTTTGGGTGGTTGAACCTAAGTGGCATGCCTCTACATTTCAGCAAACCTGAATTCCACCTGTGGCTTACAGAGTAATGACTGGGTAGTCTAAAAGCCACCTGTCTTGAAGCAGCTGAGATGGTTTTTACTTCTCCTGGAACGAATGCTATTAAAGGGACATACACAGCTGCTTCAGCTAAAAGTCCTTTCATGTTTGACTGAAGTCACTGAAGCCCTGAAGAAATGTAACTTTTATGAATGATTCAGGGGGATGGAATAAGATGCAGGCCAGTTAACAAGCTCATATTACCAAGTTTAAAATATTTAATACACCATTAATATTATTATGTTTCTGCTGGAAATATGACTGGGGCCATATTTGAAAGAGCCTTGGCAAAAGAGAAAAAACTGTGAACTCCATTAAAGTTTCATATCTGGAAGCATTTTGATTTGGGAAATTAAAGCGTGCTGTCCATTTTGCTGATGTGCCTAACCTTTAATCATAAAGCGTCACCAGGCCCTATTTTTTAAAAAAATAACTTTTATTCCTTTTGACTTACTTCAAGACTCCATAGGTGGCCAGTTGAGAAAAAAAAATGGTTTCACTTATCAGAACAAATAGTGATTCTTTCTTCCTCCTGCCAAAACTAATCTATCCCTGGCATTTCTTAAAATGAGTCTTATTTAATTATGATGCCAGGTTAAGTGGGGCCGGCTCTAAATTTGGTGTTATTTTTATGCTTTTCTTTTATATTTTTTTGCTGTAAGTAAGCAAGCTCTTTGTTTATACAATGTTCTGCTAATTCATTGAACCAACGGGAGACCATGGTCTGCTTCTTCAGCTGATAAGTTGCTATAGCTTTTGTGGTTGGCAATTTTCATCTTACATGTAGAATAGGTAAAAATGATGGGCCATTCAAACTTGGTCAGTGATACAGCTGAATTAACACTCTTTTCTTTTTCTTTTTTACCTGAGCAGGGAAACTCCAAGGTAGTTTAGTGACATATTTCCAGGTGTACTTTTCATCTCGTATCAGATTGTTCTGGGTCTCCCTACATGCTTATCATTCATATTTTTAATCGCATTTGTATAATAGGTTATTATTTCATGGCATCTTCACAACAATGATGAGAGCGAGAGCGAGAGAGGCTACTTGTCTAAGGCCCAGAGACCTCATGGCTAAGTAGGAATTTGAACCCAGGACTCCTATGTCCATGTGAAGTACTCTGTCCACTACAATATACTTTCTGTCTTTCTGTAATATGAATGGATGTGGAGATATATGTTGTCTTGGTGCAGGGACAGCAGAGAAATCTCTCCATGAGGGATATGTATGATTTCTCTTTTTATATGCATGACCATCATCCTGTTTTCATACTTCATAGATGTCTAAATCTCTGAGCCTATCTACACAGTACCTTGGAACATTTTAAATAGTATTTTTAAATGTTCGAAATAGGTCCGTTCCAAAATGTCTTAGGCCACATTAAGGAGTACTCACATTACAAGAGAAAAAAATCTTCAGTCTTCAAAGCGGTGTGTGCGGTCTCACACCCTTCTGTCCGTCTCTTTCTGTTTCGTTTTTACAATGAGTTTAGGGCAAGGCATTGTGGGTGTTGTAGTTCACTCGCCCACTTCCTCCTTAGTTCCCCTTTCATTCCCTAGCTTTCAATGAGTATAGGGCTAAGCATTGTGGGTGTTGTAGTTCACTCGGCCATTTCCTCCTTAGCCCCTCTTTCTTCCCCACCAATCAACGGCTAAGCATTTGGGTACTGGTAAACGAAGCACTGCCCCCACAAATCACAAACAGTAAGGAAGGACACATTATTTTACTTAAAACGATTTATTAAAAGTAAAAACCGTTGTATATAGCTGAAGTGAGTTTTAAAAAACCTCGGGTATACAACATTCAAGGGAGTGCGTCATGTGGCCCAAAGAGTTTTTGTAACCCTTATAAAATGTTAAAAACCTAGTGGGTAGATCGGCTCTAAGAGGCTGTCTAGACACATAGTTTATCCTGGGGTAAAACTGTTCCTAGACCTATATCACTTCAGTCTGTAAGGTGGAGGTCGCATGATTGAATGCTCACCCATTGAGCAAAAATCCACATGTAGGAGACTACCATGCTACCGAGAAGGACATAATCGAATTTAGTTCTTTTTGAAGTATTGGTTTATGAATCCCCCTCCTAATCTACAAATTCCTTCCTCTCCTGTTTGAATGGTTGCCTTGTGTCCTCTTTTACACAGGATAGTCCTCTGTTTAAAAGGCAGCCAAAGGATTATTTGAAAGCCTTCTCTATTTGGAAGGCTGCTCTGTTCAATTCCAATTTAAAGGTAAAGAATCATAGGAACGGTTGCCCATCAACAGTTAGCACCTGAATAGCATACAGGCCACCTGGACAGTCGATAGTGAGATGAACTGTATTTCTCTTTAAATTATAATTTGTAAATGTACACCCACACATACAAATTAGCATATGAATTTTTTTGCAAATTGATGTTGTCTTTTCTCCTGTTTTAGTTATGCATTCCCTCCTTTTTTGCAGTTCTTAACTGGCCACCCAGTCATAAAGTTGTCCAGTCCAGGCATAGTTTTACCATTTGAGACTCCCTCTACAAGAATTCAGTTTGACGCCTGGTTCTCCGATTATGCGCATCTTCTCAGAAGCGCTTTATGGTAAATGACCGTACGCAGGAGGTAATTGAGCGCACAACTGGTGGCCTTACCGGTTGTTTGAAATGTGCTTTAGAAGTAGTTAATGCAGAGAATCGCTTGTTCACATAGTAAAAATGCACTTTAACAGCCGCAGCAAAATAAAACTCGCTATTTAACGCACATTCAATAATGCGCATAATCGGAGAGATAATGTGCCTCAACTCCCGATTTGCACTCCGCTCATGTAGAGGTAAAAAATTTAATGAGACCTGAAAGAGCTTTAAACCTCTCATGTAGAGGCAGCCTGACTCTGTTTGGGCGGAGGCTTGAACCCAATGACGAAATGCTAGACATATCTGTGCACAATTTCTTTGTTCGATAGTTCTACACCTGATAACTCGAGGCTGAATGCCTAGATGGTCTCCACTGAAATGCATTGTGGGTGAAGTGATATAAAAGTTTCGCTTGCGATTTGAACTGCTTTGGCTCGTTCACACATGCTGGCACAGTCACCAAGTGACAAACATGCATGTGTTAACCGGCCCAAAGGATTTTGGGGAGAACTCAGCACATTTTGTGCATGGTAAGTCCAGTTACCTCAGTGGATTGAATGTATGTTCACAGGTGTTTGCTATGCTAAAGAAGGAGCAAGAAACAATTTCTTACAGCGTCGGAACCAAGTTGCACATTAGGATAAAGTTGTTTTTTAAAGTGTTATTATGGTACACATTTCTCCTTTGACTTTAATTAAAACTCTCTCCATGCTTGAAAGAGGCAAACAGTTTTCTTGCTAGGACCGAATTATGTTCCAGCCCCCCTCAGGACACTGTGGTAGTTTTTATTGCTGTATTGTTACTTAATAAACATAACAAATATAAGAGGAGCCTGCAGAGACACGTCTATAATGTGACAGGTCTAGTCTCCACATGTAGCAGATTGCATCTGTTTTATGACTGTAAAATGGGCATAATGTTCTCACTACAGGAGTATTAATGTCCTGGTAACTGAAACAGAACTATCTTGTCTTTCTGAAGGCCTTTCATTGTTCATTTTCTTTGGTGTCTAAAATGAATAATTTATCTTGCTGAAATATAAAAATCAACACTGTTTTCTCTGTGTGTGTTCTGTTCCATAAAAAAATGAGTAGTAATTTTGCCATAACTTAAGGTTTTTTTTTGTTTCGTTTTAATTTTGTTAAAATGAAAACTAATTGGGATCATTTTTTTTTTTGTTACCCATGCTCACATCGGCAACCCTGTTCTCCCAGTGTGGGGAGAGGCATACACCTTCAGCCAGAGATGCTTTTGAAGTTTTTTTAAAATATATATATATAAATTAGGCTGACCAGATAAAATCCAGGTCAGGGCTCATGTAACTTTAACAGTTGTAGAGAAAAGAGAAATTCAGCCAGTGTCATTTGTATGCAATTAGTTCCTGGTGATATTCCCTCTTCATCGCAACAGTTAAAGGTGCAGGCACTATACTAGAGTGACCATATACAAAAGAAGGCAGGGCCCCTGCAACTTTAACTGTTGTGATGAAGAGGGAATTTCACCAGGAACTAATTGCATACAAATGACACTGGCTGAAATCCCATTTTCTCTACAACTGTTAAAGTTACATGAGCCCTGACCTGGAATTTATCTGGTTACCTTAAATAAAGCCAGTGATGGGGTATATCCAAATCAGGTTTGGATTTGTCCACTGGATTGGGGGAGGATCCGTTTTTGGGCCTGTTTTCACAATGTGGGCATAGGCTGTGGACTTTGAGACAGGGCCGAAAAGAACTGAAAGGCCTCTCTACAGCCTGTGGTTCTTCAAGCTCAGTGGGAAAGAGGCCTGTCCAGATTGGGAACTGTGCAGGCTGCATTAAGTTTATGGGCACTAAGATATGAAACCTTTATACTGGTAACAATGGACACTCAAGACTTTGTGGGATAGATTCGGGATCAGAGCCCCAAGGTCCCAGAAGTAACAATGCCCCATGTAACTATTCAGGTGAGTCCTACTCTACAGAGGTTGTTTAAAAAACAGATGATCTCCAAACTGGCAAGATTTCTTATCTTGCTAGTTTGGAGTTCATCCATTTTTTTAAAAAAGCAACAACAACACCTCGATTAGTTTTAAATCTCCAGTGGACATCATCTAAAATACTAAATAAATGAAACCATTTGTTTTGGATCAAATCCACGTTGGAAGAGAAGCTGCAGTCCTGGCTCAGAGCTACATTTGACTGCAGCTAATCACCGGGCATTGTGGGCCAGTCCCTTTCAAATCCACTGGTCTGTTCATCTGCACCTGCAGTTAACATTTTCAGAAGCCATGTTATGGCATCGCTCTTCTCCCTTGCTCACGTTATGACGGTCTGGCATTGCCGCCCCTGTTGTCTTCTACCGTTTTTTTTAATTTTCTGAGGAAGAAAGAAATATCCAGCCCTAAACCAGATAAGACCACCATTAATTTCCCAAAGGCTTTCCGATGGAGGAAACTGATATTGCCGGCATTATTCTGTTGTATCATTCTTAGCTGATGTATTATTTTTAAACTGACAACTTAACCACAGAACTGGATCTGTTTAAAATGAAAAGACTGAAGTGGGGCTAGAAATACAGGGACCACCTGTCATTAACATGTACAATGAATATTACATTACCTAGTTATCAGCATGCAAAAGCCCCACTGTACCATGCGCAGGCACACAATTACCCTGTGCTAGCAAAGTGCCCATCATAATGATAGCAGCATCTTTGTGTGTGAGAGAAGGGAGTCTATATCTTCCATCCCCATTCCCAGCAGGACTCTTGTGCTTTTACAAATAGCACGGCAGGCAGAAATGTAATAGGTACAGCAATTCCCAACACTATACTTCTATCTGCAACTGCATTTATATTATGCCTGTCACATTGCTTTTGAAGGCACACAAGGGGCGTCATCACACGCGGGGTTTGATGCACACCCGCCGCGACTTTGATCCGTTTTTTCAGCGCTGGACTTGCATGACGTCATCCCCGTCCTGCTGTTCTCACAACCTGAGCGAGTCCAGCGCTGAAAAAGTGAATCAGAGTCACGGCAGGTGTGCGTAAAACCCCACGTGTCATGACGCCTAAGCCTCTTTTTTAAAGGCAGCAACCCAAATTCCAGGGAACCTTGGGTGGACACAAATGTGTGTGTTGTATCTCCTCCCTGCGTCCCTGTTAGTGGAGCCAGTGCCAAGGGTGACTGGAGGTTTGGGTCCCCACTGCAACATTTTATTTGTATATCTTATTTTAGGGGTTGTATCTTGCCTTTAAGTACTGCAAGAGGAGACTTGAAAATTGAAGCTGCCATGGTAGATGCATCTACCACTGTTGGGTTGGGGAAACCACATGAGGCATCCATTCCACCCCATAATATAAGGACAGTTACATCATGCTGAGGGAGAGATAGACTGGAGATTTCTTGGCACAACTGCTTCTCGTTGAGGACTAACTGGCTGGGCAGAAGCAGGGTGAGATGCTAGGCTAGAATGCAATGAAGAGGGTGTGTTGATTTGGGGGATCCTGAGTTACTTAGGTCCCAATCAAACCAGATTTGTGAGTATCAGATAAAGTCACAAATTGGCCAGCCCACTGCTGTAGGCAATCACACAGTTGCAAGGAAGAGGCCTTGCTTGTTCATTGTTCTCAGAGCTTGATCAAATATGGATTTGGACATGGCAAACCTGCAGAGACTTATTAACTTTTGTGGGCCTCTTGCCCCAAATCCTTTGAAAAGCAACTCACCAAGTTCCCAGCTGGTGTAAACAACAAGCATAGAATTTAGCAGAAACTGCTCAAGCTGCAGCTGAATGAGATGTTGCCATTATAAAAGTTTTTTTTCCCTAAACCACCTGGCAAAGCACCTTGATTGCTTGCCAAAGGTAGAAACCTGCACTCGCTCCAATTTTATATTCCCTGACTATGATAATTGCCTGTAATTAGCAAATTGCTTACTTTATCCCAATCATTTTTGAAATGTCAATGGACAGAAAGCATTTAGAAGATCATCAGCTGGTGGGGGTACTGCAAAGCAAACCATGCTTGTGAAGCCCAAGACACCTGTCCTTATTTATTTACACTTGACAAAGTATGTCTGTTCTTTCCCTCTCCTTGCTAATGGGAGATGCCAATTCTCCCTGCCCATATCCTTTCTTTAAAAGTGTTTCTTGCCTCTGAGCAGTCAAGCAACCTGAGTCCTTACTGGTATCTTAAAGGTCATAAAGAAACATCGGAGAATCTTCCTCTGAAAGATCTTCAGATTTTGACAGTACTAAAACTCCCACCACGCACCCTAGCATTTCTCAAGGTGCAATGAGGCTGAGTCCAAAGCTGTTTGGAAACAAAGAGGCAATGCAGCTCACGGAAGCAACGTGATTTCTTTAAGTCTCATGGGGAGCCTCCTGTATTTTTTCTGCTGTCAACAGCTCATCTGGTTTGCTTGTGAATAACAGTGATTTGCAGAAACTTTTATGACAACATGAGCAAAGAGTTAGGGTGCACTCCTGGCACTACACTTACCTAGTGGTAGCACAGATCAAATGTAGCTCATTTATTTGTCTGTTAGAAAAGGCATTGGGCATGGATCTGGGGGCCCTTTGCTTCAGTCTTTACTCAGTGTGTGCCATGCCCCATCTTGTTTATGGGACTTACTTTCAAATACATGCAGATAGGTTTGCGGTCATAGAATCAAATTGTGCTTTATTCATTCTTTCTGGAATGTCTTTGACAAATCCTTCTCTCTCCGATGCAGTTGTTCCCAGTTTTGCCATAAGACTCACTAAGGGAGCGGGCCTGTTAAAGATGTCCCAGGGGAGCCCAAAAACAGACTCTGGCACTGTATCAATTCACACTTGGGACCAATTGGGACACCAACCATCTCTGCTCTTTTGAACTTCCAGATGTGGCAACTGTCCTAGTGCAGGGCGGTTTGGCTGCCCCAGTACAGTTTTCAGAAATCTTGCCAATCAAATGATTCGGGCAGTTCAGTTGCATCCCATGGCGCAGGAGGTTTCCTTACGTTTCCTCCCAGTGTTGACACCTGCCTCAACTTTGTTTTGTTTAGAAAAGAGAGGAGGAAGAGAGGCAAAGAGGTGGAGAGGAGATACGGCTCCAGGAAGAACGCAGAGCTCAGGAGCTGTACCTGAGCCTCAAGCAAGCCCAGCAGTATAGCCAACAGAATGAAAAAGAGGACCATGAATGGGAAGAACAGCGTGAGTGAACTTTAACCCAGCAAGGGTTTTCAATTATGCCAAGCTCTTGTTTTAGCCTGAGCAATCTGCAGCATGATCCTGTATGGTGTGTGAGCCGGGCTGTCCTTGAACGAAAGCATTTCTGTCTGGATCAATGAGTAAATTGTCGAAGGGAAGAGGCCTTGTGCCTTTCATGACTCGACAGGAAAAAAATACCTTTCATGGTTTGTATTTTGTATAGTTCCCGAAAATGCATTGGATACTGATCAGGATAAATTTCTCAAGCCATATTGATGCCGGGTTTTTTTATCCTTTTTTAATTGAACATCAGAAGTATTCCAGAAACCTAATAGTAAGGTTGTGTGCCTGAAGCACAGAGGCCTTGGTCTTAGCCAAGGGCCACATGTGGGTAGAAACTGGCTTCTGTGCAAGTATCTCTGGCTGGATGAGGAATCTTGCATGCAGCACCTATTTGCACAGATGATTCCCAACCCGATCCAACAGCCAAGGTGGAGCATGCTGGTGCCAATTAGTTGTTTGAGGGCATGGAAGGTGCTTGTTTAATGCGCCCATTCCCCTCATTCCCCAATTCAGCGAGGGTGCTGATTTTCTGACAGGGTCACACATGCGCACAGCATTTAACATCTTGCCAGAGAGACAGGAATGTGCATTTCGCCAGCACAACCACCACCAAGTGGTGAATGCTATAAAGTTATAAACTATTAAGATTTCAGGGGGCAGCACCACCAAGACCACTACAATCCAAACAAAAATGTCAACTCAAGCCAGTGCCACCAATATATTGAAAAACTTGGATCTTCTTCAAAATGGAAGGACTTGCCTCTCCCCTGTTTCCAGCCCCCCTCCAAAAGCCATTACATCTAACACTGGGAAGGGAATTCCACAAAGCAGAGGTAATAATTGTGGAAATTGCTCCCAGCCCCATCTGATGCAATCTCTCTAAAAGAGGGGACCCCTTTCAGCCATTGATAATAGACAAGAATTTCAGAGAGTTTCACACGTACTTTTTACTCCACTATTTGAGCTTTTTGTTGTTGTCAGGCTGTTGTGAGTTATTGTATTTTCCCCATATTTTCTGGTTTCTTTGAGGAGAGTTGACTTTGCTTATGAATTTTATCTTAGGGTATTAGGGTATTGCTACTTACTGCTTCAGCCTCAAAGAATACAAAACAAATTAATCGGTCCAGTAAAAGATACCACCTTATCTAGTTTCATTTTTTCCCCTTTGGTTTATAAAGAACGTTTGGTAAAAAGCACAAGAAAACATAATATGAAAGTGAGTTTTATCTGCATTATTATTAGGTGCCTTGTTTTTAACTGGAAAGGGAAAATATTGTTATAATGAAAATCTTGTTCAGGGATATATTGCAAGCACAGTTGAATTAGTTGCAATAATTGGGATTTGCTGCCTTTCAACCTCAAACTGTGGTCTAGTAGCAGAAGAAGTGATAAACTTGTATCAGGACTGTACCACTTGACACTGCAGATGAAAGCTCACGTGGCTGAATACTTCTGCCTACAACCTTCTCTTTGACCTGCTCAATATCTATGTGCAAGGGGGTGTTTTTGAGCATTCAACTATGTGGGCCCCAACCTGTAGACTCAAGTGGTACAGCCCTGACCAAAGAGAGCCAGTGTGGTGCAGTGGTTATAGTGTTGGACTGGGACTTGGGAGATCCAGGCTCTAGTTCCCCTTTGGCCATGACGTTCACTGGGTGACTTTGGGCCAGTCACTGACTTTCAGCCTAACCTACCTCACAGAGTTGTAGTGAGGATAAAATGGAGAGGAGGAGGACCATATGAGCTATCTAGAGTCCCTTGCAGGAAGAAAAAAGGTGGGATATAAGTGTAATAATACATGTGAAAATAGTTATGAGAACAGTACCCCTGATCTCCCTTTCCCTGTTTTAGGGACAGTCCAGATATTTCTCATAATATATTGTTCTGCCTAGACATTCGTGTATTGATTCAAACTTTGCGAGTGATCAAAATTGAACGGCGTTTTGAATTGTTGTGATAATTTGAGTCAGTGTAGCTGGCAAGGTGTGCAAACATTGGCCAGAGTTTGTTATTTATGGAATGGAGAAAACAGATTGGTTTTACCCTAAGGCAAGTGTCATTGTTCCATTAATTTTTTATCCCAAAGTGTTTCTCTGCTTTAATTTCGCTAAAACTAAACAAGAATAAGCAAGTGTCATTGTTTAGCAAGAACCATGAGTATATATTATATGAAGGCATTGCATTTTTAATTTATATTGCGTATCCCATACCTCCATCATTTCACCGATGCATGCAGGGTAGTTCTTTGTAATTCTTTCACCTCTGTTGTTACTCCAAGGGTCACTGCCTAAGGGCCCCCCTCATTACTGCCCACTGCTGTAGCCTTTTTGCTTCTTGTGCCCTGCCATATCTGTACTCTGCAACAGGATATCCTGCCCTCACTTCAGAAAACAGGATGCGTGGAAACACTGGCCACAGCACAGCGGCCCTATCCTTAAGCAAAATAAGGCGACTGCCCCAGGGCTGAAAATTGCTCATCATTTAAATCATTGTTACTGTATTCTGACTGCCAGTGAGGGGGAGTATTTCATGCCTCAAGTGTCAAAATAATTTGAATGGCCTTGGGCACTATGTACCTTGACTTCAGGCGAGGGCACCCTCCCCTCCGCCACCATTTGCTGCTCCATCACAGGCAGCAAAATGTCTTGAGCCTGAGTGCTACATAACAGTTTCATGTTCAAAACAATGGCAGTACGTATTGAATAGAACGTCGAATCTCACAGTGATCCTCCTTGTAGCTAGTACAAACTTGCTGCAACTCAAATGTGTTTGGCAACAATACGCCATGAGGACAGCGATAGAAAAGAAACAGTGCTACAGTATCTTGTGTTTTGGACAACCAAGAAAGAATCACCAGCAGACCTAGTTCTCTCAAACAGCAGATGAGGTGGTATGCCTGCTTCTGCACTGTACCACTCAAAGGTTCATCTGACGAGTGTTTGATCGCACGCTCGCTACTGCCCACTTATGGGTGTGCGCACATCCTTTAGACGATGATGACCACTTCCTGCCCCCCCCACTCCTTCTGCGTGTTTCTCTGTCACAAAATAGACCCCTTTGAATCCGACTTTTTATAAAAAAAATGGAATGTGTTGTGATTCCTGCTGTGTTCAGGAAAAGCACTTACAATGGCCCCTGAATGGGCCATGGGGTCTTTGTTTACTTCCTCTTTCCCCTCTGGGCAGAAGAGGAAGTTATGAGGGACAAATGTGGGGGCAGAGAAGCAACAGTAAGGAAATGTGATTTCCCCCATGTGATGATTCTCTAGGTGGGGACTCATACATCTCAGTGCTTCTCCATACAAAAATATCCCTGTGCTAGATACCAGGGAGAAAGGGTCTAGCCTAGTCTTCCTTGGCATCTGGTTTTCTGTATGCGTAGAGAACGTTTTGCAGGGAGGAGCATTCAATTATGTGAGGACTACACCTTTAACGGTTTAGCTCGCAAGTATCATGTCAGGCTTTCCATCTTCTTTTAGACCCACATGATCTGAAACTAGCCCTATAACATAAAATCTTTAAAAAGTATTCTGCTACTGTCTCCTTCTCTTGTTTGGCAATGTCAGAAAATGTTTTCCCATCTGAGCCACAGTCATGAATTGATTACCAACTTTGCTCAGTATATACTGGATTCCAAATTGTTCTCCATTTTCCCAGTCTCTTCTCCTCTCTTATAATTCTGCCTGCATCACTTTTCCAATACCTGGGGCAGACACTGGGATCATAACTACAATATCTTGCCCATTGGAATGTGTCTGAGACCAAACCACAGTGGCCCATCTATACATATTTTCAGCATCTAAGGTACCAAGCACCTTGCATGTAAGACACCAACTGTCTTAGTGACCTTCCTCTTAGGAAGGAAAAAGACATCTTGGCCAGAATCTGGATCTCGTAATGTGATTTAAAAGCAAATAAAATTTGTGTTTTAGTTAAAGATATACTAGGGTGAAAAACGCCTGCAGCCTTCCAAATGAACCTCACTGGCTGCATTATAGTACATGGTGCTTTAGAGTTTGTCCGCACATTCACATCAACCTTGTAAAATAAGCCCATGACAAACCTGCAGGTTTTTTGTTTGTTTGTTTTACTAGCCTGCTAGGAGTAGCCTGTGATTCCATGCTGACTTCACAGGAGGGGAATGATTCCTTGGGGGCAAGTACAAGGACAGACGGAGTGTTCTTAATAATAACAAAAAAGGGAGAGGGCAATTGGAGTGTCTATTTTGATCCCCTCCTCTCTATTTCCCTTTTGTGTCTCATATGTTGAGATCCCAAGCCTTTGTCATTTGTTTTAATTTGTTTCCATTTTCTGTGAGGTGCCTACTTAAATGTTAAGTACTATCCAAGGGGGACCTGCAACAAAATGTTGCAGTGTTGAATGCTGCTGTTCAGGACACTCCATTCCATTCCATCTCCTCCCCCCCCCCCGCACTGGTTTTCCATTTCCCCCCTCCCAACAGTCAGCATTGTGTGGCAGCAAAGCATATTCAGTCCTCATTGGGCTGTTTTGAATCCCTGCCCACTTAGGATATTTATTTCCCTAAAGAAGTTTTGTATATCTGCAAACTTCGAGTTTCTTCGAGCTGGCTGATACTTCCTGTGCATGGATGGTACCATTTTGGCCACATAAACAACAGCATTTGGGCCTGAACATCAGGAGCAGAGGTGATAACACTGCCTTGGGTTGCGGGCCATTGTGGTTTTGGAGCAGGGGCCACGTGTTACATTAATGTACCCTTATTCATAGAATGCAGCAGAATTTCTTGAATGTCAATTACTCAAAGTCTGTGACCTGCCATTCACATGAGACCAGGTCTCTTTGCACCAAATTAATTTTGCATGTGACAAATGATATTCCCATTAACTATGATTGTACCTGGCCTCTAAAGTTTCAGATAAAGTAAAATCCTGAATAATTAACTTTCAGTGAAAAGAGGGGAAAATAATAATAATTCTCTGTAGAAGAATGGTAAGTCCTGTCTTATTTTTTCAAATTAAAAAGGAGACATGAACCCTGAGGCATGGGAGGAGCAGTAATATAGGAATACACCTTAATAAGTATAATTGTTGAACATGGTTTTCTATCCCCCCCTTTTTTTACCTCAATAATAGCAACAAGTCTTATTTAGGTACTTGAGAGAAGTGGTGTGTTTTTGGCCACTTGCAAGGGAGACCTTTCCCCAAATACCTTGCTATATGGAGACATTGAGACACTGCCCAATCACGTCTCCCTGGTAAGTGCCTCTGTTATTATGCTCTATTTTTGTGTTAGTGTTTCCCCACTAACCTGCTCTTACCCATTGGCAGGTGCTCGCAGGATGCGGTGAAATGCTGATATGAAAATGTCACACCATGCCCCTTTCCAACTACAGTGGGCAACATTTTTTTTTCTGTCAAGGACTGCATTCCTTCATGCATGATCTTTTGGGGACTGCATGTTGGCAGCGAGCAGAGCCAAAGCCAGTAATGGGCAGAGCCAGAAGTGATGGGTCACCCTTTTTCTCTTTCTGCCACCATCCGTTTTTTCTTTTTCCTTCCCATGCGGTGGACTGCCAAGGAAGGGACATGTCCCTCTTGCCAGAGATCTGTACTGATTGCATGTAGAGGGCTTTTGAGATGAGGCTGAGGGATGCAGGTTGCTCACCCTTGAACTCGCTATTACTAGGGAGAAGCGCAGAGTGAGGGGGTTTGGTGATGCGCAGGCATTTCTTCAAAACATGGAATTCAGACTTAAAGCTAGAGTAGACTGTGCTCCAATGTGCACGCTCTACATGTGGTGGGTGTGGTGTGAACAAGTTGAAGGCTTCCATGGTCTCCTCCTCCTCCTCCTCCTCAGTGTGAATAATGCCATGTATGATTTGATTACAGTCTGGGGTATGGTGCAGAGTTGTGAGGAAGGGCTCCAGATAGATATTTTGTGATCACAGCTGGAGATGTGTCTAAATTGAAATAAAAGTATGGTTTGCAGCATAAGGGAGAAAACAAGGAGATATACTACACTGCATACTGCCACCTAAGCCCATACAGACATCCAATCTGTCTTTAGGTATACATGTAGTCTGACCTGCTGTTGACTATGCATTTAAGGTCCTATCTGCCCAGGAGCTGTGTGTGTACAATCCAGGGCACATGGACTCTGTGTATACTACCTGTAGCTTCCAGTTTTGCAGGTCAGAGATTGCCTAATCACAAGCTACACACATTGACCACTGTGCAGAAGGGATCTTGAATGTTTGGAGGTCAGGGACAGGCACAATCTATTCCCTGTGTTCTGTACTAGGGATGTGCACTGGATTGGACCCGATCCACGATCCGAGTCCGGTCCAGTGGGAAATCGGATAAATTATCCGATTTCCGATCCGACAGCTGGATCGGCCGATCCAATCCGAACCGGTCCGAAAAGGCTCCGAACCGGTTTGGCGGATCGGCGGATCGGCGGGCGCCCACTGGCGCCCACCGCCGCTTCCATTGGCGGGCGCCAGCGGGCGCCCGCCGATGAAAGTGGACAGCGGGGGGGGGGGAGGAGGGGGCGGGAGGAGGGGGGCCCTTACCTTTCCGGCCGGTCCGCTCCCGTCCGGCGCCGGCGGCTACTACCAGCGGGTGATGTCATCACCTGGCGCGCTACTCTAGAGCAGGCCGCAGAGCCCGCTGGTAGTAGCCGCCGGCACCGGACGGGAGCGGACGGGCCGGGAAGGTAAGCAGGGGGCGCGCGGAGGGGAGGAGGGGGCGCACGGAGGGGAGGAGGGGGGCCCTTACCTTCCCGGCCCGGCCGCTCCTGTCCGGCGCCGGCGACTACTACCAGTGGGCTCCGCGGCCTACTCCAGGGTGGCGCGCCGGGTGATGTCATCACCCGGTGCGCTACTCTAGAGCAGGCCGTGGAGCCCGCTGGTAGTAGCCGCTGGCGCTAGATGGGAGCGGATGGGCCGGGAAGGTAAGCAGGGGGCGCGCGGAGGGGAGGAGGGGGGGCCCTTACCTTCCCGGCCCGTCCGCTCCCGTCCGGCGCCGGCGGCTACTACCAGCGGGCTCCGCGGCCTGCTCCAGGGTGGCGCGCCGGGTGATGTCATCACCCGGCGCGCTACTCTAGAGCAGGCCGTGGAGCCCGCTGGTAGTAGCCGCTGGCGCCAGATGGGAGCAGATGGGCCGGGAAGGTAAGCAGGGGGCGCGCGGAGGGGAGGAGGGGGGGCCCTTACCTTCCCGGCCCGTCCACTCCCGTCCGGCGCCGGCGGCTACTACCAGCGGGCTCCGCTGGTAGTAGCCGCTGGCGCCGGACGGGAGCGGATGGGCTGGGAAGGTAAGCAGTGGCGGGGAAGGGGGCTTACCCCCCCCCGGAGCTGTCCGCTTCTATCCGCGGGCGCCCACGGGCACCTGCGGATGGAAGCGGACGGCCCCGGGGGGGGAGGGAGCGCGGGGGAGGGGGCTTACCTGCCGGGGCCGTCCACAGCGGATGGCCCCGGGGGGGAGGGAGTTAGCCCCCCCCTCACCCACCCGCCGCCATTTTTTCCTCATAGACTTGCATTGCAATGCAAGTCTATGGGGAAAAAAATGGCGGCCGATCCAAAAATTTCCGATTTTTGGATCGGGATCGTACTCGATCCGGTCTGGGGGGCCTCTGATTTTGTCCGAACCGATCCGTGACAAAATTGGAGGTCCCGATCCGGGTCCCGATCCGATCCGGGGGGTCCGTGCACACCCCTATTCTGTACATCTCCACACACCTTGGAGTATTCTTAGTGTGAAAAAATGGGATTGGCCAGTGGGATTTCCAGGGAGCAAGAAGAAATCCCCAAAAGGGGGAGAGGGGATGAATGAATGAATGAATGAATGAAAGAATAACCACAAATGATCTCAAATCAAATGCTTTTGAAAATCATTCTTGTGTTCCCAAGTGTGTGCCTGGAATCTTAGTGTGACTTTTCCCTCATGTGAAATCCCCAGCCCAGTTGGGCGGGGGATGATATTTGTGGGTGGGGGGCGAAGAGACGAGGTGGATGCTCCTGATTGGAGCATACATGTGGTGCCACTGGGTGGGGCAGAGCCGAGCGGCTTAAATAGCCGGCTGATGGACCTACCCGCCCTCTTCATCCATGCGCAGCTCGGCTCCACTCCAGTCGCGGAGCAGAGCGAGCAGATCGGTGCGGCCTTGGTAGCGGGGCACGCGCGAGCGGCTGTGGGGCGGCAACGTCAAGCAGGACCATCTGGGGCTGTGAGCCCCCAGGTTTGAAGGGCGGGCCGGCTGGTCCCCCCTCCCCCCACCGCCTTTGGAGGATTAGGCGCGGATGCGCCAGTCACCGGCAGCCGCCCGCCCGGGTGGTCGAGAGCAGGATTAAGACGGCAGGACAGCCACAGCGTATTATTGGTATAATGTCACCAAGGAAGGGCCTTGGGGGAACGAAAGGGAAAGGGTAAGCCACGCGGCCACCGGCGAAATGGCCTAGTGTTCGGAGTGATTCTTCCTCCGACGAGGAAGTTAACCCCGAATTGGCGGTAATCCTGGCACGGCTGCAATCGCTGGAGGAGGGGAGGGGCATACCCTCAAGCATGTCAACTCAGGCTCAGACGGTTTCCTTGTTTACACCGCAGCGGCAGACCAGGAACCAAAAGTTAGACAGTATGTTGTCATCCATCAATTCTAGATTGGATGCTATCAAAGCTTCCTCCAGCCAGCCGACGGACAGGCAGGTTCATTCCGCAGTGGTCTCACAGGACGCCCAGGCGACGAATGGTCAGCAAGCACGATCTTTGGTGCTACCTCATTTGGCAGTCCTGAGTCTTCCATCACAGGGACCAGGTGAGCAGATATTGAACACCTTAAATTCCCCAGTGCAGGCTATGGGTGCCTTCCCCCCCTTGGGGATGGTACCCATGGATGCCTGGGATGGCATATTTGACACCACACTTGGGCGGTCCTTTACTGGGGACACCGCAGGTGAACTTTCCGCCTCCATCCTCTATGGGGGAGAGCGGACCGACGCTGGGCGGAAGTGACAGGGGTAGCTCTGACACGGCACCAGACCAGCTACACAACCTGGGATCGTCAGCTGTAAGTCACAGTAATATGGTAAGTGACACTAGGGCAACATTGGGGGCTACGATAGACCCTTCCGTTCAAACAAATGTTAATCCAGTTTCTGAAACGGGGGCTGTCCCAGTTGGGGGGGGGCTCAGCTTTGCAGGTGCCAGCTGTCATGGTGGCTTGCGCGGAGGTGTGGCAGGGTTCTGTCGGTTCGGCTGCCACGTCAGTCATGGCAGACAGAGACCCCTTGGCAGGCGCAGAGAGGGCGGCCGTTCCCACTGGGAGCACGTCGGCTCCTCTGGGCTATCACCTCCTACCGGCTCCGAGGGATAAGATTTTGAAAGGGCAATTTATAGACGTCTTTTCCTTATTATTCCGAGAACCAGAGAATGTCGACAAAGATAGAACGGCAGAGAGGGAAGCGGAGAAGCTACGAAAGAAACAGGTGGCCAGGACCTGGACCAATTGGTTGCCGGGTTTCTTAATATATATGGGCGTTGTTCAACAACGCTTCCCTTCCAAAGGGTACATTCTCACAAAGTACCTTGATATAATTTATCGGGTGTATAGGGAATACGAGGGTGGGGCCTGGTTGGCCTATCATGCATCCATCCGTAGAAGGGCCGCCTTCGACCGCACCCTACAGTGGGATGTTAAAGATAACGACCTGTGGCTGCAATTTCTGACGCCAGCCAAACCGGGTCTGGGAGACCGGGCGGACAACAGTCACCTTCTGGAAAAGCCTCAACCCGCCACCACCCTGAGTGAATCGGCAGGGCAGTGGGTTCAACTCCGCCCGCCCTGTTGGGAATTTAGCTCCCGTGGCTTCTGCACAAGATCCCCTTGCAGATACAGGCATGAGTGCCTTGCTTGTGTGGGCATCCACCCTGCGCATAGCTGCCAGTCCAATAAGAGGGGAAGGGGCACCTTCCGAGGTGGATCCAACTTCAAGAAACCTGCGGGCCCTGGGGGACAAAGCCGCCTCCCAAAGGGCCCCAGTCCAATTAGGCTTGAACCCCTTAGGCAATTACTGGCACGATACCCGGTTAAGGAGGACGCAGTGTACTTAGACGCTAGTTTTACTGATGGTTTTATGATTCCGTATAGAGGACTGAGGTTGGCTTCCATAGCCCAAAATCAGAATTCTATACAGGCAATGGAAGCTGTGGTGCCGGAAAAAAATGCTAAAGAAGTCAGTTCGGGGAGGGTACTGGGTCCCTTCGATAAACCACCTATTCCCGACCTGTGAGTGTCTCCTCTGGGCATAGTGCCAAAGAAGACGGCTGGGGAGTACAGGTTAATTCATAACCCGTCCTTCCCCAAGGGAGCGTCAGTAACTGATGCCATACCAGAGCATTTATGCTCAGTAAGATATGCTTCATGCGATTCAGCAGTGGCACTGGTCCGCAAGAGCGGAGCAGGGGCGTTGATGGGCAAATACGTCATAAAACCCGCGTTTCGCATATTGCCCATCAATCCCTGAGACTTCAATCTGTTAGGATTTTGTTTCAGGACCAATTTTACGTCACCAGGGCATTACCCATGGGATGCTCCATTTCGTGTGCCATGTTCGAAAGGTTCGGTTCATTCTTAGAATGGGCGGGCAGCTGATCGCCTCAGGACTAGCTGCAGACACTTCTCAATAAGCTTCAGGGTTTGATTGGCTCACACAAAGTGACACTGTCCCAATTCCAAGAGATAGTGGGGCATTTAAACTTTGCCTGCTGTGTCATCGCACCGGGGAGAGCTTTCATCCGGCGCTTGTGCGCAGCCATGCAGGGCCTTCACTCACCACAACATAGGGTCCGTGAGTCGACCCAGATGCGTCAAGACCTGAATAGGTGGGTTGCATTCCTAAATAAGTATATCAGTGTGTTCTTTTGGCAACACAACCTGCTTCTCAAGGCTGAGAAGCAGGTTCATTCCGACGCTTCCGGCACTCTGGGATTCGAAGTAATTTGCCAGGATCGATGGTGTGCTGAGAGATGGCCCTCGGATTGGTCGGATAAAGGCATTTGCAGAGATTTGACATTACTAGACTTTTCCCCCCAATTTTGTGGCAACGCACAGCTGGGTGGCACAAATGGCTACCTCGGTGGTTCACTTCTGGTGTGACAACCAAGCCACGGTGCAGGTCATCAACACGCTGACCTCGCGTAGCCCCAGGGTGATGGGGCTTGTCAGGGCATTCACCTTGCGTTGTTTGTCACATAACATTTGGTTCAAGGCACGGCATGTGCCAGGAATCAAGAATGATATTGCTGACACTTTATCGCGTCAGCAAGTTCAGAGGTTCTGGGAACTGGCTCCTGGGGCACGGCCACTGCCGTAAACGATGCCAGTAATGCTAGGAGAAATTGGAGGGTCGACATAGTGCGAGCCATGTGGCAGTCTGTGGCGCCTGGCACCAGGGCAGTCTATAGCAAGACAGGTAGGCAGTTTCAGGAATTCCTGACCACCTACAATTTATGGGAGCACTGGCCAATTCCGGGCGACCAGATACTGCAATTCTGCGTGATGTTGTGCTGGACTGGGTTAGCTGCACGCACCATAGGAGGCAAACAAGCTGCTCTGTCCATTTTGGCTAAAATCCGCAGTGTAGCGGATTCTACCACAGATGAGAGAGTTAAGCGTACCTTCAACGGCTGGTCTAGAGTGTCGCCAAGAGCCCCGGATGTGAGGATCCCAGTATCCCTGATGTTCTAATGGGACTAGGGACGGTCTGGGTTGAGCTATGCTCTTCAAATTATGAGGCTCTGCTTTTCATGCGGCCGCCTTAATGGCATTCTTTGGAGCCTTTAGGATTTCTGTACCTGTAGCAGCATCAAAAACTGATAGCACAGGCAGAGCGCTACAGTGTAGGAAGGTAACCTTTTCAGACTCAGGAGTCACTATTAGGTTACGACATTCTAAAACAGATCTAAGGGGAAAAGGGGTGGACATTGCCATTTTTCCCGCACCACTGGCGGAACTATGCCCAGTAAAAGTGTTGAGGACATACCTCGGGAAAAGGGGGAGTGATTCGAGATTCCTCTTTTGTCACTTGGACAGATCTCCACTGACCAAGTATCAATTCTGGTCAGTGACAAAGCGGGCTTTGATGCACTTGGGTCTCCCAACAGATCTGTTTGTGACCCATTCCTTTCGTAGAGGCGCCGCATCAACGGCGGTCAGCGCGGGTTTCTCTCCCACACAGATACAAGCCGTGGGGAGATGGCATTCCTCTGCCATCAAGACGTACAGTCAGAAAGTTCCCTGGGATGTAGTCAGTTGTTTGTGTTGCTGACATGCCCATGTTTGATTATAGATACCCAGAGAAGGCAGACCCCAGTGAGCGTGATCATATGCGGACACAGCATGGTCTTTTGGGCCGGCCAGTGAGCGTCCTCATCCAGCTTTGGAACTCAGCTGGGGCTGAGTCAATATGCGTCCATCCTATGGCTGGGCAGACGTGGCATGCGGTGGGAGCGTCTTCTTCCCACCTTATTTCATCAGCGTGCCTGTGGTTCCTCCCCCCGCGAATCCTGTTGATCTATCTAGGGGGGAACGATTTGGGCTTGCTAAAAGGCAAGGCCCTGATTCTGCAAGCGATGGCCGATTTGGAAATCATTCGGCAGCGTTGGCCCGGCGTGCTGATCATGTGGTCATGTTTGTTGCCCAGGCTTGCCTGGAGAGAGGGTGCGACCCTCTGGCGTTAGAGCATGCTCGCAGGAAGGTGAACTCGCAGGAGGATGAACTGCAAGCCATGGCTGATTTTGAGATCATTTGGCAGCGTTGGCCCGGCATGCTCATTATGTGGTCCTGCTTGTTGCCCAGGCATGCCTGGAAGAGAGGGTGCGACCCTCTGGCGTTGGAGCATGCACACAGGAGGGTGAACTCCGACATGTTTAAGGAGTTATCTAAATATGGGGATGTCAGTATACAACATCCTGACATCGTGCATTCCCGGAGGGAGCTATACCGTCCGGATGGTGTACATCTTTCGGACTGCGGCAATGACTTGTATTGGCAGATCTGCAGAGGGGTTTAAAGGAAGCGATAGAGGCCAGATGGGGGGGGAATGACTAATCAAGTGGCTTGTCAGTCCCCGTGGTGGTAGGTGCGGGCATCCTTAGGGGCATTTTCAAATGGTGAACATTCTCAGGAACCGTTGAGGTAAAGGGTAATACCTGAGGCCCACATCTGGGAGTCCCGCGGCACCAGATCATGGGAATAAGGTTTACCTTTGAGGCCAACTCTACTCACACATTTGGAGCCCTGCGGCATGGGTGTTGTGACAAAGGAAGGCCTCCCAACCCCATATGGGGGAATGACCAAGGGGTGGCGAACGTGTGCTGCCACCTGGAGGTCAGAGAATGGTTCGCCCATTCCTAAGATTTGGCCTGGAAGAGGCCAAGAGAGGATGCCCGCATAGGTTTTACCCCCTTCTGCAGATCTTGAATAAAAGTGGCCCATTTTATACCCAACTTTCTTGTCTCGACTCTTTATTTGCACCCTACACCTCGCAACTACTGAACTCTGTGGCTTGTATATCTTAGGCTTGTGCGTTCACATGGTCCAAGAGAGTGTGGACATTCCTGCCCCGTTGTTACTCCTCAACTGTATGGTAATGCTAACCTGGCTTCTCCCTACCAGCATCAGGAGCCAGGAAGATGCAGAGATGTCATTTTGGTATTATGTGCTGACTGCAGACGCCAAATTATCCATTAGGACCAGAGCCAGGTCCGATCATGTCTTGCCATCGCCGAGTCAGCTGCTGTTTTCAACAGTGCCAAGGGTTGGTGGGGTCGAAGAGGCGTATTGCTAGCGCAGCTGCTGTGGGGGGTGAATGTTGCAGTGATATTGATGACACTACTAATTTATTTAGTAGATGGAATTTCCAGCTGAATGAGGATTCATCTCATCATCCCACCGCTATTTATTGCCAAGTCAATAGGCGAAGCGTTACTAATTTTAGTGTTCGGCTTAATCCACTGCTGTGGTTCCTTTCGTTGAGCTAAACAAATAGCAACACTCCACCCCTGGGCGTAATTGAGATACAGGGCTTTTTAAAAAAACAGATGACGTCAACATTTCTCAAATGTGGACAGTGGTGTGTCGTTGAATTGCCCTATGAGAATTGCACTTTTGGGTCAAAGCAAGATCCATCTCGTTCAGCATTCTTCCAGTGGCCCAGGCAGATATCTCTGATTCCCCGAAGCAGGGCATGGGGGCGTTGGCCTCCCCCTGTGGTATTCTATTCTTTTCTTTTTGTACATGAGGATTCCATTTAGTTGTCATGAATAATAGCTGTGGATAAGGTTATCCACCATGAATTAGTCTAACCCAGTCTTCCCCAACTGGGCCTCCTAGGGTGCCATTTTTCTTGGTAAAAAAGTGGGGTACAAATCAAATCAATCGATAAATGAATAAATAAATAAATAGTGCCCTCCAGTTATGTTGGACTATAACTCCCACTATCCCCCAACCAACATAGTCTAACTCTTAAAAAACAAACAAGCCCCAGTGTTATGGGAGAGGGAGGGAAAACGGTCTTGCGCACATATTTATTCGTAATTATCTAAACAACTGTCCTACCCTTTTGACCTCTCTCATTATTTTTTTCTAAGCCAAAAGGCCACCTATGTTGCAACTTCTTTTCTTTATAGAGAAGGTGTACCTGCAGTGGCAGCTTTGTTTTGTACATTGATTCCCCTGACCGGATGGGAGTGCTTGAGTCGGTTCTGAGAGAATGTCCTAGTGAACTGGATTTAGCCTGTCATAAGCTTGCAACAAGGATGGGGAACATGTACCTCTGTAGACATAGTTGGACTGCATTGGTGAGGTCTGATGGGAGTTGCAGTACAGAAACATCTGGAGGAACCCAACCCTGGCCTCCATTATCGATGCTAAAAATGCATGGAGAATTTTTGTAGGCATAGGGTGGTCAGGTCCCAGGCTCTAGCCTCCTCCTCTCAGTCTCCAGGAGTTATATCTCAGGCTGTGGCGCCAGAAGCAAGGGCAAAGCTATTTTTCAGACTGCTCATTTCCATATCACTTTCTTCCATTTCCAGCGTATTCTATTCCTTGACTCCTTCTGTGTCAGTATGATTTGAGGGGTGGATACCAAAACCTCCATCAAAATTATGTAGTTTGAAGCATATGGAAAAGAGGGCAGTTATCCCGCACAGGAGATCCATTTGAAGGAGAGGCATGAGGTATCCCTTTTTAAATGCCATCCTACTGTTAGGCTCTTCCCCCTCCAACAAATGTCAACCTTTCAGAACCTGGGATTCAGGAGACCAGAGGAATGCTTTAGAACAGTGATGTTGAACCTCTTTCATCCAAGGGCCGGATTTCATTTTGTGGAATCAATCGGGGGCTGCATTGCATTAGTGGGCGGGGTCGAAGGAAAAAGGGGAGGGTCTCCTTTGCCATGTGGGGGGAAGACACATGCTTTCCGGAAGCTCCAGAAAGTGCGCATCTCCCCCTCCATACAAATGGCTGCTGCCACTGGCATGGAGTGGGGAGATGCACACTTTCCAGAGCCTCTGGAAAGTGCGCATTTCTCCTCACTGAGCTAATGGTGGCTGGCATTAGTGCAACAGAGGGAAATGAGGGGCCTTTAAGGGGGGGGAACACAAGATTTTCGGTTGCTCGGAAAATTGCACATGTCCTCCACTGCATTAATGGTAGCCACCAATAACACAGTAGGGGAAAGAGCTGGAAGCCAGGGTGCTCGCAAACCTCGTGAGTGCTCGGCAGGGGCGTGTGCGGGCCAGTTTGTGGGGGTGGCCGGCCAGCCAACAGCCGTAGGGCAAGTGCCCGCAGGGTGAGCGCTCCCCTAGTTCGCTCACCTCTACCCAGCAGCAGTTACAACTGAGGGAAAGCCTCTGTGAAAAGTTGTGTTTCAGGAGGCGTTTAACAGATGTTACATTTTCTGTCTCCCAAACTGCATGAGGGAGGGTTTTCCAAAGGGTGGGTGCCACTATGGAGAAGGCCCATTGTCGAGGTTCTTCATTTGGACATTCTTTTCAGTTTGGAATGGCCACCAAGGCCTCTTCTGAAAGTCTTAAATATCACCCGGGTTTATATAAGGGAAGGGGATCAGCTAGGTATCCTGGACCCAAGTTGGTTAGGACTTAATAACATAATCTTGTATGTGGCTCGGTAGCGAATAGGCAGCCACTGCAATTCTTTTAACATAGGTGTTATGTGAGCATAGCCAGGTGTCTCCGCGAGCACCTTAGCTGCTGCATTCTGTACTAACTGCAGCTTCTGAACTACACACATGGGTAGCCCCACATAGAGCACATTGCAGTAATGCAATTGTTAGGTTACCAGTGCATGGAACACCATGGCTAGGCTATCCCTATCCAGGAACGGGTGTAGTTGGTGGACCAACTGAGGTTAGTAATGAGCCATGATGGGCAAGGGTTGAGAGAGCATGTAGTGGGTTGAACAGATGCAAGCATCTTGTCCACATCCTGAGCTCCAAAAACTGAAATTTGGACTGGATTGGGACCCAGGGCTTGGGATTCTGCACAACTCCTGTAGAAGAACTACCAGGAATGGTGTGGTTTGTAGCACCACTATACAGGGGGCAATCATAGCAACCCACACTTGAATAATAGCACTATCCCTAGATAGAACTAGAATTGCTCTTTTATGGCTGGATCACTAGTGCAGGCAACAATTTAGTCCCTACCCATTACCAACCTTTCCTCTCTACTTTCCCCTGTGTAAGTGAATGGCTGCCTTCCACACCTGACATGGGATCTCACTTGTCCTCATTGACAGAGATTGTGCAGGTGTGTGTCTCTGCTGCAAGAGGACACACACACAGAGTGATGCACTGTATGCCTCCTCCCAGCCTCTACAACATACAACCACGCACACACCCGGCACACACTCCACTTTTCATAATTGTGGGCATTTTGCCAGTTGTTGGATATTAGCCACGTGATACTCACATTTTCATTGATGTGATCTTGTGTTGCATAGCTTCAGAGAGTCATTTCCCCCCTCCCCTCAGCTGAAGAACAGAAACATATTGCGCAATGTTTGCAGTCAAATACCATTTGAATCTTAATTATTTGTTGCAAGTTTGTTCCCAAATTAGCTACAGACCAAGGACTATTAAGAAGCAAGCAGCTGGAGCGGATCATTAAAAAAACACTGTGATGCATATTCATGGGACATCTTTAGAACATGCATCCAAACCTAGCCCCTATGACTCACAGCTCTTCAGAAGAGCAAAAGGGGCCATAGAATATGGAGATCTCTTAATCTATCCCAAGTGATGTGACTTGCTCAAGTTCATTCCCAGTGCAGGAGAAATTCATTCTTACCTTTATCAAAGAACTTGCAGTTACAATCCCATCAGAGCAGCCAATATGTTTTGTTATAGCAACAGAATTACTCCGTGCGTTTACTTTCTAGTTCAATAGTTCACCCTGGACCACTGTCATAAGAATATAAGAAAAACCATGCTGAATCAGACCAAGGAATCATCTAGTTCAGCGTTCTGTTCAACCAGTGGCCAACTCTGCCTGTGGGAAATCCAAAAGCAGGACAGGAGTTCAATGGCACCCTCCCGCTTGTGTCCCCCAGGAACTGGTGATGTGCAAAGGCACACTGCCTCTGATGCTGGAGATAGCATATAACCTTCAGGACTAGTAGCCGCTACTAGCTGAATGTATTGTCGGGCCTGGTTCCCTCGCAACAACAGCGTCCAAACATGTGTTAAAGAAACACCGAACTCCTAAAGGAGACAAAAAGAGAAGCACTTCACCAGAGTCTACAGATCAGAGTGCTTCATGAGCTCAAGTTTCAATGAACTCAGATAGTCCAAACAGGAGCTAGGAACAGGGCTTTGAAGTTCAGCGGTATAATCCAAGACAGGGTCTTAAGGCATGAGATTCAAGGCATGCAATAGTTTAGGGTTTAAGAGTAGTCCAGCTAAGAGGAGTCTGGAATCAGCGACACTGTAGCCACAAACCTCTTCTGCGTGTGCTTCACCTTTTATGTGTGTGGGGTGCGCGGGCGGGCAGGGTGACTAGAGTTCCTCATTTGTTAATTTAACCCTACAGCAATACTTAGATTGGAGTTGAGAACTCCGCCTGAATGGATTTCCCCCCCTCTCGCCTTTTCAGCCACTGGTGTTGCCTAGGAGACATGCCTAGGCCATGCACCTTCCTCAGCTGAGTCTACCTCCTGGCCTCTTATCAAAAATGTTCCTCATGCTGGAGTGATTCAGACACTTTTTCCAGGCTAGCTCTGGATGTGGTTGATGAGGAGTGGTTGACGAGGATTAGCTGACTTCCCCTGTCTGCAATCTACTATGAAATCAGACAGAGATGAATTCCCAGCACCCTGACAGTCCAAAGTTGGACTAGGCCCTAAATCAGATACTTCTGTCACTGAAGCAGACTCTTCTTCTGAGACCCCAGCATCAGGAGAAGGCATGGGACTTATTCTCCATGAATTTGACCAGTCCTCTTTGAAAACCATCCAGATTGGTGACTATCACTATATTTTGTGGTTGTTAATTACATAGTTTAATTACACACTGCGTGAAGAAATAATTTCCTTTTATCTGTCCCGAGTCTCCCACCAATGGGATGATCCCATCATGAGAGAGGGAGAAAAATGCCTCCCTATCCACTTTCTCTACACCATGCATAATTTTGTACACCTCTTACTCATTTTTTTCTAAGCTAAACAGTCCCAGACATTGTAACCTTTATGTTCATACCATCTTTTCTCCCCCATGTGGATATAATTATGTATGATTCGCAACTCACTTTTGTTTTTCAAGGAGGCAAGAATGGCATATATAGAGGTCATCCAATTTGCACATCCCAATAAATCTGTGAGGAAGGTTTAACCTAAGTGACTGTGATTTGTGCCAAGCAGACATTAGAACTTGGTTCTCCCCATCCAGGTTCAACACCTGGGAGAGTGTGACTCTGTTGATTCTCCTTGATCTCTCAGCGGCTTTCGATACCATCGACCATGGTATCCTTCTGGCACGACTGGCTGAGTTGGGAGTGGGAGGCACTGCATTGCAGTGGTTCCGCTCCTACTTGACAGGTCGGCTCCAGAAGGTGGTGCTTGGGGAACATTGCTCGGCCCCGTGGATTCTCCAGTATGGGGTTCTGCAGGGGTCAGTCTTGTCTCCCATGCTGTTCAACATCTACATGAAACTGTTGGGTGCAGTCATCTGGAGTTTTGGAGTGCATTGTCATCAGTACGCTGATGACACGCAACTCTGCTTCTCCTTTTCATCTTCATCAGGTGAGGCTGTGGATGTGGTGAACTGGTGCTTGGCTGCGACAATGCACTGGATGAGGGCTAATAAACTGAAACTCAATCCAGACAAGACTGAGATGCTGTTAGTGGGGGGTTCCTCTGACCGGATGGAGGGTGTTCAGCCTGTTCAGGATGGGGTTGCACTCCCCCTGAAGGAGCAGGTTCATAGCTTGGGGGTTCTCCTAGAACCATCTCTGTCACTTGAGGCTCAGGTGGCTTCGGTGGCACGGAATGCTTTCTACCAACTTCGGTTGGTGGCCCAGCTACACCCCTATCTGGACAGAGATAACCTGGCTTCAGTTGTCTATGCTCTGGTAACCTCCAAGTTAGATTACTACAATACCCTCTACGTGGGGCTGCCTTTGAAGATGGTTTGGAAGCTGCAGCTTGTGCAGAATGCAGCGGCCAGATTGGTAACAGGTACCAGAAGTTTCGAACATATAAGACCAATTCTGGCCCGCTTGCATTGGCTGCCTGTATGTTTCCGAGCCCGATTCAAGGTGCTGGTTTTAACCTACAAAGCCTTACATGGTTTGGGACCACAATACGTGATGGAACGCCTTTCCTGACATGAACCTACCCGTACACTACGCTCAACATCAAAGGTCCTCCTCCGGTGCCTACTCAGAGGGAAGCTCGGAGGATGGCAACAAGGGAGACGGCCTTTTCTGTGGTTGCCCCCCAATTATGGAATGATCTCCCCGATGAGGCCCACCTGGCGCCAACACTGTTATCTTTTCGGCACCAGGTCAAAACTTTTCTTTTCTCCCAGGCATTTGAACAGCTCAAGTTGAGGTTTTGATTGACAGTGTGGCCAGGCTTAAAAATTCAAAATGTTTTAAATGTCAGTTGTTTTATGTTTATGGTTTTAAATTTTGTATATTTTTTAATTTTAGTGTTCAATCTTTTAATTTTTGTAAACCGCCCAGAGAGCTTTGGCTATGGGGCAGTATATAAATGTAATAAATAAATAAATAAATAAATAAAAACACTATGTCCATTGCATTGCACTGGCTGTCAGTGTTAACATGTGGAGGAGAAGTGAATATGTGAACCAACCTAGATTAGAGCATATTAATATAGTTGAAGGAAAGGAAGACATTTTAATCATTAACCTACAAAGGAAGAATGCAAATCTTTTAAGAATACCTATTCATTCTTGCAAAGCGGGGTTTTTTTGCCTCACAATTCATATTTATTTTTATTTATTCATTACATTTCTGTACCATCCGATAGCTGAACCTTTCTGGTAGTTCACAACACTCACCATCCACTAACTCACTCTGAACCCACAATTATAAACAAAGAAGACTATATACAGAAAAAGAGCAAACCTGATAAAGTGAGGTGGAGAAGTCATCGTGGCTTAGCTGTGAATATTTCGAAAGGTTCCAAGAACTCCAACGAAATGCTATAGAATTAGTGGGTTCCATCAATGGCATCTTATATATGTTTTTGGACTGCTAGGTTCACCAGCAGCCAATCTTATCTTGATGTGTGGGTTCTGGGCTGCTTTAGTTGTTGCAGTATTCCTATCATGGTAGCTCTCAAGGAATGCATATACTAGTATGGAGAAAAAGTAAATACACCTACTTTATCATTCCTGCAGTACGTCGTTCCAAAGCTGCTGATGAAGAAAGGAGCCATAAAGCGCAGTGGGCACGGGATGAGTATCGGCGGCAATCCTTGCGGGCCATTCAAAAAGGAAAAGTGGCTGGTCTAAGTAACCTGTTCCAGGCAGCTGGTCTGAATATCGAGCAAGAAGCAAAGTTGACCAACATCTGTCCCATTCAGCCATTGACTGTGATGATACCAGCCAGGTTTGTTCATATTGACAAGGTGACTCAGACCTAGGGATGTTGCGGAACTTCACAATGGAATCAGTTGAGTTTGGATTTCTATGAATCTGCGAATTGCTCAGCAGACCATTATCTCCCAGGTTGCATGGATTCTGCGGACCTGTGGACTGGTTTTATTATTTCCAGAAATTTTACGTAAATTTAGTTGCAGAAAAATATGTGAATTTTTTTTAAAAAACCTGCCAAAACCACACATTCCCCCTTAGATGAAAGCATGAAAATGTTCATTTTGGGGGGATTTGCACATTTGCGTAAGGGCAGGTTTGCACAAGTGCTAATTTGCACAAATTGGGGAAATCGGGGGGAAAAATCCAATTCTGCCAATGAGAGGACAACAGAATAAACAGCACCTGACAATCTGCAAAATGCAGACAGAATGGATTTTACAAAAGCCTGTTTTGTTTGTTGCCAGAGGTTTCCTTTCAGATTTCACTGGGACTGGGGGGGGGGGGAGAAGTGAGATTCTCTTGAATATATTGAAAATGAAATTGCAAAAAAAAACAAAACCACATTTTTTTTAAAAAAAACTGTGCATTTTAAGAGCAGTGTTATTTTTTGATATCTCATGACAACTATAACTATGTGGTCAATACAGATCAAACACTCCTGCTGTGTACATTTGTGTTTTTGTTTTTCACATGCAAGCCTAGCAAAATAGATTCATTTCAGGCACAATCCTATGCATGTTTAGACAGAAAAAAAGTAGCTGGTTGGACAATCATGGGAGTTATATGACCTTTTTCAATCTAAACATGTACAGGATTGCACCTTTAATTGTTTCTAACAAAAGTCATGTAGTGTGTCAAACCAATAAGTTGTCCAGAAACATAGAACCATATTCCTGGGGATAATGCCATGTGGTTTTAAATATGGGGCGCAAGGGGTAGACAGTAGGGCACGCCAAAAAATATTGTCGTTTATTGTTATCATTTCGGACCAAAAAAAATATCGTCTTCATTCATATCATAGGTGAACCGTATCGTCTTCACGATAATTATCGTGAAAAAATGATATTTTTGCAGCCCTTTTTTTAAAAAAAATGCCTATAACTTCTGTATTTTAAAAGTTAGAGGTTTGAAACTTGGTCACAGTGCTTATGGGGTATGCCTAAGTATGTGCATGAAATTTGAGATCGATCCCTCCAACCCTCGATTTTATATGAATTTTTTAAAGATCATTTCTGTTCTGACAGGTCTGAATGAACGCACGTGGCGAGCTGTCATTCTGATCTGTCAGAACTGAAATGATCTTTAATAAATTCATATAAAATCGAGGGTTGGAGGGATCGATCTCAAATTTGGCACATATGTGTAGCACATTGTTGACTCGTGTGTCCATTCTTTCCCATGTCTGCATTCATTGGTAGATTTGTTTTAATCCATACGAAAATATGCAATGAAATAATATTTTACAATGTATTTTCTCCCGAAGTACTCATTTTGATACTTTCTTGAGCTGAGAACTACATTGAAATATTCTGGAAATGCAAAAGCTAGTGGATAACTAAGTTTCAATCTGCACATTAGTTTGGGATGTGCTGATCGTGTCTGTTTGTATTGGAATTCACAAATAACGAATGCTTCAAGGATCCCTAACCTGGATGTGAAGAAAGATGCATGAATAGGTTTTGAGAATAGAACGTTTTAATTGTAAGGAGAAAAGGCAATATCATGGTGTCATTCCACAATGTTGTTGAAAAAGCCATTTTTTAGCATTCAGTATAAGGAAAGGAATATGTTGCTGGTCTTGCTTTTAAGAAGCAAATACGCAAATGTCTGGAGATCCGTGTAGCTCAGCTTTCTATATTCCAATAGTAGCCAGCTCCTATAGTTCAGATGCAGAGGGAAGCTCATAAGGAGAGCATAATAATGTCAGTATATCTTCAATTTTAAACCAGACATGAATCTGGTTGTGCTTTTAGCTATTCTGGCTAGCAGTTACTGACAGACCTGTCCTCCATGTATTTTTCTAATCCTTCTAAAAGCATTTTTGCTCTCGGCCATCATAACATCCTGTGGCAATGAATTCCCATCAGCTGATAATGTGTGTCAGTATGAATGAATACTTCCTTTTATTTTTCACAAATCTGCTGCCTATTGCACTAGATGATCTCCTGCGTATTTTAAGGAGAGTGAGCAAGAGCGAATCATATTTCTCTGTTATTCACTGTTTCCATACCTTACATAATCTTTGAAATCTCCCTCTGGTCCTTTTCTTTTTGAATATGAGACACCCCAAGTATTTAAAGAACCTCCAGGGATGCAGGACATTCTGTGCAGGAACTTTGTCCCCAGGAGGCATCAGGCCAGTCAGTGTCAGAGGTGAATGACAGGTTTTGCCACCAACCAAAACAGTGTTCCCTAATGCAACACTTTACTTCATAAGAACTAGTACTGAGCCAAAGTATTTTCATAAGTTATTGGGGATACGGCATGAAAACATCCCCCAAGAGTGAATAAACCTTCAGGAGGCTGTCAAATTCTAACCTGGGGTGGGTGGGGAATCTTACCTTTAAAGATGAGATAGTCGAAGATCTGACATACAAAAAAAAAAAAAAAGCAAAACAAAAAAACCTTGTACTCAGTCACCTTGTCTTTAAAGACCCTTCCGAACATTTTTCGAATTCACCCATCCTTGAATGTTGTTGAATATTCCCCCCATCCCACCCCACTTTCACAGGTAACAAATGGTCTCATAAAAGTGCATGGAAGATTTTCAGCCCAGCTTTACTAAGAATATGAGACATCCCAGCTTAATCAGAGGAAAAAAACTTCACCTAGTCCAGTATTCTCTTTCCCACCATGGCCAATCAGATGTTTCCAGGCAGCCTACCAGCAGGACAGGGAAGACAGCTGCTCTCTCCCCACTGTTTGTCCCCCTGCAGATGGTATTCAGAAGTACAATGTTTCAGAACCCGGAGATCCCATATAATAGATGGCCACAATAGGCAATCTGGTGGCCTCCAGATCTTTTGGACTACACCTCCCAGAATTCCTGACCAATGGCCACCACTGAGGCCAACTGGGGGCCTTGAAGGGGCTCTCCACTTTCTCCCTCCAGTTAAGCATTGTGCACAAGAATGAGATGGAGGCCTTTTTGGACCTCACCTCCTCATCCCACTCCTCATTATCCAAGCAAGGCCTCACACCAATCAGTTAGTAGGCAAATTCCAACAGGCTCTCTTGGTCCTTGGACTGGGACTGGTCTCAGGATTTATCCTTGGAGACATATTCCCCCCAAGCTACATTAACGATTTTCACCCCTGAAGAAGGCCCAGAAATATATGGTACAGGCCCGAAACGTGTTGGGCTACTCCAAGGAATAACACTATATTTTTTACATCCTGAGACATTGTCTCTCCTTTTCACTGCCTCCCCTATTCCAGCCACCTTGCATCTTATGAGCAGCAGGTCTCCTGACACCCCAACCCTGGAGCCTCTTGTTGTAGCCCAGATAACAGCAACCAGCACCCTGCTAAAACAAAGAATAAGGCAAAGCTAGGAAGCCCCTGCAGAGAGTGAGCAACTACTGCAGAGAGAAAGAATGAAAGTGAGAGGTGGAGAGCCCCACTTGAGCTGATTGGGAACCACCAGTGGCCCTCGGACCTTGCAGTGCAGAACACTGTGCTAGGGAATTTTTGAGAAGTGCTTTTTAGATACATAGAATTCAGATTCTTAGAGTAGACCCACTGAAACTAACGGGACAAGTGAATATAAGAAGAGCCCTGCTGGATCAGATCAAAGGTTCATCCAGTCCAGCATTCTATTCACACAGTGGCCAACCGGCTGCCCCAATGGGAAACCCACAAGCAGGACATGAGTGCAATAGAACCATCCTGTTCATGTTCCCAAGTAACTGGTGAATCATGACTAATGTATGCCTCATTGATTTCAATGAGTCTTCTTGAAGAATGACTAAGGCTAGAGCTACACTACTGATTTATAGCAGTATTGAAGTGCACTGATAACTGTTGGGGCACAATTAGGGTGACCATATTTGGCAAACCAAAAAAGAGGACACCCTGTGGGGGTGGGGTGGGAAAGTGGCTTTCCAGGGCCTCTGGAAAGGCCCCCTCCTTGCCACCTTAAAGGCCCTGGAGTGGAGGAGGGGAAAGTGTGTCATTCCTGCCCCCCACTGCTCCAATTGGAGCCTTTTCTATAATGTCCAGGAAAGACACACTTTCCCCTTTAAGGCCCTGATTGGAGGAGCGGGAGGGAAATGACCCACCTCCAGAAAGCACATCATTCCCTCCCACCATGCTAATGGCGGCCTTCAAGGGGAAAGTGTGTCTTTCCAGGACTTTGTAGAAAATTGCAGAAAATCCCCCCTGACACCCAGGATGGAACAAAAACCAGGACAAATCCGGGGAAATCCTGACAGTTGGTCACCCTAGGCACAATCCATATACCGCTTTCATAGTGTTATATCCTGCTTTTTATTCCACATTCGTAATGATTTGACACAAGGCGCATCATCAGGCGAGTGTTTTATCGTACGCTCAATACTGGCCACTCACGTTTTTTTTTGCGGGCCCTTTTGATGATGTCGTCCACTTCCTGCACGCTTCCTGCTCCTTCTGGTCTTTTTTCCGCAACAAAATAAATCCAGTAAATCCGTCTTTTTAAAAAACAAAACTTGCTGCCATTTCCTGCTGTGGGCAGGGAAAGCAGCGCGATGAAAACACCCGCTGAACAGGCCATGTGGTCATTGCTGCTTCCTCTTTCTTCCCTGTGTGAAGGGAGAGGAAGCTGCATGTCCTTATTGTGGGACAGCTAGAGATGTGAAGGCCCGGAAAAAAACCCCAAAAATTTGACCCCCCCCTCCCCCTGGTGTTTTTCCTTTTTGTCCCAAAAATTTCTGGATTTTTTCCTGTTATTTTTTATTTATTTATTTTTGTGGAAAAAAACAAATTTTCAGGGGAAAAAGGGGAAAAAAACCTCCCCCCCCCCTGAATTTTTCCATTTTTTTCCCAGGCCTTCACATCTCTAGGGACAGCAGCATGAGGTGAAAGTGACTGTCTGATGATGCTCAAGGTGTAGATCTGGCCCAAGTCTGGATTCAACCCATTGTGTTTATTTTAATATCAACATCCCAATATGCCTATATATATATATATATATATATATATATATTTGTTATTTATCACATGCATTTTTTTCATTCCTGTTTAATCTCCCAACCCCCCATCTCTCTCTCTTACCTTTCAAAACTTTCCTTAGCAATATCAATCTTTTATAAAAATGTCCTCCCTATTAAAAAGTTTGGATCCACTTTGCATGTTATGATAATCCACACTTTTTTAAAACTGAGGATTACTGTGAGCGAGGCAGCTGGCTGATGTGTGCTTCCCAATTGCTCCTGCTGTAAAATGGAGTGGCTGAGCTATCTGCAGATTCTCCATACATGGTTTGTATAGTGTTACGGGTGAACCAAGAACCAGGTTTATCTCTCTCCCAACAAGCCAGGAAATAAAACATATTAGGAGGTCTTTTTTAAGCAAATCTGAACTGACAGATTTTGGCTGAGAATTTCCTCCCCATGTTCATTTTCAACTCTAGTTGTGTGAGTTTTCTTTTGACAAAATTAATGCCTTCTCTGATGTTTTTTTTTATTATTATTGATCCCTCGCCTGTCTGGCAAATTCTGTAAATTTCCAACAGCGGAAAAAACACCCAGCACAGCAGATGGAGTTAGGCAAAGTTTTATCAGTGGCTCCTCCTGGGTTTACATGGCACCATATGATATTATTAATTAGTCTTGGTGTTATGAACAAGCTAGAGTGAACTATAACATGCTGTTAGTTTTTTTTTAAAAAAAAATTACAACCATAAAAAAGTTCCACTAAGTACAAACATGTCTCTTTGCGTCGATATGTATTTTCATTTTTAATGCCAAGAGTTGTGATTGTCAGTCTTTGCTCTTGTGAAGTCTGGCAGCCCAGCAGGACAAAAGGAACCCAAGTCCCTTCCTGCTCAGCATTTTCTGTTCTGCTTTGACAAGCAATCTCTTTGACTTGCTGCGTTTTGATACAGAATCTTGCCTCTAATGATTGCTGGCATTCCCAGCACGATTAGAGAATTAAAAAAAGTCTCTAAAAGGTAGAGAATTCCCTATGTTATGCTTGTGAGTTGCACTATTCTCATTATTTTCTGATTCTAAATAAAGGAGACTTCTCAATAAACACTGATAAATTTGAAGGACTGTGGAATATAATTCAACTTCGAGTTCTTAATCTTCTAAAGTGGAGCCTTTTAGTGTAGAATTCAGCAGGTGTGTGAATGCCTTCTTAATTTTCAAGTGAGGCCAAAAAGATATTTTTAAGGTGATGACAATTATCCTGTACTTATCCAAAGCTGTTTATCCATTTGTAAGTGATATTACTATATGAGCCCAGAAGCAGGTAGGACACTTAATTTGATTTTCGTCTGGAGCTGTATATTGAATCTGTTTGGATGCTCACATAGGGAAATGTAGATGAACAGTCCACTTAAATAATGTATCTTGATCATCTGAGTGGTATTTCAGGATTGATTAGGATTAAGTATTTCCTGGGTCATAATATGTTACATGGGAATGATTTCTTGCCATAATTCTGCCAAGGCATCAAAAAATGTAGATGAACATTCCTGTTCCACCATGCCATTGTGGAGAGGGTGAACCTTGACTAGAGCTGTACAAACATTTTGTTACTGTTCGCAAATCATACAAACATCTCCCATTCACAACCCTGAACGTGAACACGAGCAGGAGCTTATGTATTCAAAAATTCACACTCGCGCAAGTGTGCACTTCCAAATAATGTGCTTGTCTCCCCCCCACTCCATTTTTGTGCTTTAGCCTAAGGTGGTGGTGCGTGCTTGGAAAACGGCACATTTTAATGTTAGAAAATGTGCAGTTTTCCCGTTTGGAAAAAAAAAGCTTGTGTTTGGGAGGAGAACAAGGTGAGAGAATCATCGAGGTGGAAAACAGAGAACTTCTATGAGCTCAAAAGTTGCCCTTTCTCCCATCCCTGACCTGGACATTACTTCAGTGTGTTATTTCATTGAAATATAGGTAAAATTTAAAATTACTCTTCACTTAGCACAGTGGCTAAGTCGTTTAATCAATACCTGACTGGCTGTTAAAGGTAGAGCTGTATAAATCAAAGGCTTTTAAGTTGATCAATTGCTTGATTTCCAACTAATTGATTAAACATGTTTACATATTACAGTTAAGAGAAAGGACGTTTTCTCTTAACTGTAAGGGTGAGTACAAGCCAGCAGTTTACTAAGTGGCCATTTACTGCAGTGAGCATGTAAGTACTTGGGGTAGTATCTAATGTTAGTCCTAGGTAGAGTAAACCTACTGAAGTGGATACTGCCCTTGGTTCCAAATGGAGAAGAAAATTCTGCTACTCGTTTCTTAGATTTCTGACTGGGAGCAGATGTGAGGTGTTATTTTCCTTATCCTTAGCAGGATGTTACGGATGGCCAGCTTAGTACATGGTTTAATGTGCATTGCGTGTAAGTTATTATTGGGTAAATGGTGAGATAAATTACAGTGTAATAAATGTGAGTCAGTAGAGAGAGTTGTCTTTCCAGATACAATGGCTTCTAAAAGTTATCATTCAGGCAGCAATGATTTTCCACGGGGAAGTCATTTTTGGACAGCATCCCTGTGGTTACTGTACTACGTGTGCCAACCTTTATGTGCTCCATAAGCAGATATATAAAAGCTTTAGTGAAAACTACTCCTGAGAGGTTCTCAATATATTCTCAGAGAGATCCCTAATTTACCTCATTTTTAGACATAATACCCAATTACATCTTCATTTTGCCTTACAGACTAGAGAAGTCATGTAGAAGGTTGGGAAATAGTATTTACAAGCGATAATTGCCTTTTTTTAAGAGGGGAAAACCTTTTTATTTTGTAGCTAGGGTACCATTTCTTTCGTGTGCGGCAATCTCTGCATGGCTTTAACCTCCTTTTCTTTTTCGTTTAATACAGCAAAGCCTGGGAACGGCCTTCAAGGCCTTTCTCCAGAGAAGTCATAATTCAGTGGTTCAAAGAAGAGCAGCTTCCACGTCGTGCTGGATTTGAAAGGAACTCTAATACTGTTGCACCTTGGTTTCATGGTAAAGCTGATCTTTATTGGCATTCTTAAGTGTGAAGTGTGTTTTCAGGAAGCTCTTGGTGGCGGTGGGTTCCTGGAGAGGTTTGTTTGTTTCCTGAAGGGAACTGGAACATTTGAGATCTGCTCAACCAATGACTGAAAGCAAAACTGTATAAAAAATTGTATGAAATGGATACATCTCTTTCACAACGGTACTTCAGTCTCAGAGGTATTTATTAGCTTGATGTAGCATATTGTCCAAGGCCCAGGAATGACTGAAGTGGTATACCTGTGGCAGGGCTGTACCACTTCACACTGTGCAGGCTCTTACTTACATACATACTCACTATATTAGTATGAAGATGCCAAATACCATTATCCTCTGGGTCGCTTACAGCACAAGATGATAAAATACAATTTAAAAACAAAATAAAATGCATAAAATAACACCGAGCACAAGTTATAGTGCAGTGGTGAGAGTGTTGGACTTGTGCAGCTTACTGGGTGGCTTTGGGCAGAACCACTGACTCTCAGGCCCTTTCTATACCTAAGGGTATAGAGAGAGGGAGGGGAAGGATCGCGGACTTACCTGCTTCCGTGATCCTCCACCAGGGTCCAAACAGGAAGTGCAATATCCTGGAAACAAATGGACACCGCGCCCATCACACCCGCCATTTTTTTTAAAGCTGCAGGAGCTGGAAACGCAATTGCACTCCTCTGAAAAAGTAAGTTTTTTTTTAAAAAAGTAGCCTGCTCCTGCTCCTCCCACCCCGATGCCCTTGGACACCCCTTGGACTAGCTCCTTCCCTCTTGCTGACCCCCACTACTCATGGGGAAGAGGGAAGAAGCTGGGATGGGTGCCCACAACACCCGTGGTCCTTGGATTGTCCCGGGACCGCAGGTAAAATTGGGATAACCGAGGTCCCGGTTATCCTGGGAAAATGGTGGGGTCGTCCCTGCCTGCTTCCGGGATTCCCTGTGCATCATTTGGATGCACAGGGACAACCCCATGTAAAATCCTCCATGTAGACATGCCTCAGTCTAACCTACTTCAAAGGGTTGTTGTGAGGATAAAATGAGAGGAGGAAAAAAGTGGGATATAGTTTTATGAACTGTTATAAACCTCCCAGAAAGCTTCATCTATGAGGTGGATAGAAAAGAAATTAATTTAATAATAATAATAATAATAATAATCATACAACAGCAACAATATAAACCTAATACTAAATAAATAAATAAGAATTTGGAGTTCAAAAATTGCCACAGAAAATAAAAAGAGATAACAGATATTCACACCCTCAATGATTGAGAATATTAAAAATAGAGATTTTGTTAAAAGTCTGGGAGCGTAAAGAAGTCTTCGGTGGGCACAGAAATGACCATAAAGAAGGTGCCAAATGAGGCAGGGTGCAGAGCATTCCACAACAAGATGCTACCACTAAGAAGGCCCTCTCCCTGATAGCCAGTCATTTCACTTCACTTGGTGGTGGGCACATGGAGCAAGACTTCTGAAAAGGATTTCAAGGTTTGTGTAAGTATATATGGGAGAAGGTGATCTTTTAGTTAGTCCTAGCTGTAAGGGGTATCTGACAGTGTGCTTTCTTCCTGAGAAGAGAACACTTGGAGTAGAGCTAATGGGAACACAATCCTATGCATATTTAGACAGAAAAAAGTCCTACAACATGCTGGTTGGGGAATGCTAGGAGTTCTATGACTTTTCTGTCTAAAATACATAGGATTGTACCCTTAGTGTTTTAGCTACCTGCAGAATTCTTTGCCAACTGAAGTTTAGCATGCACCAACATTGCTCTGTTTTCAGTGTCTGCTAAGGATGTTCTTATTTGAACAGGTTTTTCCTGATTGAAAGCCCAGCCACATTTTTTTGGGTATAATTGCTATATGTTAAATATTTTTTATCTTTTGTATTTTGATATTGTACTTGTTGTTCACTATTTGGGAATATGTTAGACATAGACATGTCTATAAATACTACAAATAAAAATAAAGATGAAAAACAACACTTTGAATTGGGCCCAGAAACAGACTGGGAGCCATATCTCATATGAGTGAATGCTGTTCTGTACAAAAATAATGAGTTTATATAGAAATTTACTTAAGGCTGCAAGTAAGACCTCATGTGACTAAAGTCTTAATACCAAAAATTCCTGCACATAGAAAACTAGATGACTATTATAATATAGATTGTTGGATGGCACCGGCAGGTAAGGAGTGCGAGTGGGGGGAGGGGGAGGGGGAGGTCCCCATTTACCTGCTGGGGCCATCCGCTGCCGTCTGCTGGTCCCTTCTACTGAGAAACAGGCTTCGCAGCCTGACTCTCAGTAGTGCGCCGGGTGATGACGTCACCCAGCGGGCTACTGAGAGGCAGGTCACGAAGCCTGCTTCTCAATAGAAGGGACCAGCGGATGGCAGCGGATGGCCCCGGCAGGTAAGGAGCGTGAGTGGGGGGGGAGGGACAGGGAGGGTGGGAGTTAGGTCCCCACTCACCCGCCCCCATGTTTTCCTCATAGGCTTGCATTGGGGGAAAGCTTTCTTTCCCCCAATGTAAGCCTATGGTGAAACCACCTAAAATGGCGTCTGATCCGAAAATCGGGCATCGGATTTTTGGATCGGAATTGGATACGATCCAAACGGGAAGCCTCCGATCCAATCCGATCTGATCCGAGGCATTGGTTCCGGTTCTGATTCCGATCCAATTTTTTGGGTCCATGCACACCCCTAATCTAAATAGTTTAGTTTTATGTAGATTCTTTCCATGTGGAATGCTTATTTCCTCATCTTCCTCCTCATTTTCCGTAATATTTTTGTCCCTTGGCAGCCATTGCTGCTTTTGATGACATTTCCCCCCTAGGCATGGATCCTTCCTCCTTTTCTGGATCAGTCAAATGGGTAATCCCACCCACAAGGGATCACAGAGTGAAGCTGTCTCAACTCTGTGTAGCCAATTAGATTTGTGTATTTGATGTTGTCACTGATAAAAAGTGAGGGCCATTGAGACTGAGGAAGGGATGGGGAAAACAGCATGAATAAATAAGCAAACATTTTCACCAAGAATCACAAGAAGAGGGAGGCATTTTGCAATAAATAAACAAATAAACATATGAGTCATTTTGGCTTAGCTCTAGTTTGATTGCATTTGAGGGCAAATATGTACAGATTGTGTAGGGCAGGGCTACTTAAATTCCAGAAAGCATTGTTGGCAAGGCTTGTTCGTGAAACCACGGGGTGATTCTCTTTTTAAGATGAGATTTGTGGAGCACGTGACCTAAAGTAGCTCTACTTCTGCACTAGAATTGTTCAGCCTCTATTGATTGTATACAATTTTTGGCTGTGTCTCAGCAAAGCACAAATTCCTTCAACCACAGCCTGAACTTGGCTCCCAATGGGTCCAGGCTCAAAGTAAGCCCTTCGGACGTGAGTTTATGTCGGCGGCAGGTATGGGGAATGTCTAGTGGACCGATGCGTTTAGAATTTCTCTCTTTAGAGTCCCCTGTAGAAATTAAAGTTAAGTATGTATAATAATAAATAGCCTACTCACTAGGGCTTTTGATATATTAGAAATAAAGGTAAATTTGGTTACGACCTGCTCACATAAACATTTAAAGTTATTAATGAGGTATGCTGCACGTAACAAAAGAATTCAACAAAACAGGGAATAGAGCAACATTAAGAATAGGTAAACTATGCTTTGTGCTTGCATATAACTATGATTACAAGGAGAAATAGATTAATACAGGGTCAAGGAATCAATAGGAGTGCTCTTGCTGACTTGGAAGGGCTTTGAGTGGAGTCTGGTTGAATTGGTGAACAGAACAGCACGGAATATTCGAATCAAGGGCCTATGGTGTGTAGTAATACTAGTAGCTGACAAGCCTTATCTTTTTTTTAAAAAAAGTTCACCTGCGTGTGTCTAGTAGACATTTGTGAATGTCACAATAAGACATCAGGGGAAAAAACAACAACATTAGAGGAAGACCCCTTATAGTCAATAGTGTCATTGACAAGATGTCACCTGATTGTCCACACTGGCGTTCCCTTTCTTTGCCCTTCAAATTGAAGTGAGTCACTACACATAGTGGGTTGTTCAGATAAAAGAGCTGTTCTAATATGCTACAGCTACATAGACAGAACTGTCTTCTTAAAATTAGTGGTGAATTCTTTTTTTAAGAATGGGAGGGTTTCCCCCTTCCCACGAGCAGGCTTCTCCTCTGAAAGTCCCATTGAAATGTATACATTCTCACTTAAATAGGAGTTATTGGTGAACTGTCCAGAGTAAGAATGGGATATAAACTAGGGATGGGGAAGAAGTTTAAAATTCATATTTTAATACTAAACTAATATGCACTTCCCGAATCAATATGCAAACACAGTCATCCTTCGGTGTTTGTACTTCAAGTTTTGCGATCTCCCATAAAAAAAATGCATACAGGAATGCATATATATTAGGGAAAGTGCACCCAAGAATGCATATATGAGTGAAAATAATGTACAAAATGCATTATATTAGAGTAAATTGCTTGCAAATGTACATATTAGGCCAAAATGTGTGTACAAAATGCATATATTAGGAGAAATGCTAAACAAAGTTTTGTACGGGCTTTTTAAAAAAGTGCAAACTGATACAGAGATGGGATGGAACAGGCTTAACATCGGGAAAAACAGCACCTGGGCAAAACCCAAATTGACAGATTTGCCCAGTCCTAATGCAAACATCCACAATGAAATTGATTCTTAGTTCTGCTGTGTCGAGCTCTTGTGAGACCTGGGCGAGTTTTTGCGAGAGTCCAGCAGCTGCTTTTCCAGCCATGGAGCTGATGCAGGGGGGGCATCCAAAATAAGGGGGCATGCACAAGGAGGGAAGCAAAGGGCAGGCGTCTGCTCCAGAGATCCCCATCGGTTACGCTGTTACTGCAGCAAATGCCACAGCCAGGGGGCTCTCCAGAACACCTTCGTTTGTGGCAGGGCAGTGGCAGCAGGTCCTCCTGGCGGGGGCAGGAACAGCACAATTTGCCACTCCTCCCATTGTATCACCTGATGTGGGCACTTCACCCAGCTTCATGGGAGGGCCAGCCCCTGATTTCCAGCACCTTTCGGGAGTGGGGAAGAGGGAGACCAAAATTGGGTGTGGGAGAAAACTGAATAGTTTTCGGGAGAGGGTGCTTACCGGAGAAGCCGTGGCAGCTATTTTGGAGTGTGTGTTTTGTAAACTTTAAACCATTTGTATCTGTATGCTTCAAGCATCACAGAGCTGCTGCAATCTATGCCCAGGCTGGCCAACATGCTCCTCACTGATGCCTTTGAAACGATACTACATCATGACATTGTGTCATTTTGACTGAGGCATTTTTAGAGAAAAAAAAAAGAGATGGCAGTAGGCCATCTCCCCCCCCCCCCCCCATCTATGCCTCAGTTGGAACGGCACTATATTATAATGCAGTGTCATTCCAGAGGCATTTGAATGAAACATGGCAAAACACCTGGTCACAAACTTTAGCGGCTCTGCACTGCTTGAAGCAACCAAAAAGAATTGTTTTAAACTTCAAAGGAACAAAAGGAAAAAAAAGGGGGGGGGAAACAGCTGCCATAGCCAAAAATGCCGTCCCACTTTGTGGACTGCTCCTGGGCTGTGAAATGGGGGTGAGGTGGGGATTCCCAGCTCTCGGATTCCACCCTACCAGTGTTCTGAAGTGGTAAAGTCCAGCAACAGATTCATTATGTGCATCTGCTGGTCCTGAGATCATCCAGAAACCCCCTCCATCTCCTAAAAGAGCAACATTCTGTTCTAAACCTGCTTATGGAATGTTCCAATAGGGTCAGCAAATTAGGGTCGTACCATAAATTCAGTAATTTTAATTTTAATTTTGAAAACAGTACATACAACCCAGTGAAACAAATTGAATTCAGCGAAACAAATCCACCTTGCTGAGCTTTAATATTCCTGCCCGGGACCCCTTTTCCCCTAGGCTGTTGCTTTTCTCTGTGCCATTTTCCTTCTTCTTCTTTGCACTCACAATCCTTAGAGCATTTCTACATGAGGTTTTTATTGTGCACTCATGATTGGCCACTTACAGACTTTTGTAGGTCTTTTACATGACATCATCAACGTCCAGGGCATCTCCTGCACTTTCTGACCTTTATCCCACTTTTAAAAGGATAATGCAGTAATAAATATAAATCCTCTTTAATGGCTGAGTGAAACTGCACAGTTCTGCTGTAACCACAGTGTCACCTAGTGGCTGTAAAATGAAACATATAGAACTTGCCAAGAAAGGAACCCAATTCAAAGCATGTGTCCACCCATGTAAAAGGAGCCGACCTTAATCCCACAAAGAACCCAGAAGCAGAAACCCTGGTAAGGATGAGGGATTTTAGCCTCATGTGGTGAAGCCCTTAGTTTCACTTGCAATCACTGCTGTGAAATCTGATTGGATTCACTGTGTTATCTTGTCCATGAGAATCCAAGATGCAGAGCTGCAATATTCTTGATAAATCACATGTGTTGTCACAGCCAATAGGATTAAACAACTGTCTGTGCAAATAAGTCTGAGGACTTGATGGTGAAGAAGAAAGTAACTGATCTTAACAACATCACTGGAACAATTCAAATGTGTATGTAGTGAGTGTCAAGAAGGGGAGGTATTATTTTGACACTTAAGAAAGTGTATATAAAACCAAGGCCAGCTCGACACCAAGCAAGATATGAAACTCTGAAATGGTTTGAAAACTGCATATGGAGTGTGACCTGGGCTAGGCTGACCATATGAAAAGGAGGACAGGGCTCATGTAACTTTAACAGTTGTAGAGAAAAGGGGATTTCAGCCAGTGTCATTTGTATGCAATTAGTTCTTGGTGAAATTCCCTCTTCATCACAACAGTTAAAGGTGCAGGGGCCCTGCCTTCTTTTATATATGGTCACTCTAGCATAGTGCCTGCAACTTTAACTGTTGTGATGAAGAGGGAATTTCACCAGGGACTAATTGCATACAAATGACACTGGCTGAAATTCCCTTTTCTCTACAACTGTTAAAGTTACATGAGCCCTGTCCTCCTTTTCATATGGTCAGCCTATCCTGAGCCCCAACAGTTGTCACTACTGTTACAAATGATTTTAAAGCAGTAATGTAGATCCTGCCCAAGTAAGGAGTTTCAACTATGCCTTAGCTGCCATACTTTAAGGTGAATGAGTGCAAAAATAAGGAAGCATTTGGTTAAGAGTTCCCCACTCATCTGTAATCAGTGCCTCTGTGGCTGTAGAATACTTCCAGTAATATCACAATGTTTGGTGATGTATGATGCAATCTGCAGATGCTTATGGCCATTTTCAAGCTCAGTCAGTCTTCAGTAGTACAAAGAAAAGCTGATTATCTTGTTGACTTCAATTCTGTTCCCTTGGGAAGCCATTGGGACGGTTCCCCCACTACTCTGTTCTCACACATAATTTGATCCTTCAAACTACATGTCCCTTCGCTTTAGTTTTTAATACACGTTTAATTCTCTCCATCCTTTTGAAGGCCTTGTGATTGTTATACTAGGGCCATTGTAGTTGCGAAGTGTCTGCTTCAAGGCATTATTAGCAAACATGATAAATGTTTTAGAGCCGTGGCTTCCCGGAGGAAGAAAGTAGAGTATCCAAGTTAGGTAACGTGAGCTGGGGCATATGGCAAGGAGAAAGGAAGCAAAAAAAGGCCAGTGCTGCTATTGCTCTGAAACCGGAGAGCCAGCAAGCTAAATAATTCATGCCAGCGGTCTAATTGCTAACGTGAAAATAGGCTTCACTAACCTCCCACAATACGCCAAACATCTTTGCTTTGTGTTTAACTGGGAGTCAAGTGCTTATATGCCAAGGCTGTAGATGATGGATGGAAAAGCATTGCTTTATTGGAATGCTGTTACTGATTCAATGGGGGGGGGGGATGTGATTACACAGTGGCTCAGTTCGGATGACATATTAGGCAACGGAGGGATAAATAACGTACTGACCGTGTGTTAGGCAGGAGGAGCTTCACAGACGACATGCCGCAGCCAGCGCTGCTCGGCACCAGCAAACGCCCCGGCTGCTACGAACTTGCGGCGGCCATTTTGGTTGCAGCCTTTCCTCCCTGTGTCCTCCAGCTGTATCCCAGCAGGCACCATGAGTGCTGCCAGCTGCACAGAGCGGCCGGGTGTTTGTGGCTGCTCTAGACAGCAGAACTCTATTCCGAAACGGAATAGTCTACGGAGAGAGGGGGGGCTAAATTCGGACGACACTTTAAACAACGGGGCTTCAGGCTAAACAACGTGCAAGCCTGTTGTTTCGCTCCATTGTTTAAAGTGCCTGATTAACGTACTGTCAGTTGTATGTGTGTTGTGTGTTGCCCTCCAGACGACACAATAAGCAACACAACTGACGATTGTTCCCCCCTCCTCTGTTGCTTAATATGTCGTCTGAACTGAGCCAGTGCTTAGCACAGATGTGGAGAAAGGCTTGCTTGCTAAATTAGGATGAAGTCTTAAAACCTAGAAGCAGGCCTTGCACTTTGGATACAGTTGACAAGGGCATGGCGATTTTCAGTTTCAATGTAAAATCATAATCCAATCTTGAAGTTTAAGCAATATAAGACTGTCGCTAATTAAGGATATGTACCAATGCTGGGGCATGTGGATTTGCAGATGTTTTACTTTTTATTCCCATTTTGTTCTCATCTGACTATTGGAGAATCAGAGCAACCAGTCACGGATATGTGCAAGAGCCTCTCTTTATTTACAAAAATGGAAGGGAGCAATAGCCAGTTATAGAACAAATGATTAAGCGTGTCTGTTGTGGCCTAATAAAGGGGCAAAATGGATATTTCTCAGTCTGATCAGTGGAGCTCAATAATAAAACTAAGGTTTGGTTGGAATCCCTCCCCCATCCAGCCTGCCCACCCATCATGATGGTGCAGGGTGGCGTTATGTGTTCATGCCCTTGAATTCATCACCATCTTAATTATGCAAACCCTGCCTCCCACATGCATATGTAATTTGGAAGAAGGCTCACATAATTGACGATGGGGGTGATGATCAGGGCCAAAGCCAGACTCCACTGTGCTGACGGCAGAGTACTGCCAATGGTCTCCTGCTATTGCCATGCCCCATGCCGCCAAGGTCTCCCGGTTTTCCATCCCATGCTCACCAAAGCCCCCTCTTCAGGAAGAAAATGGCCATTTCTGAGGGTGGTCACAATAAAAAATATTTGTGTGGGGGGGAGCACTTTAATATTGAGGACATTCACCTTTCTTTTCCATGCCATTGTGTTCCCTATCTGCTATTGCAGGATGGAGGCAACTTGTGGCCCTCCAGGCATTTTGCCCTACAACTACCATCAGTCCTACCCAACATAACCAACGCAGAGGGATCATGGGAGTTGCAGGCCAAAACATCTGCAGGGCGACATGTTGCCAGCTCCTGTACTACTTCTTTGGAGCTGGCCCCTCCCATCTTTTTCCTGGCTATTGCTTCTTCCGGGATTAGTGAGATGGGCTATCGAAGTCAATCAGGGATCACATAATTAACAGGTTGATGTTATACTGCTTCAGACCCAACCATTGCTGAACAATCATTTAAAGGTTGTTGTTTTTTAAAAAATAAAAATGTTTTGAAAAGGTTCTCCCCAAAATACGGAACGCTTTTGCCTCAGTGCTATAAATGAGTGCTCGTTATCAAGTAAAACAGATGTCAATATTCACTTTCTTAAGTATTGAATTGGTTATTTTGTAGTTCTCATTTCATTCAAAGAGGAATGTTGTGAATATTATGGTAAAATGTTAAACTTGCAGGCAAGTCTTTTGCAAATGGCTTCCTTATTGACCCACCTCCTCACTGTGCTAAGTACAGAGACTACAGCCTTATTGATTCAGGCTCTAGGTGGATGCCACTGAAGCTGTCAATCTTCTGGAATTATGATATTTCTGGGGCTTGTCAAGGCAAAATTATGCTCACAAACGGGGTCTTACTGAGGTTGCAGTCATACAAGGAAAAATCATGTGATCATACCGAAACACGTAGAGAGATCAAACGGCAAAATGTTACCACTCAGGAAGCAATGGGAGGCAATACTTAACCTACTGACATTACAACAGAGAAACAGCAGAGTAAGATTAGAAAACAAATAAAGCAGGCTTTTGGGGGGGATGGAGGAACTTTCTATTAGCTCACACAAAACTTGTGAGTTTATTTCTCTGGATTAGAGCAGGACTGGATGGAAGGTAGATCACAAGATATTTTGGATTTCAACTTGCAGCATTCCTGACCAGTGGCCATGCTGGCAGGGGTGCCTGTGGGTTTGAAGTTCAAAACATCTGGAGATTTACTTTCAGCCCACCCCTGGACTAGACAGGTCTGAAAAGGAAATGTTGGCCAGTGATAAATAGAAATGAGTGAACTCTCTTTATGGCATCTCTCACAGGCTTCAGAGACCTCAACACCATTCCCACCATTGTCCATTCTATGGCTTGCACTTTTGCCAACAGTGGAAGTTCACACAATATGAGGCAGCCAAAGTCAAAATAAAAGCTAACAGAAAACCAACTCACACACAGAGACAGCACAGGCCTGGAGGGATCTTCAGACTCATGCGGCCCCTCGGTTGTGAGTTTAGTCCATGGACCCAATTTAGAGAGGGCCAGGGTATAATTTCTCCACATTCCAGACCACCCGTCATTATTCTTCAGGGGGAAGAATCGCAGGAACCAAGTGTCCGTGCAATTGGGCATTTGTATTTAGCACACCTTTCCACAAATTGTGCTAAAGGCAGCTTACAAAAACACATTTAAAACACATAACTAGTGTCAATAAGCTATTAGGCCAGCAACCCAAAAACAAAAGCAAAAGACAAAAGACAAGCAAAAGACAAACAGCAGTCTGTAGGGTGCCAGGAGCCGTGGACAAAGCCCATAGTCAGGACTGGAGAATAAGTCGGAACCACAAAGCAGGAGGCAGGATTGAAGAGCAAGCCAGAACCAAAGGACAACCAAAGGATACAAGAACTTAGGATAACTGAGGAAGACTTTGTTCCTCAAGTAAACCTTCATTGGAACAGGAAGACCTCTTATAGGACAGCCAGGCTGGGTGAGGAGGGTCAGTCCAGGGCCTGAAGACACCAGACTGCCTAGGCCGGTCTTTCCCAACCTGGTGCCCTCCCATTGTGTTGAACTACAGCTCCCATCACCTTCAAACAACATGGCTCGGAGGGCACCAGTTGAGAACGGCTGACCAAGGCAAATGCTGCAATGCAATTCAGTGGCTCCCCACATGGGAAAGCCACACACAAACCCAAAGACTCCCAGACCCCTAGTTGGATGAGGGTGAATAAACTGAGATGAAATCTAGGCAAGACAGAACCGCTGTCATTCAGTAAAAAGCCTGACTCGAGGGCTGGGAGACAACCTGTTTTGGGTGGTGTCGCCTTCACCCTGAAAGATCAAGTTTGCAGTGCTGCTAGATCCTACACTGTCCATGAATCTACAGGAGTCAGCAGTGGCCAAGAGTGCATTTGCACAACTACATCTAGTGCTCCAGGTGTGGCTGTTCCTGAGTCAGTCTGATCTGGCAGCCGCCATCCAGGCCTTGGTTACATCATGGTTAGATGACTGCATTGTGCTCTGTGTGGGGCTACCCTTGAAGAATGCCGGGAAACTTCAACTGGGAACGTGAGATACTGTTGAGGGCACCACCACAAAATGCCTAACCAGTGGATTGCCACTTTGGCCGTTATCTCTCATGTCTGTGGATCTTAGGCTAGATCTTATTCAGTAAAAACATTAGTTTCATGTCTATTGGACGCCGCAGCATCTCCTTAATAAGGGATTGTCTAATTCAGTTAGTTTCTGGTGATTAATGTCCTACTAATTTTTCTTTTAAACATATGTTTTGGCTATGTCCATTTATTGCTTCTTTTGTGGGAGGTGGAGCAGAGTTATTAAATGGATAAATTTTGTACTGGAACAATCTTTAATATTCACTGATGTACACACCCTTTTACTTTTTAAATTATTTGCCTGCTCCAGGGAAATTAAGAAATGGTCAGCACAAATGGATTCACAAAAATAATATTCAGGTGCCCATGGGCCGTCACACTGGGGACCCCTGCAATCCCCATAGGCCAATCTCATGATTCCTGTGCATGGGTTTTAGCTCTGCTTTCTTGGGTGCAGCTTAATGCTCTTTGCTTCAAAAGAAATGTTATTGTAGGGGGGGGGAGTGGATGGCACATCCCTTCTGGGTCTGATACACTTTAGACTGCAAATGGTAGCAATTCTGGAAGCGAGAGGAGGGATTGCATGTTTGAATGCTCCTCTATATTAAACGCCCCCATTGCCTGCCAACCCTGAGCCTCAGGGGAGATGGATTCTAGCCCAGCCCTCTCCCAGGCATGCTAGTTTCCCATATCCTGAAGTCATACCATCCCAAGGGGGCTGCTCCACATGCTTTCTCTGAATATTTGAAATGATTCTTTGTTTTATGCCTTTGTTTTAAAGTATGTCCAGTTCTTCATGTAAAACACAGGCACATATTCAGGCTTGGGACTCATTCGCTGTTTCCCTGGCACCCAGGCTGAGCCTAACTCTCACTGGCTTCTGCAAAGAGCAGTTCGTTATTTTCACATTAACAACAAATTGCGATTAAAGCAGGGCAGACACAGTTCAATGTAAGTTGCCACCAACAGAAAAGCAACGAAGGGTAAAAAAAAATAGGTATTAGCATCTCTAGTAAATGAGTAACTTGTCAATGACAGTAATATGATATTTTGTCTTCTTCCAGGCTGCCCAATTAACCTTTAGATGATTCAATACCCATAAGCCAGACCAATCTTTTTACTCTTCCATCACTAAATAATTGAAATTATGTCAAGAAAGTGTATCATTGAGTAACTGAAGTTGTCAACAAAATATTTACACTCTGTTGACAGTAAACTCAGAACGGAGTGGAAACAAAGCCAATCAAATCAACCATATTCCTTCCCTTAATTATTGATTTTGGCCACTGCTTCAGGACTGACAAAAGGAAGTATTACTTCACACAATGCATTTGTAGCATGGGGAACTGTTAACACAAGAGGTGCTGATGGAGTTTTGAAAGGATTAGACAAACTACGAGAAGATAGATGTAGCAATGGAAGAAAAGAACGTGGGGAAATGGTGAATCCTGGTTCAAATGAAGCCTCACCCTGCCCAGATCTTTCTTTCTCTAGGAAACCTAGAATTTGTGCTCTTCTGATAATTTGAGCAGAGATTTGAAGGATTTGGCTGGACAGGGCTGGACCATACATTTTGTTGCTTGAGACAAAGGAGAAGATGGCACTACTCCCCAGTCCACATACAGAAACTGACTAGACTGCAGTTCAAACTCACTTCAGCACTAGCAATAAGGTTAGACGAATCTGTCAGTTTTGCTGTCTCCCACATACAGCTCCCACCCATCCCACAACCATCAAGTTCTTTTAGTTCTAACTAAGAAGAAGAAATGTGCAAACTTTGGTATGTTCTCATAAGAACTGAACTGAACTGAAATTCTCACCCATCTCCACTGGCCAAATTCGGTAGGCACAGCTGTTTCCAACATGGAGAGGACTATGGGCTTCTCTACATTAAGCAAAAATCCTGCATCCTTAGCGGGTCTTGGTCTTCTGGAGTCTTTGTGGGTTTTTCTGGTTCCTCCCCATATGTTTTATGTACACCAGCAGCAGATAGCGCTGCTATATTGCACAATTTAGGTTTATTACTGCATTTTCAGTCATTTATAAAATGGCAAATTCCTGGTTAAAAACAATAGGAGAGGCATCAGAGGGTTGATGACGTCATGTAAAGGACTCATGAACTTCCATGAACAAACAATCACAAGTGCACAATAAATGCTTGTGTAGAGGCAGACTATGTTATATCTAGCCTGCTGTTAAAGATAGCAAGCCTGTTTGTGGGGGGGGGGGGGAGTGGCAACCGTAATTAAGCAGTAATATGGTTGAATACATAGGAATTCAAGCTACATAATAAAAATCCTGGGCCTGTATGGACAAATTTATTTCAGTTTCTCCCACTTGATTAAAAAGAAAAAAAAATCAAGTTATTTCCATCTTGAATATGAAGACATTTGCTAATGTTGGTAAATTCATATGAACTGAAACAAAATTACCCCCCCCCCCAAACTGGTGATGGGATAGCATCCTCTACCACACCTGAAGCAGAAAAGATCTAAGATGCCTGTTGTTTTCTTGTTACTCTTTAAGGTACCATCTACATTGATACTGCTATAAAAATAATAAATAATATTTAGTTCACGTATCTGAAGAAATTAGCCCAATGTCCTCTTGTTATAGCTGCCTCTTCACATGCCCTAAGAATAAGTGTCATGAAAAGCAAAGTAGCTATGACTGCATATCATAGTATTCTAGGCATTGTACAGAGCATAGAAATGTTGTGAACCCTGTCCAGAATATTTAGAATTCCAAATAAATATTTTAAAAAGAATTATCATACATCCTAATTTAAATTGAATTTGAGTAAATTATTTATCAGTGATTAAAATAGAAGAAACGCTTTGCAAGGGAAATAAAATGGCAAGGCCCAGGTGTACAGGACAAGAAATGGGATCTATTCATTTTTTTAAGGATTTTTCATTTATCCTTTCTTCTTCAAAACATTTCAGCATGGGAATCAGTTCATTTAAAATGACTAGCAAATTAAAGCAAAATGCTGAACAGACTTTAAATTTAAACAAAGTCTTATTCATTCAAAAATGGAAGATTTACATTGGAATGGGGTAAGAAACCAAGGAAATCCTTTTTAGTTAAGTCTACTAGTGATAGTGAAAGCTATGACATCCCTTGAGGGTTATTTCAAATCCCTTGAAGACTTTGCAGGGGAAAAATCAATGAGTCCATATGTGGTGACTCAGGTTATATCACAAAACATACAGTTCTGTTGAGTTAATCCATCATGGCGGCACACCGCTGAGCAATAACGCAACCCTGCAGTGTAAGGAGACAGCCACTGAGACATACATTCATAATACTTTAATATGTCCCAAGGATAATTTTTTTGGAAGTGTACTGCTCTCAACAGGGTGTCCTAGATGAAACTTCTCAGAGTTTTTAAGAGTTAAGGCGTTGTTTTCATATACACTTGGTTTGCAGCTGAGGAGATTTTCTTTTGCTCACAGTGTATTAGTAATACTTTGAGGTATTTAGTGATAAGGTAAAAATGAGGGGTACAGACTCTGTTGTAAACTAAGTTGGAGCCACTGATCTTTTGATGTATAATCCAGGCCTGATCTTTTGATGCATAATCCACCACTCATACAAACTAGACTCATGAGATGTGGTGGTGGTGAGGATGTGCTGTGACACAATTCATTTTCCAGTTGTCATTCTTTAGGTATGATCTGCTAATGTTTGTTTATTCTTTTATTTACTTTTAAAAAAACCTCATGATTTTGGTCCTAAAGGACCTCTACCCCCCAAGACGGCTTGCAAGATAAATTAAAACAACAAGATATTACAAATTCAAAAATCAAATCAAATAAGTATAACTAAATGGGAACTGCAGAATGGATTCTCTGAACTGGGAAAGCAACTATCTTTCAATTCTGGAGGCTTTAAGAATGAAAAGGGCAGGCTAGATGCTCTGCCTGGTGAAAGCTAGAACTGTGCAGTTGTGGAGGCTAGAGATTGTGCTGTAGCACTTTTATGAATGAGAAATGTGGACTAGATACTCTCCATGGGGAAAGTAACAACTGCTCAACTGTGGAAGGTAGGATAGTAGCAATTTCATGAATTGGAAGGGCAGGCCAGTTACTCTGACTGGCAACAATAGTATCAATGGGAAAAAAGAGTGAAGGAGGGTAGGGGAAGGGGTGGCCCCATCCCTTAACTACTTCACTGCCAGGTCACAGAGGCATGTCCAGGATTTAATGCGGAGGGACAGAGTGCACTGCAGTGGAACCTCATGGGAGCCACTTTAAACGAAAAATACAGGCTGCATTTGGACAACACATTAAGCAACTGAGGGGGGGGGGAACAATCGTCAGTTGTGTTGCTTATTGTGTTGTGTGGAGGGTAACACACCGCTCACAAACTGCTGACGGTATGCTATTCCGCCCAAATAAGCAACTGAGAGAAACAACTGGCTTGCAAGTTGTTTAGCTTGAAGCCAGTTGTTTAAAGTGTTGTGTGGAGGATGAGTGGGTTAGTGGTGTGTGGTGAGTGGGTTAAAACACAAGCCCATAGAGCAGGTGGCAAAAGCGACTAAAGCAGCGGCTGCCACTCTGCTACAACTGGTGCAACTTGCAGAGGCTGCTGGGATAGAACTGGGAGGACTGAGGGAGGAGGGAGGGTGGGGGCGGGGGCTGTGTCAGTCAAATGCTGGGCTGACTATTAGTCCACTCAATGCCAGCCCCAACCACCCACAGTTGTGTAGGAATATGTTGTGTGGGGAGTACCCACAAAATAACCAACTGTGAGTTGGCTACTCAACCCACCATTGACTAATGTGCTGTCTGAATGCAGCCACAGACTAAAAGGGCTAGGCTGACCAGATAAAATCCAGGTCTGGTCTCTTGTAACTTTAACAGTTGTAGAGAAAAGGGAATTTCAGCCAGTGTCATTTGTAGGCAATTAGTTCCTGGTGATAGTCCCTCTTCATCACAACAGTTAAAGGTGCAGGCACTATACTAGAGTGACCATATACAAAAGAAGGCAGAGCCCCTGCAACTTTAACAGTTGCGATGAAGAGGGAATTTCACCAAGAACTAATTGCAAACAAATGACCCTGGCTGAAATTCCCTTTTCTCTACAACTGTTAAAGTTATATGAGCCCTGACCTGGATTTTATCTGGTCACCCTAAAAAGGGCTTTCAGAAAATGTAGCTTTTCAAGGAAGTTGCTGGTTGGCTGTGGATTGGCAATAACGTTATGTATCACAAAGGACCTCAAACTGCTCTCTCTCTCTCTCTCCACACTAAATTGCTGGTGTAGGTTGGCTCGCAGACTTGTCACTCCCATTGCACATAGTTATTTTAGAACAACTAAAATATATTGGGTCAAAAGTAGAAAGCCTGACTTCTAGCTTTTATACTAGGCTTCTTATTGCCTGTCAATTACACAAGCTGACGTTTCCACATCCTTACACCATCCCACATCTGAAGAACATGCTCTCCAATATCTCACAGAGGAGTTTAGGGGCCCTGCTATGAGGAGTGGTGTCTGGTAACCCAGGGGGTAGGTCCAGGGTTCGGAGAATTGTGAGTTAGGGTCCAAACAATCATGTCCAGATCTACTAGATGAAATCACCACAGCATGTCTCCACCCACTTGGAAATTAAGAAGAAGAGATTAAGAAAAAGAAAACAGTACATAACAATTCACGTTTTGTCCCAGGTTAGTCTGGTGCCTCTTTTGGATTCTAACTGAAGTGCCCAAAGGTGAGGCTGTGACCACCAGTACTTGAGCCGGCAAGTAGAAGGAAGGAGCTTCAATCCATCCAACATCTCCCTCTCCCCACAGTTCAGGGGCACCCCCTGACCTTATTCCATCTCTCATTCCCCCACAACCCAGGGGATTCCCTCTGCAATTAGAGAGACTATCACGACTCCGTACATATATACACATCAGACTACACACCCTCCATGGCCTCTTTTGCTCAGATACAGCGATCCTTCCCTCCTGAATGATTTCTCCTTTGTGTTCCTCCTATCAGCCTATCCCTTTCTTAGCATTCATAGAGTCCCTATGAATAGGGGAGGAGCGGGGAGGAGAAAGCAAACAAATTCCTCTACACTCCCATCTTCCACCCTCCTAAAGGCTGTAATGTCTCGTCCTTGAAGGCCTGCTGTGTCAAGGGATGCGTTAGCAGCTTGCAGTGTGGCAGCAGATCTACCAAGGGAGAGTGAGAGAGCAACTTTCTCACCTTAAGGGACTAACAAAAAATTGGGACTTGCAAATCCACAGCAAATCTATCAAGAAAGACAGGGGAGACAACAGCTTTAACCTCTCACTAACTGTAGCTAGAGGAACAGACCAGTGATGTCATAATAGTCACATCAGCCAATAGAGAGATGTCTTTCATGTTCATCTAGGACAGCAGTGGGAGGGCGTTTGACCCTGCAGACGTTATTATACTGCAACTCAAACCATTCCCTGCCAAGATGGCCACTAGTAAGGGTGATGGGAATTGCAGCCCAACAACACATTCCCCATCCCTACTCTGAATGTTGACTATGTAAATGATGAAAGTAGGGGACAGGCAACCATTTTTGAGATTTAGGAACACTCCTGGTCAGGCCAAGCTCTGCCATTTTGCCTGAGGTGGGAAGAAAGGAGGAGGAGGAGGAAAGCATGTTGTAATTGAGACATGATATCCAGCCTTTTCTACAGCAGGCTTAAAGAAAGTCTGCAGAAACAGCAATCCAGTCAAGGCAAAAGAGATATGGAGAATCAAGTTGGGTTGGCAAAAATCCAGAGCTAATGCCAAGCACAGAGTGACAGAAATGAGGGAATGCATAGTTCTGTCTTTGTCTGGAGCAGCGTCTTCTAACTTGGTCCCCCCGATGCGTTGGACTACAACTCCCATCATCCTCAGCACCTACAGCCACTAGCCATGCTGGTCAGGGATGATTGGGGTCAGGCCACACATCTGGATCATGCCAGGTTGGGGGAGGCTGATCTAGAGCAGGAGTTAACAGAAAGTAGATCTCCTGTTATTTTGGACATCAACTCCCAGCATTCCTGACCATTGGCCATGCTGGCAGGGGCTTCTGGGAGTAGAAGTCCAAAACATCTGGAATTCTTCCTTCCGCCTACCCCTTCTGCCTAGTATACATGCAACAGCCAAAATCAAATCCTGTTGACTGAATGTAGAATAGCGAAGGGAAGCGTTGCAATCTCTCTTGGCATTGTATCAAATGTAAGAGCATCTCCACAAATGAATTAACTGGAACAAAGGCTCTGACAGCTTCACGTGAAGCATAATAAAGGTAGCATCACAAATTACATATTTTTCTTTACAAGCGTGCATAATGCAGCCTGCATAATGGGCCACATGTTTTAGGTTAATAACCAGCTCTACACTTAGGAAAGAGCGGTGAAATGCTCGCTTGTTGTATGTATTGTTCTACATGTGCCAAAGGATGGTTCTCTCAGTTGCTTGGAATTGAGATCTTGTTTAATTTCCTTGGTCAGGAGACTGTCTGAGGCTGCCTCTACACGAGAGGTTTAAAGCTCCTTCAAGTCTCATTAAAATTTTTACCTCTACATGAGCGGAGCGTAAATCGGGAGTTGAGGAGCGTTATCTATCCGATTATGCGCATTTATTTTGCTGCGGCCGTTAAAGCGCATTTTGACTATGTGAACAAGTGATTCTCCACATTAACTACTTCTAAAGCGCATTTCAAACAGCCGGTAAGGCCACCAGTTGTGCGCTCAATTACCTCCTGCGTATAGTCATTTACCATAAAGCGCTTCTGAGAAGATGCGCATAATCGGAGAACCAGGCGTCAAACCGAATTCCTGTAGAGGGGGTCTGAATCTCTTTCTCTGTCTCGTCCAAGACTTTTAAGCAGTTTTCTGTTTTTTTATGAATGAAACCGAGAAAATATTAGACGAATCCTGATTAAAATCTAGTAGGGTCATTAGGGGCCAGAGAACATTTCCTCGTGGGCTGAATTAGATGCACGGGCTGCCAATTGGAGCACTCTTTCTACACAGATGACATTTACATTCATGCATCTATTTTGCTGATTTAGTTTCCATATTTTACATTAAATATAATTATGAGATGCCATAAACTTTGTACAGAGTAAAATTAGTATAATTGTTATTGTGTGGTTCTCGTTCAGTTCAGTAGCATTTTTACACTCATTTCCAGTTGGTTGTGCCTAGTGTTTTAGGAGAGGTATACCTGCAGCACAGGAAATTGGTAAGATGTTACACTGTCATGTGCCTCATTATTGCAATGAAATCTAACACAAATTATATCCTTTTTTTAATTTTGCTTTTTGCAAACAAAGAACCTCCAGAATGATCGTTATAGCCATTTGATAAAATGGATCTGTAAGATCTAGGTAAATGGCATCATTTTATTTCTTTAGAAAAAAACATATTGGCAAAGATTTCTATTTTTCTTTTTCCTGTTTCAGGCCACTTTCTCCCAGGAATGATACAACCCCCCAAAAGATATGCAGTTTCCAATGACTGCTGATGAAATGTATAGGTGCTTAAGAGAAAGCTGAATGAATGGGGCTAAATTTTCAGTGTGGAAGTAATTAGCTCCCCACCCACCCCTGGAATGACGAAAGAGTAGACATGCTGTGAGATACTGCTGGAACAATGCCACCCAGTGGAGTCAATTCTAGTACCTCCACTTTGGATCAGAACCCCATTTTCTTAGGAACACCCTGTATGCAACCTATTACAGTTATTTGTTCTGAAGAACCTAAAACGGGTGCAGAATCTCAAACCTTGGGGCCAAATCCATCCTCCTGGGGTCCAAACCCAATCCCCAGACAGCCACAGTTCCTTTACTTCTACTACCAGTGTTTTGATTTCTTGGCTTTTGCACAATTTCCCCCCATTCTAAAAAGCTATCATGCCTCTCCTAAGTCTTAGTTTCTGGCAGTACTCCTGGCTTACAACGTGGTGGTCTTTAAATACGCAGGGCATATCAAAACAAAGGGGCAGTTTCAGATGGAAGATTGTGGTGCCCTTAAGGGCAACAGAGTCAAAGAGATCTATAATGCACCAGGAGGTTCTCTTGCGCAAGCAATACTGAAATGAGCCACAGCTTGTGCAGTTTGTGCCCAGTGTTACAGCTGGAGGGCACATGGCGCTAAATGCATGACTTCCAGTTCTGTGTTTATTTTTTTCAGTTATAAATAGGTGCATGTGGGAAGCTCAGGATTGGAACTGCGGTACATGAGAAGAAAGGGTTAACTCTTTCCTCCCCTGCCATGGTCCTGACAAAAATCTCCCCAGTGCTGCTAGTGACATTCAGTGACCAGGTTCACATGATCACCACAGCCCACCGTGGCTTATTTAAGCCACAGTGGGATGGGCGCATATTGGTGGCCGTTTTGAACATTCAACATGGTTTGCTGTGTTGTAAACCTATAGGGAATTAGCTGCCCAAATCATATTGAAATTTCAGTAGGACCTAAGGAATGCATTTTCAAGCATCTTTCCTGAGAATTAGCTGTGCTACACCCACTGCTGTGTCTCATGGCTAATACCCTTTTCTCCTTGAACCTCTTACTGTATCTAGGCTATCAAGTGCTGTAAACCTTTTTTCAAATGGCTGTCAACATATTTTCCCTGTGTTTGCTAACAAGCTGCACTGCACAAGCAAGGTAGGCTGCTGCATTACTCCTTGGAGCACTCTGCTTGTAAAGTGGAGCTGCAAATGAATGCCTCTTTGAAATATGCGCTTGGTTCCTTTTATTCTTGCTTTCTTTTATCCCCTATTTCAGTTTATGCAAAATACCAAAATGATTCAAAGATTTCAGACCCATAATTTATTTTATTGTATCAGTAACTGATCCAAACAAGAAATGTGGGAAATGCAGCTGTTTTTTATACTTTAAAATTTATCCACCATATCTATATTCTATATCGCTATATTAAAGAATCTCTCTCTCTCTCTCTCTCTCTCACACACACACACACACACACTCACACACACTTTTCTTTCTGTTCATACTGCTAAAAGATGGGTCTCTTCCCTTTCCGTTTCTGATGGTAAGTCCTGGAGATGGGCAAATCTGTTAGTTTCATTTTCACCCATATTCAGTTGTTGTTTTTAACATCTCAAGTTCTTATTGTCCTCATCATGAAAAACGTTGTGAATTTGGCAGGTCCTTATTAATAAATGAACCAAATAAAATTCTCAACCATCTGCACTGGCCACATTCAAAAGGTACAGCTCTTCCCAGTATGGAGAAGACCATGTTGTACCTGCCTGCCATCTGGCTGTTAAAGATGAGGATTCTGTAAAAAAAAAAAGAGGTGACAACCCTAATTCAGCTCCACAGACATGGCTTAATACACAGGGTTTCAAATCCAGACTTTTAAGAGCTCAACACTCAAAGCCTTTGGCTCATATGGATGGATCTGGCAGTTTCATTTTCTCCCACATTAATTTTTAAACAAAAATCCCAAATTTCAAGTCCTATTTATGAAGTAATTTGTGAATTTTGGATAGTTCATATTAAAAAGAGAAAAGAAAAAACAAACAAAGGCTGTCCCATCCTTATACTTATTTAAGCTACGGTGGGTGGTCTGTTGTAGGGTTATTTGAGGGTTGTTTCCTTCTCCAACAACCTCTACCGCCTGGGTTCCTTTTGGAAAATTTTGTGACGAAAAGTGTGGAGAGGGCCCCAGTGCAATTGCAACAAATACTTATCAGCAGAGGGCAGAACTAACCCATGATGACTGATGTAGAACATCCGCTACAAATGGCATCCCAACATCAAGTTCCTACCCCCACCACAAATTCAGTGTAGTCCAATTTATCTGTGCTATTTCCTCCCATAACCCCTTTCCCTGCCTCCAGCCCATATCATTTAAATCAGGCCCAGGATTTGGGGAGCCTCTGGGTCCAGCGAGAATTGTATCAGAAGTTCCCTTTCTGTTCTGTTGCTTCCTCCAGTCTCATCATTACTATTTCCCAGCAATAGACTTGGAAAGAGAGACTTGTGCCTGAGACGCAAGCACAACGCGTAGGAAGTGCTCAGCCACTATCTTGCCTGTATCTGGAGCTACCTTGGACAGGGTACTTCTCTTCCGTGCCTCCAGCCAGAGCCCATTGAAGTTCCTGATGCACTACCTTTTTCATTTTCGATAAGCCAGCTGTTCCCACTTTTGATGTGCAATGTATATTTTGGTGCTTCCTCTTTTGTCGAGCCTATTTCGCACTTCCCGTCAAGATCTCTGAGGTGAGGGAAAGGTCACCGCTCTTGAGACATCCTTGAGGGCCAGATTAGATGTCAAGTGTGCAGTTGAATTTAAGATGCCTAGTTTTTCTCCCTCCCCTATTTAAATAACCACTATTGTGAGGTTGGGAGTGGTACTGAGGTTAGGGTCATGACTGTGGTGAGGATGAATGAACCCTTTCCCTCCTGCTACAGTACTGGTTATTTTCCCTAGAAGGGAAACTACTATAGGTACACAATTCTGAAGCTATTCAAGGCCGAAGTCCTCCCCCAATTGCTGTACGGAGTGGAGCTTTGGGGACAGGGCCTGGCTCCCCAACTGGAGATCCCTCAGAATAACTTTTTAAAAGAGCCATTGGCCCCCCTCCAGGGAGTTCCCGCGCCGCTATTGAGACTAGAAGTTGACCTGCCTTCGGTAAAGGCAAGGATCCACAAAGCAATGGTACTATATGTATGGTAAAAGCCTGCAGGGTAAGGAGGATAATGATCTGGCAAAATTATGCTTCCTGGAACAGATTGCAAAAGGGGGATGGGCACGCAACTGGAAGGATTTAGCCTGTGTTTATGGGCTGATCGATATAGGTTTGACAGATAAGGGAGCCATAAGATAAAGAATTTTCAATACTGACATGGCCGGGAATATTATGGCAAGTCAACAACAAGCCCTCTCCACTTGGTATAGTGTTATCAAAGAGAGCAGTACTATTGGTACAAATGGCAGCTTCCGTCCTGAGGCAAGTAGGATATTAGAGGGTGTGATTTTTGCTCGAGTCCAGGGCAGTGCAGGAAAGGGATGAATCCTGTGTGCTGCCATCCCAATCCTGATCCCCCTACCTTGGGGGGAAATAAAGTACATTAAATGCAGCCACAACATTTCATGAATCATCTGGTTCTAGTTTGTCCGGAACACTCTGTGTGGGACATGTCCATGAAGAGTTTGCGTACTGCTAGGAACCTCCAATACTTCTCTTGAGAGGTCTGGTTTTCATTCCAAGGACTGTTGAAGTTATCCCTGAACATATAGCTAACAAGTTTTTTTTCTGGGGTCTCTCTCTCTCTCTCTCTCTCTCTCTCTCTCTCTCTCTCTCTCTCTCTCATTTATATAGTTGACCACCTGAGAGGATTTGTTTTCTTTTACCTTTTATTCATGTCAGTTAATCCTTCATGCTTGTTCCCATCTGCAAACTGTGCTTTTGCTACCAGCAGTACAAACATGACTGGCGCTCTTTCTTGCTAGTGAGTCTGTGAATTCAGCCTTCATTATCAGCAGACGGTGAATCCCTCCAGCAGTTTAGTTTCCAGGGCCAGCTGTCTTTGATTTACTTTACTTTCTACATATTCTGTATGTGTGTGTACATGCTTCAAGTTACACAATCATAGCCTGGCCATAGTAATAGTAATATTTATAGCCATAGTCATTCATAGAATGTTGGACTTGGATCAGGAAGACCAGAGTTCAAATTCCCATTCATCTATCATGATCAGAGCTGAAACACAGGCCTCATCTATACCTTGAAGCCTTCCGGGACTGGGGGGGGGGAGGAGGATCCTGGGCTTACCTGCTTCCAGGATTGTCCTCCTGCAGCTAAACACCAGCGCATCATCCCGGAAGTCAAGAGGGACATTCCTGGCACCGTGTTTGTTTATTTTTTCCACATTGTGGAAGTGCAGGGCTGCGATCTGGGGGGAAAGTATGTTTTTTTTAAAAAAATACAAAGCTTGGCACCCCAACATGCCAAGAGCCACCCCAGGAATGGCGAAAATGCTGCTCCCCCATCCCCGATGTGCACGGAGTCCCCCCCCCCCCAGCTCTGTGTCCATTTCAAGAGCCCCGCTACTCACCACACCACCCACAGTCCTCAGGGTTGTCCCAGGACTGTGGGAAAAATTGGGAAAACCACGGTCCCAGTTATCCCGGGACAACTGAAAGGTTGTTCCTGGTTGACCCTGGGATCCCCTGTGAGTCATTTGGACACACAGGGATGACCTGAAGCTGACCCCAAGATAAGTGGCTTGTGTAGACCTGCCCACACAGTCATGAGATCACATGGTGTAGCTTTTTCTGGGTTGTACCACTTCAGACAACAATGGGGGTGGGGAGACAATTAAAAAAAGCATTTTCCTGTATGTACCAACAGCATGTCAGGTATAAGGATAGGCTAAGCCTTTCCCCTCTAATGCGCTAGTTCTGAATGTCTAGGGATTTCCCCACTTACCGTCTGAAATGGCCTGGTTTGGTTGGATAAGTTTGAGGATTGTTCTCAAAGCTCCGAAGCTCTCTGAACTGTTGGCAGTGGGCCAGTTACTCAAAGACTGCACAATTCTCCAGAGCCTTTGTCCTTCTCGTGTTCAGGGCTTCAAGAAGCGGTAAACAAAATGTCAAGGGGGGTGGGGCGCAATGGACAACATCCCAAAATGGAGATAAGTTTTCATAATGAATATCTAAATGAAACTCCAAACACGTGTTGCTCAGCTCTTGGTATGAACACAGGCCTTCTGCTCTTCGGACCAATTGCATACACGGAGAACCTAAGGTTTAAAGAAATCAATAGGAACAGTGGAAGGGGAAAGTTCAGTGCTGCAGTTCTCTGCTGATAACACATCCTAAATATCACTAATAAAGGCATCAGTGATTCTGAACAGGAAGCCTCAGGAGGCAAAGAGAGAGAGAGAGAGAGAGAGAGAGAGAGAGAGAGAGAGAGGAAGCAAGCCAGCTCACTTGACTTGAATTCAAACTGTTTCCAATGTTCAAGGAGGATTTCCTCAGATGTTGTTTATTTTCAATAACCATTTGAAGTGAGCGGTTTGCTTTCTTGTTGTCATGATAACAGTACCTGGGAGGTGGAAGGATTTTGAAGCAGGGAAGAGGAAATTTCCATTGCTGTAATTAACACATGTTTGGTGAAGGACTGGTAGACCCAAACTAAAATAAAGAAGGAGCAACTACTGAGGCCCAGAAAAGGAGAGGGGGTATTCTCTGGAGCTATTGATGGTATTGGGAGACACCGCCCCCCCCCCCCACACACACAAAGAAACTGCAAGAAAGCTGCCTGAGAAATCATTACAGCTCTTTGGGGGGTGGGGGTGGCGGAGACAGAAAAGAGAGTAAAAACGAACACGAGAGTTGCTCCAAGCTAGAATCCTTTCTTAACCACAAATAATCACCAGAGCCTAGGAATGAAAGATATGCTCTGGCAGGCTGGAAAGGCTCTGCTGAAGCTTGCAATGTTTTTCCTCCAGTGGTGGGACTTGAGAGGAGCGGAACAGCTTGTATGGAATGATACAACCAGATTTTGACCACATGTGGTGGTGTCTGCCTGATAAACCAGGCCAAGGAAAACCTGGATGACTGCCAACTCAGTCTTCAAATTTGATAGGCACGTTCCAGTCCTCAATCCATCTGGAACGATGTTTGCTCCATCCGTGTTAATCCCAACAGTATCTTGAGAAGAGCAGAATGACTAAGGACATAAAACCAAAGAGCCCATGTGGTGTAGAATGTAGAGCCTTGGGTCTGAGCTGGGGAGGCTCAGGTTCAAATCCCCATTTGGCCACGGATCTTGCTAGATGTTCTTGGAGCAGTTGCCACCTTTCTGCCTAACCTATATATTAGAGTTCTTGTGACAATGAATTAGGCAAACCTCTTGAGTTCTTTGATGGAAGAGCGAGCTGCAGATTTAATTGACAAATAAAATACATCTTCAAATGCACCGTCATTTGAAGCATTAGTTATAAGAAGCTGTCATATCTATGGTCCATATAGCCCAGTATTGACTATTCTCATGGGAAGCAGTTCTTCAATGCCTCAGGCAAAGTTCTTCACCAGCGCTGCTACCCGATGACCTTGAACTGTATATATACACAGAACAGGCATTCCACCATCGAGCTGTGGCATAATTTGTATTAAGACTGAGTCAGACTACTTGCCTACTTGTTTGTTTTCACGAACTTTGAAAAGTGCCTCCTGTTTTTTGTTTTCAACACTCCTTGGGACTACAGTCATATTTTTTCCAGTTGTTGTTCACTTTGCCCTTGCTGTTCTTGACTGTATAGTCTGCACTGCCACGGAATATTATGCATTGTAGCAACCCGTGTGACTTTGTTAATGATGTCATGATGACATACCTGCTATGATGACATCTTGGACTCTCATGAACAAAATCACCTGGATCACCCACTGCTATCTGGTTTCAGCACCAAGCTGAGCAAATGAAACCCAGGACACTGTGGACAAAGAAGAAGAGGAAAGGCCCGCGAAGAACAGATTCAAAAACGTACAAAAGAACTTTGCGAATTTTGGTAAATTCTTATCGAAAATGAATTACACAAAATCCCCACTTTCTACAATAGTTGTGATTCCAATAAGCTGCTTGACGTTGGTCCTATATAGCCAGCAGTGCATGCTGCTTTAACGCTGTTTGCTTGACAGACAAGTCAAGGCCCCCTTACAGAAGCATCACCATTAGAGAATTATAAGGCTGCCAAGCAGAATGCCAATCATTACAAAATCTCAGCAGCTCTCTTGGAACTGATGGCATTATGCCAGCCAATGCAACACTCTAGACTCAGGACAAATATGCCTGATCCATCTGTGTTTATTAGTGGAGCAACCATCAGTTAAAGGGAACATTCTATAACCACTGTCAGCTCTAATATTTGCTTATTCAGGGAGAGAGAGAGAGAGAGAGAGAGAGAGAGAGAGAGAATCCAAACTGCCAAAGAGGCAAGGGCTTGACATCTCACGGTAACAAACAGAGAGCTTATTTCCAGTATGATTTTTCCTGGTGTGTGGTGCATTGTATTAGGGATCTAATAATGCTGCTTCTGCAGGCTGTGTCACATGGGGTTTCAATAGCAGTTTGTTCCTGCCTGCCTTGCAAATGTGCAACCAGAATTATACAGATCTAAATACTTCCTGTACACTTCTGGAATGTTTAATAATTGACTGCTTTGGCTGATCCTTCAGTTAGCAATTCTGTATTTACATGCATCGATGAAGAGAAGGCTGGCTGTTGTATTTTTCTCATGCTGGGAAACAACAACGACAAATTGAACTAATCGGGTGCTTAATATGGCTGTAATTTGCAGGAGATGCACACTGCACTTTCAGGGAGCCCCCCCCCCCCCTTCTCCAAGTCTGAAGTGGTTGTCTGATATTGTAGATCAGATTCTTTCAACCTGTTGCTCTCCAGATGGGTTGGACCACAACTCCCATCATTCCCAGCCAGAATGGCCATTGGGAACAATGGGCATTGCAGTTCAGCACATCTGGAGGGCAACAGGTTGGGGAAGGCTGCTGTAGATCCATAATTCTGACTTTTTGACATCCTGCCTCTGCCAGGGCCAAAGCAGCAATTCCAGAGTTGCAATTCAAGGGTTTCTTCTTTTTATTAGCATGTTAGAAAGGAAAGAGAAGAAGGCAGCAGGGATCCAAGACTTGAACCAGAAAACTGAAGCTGGGATCTAGCAGAATGAGCTACCTGGGTCTGCAAGTTCTCAGGCCTCTAGCGCAGAAGGAAAAGGAGGTGTGCAGCACCAGCCTTTGATAGGCAAGAAGTATGAAGCCTCTTGACTGGCGCGGCCACACGTCAATACAGCAAGCCCAGACTTCTGCCTAGCCCCACTCGTAATTTGCCAAAAACCAAAAAAACACCAGATGACATAAGGGGTTTTGGATTTGCATAAAAAGTGCATATGCTAATTTCTATGTATAAATTACAAATAATTATTATAATTTAAAGAGAAATGCGGTCCATCTCACCATAGTGTGGAAGACTGTGACCCAGATCTGTGTGCCTATCTGTTCTGCAAAATGTTGATGGGCAAGATTGATGGTTCTTATGGTGCTTTATCTTTAAACTGGAAGTGATCAGGGCAGCCTTCAAGTAGATTATGGTCCTCTGTAAAAAAGGATACACAGCTACTTTCTCAGCAGAGCATCACCTCCCAGCCAGTAATCTCAAGGACGCTGAGCTGGAGAACACACAGTCTTGATCTGGATTTGGCAACCCACGGCCCTGGATGGTCCAGACATTCAAAAGTTCAGAAGTGAAAAGGGCTGTATGAAGACAAGATGCTGTGCAGTGACTCAAAGGCTAAGTCATTTGGTGTGTTATAGATATTCGTAGGCAAGAGCCTGATGCCTCCGCTGTCACATGGTTTCAAATCCTCTAGGGCTGCTAGCTGCTTGACACCATTTTGCTCTCATTTTGGCAGGCATTATTAGTCGCCAAGAGGCAGAGGAGCTGCTGATGAACAGGTCTGAAGGAGCGTTCTTGGTGCGGGTCAGCGAGAAAATCTGGGGATATGCCTTGTCTTATCGCCATCAGAGTGGCTTCAAGCATTTCCTGGTGGATGCTTCTGGAGAGTTCTACAGCTTCTTAGGGGTGGACCCTAACCGCCATGCCACACTCACAGACCTTATTGATTTCCACAAGGTATTATTTTCTGTGCACAAATTAATCACTGAACTTGAGAGATGAATATTATTATTTTTTTTTAAAAAAAGGAAGAGTGTGCCTGAGTATTATAATACACAAGATCAATCTTTACAGGCAAGGCCATCTCCAGGTTTGAGGAGGCCAAAGTCAAAGCCGTGCTCTCTCCATCACCAGATGGCTCAGTCGAGCCACCATTTTAATTTCCCATAATATTCTGGGAAATTAATATGGCAGCTGGATGGAGTAACGCATCACTGCTCAAAATGCTGTACCATGCAGAGCCCGTAGAAGGCATTGCCCAAGGTTACCAGCTGCTGATTCTGGCTAGCTCAGGGCACCAGAGCAGGGGAGAATGAGGAAGAGGGTGAGAAGTTAAAATGAAGCAACTTCTATTTCCTCTCAGGGACATCATTGCCCCTTGCCTTTGTGGGATAGGTGAGGGCTCATTTAGCCTTGCAATGTGTAGAGAGCTGTTTTCTGTTCTGATGTAATGTTTCTGGAAGAAGAAGAAGGTGGGGAATGCCCCATCTAACTTTATCAATTTAGCTTCACAGCAGCAACGCCGACACCCTTCCAAAGCGGCATCCTATAGACACCCCTTGGGAGCATCAGATTCCAGGACTACAACAACATCAATGTCCCCTTCTTTCTCTGGAGGAGCCCAGCTTTGAAATAAAAGTTTTGTATCTCCCGTGCTCTCTGCTTGCTCATCATCGGCAATAAGAGCACGCGAAAAGCCCATCCATCTAGGGAGGGAGCACGGGGACACCTGTCAGGAGCAAAATGCCCATTAGCCTCTGACATTCAAAATAAAATAGATTGGGATGTCCCCTGATGAGAAAAATCGATGGCTGCAGCAACGGCAAGCTTGTTAGGAGACTTGCTTTGCCCCTGACATGAGCAGGCAGTTCTCTCTTAATTGTCTGTGGTCAAATGGGAAACAAATTTAACAGTGCCATCTTGGGATGTGCCCTTCCTCATCTCCCCAGCCACCCACTCCGGTGTCTTTTCCATCTGAGTGCCCTGTAACGATAAATGCAGAAAAAAGTCAGGGCCGGCAGTGGTAATGGCAGAAGACTACAGGCGGTACTGGCACCAGCCAGTCTAGCTTCTATTATTAAATCCACTTCGCTTGTTTTTGAAAAATGTGTTTCCAGAAGAGAAGATGGTGTTCATATGCATGGAATTGCAGTGTGGAAAGTGATACAGGTGGCTGTCCAGATCCAGCAAGGCACATGCAGATTCAATGGTTTTATACAGAAATCCCCTTCAGAAGTGTCTAGGGAAGGTTGCTACCATGTGGGTGGTTGCTGGATCAGGGCTGTGTTTTTACAGAGAAACAGATAGTCATCACTGCCAACATTAAGAGATCTCTGTCCCCTCACCCCCCCCCCCACGCTGCCTGCCACAGAACGTGGGAAGAGGGAATAACTCTTAAACCACTGTGCCATGACTTCTTTATGTCTTATATAGCTATCTTGGGATTTGAACCCAGATCTGAAGATGATCCCTCATTTTTCCTGACCCCTGATCTGCTCAGTGAAAGATGGGCATCATTAGGAGTGGAGGAGAGCTGCCTGGAAGGAGAGCCAAGCTCTTATGGATAGTTAATCGGTTGATCGGTGGAGTGCTGATGGATCTGCTTCCAGTAAGCTTAGTAATGGCTTCTTTGGGAGCCATCCCTCTTCCATGCCACTCCATTGGCACACCTGTATTATAGGGTTGCCACCTTCTTAATTTGTATGAATGGTTTCTATTTCAGGATCTCTGCTCAGAAGTAGAAAAATTATAATGGACAGAGTTCATCATTTTGTGTTGGTGGAGGCAGGATGAAGTGTCTGGACAAATTTCATTTTGTCTTGTCTTCGGTCCCCCCGCCTCCCTCTGAATTTAAAAATAGGGCTTCTAAGGCAGCAAAGAGCTGCAATAAAGTCTGCTTAAAATACTAATATGGGTAAGTTGTTTCATAGAAATACAACACGCCGTATCATTTTATTTCTTATATGCTTTCTCAATACTATTCTTTCCCAACTTGGTGCCGTCCAGATGTACTGGGCTACAATTCCCAGAATTCCTGACCATTACCCATGTTGGCTGGGGCTGATGGGAACTGAAGTCCAAAACCTCAGGAGGGCACTGATTTGGAAAAGGCTGATGTAGGGGGGTAAGAACACAACCCAATACATTTCTGTTCAGAAGTAATTCCCATTGAGTTTGATGGGATTTACTCTCAAGTTTGCGGTGATAGGATTTCAGACTTAGATCTGCTTCCAACTGTTTTTACAAATGAAAATAAAACGAATAGATACTTGTGTTCCTATGCCATTGCAATAATCCCCTTGATAGTTTACTTGTTTCACCCTGTTGATGTGTCAGTGGGGTGGGCTGCTCATAATCCCCTGCTTTACAAGGTGACAGCCTCACTGTACCGATAGATGGTGCTGGTAGTGCCTCTTTAGTTTTTTGTTTGAAAGTATAAGGCGATTCACTGTGAGGATGCATATTCCACTTGTGCATTGGATTTGTAACTATGTGCAACTGCCCCATGGGATGTTCCTAGAGCCACAGGTCCAGACTGGAGCCAGGCATGGGATCCAGATTGCCAGTGGTGTAGTGGAGCCGTGGCTCACTGGGCCAGAGCACCAGGGCATTTTGATTAGCAGTAACGATGATGTCATCTGCCACGCTGCCCTCAGAATTCCCTGTTCTCCCAGAACTTAGCTGCAATGCTCACAGCAGCTTTGGGAAAATGGATTCCCCCCACCAAAACATAGTGTTGTGAGCTATGTAATGTGGTGTTGTGTCTAATTCCTCTCCCCTTGCTCAGGGCGAAGGACTGTTAGACGTTAATTCAGAATCAGGTTCTGAACTCGAACAGACATTCCAGTCCATACCAGAAGGGGAAGACGTGGTTCCCATAGCTTCACCTTTAGTGGGTGTTTCTCCTGATGTAAATAACCCTCCAACTGATAAGCAGCCTTCCACTTCAGAGGGCAAGGGAGAGAGTGACCTTAGAAATGGCATTTTCCGTAGAAGAGAGAAACGAGCACAAATCAAAGAGGTCAGGAGGCGGCGCTCGGAAAGATTAGTGGCTCAGAAAAAGCTTGATGTGGATTTTTCTCAGAAGTGACTCTCTCTTTCTCTTGAATGGATCAACTGTCTTGTTTGCTTAGCTAAATTACGCCTTGGGGCAAAACGCTTTCTACTTTTAACTCCTTTCGACTGAAGGAAGGGGTCATTTGCTAAATAAAAGATTGATTGCTTATTGACTTCAATGAATGCAAAGAGTTAGAGAGCCACGACATGTAATGTATTTTAGGGTGGCTTGGTCTTGAATGGACAAATGAGCTTTACAAAAGACCTGCACCTAAGAGCATAAGAACATAAGAGGAGCCATGCTGGATCAGACCAAGGGTTCATCTAATCTAGCACTCTGTTCCCACAGTGGCCAACCAGCTGTTGACCAGGAACTCACAAGCAGAACACAGTGCAACAGCACCCTCCCACCCATGTTCCCCATCAACTGGTGTATATAGGCTTACTGCCTTTGATACTGGAGATAGCCGATAGCCATCAAAACTATTAGCCACTGATAACCTCCCCTTCCATGAATTTATCGAATTCTCTTTTAAAGCCATCCAAATTGGTGACCATCACCACATATTGTGGCAGCAAATTCCATAGATCTTCCTCAGGTGAACGTTTATCGCACGCTTGCGACTGGCCACTCACGGATCTTCGTGAGTCACTTTGGTGACACAGTTATCCTCCTGTGCATCTCCTGCTCCATTTCCCCGTTTCAGCGATTTAAAAAACAGCTCAGAAAAGCCAACTCTTCTGATATTTGTTGCTATTTCCTGCGGTGTGCAGGAGACATTCCAGTACAAAATGGCCACTAGAGGGCGCTGTCCCATTAAACTGCACTGAAGCTGTACAAGCCACATGGTGGCTTCTCTTCCTGCTCTCTCCCTCCGTGTAGTTGGAGTTCGTTACAACAGCAGAAGAGATGCAGCTCCAGAGCCAACAGTAACGGAATGCGATTTCCCCCTATCTTAAGGAGCTCATAGCTTAACTATGTGCTGTGTGAAGAAGTATTTATTTTTCTCTGTCCTGAATCTCCCACCAATCAGCTTCATGGGTTGACCCTGGGTTCAATATTATGAAAGAGGGAGAAAAATGTCTCCCTATCCACATTCTCCACACCGTGCATAATTGTGTACACGTCTAGCGTGTCCCTTCTTAGCTTCCTTTTTTTCCAAGTTAAACAATCTCGGCTATTGTAACCTTCCCTCAAAGGGGAGATGCTCCAGCCCCTTGACCATTTTTAGTTGCCCTTTTTCCAGTTCTCTAATATCTTTTTTTTAGGTGTGGTGACCAGAACTGTACACAGTATTTAAAGTGTGGTCGCATCATAGATTTGTACAGAGGCAGTATGATCCTGGCAGCATCATCCTGATGGAAAAAAAAGTGCTGATGGAGAAAAAGCTGTTAGCACTGGCTTGTTGATATGGATCAACACACCCGTTTTACATTTTTGGACTATGGGAACTGTCTTGCACATCAACATTTTCCATTACACCACTACAGATCACACTTGGCCATTGTGAACACAGTGCCAGAGTTGAGATTGGTTGTCCTGGGCCACACCAGGTATACCATGCGCATGTGTCACCTTTTCTCCTATTACATAGAAGCTATAGTAGTAGAAGGGAGGCTCTTGCATGGTTCTTGGCATCATTTGAGATCTCTTGTCCTGAGATGCCCTCTTTCTCCATGAAAATCAATTAGGGTTTTGCCGTTGATTTTAATAGATTGCACCCTTTTGTTTTTTTCTGATCTCTGGCTTTGCCTTTGTACGTTTTGTTTGTTTTTTTCTTTTAAAAACAAGAGAACTAAAGGAGAACAGCCACCCACACACCTTTTTAGTTCCCTTGAGGGATCCTAATGTGCCAGGCATGGCAAGAAATCATTTCTTCATTGAGTAATGGCCTGTAAGCGAAGGCTGAAGAAAATAAATCTATTTTAATGGTTTTTTTTATGTTTTGAATGATTGCTGTTTATGTATAAGCACCAGATGATCCAGATACAAGTTAATCAGTGAGAATAGGCAGGAGGCAAGTCCACTTATATTAACAAAATGAGGGGCTGATGGGGGGGAGGAAGTCCCTATCCAAAGCAACAATACATGGGGATGGGTTAATAATACATTCAACTGTTATCTGTATGATTGGGTTCGTGCCACTTACTACATGGACAAAGAGAAGAGCTGCTATTTCCTAGTGCGGGTTTGTGTTTCCCACAGAAATTGAAAATTTAAAAAATGGGAAGTAGGGATGCATATGAGCATCAGCCTCTTTTCATTGAGAGACTCGCTGAACTTGAATGATTTTGCATCCCCCCCATGGCCCTACCCAAATTCCGTATTTAATTGTTTAGTTGTTATATTTTCACAGGAATGTTAAGAGCTGAGCTACATGATCAGCAATCCCAAATGGCACACACAGTGCTGTATTGAAGCTATAAACGGGTATTATTAAATACTTCAGTGCTCCGCATGGGCAACCTGCCAGCGAAGCCTTCGCCCTGTCTTGCTAGCTTTGCATGTGCTGCAGCTATTTTAATATGGGAGTGCATTAAAACATTCCGCCCCTCCATCAGAAGTGGTGTAGATCCATTCTATGACTGCTGGTCACATGGTTCAGCTATGAATCTGGGTATTCCTTCCTTCCTCCTTGGATGTAATTCTTCCTTATCTAACTAGAGGGCAGATTAAGATGGCTAATTATGAAGTACCTCCTTTGCCACCAAATATTAAAAATCATGCTAATAATCCTCAGTCGCCAGTGAATATCATAGGAGACTATCATCCTGCTAAGAGTTTTCTGCAGACATCTCTTATCAACCCCCTGAAGGCCTTTTAAAAAACAACATAAACCGAAACACATTGGCGGTGATTAATAAAGTATCTCAGCATTCTGAGAACCTGCTTCTCTCCTTTTCTAATCCTAACTACCCAAACTCATTCAAACTTAAAATGACAGTGAGCCTATCTACACTACTGCTTTAGAACGGTTTATAACAGTCTTAAATCAGTTAATAACTGCTTTAAAACTGTTATAAACCGTTTTAAAGCAGTAGAGTAGGTAGGCTCAGTGTGAGCCTAAGAATGTCTACTAAGAAGGAAGTTCAAGTGACTTAGGAAGTGTATTTAGAATTGCAGCCTTGTCATATTCGACATGAATATTTTTCATGCTGCTGATTCAATTTATTTTATCTTTCCAGGAAGAAATCATCACATCTTCCGGTGGAGAGTTACTTCTAGAGCCTTGCAGACAGACAAAGAACCCACCTGACTACAGTCCTCTTTTTGAATGACTGTTTTTGCTCTTTTTAATTTTAGGACCATTGCAAATATTTCTGGAGAGCAGAAATAATTAGTGAAATAGCCCCACCTTGAGAAATAAGATAAGAATGATCACCAGCTAATGACCATCAAAATTTAATCAATGAAAAGTCTTATGTAGACTATCCCTTTTTAAAATAATTCGCAGGCATTAATTCTGTCATTAGACACGTAAAGCCAGAAGACCTGGAAGACAATCCCTTCACAGCTATCTTTTCAAAATATGGTTAAAGTGATGATCAAAAATCAGAGTTTAGTTTTTCAAGTGATTTTCAGTAAGAACAATTACAAATGGGACAATTGGTAATTGATCTATGAACCTAGGTAGCATACAGTGAAATTTGAAATTCTCCAAATGGTAATATTTGAGAGTTAGATGTATTGCTGAAAAATATACAGAGTTGTGGTATGGAAATGTAGTGGTAGGTGTTTTCTGAGCTTCAAGTTACACATGATGGCAACAGAGCCATTGGTTTAAGCCAGGGTCTTCCCCCCATTATGTATAAAGTGGAGGTGTGGGGGCCTGATTTTTAGAACATGGGGAGAACAGAATGTAGAACAGAAGCCTCTTTGTACCCACCACTTTTCTCCCTATAGCCTTTTCTGCCAGCTAACCTCCCTTCTGGGACCCTGAGCTTGCCTGAGGAGAAATGTAGGGTTTTCTTGGAGGGTGGGGTTGTTCACCTGGATTCTCCACTTCTCTATTCCTTATGTCCCAAAAGTCAGATCACTTCCTTTTTACATGATTGGGGTAGATCCATGTTTAAACTAATGGGTGTGCTCCTGTTACATGTAGTTTGAGTCCATGTGAATAGGGGAAAGTGAAGTTTATAGATTCCACAATGGGATGTGGCAGCCTCTTCCCTGTTCCCAGAAGTGGTTTCCTTACATTGCTTGTTTGCTATCCCATTATAAAGAGGGACTTTCTTACAGTGGGTCTTAGGCATCCTTAAACTGTATGCCAGATTGAATTGTTAGGTGTAGAAATATACTTGTATTAGAGGATATAGTGGTTAAAGTGATGGACTGGGACTTGGGAGATCTGGGTTCTAGTCCCCACTCAGCCATGAAACACACTGGGTGACTTTGGGCTGGTCACTGACTCTCAGCCTAACCTACCTCACAGGGTTGTTGTGAGGATAAAATGGAGAGGACAAGGAGGATTACATGTATACCACCTTGGATTCCTTGCAAGAGGCACAAAGGTGGGATATAAATGTAACAAGAAATAAATAAAACAAATAAGCCATTCTAATTACTTTTTATAAGGAGTAATAAACACTTGTGAGGCATTTGACACATAGGAGATATTTTTGTTTTTGTGTTTATTTATCTGGGAAAACCTCCCGCCACAATTCCCTGACTCGCCAACAGACCATTTTCCATTTCAACCCTATACAGATGACGGTACTTACGTGTTTATATTTTGTACCACGCCTCGTGTACTACAGACAACTTTATTTGTGTTTGATTGTTTGCTGAGTTTTCCATTGGAATATAAAAGGGAGTTATTTATTTTAATTTGTCCCTGTCAATTGTACTCTAGCTTTCTACCTAAAGAGCCCCAAAACCTGGTATGGAAAAAAAGGCTTGGTGATAGATGCAGACTTAATCACATTTCGAATAGACCAACTGAAATAAATGTAATTTAAGTTAGGCATGGCTAACTTAAATTCCATTGATTTCAATTGGTCTACTCTGACTATGTCTGGATCCTTTGACTGAGGAACTAGGCCTGCAAAATTGTTGAGGGAGAGCATTCACAGGGAGAAGGCCCTGCTTCTAGTAGACATGAATCTAAATTTTAACAACCTCTAGTAGCCCCCATCTGAAGATCTCAGAATCTGGAGAGACTCATATGGGAGAGAAAGTGTGAATGAGCTTCACTTTTTTCTGTCTTTTTGTGTAGCACCAAAAGTCGAGAATCACATCCACCCTGTAATGTCATGTTTGAGTTCCAGATATGAGTACATCTCATGCATCTCATGGCAGAAGAGAAGCACGTTACACTAGTCTATTTGGGAAGTTACCAAATCATTAATGACATTTGCCAGATAACTATTCTCCATGAGGGGGCAAGTTGATGACCGATCTGAAGGCAACAGGATACATGAATTGCTTGGGCTTCCTCAACTGGAATCTACATTTCCAATATGGGAACTTTGGGTCAATGGTTTTCCGAACGCAGTCTTAGGGTACAATCCTAAACACACTTACCTGGGAATGAGCCCCATTGAATACAATGACACTTGCTTCAAGTAAACATAACATGTATAGGATTGCATGCCATCACTGTGAGACTTTCATCAGAATTTTTTGGCCCCGATCAGAATTGAAACTTATCATGAACAGTATCATGGCCAAATCTGGGTATTTGACTAGATGTTGTTAAATAACTGGTACAAATTTGGCTACATATATTTAAATCATTTCCTGGTCATGACAGAGGTAAAATTAACATTCTGTAAACACATCTATCAGACACATATGCAGTACTCTTATTTTGTGAGCACCTGAGAAAACTTAAGATGAGGACTCAGAAGTCATGAGAAATTAAGGAGATAATTCACTTGGGTTTTGTTCTTACTTGCTTTCTTGAACAATGTTTGCCTTTGCATTTTGAAACATACCTGTCACCATGAGGGAGAAAAACATTTTTTTAAAGTGAAATTTAACTACAACCAAATGCCTCAGTCTACATGTTTCCTATTTGTTTTCCAACAACCAAGACTATAATGGGATTTCATTTTAGAGAATACACTTTGAAGACTCCAGTGAAATGCTTTGTATATCCCACCTTATGGCCTAAAGAAAGGTCTCTTAAGTGACATATTTAAAAGTTCAATTAAATTTCAAAAACAACATACACACATCTCTTATATCAAAAAGATAAAAAAAATTTTTTAGAAACAGCAGGATGAAAAAGCAGATTCGAAGATGAGCAGATCAAGCTCTGCTAGCCCAAAAGCCCTCTAAAATAAGGCTTGGACTATCTTCTGAGCAGAGAATTCCACAAGGTCAGAGCCACAACCGAATGGAGCCAATTCCTTGAGCTTACCAGCTTCACTTCTTAAGGCTGGCACGCTAAGAGCAGATTCTCACCTGATAGCATGAGAACGTGGGATGGCAGATTTGGAAGAAGGCATTCCCCAAGGCGGGTGTTGGCAACTTAATAATAATAATAATAATAATAATAATAATAATTTGCCCCAAAGGGCTGTGTGCTGTGATGGGTGGGGACTCAGGGGGTACACCCCTATGCACACATGTATACACTCATGTGCACTTGCACACTAGCATGCACACAAATGCAAACACTCATGTCCACACTCACGTACACACACACACACACACACACACTCCCATCAGCTTAGCGATCTTCATAAGAAGAGGCTCCAATAGTTGTGGAGTAAAAGCGATCTTGGTAAGGAATGCTGGGAGGAGGGAGAGGCCTTTTCCTCCCCCTCCCCCCAACGATCCTGTTCAAGGTGGCTGTTTCCCGACAGCCATTGGCAGCAGGGAAAACACAATCTTCATTAGTATTGCTCGAGGTCTAGGTTTGAGCCTCTTCCTAGTCAGGAACATGGTTTCCTGCCACCCAGCTGATTGCTGTTCATCTGGGAAGTGGGGGAAGTGGGAAGGGTACCTCAGGTGTTATGCTGGCCACCTAGAGAAGTGCCATGCTGGATCAGAGGGTTCATCTAGTCCAGGGCAGAATCTACACTACTGCTTTATAATGGTTTATAACGATCTTGACAACTGTTGGGGCCCATGACACATTCCATATTCCACATTCCATTTTCAAACTGCTTTCAAAGTATTTTATCTTGCTTGGTGTAGATCCGGCCCAGCACTCTGTTCACACAGTGACCAGCCAGCTGTTGGCCAGGGACCAACAAAGCAGGACATGGTGCAACACCACCCTCCCACCCATGTTCCCCTGCAACTGATGCATATAGGCTTACTGCCTCTGATACTGGAGATAGCCGCTGGTTGCCCACTTGTGCTGGGTAAGGTATCCTGGACCATTTTGAACTTAAAAGGTCAACAATGGTAATTTGTATTGGGCCTAGAAACTAATTGGGAGGCAGTGGAGCTCCTTCAAAATTATGTTAGCCGCTTGTAAGCTCCTGGAAGGGAAGCCTCCTGAGATACCTTCTTGGTATTTAGTAGGGGTGTGCACAGACCCCCCGGATTGGATCGGGACCCAGATCGGGACCTCCAATTTTGTCATGGATCAGATCGGACAAAATCGGTGCCCCCCCGGACTGGATCGAGTCCGATCCCGATCCAAAAATCGAAAATTTTTGGATCGGCCGCCATTTTTTTCCCCATAGACTTGCATTGCAATGCAAGTCTATGAGGAAAAAATGGCGGCGGGTGGGTGAGGGGGGGCCTAACTCCCTCCCCCCCGGGGCCGTCCACTGTGGATGGCCCTGGCAGGTAAGTCCCCTCCCCCGCGCTCCCTCCCCCCCCGGGGCCATCTGCTTCCATCCGCTGGCACTCGCGGGCGCCAGCGGATAGAAGCGGACGGCCCCGGGGGGGTAAGCCCCCTCCCCCTGCCACTGCTTACCTTACAGGAACGTCCGCTCCCGTCTGGCGCCGGCTGCTACTGCCAGCGGGCTTTGCGGCCTGCTCTAGAGTGGTGCGCTGGGTGATGTCATCACCCGTCACGCCACCCTGGAGCAGGCCGCAAAGCCCGCTGGCAGTAGCAGCCAGCGCCGGACGGGAGCGGACGTCCCTGAAAGGTAGCGCGCCACTCCGTGTGCTCCCTCCTCCCCTCCGCGTGCCCCCCCCCGCTGTCCACTTTCATCGGCGGGCGCCCGCTGGCGCCCACCAATGGAAGCGGCGGTGGGCGCCAGCGGGTGCCCGCCGATCCATCCAAACCGGATCGGAACCTTTCCGGATCGGTTCGGATTGGATCGGCCGATCCAGCTGTCGGATCGGAAATCGGATAATTTATCTGATTTCCCTCTGGATCGGATTCGGATCGTGGATCAGATCCAATCCAGTGCACATCCCTAGTATTTAGGTTAAACTTTTGGTATATGCCTATTTCAGTTCCTTGCCTTTCTTAGAATTACGTATCTGGAGTGGAGCCTAGAGCTCCCTTCAGTTTGATATCATTTATATATGCATATGCACTGGTATGTCTGTATTTTATTTTTGGTCTGGTAAGGTCTGCGAGTTTGAGCCTGAATTGGGGGAGACATAGCAGTATTTTCTATTATGGATAGGTGTGGGAAGTTTGGATAGAGATACATGTGTGTTTGTGTGTGTGTTTGTGGACAGATAGATATACAGATTTGTCTTTTTTAAATATAACTTTTTTTACATACTAGACCATTGAAGGGGACCTATAGTCGAAACATATTTGGTTACTTTCGGTGCTGAATGACATGATAGTACACTTTGATTATGCTTTCTTGCATTGTATGATAACTGCATGTTTTCACCTTTACAGATATGCCACATTATCAGGCTTTTTGGATAATGTTCATTTTCACCAGTTTGTTTATGCCCATTGTTTTATTGCTTATTGGTTTAGGATTGGGATACATTTCCCGTTTGGTCTAATAACTGGGCCTTTGTATTCTGGATGCCCTTCAGAGATGGCTTCATGGAGAGCATTTTAGAGTAGTCCAATCAAGAAGGAACCCAAGCATGTATGATGGTGGCCAGATTGTTTATCCTCCAAGAGAGGGCAGAGCTGATCACCCAGCCGATGGTGGTAAAAGGCGTACCTAGGAATAGGTGCTACTGAGCTCCCAGGATCAGAGCAGGACTCAAGAGTAATCTCCAAAGTGGGAACAGCTTGCAGGACAGTACATAAATGTCAGGTAGTGGAAAGTTTGGTTTTCTTCCCACCTTCCTTGCCATGCCCTAATGATCAAATATGGAACAATAACATGATTTTTCATCCTGTAACCCATTTTCACTTTTCCCCCTTTTCAGTCAGCATTTCATGCATGCCTCATATTTTAGGTTTTACCTGGCTTTAAAATAAATTCCTTGTAAATTCCCCAGCAAATGAAATTACTGGTTGGAAAACTGCAATTTCATCTTGAGAGTTTTATTATGCTAATAAATGTCAGGATTCTCAAATAAAGGAATGGCTTTTTTTCCCACAGAGTCCCACAGAAATAATGAAAAACAGCCAGCCAACTCGTAGAGTACCAGCAAGGAAAACCTCGGCAATATATAACCAGAAACAGCAGCCATATAATAGAGTAGACTTAACCTGAAGATAAATTTCAAAGGAAACAAAGAGAGATCACAGCAGGAGGAATTTAAAAGAGCAAAAAGCCTTACAGGGGAAAGATGCATGGCTATTACCAATACTCTGGAGGGATGGGGAGAAAGTAAAAGTGGAGGGGGTATCTTTTCCTATAAATGCAACTTGTTGAATCTGAGAAAACAAGTAGGTGATTAAAAGATCAACAGTGTGCGGGAGATGCATGATGAAGGAGGTGATTTTGTAAAGTTTTCCCCAAGTTCACTAGAGATTTAGTTTTATGTCTATATGCACGTGTGTTTGTCTATGAAGTTGCCTTCTGCTGAGTCAGACCATTAGTTTATCTAGCTCACTTTTCTGGCCAGCATGGCCAATAGTTGGAAGTAGTAGTCCAAAATATCTGGAGGGCACCAGGTGAGGGATGGCTGATCTGACCCATTTGATCCAGCAGCATACTAAGTGATAGGCTTTAACTCAGGGTTGGACAACACATGTTCCCACAATCCCCTACTGCCCCCCCGGAATGAAAAAAAAATACCCCACAGAAGCGACGGAGCCTTAAAACAGAGAAATGTAGCTTTTGTCCATTTTAGCTCTGAGCCCTGTAAATTGGTTTGCTGCCACATTTCAGTGGCAAAACAGCAATTGTCCCCACTTCTAGTGCGGCCTATGGGGGAGGGGAGGTCCAGCGGCACAAATGGCCCCACAGACCTCCCACAGTTGCTGACCTCTGGAGGTGGAGAGGATCGGACATGGACCATTATGCATACATGCCATTATCCCTCCCTCTAAGAGCGAACTCAAATGTAGAATGCTGACAGATGTCGAGGCCAAATAGAACCACTGATAAACAAGAAAGAGAGAATAGCATATTCGGGGGGAACCCTGAGGTTTGGAGAAGTACAAACACATTCTTTTGATCCCGCAAGGGAGCAAAACCAACCAACCAACCAAACAAACAAACAAACCTAGCCTAATGAGTACTGAGCATGCCCAGAAGCCACAAAATGTTGAACATCAGTTGGAAAATAAATCTGGAAACTGCAGGGGAGGGGAAGAATTGAATAAGCCTGTTAAAGCACCATACAGCTTACAGAATCCTGGAGAAGGGCGTGGCTGGCTGGTTGACTGCAACCCTTCCAACTCTCCTGTTGGAAGCTGAGGATGCACTGCAACTTTTGTTGCAGGCCCCACTTGGATGCTCTACTACCAATATATCCCTTACCCTAAGCAAAGCCTTCCTTCCTTCCTTTCTCTCTCCACCCCCACCCCAGCAGTGACCTCTATAATATATTCCTGGGATGAACAGCTTCTGAAGATTACATGTGAAAGTAGCCCAAGTAATCTAATGGCTGCACTCCATTGGGTGGTCCTTCGTAGTAGATCATAGATTTCAATGGAGCCAGTGAGATCAGTATGGCTTGTGGATGACAACTCTTGTCAGATTTTTCAAAGTGTATACTTAGTTTATGGAACTGGACTTCAAAACCACAGCCTTCAAGAATTTGCTGCAGAATTCAGTCAGCAGTTGTGTTCAAATTCTTAGCCATCTACCTGCCCATTGGATTTTCATTTTCTTCAGTGCCTGAATTGATGATATTACAGCAGGCACCTTCACATCCGGAGTTATAATTTATTATTCAAGTTATTGTTAGCACTATGTTAGAGAAGCATTGCATTCTACATTTTTCCATTAGAGAAGCCTTCCTGCCAATTTTTGTTTTTTTAGTGGAAATTTATTATGAGACACTTTATGTATTTCTACTTTTACAGGAAAACAGGCCTAAGTCATCAAATAAAATGTGTTAATTCTCATAGGCCTGGACCATTCACTTCCAATTTTATTTGTGTAATAGGAAGCTGAAAAGCATAAAAATTAGGGGTTGCACCATTGAGAAGAACAAGCAATCTGTCGTTGCTATGTTTACAGCAACAGACAGACAAATGCTTTCTAGCTTTATTTCTTGTGAACTGCTGAGGGATTGTGTTATACAACTGCCACAAATAAATAAATAAACTCATCTCAGAAAAATGACCTCTAGCCCCAATCCTGAATTTGTGTCACTTACCATGGGGGATGTGCAGATTTTGTTAAATCTGTTTCATGGATTATCAGGCATCTTTCATTCCATTGTCCACTCATTGATGGTATCAGATTGCAAATCCCCCCAAAATAATAATAATAATAATAATAATAATAATAATAAGGAAATGCCATCAAAACAGACCTATGCAGGAAATGCCATCAATTCCAAGAAACAATAGACCATATAACAGGAGGATGTAACATTTTGTCAGAAATGGACTATACGGACAGACACAATACAGCTGCAAAAATATTTCACCAACAACTGGCCATCAAATTCAACCTTATCAAACAATCTACACCATACTATACATACTCACCTGAAACAATCTTGGGAAATGCAGATCATAAAATATACTGGGACAGAACAATTCATACTGACAAGACAATACCCTGCAACTGACAAGATATAATGGTGATAGACAAAAAAGAAAAAAAACAACATATACCTCATTGACATAACAATACCGAATGACAAAAAAAATGTTCAAAAGGAAGAGGAAAAGACAGAAAAATATACACCACTGGCCATGGAAGTCAAAGAACTATGCCAACAGGAAAAGGTCTCAACTATTCCATTATTCACCTCAGTCACCGGCATCACATCAAAAAACTACACAAAAAACCTTCAGAAACTGGGCCTACCAAAATACACCCACACCAACATCTAGATAGCAGTCATATTTAAAACATGCTCAATTGTCAGGAAATTCCTGAATCTGTAAAAGACAGCATGACTTGGCAAAGCCCGTCATGTCCATCTAGAAAAACTGCCATGAGTGAGAAAGAGAGAGAATAATGATAACAATAACAGCCATGGTCTGCAAATCTGTGGGTTCTGCACAACTCAGAAAAAGCTGGTCTGCTGCAGAATCCACAGGTTGGATTCATAGAAACCTGAACTCTGTTGCAGAGTTTGTCAACATTCCTACCTAACATGCTAGGGGCATCTTTTGCACCTGTGGCACAATAGCTGCTTGGGCTAGAAAGTGGGGAAAGCTTCGCACTAACCTCCTCCACTTAAATTAGGCTGACTAGATAAGATCCAGGTCAGGGCTCATGTAACTTTAACAGTTGTAGAGAAAAGGGAATTTCAGCCAGTGTCATTTGTATGCAATTAGTTCCTGGTGAAATTCCCTCTTCATCACAACAGTTAAAGGTGCAGGCACTATACTAGAGTGACCATATACAAAAGAAGACAGGGCCCCTGCACCTTTAACTGGTGTGATGAAGAGGGAATTTCACCAGGACCTAATTGCATACAAATGACACTGGCTGAAATTCCCTTTTCTCGACAAGTGTTAAAGTTACATGAGCCCTGACCTGGATTTTATCTGGTCACCCTAACTTAAATCCATTCTTTGTGCCTGATTTACAGCCAAGGCATTCAGCTTAAATCAGCTAGCCAAACCATTTAACTTTCTATGGAAAAGCTTCTATGGAAAAGCCTCTTGCTAATGTTCCAACACAATCTGGTATAACCAAGAATCAGAACTGAGAACAGGCCTACATATGTCGAAAAGGTCTTCCCATTGCCTATTCCAAAGCCTGGCTGTTAGCAACAATGGCCACTATGGTGGGGTGGAATGCGCTTCCTCCTCTTTCCATCAATAAGCCAGATATTCCCTCATGTGTGAATACCTCGGACGGAGGGTAGAATACAAATATAAGCAACAGTGTGGGTGTAGCACCTAAAGTGCTGAATTTATACCAGGGATACCTACATTCAAAGTCTTGCTCAGCTACAAAGCTTACTGGGTTATCTTTAGGGCCACATGAATCCATCAGTTTTGTATTCTCCCACATACAAGTAGTTTAAATTTCAAGTTCTTTCTATCCCAAATATTGGTGAATTCTGGTAAATTCTGATCAAACCTGAATGGACATGAAAATCTCGCCCATCTCCTCTGGCCAAATTGAATTGGTACAGCCATTCCTACCTGCCAACCAAATGGCTGTAAAAGATGAAGGCTCAATTCAGACGACACAATAAACAACTGGTGTGTCAACTCAGCTCTGATCCTAATCCACACCACAGTTGATTATTTATTACCATGTTGTGTGAGGAATACCCCCTAGATGAACAACTGTAAAGTTGATTATTACCCCACCATTGACTATCGTGTCGTCCGAATTGAGCCGAAGAGTGTGCCGGGAAAAAGCAACCCCAATGCAGCACTAACATAGTTGAATATACAGGGATTCAAATCAGGTTTTTTAAGAGCTAAGCATTCAAAGCTCTGGGCCTGGATGGATGAAGCTGTCAGTTTGAATTTTCCTCACATTTAATTAAACAACAACAACAACAACAACAACAACAACCAAAAAATACCTCAAGTTCTTTCCATCCCATATATAAAGAAATCTGGTAAATTTTGATCAAAAATTAACAGACATAAAATTCTCACCCACCCCTGGTTACCTTTGCTGAGGCGCCATTTCTCAGCCTAACCCACCTCATAGTGTTGTAAAGAATATAAAAGCAGAATGGAGCCATATACACTGTCATGAGCTTTTGGGAAGATGGGAAGAATAAAAAAAAGAACTAAACCAACAAACGAATGAATGCACTAAAAGTTCCTTTCTTGATTTACTCTGGCAGGAACAGGAGCCTTTATATTCTTCCCTTTGGGCTTTGTTCTTCTTCCTCTTTGTCTTGAAAACAATGACAATGTTTTTAGAGCTGACTGTAGCAATATTCATAAGGGTCAACGAGGTTTGTTTCATGGTGCCATTGTCATCCTCTGTCGCAGGAGGATGAAATGGAAGACCGGGGCCAATAGGCACTCAGGAAAAAATAATAGCATTTTAGAAACTTCAAGGTGTGAACTGGTGGAAGTTACTGTAAGCATAAGCTTCCCAAGCTTTCACATAAACCAAGGCTAATATTCACAGATCAAAAAGGAAGCTTTGACCTCGGTATACGGCTATGAAAAACTTCATTGATGGAAGGCTGATAGTTGTAGAACTGACTCACAAGCCTCTGGTATCCAGGATTCAGAGATTCTTTATCCAACTTATGTTCTGTGTCTCAGCAGTGGCACAAGATGACTAACCCCCTGAAGAAGAAGGATGCACACCAGCACTGACAGCTCCTTCTCTACACCACTGCCATGTTCACCTCCTCCCCAAATGAAAGAAGCAGCTTCTCCTGAGAGCTGACTGTGCCCAAATGCTTTGAATGGTCCTTCCGGCATTGTGAAAGGGCTGTGGAGACTGTCGTTATATGGGTGACTTCTGTACAGGCAGTCTCCAGGACCACCGCACAATGCTGGACTTTGAGGAAGGATCCCTGAAGGTGTGGCATTCTGGTCTGGACACCTCTCAGGAGAGGCCTCCCACCCAATCTCTCATCCAGAGGGCTCTCCCAGAATGAGAGATCAGGCTAGTGGGCAGCCTCTCGGTAGAATGCTGGACAGGGAACCTTAGGGTGACCATATTTTGGAAAACAAAAAGGAGGACAATATGGCCGCCCCAAGGGGGCGTGCCCACCAACATGTCCATCCCCCAAGGGGGCGTGCCCACCAACATGTCCATCCCCCAAGGGGGTGTGCCCTTCAACATGTCCAGCCCCCAAGGGAGTGTGCCCACCCAAACATGGCCTTGGTCACATGTCTGATTTCACAGCATACAATTAAGACAAACTTGTTCTACACAACATCTTAATGTTAAAATCACTGAAATAAAGAACAAGTGAGACATTGAATGTATCTGAAATTAACTTCACTCACTTCTACTTTTGTAGCTTTTGCTGTTCTTTGAAGCTTTTACTATACTCTGTGTGATAGAGTCTCCCCTTCCCTCAAATATCTTTTCTGACTGCAAATCTTTCACTGGATTACAATAGTCTCAACTTTCCTAACGTTTAACAATCTTTCCCCATCATTTTTCTCATATCCATACTCACAGATTCAGCATACTGTTACCATTGAACAAATGAAGCAGTGGACAAGTGCAGAGAAATCTAGTACAACAAACTAGCAACCTAGCATGCAGGAAGAGTATAAAATATGATTACCCTGCAAACATTAGCCATGGAACAAAATGGATTAAAGGCTTGTTGTAGTCACTTCTCGCCTCTTAGCTTGTTTCAACTTCTGGTTGATCAGTGAGAAACTAATATAACAATGTGTGATTATATCTCTGATTCATTAGCCATGTGAACAAGACCATGGTCAGTACAATACAAAGATAGGCCAGAACAGATGCCCATTATTACAATGCTAGATAAGGATCTTTCCCTCCTTTTACCCAAGTATATCCTGAATTTACATTGCCTCAGTGTGCAGAGAACAAGCAACCAGCAGGTGCTCTCCAGAAAGATGCTTTCAGAGCCTAGGAGATTCAGACACATTCAAGCCAAGCCATGCTACACACTCAAATATTACCTTACTTGGACAGAACAATTCTGGGACAAATCAATACTTTGCAATCAACCAGACATGACAGTCAAAAACAACAAAGAAAAAACACACCTACCTCAATGACATAACAATACCTAATGACAAAACTGTTGCAGAAAAGGAAGAGTTAAAGAGAGAAAAATATACACCAATGGCTATGGAAGTTAAAGAACTATGGTAACAGGAAAAATTACAATCATTCAATTAGTTAGAGTGATCATATGGAAAGGAGGACAGGGCTCCGGTATCTTTAAGAGCTGTATTGAAATGGGAATTTCAGCAAGTGTCATTTGTATGCATGTAGCATCCTAACCCTAACCAGTACCTCACACGATTTTGAAGCTATACTTCTATTAATGCAGTCCAAAATAGTGCTTGCTTATTTTGCAGTCCCGTCACACTGTTGGCTCATATTAAGCTTGGGATCTACAACAATTCCAAGATCCTTCTCGCCTGTAGTGTTGCTGAGCCAAGTATCCCCCATCTTGTAACTGTGCATTTGGTTTCTTTTTCCTACTTGTATAACTTGGCATTTATCCCTATTAAATTTCATTCTGCTGTTTTCAGCCCAGCACTCCACTCTATCAAGATCACTTTGAAGTTTGTTTTGTCTTCCAGGGTATTAGTCATCCCACCCAATGTTGTGTCATCATCATCACCATCATCCACACACACCTCATACTCAGGCAATAAAAATTAAAATCTATACACCCCTACACACTCACTCAAAGTGTGTGTGTGTGTGGGAAACCCCACACCTTCCCCAAGGCAATTAAAAAAAAAACACAACCTCCTCCCATACACGTAACAGGGGAGGGGGAATAAAAATCCACCCCCACACTCACCAAAGGCATCATCATCATCTTCATCATCATCATCCACCCACACAAGGCAAAATAACAGTAGACATAATAAAAATACAACACTCATCCACATACTCACCAAAGGAAAAAATAATAAAAATCCACACATGCACCAAGGCAAAAACCAGCCAACCAACCATACATACTTAACCAAGACTAAAAATAAAATAAATATCCACATACCCCAACATACTCACCCATGGCAAATCTAATAATAGTTTTAAAAAACATCCACATGTACCCCCCCAATTAATTCATCAAAATCAGTACTCAAGGAATATATGGAAAATAAGTGAAAACTAATTTCATCAATGCTGCCAATAATGAAATCTAATCTACCCCCCACCCCACTGAATTTAAATTGCAGCTAAAGCTAGTTCATTTGGTCTTCTATTAATTTAATACCCCCCCACACATGCATACATACAAGAGCAGCAAATTGCTTTAAAAAGTTTATAAACAGTAGCAGCAGCACTCAACAATAATAGTAGTAACAACAAGAAAAATAAACTAACATCCAGCCCCAGCTCTGCGCACTAGGCTGGGCTAAGATGCCCGTGCTCCAGGTTGGGACAGGCCACTCTGCATGCCATGAAACTCCGCATGCCAGGCCAGGATGTTCCACGGCCAGCCAGGCCACCCCATGCTCCATAATGCCCCACTTACCAGGCCATGCCATGCCACACCGCACGCCAGGATAGACCGCGATTCCCATGCCGGCCGCCGGACCAGGTGCCTCCGAACATCCTGCCAGGCCGCCCACAAATCGAGCCAGGGTAGGCAGCAACGGCAGTGCTGCCCACCGGACCAGGTGCCTCCAAGCAACCCCCCAGGTCGGGCTGCGCCATGCACCGGGCCATGCGCTGGGCTGCGTGGTGCGCCGGGCCGGGATGCGCCGCGCGCCGGGTCGGGATGCGCCGCGCGCCGGGCCGGGATGCGCCACGTGCCATGCTGTGCTGGAATGCGCAGCGCGCCGGGCCGCGCTAGCCAAGAACAAGGCCCAGATGGCGGAGGGGGGGAGGCCGGAACAACGCGCACCCGGAAGTGCGGGCGCGTGTCGTTCTGGCCTCTTCCCTCGCCGATCTGGGCCTTGTTCTTGGCCAGCGCAACCGCGCTAGCCAAGAACAAGGCCCGGATGGCAGGGGGGGGAGGCCGGAACGACGCGCACCCGGAAGTGCGGGCGCGCGTCGTTCCGGCCTCTTCCCTCGCCGATCTGGGCCTTGTTCTTGGCCAGCGCAACCGCGCTAGCCAAGAACAAGGCCCGGATGGCGGGGGGGGGAGGCCGGAACGACGCGCACCCGGAAGTGCGGGCGCGCGTCGTTCCGGCCTCTTCCCTCGCCGATCTGGGCCTTGTTCTTGGCCAGCGCAACTGCGCTAGCCAAGAACAAGGCCCGGATGGCACGGGAGAGGCCCAATTTTTCCGGACTTTGGGGGATATTTTAAAATTCCCCCCCCGGACTCAAATTTGGCCCCTTTTCCCGGACATGTCCGGGAGGATCCGGACGTCTAGTCAACCTAGGGAACCTGCCCACCTGATCTCCTGCTCTGGGAGAGACTCCCGAATGAAAGATTGTGTAGGAGGCCTCTCCAGTGGTACTTCGGCTGCTTTGTGTGACTTACAGCTCTCCAGAGAGGCTGCTTGCCCACCCAATCTCTTCATGGGGGGCGGGGGGATGGGAGTCCTAGAGTGAGAGATTGGGTGGGCAAGGAGTCGGGCGGGTGGCCTCTCCAGAGAGCCCACCCACCACATCCCTTGCTCTGAGCCCTCTCCCAAAATGAGAGATCAGGTGGGCATCCTCTCTGAAGAACCTGCCCACCTGATCACTTGCTTTTGGGTTCAAAGTGAGGAATGGCGGGCGGGTGGGTGGGTGAGGTAGCAGCTCCTTTCAAGGAGCTGTGCTTGCCGCTCTCCTGCTGTAGCATTTGCCACAGTGGGTGATTGAAGCCAGTGCAGCGGTAGTGGTCACAGGGGCCATCCAGGTTGGGGGCAAAGTTCACCATGGCTCCCAATCCAATACCTGAGCAGGGCTTTCACCCTGCCTCATGGGAGAACTTTCCCTAATATGACTTAACTATCACATGTGCTAGGAAAAGGTGTCTGCCGCTCCCAGACTGTGGAATGACCTGCCGGAGGAGACTCGTCAACTTAACAGTCTTTTAGAATTTAAGAAAGCTATAAAGACTGTTCTCTTCCGGCAGGCATATCCAGTGGAATTTTAGAATGTTTTAAGGATGTTTTTAGGATGTTTTAGGATTTTTTATGCAGTTTTAATAATATGTGTCATGTTTTAATCAGTTTTATGTATTTTATCATGTTGTTGTTCCCCGCCTCGATCCAGACGGAGAGGCGGGTAAGAAATAAATTGTTATTATTATTATTATTATTATTATTAACAGGTACATTATCCTGGGTATTTCTGACAGCCTGATAAAGACGGCACGGTATCAGAAAAATACGTGGCAGGACTTTGTAAAAGCCAAAAACAAACACCGTCTCCCTACAGCAAATAAAATGCCATCTCTACAGGCTGGCCAGATGGATATCAACCTGTCCCCAAATTCTAATTTAAAGCAGGTCTATTTATAATTTTTAGGCTACTGTTCAGAGGCCGTCGGCTGGCTCTCCATTTGCTGGACGTGAATTCAAACCCTTTGCCAGGGACTATGGCGTTCACCCTGTCACATCAAGTTCAAATTATCGGTAATCAAATGGTATTCTGGGAAGTGGGATCAAGATGATAAAAGGCTACTAAACAACAACAACAATGAATGCAGAGACAGATTCTTACCCAGCGATACCGAACATGAAACTGCTGTCCTTGGCACATGGAAAGTCTCCAGCTCAGATATTGCCCCTGAGGGAACTGAAAACACGACTTCCATACTTAGAAGATATGGCTGAGAGAGGGAACATGGATTTGTACACATATAAAAGAAAGGGGGAAAAACAATTATGGCAGAGGGGTCACAAGTACTGAAGCTGCTGAAAGTTTATGAGAAATGGAGTGTGCATGCTGGTGCATACTGGAGACCGGAGCACAAGTAGTTAGAGTAGTTGTTCAATGTGGCTCAGTGGTAGAGCTCACGCTTTGCATGCAGAAGGTCCCAGGTCCAGGCAGGGCTGGAAAAATACCTGACTGAACCCAGGAGAGCCGCTGTCTGTCAGTGTCAATAATTCTGGGCTCGATGGACTCAGTATAAGGCAGCTTCCTATGTCCTTCATTTCCTAAAAGTCGTGTTTTCAGAATATCACCTTCAAATAGTGGGGAGAAAGAGGAAAGAAAAGGTGTGTGTGTGTGTGTGTGGGGGTGGAATAGCTGAAGATGTCAGGAGAAGAGTACTGAGCACTCTATAGATCCTGCGGGGCAAATCTGGCCCTCTGGGATTCCCTAGATGGCCATGCATTTGATATTGTAGAATTACAATATCCAATGGCGCAAAGGCTGAGACAGGACCATGCAGATAACCAGACAGCGAAGAGGCCCACAAACACTAATTGAACAATGTTAACATACGTATATCCTTTAATGCTTTGCTTTATAATGTAGTTTTGCTTTTCATGATGATACACAATAGCTAAATTATTCATTTGAAAGGGAGATATTGGGAGTACAAGCTGTCCCTAAATGAAAGACAGTTTATCTTACCACACAGAACTGGTTGGAGCCACTTCCAGTCACCAGCACAGCCGGGGGAAGGTGAGGAGGATGATTTGCAAGAGGCATTTATTTTGTACATTGAACAAGCCATTTTGAGTCTGCATTCAGTTAAATTAATTGTGAGGCAGATTGACGAGGCTCTGCCACACAGCTTCTTTGTCACTGAAATGGTAAATCTAGGTTGGAGTGTACCACTTCAAGTGGCAGGTATGGACTTACATAGGCGAATGCTCCTCTGTAGAAATATATTCCCTGCAGATCTACAAGTAGCGCACCAGGGAGGCACCTGTTCTCTATGCGGAAGGAAATTCCAGCGGGGTGGCCATGTTAGGCCATTGAACCAAATGCTTTCTTGTGGGGTAAGCTTTCCTGGGCCAGAGCCCACTTCACCAAATGACCAGCAAGTGGTCAACAAAGGGAATAGGTAAGTGGCCATAGCTGCCAAGTAAGCATTGGGAAAATGGTGGCAGGGGACCACACCAATAATGGGTGTAAGCTAAGGGTTAATTTGTTTTTAGAGTTTTAAAGACTGTTGGTAGGCACAATAACAAGGGTCACTCAGTTCTGGATGCATCTGAGAGACTGGGTGCAAGAGAAGTCAAAGGGGGTTGGCATGTTGCCTAGCAGCCAAATAAGTTTCCATTTTAGCCTGGGTTTCTTGAGTATAAAAAGACTAAACGTGTTCACTATATTTTGTAGCAATATTTTGTTAGGAGCGGGGCCTGATTTGCCCTGCTCTTTTGTACTTCTGCTTGCTTAGCCTGGGGGACTGTCTGTTTATGATTCAGTAAAGTTTGCCAAGAACTTTCTGGATTCAGTCTGTTTTATTCAGCCAAGTCTGCAAAAGCAAGTTGGTGAGGCTTTGATGCAAGGAGACTTCCTGGGCAAATGTGATACAGTACACCACAGAACCAGATGATTATGAGTACAGGTTTGCTGCAGTGCCTGGTGGGACAGTAAAGAGAAAGATTTGTAGCCCTATCCCCACCTTCTCCATGCATTTGGTCAACACATAGGAGGGGAACAGGATTTTGCTGGATGGTTATTTCCCTGACCTTTGAATTTCCACTGATCCCATCTTCATCTACCAGACATGCAGGTGAAAGGGCTCTATATGTGTATGATCTGTCTGTATGGTGGCCATCTGTCCTCTTTTTCAGAGGACTGTCCTTTTTCTGAAGGCATCCTATATTTGAAGAGCTGTCCTGCCCAAGTCCGGTTATTATAGTTTAAAGAGTAATTATATTTCTATTTAAACTATAATAATTATTTCTAAATTTGCATTTATATAAGTAAATTGGCAAATGCAAATTTTATGCAAATTGTTGTCTTTTTTGGTGCTGCATAAGTGGCCACCCTATCTATGTATGAACAGGAAACCCAGAGTTACTGATGCATGGACCAAAATAGCGATTTTTAATTTGAAAATTGGAACTGGAGACCTTACAGTCCTGATTATAACCTGTGGCAGCCTTCCCCAACTTGGTAGCTCCTGATTGTAATGCCCATCATTCCTGATCACTGGCCACACTGCCTGAGGCTGATGGGAGTTGAAGTCCAAAACAACTGGAGAACACCAGTTTAGGAAAAGCTGGTCTATGGAGTCTCTACTGCTACCTTCTCTCAGTTTTGCTCAAATAAGTTTGGCTTTGTTCAAGATGCATTTACGACCTAACAAAAAACAGACACATAAAATGAAGAAAATGTCATCTGATTCCTTCCTACAGGTCTATGGAGCAATTTTGCTAGACTCAAGAGGCTCCTACACTTTAGAGAAGTTCCCTAGATGCATCTGTACTCTTGAGTGAATAAATGAACCCCTGAACTTTTGGAGATTAACCAGTCTCTAATAAAAAATATGTCCTTATATCATTTTTAATCTACTCTGGCAGAAGTGTGGCATGAAGATGTTAAGTTCTTAATATCTCTCGGGGAAACATTCAAATGTCAGGTTGTACAATATAGTGCCTTTTTTTTTGCAAAACCTGGAAACCTAGTTTACAAAAAAGAAGAATGTAATAGAGAGGGAGATCATAGTGGATTAAAGAGCAGCTTCTGAAAATGTCAGTGGTAAATAACCAGCAAATCCCTTATTATCAATATCGTGGCATTGACATACAGTCAAAAGGTATATATGATACTTGCAAATCCATATCGCTACAAACATTTGAGTCTGTAGCAATCCCATCAGACCAAAGCAAAACACAGTGGGATCTTGGGCTTTATGAACAACTGAGAAACTTGTATTAAGTTCTAAGGACTCCTGGTGTACTAATGGACTTGATTTTAATTGAGTTCTAAAGAAATGTGTTTGAGTCTCCATCCCTCGTATCCCTTCCCTCATTTTTTAATAGAAAAGATTATAACCCCCCATGTGTTTGCTCACAGTTGGGAAAGGAGCCTCCAAAAGAAGGGACTGAACTGCTTCCAGCTTGGCTTTTGTGTGAAGTAGAAGGTCTCATCCCTTAAGTGCAATGCGGTTATTTTCTCCAACTTGTGTTGACTGATTCAGACATTACCTTTGCTGCATAGTAGCTACTTATACCTGGTCTGGTCCAATGCTGCTCTGATCACATATATTGTATCAGAAATGCCTCCGACTGATTGTTGGCTAGATAATGAGCACTCATGGTCAATTAATGTTTTTAGATTTGGGGGAGTTTCTTGATTTTGGATGGTCCGGAGATGTTTCTTCAATGAAAATTCATGAGTGATCACTACTGAGCTTGGATACACCCAATGTGCTGATGTGAGGAATGGAGAACTGGAATTTTAATATAGACAGTGGGGAAGAAACAAACATCAATTTTGCAGCTGCCTGGAAAGAAGGAGCCTGGATGGATGATCTAAGAGGACGTTGTTTGTTTTGGGGAGAAATGATGCTTTACATACTAGCAATGTCTGATTTCATAAAAATGCCATACATGGAGTTCCGTTGCCTTGCCTTGTTAACAACTTAACATACCTGGGCAAACTGATATTTTTACATGCGTAGTAACAAATGTAGGACTAGGGGGAACTTTACCAGAGGTGTGGCATGCATGTAGCAGATTTATGTAGCACTGAAGGCACAAAAATGGAAGCAAGACGTTCACACATGGCATGTTATATATAAAACCCAACTTTGGACTCAGTGGGCTCTGAAAGAACAACCAGATCTCTTTAGAAAATGAGGCATCAAAGGGGTTCAAGAAAAGAATGAAGGACTCCTGGAAATCTGGGATAGGCACTAGAGTGGAGCAGGGGATCATGCTAGGAAAGGATTACAAGGAACCCTATCAGAGATGCATCCTGGATTAATCATAAGAGCTGAGCTAAACCCACAAGTGTGTGGGGTGTACAAGCAACAGAAATAACTAGTGCCCACACTCAAAATCAGTTATAGGCTTTAAGACAAAGAATACAAAAGACACTACGGTACTGAGGCTGTACCCTGGACGAGTTAGGACAAACGGAACAATAGTTTGACTCTTGCAAATCAAAAGCCATACAGTGGAAGATAACTAGCTACATGCATGCAAAACAAGTATACAAGTTGTCCAGGTGGCGTCTATACCTATTGACCTGTTTGGTAGGTGGACATGTTCAGGACTAGGCCATGTTTCCTGCCAAGGCTCTGGATTGGCCAATTTAAAAGGTAAGTACTTTTATTGTTAAGGCAACCTAAAATAGGTTTTAGCCCGATCTCACAATCAGCATCCTACAATACACACATTACAGAATAAAATGGAATATATACATATATATATATATATATATATACACGCAAGTACAAAATAATTTCTAAAAATCCACAGTTATAGACCCCCTTTCTTAGGTAGCATCAATGGCTTCCCTAATTCGTGCTGCTTTCGCAGCAAACCTGGCCACATTTAACATGATAGGTTTGGCTGTATTTGAAAGTACTCTCATGGGTTAGCTGGCTGGGCGGTGATTCTGCAGTCAGGTAAGCATTTGCATGTTCCTGTAGTTCCATGGGAGTAACTCACTTTATTGTAATCAGTGGAGGAAGCATGTACACAATTACTCTGGCCACTCTGCAACCATCCAGGGCAACCATCTTGTTCCAGGTTGCTGTCTACAGCTGTGGCTCTGCTGCTCCTTCCACACGAAAATGGATTCATGAGCCCAAGGTGTCAGCATAATGTCAAAAAAAGACTAAGCACAACTACACACAGCCATTTCCTTTGAACTCCTCTGTAAAATTGTAACAGTACCTAAGACCCTAAAAGAGATAATAATGTAGGGTGCGAATGCCCCCGTTCATTCTATTTGGACCCAGAGCTGGACATTTTTGAGCTGGAATTTAACTATACTAGAAACAGCATTTCTTTGAGAAGCAAAGAAAGAGTTAGCTGTTGCCCTGTATGCTGTTTGTTTTCAGTAGGCTTTGCTTATATTTGTTAAACAACAACCCAATTATAAAGCCACCGTAAGTCTGCAATACTCATCCATAGGAAGCTAGGCTCAGTAGTGCTGTCTCTGAACACCTCGCTGTTAAGGGAAATGGGGGATTCCACGAAAATGGGTGTGTTAGAGAGTTTAGAGTTTCAGACTGTGCTACAGCATAAGAAACAGAGTTGGTACTAGCTTCAGGGTGGATTATATAACTCCTAACCGGCTTGCAATATATCATCCTACAGCTGTTGCCTTTACGAGAGCCAATAAGTGCCCCACTGGGTTATATAGCCCTGCAGAATCATGAAAGCAAAGCCATCAGCCGTAATGGATACGAAGTCCCTGGTTCAAATATGAGCCATGAACTTCATAAGGGACCTTAGGCAAGCCTCTCTCTTTCTTTGAATTTCACCCTGCCCTCCCAGTCCCATCTCTCTTATTTGAACTTGAAGTTTCTTTTTCACAGCTATGTTCCCACCCCACCCCAGTCCTTACACTATGCAAGAGAATAACATTCATGTGAAAATATGACTTCCAAAGAACGTGGGGGACACTGGATGGCCATCAGAGGTCACTGCTCATTATGTCATCTCCGCTGATAGGCCTGCTATGTTGGGAGTGCTCCTCCAAGTATTGATGTCACCAAACCCAAACTTCTGGGATTAGAGGCACATGATTCAGTGTGTGTGTGTGCGTGTGTGTGTGTGTGTGTAATATTTGCATCATCTATGAGTATAATGGCCCCCAAATTCTTGTCCAATTTGGATTAAAATTTGAGTTGGAGAAGAATTCCCTGGCTATCTCTGGATAGGTATGATAGATGCTTATATGTTTCACCCTATGAAGCTAATAGTGTCTGCTCTGCCTGGCTTGAATTAGGAATGTACTAGAGGAAGAAAGAGTTAATATGCCCTCTCAACCCACATCATAGCCCTGATTCAACCTGGCAGGTTTTTTTAACAGAAGAAAAAGTCATTGGAAGGTGAATTCAGGCATCTCCAATGTAATGCCTAGTTTGGTCTTTAGATTGTAAGCCTAAAGGAATATTGTGGTCATAGCTATACTATATTTCCTCTTTGCATGGAACCATAAAAAACTGTTGCTGTGATGTCTAGCAACAAATTCTACAGTTCCTAAGTTCTATTTCTCTCTCTCTCTCTCTTTCTTTCTTTCACCTAACTCATAAAATATATACAAAAAACAAAGAGACAAACATTAACTCCCCCCCCCCCCCAACATATGAGTAATAAAAATAGAAGCAACTATAGTTAGGTCTTAGAAATCAATTCATCAACAACATCACAAATATACATTGGCAAGTAAATTGTTTTGCAACTGCAATGTCATATTCATTTAACAACAGACTGGCTGAATTTGGATGACATATTAAGCAACGGAGGAGGGGGGAACAATAGTCAGTTGTGTTGCTTATTGTGTCGTGTGGGGAGTAACACACAATGCACACACAACTGACGGTACGCTAATCGGGCAATTTAAATAACGGAGGGAAACAACAGGCTTGCACGTTGTTTAGCCCCAAGCCCCATTGCTTAAAGTGTCATCCGAATTCAGCCCCCCCCCCCCTCCATGGACTATTCCATTTGGGGATAGAGTTCTTCTGGCTAGAGCAGCTGAAAACCCCCGGCCGCTCTATACAGCCAGCAGAACTCACGGTGCATGCTAGGATATGGCTGGGGGACTGAGGGAAGGGGAGGTAGGAGAAGCTGCAACCAAAATGGCCGCCACACATTCGTAGCAACTGGGGCGTTTGCCGGTGCTGAGCAGCGTCGGCTGTAGCATCTCATCTGTGGAGCTCCGCCTGCCTAACGCACGGTCAGTACGTTATTTTCCCCTCCGTTGCCTAATATGTCGTCTGAATTGAGCCACTGAGTAAAGTTTGCTACTTAAGTGTAAAAAAACCCACACATACCAATCCCCAAGTCCATATGTGCAGCTGTACTTTTTTAATCCATGAAATATTTGTTTCAAAGTCTGAAATGACTTCTCCTAACATTGAAAATGATGAAATACCACTTATTGTGAGAAAAGAATGAGTTTGAGGGGATGAGAGCTCCAGCGACTATAAAGCTGAACTTTTGAAGAAATGGTCCATTCTCAAAATGTCGTCTACTAGATAAAAGCAGAACAGCACTTTTGAAGATAGAATATTTACTACTAAAAAGACAAGCGATGTTATTGCTATTTTGGTTTCATTTTAAACACCAGTCCCCTTTTTAATAGATATTTGGAAAGAAAGCTAATATGCTACTTTCAGAAATATTATTAGTTACATGATTACATACATTTTGTTTTAATTGCATGAAAGTTAATTCTTTATTCATTTAGTCATTTTCATTTTTTCATCTTGGCATACAACGAGAGAGGCAGGGTGCCAGAGGTTTCAGGAAAAGTATATGCCTTGTTGTGAATGGTTGGGAGGAAACATCTTTTTGTAGTATAAGAAACTCCATCACTTGGGTGAATGGGTTCTCCATTTTTCCAATTTTCCCCAGATTTCTTTCTATCCAGAATAGTCCTTTCTTGGTTTCCCAGGAACCCTGTACAGAGCTCACTGTTGACCTATGGAGTACTGCCCAAGTCATACCTTCAAGGATCTCTCCTGGTTCTTCCTTTTAATTGCTACTTGGTTCAACTTTAGGCACTTTCACAGTTCCTAAATTGGATCCTGAATTGATTAGACTAACACTACTTCTAGAGTGAATGTCACACCAAGATAATTTAGTGGAAAACAAGGGAAAACAAGGTAAGAACATAAGAAGTGCCATGCTGGACCAGACTGAGGGTCCATCTAGTCTAGCACTCTGTTCATACAGTGGCCAACCAGCTGTCGACCAGGGACCAAAAAAGCAGGACACAGTGCTACAACACCCTCCCATCCATGTTCCCCAGCAGCTGGTATATATAGGCATACTGCCTCTGATACTGGAGGTAGCACTGAACCATCAGGACTAGTAGCCATTGGCTCAGTTCGGACAACAAATTAAGCAACAGAGGGGTAAATAACGTACTGACCATGCGTTAGGCAGGAGGAGCTCCACAGACGACATGCTGCAGTCAGTGCTGCTCGGCACCTGCAAATGCCCCGGCTGCAAGGAACTTGTGGTGGCCATTTTGGTTGCAGCCTCTCCTCTGTGTGTCCCCCCAGCCGTATCCCAGCATGCACCGTGAGTTCTGCCGGCTGCATAGAGCGGCCAGGGTTTTTTGGCTGCTCTAGGCAGCAGAACTCTATTCCAAAACGGAATAGTCCACGGAGAGAGGGGGGGCTGAATTCGGATGACACTTTAAACAGTGGGGCTTGAGGTTAAACAACATGCAAGCCTGTTGTTTCACTCCGTTTTTTAAAGTGCCTGATTAACGTACTATCAGTTGTGTGTGCGTTGTGTGTTGCCCTCCAGACGACACAATAAGCAACACAACTGACGATTGTTCCCCCCCTCCTCCGTTGCCTAATGTGTCGTCCGAACTGAGCCACTGGCAGCCTTCTCCTCCAGGAGTTTATCCAATTCACCCTTTAAAGCCATCCATATTGGTGGCCATCACTACATCTTGTTGTAGTGAATTCCATAATGTCCTTCCTTTTATCTATCTTGAATCTCCCACCCATCAGCTTCATGGGATGACCCCGGGTTCTAGTGCTATGAAAGAGGAAGAAAAAGGTCTCCCTATCCACTTTCTACACAAAATGCATAATTTAGACACCTCTATCATGTCTACTCTTATTCGCCTTTTCTCCCAGCTGTGTAACCTTCCCTCATAGGAGAGATGCTCCAGCCCCTTGATCATTTTACTTGCCCTAAAACCTGGGAGAGCCACTGCCAGTCAGTGTCAACAATACTGGGCTAGATGGAGCAATGTTCTGACTCAGTAGAAGACAGCTTCCTAGTTCCTCTCTTAGGACAATGTTCAGCAAGCAAAAGAGCTTATTATTTAAATCAGGCACAGGTTTTGGGGTGCCTCTGTGTCCAGGGAGAATCATATCAGAAGCTCCCATTCTGTTCTGTTTCTTCATCCAGTCTCATCATTACTATTTCCCAGACGAGTGCCTAAGATGAAAGCAGAATGCAAAGTAAGTACTGAGCCGCTATCTTGCCTGTATCCAAAGCTGGGGAGCAGGCGATTGCAATGGCAGTGGTGAGGACACATGTGCCCACCATTCTTGGGCCCCAGTAAGTGCAACCCTCCCAGACACTGCATGCTGGGAGTTGTAGGCTGGAACTTGCTTACGTAGGGTGACCATATGAAAAGGAGGACAGGGCTCAGGTAGCTTTAACAGTTGTAGAGAAAAGGGAATTTCAGCCAGTGTCATTTGTATGCAATTAGTTCCTGGTGAAATCCCCTCTTCATCACAACAGTTAAAGTTGCAGAGGCCCTGCCTTCTTTTGTATAAGGTCACTCTAGTATAGTGCCTGCAACTTTAACTGTTGTGATGAAGAAGAGATTTCACCAGGAACTAATTGCATACAAATGACACTGGCTGAAATTCCCTTTTCTCTACAACTGTTAAAATTATATGAGCCCTGTCCTCCTTTTCATATGGTCAGCCTATGCTTACGGGGGCCTGGGGCTGTGCAAGGAAATGGCAGTTCTGTAATAAAATGGTGGATACGTCATAAAATGTCTCCGTGATTTGTATTTCCGAATTGGAGGCCTGAGTCTTGCACAGACCTAATTGAAATGCATATTTTCCCCATAAACAATACATGCACAGATGCTCATTTCCTATCAGAATGTGATTTGATACATGAGGAGCTGATCTACACTCTAGCTTTGTAACGTTTCATAATGGTTACAAAACCTCTTTGGGCCACATGACGCACTCCCTTGAACGCTGTATACCCGAGGTTTTTTAAAACTCACTTCAGCTATATACAATGGTTTTTACTTTTAATAAATCGTTTTAAGTAAAATAATGTGTCCTTCCTTACCATTTGTGATTTGTAGGGGCAGTGCTTAGCCATTGATCGGTGGGGAAGAAAGAGGGGCTAAGGAGGAAGTGGGCGAGTGAACTACAACACCCACAATCCTTAGCCCTATACTCATTGAAAGCTAGGGATTGAAAGTGGAACTAAGGAGGAAGTGGGCTACTGAACTACAGTGCCCACAATGCTTTGTCCTAAACTCATTGTAAAAATGAAACAGAAAGAGACGGACAGAAGGGTGTGAGTGAAGGGTGCATCACTTTGAAGACTGAAGGATTTTTCTCCTGTAACGTGAGTACTCCTTAATGTGGCCTAAGACATTTTGGAACGGACCTATTTGGAATGTTTTAAAATACTATTTAAAACATTCCAAGGTACTGTGTAGATAGGCTTTCAGAGAGCTACCTCACAACATTCAGAGAAGTTCAAAATCAGTTAGACAGTTACAATCTAACCCACACATTTGTTTGCAGGATGTGTATCAGATAGGAATAGGTAAAGACTGGATTCTTTAAGCATTCCTACATTTACATCTCAATGTTTGAACATATAATAACTGTTAATATTTCCATTGCTGCAGTGTATAAGATCAGATCCCTTTTTTCATGAGGACATTATTTCTAATTTCCAGTATATAACTAATATTAATTCATCCATAACTGCTCAAGCTCCCTTTTCTTTGCTCTTTATCTTTGAAGTAACAAGGGGCCAAACTAAACATGCACAATTTTATGAAATAAGTGCTTGTACTCATTTATCATAAAGCAGGGGTGAGGGGTCAACTTTTTATATCACAATGAATACTACATGGGGAGAAGGGTAAAATCCCCTCCCCTCCACTACCTTAACTTGCAGCTCCCACAATGAAATCCTATTACATGTCTGCTTAGAATAGAAATAAGCCCCATTGAATTCAATGGGTTTATCTCTCAGATAATTGTTTATTGGACCTCAGTCTTAGATGCTAACCACATTCCCTAGCCCAGATCTTAACTGAAGGGAAATGGCTTAAAGCATCCGAGCGAAGTGAACTAAGTCAGAGGAGGAAAATTCTGCCCTCCCGTGTGCGCTAATCATTTTGATATAAAATGTAGACCCACCCTCTTTACAGTTAAACAGGCTAACGAGTATTTCCTAAACACACTCACGGAGGGATGGAGAAATCTCCCAATTTTGATTTTCAGTTTCTCATTTTGCCTATCATAAGTTTGGTTTATCCTGAACTTTTGAGAAAATGTTTCTTTTTAAAGAGCTCATGAAAATGTGTATGCATTTTTTGTGTGTGTTTCTCTTATCCATGCATATTTGTACACATTATTGTCCAATATACACATTTTTTGCAAGCAATGTTTCTAATATAACACAATGACTTTCACTGATACATGCATTTCACGTGGACCTCCCCTAACATACTAATTTTTGTGACCTGTTTTGACTGAAAAATTCCATCATAAAATTCATGGAAGTGCAAATTTCTAAGGATAACTAATTTCGTTTGGCATATCGGTTCGAAAGTGCAAACATTTCTCCCTAATTCCTATGCTCACATCTAGTTTGACCCTCACTAGATGATCTTTGGATCCTTCTTCAGTCTGTACCCTGGAATATGATACATTTCTTCCATTTTATCTTCCCTTTATTTCATAAGGTATGGACATTGCCAACAGGGAAACAAAACAAACAAACAATGCCCCACCCCAGCATTCAATAGATTACACTTCCAACGATGGATAAGTAAACATTTATTTATTTTATTTTATTTCTATACCACCCAATAGCTGAAGCTCTCTGGGCGGTTCACAATAATTAAAACCATAGGTACAGCATAAAACATAATATGAAAGCTTAAAACCACAATTTAGAACCACAATACAAAAGTACAGCCGGAATAAAACCAAGCAGCAATGCAGAGATTTAAAATAAAGACTCAAAATACAGAACTAAAACAGCAGAGTTAAAAGACTAGGACAGTAAATTGCTAAAAAAACTGGGAAAATTAAAAGGTCTTCCCCCTGGTGACGCTGTCTAGGGGGCTCATTCCACAGCTAGGGTGCAACAGCAGACAAGGCCCTCCTCCTGGTAGCTACCTGTCTTACTTCCTTTGGCAGGGGCTCATGGAGACAGAGCACTGAGGATGATCTTAGGATCTGGGCAGGGACATTTGTTTCCAGTATTTCTCACTGAAAAGTTTGGCTCAGAATTTTCTATGGCTAATTGACTGTGGAATAAAGGGAGTTCCCCCACCTACCCCAACGGACAGATTAGGTTCCAAGTCCAGGATGTAAAGAAATATGCAACTATTTCCATGGTGGCCATAGGTTTATGTTTCTCAAATAGCAGCACCTCTCATGGCAAACTGTATCAAAAACGGATGGGGCTTTCAAAAGCAGCTTGCAATATGGCATGGGGTCTGCTGTTGCACCAAAACAAAGCCTGTATGCCTGTGCTGTTGGGCTTACTTAAAGCAGTTCTTTCAAACCTGCCTTAAATATTTGTGATGGTGCCATATGTCCCCTCTCTTCTCCATATATGGACTGGATAACCATATATGGATATGGATAACCAGGATATAATCATTGGGCTCTTTTCCTCACCTAATGTTCTAGTCAGCTGTGAAGGAGTTAGTCAGCATTTATGGCTGCATACTCAGCCATGCTATTTTGCGTAATTAATTCAGACTCCCAAGCCTGAAGGAAAAAGAAGTTATTGGACCATTATTCACTCCAAATCATGCTTTATTGCAATTAGACAGTTGCATTAAAAATGGTAATTTTGGTGAAAAGTCCATATATTTTTATGTTAATTGATGAGGCTCGTCAATTGGAAGCAGAGATTGATGAATACTGTTTGGAGGTCTTATAAGTCAATACCACATTGTTATTATTATATTGTTATAACAGTCACCTCCAGACAGTTCATTTGGCATCAAACACAGAGAAAATATTGCTGCAGTAACTAACACACTAAAGAGCAGAAAGGGGAATTCCCATAGAATCTTCTAGAATTAGCTGTTGCTTTCCTTAGCATAAATTTAAAAATCACAAGTAAATAAATACAATATGATATAATAAAATCTTATTATTATTATTATTATTATTCTCATTGCAGACAATGATTTAATGGTTCATGGGAGTTAACTCTTCATTAGGCTATGTGGTAGAATTATTATTATTATTATTATTCTCATTATTGTCTTTCTTATCCCAACCCCCTTCTTTTTGTACCAACTAGCCCGATGAAGAGTTTTGGAGAACTCAATAGCTTGCACATTCCTTCATAGCAGTTTGAATGGTCCTAATAAAGGTATAGCCCAACTGTAGACTTTGGATTTTTTTTTCTTGTGGACAAGCACAACTAAGTTTGTTTTTAAAATTTTATTGTCGGATGTCAGGTGCTTCATGAACAATTCACTAGGCTGGCCTAGTGAATTGTGAGTTGATAGCTTGGCAATTGTTGTGAGAAAGTCTGTCTCTATTCTGTGCTTATCTGTGGCTGCTAGCTGAGGCCTTGAGTTTCCTTGAGAACAAAAGTATGTTTTGAAAAGGTGGGAGGCGATCTTACAAGCTGTCTCTCACATAGTGTCGTCATCAAGAGGAGGTTGAACCGTGCCGCCCTATTGGCACATGAGTTTGGGTTACAGGTCTAAGGCCCTGTCTGTCAAGTGGCTTAGAATAGCCAGCCTCCAGGCTATAAGAGGAACGGGCAAAGGGGAGGCCCTTTGCTAGGAATCATCTGTTTGCCTGTTCGCTTGTTTGCCTGATCTACAGTTACCATCTGGTTCTACGCTTGCCAAGAAACTCGTGTTTGGGATTCTATCTGGTTTGGAGATGTTGGATGCACTCTGTACATGTTCTGTTGCTATTTGGACTTGGAATTTCTAAGAACTATGCCATGAAAAGTGCTCTGTGGCTTTTCATAGATTTGGACTTGCAGATTACTGTTCTGGATTCGTGTTCTATAGCCTGTTTTTCCCTGCATGGAGCCAAAGTACGGGCACAGGGGAACTCAGAGGCTGATCGTTGCTGTTCTGGAATTGTGTGTGTGTGTGACCTGCGAGAGAACCTCCCTCAGAGCCAAAGCTATGAGCAGGGAAGGCTTCCTAGGTCGAAGAGGTTCGTCCCCTGACATCTTGCTTACGTGATCAGCTCAGTGTTCCCTGACAGGCTGAGTTTGATTTAGTTCAAGATGATCTTGTCCACTGTCAGACTTCATGCACTTCTGTGCTGGGGTTTCTCCTTTGAGTTTTTGTTCACGTTCCTGATGAGTCAGTATGTGTGGCCACTCCTGACCTCATGGAACAGGGGCTAACTCTAAATGTCTCCCCCGGAGTGATTTGCTGTTCGCATTAAGCCGTTGTACCTGAAAGCTATTTGGTCCGTCTTCAGCTTCAAGTGTGTGTATACAGAAATAAAACCATTGTGCTTGAATTCTGTGTGATTTTACAATAAAAGAAGTCTCACTGTTTTTGGAGTGTGTCAGTTTGCCTAAAATTCGTGAGCAGAAGCCTGGGGTGAGCTTGCGTCACAACATTTATTTATTTATTTACAATATTTGTATTGCATTCCAAACTAAGCAGATTTCAGAGTGGTGAACAATGAGAGATAAAATGATAGACAGATACAAAGATAAATTAAGATATACAATGATACAATATGATACCATAAGTATATAATGGTGCCAATTAAACTGTGGCTGTGGAACCAAGGAAGGCTTCCTGGAAAAGAGCTGTTTTCAGGAGGAACCAGAAACAACACACTGTTGGTACCTGCCTGATCTGTAGGGGCAGGGAGTTCCAAAGAGTGAGGGCCATAACATTTAAGGCTCTTCTCTTGGTGGACTTTAATTGGGCCATAGGTCCATGTGGAACCACCAGGAGCATGCCCTCCAATGACCTCAGTGACTGGGCAGGTTGGTAAGGGAGAAGAAGCTCTCTCAAGGATCCTGGTTCCAACTTGTTTAGGGCTTTGCACTAGGGTAACCAGATAAAATCCAGGTCAGGGCTCATGTAACTTTAACAGTTGTAGAGAAAAGGGAATTTCAGCCAGTGTCATTTGTATGCAATTAGGTCCTGGTGAAATTCCCTCTTCATCACACCAGTTAAAGATGCAGGAGCCCTGCCTTCTTTTGTATATGGTCACTCTAGTATTGTGCCTGCAACTTTAACTGTTGTGATGAAGAGGGAATTTCACCAGGAACTAATTGCATACAAATGACACTGGCTGAAATTCTCTTTTCTCTACAACTGTTAAAGTTATATGAGCCCTGACCTGGAATTTATCTGGTCAGCCTACTTTGCACACTAGTACCAAGACCTTAAACCTGGCCTGCAAGCGAATAGGCAGCTAGTGCAGTTCCTGCAGTTTATAGACATGGTAACCCCAAAAGGATCTGTACCGTTTGAGCAAGGTACACAATGTCATGTGACAAAAACAGGAATTGAAACAGATGATGAGATCTAGGATTGTATCTAGTAAGGCTGTATCCAATCTTACTTTAATTTAAGTCCCATTCATTTCAGTGGGTCTACTCTAAATAGGTCTAACATTACATACAACCCACATCACCTGTTTTGTATGATTATCAGTAGCAGCTTACTCTAAAAACTTAAGCTTAGCATGAGGCTGTAAATTAGGTACAATTCTCAGCTCTAGCTGCAGATATGAGTGCTGGCAATCATTTGCGGGTGGAGGGAAGGTGGTCTCTGTTGATACAACTTCAGTCAATTAAAAAAAGTAGAATGAATTATTAGAGATGCAGTTAATTTGGCTTCTCTGTGACTGTGTAGATAAACTCCTTGAATCTCATTAATTGTTTTCCTGTAGTGAACAGCAAAATGTATTCCCAAAGAATTGAGTGGAAATTGGAATCTCATATTCTTAAAATTAACTGCTGGGGAGGGAAAAGAAAGAAAGAAAAGCGATGTATAACCTGGCGGATAATGTTAGTGTTTAATACAGATGGGAAATGGTCTGTGTATAAAATTCCTGGTATTGAATTAATATAAAAAGTGGCAGTTCTCTGCTCTAGCATGCTGCAGCCTCTTAGATTTTGTTTCTTACACCTTGCTGAGCACCCATTCAATATGAGTAATCATTCAGAATGCTACCTATAGACTAATAATGCTCAACAGCCCTCTGGTTAATTTTGTGGTTAGTGAGTTGGGAAATTGTGGAGATGCGCCATGAAAACATTGAAAGGGAGTAAATTATGGTAGCCTCAGCTGCTGGTAAAGACCTGGAATCAAAGCACAAAGGCCAGAGCTACACCAAGCAGGACAGAACAGGATATAGACAGGATCTACGCTATTGCTTTATAGCAATGGGGCCCATGACACATTCCATATACCGCATTCATATACCACTTCCATAGTGTTATATCCTGCTTGGTGTAGATGTATTGTGGCCCCCAACAGTTATCAGTGTACTTCAATATAAAGCAGCAGATCCAGCCATAGTACACAGAGATAGAACCTAAGCAAGCCGTGTTAGACCAAAGGTTTTCAGTCTGTGTTCTGTGGAACCCCAGGGTGGACAAAAGCGGTGGACAAAAGCAGCTTGACTGCCACTGTCAAATTTCCCCTACAATGCAGTGGCAGTCTTGGTACTTGTGGGCTGAAAGTGAAGCCTAACAGGTCTGGCCAATGCCCTCTGTGTGAACTGTGCACACTAGAACAATTCCCCAGAACCATCTCCATAAAGAACTGGCAGACATGTATGGATTCCAGAGCAGGCAAGTGGACATGGGAAGGGTTCCCTGATGTTAGACAGTTCAAAAACCACTGGAATAGGCCTTACAATGGAGTAAAGGGTGTTGGAGCTCTATACTAACGTAGCTCTCTTCTAAATTCAAGGATAATCAACATGTGTGGAGGGGTAGCATGGAAACCCTGCTCCCTTCACTCCCATCCTGTGCACATGAAAGGCACCTTTCTGCAGAGGAGAGCCTCAGCCTTCTCTATCTGTAAGGGATCTTCATGTGACCTGGAACACTGGAAAATTCAATGTGGTGTAGTGGCTAGAGCGTTGGACTGGGATTTGGGAGATCCAAGTTCTAGTCCCCACTTGGCCATGGAAGCTCATTGGGTGACTTTGGGCCAGTTACAGACTCTCAGCCCAACCTACCTCACAGGGTTTTATGAGGATAAAATGGAGAGGAGGAGGATTATGTACACCGCCTTGGGTTCCTTAGAGGGAAAAAGGCGGGATAGAAATTGAATAAATAAATGAATAAAATCAATATTCTGACTTGCATGGAGAGCCTCTATGGACAGAGGAGGCTCTCCTCTCTGCAAAGTCTTCCTCTACATGTGAAAGCAATGGTGAAGGTGGAGCAGAGCTAACATGCTTCCCCTCTTGACATGTTGATTATCCTCAGATACACAACACCTGAAGAGGGCTACTATTATCATTGATTCAAGGGGTGGAGATCACAGTTAAGAGCTAGTGGTGTGATTGCTTAAAAAATAATGATAACAGGTTCCTGTAACCAGGGAGCATGAAGCTAAGATGAGACCTAAGAAGTAGGCAGTTGCCATACAAGAAAAATATGACGGTGTCTCCCACACACCCAACTCTGTGGCATAATGACATTCTCTCAGTGTTACAAGGTATTGCCTGCCTGTATTTCTGCCTTTATATTTGTAACAGGAACCATATCCTGTGGCTCACAGTTCTGCGTCCAATTTGTTGCACTCTTTCCTCTGCTCACTTGGCGACGTTCGCCTTTTGTTTCATATATTCCGCCTCCTAACAGTATATACGAAATCTGTTCCTTGAATAAGGTTGTGCTGCCATCATCATGTATTTCTTTTTGGTGGCCAACGTGGCTACTGCTCTCTTATGAAGTCATCTGAGCTGAGGAAAATCGCTCCTCATCTGAGCTGAGGAAAATGCTGAGCATGTCGGACTACTCTCTGCAATATGATCACATGCCATTTATGAAAGGTTTCTGACTTGTACCGCAGAGCAGATACGCAACAGATCAGATACGTGACCGCTTTCGGTAGGAATTTCTTTTAAAAGAATTGATCTTGCGGAGGGATGCACACCGCAGTGAATGGACAAGCTGCAGAGAGGAGAGTAAATCTGTGTTCTTGAGCTTTCATAGCTTTTGATCACCGTGTGTGACATAACCTAGCAGATTACAAATTGTGGGTTAATTTGTGATACCCACCACAACATGCGTAGATATTTCTGAGGTGGCTCTGTCGTCTGTCTGTGAATTGCTTTTTTTCTGCTGGCCACTAGAACCTGGAGATTTTCAATGCATTCCCCAGCTCTGTATATAGTGGAATCAAGGGAGCAGCACCATCTCATATCCTGAAAGAACAATTGCCATTTCTTCCTCTTCAAAAGGCCAAAGTAAAGTACTGGGAAATGCGCAAATGCACAGCATTTTAAAGCTGAATGCTTTAACAGACAGATAAGACATGTTGCAATTATCTTTTTCTATTTTTAGGTTTATATAACACCATCAATATTTATCTATCTGTCTATTTATCTATCTTCTCATTTTCGGGATACACAATGCTTGCAGAATAGTATAAGGGCGAGGGAGAAGAAGTTCCTGCCCTAATCCAGATTTATTTTACAATCTGAATTTCGGCAGGAGGAAGCAATAAAAGAATGAGAAGCGAGGAAAAGGAGATGCAGGTTAGCGGAAGGGGGGGGGGGAAGATGTATGAATGCAGGTGCTCCTGTTGAGGCTACAATCCTATACATATTTACATGGCACTAATCTTGACTGAACTCCAAGGGATTTACCTCTGAGCACATATGCACAGGATTGCACTGCCGTACACCTTTTCTGCACCATAGGGGCGGAGAGGGCGGGAAGCGGGGAAACCCAGAAGTAGTCACTTCCGGATCTGGCACACAGAGGCCGCACCAGAATGTGACGGCCCGGTAGAAGCCCTGCCATCTTTTAAAAAAGATCCACGGATGTGCGCATGAGCGCTCTTGCCCAAATGTACGTATATTATTTAAAAAAACACAGTGCGATTGCGCCCCCTCCCCCCCCGCCAATCCGGGGATGGCAATTTCGCTGTCCCCCCTGATGGCCTTGGAGCTGTGCGGTGCGGCTCCATGGCTATCGGTGCAGCTGCGTTTACTCGCGGGTAAGCACGGTTGCGCCCGGGATGGACGGCCACCCCAACTGCCCATCTCGCTTCCCTCCCGGGAGCAGGGAACAAACTGGGATAATAGTGTTTCCCTGAACTCCCGGGGAAATGGAGGGCTGGCCCCTGCCTGCTTGCAGGATGCTCTGTGCGTCATGCGGACTCTCCGCGAGCAGGCAGGGGCAGCCCCGGGAAAAATGGCTGGTGCGGAAAGGGCCTTAGTTACTGTAGCGAGCAAAGACTAAAGCGTCAACAGAGAATCTTCACAGAAAAGGTGGGTTTTTTTGATGGGTATTTATTTATTTACAGCATCATTAGACTTCCCTATAACAAAAAGTTCTCCCAGCGGCTTATGACATACAAACAAAACAAGTCACACATTTATTGACAGTAAAATAAAAAAGTAGCAATAATAATAAAAAAAAATGCAGCCTAAACCAAAAGAAGCAGAGAATAAAACAATAAGGCTGAAACAGATTAAAAGCCGGGTCTTTGTCTGGCAACCAAAAGATGATAGGGGCATCAGGCAGGCTTCTCTGGGGATGGCTCTCCATGCCGAGGATGCCACCACTGAAAAGGGCAAAGAGAGCGATTTGAAGGAAGAGGGGGGAAATAGCATCGCAGAGGGGATCAGGGAAGGAGTTCCAGGCATAAGAGTAGCAATTTAAGGCAACAGGATACCTTAACTATGCTGGCAGGGGCTGATAGGAGTATTACTCAAAGAGATCTGGAGGGCGCTAGGTTAGGGAAGGCTGCCCTACTGGGACATTCCCAAGGTGCAGTGTTTGGGAACCTTCTCAGGGTACCTTCTTCTACCACAGACAAATTCACGGGAGGAGTGGTGACCTACCTCTTTAGAAAGCAAACCATGGAAGAACATTGGACATCAACTTAAGAGTCCCCTTGGGACATGGCAAACAGCAGGAATGTGTGTGAACAATGCAGACATAAAACGTTTACAGCAGGACCTCCAGGGTGTTTACCTTTCTTCATCGGAACACAGCCTCTGTAATGGATTTTTCAGGACAGAAAAACGTGGCACAAAACGGGGATGGAGGATGATCAGCAAGTTCAGATTTTTAACATTGGTTTATGAGCGACTAGTCTTCCTACTTAGAATGCAGAACATGTAAGCTTCATCTATAATGCCACACAACAGATTTCAGGCCAAGCCTTTAAAAGCATAATGTTTTCCCCTTGAAGCTAAAGGAGGAATGATAGGTAAGCAGAATTTAATAATCACTCAAGTAGGGATTTGTACAGAAGGAAGCGTTTTTGTCATCCCATTGGTATTTCAATGTTTCTGCTGCCAGAAGATTAGTTACCCTGTTCTGTTTATTTGATATTATGGATTGTTTATTGTGTGTGTGGGGGGGGAGGGGATGGGGGGGAGTGGTGTGGACTGTGATCAAATCAGGAAGGTATCCTCTTTCACTTGTTTGAAAGTGCTCAGAACCGCGTTAAACAAAAACCTTTCGCAACAACTCCTTTCAGTTACTAAAATGCAGGGGATCAGCATAAGCTTCTCAAATCTATGACTTGCACGGCATTTCCTGATATTTCCTGTCCCCGTTAGGTCACTCAGTTTATGATCAGAGCAACGGCACGGCAGGAGTTTGGCAGAGTTTGGCTGAAACTGCTTGTTCTATTAATTGAGGAAAGAGCATCCTTCTCCACAGAGATTACTCTAGTTTTATCCCCCACCCCACACCTCCCTAGGGAACCTAGGACAGATTAAATTCAAAACCTTAAGTACATGTCCAATGCATGGATTGGGATGGCAGCAATGATCTGATCTTTGCAATTAAATTGGGTGCCAATCTGAGGTTAATTATGAGTAGACAGGCACTGGTAGGCATTGCTGATTAGGGGTGTGCACGGACCCCCCGGATCGGATCGGGACCCGGATCGGGACCTCCAATTTTGTCCCGGACCGGTTCGGACAAAATCGGAGGCCCCCCGGACCGGATCGAGTCCGATCCCGACCCAAAAATCGTACATTTTTGGATCGGCCGCCATTTTTTTCCCCATAGACTTGCATTGCAATGCAAGTCTATGAGGAAAAAATGGCGGCGGGTGGGTAAGGGGGGGCCTAACTCCCTCCCCCCCCCGGGGCCGTCCGCTGTGGACGGCCCCGGCAGGTAAACCCCCTCCCCCGCGCTCCCTACCCCCCCTGGGGCCGCCTGCTTCCATCCGCTGGCGCCCGCGGGCGCCAGCGGATAGAAGCGGACGGCTCCGGGGGGGGGGTAAGCCCCCTTCCCCGCCACTTACCTTCTCGGCACGTCCGGCGCCGGCGGCTACTACCAGCGGGCTCTGCGGCCTACTCTCGAGTAGCGCGCCGGGTGATGACATCACCCGGCGCGCCACCCTGGAGCAGGCCGCGGAGCCTGCTGGTAGTAGTAGGCGCCGGCGCCGGATGGGAGCCGCCGGGCCGGGCAGGTAAGGGCCCCCCTCCCCCCTCCCCCCTCCGCGCGCCCCCCTCCTCCCCTCCACGCACCCCCTCCTTACCTTTCCGGCCCGGCGGCTCCCGTCCGGTGCCGGCGCCTACTACTTCCAGCAGGCTCCGCGGCCTGCTCTAGAGTAGCGCGCCGGGTGATGACATCACCCGGCGCGCCATCCTAGAGCAGGCCGCGGAGCCTGCTGGGAGTAGTAGGCGCCGGCGCCGGACGGGAGCCGCCGGGCCGGAAAGGTAAGGGCCCCCCTCCCCCCTCCGCGCGCCCCCTCCTCCCCTCCACGCACCCCCTCCTTACCTTTCCGGCCCGGCGGCTCCCGTCCGGCGCCGGCGCCTACTACTTCCAGCAGGCTCCGCGGCCTGCTCTAGAGTAGCGCGCCGGGTGATGACATCACCCGGCGCGCCATCCTAGAGCAGGCCGCGGAGCCTGCTGGGAGTAGTAGGCGCCGGCGCCGGACGGGAGCCGCCGGGCCGGAAAGGTAAGGGCCCCCCTCCCCCCTCCGCGCGCCCCCTCCTCCCCTCCACGCACCCCCTCCTTACCTTTCCGGCCCGGCGGCTCCCGTCCGGCGCCGGCGCCTACTACTTCCAGCAGGCTCCGCGGCCTGCTCTAGAGTAGCGCGCCGGGTGATGACATCACCCGGCGCGCCATCCTAGAGCAGGCCGCGGAGCCTGCTGGGAGTAGTAGGCGCCGGCGCCGGACGGGAGCCGCCGGGCCGGAAAGGTAAGGGCCCCCCTCCCCCCTCCGCGCGCCCCCTCCTCCCCTCCACGCACCCCCTCCTTACCTTTCCGGCCCGGCGGCTCCCGTCCGGCGCCGGTGCCTACTACTTCCAGCAGGCTCCGCGGCCTGCTCTAGAGTAGCGCGCCGGGTGATGACATCACCCGGCGCGCCATCCTAGAGCAGGCCGCGGAGCCTGCTGGGAATAGTAGGCGCCGGCGCCGGACGGGAGCCGCCGGGCCGGAAAGGTAAGGGCCCCCCTCCCCCCTCCGCGGGCCCCCTCCTCCCCTCCACGCACCCCCTCCTTACCTTCCCGGCCCGGTGGCTCCCGTCCGGCGCCGGCGCCTACTACTACCAGCAGGCTCCGCGGCCTGCTCTAGAGTAGCGCGCCGGGTGATGACATCACCCGGCGCGCCACCCTAGAGCAGGCCGCGGAGCCTGCTAGTAGTAGTAGGCGCCGGCGCCGGACGGGAGCCACCGGGCCGAGAAGGTAAGTGCCCCCCTCCTCCCCCCCCCGCTGTCCACTTTCATCGGCGGGCGCCCGCTGGCGCCCGCCAATGGAAGCGGCGGTGGGCGCCAGTGGGCGCCCGCCGATCCGCCGATCCGCCGAACCGGTTCGGAGCTTTTTCGGACCGGTTCGGATTGGATCGGCCGATCCAGCTGCGGGATCGGAAATCGGATAATTTATCCGATTTCCCACTGGACCGGACTCGGATCGTGGATCGGGTCCGATCCAGTGCACATCCCTATTGCTGATATGTATCAGAGCTTAGGTGCTTCTGATCCAGCTATGCTCTGAATGCCACTGATGGGTGCCTTCCCTCACCTTTCCTGGTTTTGCCAACAGGTATACCATCGGTCTGCCTTTGAAAAAGGTTCAGAAACTTTAGCTAGAACCATCTCTGTCACTTGAGGCTCAGGTAGCCTCGGTGGCACGGAGTGCCTTCTACCAACTTCGGCTGGTGGCCCAGCTATGCCCCTATCTGGACAGGGATAACCTGGCTTCAGTTGTCTATGTTCTGGTAACCTCCAAGTTAGATTACTGCAATATGCTCTACATGGGGCTGCCTTTGAAGACGGTTCGGAAGCAGCCAGATTGGTAACAGGGACCAGAAGGTTCGAACATATAAGACTGATTCTGGCCCGCTTGCATTGGCTGCCTGTAGGTTTCCGAGCCCGATTCAAGGTGCTGGTTTTAACCTATAAAGCCTTACACGGTTTGGGACCACAATACCTGATGGAATGTCTTTCCCGACATGAACCTACCCGTTCACTACACTCAACATCAAAGGTCCTCCTCCATGTGCCTACTCCGAGGGAAGCTCAGAGGACGGCAACAAGGGAGAGGGCCTTCTCTGTGGTGGCCCCTCAATTATGGAATGATCTCCCCAATGACGCCCACCTGGCGCCAACACTGTTATCTTTTTGGCGCCAGGTCAAAACTTTTCTTTTCTCCCAGACATTTTAATAGCTCAAGTTGAGGTTTGATTGACGTTATGGCCAGGCTTAACAGTTAAAATGTTTTAAAGTGTTTTAATGTTTATGGTTTTAAATTTTGTATATTGTCTTTTTAATGCTCAGTCTTTTTAATTTTTGTAAACTACCCAGAGAGCTTCGGCTATGGGGCGGTATATAAGTGTAATAAATAATAATAATAATAATAATAATAATAATAATAATAATAATAATTCAAACTAGGGCTGCAAAATTGTTAACTGAGACTGGCCAATTCATAGATTTTGTTGAGTTGGAAGGTATCTTGAAGGTCATCTAGTCCAACTCTCTGCTGATGCAAGAAACCCACTACTATAACTTTCCTAATAAATGGCCATCCAACCTCTGTTCTTTTTTTAAAAAAACACTCTAATGAAGGAAAAACCAACTATCTTCCACATTCAGATTATGTCTGCGCTTTGCCAGCTGGATTGGCTTCCAGTCCATTTCTGGGCCCAATTCAAAGTGCGGGTATGCTGGTATTAAAATTCAAAGCAGTCAAAAAAAGCCAAAGGCAATGGGGTGGGACCAGGGAAAGGTTTAATAATAAAAAAATGATTATTACAATGAATGTACCAACGCGTTTCGGACACAGTGTTGTCCTTCTTCAGGGTAATTTTGGAGTCACAACACTTTCATAAGGATAACGTAGGGTTGGAAAATGTGCAGAAAATGACAACGAAAATGATCAAGGGGTTGGAGCAACTCTCCATTGATGGAACTTGGGATTGTTTGTCTTGGGGGGAAAAAGGTGAGTCGGGGAGACATAATAGAGGTGTACAAAATTAAGCATGGTGAGGAGAAGGTGGATAGGAAGACATCTCTCTCTCTCATAATAGGAAAAGGAAGTACTTCTTCACAGAGTGCATAGCTAAACTATAGAATTCGCTACCCCAAGACATAGTGATGGCCACCAGTTTGGATGGCTTTAAAAGGGGGTTGGATAATTTCATGAAGGAGAAGACTATCAATGCCCACCTGTCCTACTTTACAGAAGACAGCCCTCTATTCAAAGGACTGTTCAGATCAAGTCTGGCTTAAAGATCGAAATCCATAAGAAGGGAGAGCAGGGGCCTTGACATTGCCCATCAACAGTTATCAGCGGACTGAAGCATTGTAACTGTCTTGAACGTTTGCACTGGGAAACAAAAGGTAAACAGTGATCATCAGACAGCACGAAGCAGGAGACACTCAGGTCATGTGATCACAATTTGGTGAGATGAATTGAATTTCTATTTAAATTAGAGTAACTATTTCTAAATTTGCATCTATCTATATAGATAGATAGATAGATAGATAGATAGATGCAAAATAGCATATTTGTAATGCCTGCCTCTTAGGGCCTTGGAATGTGGTTTGTATAAAGTGGGAGGGGCATGGAATGGAAAGAGGTGGGAGCAAAATGCCACCTGGGAAGGGGAAGGCAGTTAGTGGAGAGAAGCGGTGGAGGCAGAGAGGGAAGGAGGAGAGCTAAGAAGGAAATTCAGGGAAACCAGCAGTGTGGTGAAGAAGAGAAAGAAACAGATAAAGCCGCCTTCAGGTAGAAGAAGAGTGAGCTTCTACTACCGAGACCATCAACAAAAGACTAACGGAGCTGGGATGAGGAATTCTTTCTAGTCTGGCAAGAAGAGCGCTGCACTTTACAGCGAACCATGGCCTATGGTTAGAATTGTTGGTTTATCACTTTCTTAATATTGTTATTCACCAAACATTCTAAACTTAAGTAAATACTATTTGTTTCTAGCAATCTGCCCCTCCTCATCCTAGTTAAAGAAACCTGAAACATCACATTTCCCACCCCCCCACCCCTTTGCCACAATCAAGTCACAAAATGGATCTGGGGCTGGAGGGTTGAGGGGACCTGAAATCTGCCATCAAGTGTGGCCTAATTGCTTTCTTTGCAAATCAATATTAGGATGGACTTGATTTTGTTGATTTGGCGCCTACTTGTCTATGGAATTCACTTCCTTGAAAGATGTCCCCCACTTCCTCAATATATTCCTTTATGAGGTTTTTTAATAATAATAATAATAATAATAATAATAATAATAATAATAAATTACAAAGTATTTTAGAAAACTGTTGCTAATATTTTGAATCTGTTTTGAAAAGGACCTTTCCCTGTTGGTTTTTGCGTACGGAGGGTGTAAATGAAGAGTCAGACACAAGAAGTGGATTTAAACAAGGGCCACATTTATTGACAGATCTGCAAAGGGGGTTCCTAAGGGGCATCCAGTAAAGGCCTGTCCACAGGCCCTCTTTCCCCCGGTTCGGGCGAGCGATTCTTGCACGTGAGTAGGTGGAGTAACTCCACCTCTCCACGTGCTCCCCCTTCTCGGGGAGGGAGACCTTCCTGTGTCGCCTCCCCACAGGCCGCAAGGCTCTGGGTAGGTGAGAAGGGTCAGTCTCAAAGGTAACCCTTATCTCCCAAGCCAGGCCGCGGGGCTCAAAGCTGGAAGCCTCAGGAATTACCAGTCACCTGAACAGTGCCTGTGAATGCTCGCCGATTCTCCTTACCTCTCTGGATGCCCCTTCCTATCCGCCAATTAAATGCGACCAAATTAGCTGCAAACAAATTCACCTATTTAACTACACCCAACCCGTCTCACAGTGTGGAGTAGGCGAAAAAACTCATGGCCAATTCAGAACATGAGTAAAAAATTCCTACTCGGCCCCAACAAGCAACCGGCGAACCCACACTGAGAACAGGGAGGGAGGGAGGGAGCCGCGAGAAGCAAGAGAGCGAAGGGGAGGGAGGCAAGCCCTTAAATACCTCTCCTCCCTCCCCTTCGTGTGGCGCCATCCAGCCCGCTACCCAATAGGGAGCGGGCACGTCTGTCCTCTTCCCCCCACCGCCCGCAAAAGCCTCCCCGCCCCCAGGCTGTTAGCCGGGGGCGGCAGAATGGCGCTTGCATACGGAGGGTGTAAATGAAGAGTCAGACACAAGAAGTGGATTTAAACAAGGGCCACATTTATTGACAGATCTGCAAAGGGGGTTCCTAAGGGGCATCCAGTAAAGGCCTGTCCACAGGCCCTCTTTCCCCCGGTTCGGGTGAGCGATTCTTGCACGTGAGTAGGTGGAGTAACTCCACCTCTCCACGTGCTCCCCCTTCTCGGGGAGGGAGACCTTCCTGTGTCGCCTCCCCCCAGGCCGCAAGGCTCTGGGTAGGTGAGAAGGGTCAGTCTCAAAGGTAACCCTTATCTTCCAAGCCAGGCCGCGGGGCTCAAAGCTGGAAGCCTCAGGAATTACCAGTCACCTGAACAGTGCCTGTGAATGCTCGCCGATTCTCCTTACCTCTCTGGATGCCCCTTCCTATCCGCCACTGGGAGCGTCAAGCCACTTGCTTAGTCGCTCACGCCCCATCTAGAAGCTAAAACTTCCTTTAAGCCCCTCTGCAGATCGCGCAAGAATAAATCATTACCTTGGTCCGACAAATGGACCCCATCTGATCTGTACAGCTCCCTCCGAGAAAGAGTGATCTCCGGATGTTGTATGCTAAAATCTCCGTGTTTGGAAAGATCTCTAAAGATTTCCGTATTCACCTTCTTACGGGCTTTCTCCAAAGCCAATTGATTCTTACCCATTCGCCAATCGAATCTGGGAATGACACATGACCAAATGATCGAAATGCCCGGCCACTTCTGCCTGATAAGATGAAAATCTGCAACCGCTTGCAGAATCAAGGCCTTTCCTTTCAATAGCCCCAAATCATTACCTCCAAGGTGAATGATCAAAACCTGGGGCACATCACAGGCCACCTGATGCTCCAACGTGGACAAGAGGCGTTCCCACCTCATGCCTCGCCTGCCCAACCATCTAATGTTGGCATGGCGACTCAAACCCAGCTGTGATCCAAAGCTCGAATTTGCCGCTCGCCTGGCGGCCCAGAAGATGTAGCTGTGGCCGCAGATGATCACACGAACTGGGGCATGACCTCTCCAGCAATCTACAACAAACACAAAGATTTTAAAACCCCATCCAAGAGAATTACGAAGAAAGTTTGCGGATATATGTCTTAAAGGCCGGTGAACGCCATCTTCCAACCGCCTGAATTTCCGAAGAAGAACACCCCGCCACGGCTGCAGTAGATGCGGCCCCAATTCGAAAAGAATGTAACCCAAACTCTGATACCGGTAAATCCAATGCTCTAAGAGCCTTCTTGGCCACCGCCCAAAATTGAAACTTCGTGAGAGGGGCCCGGTCCAGGTGACAAAATAGTGTCCCTGGATGGTTGCCATGTACGTTAACAAAGTCCCCCAGAGCCTGCACAGGGCATAGGGCAGACATAGAGGCTTGGTACAACACAATCGTAGAGCCCCTCCCCTCCTGGTCAGTCTTTGACCTCCGGATTGTTATAGCTACTGCTAGTGGCCGAAAATTAAGATCCTGAAAACGGATTGCACGCTCTGAACGGTCGTGCTTAGAAAATGCGAGCAACTCAGAGATCCTGAGTGCCCCAAAATAGGCAGTGAATGCTGCCGCCTGGAATAATGTGGCCTCATAAGGAGAAAAACACCACAGCTTCCATTGCTCCCTAAGTCGCAGTAAAATATCAGGGGAAATGGGGCGCCTGCCATCTGGCTGACGCGGAACTGCCCTAGACCAACCTTTTAAAACGCACCGCACCCTAGCATCGGCCGTGGCATCGACCACCCCCTTGACTTTGGCTAAGAATGCCAGGGCTGCCAGCTTACCCGAAAGCGTCCTGGCCGATAGGCCCTTCAGATGCAACGCCACGCAAAACTGTAGAATCTGTTCTACAGGAATGGGCCACAGCTCGGGCAACTGCCTCTCCTCCCTGAAAACCGCAAACTCTCTACCTGATCTTGTGTAGGCTGCCCTTGTACTTGGCGCTACCGACTGCCACATGGCGCGTTCAACCTCCAGTTGCCAATCTCCCAAAGGTTGTCTGGGAAGATCTCCGGGAGCTGACGTGCCCATGGAGCCAAATCCCGAAATCTCTGGACCTGCTGACGCGACAAAGCGTCAGCAATGGAATTGTCCAACCCCGGGACGTGTCGAGCGCGGAACAAAATATTGTACTGGAGACAGTGTAACGTAAAACCTCGGAGCATAGCCATGACTCTGCTATTCCGAGATGTCAGGGAATTTAGGACTTGAACCGTAGCCATATTGTCGCACCAAAAGGACACCGCGGAGTTGGTAAACTCTGCCGTCCATAGGTGTACCGCTACGTATATTGGAAAAAATTCCAAGAATGTCAAATCCCTAATTATAGCTGACGCGCCCCAAGTCTCCGGCCAACGCTTGGCGCACCACCTGTCCCCCCATATCACACCAAAACCCAACGCGCCCGAGGCGTCGGAATGAATTTGCATTTCGGCTTCCATAAGAAGGTCCCGTCTCCAAAAGGAAACTCCGTTAAATTCATTCAAAAATGTGAGCCAAATATGCAAATCCTCCCGCATTGCCCCAGTCACTCGAGCGCGATGATATGGGCGCGATAAGCCCCTCATGGCATCGCAAAGGCGACGCAAGAAGGCCCTACCTGGTGCAATGACCCGACAAGCGAAATTCAGGAGGCCCACCACCTCCTGTAATTGTGCTAGGGTCACCTTTTTAGCTACGCTAACTGCTTGTATCCTTTCCCTTAACTTGACTAATTTTTCCCGTGGTAATTTGCAGCATTGATTAACGGAATCGAGTTCGATTCCCAAAAACATCATAACGCTCAAGGGACCCTCAGTCTTCTCATGCGCCAATGGGACACCCAGCTCCCCTGATAACACATGGAACTCGTGCATTAATTGGGCGCACTGGTCATCATCAGCCCTTCCAGAAAACAGGAAGTCATCAAGATAATGAGCCACGTTTACGGAATTACATCTATTCCTGAGCGCCCATTCCAGGAAGGAACTGAATTTCTCAAACATGGCGCACGAGATAGAGCATCCCATAGGTAAGGCCCTATCCACGTAATATTTACCCTGAAAAGAGAAACCTAACAAGTTGAAATCATCTGGGTGAAAGGGCAGTATGCGAAAAGCTGACTTGATGTCGCATTTTCCCATTAAAGCCCCCACACCGTTACTGCGAACCATACCCACTGCACAATCGAAAGACGTATACCGCACGGAGCATAATTGCTCCGGGATATAATCATTAACGGACTCCCCTTTTGGGAAGGACAGGTTATGTATCAACCTGAACTCCCCCGGGCTTTTCTTTGGGACAATGCCCAAAGGAGACACCCTCAGGTTATTGATAGGCGGCTCCACGAATGGACCAACTACTCTACCGCACCTAACTTCTTTTTCTATTTTCTCCCCCACCAAGACCTCCATTCCAACAATGGACTTCTGGTTCTTTGCAAAAAGGGGGGCTCTAGGCCCCTCAAATGGAATACGAAACCCATTGGTAAAGCCCAACTCCAAATATCTGGCATCAGCCGCCCTTGGATACTTTGCCAATAGGACTCGCAACGCCTCAATCTTAACTGGACTGGGGCCCTTTGGGAGGCTGCTGCTGACCCCCTCCGGGCTTTCGTCCCCCTTGTCCCTCCTTGAATGCACCCCACCCACCCCTGTTCCGGTTACAGTTAAGAGCTGGGTGCAAGCCGCCGCAAATCGTGCAGTCGTGCCTGAACTTGCACTGTGCGCGTGAGCAGGTGCCCTTAGCACCGTAATCCCAGCAGGGCGGGCGGAGTAGAACCCCCTGCCCCGCACTCCCTCTGGATGTGGAGGCGGGTTGCAGCTTCGAAATTATGTGCCCACTGTCGGCACGTTCACCGAACCCCGGTCTTGCTGGGGTCATAAACTGCAACCACAGGTCATGATCCCGCGTGTCCCAGTGCAAGGTGTGGTCGAATGCTGCCTTACGACGGAAAGATTCGTCATAAGCCAACCAGGCTCCGCCCTCAAACTCGGTGTACGCTCGATAGACCATATCGAGGTACTTAACCAATGTGTAACCTTTCTCGGGGAAACGCTGCTGAATAATCCCCATGTAAATCAGGAATCCCGGCAGCCAATTTGCCCATGTCCTTGCTACTTCTCTCCTCCGCAGTCTCTCTGCCTCCTTTTCCCCTAATTTATCCTTTTCGTTGGATTCTAATTCCCTAAAAAGCAGGGAGAAGATATCAATATATTCCCCCCTCAGAATCTTCTCCCGCGTGGCCGGAAGCAAATGATAACCCAAGGGGGAACCGAAACCCCCTTTGGGAATAGCATTCCTCTCTGCCCCTGCAAAAGGATCCACCGTCGATGTTCCAGCGCCCTGCCCACCACTGCAGCTAGACGCAGGTCCCTTCCATACTACCGCGCAGGCCGCGGCCGCGGCGGAAGCCGTTGCCTGAGACACCTCACCGGTTACCCCTGTCCCTGTACTTTCCGCAAAAACGGGCGGTGTTAATGCTGCCGTCGCCCCAGCACCCCCCGCCTGAGTCCCTAGCGGGTTTGGCGTAGCTACCGCTGCAGCTACGTTACTACTAGCCTCCCCCCCGATTGGAGCCGCTAGTGAGGTCTGCTCGCCCGCTACTGCTCAGCCTGCAGGACCCATGTGCTGCCATGGGAGGCTCAGAAAGTATGGGTACCATCCCCAAGGCTGCATAGCCCCCATATTCTGCATCGCCCCTGTGTGTTGCAAGGGCGAAGGAAAACTACTAGGGCTCCACCCCCCCGGTGTCCCTATGTTATGTGTGGATGATGCAAAGCCAACGGGACTCACTGCTCCCATTGACTGAAAGTTACCTTGAGGTGGTACCGGAACCGGTGTTCCCGCTGTTGCAACTGTTTCAGCCGAAACTGCTGCCCCTTCTTCAATCCCAGACCTTGCTGTAGCAGGGACGCTTTCTTCTGGCTCCTGGCCGCGCTGGAGGCTTGACCCCCGCGACGCTGCAGCTTCCATGACATCTAACCTATTGGACAAAGATCTCAATAAACTGTCCTGCACCTGTCGACGACGTGTCTGGGGAAGACTACCATGTTCAGGACCCAGAAGGCTATGCATAGTGGATGGGAGAAGCCCTCTTTCTTGCTCCAGGAATTGCACCCGCGCCAACAGTGCCTCTACGGCCGGATCCAACTCCTCAGCAGACGAATCCTGCCCAATCCCGCTTCGTTGTTTCTTTGCCGGGGGGGCTTTCCCTTTTCCTTTAGGACCTCCCATACCCTTTCTAGAAGACATGATAGTGGACTAAGCGGTATACGGTGTCCAAAATTCTTGCCCACAACGCCTAACACGCCCGTATACTCCCGCCCGCTAAAATAATTGAGGCTCAGTGATGCTGCCGCGCTGAGAGGCAGAATCTGTACCAAATCCCCTTAAACTTGGCCTCCACTATGAAACAAAATGGCCGCCACCACCTAAAATGGCCGCCGCCACCTCAAAATGGCCGCCGCCACCCCCAAAATGGCCGCCGCCACCCCCAAAATGGCCGCCACCTCCAAAAACGACCTCCGCCGCCTTAAAATGGCCCCTGCTAGCTCTAGTTGTCTGCCACTGACTGCCCCGGGCCTACACCGCCGCAGCCACCTCCCGGGCTGTCACTCCCCCCTAATGGCTGCGTAAAAGCGACGAGTGACCGTCCCCCGGGAAACTGCCTCTACTCAAAAGACTCCCGCTGCTCTCAGTCAGCTACAGCCGCCTACTCCCGGCCCCACAACAGCCACCCGCCTGCCTGCTAGGCCCGCACAGGGCTTGCCGCCACAGAATACCTTAATTGGCAGGCGCCCCCCCCCCCCACGGCCCTCACTGGGGGGCCTAAGAACTGCCGCCCACACCAACCAGCGCGGCGAGGGCACGCGCGTCCCTTCGCCCCCTCCTCCTCCGCGGCCGCAACCGGAGGCGTGACACCTGACCACCCCCCCAGTCGGAGACCAGCCGGTCTCCCAAACCTGCGGCCAAAGGCCTTATACAGTCCTCTCCTCCCGCTCTCTCGCTCCGCTCCCTTGCCACCGCCGCACCGCCCTTTCCCTCGGCTCCACAGGGAAAGAACCTCCTGGAGCCGCGAGAAGCAAGAGAGCGAAGGGGAGGGAGGCAAGCCCTTAAATACCTCTCCTCCCTCCCCTTCGTGTGGCGCCATCCAGCCCGCTACCCAATAGGGAGCGGGCACGTCTGTCCTCTTCCCCCCACCGCCCGCAAAAGCCTCCCCGCCCCCAGGCTGTTAGCCGGGGGCGGCAGAATGGCGCTTCTGGTCTGTTTTAAAAAATGGAATTGTCATTGTCATGTTTTTACTATACAACAGCCTATTTTTGATATTTGAAAAGTGACTCCCATCAGCTTTACCAATAAATAAAAATAAAATTCCAAAATTCAGCAGGGGCTCATGCATGTAGTTCTTAGGAAGATGAGGGGCTTTCTACTGTGAAACATTGAGGGGAAAACACGAAGATGACAAGGAGATGGAAACCTTCAACTTTTCCCCTCAATGTGAGATTTTGCTCCCCCTCCGCCCTTTGTGACCTTGAAATCTGGTATTTCATAGTTTGGAATTGGGGGGAAGGTGCCACAAAGATCACAAACGTATCTTTTAAAACAGTTTGGGAACTGGGCAGGATTTGGAAGGGCAAACTCTTTTGACATGAAAAAGGGGCAACATCTGAGGTGCTTGCAGCATCTTTTTATTCCACACACCTTGTGGTTGTTTCAATTTTCTGAGCTTGACAGGGGGCAACTCTCTTAGCTGTGTGTCTGTTCCCCTTCCTCTCTTTTGCTCCCTCCTTGCTACAGCTCACTCTCTCTGTCTTTCAAATGCCTTGATTTTGTGGGCTGCGGTGACGGAAGAGACAGCGTATTCCTGGAGCCATTGGTGTTTACTAATCGGAGACAACAGAAGCCAGAAAGGGAGGCCTTCTCACCAATAAATAAAAAATGATCTGTCACTAGATCACTTAAGCCCTTCTTTGTAATGTGAGAAAGAAAGAAAAAAGGATGAGATATTCTCTTTCATCCCCCCTCCCCCAAACAAACATATTTAGCAGGCAGCCTTTAACCTGGTGTTCTGCCTTCTGGAGCTAGGCAGCAATATAGAGGATTACAGGATGAGAGCTTTTGTGTGGTGTGTATTATGCAAAGCAAGATGAGGAGTGAAGACCGGCTGTGACAAAACCACACGGACAGCACGCAAAACGCGACATTCTGCATAGAATGAATGAATGGCTGCTGCCTGATTCTAGTGAAGTATGGGCTGCCACGTGCTTTTGACCCTGTGGGTGGTGCAATTGAGCTAATCTTCCCAGCAGACCAGTTTTATTGCAAGGGATACCGTATTAAATTAAGAAAATAGAAAGAACGAAATAACAATAAACACCCATATTACAAATTGCAGGTCATTATTTGACCCGGCTGCACTGCTCTAAGAAAGGACGGCAGCAGGAACATCAAAAGGGAATACCACTGCTTAACTTGCTGTGGCCAATTTGCTTCTCATTAGCTTGTTTCCACACCCTTCACAAACATGAATTATGGTTAGATTTTTCCACTCAGGTACAGTATGTGTAATGATTTTTTTAGAATCAGGAATAGTTTGCTCAACCCCTTCTTTCTGAATCCTGTAGTAGCTATGCATATTGTTCTTGGGAGTTCGTACACATGTTTGCATAGGTTACTTCTAATCCTGAGGGCCTATCTACACAACAAACTTTCACTGGGAATAGTAAGGTGCTTGGACAGGCTCGTGCAACCACCTCTGTATTGTATCCTTGCTCCTCTTGGCTAATAAAAGCTAGCAGGGATGGAATAGCCGGCTGGGCCAGGGAAGTGATTAATGCCTCTGCGAGGCATTAATCTGAAAGAGATGGTAGTGGGACCACTCTTGAAGAAAGCTTCCCTGGACCCAGAAAAACTTGATAACTATAGGTCGGTGGCAAATGTTCCATTCCTGGGCAAGGTCCTTGAGCCTTGGTTGCCCTGTATGATTACCTATGTCGGGAGAAAGACAGGGGGAGTGTAACTCTGTTGATTCTCCTTGATCTCTCAGCAGCTTTCGATACCATCGACCATGGTATCCTTCTGGGACAACTGGCTGAGTTAGGAGTGGGAGGCATTGCATTGTAGTAATTCTGCTCCTACTTGGTGGCTCGGCTCCAGAAGGTGGTGCTTGGGAGACATGTTCAGCCTGGTGGAATCTCCAGTATGGGGTTCCGCAGGGGTCAGTCTTGTCCCCCATACTGTTCAATATCTACATAAAACCGTTAGGTGTAGTCATCCAGAGTTTTGGAGTGTGTTGTCATCAGTATGCTGATGACATGCAGCTCTACTTCTCCTTTTCATCTTCAGGTGAGGCTGCGACAATGGACTGGATGAGAGCTAATCAACTGAAACTCGATCCGGACAAGACTGAGACGCTGTTAGTGGGTGGTCCTTCTGACCGGATGGAAGGTGTTCAACCTGTTCTGGATGGGGTTGCACTCCCCCTGAAGGAGCAGGTTCGTACCTTGGGGGTTCTCCTAGAACCATCTCTGTCACTTGAGACTCAGGTGGCCTTGGTGGCACCGAGTGCCTTCTATCAACTTTGGTTGGTGGTCCAGCTACTCCCCTATCTGGACAGGGATAACCTGTCTTCAGCTGTCTATGCTCTAGTAACCTCCAAGTAAGATTACTGCAATGCACTCTACATCTGCCTTTGAAGATGGTTCAGAAGCTGCAGCTTGTGCAAAATGCAGCGGCCAGATTGGTAACAAGAACCAAAGCTGTCCCGCTTGCATTGGCTGCCTCTACGTTTCCGAGGCTGATTCAAGGTGTTGGTTTTAATCTATAAAGCCTTACACGGCTTGGACCACAATACCTGATGTAACGCCTCTCCCAACATGGACCTACCTGTACACTACGCTCAACATCTAAGGTCCTCCTCCAGCTGCTTACTCCGAGGGAAGCTCGGAGGACGGCAACAAGGGAGAGGGTCTTCTCTATGGTGGCCTCCCAATTATGGAATGATCTCCAACCACTAGATATGACTCACAATTTGGCCTTAATGCAGTATGGAACATAAGAAACCATGAAATAGTACCGACCAGTAACAGATACAACATGTGAGGCTTCTGCTCTGATGTGTTTAGCTTTTAGGGTGTTCTTTTAGTGGGAGGGGGGAGCAATCATTGTCTTCCATTTGTAACCATTGTGTGTTTTCCCACAATACTTCCATCTTACTTCTTGCCAGAAAAAAAAAAATCCATTAAGGAAGAAAAGTGGAAGCTGCTGCACAACGTCTTTGGATTGTTTGTGCTAGGAGCCCCCCCCCCCCCAATCCAGAAGCACCCTTAGAAAAATGTCTGTGCTTGTGAAGGGGGAGCACAATGAGCTACTAAGCCAACCGCTAATGATAATACTAATGCAATGCGATGCAATAGCTCGAACTGCTGCACTGTGAAAATTGCATGGGTGGAAATATCCATGGATATGAAGGGTTCACAGGCCCCTAGTTTTATAACTATTCCTATCTCCATCTATAGCTAGCTCCTCACACACTCATGTGCGAACATTAGCAAGTTCTGTTTCCCAGGGAAGGTCATTTTGCCTAAGGTGTTTCTTGATTTCTTGAGCAGGTGAAAAATAATCATGCCCTTGGCTGGGATGTGATGCTTGTAAGATGAGATTTTCGAAAGGTGGTTGTGACAACCACAGGCGGTCTCTCCCAGGCATTTTGCACATCTCAAGCCTCTGCATAGCCACAGCTAAGCAACCAGTTTACACAAAGGGGAAAAAAAACCAAACACCCTGCCCAGCTTATGCTGTCTCTTACAAAATTACAGGGCAACTAGAATGATCAAGGGGCTTGGAGCATCTACCCTACAAGAGAAGGTTACAACAGCTGCAACTATTCAACTTGGAAAAAAGGAGGCGGAGGAGAGACATGACAGAAGTGTACAAAATTATGTGCGGTGTGAAGAATGTGGATAGGGAGACATTTTTCTCCCTATCTCAAAAGACCAGAACCCAGGGTTATCCCATGAAGCTGATTAGTGGGAGATTCAGGACAGATAAAAGGAAGTCCTTCACACAGCGCCTAGTTAAACTATGGAATTCACTACCACATTATGTAGCAATGGTCACCAATTTGGATGGCTTGTAGATAAATTCCTGGAGGAGAAGACTATCAGTGGCATCTAGTCCTGATAGCTATGTAGCAGGGGCTGTAAGCCCAGGTACACCAATTGCTGGGAAACATGGGTAGGACCTTGCAATTGCACTCATGTCCTGGTTGTGGGTTCCTGGTCAACAGCTGGTTGGCCACTGTGTGAACAGGGTGCTGGACTAGATGGACCCTTGGTCTGATCCAGCGTGGCTCCTCTTATGTTCTTAAAATGATAACTCGTAACAATCGGGCTGCAGGTGAAAGGGGGCAGATGGCCAAACTCTCAGTTCACTTTGGGACTGGGTTCTACTAAAGCCCCCTTCACACATTGATCACATAATTATTCACCCGATGAAGGGGCTGTGCCGTTTGCACCACCCTCAGTGTCCCACGGCTTCCCTGCCCCTGACATACATGCACTGAGTGAGCACAACTCCAGCGGTGAAGCCTACACACTTCGGCTGAATTCGGACAACACGATAGTCAATGGTGGGGTAATAATCAACTTTACAGTTATTCATCTAGGGGGTACTCCCCACACAACTTGGTAATAAATAAACAACTGTGGTGTGGATTAGGATCAGCATTGAGTTGACTATGGCAGCATTCGGACGACACGATAGTCAATACAACTGATGATTGTCCCCCCCCCCCCCAGTTGCTTATTGTGTTGTCCGAATTCAGCCATAGTCATTCTATGTGAGAGAGAACCTTTTGGCATAGGCCTCGCCCCTGCAATGTAGGGTTCACTCTTGGAGACCACACTCAATCTACAGATAACAGAGGTGAGGAGGTGGGCAGGGAAGCTGTGTGGTGGAGGGGGAAAAATCCATCAGCTTGTTGCCAAGGAAACCAGGTTGTTTTTTCCCAAACTGCGCTGGTGGGCAGTGAGTGAAGCCCCCAGTACAGAAAGACAGAGAGCTTAGTCCTGGTTGTTTCAGCAATTAATAAATGTATTCTCTTTTGTTCTATCCGTTTAGAGTATGGGCTTTGTTTGCCACACCATTAAGCTGTGTGGCATTGTGTCAGTGGCATTAGGCTGACCATATGAAAAGGAGGACAGGGCTCATGTAACTTTTACAGTTGTAGAGAAAAGGGAATTTCAGCCAATGCCATTTGTACGCAATTAGTTCCTGATGAAATTCCCTCTTCATCACAACAGTTAAAGTTGCAGGCACTATACTAGAGTGACCAGAAACAAAAGAAGGCACGGCCCCTGCAACTTTAAATGTTGTGATGAAGAGGGAATCTCACCAGGGATGAATTGCATTCAAATGACACTGGCTGAAATTCCCTTTTCTCTACAACTGTTAAAGTTACATGAACCCTGTCCTCCTTTCCATATGGACAGCCTACACACCATCAGCAGTGTTCACAATGTGATCCCTAATTGGTTGAGATAACTCCAAGAAGATAACTCCAAGGAGCAGCAGAGAGGAGAAATGGTGGTTGTGAACAGGTAGAAGTCGTTTTTAAAGTTGTCGCATTGTTTTCAAAGTTTTCAATTTTTAAAAAAAGATTTACAATTTTAAACAAAAGTTTTAAAATTGTTGCACGTTTTAACTGTATGTTGCATTGGGAGCCCTATTTGGGCCGAAAGGTGACCCATAAATTTATAAGTAAAGAATAAATAATAAATTCAAAGAAAGCACATTTGGTGTTAAGGGGCCAGTTTGGGTGTTCTGAAACTCCCATTTCACCAGCAAAAAACTTTTCACACATAACTAATGCCTTCCCCACCTCAATTCTCTGTTTCTATCACATTAATGAACGTGCTATATAGAGAGGATATCCTATTAGTGAGCTCAGTTGAAGGCTGAGATTGTAAAAATGCTAGCCTTAACCCAGAACCTAGGTCAATAGTTTTGAAACAACAGGCCAGCCTGGCAACTTTGTGTAGCTGAAATAGTAGGGCAATGACTTCCTGACCTCCTTTGTAGCAGAAAAAGGGCAGCCAAGGCTTTTTGCTATTTCTAGTTGTCAAAACTTACGCAGAAGAAAAATGTCTACAAAAATATGTGTCAGGGGAGAAATGGTGGCTGGATTTAATTTATTTATGAGCAAAATGACCATCATTTTGAAGGGGGGGGGTGGCAGGTAGGGCCATGCAGAGCTGGTAATATGCCCAGGTCAGATGTATTTTTAACGTTTTCTTCAATGTCCCCCAACATGTCTATTCTATGTAACACCTTCATATTAAACCTGTTCTACAACACCTTAATGTTGAATCAGAAATTAACATTTATTTTTAGTTTCTTTACAAATAGAAGCAACAACAATAGAACAGTCCTTCATCATTATCAAACATTATCATCATCATCATCACCCTCATGGTATCTTCATCATTATTATCATTAATAACTATAATCATCATTACCTCACCCTTCACTCCAGAGATTATATGCCATGGAGAAGATGGAGGAAAGAGACGCAGTAAGGACAACCATTGCAACTTAGGCACATATATCCCCGCCCCGCATGCGGCATGGCCCTCTGGAGCTTGTAGTCTGACTGTGGTATTTGGGACGGACGGCTTCTGTGCTGTTTCTGCAAGGTGGGCTTCTCGCTTCTTGATGGGCTGCTTACGCTACTGAAGCAGTAGCTTAAGCTGGGGGGGACCTCCTCATCGGAATGCCCCCTCAAAATTGTGGGCCCCTGGCAACTGGCCCAACTGGCCCCCACCCCGTGGCCCTGCCCTGGTGGCAGGGAAAAGGACAGAATGTTTGGAAGAAGGAGGAGACCCATGAGTGATGGAGCCAGAATGAGCAGGTGGCTTCAGGTCATGGAGCTATAGGACTGAAGGTAACAGGCAGGCATGTATCGGGAATAAGATTGTGGGGAGAGGGAAGAAGGCTATGGCGAGTTTTGAAGGTGAGGACAAGGACCTTGTATTGGATCTGGGACCAGCCAGGAAGTGAATGTTGGGGATTAAGGAGGGGCATCAAGTAGTCAGAGTGATGAGAGAAGTGAATGATTTAGGCAGCAGAGTGTTGGATAGACAGGAGGGGACCCCTGGGAGACAACAGAAGATTGGAAGGGAGAAATCTGCAGCCATCTGGGTGAGAGATGACCAGCACATAAACCAGAGATTTTACTGAGGGAACAGAGAGGAAAGTCTATGTGCTTTCTCCAGTATCAAAGTTAGTAAGTCTGTATACACCAATTGCTGGGGAACATGGGTAGGAGGGCGAAGTTGCACCATCTCCTGCTTGTGGTTCCCTGGCCGATAGCTGGCTGGCCACTGTGTGAACTCTGCACTCTGACTAGATGGACCCTTGGTCTGGTCCAGCATGGCTCTCCTTATGTTCTTATGTAAAGGGAGAAGTGCCATGACTTGGCAATGGACTGAATGTGGAGAAGAATAGAGAAAGAGAGAGAGGGGTCAAAGGTAAAGCTAAGGCTACATGTCTGTTTCAACAGGGTGGATGGTGGCATTGTCAATGGATAAAGAAAGAGAAAGGCATTATTTATATGGGATGGGAGGAGGCAGTTCAGGGGTACAGGAGTAGAGTTCTGTGTCATCGTTGTATATGAAAACCATAGGCTTTGATGAAGTCATCCAGGGTCAGTGCATGGAGAGAGAATAGTAGAGGACCAAGAGCAGATCCCTGAGGGTCTCCAGCAATGAGTGAGAAAGCAGAGTAAAAATAAATAAATCTCCCTATGAAAACACTGAAAGTACACTTAGGCCCTCTCTACAAGATTTCGCTTTGATGCCCGATTCCCCGATTATGCACATCTTCTGACAATCGCTTTTACGCCTAATACCTATATACGAGAGGCGTTGAAGCGCATTACTGGCTGTATGAAACTCGCTTTAATGTTGTTGACATGCATGCAAATGTTGCTGAAAGTAATGCGCTTTGTCCCGGGAAACTGCCCAAACAGGTTTTTCACCCTTTATTCTCCCGCCTACCAGAATCTCCTGCTTTTAGTTACTTAGGTTACCTGCCAGGAATTATGTGGTTAACCTGTTTGGCTACCTCTCTCCCCTCCCATTTTGCCCTCAGCTGAAGTTGTCCCCCCTCCCAGAACTGCTCAGGAGTAAATGGGAATGTGCCCCATAAGTTTCCCCCTCCAGCACCCTTTGAAAACTTATTTTTAGTCAGGGCTGCCTCTCTCCCCGCCCCCCTTCGCCCGATTGCCATTTCAAGCGAACTGCTCAGGAGTAAATGGGAATGTGCCTCGCGTGCACACACGCCAAAACAGACAGAGGTATGCTGCTTCGTTCCTTCCCCCTCCTCTTCCCAGAGAGCTCAACCGTTTAAAACATACACACACACACAGCTCATGTCAGGAATCCAGCAAGAAGTGAGGGGACAATATGTCTAAGCTGATCGCTAATTATACGCACATGCGCACATCCTTCCTACCCCCTTTACTTGTCGTGAAATCACCTCCATCTGGCTCCGTGTCTCCATGAACGAAATATTCCATCAGGGGAGTTAAAATAAACTTTATTTTCAGTTCACATTGGGTCTCGTCTTCCTGGATCTTCCATCCAGAGAGACGGAGAACAAGGAGGAAGTTGCCAGGAGGAGACAGGAAATAAAACTAAATGAAAAAGTGGGAGGTTTTCCCAGTGAAGGGGCAGTTCTATGCATGACATCAGGACCATCTGATCATTAATGCGCCTCCTTACAAAATTGTTTACACGGACATAAGGCACTCTTGCTCCCTGGGTAAATTAAAAGTCACTATTTAACGCACATTTGAAAATGCGAATAATCAGAGATAAATTGTGCCAGGACCCCTGATTTGCGCTCCGCTCTTGTAGAGGTCAATTTGGTCATGCGCCTTGAAAAAGCTTTAAATCGCTCTGGTAGAGGCACTCTTAGACTGGTTGGAAGAGAACTGCTTGAGGACAGCATCACAGAGACCAGAAGCATAAAGGGAGTCAAGGAGGAGCGACTGGCCCACTGTTTCAAAGGTAACAGGCTGGACAGAGACCATTACATTTTGCAATGATGGGAGCATCAGTGCTTTTAGTGAGGGCAGCAGTCAGAGTGGAGAGGTCCAGGAGCGGAGCTGGAGGAGAGATTTTTGAGGCTGCAGGAAAAGGGGTTGTCAGGGTAGAATGTAGATGGGACGGTAGTTAGAGAGGGTGGGAGGGAGGGAGGGAAGGTCAGCCCTCCTCTTTTTAGAATGGGGGAGATGGTGGCATGTTTGAGAAAAAAAATACATTCTTTTACTGAAAAGCAAAGGGCGGCCTCTGAAGTTTGTGATAAGCCCATTTCTGATCGACCTGGATTTAGCACAGATAATCCACTCCAAGATTTATGCTAGATGGGCAAGGCGAAGGACAACCTGCCTATGGCTGTGTGCAAAGATGGAACCCTAAAATAAATGACTCATCATCTCCTAAATGTTGTGTGGAACCAGATTCTTAATTACAAGGGCCCCAGGACCATGGACACAACAGCCTCTGCTGGTTTTGCAGAATTGCTCCAGTCCAGGGCTGGGGAATGTGTAGCTCTCCAGCTGTTGTTGGACTGCAGTTCCCATTGCCCCCCCCATTGGTTATGCTGGCTAGGGCTGATGGGAGTTGCAGTCCGCCAACATCGGGGGGGGGGGGACACACGTTTCCCACCACTGTTCTAATCATCACATGAAACAACCAAACACTGACACCGGTTCTCTTTATAGCTTCATATGAGGGGATGTTTGTTTTTGGTTTGTTCTAAAAGCAAGCTGTGTGTGTGAGAGAGATTTAAGTTTATTTACCACCTGACTCAAAAGTGCAGTCCGTTGCCCCCTTTATGTATGGCAAGTGTCACTCATGGAGGATCCTGAACATGGTATCAGAATGTTCCATATAAAATGGTGAGGGCGGAGTGCTCTCCAAGACTGCAGTGGATGAGTGAAATGGGCGTCATTCCATCTCTGTTTCGTGTATGGACTCCACATTTTTTTAGTTCCTTTTGTTATTCTTCCCTCCACCTAACTGGTAGTATTTCTGTCAGTATTTCTGTCAGTATTTCTACCCACCAGTAACCGAACCAGTGGAATGAAACAGAGTCACTCCCCCATTCCCAAGGCAATGATGGTTCAGGGAGGGCAATGTGATCCTCTTTGGATTCTACTGGATCTCACACGACAACTAGTTTTATTATTTTCCTATTCCATAGCACAACTCTGGATAGGGTAGCCAACTTCAGCTTTCCAATAATACTGCCCCCCCCCCCACATCGGTGTTAGGGGGCTAGGTCTGAGGTGGGACTGGAGTTGGTCATGAACCAGGGAGCGGAGTCAGGGTGGAAGCTACAAGCCAGAGGTGAATCTGAAAGTTCATAAGTAGAACCTGACAAACTGGCAGGTAAATTGGTGGAACCTGGAGGATCCATAAATGAGCTTAAGAGCAAAATATCTTTGTTAGGCCAGCTGTGATATTTGCTAGCTATTCAGAACCCACTACTAGGACATTTGCAGGAATGTTGTTTTGTGACTAGATTTGTTTATTTATATGCTGCCCTGTCCCAAAGGCTCAGGGTGGCGACAATATTTTAAAATATTTTCAATGTGGGGCTGCCTTTGAAGACTGTTCTGAAAGTCTAGCTGGTTCAAACTACCACTGCAAGACTTTTGACAGGTAGGACTAAAGTCTTAAACCTCTTCATTAGTTCCTGGTCCATTTCTGTACATGACTCGAAAGCGCTGGTGGTTACCTTTAAAGTCATGCATAGCTTAGGACCCGGCTACCGAAAGGAATGTCTCCCTCCACGCTTGTTTTTTTGTGCACTGAGAACATCATCTGAGGCCATCCACTGAGTTCTTCTACCATCCCAAATGAGGCAGGTGGCAACTGGACAGAAGGCCTTCTCAGTGGTGGCATCTGCTTATGGGATTCTCTCCTCAGGGAGGCTCAGCTCCTTTGCTATCTTTTCGGCATCATTTTTTTCCTCTCAGGCTCGTAAATGTGTGATGGCTTTATTGCTGCTCATTTTATCTGCTTTTTTATCATTTGCAATCCTTTTTGCTCTGATATGTGTTTTATCCTTTATTGTGTTATCTGTCTTGAGAATGCTTATACTGAACGGTGGCATAGGAAACTTGAAATAACACAAATAAACACTGTGACAAATACAATTTCCTTCTCCTTGGCTTATGCTACCACTTTCCTACCCTGCTTATTGCTGCTTCTTCCAGTCCCTTGACAGCCTAAAATATGCTAGTTATGTATAAAAAAATAAATACAACTTTCCCACTAGGTTCCCTCTTTCATGTTCTCTTTTGTCACACACAAATACAAAAATTCCACACGCACGCCTGCCTATATGCAACCCCAATAATCTCCTCTCCCAAATCTATCTAAGACCAGACCAGCCCTTCTCGGCTGGGTTAACATAGCTGGTTCCCTCGTCTTCATCACCCTAGCATAGGGGTGGGCAACCTGTGGTTCTCGGTCAAATTTCAGGTGGCCTTCAGCCTAATTTCAAAAGCCCTCTGCCTGCGATTGGTGGCAGCCTACTGCATGGGAAGGAGGAGAGAATGAGAGAAAAGGAGGGCAAAGGAGAGGAAAAGTAGAGTGGCAGATAAAGCAAGAAAAATAGGGTGGCCCACACCCTTTTGGACCGGCCCCTGGCCACCACTGTCTTTGGTTCCACTCACTGCAGCCCCCAACAGATTATCCACAAGAGGATATGTGGCTCTCGACAAAAAAAGTTGCCCATTCTTGGCACTCTCTTTTAGCCAGCCAGTCAGCCAGCCAGCCCAGTGGGGTGATAATACTGATCTACCTTACAGTGTTGTAAGGATTACATTCGACGTGACATGCATCGATCACTAAAGTGCTACATATCGATGCTGTGTGCTCCAGAGCCAGTGTGGTATGGATGATAGAGAGTGCTGAATCGGGTTAAAATCCTAACAGAGTACTGAAACAAGGTGGGTGACTTGCAAATCATTGCCTCTTAAGCATTGCTGTGAAAATCAAACGTCAGGGACAGACACTAAGTAGGCTGCCCAGGGCTAGATCTATACCAAGGAGGATATAACACTTTGAAAACAGTTTGAAAATGGTATATGGAATGTGTCCAGGGCCTGAACAGTACTCAATACCATTATAACCTGTTATAAAGCAGTAGTGTAGATCCTGCTGTGATCTTCTTAGTGGAATGGGAGGATCAAAAAAACATAATGCATCCTGCCCCAAGCTGGCACCCTCCTGATGTTTTGGATTTCAAGTCCCATCAGCCTCAGCCAGCATGACCCAGTCAAAAATGCTGGGAGTTGCAGTCCAAAAATATCTGGAGGGTACACATTTGGGCCAGATCTACACCAGGCAGGATATGAAACTTTGAAAATGGTTTGAAAATTGTATATGGAGTGTGCCCTAGACCCAAACAGTTGTCACTACTGTTAGAAACTTTTTTAAAACAGTAGTGTAGATCCCGCCTCTGATAAAGCTGCCATCATGTAACAATTTTTTTTTGGGGGGGAACAATAATAATAATAATAATAATAATAACAATTTATTTCTTACCCGCCTCTCCGTCTGGATCGAGGCGGGGAACAACAACATGGTAAAATACATTAAAGTCACATATTCTGGAAAATATAAATCTTTTTTCTTTGTTTGGAGGCAGGAACAAAACTTCCTTTCTTCTTCCTCTCTCTTTCTTCCTCTCTCCATTATCTGGAAGCACTAATGTGTGGTCTGTCATCAAGGACAAAGCTGAAATAATAATGTGAAGAGTTGGGTGTCTGGTGATAATTCTTTTCTTATTCTTCTTGTGAATTTTAGCTCTTCAAGCCAAGCCAAGCTTAACAGTAGTGTTTTACTTCAGAGATCCTCAGGAGCAATGGAGAGTGCCGGACTATATTGGAATTTGGAACTCCACTGTTGGCTGCTTCTTCTTCTTCTTCTTCTTCTTCTTCTTCTTCTTCTTCTTCTTCTTCTTCTTCTTCTCTGATGCTCATCCTATTCAAAGAGTACATTCACTATCTAATCACAAGTTGCCCTGCCATTCTAAACAGAGTAATGCAAGGGCTTCAAGCAATGTATAAAATCATCTCACAAGACTGGCAACCGGCAAAATTACCCTGTGTTTGCTTTTTCATTACCGAGGCAGCCTTTGATCCTGGAGAATTAGAAGCCTGATTTGCAGTTCAGAGCCTCTTGGAGTTGTGTCATTTCATAATGGCCACATCAGTTAAAGGGGGAAATGTAGCTCTCTGGCAGAGAGGGTTAAATCTGGATGTTGGAAAGGGAGGCATGCTATTGCAATTATTGTTTGACTGGCTTTTAAGGATGCAAAGGGAAACTCATTCTTTACCATACGGGTAGTCAACGTGGTGTCCATGGGCTTTAGTGTGCCCCAGACAACCGTCCTGGCACCCACTAAGGTCTCTTACCCTCCCACTTTTAAAAAAAGTTAACACATTTTTTTACCAGCAGGTGGGATTGTAGTGAAATAGTTTTGTATTGGTGCTGAAGTTTAAAGGAGTGGTTTAGTGTGTTGGGCCTCTGACTTGTACTCTGTCTTTTGGGTAGGTTATTTGCCCTTTGCCACGCCTCCCTTGGCAGCCATTTTGTGGAGGTGTCCATGACAGTTTCCCAACCCAAAAAGGTTGCCTACTCCTGCACATGATCATGCACATCTATGGCATGTGGCTAAAAATGAATATATAGGGGCTGAGCATAAATCCTCATTTATTAATAATAGACATTTCATACTCATTGGGCCTGTTCAGACAACACACTAAGCCATGGCTAGGCCACTTCCCCCCGCCCCCCAAAATGGAGCCGGGAGCAACTTGCACTTAATCAGAAAAGTAAGTAACACCCCCTCCCCCGAAATCATGGCCTTTACTTCCCCCTGCCATCCCATGGATGGCAAAAATGCAGCCCTCCTCTCCCCTAGCAGGCTGCACGGCTCTGTGCCTGTTTCTGGCACCACACTTACTTGTGGGATGGGCGCCCACACCTCCCGCAATCTCGGGATGGTCCCAGGACTGTTGGAAGATTCTGGTTTTCCCAGGGTTTCTTTATCCCTGGGAAAACCCATGCCCATCCCCCCTGCCCCCGGGAATCCCTGTGCGTCATTTGAATGCACAGGGAACACCCAGGGACAACCCCGGGGGAAAAGGCTGGTGTAGAAAAGGCCAAAGTTCTTACATGAGCTGGCAAAAATCAATATGGAGTTGTGATTGTGGGGCACCTACCCATCCACCCAAATTCTACAAACAGTGTCTCCCTTTCTGTCAATGGCTACTGGTCCTGGTGGCTATGTGCTACCTCCAGTACTGGAGGCAGTCAGCCTATAGACACCAGTTGTTTGGGAACATGGGCTGGAGGAGGTGTTGCACTCATACCCTGCTTGTGGGTCCCTGGCCGACAGCTGGTTGGCCACTGTGTGAACAGAGTGCTGGACTAGATGGAATCTTGACCTGATCCAGCATGGCTCTTCTCATGTTCCTATGAGTGTGCATATCATGAGCAACAAGGGCTTTAATATACCACATCGAACACTCTCTAGCCTTATTTCCCAAGGAGATAATACAGGTATGTATTTGTTTCATGATATTTGGTTTATTTTTCATTAGTTCCAAATAAATGCCAAGAGTAATGAATAGGCATGAATGGGATCCACTGTTGTTACCTTATTCACTTCCATTCATTGTTCTTTTGATGTGTATATGGGGATTATCTTCTACAGCAGTAGTGAAAGTCCTCTAGCCAGCTGTGTGTAATTTGACCCTGATTAAAGTGGGGATGTCGAGGGGAGAACCCAGCACTGGGGGGGGGGGGAATGAATTGGAAAAATAGTATCTATCACCACCAAGTATATTCCTTTAAGAGTATTGCATAAGTCTATGCATTGCCTAAAAAACACATTTAATTTTTAATACAATGACAAGTTACTCTCTATTACATGAAATAAATCAAATCTGTATAAAAGATGCATAGGCTGACATTTCTCTACAAGATTAGTATTTGCATGACAAAAGCTAGCAGCAGCGGCAGAAATAAACAACATTACAAAACGAATGTGAAGCTGGAATACACACACACACACACACACACACACCATAGCAGGTTTAGACAAAGGGAGACGTTCTTGCCCATCACTCAACCTTCAATTACCAGTTTCCAATAAAATGTCCCCACCAAGGGGAAAATGCTTGTTCATTCATTTTTTTCCTGATAGGTCAAGGCAACCATTTGTTATTGACCAGCATTTCAATTTAGATGGAGATATGTGAAGTAAACCACTATCCCCTGTTGAGGAATTAGAGCAAGTCTTTCCCTTTCTCTTGGAATTCCTATTCCATTCTAAACAGGGATCTTCAAATTGGCCTCACATTTGTTTACAACTAAAAATCGGCGATCCTTCTCCTGCAAAATAAATACACACGGCATCCATGATACCGGGAAATGCGTTCAATTTTTCGCAAGAATTCTACAAATGGTTCTCCTCAGCAGGACCATTCAAATTCGCCCCATATCTTGCCTCAGGTGAAATTCAGTAACGACTCTAATTTTAGCTAATCTTGAAAAGAATACCCCCAAACAATTTTTGTTTTTAAAAAAGTTGCAAAGTGGGAGTGGTGCTGGGGGAATTGCTCGAGCATTTGAGAAGATACTGGAAGTTTGGCTGGAACACATATTTTAACTCAGAAAAAGAAAGAGTGACGGGTTTGTAAACTCCTGCCTTCAATAAGTTCCTCTCCCTTTAATAGATGCATGGTGAAGAAACGTTTAACTGAGACTTCTTGAGTCAGAAATAATACCAAATAAGACATCACATTGGCTCAGAAAATGAAAGAAGGAACAAAAGAATGAAAAACAAATAGGCAAAACCTCATAACAGTGCTAAAAAATGAAAAGGTACTATGGTGTATAATCTGTGACATGTGTTGCAATTTGCAGTCATCCTCAAGGGCAATCTTACACTATCTTTTCCCCCACTGTCTTTTAACTGTAGTTCACTTGGAGCATCTTTTATTGCTTTGGACCAATCTGACAGACCGCCAACAAGTTTTTAATATGTTACACTTTTCGCCACCATTAATGTCTGGATACTTAATGTATTAGGACAATATCACATTCAGCACGGGTGGTCTGAGGATCTGGACTAACAGCTGTTCATGATCTTGTCTTCAAGAAATTTGTCTGTTTCTGAGCTTCATTTCAATATTGACTTTTATTATTATCAGGGGTAGAAGGTTTCATGAGAGTAATGTAATTGCATCTTTATCCTTCTTCTCAGCAGGTAAGGCTTTCGGAGTGGATTACGTAAGGTCAATAAGAACAATTATATGTTATTAAAACAGCAGACTATTTAAAGAGGTGGCAATGATGACAGTTCACTTCTTCTTCTCCAGCTCAAGGACAGGTGGTTCTAATGGCCTCTATGAGGATAGAAGGGGTCCAGTCCCAGGATTTTCTCTTTTTCTGATTTCATTATTAATCCATAAAATGCTTGGAGCCAATGACTATAAACTGGTCTCCTCTCCATCCCTTCTCCCTTCCTCTTTCCCTTCTCTTCTCAGACATCTCCATATTTCTGCCCTTTTCATCTTATTCTTCTGGGAAAAAAAAAACTTCTCACAAGTCCCAACCTTAATTTGATTTCCTGGGCACCTGAAGCTTTCCTTGGCCTGTTGGCTTCTCAGTTTCCTAGCTTTCCTAAGGTCCTTTCTTCTTCTTCTTCTTCTTCTTCTTCTTCTTCTTCTTCTTCTGCTTCTGCTTCTGCTTCTGCTTCTGCTTCTGCTTCTGCTTCTGCTTCTGCTTCTGCTTCTGCTTCTGCTTCTGCTTCTGCTTCTGCTTCTTCCTCTGCTGCTGCTGCTGCTGCTTCTGCTTCATCAGTTTCTGTTTCTTCTTCCCTTCCTTTTCTAGGCTCATTTGCTTACCTTACCCCAGGCTTGGGCAACTTGTGGCCCTGCAGATATTTTGGCCTACAATTCTTATCAGCTCTAGCCAGCATAGCCAATGGTGAGGGATTATAGGAGCTTCAAGCCAAAACATCTAGCATGGTTGGGCAAATTGTGGCCTTGCAGATGTTTTGACCTACAACTCCCATGGTCCCTTATGATTGACTAGGCTGGTTAAGGCTGATAGGAGTGGTAGATCAAAATATTTGGAGGGCGTCACTCTCCCCCTACACTCTACCCACCTCAGCCAACGTTAAGAGACCCTTTTGCCTGCCTTGCCTTGTGGCAATATTAGTGGAAGTTAGCCAATCCTTGACAAAGGTTTCACCACCACCACCAAATCTCTCACTGAATTACAATATATGATCCTCCTCATTATCATTATTGTATCTTTTATATCAATTAAAGATATCTAGTTCTAGAAATGAAAGGAGAAGATGGACTGATGGACTAAGTATAAAGGAGCTAAGTATAAAGGAGCTAATTGTATCTGTGTAATATCACCCAATTAGCTAACAGAGGTTTGGAAAAAGTTAACGTATTTTCTCCTTAAATCAGTCAATTTTAAGCAACATCTTCCATTAGTTTCCATGTTGGCTGGCTTTAAATGCAACAATAGGAATACTGGGTTTACTTGACAGCAGCAAATGGATTTCTCATTGAGAAAAAAACCAGATAGTAAGAAGAGTAGCCAAAATCTATTATTGTACTGACTGACAGACAAGCAGATTATTATTGAGTTTTATAGCTGTAAGTTAGCATTTATGGAAGCAGCAGGAGAGGTCTAGATGAGATCCACAAAAGCCAAGAAAAATAATCTTGAACATTCATTGTAACATGTCAGCCTGGTCTTTTTAGAGGTATTACCCTGTTGTAGTGGCTTTGGGATTTGTTCTAATGGCAAGCACACCGACCCACCACTTTTGTGACTCACCTGGAGGCCTGAGATAGCATCTGGGCCCCACTCCAATTTTATGCAATATGTGCAAAGTGGGAGCTTGACTTCGAGCCTGTCTACACTACTGCTTTAAAACAGTTCAAAACTGTTTATAACAGTTTTGAGAACTGTTGGGGCCCAGGACACACTCATAGACAGTTTTCAAAACGTTTTCAAAATGTTTTATCCTGTGTGTGTAGATAGGCTCCCAGACACTTCTGCCCCATCACTGAGACCTCTGCTGTGTGTTGTTCTCTGTGCCTAGGTAGCGTACAAGGCTGGGCCCAATGGCTTCAGTGCTCCCGCAATGGGCTCTGACTGGCTGGGCAACGAGACATTAGTGGGTGGCAGTGGTGATGGATCCGAGAGGTGTGCCAGTTTGCTGTATGCAAATGTGTGCAAATGTATGCAAATATATGCAAATGAGCAATATTTTTATTTCTCCCCTCCCCTATGGTGACCATATGGAAAGGAGGACAAGGCTCCTGTATCTTTAACAGTTGCATAGAAAAGGGATTTCAGCTGGTGTCATTTGTACACATGCAGTGCCTGGTGAAATTCCCTCTTTATCACAACTGTTAAAGCTGCAGGAGCCCTGGTCTCTTTTGGATCTGGTTGTGATGAAAAGGGAATTTCACCAGGTACTGCATGCATACAAATGACACCAGCTGAAATTCCCTTTTCTATCCAACTGTTAAAGATACAGGAACCTTGTCCTCCTTTCCATATGGTCATCCTATGCAAAACACAAGAAACAATTTTTTTAAATTTTTTTTTATTTTATTTCATTTATATTAGGCTGACCATATGAAAAGGAGGACAGGGCTCCTGTAACTTTAACAGTTGTAGAGAAAAGGGAATTTCAGCCAGTATCATTTGTATGCAATTAGTTCCTGGTGATATTCCCTCTTCATCACAACAGTTAAAGTTGCAGGCACTATACTAGAGTGACCATATACAAAAGAAGCCAGGGCCTCTGCAACTTTAACTGCTATGATGAAGAGGGAGTTTCACCAGGAACTAATTGCATACAAATGACACTGGCTGAAATTCCCTTTTCTCTACAACTGTTAAAGTTACAGGAGCCCTGTCCTCCTTTTCATATGGTCAGCCTACCCTCCCCATGACTCCAGTGTAGTGTCACTACATCAGGGGCATTGGGAAGAGAAAAAGGATGGTCAGTGCAGCCAGCTGGCCCACCTCTCAGAAGTGGCAAACTGTTTTTTTATTCCCCCCATGTGCCCCCAATGCCACAACAGTGCTGGGAAGGGAATCTCACTCTCTCACTTGCTTAAACAGCTGCCTGCATGGATGAGCCCTATTAAGACATATTTATCCTCATCAGCCAGTGAACTGGGCAGCCATGCTGAGTGAGCATGTGAGACTCCATTTTAATTCCCATCTCCGTGCCTCCACACATCAGGGGTGTGGGGAGGGATTAAAGGATGGCCTGCTTATTTGCTACTATGCCACCTGGCGTACTTGTCACCTAGCATGGTCACGTGTCCTCTTTTAGCGTCCTGTTTGAAGCGCTGCCAGAGGACAGCCCTCTCTTTGAAGAGCTGTCTTGTCCAATTACAGTTTAGATAGGCTGACTATGAAAAGGAGGACAGGGCTCATGTAACTGTAACAGTTGTAGAGAAAAGGGAATTTCAGCTGGTGTCATTTGTATGCAATTTGTACCTGGTGAAATTCCCTCTTCATTACAACAGTTAAAGCTGCAGGGGCCCTGCCCTCTTTTGTATCTGGTCACTCTAGTATAGTGCCTGCAACTTTAATTGCTTTGATGAAGAGAGGATTTCACCAGGTACTAATTGCATACAAATGACGCCGGCTGAAATTCCCTTTTCTCTGCAACTGTTAAAGTTACATGAGCCCTGTCCTCCTTTTCATATGGTCAGCCTAGTAAAGATAAGGAATGATTTGAACTGTTGCCCATCCACAGTTAGCACCTGAACAGGTGGACACACGAGTCACCTGGCCAGAGTCTTCCACCCTATATTTTTATTTAAATAATAATCTGCATTTCTAAATTCATCTCTATATGTATGAATTGGCATAAGCACATTTTATGCGAATCAGATTTCGCTGATACATTTCTTTTTTGGGCGATTCGTAAGTGGCTACTCACCACTAGGCAGCAAAGATAAAAACTAGTCACCATCACAAGACCATTTGTTGCTAATAATTTCTGCAGACATTATAACAACCCCCTGAAGAAGGCCTAAAAAAAAACAAGAGGCCGAAAACGCATCGGGCTTTTGTATAATAAACCTTTCTATAGCATCCTGAAACTTCTCTCCCTTTTTGTGCGCATTTCTTTTTTGGGTGAGTCATAAGTGGCTACTCACCGTTAGGCAGCGAAGATAATAGCTAGGTCCACCTAGTTCTCAGGCTGCTGGCAGCTGCAGTGAGGTCCTGGCATTTGCCTGAGGATGCTGCGTGCTGATGCTGGGTCTGGTAGCACTGTTTCCTTCCATGGACTGAAAACATCAGAGGACTCTGCAGTTTTGCCCAGGTTGAAAGCAGAATGATGCAAGCTGCAGAGCTGTGTCCTCCACTCTGCAAATTCGAAGGTTCGACGGAGCTCCATCAAAGCTTCGAATTTGCAGAGCGGAGTGGGGATGGTTTACAAGCCATCAAATACTTGCGGAGTGGAGCCCCTTTGGTGCTTCAAACCGCTTCGAAGGTATTCAACATTTTTTTAAAGGCCTTCTGAGACTTGTTTTGACATTAAACAATGTTGCTGCACTTCACTGAAGCCTTCACCATGTAAGAAGGACGGTGAGGGCGGGTAGCTTTGAGATTCACAGCGCTTGAGGGGGAGGGATTGCAAAATGATATATCAATTTGTCCCTTCTGCTAGCTCCTGCAGCGTTGGAAGGGGAGTGAGTGTGTGTGTGTGAGAGAGAGAGCGCTGCTTGCTTTTTGCAGCCTTTCTCAGTGTCTCTGCTTTTTCTCTGGTTGTTGTTCCCTTGTGCTAGTTTCTTCTTGCTGAAGCTTACTGTCTATCCAATCCCCCCAAAATCCAAGTTCCAAGCATATTTTATACCCACCCCACACTCCCCATTGCTCTCTCTCTCTCTCTCTCTCTCTCTCTCTCTCTGTGCCTATCTACACTACTGCTTTAAAATGGTTTATAACAATTTTAAACTGATTAATAACAGTTATAAACCGTTTTAAAGCAGTAGTGTAGATAGGCTCTGTGTGTGTGTGTGTTTTACTCTTGTTCCTATTACCCCCACTATAAAACACCTTTTAACTTTCCAGTGTACTTGTTCAAAACTCCTTTAAAACCTTTACTCTTGCCTGGGTATACCAATATGCCTAGGCTGACCAGATAAAATCCAGGCCAGGACTCACGTAATTTTAACAGTTGTAGAGAAAAGGGAATTTCAGCCAGTGTCATTTGTATGCAATTAGTTCCTGGTGAAATTCCCTCTTCATCACAACAGTTAAAGGTGCAGGCACTATATTAGAGTGACCATATACAAAAGAAGGCAGGGCCCCTGCAACTTTAAATGGTATGATGAAGAGGGAATTTCACCAGGAACTAATTGCATACAAATGACACTGGCTGAAATTCCCTTTTCTCTACAACTGTTAAAGTTACATGAGCCCTAACCTGGATTTTATCTGGTTACCCTAAGTATGCCTGGCATACTGGATAGCCCACAGCCAGATGTGAGAAGATATGGTGGCGGTTGCCCGGGAACAGCTGTCGTGCCCTCCAACCAGCGTTCCCAGTGAGCGTGTGTTCAGCGTGGCTGGCGATGTCACACCTCACTGTATTGCACTGGAACCTGCGTTTGTGGAGCAGCTGGTGCTCCTTAAAGTAAAACTCCTCCTCTTGGGTTTCCTGAGGCTGGACTCACAGATGGAGTGAGTGCACTACATTCTCACTCCACTGCAAGCGGCTGGCTGGCTGGCTTTTTTCTTTTTAAATTTCATTTTTAAAAAACTTGTGTATGACTGTCACTAGTTTCTCTACTCTAATTAGGATGGGTGTTGTGGGCGGCAGACACTACTTCGCCCATTCACACTTCTAACTTATATACATTAGCTTCTCAAGGGTTGTGTGTTGGCACCACATCGCTCATCCAGACTTTGAACTTCTGTCTACAAACACGTGACTCTGAGACCCTCTTTCTAATGCCCTGCATTGCCTGCCAGCACCGTGGGGCTAAGGTACAACAGGTGTCTCTGGGTTGTCTGTGCAGCCTCTGTTGTCTCTCTCTCTAAGTCATTGCAGCCAAACCAAAGCCTCCAGCCTCAAACAATCTCTCTGTCTCTCTTTGCCAAAGTCTCCCGACGGTCCAGCTGGGCTGTGCACTTGTACCCTGTGGCCAGGGGTAAGGTGCCAGCTTATTGCTTGATTGTATCCAGTGACTCTTGTTTTAACAACCTCTGCTGCCAGCTGCCTCTGCCTCTGCCTCCTCTCCTTCCGCACAACCACTAAACTCTGATGCACTCTTAAAACGCTCTGGGTGGCAAGCTACAGGTGCATCTGGGCTGCCTTCAGCCTCTCTCTTCCTTATGCCAGTCAGCCAATGCCTCCAGCCTCAAACAATATTCCTCTCTCCATTTCTGCCAAAATCTCCTGACAGTCCAGCCAGGCTGCACGCTTGTACCCTGTGGCCGGGGGTAGGGTGCCAGCTTATAGCTTGGTCGTGCCCAGTGACTCCTGTTTTTTAAAAAACCCTCTGCCACCAGCTGCCACCATCTCTAAAAGACATGCCAGCCAGCCCAAGCCTCAAATCTACCTATTTTTCTCTGACACACACTTCAAATGTTCTGCATTGAACGTCAGCAATGCAGACAGAGCCTAGCTCGCAGGTGAACAAAGTGAAGTGGAAGGTAAAGCAAAGTAAAGCAACGACATGCCAGCATCTGCAGCAACAGGGAATCCACAAAGATGAGAGCCTCTCTCTTGACTGACACTTCACTGTTGGTCATGAGAGTTTTTCTCTAAGGATGACCCTTCATCACCCATGATGTGGAACTCTGAGAAAAGGCCCCTGGCTTGTTCTGTTTTGCCCTGTGGGTGACCCACCAAATCTGTGATATGAAAGGTGCCTGGCCTGCCCAGCACTTCTTCGCTAAAAACTTGAGATCCCCTTGATGTCAAGGGCTGAAACTGCTCAAGGTGCAAGACCCCAAAGTGGAGGTTTGACAATCTGAGTTAGAAGGGTATGGCTTCAGCGGTTTTTTTTTTTTTACAAAAATAATTTTAAAACCTTGAACTTCAAAAAAATCCTAAAAATTTAGGGATGAATGGATCCATTTTAATCCTGGCATGGCTAAGGCCATACTTAAAAGCTATCATTGTGCCAAGTTTTATTTCTTTATCTTTAAAAATGACGGAGCTGTAAGCATTTTATTTAATTCCCATTGACTATAATGGAACGGTTATCCGAAAACAGAGCAGATCTTTGATGAAGCTTCGATGAAGTGGAGCAACAGAGCTGCTCCGAAAATCGAAGCAGAACAGCCCCTCAACGGAGCTTTGCTTCAAATTTCAAAGTGAGAATATGCTTCCCATTTGTGGGCTTTTTCCCCATCAGCCTGCTTCCCAGGATGAAGCCGAGGATGCAGGTGTCTGACCCCAGGGGTTGGCTGCAGAGCGGCGGCTGAAGTGATGCCATCATTTGGAGAGAACTTCTTTGAGTCTTCCCATGTCTACCGCACTTTCCACTTCCTTTTGTAAACTGGCTACCTTGTTTTGAGGCATATAGCTCCATAGGTCTTACATAGTTGAGGATTCATCATGTCATTATGAGATCAGGCTGAAGAACTCTGTGCACCTTGGAAACTTGAAAACCGACATCAATTTTCAGCAGCGGAAGTGGATCCCATTTAAAACAGCACCCTCTTTATGAGGTGGAGAATTTTTAAAAAAACAACAACAACTTTCAATTGCGGATGTGGGGATTAAAAATAAAAAAGGATTTCAATCCGTCATGTTGACAATTAAAGAAAAAATGAATGCACCGAGAAAGAAGAAAGACACGCACTAGAAAAAAAATACAAAAACTTAAAAATACCGCATATCAGCAATGAAAAACATCGTTAATTAAAAATAAAATAAAAAGGAAAGCAAGGTAATCAGGTAAAAATGGTGCTGTTTAAAATCACTTCTTCCACAGCATTCTATTTGACATGGTCATACCTGGAATTTTTTTATATTTCCACAGCGCAATCATATGCATGTCTACTCGGAGGTAAATATAATTGAATTCAATAAGAGTTACTCCCAGGTAATGTGTGTAGGATCGCTGCCTACATTTTTTTTCTTCCTGCAGGGTCACAACTGAGCTCCCACAATAAGGGCCACATACAAACACACATAAATTTCTTTGAAGAAGCAAATTGGGAATTTCTCTTTAATTATCGTGTGCAGGGGCACATGGACTGAATTCATTATAAATATTCCAAAAGATGCAATTCCTGCTGGAAGTCATACCAAGTGGAAACCAAGGGGCATTTTAGAGTGGCAGAAGAACCATGGAGCAGAATGAAAAGAATTCACTTATTTCTAATCCCCACCCCACCCCAGGCATAATATTAAGTAATGAAATGAATGACTGGAACAGAAATGCCTCTTAATGCTCTAATATTTTATTGACATATCACACCTTGAAATAACTGGCTACATGATTACTGGAGTTTGCTCTATTTCCTGTACATCGGGAATGCCCACAATTGAAAAATGGGAGAGAGAGGAAAAAATACAGAAATATGCCATTATGATGAAATGAACACACTTTGTAAGATCTAAGGAAGACAAAAACATAACCTCGTTAATGAAATCTGACATTTTGTTTATTGATCACGGGGTGCAGCAATGCACATATGTCAATCAGCTCATGTTCAACAGGTATTTAATTTGTTATGAATCGTCAGCATTGTTTGGCAGAATTTGCTTTTCTTGTACATGTGTACGAGTACACTATGTACACACATGGATGTACGACCTGTTTGTAACCTGCAGTGTAATTAAAAAGAATATCCAAGCTGGAAGAAAGAAAGGTCAATACAAAATGTATGTTACATAACTCTTTGGATTTTGCATCGAAGGTACCGGTGATGCTTGAGTGCTTCCGCTCTGTAGTAGTAAAGATCCTGACTTCTAGATGGTGCTAACTTTAAATCTGAACGGGGTGCACAACCTTTTCAGCACTGAGGGACGCAGGTGATACTGGCCTGTGGACCACTTGCGTGTGCACAAACATGCACAACATGGATGTATACATATATTCATACACACCCACCCATGAAGGGCTGCGATTGGTGAAGGCTGGTGGCTCTGATTTTGGTGGAGCTGTGAATCCATTCTGGGTTTTAGTCAGAACCAGCCAGAACTCTAAGGGAGCTGTCCAAGGTGTGGATCCTATTTTGGGGGGTAGGATTCAGAACCTTGGATAGCTCATTTAGAGTTCTGGCTGGTTTTAACTAAAACCCAGAATGGATTTGCACCCCCACCACAAAACAGAGCCTCTAGCCTACGCTGACCACATAAAATCCAGGTCAGAGCTCATGTAACTTTAACAGTTGTAGAGAAAAGGGAATTTCAGCCAGTGTCATTTGTATGCAATTAATTCCTGGTGAAATTCTCTCTTCATCACAACAGTTAAAGGTGCAGGGACTATACTAGAGTGACCATATACAAAAGAAGGCAGGGCCCCTGCAACTTTAACTATTATGATGAAGAGGGAATTTCACCAGGAACTAATTGCATACAAATGACACTGGCTGAAATTCCCTTTTCTCTACAACTGTTAAAGTTACATGAGCCCTGTCCTCCTTTTCATATGGTCAGCCTACCTATAGCCTCCACTGGCTGCAGTTAAGGCATTGGGGTGGCATGTGGCCCTGGGCCACAGGTTGTGCAACCTTGCTATAGATCCTGACCATCTGTGAAGAAGTCACTTAAAATACATGTATGGCCCAGAGACGACTATCTGGAGAATAGAATGTGCCCCCACCCACCCCTGTGGTGGCTCCCCAATTGTGGAACGATCTCCCCGACGAGGCCCGCCTGGCGCCAACATTGTTATCTTTTTGGCGCCAGGTCAAGACTTTCCTCTTCTCTCAGGCATTTGGCAATATCTGAGGAGCCTGGGTTTGTTTTGTTTTGTTTTGTTTTTGTAGTTTTTGAAGTGTTGATGTGGTTTTTAAATGTATAGATTGTGTATGTTGTATGTTTTTGCTATTTTAATTTTTGTATATTGTTTTTAATTGTTTTTAATCCTATGTAAACTGCCCAGAGAGCTTCGGCTATGGGGCGGTATACAAATGTAATAAATAAATAAAATAAATAAATAAATTAGATTAAAACCTATCATGGTGTCAAATGGAGCTGGCAGCTTTGGGGTATGAATTATTTCAGAGCACTGAGGATAATGTCACCTACTTGAGCAACAAGAATTAGTTACTTTCTTGAGACTATGGAGAAAGACCCTGCTAGTCAAAGTTCTCCTGTTCGATTTACTATCATGCTTCCCATTTTAATGGGGAAATCAATAACATACGAGTAAACTGTGGTTTCCCCTCTTCCCTTTAGCCTGAAACAAATATGATTATCAGAGTTACACTCTTTTCTTTTCTGACATTGGCTCTGTGCCTTTAATAGCGGCATGTCACCACATTGTCATGCTAGGGGAAAGTGGCTCCTGTTGGATTTCAGCCTGTCGTGCAGCTGTTAAAGCCACAGAGCTTTTGCCATTAAAACAATAACTGGTGTCAACTGTAGCAATTATTAAAGTATTCCTTCTGCTTCACTACCAGCTATTTTGGTTGTATGTCATTTAGGGATGTGTATCGTATCGTTAAAATGTCCAATAATGACACAATAAGGTCGTTATCGGACATCTGATTAACAATAACGATACGATAGAAAAACCTCTGATAAATATCTGATCCGATCATTTTTAGCCCGATTATATCGGATTATCGGACTGCCATATAAATAAACCTATAACTTCTGTATTTTCAAAGTTAGAGACTTGAAACTTGGTCACAGTTCTTATGGGGTATGCCTAAGTACATGTATGAAATTTGAGATTGATCCCTCCAATCCTCGATTTTATATGAATTTATTAAAGATCATTTAAATTCTGACAGGTCAGAATGACAGCTTGCCACGTGCGTTCATTCAGACCTGTGAAAAAGTTGCAGGATCTTTTAAAAAATCATATAAAATTGAGGGTTGGAGGGATCAATCTCAAATTTCATACACATGTCTAGCACATGTTGCTACACATATGTGCCAAATTTCAGATTAATCCCTCCACCCCTGTATTTTTAATGAATTTTTGAAAGATCCTGCAACTTTTTGACCTGTCAGAACTTAAACATTCTTTAATAAATTCATATAAAATCGAGGGTTGGAGGGATCGATCTCAATTTCATACACATACTTAGGCATACCCCATAAGCATTGTGACCACGTTTCAAGCCTGCAACTTTGAAAATACAGAAGTTATAGGCATTTTTTCTAAAATATTTAGCTCTTTAGGGCACAATGGGGGCTGCAAATTAAATATCGGATTTCCGATAATGATCATGAAGACGAACATTCGTCTTCGAAATATTATCGAAAACGATAATTTTTTTGGTCCAAAATTCCGATAACGATAAAATACGATATTTTGGGGCGTGCACATCCCTAATGCCATTGTCTCTTACCATCATATGGGTTAACTCAGCAGGAGTTCTCCTGTCCCTTTGTCCTATTGCTTAAGGGTCAAAACAACCTCTTGAAAATATCACAAAGTATTCAAGTATCTCAGACTCATTCAATGTAACTAAACAGTTTGCTGAGCAGAGTCCAGGAATGATGTAATTATTCCAAACTCCTGGGTTTGACCCAATGCTTTCATACATGGATATTTTAAGGTGCCACAAGACTCTTCTCTTTTTGTTGCTACAACAGACTAACATGTCTCTTTGAATGTATCGCTGTGAAACCAGGGAATGTTAATTTCGTCAAACAAATTAACACAGGAAACAAGAGAGGGATGTTGTACATTGAGAATGCTCGGCAACCCAGCTACTAGAAACTGTTCTGGTTATTCTTGGCTCCATCACTAAAGGCCAAAACAGCTTTCACTTTACTTTCATATCTAGCAGCTGCACCTTTTTACATTCTTACTTTAAAGTAAGCTCAGGGGGCCCAATCCAGATCTTAAAAGCTTCCCCATTCACCTCATTAGGGTAGGGTGACCAGATAAAATCCAGGTCAGGGCTCATGTAACTTTAACAGTTGTAGAGAAAAGGGAATTTCAGCCAGTGTCATTTGTATGCAATTAGTTCCTGGTGAAATCCCCTCTTCATCACAACAGTTAAAGTTGCAGGGGCCCTGCCTTCTTTTGTATATGATCACTCTAGTATAGTGCCTGCACCTTTAACTGTTGTGATGAAGAGGGAATTTCACCAGGAACCAATTCAATACAAATGACACCGGCTGAAATTCCTTTTTCTCTACAACTGTTAAAGTTACATGAGCCCTGACCTGGATTTTATCTGGTCAGCCTACATTAGGGTTCCTATCTGCATTGTATGTGGTTGCAGCATGGAAAATTAGGCAAAAGATTAAATCCAACAGAAGTCAAGCTCATACAACAGATTTTTATCTTCCCTTCTTCCTCCTTGAAGCCCCCATTACCTCCTGAAAAGCCTATCCAGAGGGTAATGGAGGGTACCTACAGAACACTTTGAAATGTGTTTTGTCAAACGGCACTGGGAGGGCAGAATAGTCAAAACTCATGCAGTGCAAGATCCTGTTCTTGATTTTGGGAGACCCCCCCCCCTTTCCTGCAGCCACTGAGGAAATTTATTTTAAAATGGTATGTTTTATGGAGACACTGGCTCAGTTCGGATGACACATTAGGCAACGGAGGAGGGGGGAACAATCGTTAATTGTGTTGCTTATTGTGTCATCTGGAGGGCAACACACAACGCACACACAACTGACAGTACGTTAATCAGGTACTTTAAACAACGGAGCGAAACAACGGGCTTGCACGTTGTTTAGCCCGAAGCCCCATTGTTTAAAGTGTCATCCAAATTCAGCCCCCCCTCTCTCCGTGGACTATTCCATTTCAGAATAGAGTTCTACTGCCTAGAGCAGCCAACCCCCCCCCCCCCCCGGCTGCTCTATGCAGTCGGCAGCACTCACGGTGCCTGCTGGGATATGATTGGAGGACACAGGGAGGAGAGTCTGCAACCAAAATGGCCACCGCAAGTTCATAGCAACCGGGGCGTTTGCCGGTGCTGAGCAGCGCTGGCTGCAGCATGTCGTCTGTGGAGCTCCTCCTGCCTAACGCACAGTCAGTATGTTATTTATCCCCCCTTTACCCAATATGTCATCCGAATTGAGCCACTATCTCTCTTTTGTAACAACGGCGGGATCTACATGTCGTCCTCGATGCACCCTCCCTGCGCCACAAGCAGCTTTCGAGCGCTTCACCCCGCCTAGTGTGGCTCAAGCCTTGGAGGCTCTGCCCGCGCCAGCACCGCTGTGGCCGCCGCCCTTTCATCCAGGCTGGTCCCAGGGAGGGGGGAGGGAGGGGGGAGGGTTGTAAACAAAAGCCAGCGATTGGGAGAGGGATTTCCAATTGCTAGCTTTTGTTTACAACCCTCCCTCCTCCCTCCTTGGGACCGGCCGGGATGAAAGGGTGGCGGTGGCGGTGAGAGCGTGAACAGAGCCTCCGAGAGTTGAGCCACACTAGATGAAGTGCAGCGCTCCAAAGCGGCTTATGGCGCAGGGAGGGCGCATCGAGGACGACGTGTAGATTCGACCAACCACTGGTTTTAATTAAGGCTGTGCATCACATCTGGCCAAATTCCAAATCGAATTAGGCTGATTTGGATAGATTCTGAATATGTTTGAATTGAAGTGGGATTCCTCTGACCGAATCTGAAGACACCTGTAGATTTGGGATTTGGTTGGGCACAGTCATTGTGCCTCCAAAAATTGATACGTTTCTCCTTAAACTCTCCATGCCATTGTGAGTGCATGGGCAGGTTGCCTCTGGGTATCTTTCACAACCCTGACTCCTAAGGTTGGTCTCGAGCAGTCAACCCAATTCCACATAAAAGCAAACAACCCACATAAATGGACTGCATCCATTTATGATGCCTCCTCCTGCCCTCGGCATGGTTTTAAAATTGTGACTAGATACAACAGCATGACTTTGAGGGGCTAAACATGCTTAAAAGCACTCCATCCTGATATCGTTGTTTTCTCAGAATCTGGGGGAAATGCATGCATGGCCTTCACTCTTAGGAGGGAGGAGGGAGGAAAGGGAGGTACTCTGTGCATGCCCAGAAACAGGCCTGATGAAGGGCAGAAGTACACAGTTGGCCCCGACCCTTCAGTACAGGTTCCTGATGGAGTGTTTGGTGGGCAAGAAGCACAGGCCGAGGCAGTCCCAGCAGGACTTGGCCAGAGCTGGGTGCGTCCACTGATAGCCGCTTACCTCCCCTCCTTGGCGATGCTACTCCTCGATGCTCTATCAAGGAGGATGTCTCAAAGGATGCGGTCACCTGCAGACTGCCAAAGGCATGCTGGCAGGTGTAGTACTGGCGTGTAGAGTGGCTGATTTAAAATAAAGTATGAGGGAGCAAACCAGGTCACTATCTCTCAATCCTAACTCAGATCTCACTTTCCTGACTTCTCACTAACTTAGGCTGACCAGATAAAATCCAGGTCAGGGCTCATGTAACTTTAACAGTTGTAGAGAAAAGGGAATTTCAGCCAGTGTCATTTGTATGCAATTAGTTCCTGGTGAAATTCCCTCTTCATCACAACAGTTAAAGTTGCAGGGGCCCTGCCTTCTTTTGTATATGGTCACTCTAGTATAGTGCCTGCACCTTTAACTGTTGTGATGAAGAGGGAATTTCACCAGGAACTAATTGCATACAAATGACACCGGCTGAAATTCCCTTTTCTCTACAACTGTTAAAGTTACATGAGCCCTGACCTGGATTTTATCTGGTCAGCCTACACTAACTGTCTTTGTTCTCCCACTACCTGACTTCCTCCAACTGCCACTAACCCCGCCCACCATTCCATTCTAGCCTCAGCTTATGCCTATAACTCCCAGCATGCCTTGGGCAATTAAATTTGTTTAAAAGTTAACTCACAGGCCTAGCACCGGCCTACTACTTTAAGATGATTACCTTGCAGACATACAACTTAGGGGGCCCGAGCAACGCTGGGTATATCAGCTAGTATGAAATAAAACAAGGGCAAAGTTAGCTGCATCCATTGTTTTTCATGTTTTTCAGCAGCCTCAAAAATGGCCACCCTCCTTTCAGCAATTTTCCAGTGATTGCTTTGAAAGTGTTTGCTTCTTTAGGAAGTATTACCCTCACTCTCAAATGGCTTTGTTTGCTTGCACTGCTATCATCACATAACCAAATATGATTGGCTATATGAAATTTTGACATCATCCTATTTACTATTTGATACCCAAAAGGCTGAGATCACCAACACGACTAGCCCAGGAAGCAGCACTAGGAGTAATTAATAGGACAGGGGTGGGGGGAGGACTACACAGCAGCAACAGGAAGTGGAGAAACAATGGCAGCAAACCAGATTGTTAAAAAAGTGGCTCTTCTCACAATTAAAGGATTTGAGGGAAAATATTTCTCACCCCACTCCCAAAAGTACTATTTTCAGCTTGGAAGATCAAACGGAGAGAACATTCAGCACAGCCATATATTAAACAAATGAACACATGGAGATTATATGTTCTTTCCAAAAGCGTCATTTCCCACGTTGGACTTTTTTATTTTTAAAGTAAAAAGGAATCAGCCTTTCCCCCATCTGATTCAATAACCTTGAAAATAATGTTTTGACAACATGTTTCACATTAACGAGTGCTATATAAATAATGTCACAATCATCTTTGATCAAAGCAAATGCAATAAATGTCATAGTCCATCATGCAAAGAACTCATTTTGATTTTATTCTGCGGTCTATCTAAGCACAAACAGATGGCAGGCCGGGCCTGTATTAGCCAGTTATTATAAATGTTTACTGCGAAGCATTGGGCATAGGACCGCAAACGATTTCAAGCAAATGTGGGCGATATCAGGCTAGATTTGCAAAAATCAGACATGGCAGCCAGGCTCTGAAAAATAATACCGCCTCAGATTTTGTGGAGTTTGTGAGTGGTAGGAGAGTTTAATTTGCTAGAGTCTGCTCCTGTACTGATGTAGTTCTCAAGCAGGAGTGTACATGTTTTTAAGGTGACAGAAGCGCAGCTGTGGGTAACAATCGAATTTAATGTTCACCAGTGAAATCTGTCAGTTTAGTTATCCTTTTCTCTTTTTTGGGTTGGTGTTTTTGCGCCTTTCTATTTAGGCAGAATGAAATATATCAAAAAGACTAAAGGGCTTTCTTGTCACTGTCTCCCTGCCCTTGCTCACCATCTATCCTATTATTTTTCTCAGTAAAACAGAGCTAAACTTGATCCACAACGTTTCCCCCCCCCCCTAGCAAAATTGCCCAGATAATCATCGAAATTTTTGTTGTTATTAGTGATATACTAGTTCACATATTGGGCTGGGTTTTTCCTAGTCCACAAGAATGTGACTTGACTGGGTTCACACTCAGTGGTTGAGTGTGGGTTGTTGTTGAACCATGGGTTATCATGTTGTCTGAATGCAGCCAGGGTGACTTGCTAACCATGCAGTATGGCTTATTTTCTTGAACAAATCACCTTGAGAACCCATTGTTTTTGTTGGGATGTTCAGGGTGGTTAATAACCTACCCTGTGGAGAACGTGCTGCATTCAGACAACACACTAACTCATGGTTCAACAAACAACTCACAGTTCAAAACAACCCACACTCAGCCACTGAGTGTGCATTAGCATGCTGTGTGAACAGCCCCACAGTCATAGTTAAAATAGATCCATAGAAATCAATGAGAACTAAGTTAGTTGTCATGACTAATTTAACTCCCATTGATTTCAGTGGGTCTAGTCTAAGTATGACTATGTCTGGATTCACCCCATTATCTGGGAAAGGTTGTGGCTGCTTGCATATAATTAAATGATTGTGGACTGGCCCTTCCTGAGATTGAAGTGAAACTTAGGGTGCAATCCTGTGCTCACTTACCTGGAAGTAAACCCCATTGAACACAATGGGATTTAATTCTGTGTAGATATGTACAGCATTTTACTTAAAATGTAAATATTATCATATAAGTTTAGATGTCTTCATTTTGTTTTTAAAAAGATTATTTATCTGATAGATGGAACTAAGGTTCAATCCTATGGTTCCTGGATAACATCACAGAAGCTATGGGAATTCTGGGATTCTCCCTCCTAAAGCCGTAGACACTGCTATGACTTTTTGGAGAGGGGGACTTCAAGATCTGATTCCTCCCCCCCCCCCATCCCTGCTCCCTTGCAGTTGCTGCAGAAAGAACTGCAGCATCTGCTTTCAAAGGTTGTAAAAGCAGCCTGAGATGATCTCGTAGAGGTCAAAAAGGTGGTGTCCTGGTGGAAGGGGAGAGGCTGGGATATGCAAAATCCTATGGCCTCTCCAGCCCCAGCCCAGGCTAGCTTGTTCCTTCAAGACAATCTCACAGTCCCATCTAGAGGAAATTTTTAAAATAGAAGAAGGTGGTGATTTTTTACCTCTCTGTTGCTCCTACCATCCTGCTGGCAGCATAAATTCCATAATTTTCTAATTCAGTTATGAGAGGTCTGCGGTTTGAATGCTCCTTTATAAATCTGCTGCACATAGAAAAGCAGATGTTAGGAGAAAGGTAGCTTAGCCTATCTCCCTCACGTGCTACTTTTGAACAAAGAAGGAATTCCTTGTCTTATGAAGGAGGAGTTAGTCACTTACAGCCTTAAGTGGTACAGTTCAGGAATAGGCTTATCACTTAATCTAATATTTTTAAGACCCAAGTGCAAGCCTTGTTGAAACGATTTCCTTGTCTCATGGCTTTCAATGGGACTTGGACATGACTAACTTGACATGTCTATGTAAGTGTGGGTCTGTGTCCTGCTTCTGGGCAGTATCCAATACTGCCTGAGCACCAGTGGGACTCACTGCCGGCACACTGGGTGTACTAGCACTTCCTAAAGCAACTGGAAAAGAGCCAAAATGCTTGTTTCTGGAAGGCAAGAGGGAGCTCTGTTGACCTGTCCTATTCCAATAATTGGATTGACTAGGAAATGCTACCTTCCTATTTCATGGGTGGTGCATCAACCTTGTGCTATCAGCAGGTGTGCAGGGGTGGCATTGGATACTGCCCTTTGTTTTGAATGCTGTTCTTAGTGTGTGTGGAGAAGGAGTGTGGGTTTCATGGTCCGGAATAGGTAGGGGTGGTTGTGAATGACAGACCATGACATCTCTATCCTCATAGCTTTCAACTAATTTTGGAGTGATTAGAGGTGACTGAGCTCAGAAATTGGACTGCTCAGAAATAAGCCAAATTATTTCCCCCCGCAAAATCAGGAAATGGCATGGCTAATTTCTAAGCCAATCTGATCACTTTGGCTTGGCCCACTCCATAATGCACCAAACCAGCTCTTTCTCAGTGAGCCCTTTCCAGCTCTTTTATCCCAATCCCACCCCAGCCCTCTACTTACCTGACTCCTGCAACCGGTGACAGGAAGTAGCTATGGAAAGAAAGGAGGAGTGTGATTTCTATAATTCCCAATGGCCGCTGGGGACTTGCATCCTGGAGTTCTGTAGTGCAGCACCCAAGATGCTGGGGAGGGACCTCATACTGTCCTTTGACCTGTAACTGCTTCTGCTGCCAGGGCACCATTTGCAGTGCTAGACAAGTATGTGGGAGCACCAACCCAAGGGGAAGCGGGTTTTGTGTACCTGTGGGACATGAGCAGATGGAAGTGAGTTTGAAGATTGGGAGTTGAGTGGGTGGGGGCTTGGTTGATTCCCCCCACTATGGCTCAGATTCTGATCTGACCCCTCCAACCCTCCAAGCCACGGACTTAAGAGTTTCACCAGCATTTCTGTTAGGGGCAAACTCAAAACATTATCATTCGAATAGATAACACTTCCTAAACCAACAGGAAGTGTGATTTGCAGCCATCTGGGCAGGCATAAATAATGACAACATTGATTCTCTCTCTCTCTCTCTCCCTCTCCCTCTCCCTCCCTTACTTAACTGGGACATAGCATTGCTAAACAATAAAACATAAATTTTAATCTAATTAAAAAAAGAAAAGCACACAGCCCAGCGCATCGTTCTATCAGCTCCTATAGAAAGCCAACACATAAAAGTCAGGATGCAAGGCCGTGATAAGTGGGGATTCGCTCCCACAAGATATTAGGAGTAGAAGGAACACTAACAGTAACTCACCCAGTACCTTAAACGAATTCTATTAAACTGTGAAATAAGACACCTTTCCTAGGTCATCCCAGAGAAGAGATCTCTAGGTATTCCATAAATTACTGTTAGAGGCACGAAGCACTGGGAAGGGAAATAAAATGGAACAGAGCGGCGAGCCCAAGCACGCTTGCTTGAGAGGAGGTTCCATTGGAATTGATGGGGTTTACTTCTAGTCAATATATTTCCAGTAACATGTCCTTCAAATTTCAAACATGAATGTAGGGATGAGCGGGCTTTTGCTTATGAAATGGGACTTCCCCTTCTGTGCTTCCCCCTGCACCAGCTCAAATCTGCTCTGGAGGGTTGGGAGGCCCTCTAGAGCAGATTTTGGAGGCATGCAGGGCGCTGCAGGAGGGAAGGAAAACTTGCTCCACCAATGGTAGGCTGACCATATGAAAAGGAGGAGAGGGCTCATGTAACTTTAACAGTTGTAAAGAAAAGGGAATTTCAGCCAGTGTCATTTGTATGCAATTAGTTCCTGGTGAAATTCCCTCTTCATCACAACAGTTAAAGTTGCAGGCACTATACTAGAGTGACCATATACAAAAGCAGGCAGGGCCCCTGCACCTTTAACAGTTGAGATGAAGAGGGAATTTCACCAGGAACTAATTGCATACAAATGACACTGGCTGAAATTCCCTTTTCTCTACAACTGTTAAAGTGACATGAACCCTGTCTTCCTTTTCATATGGTCAGCCTAACTAATGGTATCTGTCCTACTAGCAAATGGATACCATTGGATACAACCCATTACAGCGATCACCTCCACAAGGTGTTCTCTATATTAATTTACTTTCCAACAGCTTGTTCTGCATTGGCTTCTGAAGGAGACTGTGTTGACCCCCCAACCCCCCCCCCCAAAAAAGCACCCAGAACAGACTTGTAAATAAACACGCATCTATTTGCCTGTTGTGAGTAGGGCTAGATCTATACTATTGCTTTTTAGCGGTATTGAAATGCACCGGTAACTGTTAGGGCACAATCCACATTCCACATACTGCTTTCATAGTGTTATATCCTACTTTTTATTCCACATTCCACATTGAAACAAGGTGCAGATCTGGCCTTAAAATGAAAGACAGTTGATTCCTGCTCTCTCCCACCACCACCCTGTAACAGGATGTTACTGTGCCAAAACAATGTTCATTGATATGCATGGGCAGATAACAGAGTCTTTTGTGGATTTACTTGCGTGAATGAAACACAACAACCCTGAAGAAGGTTTACTCTTGCAATGGATCTGATTGTAGTTATAAAATAGCTGAAAATATTCAGCAATATTTACTGAAAGGCAGTTATCCAGGAATGGGAGCAGAGCACTGGCATTATGCGTTCATATACATACATGTGCATTAAAGTGAAGATGCACTGAATTTAACTTCTGTTCACCCCAGGAGATCACAGAAACCTTCAGAATGGCAACTCCAGCAGCTCATCAACAACACTGGTTTTAAATCCTCCAGATCTTTCGAAAGGGCAAATAGCAACAATGATTTACTAGGTACCAGAAAATAGGGACTATCACGAGTAAGTAGGGGTTATTGGACTATAGGGGATAAAATGATCACCAATTGTAGGCCAACATATTTGGAGGGCCAGAAGTTGCCCATCCATGTTCTAGGGCAGGAATGGGCAAGTTGTAACTTGCCAGATGTTTTGGCCTACCATGATCCCTCAACTTTGACGATGGTGTCTAAGGCTGATGGCAGTTGATGCCCACCCCTGTAATAGAGAAATACCATTTAATCAGGTGATTATCCTGCTATGGCTGAAACACACTCCACATCAGGGTAAATTATGCGGCAATCCAAAAGGCAAGGCAAGAATCCAAAAGGCAAGGCAAGAATGCAGGCACATGGTCAAGTTTGGTTCATCCTGAACTTTGAGAATTTAAAATAAATAAATGTTTGTTTGAAAATTCATAAGCATTTTTGTGCATATATCTCCTAATGCATGCATTTTTGCCTCACATGCACACTTGTTTTCAAGCAATTTCCCTAATATAATGTGGTTTTTTTTAATGTTATTTCCCTTAATATACATGTTTCTGTATGCATTTTTGGACTGGAGAACTCCATTGCAAAATTCAGAGACATGTGGATTTTGAAGCATAACTGACATTTGGTTGACGTAGTGGTCCGAAAGTAAGAAATTAAGTAAATATGCTAAAAAAATACAAATTGACTGAATTTCTCTCCATAAAATGAGCACCTTTTCTGAAACAAGTCCACATTGCCAGCTCATATTGAGATTGTGACTCACTGTAAACTCTAGGGCTAAGTATTTAGATTCTTTCTCCAATCCATGCTACTTTTTATTATTGAATATTCAGTGTTCCAGTTTGAACACTATTGTATCTAGAATGTTTGCAATTCCTTCGAAATTGGTATCGTCTGGAAATTCTGATGGACCTGCACTCGGCACCTTCAGCCCACCGCATCATTAATGCTGATGTTGAACAACACTGGAGTGGAGCACCACTTGTTATCTCTCCTCTGTCTGACACTGATCCATGAACTAGCACTTGCTTCTGGCAAAGTAAGCTCTGGGGTGATGTGGTGCTTGCACCTTTCTTACTAAAGGGATAAATAGTATTAAAAGGCAATTAAAATGGCATTACTCCCCTTTTATTGGTTTCCCAGGTGAGCAATTGCAGTGGATAATTCAAGAAATGTTAAGGGTCTTACGAGAGCGGGAATTGATGTTCGATGTGCACATAGCTTTTGTTTTTGCTAACTATGTGAGAACTAAAATTATTTCCTCAGTAAAATAATAGAGATGAACTAAACTTGGGGAGACGTTATGATCTCTCTTGTCCCTACTTCCCTCTCCTCTTCTGATGCAGCTGCAGGTATGAGAATGGAAATTTGGGGATTGGTGACATTTCCACTCCAGCTCACAGACATCTCTTGGACTGCCACTACTGTGCATCCTAGGCCAGATGTTCTCAGCTATTCTCCCCGTCAGGGTGGTCCACATGGCTACCTCCCCAGAACATTGTGTCAGTCTACAATTGGTGTGAAAATTATCTTGAAGTGACTGAGGATAGAATCACACCTACCCAGGAAATCAGTGTCATTTGGAGCAGGTCAACATGAAGCTGAAGCTCAAAACTGTGAGTGAACGTGTGGGTCTATGCTGCTGCACCTCCCCATGTGCATCATCCCATTAAAACCTACTGTGTAGAGCCAGCCTGAGGAGGTCAACGCACATTGAATGGTTTCACATATGAAGGTTATATCATGTGTTTTTCTTTCTTAATTGATTTGTAATGCTAACGTAAAACCTAATTGGCCAGAATGGACATATGTCTCTTGTTCTGCTCCCTAATTCAAATTATTGATGTTCACATTAATAGTGTGTGTGTGTGTTTGTGAAGCTCAAAAGTCATTTAAGCTTTATGTTAGAAATACTCATTGCCTACATGCTGACCCATAAATAATAATCAGAGTTTAATAGCAGCGGCTCAGCTGACACACACATCTCCCACGTTGCTAAGGCTGCTGCTTGCATCTATTTTGATGTTTTTGCATATTTCATTACAATAGGTTTGTCTCTGTCTTACGACTGATAGGTCTCAGGATATGGTCAGATATATTGCCATACTGATTATTCCAAATTGCCAAGTTATTTATCCCATAGCTCTGCATATATTACAATCAGGGATATATCGTATTGTTAAATGTACGATAACAATATGATAGGGTCATTATCGTGCATGTGTTTAACTATGACGATACGATACAAAAACCTACGATAATCATCGGAGACAATAATTTTTGGGCGATTTTATCGTTTTATCAGACTGTCATATAAATATACCTATAACTTCTGTATTTTAAAAGTTAGAGGCTTGAAACTTGGTCACAGTGCTTATGGGGTATGCCTACGTATGCCTAATATCGTCTTCATTCATATAATAGGTGAACCGTATCTTCACAATAATTATCATGAAAAAATGATATTTTTGCAGCCCTATTTTTAAAGGGAAAAAATGCCTATAACTTCTGTATTTTAAAAGTTAGAAGCTTGAAACTTGGTCACAGTGCTTATGGGGTATTCCTAAGTATGTGTATGAAATTTGAGATCGTTCCCTCCAACCCTCAATTTTATATGAATTTATTAAAGATTGTTTCAGTTCTGACAGATCAGAATGACAGCTCGCCACGTGCATTCATTCAGCCCTGTCAGAATGGAAATGATCTTTAAAAATTCATATACAATTGAGGGTTGGAGGGAACGATCTCAAATTTCATACACATACTTAGGCATACCCCATAAACACTGTGACCAAGTTTCAAGCTTCTAACTTTTAAAATACAGAAGTTATAGGCATTTTTTCCTTTAAAAATAGGGCTGCAAAAATATCATTTTTTCATGATAATAATTGTGAAGACGATACGGTTCACCTATGATATGAATGACGATAATATTTTTTTGGGTCCAAAATGACGATAACGATAAACAACAATATTTTTTGGTGTGCACACCCCTAGTTACAATATCTTGATTACATTTCATTATGACTTTATATGTTACTGAGACCTAATCAGCACATCTTTAAACTAGACAATAGATTTATTAGCAGTGCCACTGCCCCCTATTGTAAAATAATCCCTAAAAGTTCTGTTTTTCTTATTGTTTTTGGATTGAGTCCAGGCTTAATCATACGTACAGTAGATTGATGGGAATCAATGGAACATATGTTACGCATGACTAACTGAAGTCCCAGTGATTTCAGTGGGTCTGTTCAAAATATGACTTAATCAGGATCCAACCATTTGTATCCTCAGATCTCACTAAAGGCATCCACTAAATCTTTATGGATTTAAACAGATTGATAGGGATTTCATAATTTTAATGCCACACTTTTGGTGTATAAGCATTGTTTATGTTTTCATTGAGCTATCCATGATGAACCCAAGATTAGTCACCACCAGTTCAGACCCCAAGAATGTATATGTGAAGTTGCCATTTTTTGTCCTTGTGTGTATCACTGTTAATTTGCTTACACTGAATGTCATTCACCATTTTGTTACCCATTTACCCATTTTTGGAGAGATCAGTTTGGAGCTCTTTGCAGTCTATTCCGGTTTGCATTGCACCATGAGTAATTTTGTGTTACCCACAAACTTGGCTACTTCACTGCTTACTTCTAACTCCAAATCATTTATGAAAAACTTCAGTAGTGCTGTGGATTTCATAAAAAGGTAATGGGTTGTAGTTTACCCATGAACCCTTTGGTTCTATTAGCAGGCAATTTTAAAGGACTTGTAAAGAAAGAGGAGAATTGACCAATTGCTAACATATTAGCTGCAGCATGGATCCTTATTGCAAAAGAAAAAAAAATGTTGGGGGGGGGGGGAAAGAAAGGAACACCACCATCTAAGTTATGGAAAAATGGTATATGGCAAAGAATATTAATGTAGAAAATAACTTTTTATATAAAAAATGGGAAGGTAGAGCAACAAGGGAAGACTCAATGAAACAGTAGAGTAAATGTATTACTTATTGGAAAGGAAGAAATGGACATAGTGGTTTCATTGAGAAAGTTCTGGAGGTGGTTTGATTGTTAAAAAAAAGAAGAAAAAAAAGAACTGTAGTAGTAATAATAATAACACCATAACTAAAATAGTGCACTATCCAAGGCACACTGACAATATGTCATTTGCCACAGCCATTTCAAAGAAGTTGGTGCTTGAACTCTACATGTTTACAAACTCACTCAAATAGTCCTTGATTACTTTGCTTATAGGCTGAACTGAAGATGAATTGTTATTCCATTGTGACCTTGTAGGAGATGATTGCTATTCCTTACCATTTATTTTGAGAAACCTAGCACAAACCATTGGAATCCTTTCTCTCTTTAAAAGTATGGCTATTACTCATATATTTCCCCATATGAAAGCGAACAACATCACCCTGTGTCATTGAATAGCTGTAATATGAACGACTTCCCATTGCAGTTCTTGAAGACACCGATATTTATGGAGAACTATCCTATTCTAGTGCATGTGTAAGATGCAATTCATGTTTTCTCTATGAGAAATAACGATATTTGAAAATGCAGCCTAAACTACCTTTGATTATACTTGATGTAACATAGCTGTGGAGCTTGTGACTGACACACAAGGAAATTGGCTCCTGGGATTAATGGTAGTACTGGCTGTACTCTGGAATTTGCTCTGCTAATCATAAATGTATGTATGTTACCGACAGATTAATATATGAACAGCTCACTGGACAACTGTTGAATTGTACAGATATTGTTCATGATATGATTTGTACTCATGATTTGTACTGTGGAATCTGCTTAATAAAATAAAATTCTTTAAAAAAAAACGTAGGTAGTGCTAGCCCCGACAAGGATCCTTCAATTATGAGAACGACACATTTATGCCTACTTTCTGTTTCCTGCTGTTTAGCCAGTTACCAATTCTTAAGATGATCTATTCTTTTCACCCATAATTGCTACATATATTCAGGAATGTTTGGTGTGGTCCTTTGTCCTTTGTGATGGGGTAAAAGGAAAGCCTCACACTGAAGAACATGGCTATAGTATAGGCACAGGGTGCCTTTTACCTCTAGTACTATGTGGCTCAGTTCCAAATAAGAGGGATTCTACAATGAGGTCATCGTATAGATACTGATTACACCCCAGGGATACTTGCAATATACAATCTTTTCCTCCACCAATTACAATAATGGGTATTTTGCTAGTCCTGAAAGAGTCCTGACAGTTCTGTTAATGTTTGCCTCTCTTTTTTTCTCATCCTTTCCTTCCATTATGTTGGGTTGAAGTTTAATTGGCTTCTTTCAGGATGCTAATGTTTCCAGGATGCTAATGGTACACAGTAAAAATAAATAAATTTGTTTTTTTTGTAGTATTTTAGAATGTTGTTGTTATTATTATTATTATTAATATTAATATTAATTGCATTTATATACCATCCCATAGCTGAAGCTCTCTGGGCGGTTTACAAAGATTAAAAACATTGAACATTAAAAAATTGATATGCAAAATTTAAAAAGCATAAAAGGCATAAAAACAGATTATAAATACAATATCCATTTAAAACAACTATTCTGAGTCAAACAACAACAACAAAACCCTCAACATACGCTGTTAAATGCCTGGGAGAAGAGAAATGTCTTGAGCTGGTGCTGAAAAGATAACAATGTTGGCACCAGGCAAACCTCGTTGGGGTGATCGTTCCATAATTGGGAAGCCACCTCCGTTCAAAGTAGTTCACGTAAGTTCTTGTAAAGGTAGTCAAGTACTATTGCTCCCATATTGCAGTTTGGATAGTGTGGGGGAGATGCTGAGGGTGAGAGAGAATGGCTTGTCTAAGGCTACCTAGTGAGTTCACAGTAGAGGCAAGATTCAAACCAGTCACTTAGTGAAGCTGCTGCATGGCACTTTATTAACTCTCTTTTATACAGAATTTTGTGACCCAGACCATGAAGCAACAGTATCCAGAAATGACTCTTATGTTTTAGAAGTCCACTAGTAGTTTGGGGCACTTTGCATGATGCTGTATCAAGCAGAAGTCATTGTAGCTATTGAATCAGGATGGGATGCATGGAGGCTAATTTGTCTATTGGAGATTTTGGTAATCCCAAATGTAAAAGAAAAGGCAATGCTCTGAGTTGGAGTGAGGTCAAGCAATAAAAACAAACTGGAAATTATCGTATTCTCTCCTTAATGCTAAGAGTAATCAGTTTATTAAGGAAAAGCTTGGAAAGGACTAATGTTGTATTAAGTAAAATGGCTTGGCGAGCAATAATAGGGAAAAAGATTCTCTTCATGTATCCTATTTAGTATGGAATGAAAAGGCTTATCTAGGACATCATTCTATAACTCATTCAGATGAGCATCAAAATGTTTCCAAGAATTGGTAGTGCAACCTTAAAGTCATTCACTTTACATAGCCTCTAACCTGTATCCAACCTGGCTGGTAGTAATGGAATAATCCTGCTTGCGGAGCGAAGGATGAGAAATGAAGAGGCGACACAAGAATTGGGATTAAACATGGGCCACTTTATTTATTCAGCAGATAAGCAAAAGGGGGAGGTGAACCTATGCGAGCATTTTGGCATGGCCAGCCAGGCCATTGTGGGGATCGGGCAAGACATTCACAGCCCGGGAAGTGGCGCCTGCTCTTTCGCCGCCCCCCGAGCTTCCTCAATCTGAGGTGGGAGGCCTTCCAGTGTCGTCTCCCCTCGTGCCGCAGGGCTCCGAGTAGACGAGAAGGGTTGGCCTCAAAAGTAAGCCTTATCCCCCCAACTGATGCCGCAGGGCTCTCAGTGGTTGGCCTCAGGCGTTACCAATCACCCGAACAGTGCCAGTGAATGCTCGCCATTAATAAAGCATAAAAAATGCCCGCACCTACCGCCATAGGGGGAGACAAGTCTCAGCTTAGTCTCCCACTCCCCTCCCCCTTGAAGAATTACTTCGCGGAGGCCTCCTTGCAGATCTACCAAAAACAGATCATTTCCTAACTGTGACAGGTGTACCCCGTCACGCCTATACAGCTCCCTCCAAGAACGGCTGATATTAAGATGCTGAATGCTAATGTCCCCGTGCTGCAGCAGCGATTTGAAAATCTCTGTACTGACCTGCTTCCAGGCCCTTTCCAAAGCTAGAAGGTCGCAACTGACTCTCCAATGCAACCGGGGCAAAATGCAAGACCATATGATCTTAATGCCAGGCCATAGCTGGCGCAATAGCTGGAAATCCACCAATGCTTGCAATATAAGCGCTTTGCCTTTCAGCAGGCCCAAATCATTCCCCCCTAGGTGGATAAGCAAAATTTGTGTATGGGGGGTGAAGCGGAATGATGCTGCAGCAAGGTGGGTATGAGATTCTCCCACCGCATACCCCGTTTCCCGAGCCAACAAATGGTAGCATGCTGACTCAAACCGAGCTGGGATCCAAAGCTGGAACTGGATGCCCATTTGCTGGCCCAAAAGATCATGCTGTGGCCGCATATGGAAACCCGTATGGGTGTAGAAGCCACTGGCAGATCTAAACTAAACACGAAGACGTTAGCCCATGCAGCTTAGTCCCTATTTAGCCATTTTCCTCACGTAAGTCTTAAATGCTGAAGAGTGCCATCTGCCCAGCGTCTGAATCTGCAAAGTGGAAAACCCAAGAGAAGCTGCGGTGGAAGCTGCCCCAATGCGGAAGGAGTGTGTGCCAAACGTTGCTGAGGGCAAGCCTAAAGCATCGAGAGCCCTCCTTGTAATTGCCCAAAATTGATACTTAGTTAGCGGGGAAGCATCCAGATGGCAAAACAGAAAACCTGCAGAGGACCCTCTCAGGGCCATGAAAGCTGACAAGGCTCTTACTGGGCATAGCTCCGGGTTGGTGGCAGCGAAAAGGTTAACCCAACGTCCCTTACCCAGCTGGTCCGTTTTGGACTGTCTGAGGTGAAGCTGAACCTTGCGTGCATCTAAACACAGGTCGGAAAACTGGAAAGCTCTGAAAGACCTATCTCCCTTTGAAGACGCTAGAACCTCGGATATCCGAAAGGCCCCGAAAAAAGGTAGTCAATGCCGCAGCATGAAAAGGTACCGACTCAAATTGCGAGTGGCAAAGAAGCGGCCAATAAGCCTGCAAGCCGATTAAAATATCAGGGGACATTGGGAACCTGGCATCAGGAACGCATGGAGCTTCCTTCTCCCAACCACTCAAAGACCTGTGAACACAGAAATCAGATGTGTAATCCGCCATGCCTTGCGCTTTTGCAATAAATGCTAAAGCAGCCAGCTTAAGCGATATTGTGCGTGCTGCAAGACCATGTTTTCTGGCACTTACGCAATATTGGAGGACATGCTCCACGGGTATGGGCCACTGAAGCTGAAGATGATTAGCTAAACGAAATGCTTGGAACTCCCTACCTGCTTTTTGATAGGCAGATCTGATGCTAGGCGCCAAGAACTGCCATATGGTCTGATCTATCTCTTCCTTCCAATCAACCAAAGAGTTGGTGGCATGATCTCCGGCCTTGGGAGAGCCCAGGGAGCCAGTTCCCGGAATCTCTGTACCTGATGACGTGACAAAGCATCCGCTATATCATTATTCAAACCAGGTATATGCTTTGCCCAAAAAAGAATATTATGTTTCAAACAATGCAAAGTAAAGGCCCTCACTAAGTCCATGACTCGAGGATTATGCGAAGACAGGGAATTGATGACCTGCACGGGGGCCTGATTGTCACACCAAAACAACACAGTGGAATTAGCCATGTCTGCCACCCATAAATGTACTGCCACAAATATAGGAAACAACTCTAAAAAAGTGAGGTCCTTTCACAGGCCATCAGCAACCCAATCCTCGGGCCAACGCTCCGCGCACCATTTGTTTCTCCAAATGATGCCAAAGCCCCGTGAGCCTGAAGCATCCGAATGAATCTGAAGTTCGGCTTCCACCGAAAGCTCACGCCTCCAAAAGGATACGCCATTGAATTGTTCAAGAAATTCTAACCATACTCGGATGTCAGTTTGCATATCCTTAGTGACGCGAGTTCTATGATGCGGCATGCGTAGACCAGACATGGCTAAGCACAAGTGACGTAAAAAGGCGCGCCCAGGGGCTATTACTCTGCATGCAAAATTTAGGTGACCCACCACTTCCTGTAATTGCCTAAGTGAAACCTTTCTCTCGCGCATGATGCTCTGCAATTTAGTACGCAGTGTGAGTAGCTTGTCCATTGGTAAGCAACAACACTGCTGCGTAGAATCTAGTTTTATGCCTAAGAACTTGAGCACTGCGGAAGGGCCCTCTGTTTTTTCGTGCGCCAGCGGAATGCCCAGCTCTTCGCAAAGTGCGCGGAAAATGCCCATCATGTGAGCACAATGTGAACTTCCTGCCAGCCCAGAGAACAGGAAGTCATCCAGGTAATGAATGACATCCGTTGTTCCCGCCCTCAAAATGAGGGCCCATTCCAAAAAAGAGCTGAACATCTCCAACATAGCGCACGAAATAGAGCATCCCATTGGCAGGGCATGATCTATATAAAATTGTCCCTGAAAACAAAACCCCAGTAAATTGAAGTCCTTTGGGTGGATGGGTAAAATGCGAAAGGCAGCCTTTATATCGCACTTTCCCATCAAAGCCCCAACACCATTCTTCCGCACCATGCCTACAGCTGAATCGAAGGAAGCATATCTGACAGAGTTCAAGCCTTCCAGGATTGAGTCATTTACAGAGGCTCCCCTTGGGAAGGATAGGTTGTGTATCAACCTAAACTCCCCTGGCGCTTTTTTGGGGACTATGCCCAGAGGTGATACCCGTAAATGAGGGATTGGAGGGGTTGAAAATGGACCCAGCACCCTTCATGTACGTACTTCTTTCTCTATTTTTTCCTTGGCAATGTGTTCCATTAAACTAATCAATTTTTGATTCCTAGACAGTGACCCACGTCTAATTCCTTGAAAAGGGATACAAAATCCTTCCTGAAAGCCAGCACTAAGATACCTTGCTTCACGCCGCTTGGGGTATAATGCTAGCAATTTATTAAGAGGCTCAATTTTGACTGGGCTGGGTCCCTTTGGAAGGAGGTTGTTGCCCCCCGGGATGTCCAGCACGTTGTCCTTCCTTGTTGGGCCATTTTCCACCCCTGTTCTTAAAGCAATTTGCGGCGGAATGATGTCCGGAGCAAATGTTGCACTCATGCCTATACTTGCATGGGTTGCGATTACAAACTCCCCTGTTGAAATCCCAACAAAGCGGCCGGTGTTGAACCGCCTGACCCGCATTCCCCCTAAAGGTGGAAGCGGGTTGCTGCTTGGCCAAAATATGGCCATTATCCGCCCTATCCCCAAAACCTGGCCGAGCTGGTGTCATGAACTGTAACCACAGATCATGATTCTTAACATCCCAATGAAGGGCGTGGTCAAAAGCAGCTCTACGACGAAATGATTAGTCATAAGCCAACCACGCCCCGCCCTTGTACTCGGAATATGCTTGATATATCATATCGAGGTATTTTGCCAAAATAACACCTTTTCCGGGAAAGCGCTGTAGCACCACACCCATGTAAATAAGAAAACCGGGCAGCCAATTTGCTCAAGTGCGGACTACCCGTTTCTTTTTAATCCTTTCCACTTCCTTGTCCGCACCCTTCTTTTTCCGAGCTCTCCTGTTCGTGAAACAGCAAAGAAAATATATCTACGTAATCTCCTTTGCAAATCTTCTCCCTCGTTGCAGGGAGAAGATGATAACCTAAAGGTGCAGATGTGCTACCCATAGGGATGGAGTCACTACTAGCACCCACATACGGATCATGCCCTTCCTGTGCTAGTTTCGACCTGGTAGCACCGGCAGGTCCCTGCCAAACGCTTGCACAAGCAACTGCCGCATCTGAGGCCTGCAGAGGCTGTGTTCTGACCTCAGGAAGCTGACTCCCTGAAGCATTTAGCTCAGGTGTCGTGGTAGGTCCTGTGCTTACTAAACTAACCTGTTGCTGAGTAGATGTCGAAATAGTGGGTGTACTCACTAAAACAGAAGCTGGAGGGGTCAGGAATGGGTGCGCTGCATTCCCTGAAATGTGTGTCCCCATTCCGGCTAGCCAGGGAAACCAACCCTAGTGTGCGGGAAAAGTGTTAGCAACCTGGGATTGTGTTGCACTGAGTTGTGTCTGTTGCTCACCTTGTACCGTGGGCACTGTTCCTTGGACTGGTACATTAGCCGGAGGAGCTGATTCTGAAGCAGCCGCTGCTCTGTGCTCGTTGTCAAGAGAAGGGGTGGAAGGCAGGATTGCGCTCGCATCCAGGGCAGACACATCCTTTGTGGACCCACTGGAAGATGCCTCAACAACTTTCAACCTAGCTGAAATAGAATCCCATACATCATCCTGCCTTTTCTTTCTGGTCAACATACTTCCAGTATGATCATGTGGCGTGGCAGGTGTGTGTGTGGGGCTTGAATGCCCTTCTCTTTTGCCAGATTCTGCAGCCGTGCTAAGATATTGGAGACATTGGGGTCTAGATCCTCCTCCGAGGATGAATTCTCCACAGGCCTTCCCCGTTTAGATGACTGTATTGGAGCTTTCCCTTTGCCCTTCTTTCCCCCGAGACCTTTCTTAGGTGGCATTGCCAGCAATTAGATAATACCCACAATATATTTTGAATCCAATAAAGACTAGAAAAATGCAGAATCCCCCCCTTTTATTATTATTTTTTTGACAATGAGCAATTAAGCAATGGGCTAACTTTAACGTGAATCAATAGCCCCAAAGGAAGCAGCTGTCAGCCTTTGCCTGTGATATGATATAAAGCTCGCGCTGAAACAACCAGGTCTGGGCACCAATAATTATTGCGTATAAATCCACCACCCAGAGGGTCACAACCAAGCACCCAGGGGGTTCTTGCTGATCTTACCCTGAACCCCGTAAAATAAGTGGGTGAGCCAACTTATTTTATGGGTAAGATCGTCAAGCCGCTGACGCTATATGGCTATAAGGGTCAACACCCGCACGAGGCTGCAAAGAGGGGGGGATTGTGTGGGGTGTTGTCCTTTAACAAGTGGCCAATGGACACAGGGGCCTATTTGCTGGGCTACCGTGCCTCCGTTGGAGCCAAAGAAGGCTCTATATTCCGCCTCCCCCTCCCCCCCAGAGAGCCTCCCGCCAAGCTGAACCCGCTGCTAAGGACCCGGGCCTCCGCCCTGCCCTGGGAGCCGCCCGCCTGCTCTCCCCCTCCTCCCAGATAAAACCTGCTGGCCGTTCGGCCTGGTAGAAAGGATGGGAGGCGGGCAGGAGGCCGGCCGCTGCCACCCCCTCCTCAATCTCAGCCCTCTCTTGCTGCCGCTGTCTGCTGGGTCGCCGTCCTGAGGAGCCGCGCTGCTTTTCCGCCACCCGCCACTGTGTATGCCCACAGCCGCCGGGCCGTCGAGACACCAGCCGCCGCTCATCCCCACTGTCCAGTCGCCTCCGCGCCGCTCTGCCGCCGCCTCAGCACCCGCCTGCTCAGCCGCTGCTCCCACACCACCTCCTCTCTTCGCTGCCCAGCCGCGCAGCAAGAAAGTGGAGCTGTGGAGGGGTCCCGGCTCCAAATAGCCCTTGACCCCTCCCCTCTCCAGTGGCACCACCCAGGGCCAGCCAATTGCAGGCCCCCACGTCTCCTCACCCCATCCTCGCCCGCAATCTCCCCTCCCCACCCATGCAAGCAAGGCGGGAAAAGGTTTTTGTTGTGTGAGCTGAGAGACATTTTGCATAAATTTCCTTACAGTTACCTTGCTGCCTTCTTGTTTAAACAGAGAACAGATACATTGCCAATTTATCAGTGAAAAAGGGCACACCATGGCTAAGATCAAGTAATAGTATTTATTACTTTATAAATATGCTATTATGATGATAATAACATCTATAATGTCCTAGATATACGTGAATTAGAGATGGGTTAGAACTTTGCTACAGTTTAGTTTTTATGAAAATTTACCAAAATTCACAAAGTTCTTCATAGTCAGGATGGAAACAACCTGAGATTTAACAAAGCCACCTGTGGAAGAAACTGGAATTGACAGCTTCATCCATCTCTGCCACAAACATGTGACTTTTGGACCTCTCCGTTGACAAAATTGACAACATTTCTTGGTTAGAAAGAAGATCAGTGCAAACCTCTCCAGGTGATCTTGTCTCAGCTTTGAATTAGACAACTGAACAGGCAACAGCACACAGAAAATAGTGTGCAGCTTGAGTATGGACAGCTGAGGCACTAATTCACATGTAGGGATGCATGAGAATTCAGTTGCCGTTCACAAATCATCAGAGCTTGCCATATTCACAACCCCGAATGTGAACACATTCTTTTGGAAAAAGCTTGCACATTCTCAAAGTTGTGTTCACATTAGAAAAAAAATCCACATTTTCATGCTTTAGTCAATGCGGGGGGTGGGGGGGTGGACCCCCCCAATTCTGAAAAATGTGCATGGAAATGTACACTTCCCTGTCCAAACAAAAAGAAAAACAGATCTCAAATGAGACCAACTGAGTTATGAAGCAGAGTTTAGAGAATCTCAGTGAGCTTGAGCATCCCTGTTAGAGCATCCCTGGGGTTCTTTCCAGCATGACGTGAGTTCATGACAGTCACATTATGCTGGAGAGATATGTGGAATCTGTTCTTGTGAGTGGGTTAAGCACATACTCTCCTGTCATACAGCTACAATTCTCAAAGCTTTGGGTGCTTTAACGTTAGGGGAAAAGAAAAGAATTCATTGCAAATTTATTTACTTGAATGGGTATATATTATTTTCACTATCGGAGGCAACATGTCACTCAGGACCAGTTCCTGGGAAGTATGGGGGGGGGGGGGAGATCATAGAAACATAGAATAGTAGAATTGGAAGGGTCCTATAAGGCCATCAAGTCCAATCCCCTGTTCAATGCAGGAATCTTCCTTAAAGCATCCCTGACAGATGGTTGTCCAGCTGCCTCTTGAATGCCTCTAGTGTGGGAGAGGCCACCACCTCCCTAGGTCACTGGTTCCATTGTTGTATTGCTCTAACAGTCAGGAAGTTTTTCCTGATGTCCAGCCAGAATTTGGCTTCCTGTAATTTGAGCCCATTATTCTGTGTCCTGCATTCTGGGATGATGGAGAAGAGATCCTGGCCCTCCTCTGTGTGACAACCTTTCAAGTATTTGAAGAGTGCTATCATGTCTCCCTTCAGTCTTCTCTTCTCCAGGCTTAACATGCCCAGTTCTTTCAGTCTCTCTTCATAGAGCTTTGTACTTGACAGATGACTATCCAGCTGCTTCTCAAATACCCACAACCTCCCTAGGTAATTGATTCCATTGTCGTACTGCTCTAACAGTCAGGAATTGAGCTCATGTCCTACTTGTGGGCTTCCTATGTGCATCTGGCTGGCCACTATGGGAAAAGTTGTCTGGGTTACACAGGCCTTTAGTCTGATCCAACATGGCCCTTCTTATGTTCTTATGTTGTTGTTTTTTTGTTATCAAGATAATGTTCTGAATTAGGGCAGGTTCTGAAGAAGAGTGGCTTATTAAAAATTCACATACTATTAGACTAATGAAACTAACATATCAATTAATGTAACTGGTGAAGTCTTCCAGGTAATCTTCTCTTGTTGACTTGGAAAATGAAAGGAAGGGGACCAGTGGGGGAGTATTCACGATTCCTGAAGCAGACATGAATACAAAAGCTTGCTAGGCTAACACATACTGATGGCGCAGGTAGACAGAGACTCAGCAACCATTGGACCTTCACTCAGCAAGGACAACCAACCAATGAAAATAGAGAGATTTTATAACCTGGGTAGATTCTGGGTAGAATCTGGGTAGGATGTTATCCTATCCAGAGTTGAGTGGGAGCGTGATATGGGACCACCTACACATGTATGGTTTTTGGAACCTCAGACGTTTGTCACATGAGGCTGAAATCCAGCATCCTTACTGGGGCTTTCTGCTTATGGAGTCTTGGCAGGATTAAGATGGGCACCTTTACATAGGCGAGCACATGGTTTGCAATCGAGGACTCCCATCCTCTGCAAGTTATATGTTTCTAAATATTTCATTTTACAACCCTCATTTGGCACTGTGACTATAGCGTTATGCCCTCATTTCGCACAGCTGATAGATCAGAATAACAGACTGGGTGGAAGATGCGCTGGTGCTGTCTTGGGGAGGAGATGGGGAGGCCCACAGAGGGAGCCCAACCCTCCGTGATCTGGATAGGCAACCTCTGCAGGCCGGTTAAGGTCCACAGGCTGGAGGTCTCCCACTCCAGCATTAAAGAATTTTATAGGATTGAAGTTGGGAATATTCTGCATATACCAATCTTTCATTTTTCACTGAACAACTTTCTGGCTGATGGAAACTAGCAATACTGCCAAGCACGCCACATGGTAGCTAGAGTGGCCATGTGTCCTCTTTTACAGGGAACAATCCACTATTTGAAGTGTTATTCTGTCCAGTTCTGTTTTAAAGACAAAGAACCATAAGAACTGTTGCCCATCATCAGTTAGCACCTGGGCAGCAGACTGATCAAGCAGGCACACAGGTCTCCTGGTCGCAGTATTCTACACTATGGTGAGATGTCCTGTATTTTTATTTAAATGGCAATAATTATTTCTAAATGTACATCTATACATGTCAATCAGCATATGCATATTTATGCAAATTGCCATTTTTTTTAGTGATGCATTTCCTCTTTTGTTGTTGTTTTGTTTTGCCAATCCATAAATGCCCACCCTAGAAGTAGCTCACCTGATTTCCAAGCCAATCTGTTATAAGCCTGGGGGAGCTGGTCAATAGCTAGGAGCAGACAGACAGCAGTCTTTTGCCTTTTCAAAGTTTGCATGAGCCACTATAAGTGTGTGTGTGTGTGTAACTTTCATACCATGAGCACAACGTTTTAAAATTTGATGAAATTTGGGTAGGGTGATAAGGAGAAAACAACCCTGTTCAGACTACACTCTAAGCCATGGCAGTTAAGCATTTTGAGCTAAACATTATGGCTCAGTGTGTCTTCTGAAGCATAATTTAGCGCATCATGTGAACCATTCCTTACCATGGTGGCTACATAACCATGGTTTAAACATGCTTATTAACCATTTGATGCAAAAGGGTTAGCAGCCTAATCATGGCTTAGTGTGTTGTCTGAACAGGCCCAACAAGGTGCTTTTGAGATTTACTGTGGGCTGCTGGGTAACCTATCTTGACCTAAACAGTAGTAGGTATTGTTTCTTCTATTGGAAGGACTTTTCTGAAGCTGCTGATTTAATCGGAAAGTATGTGAATAAACTTTCCTAATCCACCATTATCTATCTACCTATTCACTCTTTTTGCTGAATTGGCTTGATAATATCTTTTGGAAATGGCTGTGATGAAATATAAATTCATTACCTCCCTCCCCACCCCATCAATCAACACTGATTATTCTGTTTTGGCAAAGCTAAATCACAGACAATCCACCAAAGGTGACAGCTTCATTTATGCATTATTGCTCTGTCTGCATTATTTGACAATAGTTTTTGAGATAAGATTTTATTAGGGAGACTATGTTTCCAACGGGATTATTCATTTGCTTCTCCTGAGATAACACATAAAGGGGGAAAGATGCCAGTTTCAGATGAACAGTGTGTCTCAGCGATCAACTGCTGTTCTGACTCTGAGCAAAGTTTTCAGGAGATATTTACAAGGGATGAGAAGAAGTGTGCCTCGTATGCCACCGATACAGATCTGAATGAGCTAGTCAGTATAGTTTGTGCACAGAGATCGGGCTGTTTGGATAAGGATCCAAAAGAGTGAATCCTTTATCTGAACTCTGGGACTAATTACCTTGGGATGTGTTTGCAAAAGCAAATTGCAAACTGCAGAAGAAGAACACATTGCCTCATGATATTTCTGTCACTTTTATGCCTGCAAGAATACACTGTGTGTCACAGTCCTCTGGAACTCCCAGTTCTTTTGATTGAGCTTGGCAAAATACACAAGCGCACTTGGTGAACAAGTTTATTATTGCTTTTCAAATGTTTCTGACGGGGCGTTTCAAACCCATGCAGAAGAGGAGTGGTTTCAGTGACAGCAGAATCCATTATTGCAAAGACTTAAAAGTTGAGCTTCTAGCTTGAGCCTAACCTCTATCCCTCAGCTGCGGGTGCCTCAGACTTATTTATGGTGGCTTCCACTCAGTGTTATTGTGGGCATATGGATACATTTCACTAGGGATGTACATGGACGCAAAAAAAATCATATTGGAATTGGAATCGGAACTTCAGATTTTGTAAAGTACTGTACCGTAAAACTCGGAGGTCCGTCGTATTGCTTCGGATATGATAACGATACCAAATCACAAGTTCTGATTCTGATATTGGACTGCCATTTTAGGTGTTTTCCCCATAGGCTTGCTTTCCCCCAATGCAAATCTATGGGGAAAACACTGGGCCGGCCCTCCCTCCCTCCCCCCTTCCCCCACTCACGCTCCTTACTTGCTGCTGTTCCGTGCTGCCATCCACTGGTTCCTTGTACTGATAATTAGGCTTTGTGGCCTGGTTCTCAATAAAGCGACAACGCGCCGGGTGATATCAGATCTGATACGATGCATATCCCTACATTTCACAAGGTCAGTGATGCCATCCTTCCACTGCTGCTATTGGTTCACAACTGCTTACCTGCTTTGATCAAATTAGTGTCAACTGGAGATGATTTCACTTTCCACCCTGTGGGTATGCTTGATAAACCCCATTCACAATCAGTCCCAACAATAGCTGGGAAGAGACCATGCTTGTTGCCTTTCAAGAGCTTCTTCCTGGTGTTCCCAAAGCTCTGTTCATTCCCTTTCTTTGTAGTCCTCAGTGAAACAGCTTCCTGCCCACTCACCCTGGATGATGGTCATCATCACTGCCTAGGGTGACCAGATAAAATCCAGGTCAGGGCTCCTGTATCTTTAACAGTTGTAGAGAAAAGGGAATTTCAGCCAGTGCCATTTGTATGTAATTAGTTCCTGGTGAAATTCCCTCTTCATCACAACAGTTAAAGGTGCAGGCTCTATACTAGAGTGACCATATACAAAAGAAGGCAGGGCCCCTGCAACTTTAACTGTTGTGATGAAGACGGAATATCACCAGGAACTAATTGCATACAAATGACACTGGCTGAAATTCCCTTTTCTCTACAACTGTTAAAGTTACATGAGCCCTGACCTGGATTTTATCTGGTCACCCTATCACTGCCTGGCTGACTGTGTGTCTCTGTTTTTTAAATAGCTATTTTCTCATGGGCCTTCTTTGGGTCCTGCTACCTGCCTTTCTCCAACAGTTCTGAGGATTGGGGTCAGTTTTCAGGGATTGCTGGGGGTGTCACCTTACCCCAAGGCCTTGCACACACACTCTCCTTCTCTCTCTCTCTCCACACACATGCACACACACACACACACACACACACTGGGTTATTCTGAATCCTGGGGGTTATAGTTTGGTGGCAATGCTGAAGACGAGGTTAGAAATCTTTAATCTCCCTTACAGAACTACAATTCCCACTCAGTGGCCAGGTAAAGAGCTGACAGAGGACTGTCCTCTATTTGAAGAACTGCTCATATCAAGCCTGGTTTAAAGTCTAAGAATCAGAAGAAGGAGATCAGGGGCTGCCCATCAAAAGGTTAACACCTGATTAGCACAGAGCAGGTACTAAGATTATCCAGTCAGTCTTCCCCATTATAGTGAGATGCATTGCATTTCAATTTAAATTGCCGTGATTGTTTCTAAATATGCATCTGACTACATAAATTTAACATATGCAAAAGGTATGCAAATTGGTATCCTCTTTTGGCCCGCTTTTTGGATGATGCATTTCCTTTTTCTTTTCTTTGTTTTTGTGGATGTGTCAGTGGCCACCCTAGTTCTCAGGGTTCCTTTGAAGAGAGGGAATAAGTACTAGGGATGTGCACTGGATCGGACCCGATCCACGATCCGAGTCCGGTCCAGTGGGAAATCGGATAAATTATCCGATTTCCGATCCCGCAGCTGGATCGGCCGATCCAATCCGAACCGGTCCGAAAAGGCTCCGAACCGGTTCGGGGGATCGGCGGGCGCCCACTGGCGCCCACCGCCGCTTCCATTGGCGGGCGCCAGCGGGCGCCCGCCGATAAAAGTGGACAGCGGGGGGGGGGGAGGAGGGGGGCGCTTACCTTCTCGGCCCGTCCGCTCCCGTCCGGCACTAGCAGCTACTACCAGCGGGCTCCGCGGCCTGCTCTAGGGTGGCGCGCCGGGTGATGTCATCACCCGGCGCGCTACTCTAGAGCAGGCCGCGGAGCCTGCTGGTAGTAGTAGGCGCCGGCGCCGGACGGGAGCCGCCGGGCCGGGAAGGTAAGCAGGGGGTGCGTGGAGGGGAGGAGGGGGCGCGCGGAGGGGGGAGGGGGCGCGCGGAGGGGGGAGGGGGGCCCTTACCTTCCCGGCCCGGCGGCTCCCGTCCGGCGCCGGCACCTACTACTACCAGCAGGCTCCGCGGCCTGCTCTAGGGTGGCGCGCCGGGTGATGTCATCACCCGGCGCGCTACTCGAGAGTAGGCCGCGGAGCCCGCTGGTAGTAGCCGCCGGCGCCGGACGGGAGCGGACGGGCCGAGAAGGTAAGCAGTGGCGGGGAAGGGGGCTTACCCCCCCCGGAGCCGTCCGCTTCTATCCGCTGGCGCCCGCGGGCGCCAGCGGATGGAAGCGGGTGGCCCCGGGGGGGTAGGGAGCGCGGGGGAGGGGGCTTACCTGCCGGGGCCGTCCACAGCGGACGGCCCCGGGGGGGGAGGGAGTTAGGCCCCCCCTCACCCACCCGCCGCCATTTTTTCCTCATAGACTTGCATTGCAATGCAAGTCTATGGGGAAAAAAATGGCGGCCGATCCAAAAATTTACGATTTTTGGGTCGGGATCGGACTCGATCCGGTCCGGGGGGCCTCCAATTTTGTCCGAACCGGTCCGGGACAAAATTGGAGGTCCCGATCCGGGTCCCGATCCGATCCGGGCGGTCCGTGCACACCCCTAATAAGTACAAACCGTGGAGAGGACAGAAAGGGCGCATTTTCATGGGTGAGGGGAGGGGAGGGGAGGGGAAGCCAGGAGATATGAGCTATTCCCAGCCTTCCCCAGCCTCCTTCTTTTCCCCTCCCTTCAGCTAGATTGGCGAAAATGCCCATCTAGCTAAAATGCAGAGCAGGAGGAGTGTGGAGGCAAAGATCGCCTCTGCCGCTCCTCATGCTCTACATTGGATGGCCGTAAGCATCCGAGTTCAGAGGCTTACTGTTATTCCCATAGGATAGCTGTGTATGTAAATGTAAAGATAAAGTGGTTTGAGTACCTGCAATACTTAATCATTTAAGGGTGCAATCCTATACACATTTAGGACTTATAGGATTCCCCCCCTGCCTAAATAGGCATAGGATTTCACTTTAAGTGTAAAAAGGCCTAAATATTGAAGCAGCTGAAACTCTGTCTGCTTGTACCCTAGATATTGGGGATTGTAACTGAATGGGGCTTCAGCTACCTTGCTTAAGGGAGTGGTAGATAATGAAAGTGTTATGGTGGTTAATGCTTTTGTTATATTACTAGATCAGTAATATGTTTTAAAAGCGGTTTAAACAGCTGTTCTGCTGATCAGTTTTGGCAAACAAAGATACAAAGTATGGGGGGGAGGTTTAGCCAAATAACAGTTAAGGGACATTAAGAGCATGCTGAGATTACTAACCAAATGGCTCTTGGGGATCTTCAGTTCTATGTATATCTCTTTATTTCTGATTAAGTCCTGGGTCACTGGGTTTAATACATTACAAAGGTTAGTCCATTATAATTACAGCAATCAGATTTTTTTAAAAAAATAATGTGTAAGGGAAGTCTAAAGGACAAGGTGTTGGGGAAAATTGCATCTGAAAAAAGGTAGCTGACAGCTTGTATTCAGGGGGTATGGGATGATGATGATTATTAGTAGTAGCATTTGCTTAACTCTTCAACAATTATTAAGTTGTTAATATATCATTTTATCAGCTTCTACTAAACATTTACTTTGAGGGGATATTGTGGGGCAAATTTAAATCTGGTGATTCATTAAGAGTTTACAGGAAGGAACCCATCTTTCTCTTAAAATGGCTTTCCTCCCCCCACTCCCCCCCATCTTCCCGCAACACTCAGCAACAACAGAAGGGATATGAGAGACAAATAGTGCTGCGCTGAATTCCCCCTCCCCCATGAACATTTCAACCATTCTCATTCAATTTGATAGAAAAGAAATCGCTTTCAAAAAGAAATTCAAAGGAGAAGAAATTTTGGAGAACTTCTCATAGGTTTGGTTAAGGGTTCTTGAACTTATCTTACTTGTGAGACGGCTGAGGATTGTGTGAGTCCTGTCTTTCATTGCACAATCATCCCTCTGACAGCTTGTAGCCTCCTTGACTTCCTGCATTTCCTACTCAGGGGAAGTCAGCATGAATTTATTCCTCCCCTAAGGACCTTTTCAGACCAGGAAATTCAGGCAGCCTGGGAGACTGCAGAGCAATTGTGAGATATGCAACAGAAAGAAAAATACTGACATTACCCTCAGTCACCTCAGAGTCAAAACACCACCAACGCACATTCAAAATGAATTATAAAATGCTCTGAGCAGGGCTAGGGATGTCATGGGCATCCAACTGGCACCTCCCGACCCAGCTTGCTGGCTTGAGGCACGTTTGCGAGCCCACTCTTTGAGTGCCCCGCAGCCTGACTAGCACGTATTTGCCATGTTGCATGAATAGGGCCTTTACAAGCGCCATTTACGCAAGGTAGGAGATATGCAATTTCTGGAGACTCCATTGTGTACAACAATAGAGGCTCCAGACCAGGGCAGATGGGATCATACTCATTGGGTACTTGCAGAGCTGTGAAGAAACTCATGCAGCACCGTGAGCAAGGGCGAGTGGCGATGCCAGAAACTTGGTGAGCATCCGATGGAGCCGGATGTGAGTGAGTCCATCCATCCATCCATCCCTACACAGGACTAATGAAAGACCCTTTTTTTGTCAGATGATGTCAGTGGGCATACTCACTTCCACTGACATCATTGCCCAGACCCATCTGGGGCTGGCCAAGTTGGGTGCCTATTTTGTGCATCTCTCTCTGTCCCCATCAGAGGCCAAGCCCTGCCCCCTGGAGGAACCCAAGGAGGCTTGGCAGGCCACATGTGGAACCTCTGTGGGCTATATTACACCTGTGGGCCAGAGGTTCCACATCCCTGGGGTAGTACAAATGTGCTTAGAAGGGGAGGGGAGGATTAAATTGGCAGACTCCAACCCTGATCTATAAACATTTGTTGACATCTCTGAGAAGAGCCTCCATGCATAGAGTTGATATTTGTGGAGAAAGTGGTTTATTTAGTAATGTGACTTTTTGTTCCTTGGTACTTTTGGATATACCTCATGATTGAGCATAAACCTGTGGACAATGGGGATGAAATTTTTTTGTACCTGGGGATGCCTTTTGATGGCTTTGGGCAAGGCACTGTTGCTGAGTTTCTGCCATCTTTAAAAAGAGATTAAAAGTGACATGCATTGTATATATGTGAAAAATGCTGCTTCAGGTATCTGCCTCCATGGTCCATCTCCTCTTGAACTTTTTCATTGGTGCAGGTCAGGTAGGCATGATCAGAAAACTGAGAGGGAGGGGGAAATAATAGATTGCGTTCGGAATTGTGAACTTCCCCCAAGAGAGAACCTCCTTTGCAATATCCTTTCCTGTAGGAACAGCAGAATCAAAAAAGGCTCTCTCAATGCAGAGTTAAGGGTCATGGTGACATCAGCAACCAATAGTCCAGAAGCAGGCATCTCTGGTGCCTTCCAGATGTTATGGACAACACTCCCACCAGCCCCAGCCAGCCCCAACCAGCATAGCCAAAGGTAAGGGATTATGGGCATTGTGCTCAAAAGGATCTGGAGTGCACTTCGTTACCTACATCTGCCGTAAACCAAGCCTCTCTGTTTGCTCTTTCGCTGTTAGCATACTTAAAAATTTAATGTGTGAAGTGACGTGGTGAGCCATATTGCCTATTTCAAGATTTATTTTATTTATTAAATTGATATCCCACCTTTCTGCCAGTGTGGAGCTCAAGGTGGCTACATGCGGTTCCTAGGTGGTCTTCTCTCCAAGGATGGACCAATCCCAGACTTACTTAGTTTCAGCAAGATGGCTGGCTTATATGTGTTCAGTGCATGTCTTGGTATATCTACACACTGTTGCTTAGCTCCCCTCTTATGGGGGACAGAAGGTCATATTTTTGTGGGCAATGAAAACTCTGCATGTTTTGGAAAGGCTGCTCCTTGCCAGTCCATATTTCAACATAAATCCCCACCATATTGCAGGAGGGGGGAGAGTATTTTGCTAGATTAAAAAAAATACTGTTAAAGGATGTGAAACCCAGACAAAAAGAAAGGTGGTGGGCCACCAGGGGAAGGCCAGAAGGAATGAACTTACAAAGAATTTTTTAAAAAAGAAGTTCTTGCTTGGGGCAAATTATCATTGCGTTGGAGAGCAGAAAGGAAAGGGGTTGAAAGAAAACCATTGCAAGCAGCCAAGAGATGAGATACCTTTGGCTCTTGTCTTGATGTGAATGCTGCCATCTTGAAGGACAAACCAGTGACTTTGTTGCTGAGACCTCCAGACTTGAAGCCGAGAGGGGTGGCACATACTGCAGAGCAAGGCTTTGTCACTGGGCTGGAGCACTGTTGTGCTTTCCATAGTTGGGACCAGGGAGCGGCTGCCTTTGGTGGTTGATGCTTTTAATTAAATTTGCACAAACATGGTGATGTCTCAACTTTTTCCCTTTTGCAGCCCCCCCCCCACTTTTAATGCAGCTCTTTGTATGCAAGACCGTCTTTCCGTTAAGTAACCAAAGAACAATAAATAACTTCTCCTGGCTGTTCTTGCAGTTGTAGCTTGGTTTGGCATCTTGCAGATACCCCAACTAATGGTATCATTTGTAGATCCAATAGCCTCTTAAATAGCTCTTTAAGAAAACAACGCATTTATTTGTACACTGAGGGCCGAGGAGACTACTGATGACTTTTACGCTATTATGCTTTTAGAGCTAATTATATTTCTTTAATGCATCTAGCTTCTTGACTTCACCAAGGCATGTTATTAATGAATTCTTAATGTGCTCTAATTCTGCTGAGTGCCGCAGTCATTCTGAAGGATAGGGCAGTAACTTCCTTTTTAAATCTCCTTTACATAAGTGTGTGTGACAGCTTGGGTGCAATGGACTTCCACGTGGGAAGCAGCTAACAACTGAAGCAATGGAGTCAGAACTTACAGGGCTGTGGGTAAGGTGGCCAACTTTCAATTTGATTGCAGTTCCACCTCCTGGTTCCCCACCAGATCCTTCCAGATCAAAGACAGAAGGTTTCATGCAGGTTTGGGATGGTGCCAGGGCAGAATCTGGTGGTTCAGTGTCAAAATAATGGGTTTAGTGGTTCCTCAGACCCCAATACTGGATATCTGTCAAGACAGATGAGTACAACGCTGACTGGTTGGCAATCCCAGGCAAGGGGACAAAGTCAATGGAGAAGGGGTTCTTGCACAAATGTCCTGCCCCTCCCTGGTAAACTAGGGAAGAGCCAGGATGCAAGAAGTAACAACCTTGTATTACTTCTACACACAGTAAAGCAAAGCAGGGTAGATCTAACTAGGGATGGTTGAGAATTCCATTTCATTCTGTTTTTGATAAAAGTTTACCAAAATTCACAAAGTTCTCCATATTCAGAACAGAAAGAACTTGAGCTTTTTTTTTTTTTAGTGGAATGTGGGAGACAGAAACTATCAACTTTGTCCATCCAGGCCCAGTGCTTTGAGTACTTAGATCTCAAAAGTCTGAAACCCTGTGTATTCAACCACGTTAGTACTGAATTACGGTTGCCACCTCTTTTTCTGACATGCTTTCATTGATAGCTATATTGCAGTGTTGTGTTTCCAAGTCCTCCTGCTGCAGTGTGAGACAATAAAGAGGTCTACCACGTAGTCCACAACACTTTATTCAGCAAATAAACATCTCTTTGCACCTGAAGAGAGTTTAAACACTAGGAACTTTCCTCTAGGCTAAAACTTGGCTAACTAAGCTAGACTATTGTCCTTCCAACAAAAGGGAAGGATTTCCCCCCTGAGTCTCTTAACTTCAGGGATGATTTCTCTAAGAAGCCTTTGGGGAGAAGCTAGCCAAGCTGATAGCCTCTCACCTTCTTTTAGCTCCACCATTTGAATCTGTGGCAGACTCTGGGATCAGTCAACTCTGAAGTCCCTTCCCCCTCTGAAGATTACTGAGTTCCCACAGACTGAGTTCTTAGCATTTTTGCTGGTAAGTCAGGTGAAGATTCATCCCTGGTTCCTGTAGAGCCTGGGAGAATCTCCTCCCCTGGTTCCTGTGTAGGCTGGTAGATTTCTAATCCTTTTTCTTCAGGTTCAGAATCTGATTCCAATTGATAGTCTGAAATTCCTTCCCCCACATTAAGGGGAACAGACCTGATCATGACAGGCGGGCTGGTACATCATGGTTCCCTTCATGCTGAGAAGAGCCCACTCACCCACCCCCATGTTTTCCTCATAGGCTTTTCCACAATGCAAGCCTATGGAGAAAACACCTAAAATGGCGGCCGATCCGAAACTCGGACTTCCAATTTTCGGATCGGGATCAGGTCCGATCTGATCCGGAAAGCCTCTGATCTGATCCGATCCAACATGCCAACCCCGGTTCCGATCCCGGTTCCAATCCAATCCGGGGGGGGGCGTGCACATCCCTAATAGAAACTGGACTACCTCATTTTTCAGGAGAGGAGTTATTTGTTTCAAAGTATCCCTATGTGAAAAATGACCCCCCACAGAGGCCTGGTTTTTAATTCTCTCCCCTGATGCATTTGTTTTTTTGTCAAGTCTGATATTCACTTGGGTTCTTTTCTAAGACATTTGGCTGTCTACAGGAGGACTGGGGGAGACATATTATTCTCTTCTATCCAGAATCTCAAAATAGCTGTCAAGCCATTAAAATACAATACATTACAATAAAATAACAAAACATCATACAACATTAAAAATTACAACTATAATAAAACAGTCAAGCAGACTCATCTATTCAAACTGAACTTAAAAGCTGATCTCCTCCCATATCAGCCATCACTGATCATCATGGAGGGAAGTTTTTAACTAATTTCCTAAAGATCATAATTAGTTAGGTGGCCTTCCAAAGGGAAAGAGTGTGGATGGCACTGGATCAAGGAGCCAGCTGCTAATGTTCAAATGTTGGAGGCAATTGAATCGAGGCATGTTTCTCTGGAATGTCCTAAAGCTTGAGGGTAGGAGACATTCCTTCAAGTATGAATTCATTAGCAGCCCCCCTCTCTGCAATGATAAAAATACTGCTAGTTTAAGACCAGTTAAGGCTATCTCATGTTGGCTCACACTCCACAAAGCCAAGAAATGGGAAGCAAAAGCTGATGCCTTAACATACATGCCCCGTGATCAGTCATTATACTGTGCAATATCACAAATACAAATGCTTACAACCTACTCACCCTGCATCCATACTTTTCCTTGGTCTTTCAGGCCTAAATCCAGATGGGGCAGATGGAGTGCCTACCAGAACCAACTGGGCTTAGAAAGGAGATATTAATTGACTTTGGATATTAATTGAAAGATAAATAAAGAGATAGATAGATTAGATAGATAGATAGATAGATAGATAGTTATTAACAAATTTATAACACTACAGGATTCTCACAGGTTACTGGCAACCACATTTAGCTAGTACGTCAGAAAACACCCACAAATAAACTTCCTACAAGATGTTCACCCTCTGGCAGCTATCCAGTCTATACTAGCAGATCTCTTCTACTAATCTCAATACCAGCTGGGCAGTGTGGCCAATAATGTGAGGTCAACAGAGATATTATGATGTCATCAATACAATCAATGAGTGAGAGGGATGAACATCCCAGTAACTATGGGCATATTCACATCAGCCATTTCCCCTGGGATCAGCTCAGGAGCATCCCTGTGCATCCATATGATGCACAGGGGATCCTAGGGGCAACCAGGCATGGGCAGAGTCTTTCCCCGGGATAACCGAGACCTTGGTTATCCTGATTTTTCCCATGATTTTGGGAAGATCCCAAGCTCTGTGGGGGTGGGGGCGCCCGTCCCAGCTTCTTCCCACCTCCTCACAAGTAAATATGGCTTTCAAAATGGGCACAGAGCTGTTTTTTTGGGGGGGGTCCATGCCCTTTGGGTTTGGGGGCAGCAATTTTACCATACCTGGGATGGGGGGGATTGGGCACAGAGTTTGGCGGGGGGGGGGGTTACGTACTTTTTCGCTGGATTGCAGCCGTGTGACCAGCCACTCTTCTTAAAAAAAAAAAGTGCTTGTGATGTCCCTCTTCCCTTCTGGGATGTCGCGCAGGTGTATAGAAGCTGAGGGATGATCATGGAAGCAGGTAAGTCTGCGATCCTCCCCCATCCCTCCCGCTAGGCCCTTAGGTGTAGAAAGGACCTATGTGTGCTGCCAGGTTAGAGGATTGGGAGGGGTAGAGCAGATACTTTGCATGAAAAAGGTCCCAAGTTCAATCCCCAACCTCTCCAGGTAGGGATAGGAAAGAATTCTGTCTGAAACCCCAGAGAGCTACCACCAGTAAGGCAATACTGGGCCAATGGTCTGACTCAGCGTCAGGTAGCTTCCTATGTTCCTATGATGTTTCACATTGCCTATTATATTTCCATTAAGAACTGAAGTGGAGATTTCACCCCACAGACAACCATGAATTGGATTGATGCTAGGGATGTCCGTTGCTGGGAAATCCTCATCTAGCTCTTTTTGGGCTCCCTGGATTCCTGCAGCACCCCTGACTTGGTCTGCATTTGCAAGCCGAACTGTGAGTTTCTTCCTAAAATCTTGGAACTTTTTTCTTTTTGTTAAATTTGCATAAAAAGCAATCTGCGCAAATCAGGCAAATTACGGCTACAGTTTGTGCAAATTGCTTTTTATGCAAATTTTACAAACCTCCCTAAAATCTGTGTGCTTCCCTGATGCAATGGAAATCAAGTCAGGCCAGCTCATGGGAAAGTGAGCCGAAGTCCAGGGGGCTGAGCTGATGAAAGGTCAGCAAGCTTCAGCCCCCAGACCGATTCCTCTGACACCCCGTATGCCTTTGATTGCCTCTTATTTATTAGGCAATGTGAACTATTAACATTTCAACAGCCACAGTTCCTCTTGTTTACTTAAAACTGAGGCATAAGCTTTTCAAATGTGTGTGCCTGTGTGTGTGCCTGTGTGTGTGTGTTGGATTCTAACAATATGCTTCCCGAAATAGTAATGTTTTGTTCCGCTTTCTTTTGGGAATAAGAACTGATGCAACATGTCATCGTTTAGCATAATGAGTATTTACCAATATATTTGATACTTCGCGATGTCTTAATTGCTTGGTGTGTATTATTTATTCCTGCAGTTTAGACCTCACCTTTCTTTCCCAATGGAAACTCAAGGCTGCTAACACTATCAAGACAGCAATACAATGACAATAAAACTCATAAACGCTGATTGAATCCTGCTGGTCCGGCTCTTCTTCTGTTAGTACTTGTAACTGGCAACCATTCCATCAGACTGTAGCAGGGCAAAGAATGCAACCAGGACCACCCTCAGCCCTGCAGGGAAGCCAGTTTCATCAGGCTTTGTCTCTCCCCCAGGCCCCAGCCGTCACCCAGCAGCCATTCCATTGGGCAGTAGAAGGAGAGAGAGAGAAAGAGACAGGAAACAGGACCCCTCCATCAGCTCAGATGAAAGACAAGCCATTTTGGTTCCTCCTCCATTTGAGCTGTTTCCATTCCAGCTGGTCATGATAACAAGCCTGACAAGGTCTAGCTGAATTACAGCCATTATAGCATTGCGTCTGTACTACAGTTGATCATTTGAAATCCCTCCTAAACCTTTGAACTGGTTTTCTTTTCCCTCCCCACCTCTTTTTCCTTTTGGGTCAGGTATTTTTAGATTGCAAAGCCTGAAGGCAGGAAGTGTCTTGTTTTTATTGATCTCTAAGCAGTTCTGGGATCCAACATACACGATTTAAATAAATACAATTAAAATAAGTAATAGGTAGCTGTTAGAGATCATGCCTGAAGACTCCTGGAAAATAACTTGGTGGCATGAGCTGTTCAAAACTGAACTGAACCTGAACCCAAAACTGGGTTAAAGAGCTGCCCCATCACCACCACCACCACAGTAAAATAGAACTGCACCTTATTGTAAAATGTCTTGCTTGCCTTGAACCTGAACCAAACTCCAAAATACAAAAACTGCTGTTTGTAAGCCACTTCGGCTATGGGAATTCTACAGCCATCATGGAATGGTGGAATATAAGAATCAAATAATAAAAAGTGACAAGTTTTAAATAAGGGGTTCAATAAGTAGAAGCTTAGGAGGTTCTTCCAAGTGATATTAGAAAGGACCTCTGCTCGTTTGTCTGTCTGTCTTTTTCTCTTTCCCCGCTGCCCCATTCAACATTAAAGAGGCAGGCAAAAGAGACTGCATTTCCCAGGTAATCATTGGAGCAGAAGAGACAGGCAGGAGCAAGGGAGAGGATTCTGGACTTAACAATTCTCTTGTCTCCAGCACTTACTTTGATCCCAAATACAAATTGCCTTTCTCAGCTGAAGACAAAGAAAAAGTTAATCTTACGAAACAGAAGGCTAGTTTGAAATAGCTAGAAGCTTATATTTCAAATGATGAATGGGATGTGATTGATATTTCTGATTATGATTTCAAACCAATCCCCAGAGTGTTAAAAATTACAAGAAGCCAGAGACACTTGGTCAAAGAACGGCCTACAGATGCATTGGTCCCTCCCGGGATTATATTCTCAATGAGCCTCATATCTGTAAAAGTGAGAATAAGAACATAAGAATTGCCTTCACGGATTTATATAACAACATTCATTTATAGGTGCCAGTCTTCACTGCCTGGAGAGACATAAGAAGGGAAAAGTAACGGCAACAGAAATACCTGAAATGAGCTAAAATTGTGTTTGTATTCCTGCCACGCTAGTTGAAGTAGAAAGAATATTTGGGGACTGAAATTCACTCTGTCCTGCTCAGTGGTCAGATATGACTGATGGAGTTTTCCAGAGGATATGGCATTTGTGCATGCAAACAGCACATTTTAAAATATATTTCTTTCTCAGGTGGTTTGTCACATATTTCTTTCACAGGAGTTATAGTGCAATGTAAAAGTTTTAAATGTAATCATTTTGTATACAAATGTATCCCAATTGGTTCCAAACCAGAAGGGTCCTAGCGGCTCTGCCCTGGAAAACGGTAGGCCCTTCACTCACAGATATTTATGTGGTTGCTTGTGTGCCGATGGGCCATGGCTAATGCAGTAAAGAACTCATCTGGAATGTCTGGTCAGAGCATACAAGAAATAAATGCTACCAAGGCCAGGACAAGCAAATGAGTGGAACTCCTGAAACGTTAGATATGACTCCATATGCAATTGCCGAACTTCTGGCTCTAGTAGTTGCTTTCCAGCCAACAAGCTCTTACTAGTGCTTGATCAGTCACAATGAAGGCTTCTAAACGCACACCCATACACACCCACACACCCACTGGCCCAATCCAACAGGAGGAAACACATGTAATGTTTCAGGTATTCAGAAGTCTGATTTGGTCCTCGATTTGTGCCATTATGATTTATTTATTCTTAGTTGCCTTTCTCTTAAAAAAAGACCCAAGATTACTTACAACAACTTTATTTAAATACGCAAAATATAAAATAAACCAGTTCCCATTGTCATATCAAAGTATAAAACTATTAAAACATCAGTACAGAATAAAAAGCTCACCATATGCCTTCAAATGCCGGGGAGGGGGCCACCACTGAAAAGCCCCTCTTTGTTGTTGCCAATCTCCAAACCTCCCTCAGAGGAGGCAGCCTGAGAAAGGCCTCGGATGTTGGTTTCAGTGTATGAATAGTTTCATACTAGGGGAGGTGTTTTGTCAGGAATAAGATTTTCCCATCCCCAATACATGTAGACATCAGCTGTGTTGCACAAGCATTGCTCTCTGCTAGACTGGGGTGATTGTTGTGCTAGCTATATACTATCTAAATTCAACAATGGTTTTCAAGGTACCCCAGCACCCACATCCCAGTGGCTTGCTGTAGCCAACTCATCCAATCTCACATTCAGCTCTGGACCCACTATGCATTCTTCATGCGCATTCTCCAAAGGTTGCTAGAGAAACATACTTATAACACCAGGCTTCTCTCTGTTCTTTCTTCCAGGGGTGGGCCACCTGCGGCCCTCCAGACGTTGCTGGACTTCAGCTCCTACCACCCCTTACCACTGGCTATGCTGGCTAGGGCTGATGGGAGTTGCAGTCCAGTAACATCTGCAGGGCCACAAGTTATTGGGGGAAGAGATAAGCGCTGCCTGCACTAAGTAAGCAATAAAGTCCAGTAAAATCCCAGCAGCTGAAGAAACACTCACACTCAGCAAATGGTGTATAATACAAGTCCTTTACTTGTGTTCCAATATATAATATATACAAGGCACAACTAGTTTCTCCAGATATATACAGGTTTTTCCTTATGGCTATAGCGTAGCCTAGTCCTTCATCAAATCTCTCATACACCAGTCTCCTGACCCACCACCAGCCATTACTATTAAAGCTGTCTTATATACATTTCTGAACCCTAGCTCAGCATATTCAATTATCTTATCCTAGTAGAAACATTCCCACTATCAGATTGACCTTTCCTGCAGCATAGAAAAAACTTTCTCTCTCTGCTCATTGACTTCAGCTGGCTTGTTCAGTCCTTCTGGACACTCAAACTTTTGTCCAATCAACTTAGACTTATATTTTCCCTGACACAAGTGCCCTACCTTTGCTTTATCCCTTGCTGTTCCTGAACATCAGAAGAACCCTCCCCCCCTTGGCAGTGAATCTGCCTTCCACATGTAATATGAAGAAAAGGAGAGGGGCAATAGCTCAGTAGTAGAGCATATTCTGTGCCAGGCTCAATCCCGGACACTTAAGAGATTTCTCTGCTAAGAACCTGGAGATCTGATGCCAGCCGTAGACAATATTTGAGTGGATGGGCCGGTAGGCTGACCCATTGTAAGGCAGCTTTGTATGTTCACATGCTCTTTTGGGTGACACCATCCTAGCACTGAGATCAGCTAGTCCTGAAATTTCTCCTGAATTCATCCGTGCAACTGAACGGGTTTGTGAGGGCAAGGATATTACAGTAACCTGGCTGTGTTGTGTTCCCTTGGGATGTAGCCATTATGGCTTGAGGCAAACAGAAGGAAGGCTGCAACAAATGGAGAAAGGAGGAAACCAAATAGCTGCAAGAAGTTTCATTTACAAAATGGCTATTTGGGCCATTTGGTGTTCTTCCCCAGGGGAAACGACTCAACATCTACTCAATAGCAGAAGGAACACTCTGATATAATCCAATTTCTAGCAGCTGCTGCCAAATACACCACCTTGTCCAGTATTTAAACAGTATACTAGTATAAAAAATATTAGCTGCTCTCTCACGCTTTGATTGCATTGACTATGGGATGATTGGCATCTGTACCCTTATTATGATGGATGGAGGTTGAAGTTACCCTTCTCAAGTTTTTTCACTTACCTCTAGTGAACCACCTCAAGCCAATGGTTAAAGGAAAGGTTCTTAAAGATAAATCCAACAATGAAAGAATACAATTGAATAGGTTGGTTCCAGATTTAGGTGTATTGAACTGGGCTGGCAAAAGCAGGTTTCCCATCCTCACGGCAGCTGCTCCATCCCCCTGAGGATATTACAGAGAGAATTGGGGGTCCCTCATGAATGGACTTCTGTGGTGCAGGGGGAAGGGGGATCCCCCAAAACCAGGCAGAGGCATCTTCTGTAAGCACAGCCCTTCCATCCATGGAAGGCAGATCCTGCTTCCAACCCAAGGTATGCAGCAAGTTCTGGTTCATCTTATATAAGAAAAGTCTATTTTTGCTCATACTTATTTTAACTGATAAAGCTATCATGAACAGCTTTTAAGTTATCAGCCGTGTCATTTTCAAGGGTAATCTAAAAGGGATGGATAATAAGATTTCAGTAATGAGAAGCCTGGGGTAGGGCATGCATCTTATCTCATTGGTTGTCCTGGTGGCTGGCTACATCTCCTGGGCTGTAGAAGCAGAGATTGCCAGTTCTGGATATTGGCTGGGGTGGGCAAATGGTGAGACCCAGAGGCTGGTGGAGGGCACATCCAGCAAACTGTACTATCACACTCAATTTGTGCAGCTCACCAAGGAACGTCTGAGCCAGTGCAGGTCTCATTCATGCTGATCTGGGCTTCCTCTGTGTGAAAGAGGATATGATATGATCACATAGTATGAGCATATGTAAAGGAAGACAGGCCTCCTTTATCTTTAACAGTTGTATTGAGATGGGATTTTCAGCAGGTGTCATTTGCATGCATGCAGCACCTGGAGAAATTCCCTCTTCGGGCCAATCTACATACGAGGTTTTTGACATTTTATAAGGGTTATGAAAACTCTTTGGGCCACATGACACACTCCCTATAACGTTGTATATCTGAGGTTTTTTAAAACTCCCTTAAGTTATATACAACGGTTTCACTTTTAATAAATAGTTTTAAGTAAAATAATGTATCCTTCCTTACAGTTTGTGATTCATGGGGGCAGTGCTTCATTGACCGGCACCCAAATGTAGGCTGACCATATGAAAAGGAGGACAGGGCTCATGTAACTTTAACAGTTGTAGAGAAGAGGGACTTTCAGCCTGCATAATTTATATGCAATTCATACCTGGTGAAATTCCCTCTTCATTACAACAGTTAAAGCTGCAGGGGCCCTGCCCTCTTTTGTATCTGGTCACTCTAGTATAGTACCTGCAACTTTAATTGCTTTGTTGAAGAGGTGATTTCACCAGGTACTAATTGCATACAAATGACACTGGCTGAAATTCCCTTTTCTCTGCAACTGTTAAAGTTACATGAGTCCTGTCCTCCTTTTCATATGGTCAGCCTACCAAATGCTTAGCAGTTGATTGGTGGGGAAGAAAGAGGAAGTAGGTGAGTGAACTACAACCCCCACAATGCCTAGCCCTATACTCGCTAGGGTACGACAGAGGAACAAAGGAGGAAATGGTGACTGAACTACAGCCCCCACAATGCCTTGCCCTAAACTCATTGAAAAAACGAAAGAGGAAGAGACAGGGCAGAACAGCGTGTGACCACACACACCACTTTAAAGACGGAAGACTGTTCTCCTGTAATGTGAGTACTCAGTAATGTGGCCTAAGACGTTTTAGAACGCACCTATTTGGAACATTTTAAAATACTTTTTAAAACGTTCCAAAGGACTGTGTAGATCGGCCCTTCATCACAACAGTTAAAGCTGCAGGAGTGACTAGATACAAAAGATGGTAGGGCCCCTGCAGCTTTAACTGTTGTGATGAAGAGGGAATTTCACCAGGTGCTGCATCCATACAAATGACACCTGCTGAAATTTCCTTTTCTATGCAACTGTTAAAGATACAGGAGCCCTGTCCTCCTTTTCATATGGTCACCCTAATATCACAGAGAACTTGGTGAGGAGGTGAAGTGTTCTTCTCACATTGTGCTGGGAATCTGTGAACATCTGGGGAGCACAGGAGATGAGTCCTGCTTCTCACATGCCTGGATGACCCACACAAGGCATCTTTCATCTCACACACAGAGGACAAGGTGAAGAACCAGGAAAGTGCAGGGGGGCAGGGTGGACCAGGGGAAATGCATGTGGGTGAATATTGTGGATGCTTGAGTAATTCATGCCTTCTAAATTCTGTTTCAAATTGACCTGATCCACACACCCCAGATGAATGCACAGTTTGGAATTTCATTATTAGGAATGGGTGAATATATCAGTTTTTGTCATCTCCCGCATTAAAAATTTTGAATTCTCACATTTTCATCCTCTCCTGAATATGGAGAACATTGCGATTTTTGGTATTTTTTAAATTATCAAAAGTGAACTGAATCAAAATTCTAACTTACCTACATCAGCCTATCAAATTGAATAGGTCCAGTTGTTCCCAGACTGGAGAGGACCATGATATCCCTGCCTGCCATGTAGCTTTTCAAGATGTTAGATTGTCAGAAAACAGGCCATGGCAACCCTAACCCAGCACCGCAAACATGGTTGAATATATCAGGAGTCAAACCCAGGCTTTTAACAGGCCAAAGCCCTGGGCCTGGATGGATGGATCTGTCAGCTTTAGTTTCTCCCATGTTTGAATTAAAAAAATAAATAAAAATAAAACAAGCACTTCAAGAACCTTGCAAATTTTGGTAAACGATTATCAAATCCGAACTGGAAAAAAAAATCTCACTCATCCCTATTGGTTGACCATCCACATTCACGCTCCCAGAAAAGGTGTTCAAAATGAATGTATATTTAAATATTTACTGCAACTTTTTGTGTCGGTGTGTAAGTGGCCATCCTAGAAAGAACCAGGCACTCATAAAAGCAGCTTTTTGTTTCACTCGTCTCTCCCTCTTGCTGTTGAAGGGGGGCTGCCGAGGGGTCTTGTCAGAGGGCCTCCAAAATCTTGGAGCCAGCCACAACCGTCTGTCTCGCTTCGTGAATTTCTTACAGCTTGACACTCAGCCCCAGTATCTCATTTGGCTCGTGTGATACACTTGCCACTAGAACAAAAGCCAAACAGATAGAGTAACTACTTAGAGAGCTCAAGCAATTCTCCATAGTGTTCTCTGAAAGCTGGAATTTAAAGGGCAAGAGGTTCTCTAATCTCCAAAACTCTTGAGGAGTGGATCACTAATATTTTGTCTTGCTCTTATTTTGAAATAGATTTTTCCCTTTGTGATAACAGGGTCATTTCTAAGATGCCTTGGCAGCAGTGACTCATATTGGTGAAGTTGACATGGTCTCCCTATGCCACCAGAATCTAAGAGATGTACAACTGATGCCGCGGTTTGTGGGGATCAATAACTCCTCTTTGCGCTTGAGATGGGTTTGAAGTGAGGAGCTTTGATTTAAATCCACCCAAATCTTATTTGAATCAGAAAAGGTTTATGATGTCATTTTGATAGATACCCATAATCAGCAGGTTTTGATCATAGAGAACATAGTAGTATAAATAACCCAGAGGTCAAGGATCTCAGTGCTTCGTTTTTCATTGTAAATCTTTTGGAAGCTCTTGCTGGAGAGTTTTTATTCTGTTTTAATCCCCTTTGAAATACCTACACTACACATTTTAAACGGGTTTTATATCAGTCAAAGTGAAATGTTTCCCATAAGTAGCCCTGGGTGCATTAGGGCTGCATATGCATGCAGGTGGGGGTGTCACTAAAATGTCTTTATTTGAGATCCTTAGTTGATTGCAGAATGACTTCTGCCAAGTTCTTTTGTGGGGGAAGTTAAATGGAGATACTTTTTAAACCAGGGACAGGGAAGGTGTGACCCTACAGATGTTGTTGGACTGGAACTCCCCTCACCATTGGCTATGCTGGCTAGGGCTGATGGGAGTTGCAGTCCAATAAAATCTTGAGGGTCACATGTTCCCCATCCCTGTCCTAGACAAATAGTTTATCACCTGCAGAACTAGAGTAATCTCCAGCAAAGATATGAGAGAGAGAGGTAAGCAGATTGGTTGGCAGGTAACCAGCACTAAATTATGATGTAATAGTAAGTCATAACCTAAATCATGACCTAAGTATCATTGAGAGAAAAGTGTGACGGGACTATTCCCCTTTTATCATTTAATTCTATTTTGTGTTGGGATGGAAGCTGAGGCATGCCATTGGAATGGGCCATAGTATAGTGGATATACAAAGCATGCCATGTGCAATAAAGTCTCTGGCACATCCAATGAAAAGGATCACAACATAGCTACACCAGTGGAAGCTGGTAGCTCAGATTTTGGTGGGACTGTGGTTAGGGATGCTTGAGAAATTTGAGACTGACTAAAATGAGTTTGGATTTCCAAGAATCCAACCTGTGGAATCTGTTGTGGAATGGCCTCCCCAGCCCATGTGGAGCCTGGGGACTTTAAATAAAGCAGTTATTTTTTAAATAACTACTTTATAGCGCTATTGAAGTGCACTGACAACTGTTGGGGCCCATGACACATACCATATACCACTTTCATATCACTTTCATAGTGCTATATCCTGATTGGTGTGGATCTGGCCTGAGATTCCCCACTGCTGCTGTAAGGAGTTGAAGCAGGACATTCCATTCTCCACTTCCTCTGCTTTTCCATTTTTCTTTTCTGATTGATACTTAATGAAGCCATCATCACTGAAAGTTTATTATACAGTTACATATCTGTTCAAGGAACAAAGACAAACCAGAGAGAGAGAGACAGAGACAGAGACAGAGAGAGAGAGAGACCAATTTAATGGAAGAAAAATGACACTGCATAGATTGAAATAAATAACAAAGTACCTTGAGAGAGAGAGAGTGCAGTGAAGGATCTCGAGTCGTTGAGAGTCTGCAGTCCTTGAAACATCCACTTGTCTTCCTGGGGCCAAGATGTGTGACAAACCAGATTTCTCCAAAGTTGAGAAGTTTGATAAGAAGCTGAAGAAAACCAACACAGAAGTGGGGAAAAACAAACAAACAAACAAACAAACATGATTCCTTCCAAGAAGTCCATTGAACAGGAGGAGTGGGTGAAGTCCTTGTAGAGATGGCCTCGCCACACAAAGTGTGCACAATTTCCTCTTTTATGTTTGGTTTTTTGTAGGGATGTGCATTATATCGATCCGATATCCGATTCTGATTCAAAAATTTGGAAATCCGATTTTTTCCGGTCCGATTTTTTGGTCTCCGTTTTAATCGGAGAAAATCGTAAAATTAGATGCCATTCTGAATGCTTTTTCCCCTAGCCTATTTTTATGTTACAAAAATGCCTATACCTTTTTTATTTTTAAAGACAGAAGGATGAAACTTGGCCACATTGCAGATGGGTTAGAGTTACTTCTCTGTGAGAAATTTCAGAAAGATAGCTCTAGGCTTTTTGAGATTATGCATTTTTTACTAACAAACCAGGAATGCCTATAACTTTTTTATTTTTAAAGTTCCACACATGAAACTTTGCCACATTGCAGATAGTATGTTAAGACACGTGTGTGTGAAATTTCAGAAACATAGGTGCTTGCTTTGTGTGGCAATTTTTTTTAAAAAAAATTGGTAGTAGTGGGGGAAAAACATTTATGCCTTCAACTTTTTTATTTTTAAAGATCCAAACATGAAACTTGTCTACATTAGAGATACCATTTTGGTTGACATGTGTGAGCAATTTCAGAACAATAGCTTCAAGCATGTAGCAGCAAGGTATTTTAGGAGAAATTAGGAGAGAAACCCATTTAACTATTTTTAAAGCTAGAAGCATGAAATTTGCCCACATGGAAGATGGGTTTGAGATACTTATATGTGAGAAATTTCAGAAAGATAGCTCCAGGCATTTTGAGGCTATGAATTTTTTACTTTAAAAGTTCCAAAAGTTTGAAAACAGAGGCTTTGACAGCTAACAGAGGAGGGGAAGGGGGAGGGGGGAGGGGGTGCAGTTTGACAGCAGTCAAAGCCTCTGTTTTTAAACTTTTGGAACTTTTAAAGTAAAAAATTCATAGCCACCAAATGCCTGGAGCTATCCTTCTGAAATTGCTCACAGATAAGTACCTCAAACCCATCTTCCATGTGGGCAAGTTTCGTGCTTCTATCCATAAAAATAAAAAAGTTAAATGGGTTTCTCTCCTCATTTCTCCCACAATACCTTGCTACTACACGCTTGAAGCTATTGTTCTGAAATTGCTCATACATGTCAATCAAAGTGGTATCTCTAATGTGGACAAGTTTCATGTTTGGATTTTAAAAATAAAAAGTTGAAGGCATAACTGTCTTTACCCCTTTGCTACCTATTAAAAAAATTGCCACACAAGGCACGCACCTATGGTTCTGGAATTTCACACACATGAGTCCCAACAAACCTTCTGCAATGTGGCAAAGTTTCTTGTGTGGATCTTTAAAAATAAAGAAGTTTAAGCATTCCTGGTTCTTTAGTACAAAATGCATAGCCACAAAATGCCTGGAGCTATCTTTCTGAGATTTCTCACAGATAAGTACCTCAAACTCATCTGCAACATGGCCAAGTTTCATCCTTCTAGCTTCAAAAATAAAAAAAAAAGTTATAGGCATTTTTGTAACACAAATATAGGCAATGGGCAAAATCATTCAAAATGGCATCCGATACAAAAATCGGATGCCTGATTTTCTAATCGGATCTGATACGATACAGTGGACCTCCGATTTTTCCGATCTGATTTTTATATGTGAAGTTCTGATTCCGATCCAATTTTTTGCGTCCGTGCACATCCCTAGTTTTTTTCAATTAGCTGTTGTTGTTTGTAACACAATGTGTTATGTGTATTGAGAAATGCTGCAGCCTGTTTCATTGCCATCCTCTTTCTTTCACTGCTTTGGGTTTCTCTGAAGTTTAGCAACACCTGCCTTCCTTCGGCTTGATATCTGGTGCTGCTTGATATGATGAGGGGAGAGCAAATGAAACAGAAAAAGGGTTCCAGGGCTCACATGGATCAATACGCCTCCTCTCCCCAATCCAAATCCCTTTCCTTCCTTCCTCTCCTTGCCAGATGGGGTCATTCCAGCATTTGAGGTCCATCAGATCTGTTTGCTCATAATTGTTTCCACAGCTGTAGCTTGATTTGTTTCCCTATAAATGGAATGGAAACATTATTTTTTTTTTAAAAAAATAACAAAGTACCTTAAAAGCATCAAGGCAAAAATCTAATATGCTAAATTAAAATACATACATTATGATATATGACACAATGGATTAAGATATGTGAAATAAATATGTAGAATATGAATTAGGTTATAAAGATAAAACTATATGGTACATATATCAGCTAGGGAAGCGACAACACAAATTGAATTTATGCAGAGAATCCTTTGACATGCCTTTGCAGCTGAAAAATGAAATCTGGCCAATGTTTCCATTATTATATTCCCCCCCACCCACCACATCTGCTAGTAAGTAAACCAAATATCATTCCAAAGTCTCACTTGGGTGTTTTGATAGAATAGGAGTTAATAATCTATTTTAGTCATCTTATAGAAGCTACATACAAAAAAAAAAGAAAAAGAAAGATATGAGGTAATGTTTCTGTAGCCCCATCCTTACAAAGGCAAAACCATTCATTAAAAAGAATTCTTGAGAAATAGCTATCCAATACAGCAGGGCCCTGGGACGGTGAACTCAAACGGTATTTGGGGACAGTTATGTTCTCCAGATAATTAGCATGACTCTTTGGAAGTCCCAAAGATAGACCTAAGTGGAGTGGAAAGCATGTTTTCTGGGCCACGTGTTTGTCCATATCAATAATCTGCCATTTAACAAACGATTTTGCCTGATAGGGGCCTTGTGTGAACAGAAGATTTATTGGCAAGGCTGTAATGTATTGCTAAAAGGCTTTGAACCATCAACTGGCATATTGGTTCTGCTGAAGAAGGTACAAATAATTGGCACTCAACATCCCATGGCTATTGAGCATGCCGAATCCCCATAAGGCTTTGTGTTTGATTGCCCAACAGCAAGGAGAGAGGGGATATTTACCAAAAATTGTTTTCTTTTCGGATTTTTGTACTTCTCCAAACTTTGGGGTTCCCCGAAGCACACAGATATGTCCCTCTTGTTTCTTAGTGGGCCCATTTTGACTCCATCGCTGTTAGCTCACCAAGAGAGCGGTTCTAAAAGCTGACTGGGCAGTAGCACTATTACTTCTTCCCTAGAAGCACTCTTCTTCTTCTGGTGAATTACAGGCAGTGTACCCCCAATGCTTGCTTTTTCTTTATCTCCCTTGTTTTGTGGAATATGTATGTGGCTTCTACCAGGCAAAGGGCTAGCAACTTACTTGGTGGTTTGTTTGAAGCCTCCAAAGGGAACGATGAAATTGTAGCGCAGAGTTAGCTGCCGTGTGGAATTAGGATCATTCTAGTGGAGGATAAGTCCTGGGTATACGAACTACACCGAACAAACATTTACCATATCCATAAAAGTATCTAGAGATAAAATCTGTCCTGTAAAGTAGGATTTCTCATCCACTTCTGTAGACTAATTTTGATGGATATATGATGGCAGGAATACTGGCTACCTCAAAGCCAACCGTGGATTGATCTTTGGAGAGTGCAATTTTCACTGTTCATACAAATATTTACTTATTCAGAAATGTTCCTCTTACATCAAAGGACATCATAACCTGGAAAATAACTTCAGAGCTTTTTCACAACCTCCCCCAGGCTATTATACTTTGAAAAATTGGGCACGTTTTAGCAGGACAGGAAAAATGTAGAGCAGCATATACACAGTTATTAGACCCAACATTTTGCAAGCCTGATCTGTGTATAAATAGGAAAGGATGAGATGGAGATGATAGTTAAGCATTAGATGGTTAAATATAGAGCTGAAGTGAAACTGCATAGCTTGTTTCCCCAGTGTTGAAAAGCCATTCTTGTCTCTGGCAGTTTTCTGGACTCATGACATGTGCATTTTAAAAACAGAAATAAATAGTTATGGTTCTTTTCAGCACTATTTTCCTTCTTCTTCACCCTCGTTCTTCTTGGCCTTATTTGCCTACATCACCATGGCTTTGATGAACCACTCAATATTGTCAAGGTCACCATGAGCATCTGACAATCTTGATGATGCTATGGCCACTCAGAAATGTGTTTTCTCAAGTTTGGCAGTCCTGATGCTTAGCTTTGCCTGACATAACTATCCCCGTCCCTACTTTGTTCCTATGGTGTTGACCTCAGGGAGTGCTTTCTCACCTTCCTTCCTGGCGTTGAGACCTATGGGTGAGACCTTGATCCCAGATGTACCTGCTTCCAGGATCATCCTCCCCTTTCCAAATGGAAGTGCAACGTCCCGGCTTCCTCCCAGGACGTCGCGCTGTTGTAGCTGCCTTTTTTTTTGGGAGAAGGATCCGGAAAGCACACTTGTGCTCCGTCAAAAAAGCTAAGTAAAAAAAATAAATCCTGCCAGAAATTGCCCCCTCCCCCCAGCCATCCTGGGGATGGCGGACTTGCTCCTCCCTCCCCTGATGGGTACAGAGCCATGCAGCTCCGTGCCCATTTCTGGTGCCCTCTTACTCGCGAGTAAGCGGGCACCAGGTGGGAATGATGGCCACACCTCCCGTGGCCTCGAGATGTTCCTGGGACCGAGGGAAGAATTGGGTTTTCCCAGGGATCTCCTATCCTGGGGAAAATCTGTGCCTGTCCCCCCTGCTCCCGAGAGTCCCTGTGTGTCATTTGAACACACAGGGATGACCCAGGGACAGTCCCAGTTAAAAAGGCTGGTGTAGAAATGGCCCTTGTTACATATCCCTTCATACACTGAAGTCAGATTGGTTATGGCAGGGGTGTAGAAACTTTTTCAGCCCAAAGGCCAAATTCCATTTTGGAGAAGCTCCCAGAGGCTGCATTCCAATGGTGGGAACAGCCAAATACCAGCCTACTTTAGCTTGACGCTCTTAATGCCAGTAACCTTTTAGGAGTGGGGGATTGCACAAAAGCCCTTTACTGCTTCAGTCCTCGGAGTGTTTAGAATCCAGTGTCACTTCTAATTTCAGCGGGATGCAAATCAATTTTTAAAAGAGGGTGCTTGGCAGAACTGACGTGTGCCCCCTAGTGTAAAGTGGAACACAGAGAGTGGCTTCTAAATACACAGGATCCTTTACTTTCAAGTGCCGTTGAACTCAGTGGGGCTTGCTTCTGCGTATGCTTGCATAAGACTGCACTGTAAGTCTGCTTAGAGTAGCAGTCTTAAGTTCCCCCATCCCCTTCAATGTATCTACTTAGAACCTCCCCCACCCTCGGTGGAGTTTGCATCTATGAGAGGAGGATTGTCATCATTAGCCCTCTCCCGTTTCTTCACCCTTTTACTCACATTACTTGCCACCAGTGTGATCCTTGCTTTCAATGGGCTTTTTTCCCTCCCTCGGTAGGTGGGGGGGAAGACACCATGGAGCGTCTATATAATGCCACTTTGCTGCTTGTTCCCACAAAACCCACAGCATTACAGTTGTGAGTTGGGGATGATAGATCCCGATGGCAGGAGGGAACATGGGCTATCCGGCTGGAAAAGCCACAGCGCTGGTGGCCAATTGGCTTGTTGAGCCCATCCCCGACCCTTTGCCCTGCCTTCCCATGCTTCCCATGATCTACCTTGGGATACCCTGGGCTTCAATCAGCCCTCAGAATGCCCCCAACCTCCACCCGAAGCGGGGTCACCACCAACAGATGGAGCAAAGGAGGTGGTGACCTCGGAGCAAAGGAAAAAGCTGTGGGAAGTGAGCACTTTTAAAAAGCACTGTTTCAAGGAAAAAGCCTGTGGTGGCTGCGAGTTCGTGGCTACATAGATAAACAACGCAGCACCTCCTCACAGCCAGAACAGGCTAAACAGGGCATATAGGCAAGCTCCTTGAAGGCAAGCTAACTCTTTTTGCTTTCAATGGCCTTTCCCTCCCTGCTTGAAAGACACCGGCAAACTCAAGCTCTTGCGAACGAATGCACCTGAAATGTGGACTGGATTTAATACCGTCCTAACATCCCTCCGGACAAAGGAACAAAAGATACCTGGCAAGATGTGAAACTTGGACATAACATATTTAAGAAAATCCATACATCTCTAGTTGTAGACCAAAACATCTGGAGAGCACCAAGTTGCTTACCCCTGTCTTAGACAAAGCTCTGTTTATAACGAAATACAATATCATATCATCTGTCTGTGTTGACAAATTTGCAGGTGGTTCTTTCACACGTACAAATAATCCATTGACATCAATGGGTGATGAACACAGCGGTGTGGACTAACTCCTGGATTCACTTTCCCTGCCTTCCCCTCAACATCTCAGAAGGTTTGAGGCTTTATATGGGAAAGGAACTCAAAACCAAGCAATGCAAATCCATTTCATTGCAATATTGAGTAACAGTTGGCAGAGCAAGAGGAATAATCTATTAGCCTTGTGAATTTTTGTGTGTGTAAGTATGTTATACGTACCTTTTGGTACCAAACTAATATTTTATAGATGTGGCTTCATTTTTTTTTTTTGAATGCTGTAATGGCACAAAGTAAACAAATAAATCTAAAGTCCGTAAAACAATGCCAGGCTCAACTTTTTGATCTCCGCACCCCCATTCCCCAATCCTCTGCAAATCTGAGTTCAGCAAGCACTGTTAAATGTGTGATTGCATTACACAAAGTAATGCCTTTAATGGGCTTATTTCTCTTAGGTGTATTTATTTAATGTGACTCACTGTGCTTTTATGCACAGTTTGATGTTGAGATTATGTTCTTTAATCATTTCTCTCTTCTCCCCCCACCCCGCCCTCCACCCTTCGTTCCTTCAACAGGTATTTGCAGGCGCACTTGTTCAAATTTGATTACATTTGCATTACAATTCTTTCTTTTATAGCTGGCTTTTGTGATTAAGGCCTCCACTCAGAATGACACTCTCCCTACATAGTTGCCAAAAGAAAGCCTTCATTTTCTGGCACCTAACAGAGATATAAAAATATGCTCGCAGTACTTAGCAAAACTATGGCTATCTTAAATATATGCTTCAAGGTGGGGGGAGGCAAGGCTGCTCAACTTGCATGAGCCCAAAAGGTAGTGGAATTCCAAACAAAGCCAGTCTTTGAAGGATAGGGAAGTACTTCACGCCCATTGTGAAAGGCCTTTCTTTGCAAGGTGCACCTTGCCACCCCACAAAATATGTTGTCTTATTCCAAGAACTAGCACTTTGTGTTTCACCCCTGTGTGTGGGCCTTCTTCAGAGATCAGTTTTTATATATACATAGATGCTTGCAGAAATCTCTTCTTGGAATAAAACTTTGTCTTATATGACCAAACTTTTTCTTATATGACATAAATATGACTTTGTCTCTTCATTCCATTGGATCATTTTGGACATTCAGTTTTGTATCACCCTGGGCACTTTCCTACCAGCCAGGGTGGCCACAGAATCACAGTGCTCTACATCGGAGAAGGATTTGGGTGTGGCCATTGACAGCAACCTGAACATGAGTCAGCAGTGTGAGCTGCTAGTTCTGGGCTGCATTAGAAGAAACGTTGTATCAAAGACACATGAAGTCCTTATTTCTCTCTACTCGGCAATAGAGAGACCACTTCTGGAATATTGTGTACGATTCTGGGCACCACCTTTCCAGAAAGACTTTGACAGGTGAGAACAGGTTCAGAGGAGGACAACAAAGATGATATAGGGACTTGAGGACATGCTTTATGAGGACAGACTGAAGGAACTTGGGATGTCCAGTCTGGGGAAAAGAAAACTGAGGGGAGACATGTTAGCAGTGTCCGGTTACATAAAAGGCTGCCACAGTGAAGATGGTCAAGAATAATTTTCCATTGCCACAGAAATTAGGTCCCAAACTAATGCACATATGTTACAGCTACCTAGCTTTTGATTAAATATAAGGAAAAACTTCCTGACAGTAAGATCTGTACAACAGAGGAACAGTCTTCCTATGGAGGTTGTGGGTTTTCCATCTCTGGAGGTTATTAAGAAGAGGCTGGACAGCCACCTCTAAGAGGCTAGGAAGGACATCGGATGTGACACATACTGATCAAAGAAGAACCATCTCCCAATAAGGGCAGTTTTCCTCTGTTTCTGAGTTATCAAGTGTAATCATGGTTCGGCACCTGCCAAAGGCTTGCACCCTAGTAGGGTCTCACTGACATGAGCCCCATGGAGTTGCTTCTGCACTTCACCATTGCAACTTGCTTGTTCACCAGCTTTATGTTCTGGCCTTGACATTGGCAGTGGTGTAAAATTAAGATGGAACAATAGATGCCACTTCCTGCTTGCTCACTGGTTCTCTATCTGGCAAGCAAGCAAGCAAGCAGTAGCAATGATGAGAAAGAGGATGTGGAGCAGTAGCAGCTGGTGCCAACGGTGGTGGGAAGGTAGACTCTCTGGGGGAGGGGGCCCATTGAACGTTGTTTTCCCAAGGGCCCTCAAAAGACCTGGAGCTAGCACTGATGTGACATGATCAACATCTATTGATGCAATTGCCTGCGTATCTGCGCCTAATCTTACTGGGAAGGAGAAAGCTTACTTTCCCTAAGCCAATATCCATGGACACAGTTTCATATTCTGAGGCTGTATTCCTATCCATAGTTAAGAGTAAGGCATGCTACATTTTGGGAGTTCTAAGTAAACATACATAGGATTTGGCTGCCCTTATTTTATCCTATATTCTAGTCTGAAATATCTAAACTAGGACACTGTGCTAGATACGTTTGAAGCTGGTTTCAGAGCTGAAGCTAATTTGGTTGACCTTGCTGATGGAATTTTCCTGGGAGAGACATGGGTAGAATGTGAGCCTGTGGAATCTGGAACTCCCAGCAACTTTTGATACCAAGATTTATGATTTATCAAGATTGATCAAAAGATTCATGATTACTGATGCTTCTATCACACGAAATGGTCATTACTGATGTCACTGAACTCATACATCTTGGTTTGGAAGTCCAGGTTTTCCAAGGTGTTTGCAGCAATGTCCTCAATTATGACTCCCAAATTCTTCCTTGGCTTGAAATAAGAATGTTGAAAGAAATAATAAAGGAAAGAAATGCAAAATGCTACCTGAAATTTAAATGGGTTTAAATTTATGTCCTGTTATTCCTAATAATAAAAAATAAGACCTTAGTTTTATATGTGATTCTTTGTTTTGGCTCCAAGTGATTTAGGGGGATCAAAAGTGCCTTGCTGCCTTTCGATATAATGCAGAGGAGGTTTTTTTAAAGCAACAACAACAATGTTTTGGAAAGACACTTCTTCAATAAATTAAGAGGAATTGTGCCAGTTTTGCTCCTGTCTTTTGTGGCTTCTTTCCATCTGGATCAGGGCTTCTTTCCATCTGGATCATCATTAAAGAAACTGGGTAGTGGAGGATACTCTGAGTTGCTAGCAGTAGGTAAGTTACCTAGTCTACTCCTTTTACCATGGGTTAATTCCAACCTGCAGCTAGAGATAGGGGAGAAACTTGTTCAATTCACATTTTAATGCAAACTCATCTAATTTGGACGTCGCCAACCAGTATTCAACCTGAAATGCAGTTGTGGTTCAATACGCACACTTTCCCAAATTTTGCAATGCAGATCTCCCAGCTGTCAAACCGCACCCCCCATACCCCCGCCTTCCCCCCCATCTGCTGTCAAAGCCCCTGTTTCTGAACTTTTGGAACTTTTAAAGTAAAAGTGGCTAATCTTCCCTGCTGGTCCACCCCACCTTTTGCTTGTGAGACAGGCAAAAGGAGAAAAGCAGGGGAGTACATTTTAAGGTTTAGTTTTAACGTATGGATGAGTTGGGTATCGGCCTGCAAAATCCGTGATGTGCTGCATTGAACACAAACCAAGAAACATATATGGCAGTTTACCAGGACGGCTGAGAAACCTGCTTTGTCATCTGCATCCTTCTGGGACAACAGGATGGCTGACCAGCATGAAGCAGCTGGCTTAGTTAAGTAAGCAATCCAGAATTTTGTGAAAAGAAGTGGCAAGGTACACATGAACGCATGTGATGAATAACAGGTTGACTAGTGGTGCCTGAACTAATACAGCTGTGGGCTGTATGAAACTCCTGTTTTAAAGGAAGAAGCCTCTTACACGGCCCATCTCAGCAACATTTCTAAACCCCAAACTACATGTGTGGGCGGATTTATTTGTAATTACAGCGATTTTATGAAACATGCAAGAGCATTATTGCCTTCTCCATAAGCCTGTGGATTTCTGTTAATGTTCCCAGATGTTTATGAAACTGTAATAGACTTCATGTTTTCCTACTTTTTAAAGTTGACTTTTTACAGAATTTCAGGCCACTTGCTTATTATCCCATTGGTGATATCTGTCCTGTTTTTCTAGGCCCAGAGGCTTCTAGGAGCATGATTCTGCCGTATTTTCTTGCCAAATGGCTGTGGCAATTTGATGGAAGTGGGGGCAGTACCACTATAAAAATAGCCATGGGGGGGGGGCTGCAAGCAACCTGCGGGCCGTGTGTTTCCCACCCCGGCCTTCTGTTCTAATGAGAGATACTTAGGAACAGTTGCAGGCTGTAGGCCTTTATCCTCCTCCATAGTACTAAACATTTATGTAGAATGGCACTTTAGGGGGTTCAAGATGTTTCACGTACATCATCTCAGCAATTCATACAACCTGCTTGCAGGGGGCAGCAGTATTATGGCCACTGTGCAACAGATGGAGAGCACAGGCAAAGGTGGTGGTGGTGGGGAGCTTGCTTAAGGAAACCTAGTGAGTACATGGCTGAGGCAAGATTTGAACTAGGGACATCCTGGCTCACAGCTGATGTGAATTGCTTCAAGATGTCACCAGAGAGCCAGAAAAAAAAGAGGAATGATTCCTCAGTCAGCCCAAGACATCTTGCTGCCTGAGGAAGAACAGCAGATGGAGCTCTCTCATCCCGAGTCATAGTGGGTGGTACTTACCACTAGTCAAGTCACTATGATGCCTGAGTCATGAAATCTCAGACGTGCATCTCCCTTGGCAGTAAAAATACAACAATCAATTAAATAACTCACCATTTATACCCAAAATCAGCTATCTAAGGCAGCTGCCTCACTCTGCCTAACCATAGGGCTGCCTGAATGTCTCAGTAGCTTATGCTAGGGGTGGGCACATGTTGGCCTTGCTGGATCTTCTTTTCTTTTTACCTGCATCCTGAGAACTGCCAACCAGAGCCTGGTGCAACCCCCCCCCCCCCATACCTTTAGCATTAGAGAATTCTGAGCCAGAAATTTGTTTTGAGTACCTGAACTGAAGGGAACTCACAGTCCTTCTACACAAAAATTCACTCCTGGGTTTGCCTTCTGAGCTTTCTTCATTTCAGCAGGATAATTGGGAGATTCATTTTGTTGTTGCTATTGTTCAACAAATTGGGAGTCAGAACTTTTTGCCAATCTACTTAAATCACCCAGAGATCTACGAGTAGGATCCCTGTCTTATACTAGCAAAGAAATTCTGCAAGTCAGATTTGATCTGTGGGATGCTTATTAAATGCTGATGCCCCAATACACTGAATTTCCTCTTGTTGACTGAATTAACTATATTTCTTTCTTAAACCTTCAATTTGCCTTTTAGATATCCCCATTAATTCAAAGAATGTATGTAGGAATTTATTTATTTATTTATTTATTTATATCCCACCTGTCTAGTTAATGAGCTCTTCAAAATGGTTTACAGTTGTAAAACAATTCATCTCAAACTGCATATCCATGGCCAATTTAAATCTTAAAATAAAATGGCATTAACAGTCACACAAAAACTACAAGTTGGCATGGAATTCACCTATTTCCTTTATTCTAGAAAATGCTATCTTTCTTCCAAAAGTAAAAGGGAAGGTTGACGATTAAGCCTTCTATGGTAGAATTTAATGAATACAGATTTAATTAAACGAATGCATGTAGACTAACATTTGGTGACCATTTTCCTTGTGTGCAGAGGGGCAACTCAGAAGAGCGAGCGAGAGAGAAACACCTTCTCAATACAGCTCTACTTTTAAGGCAGTATAGCTTACAAGTGTTAATTAAAAGATTTAATGTGATGGTTAAACTGCAAATCAAGTCCATTATTGGCATTTGTTCCCCCATTTCAACTTCATCTCGAAAGGTAGATGTTACTGAGGAATGTTTGCCCTGTTGTTGTTTTTATAAAACAATGTAATTGTAGTAAATCTCATCTTTTCTGTTCCATAGAGCAATTAGGGATCCAGAAAAGCATCCTGCTGAGAGCCTATTATCAGAAATTGTCTGCAACCAGATGAGAATAATTGTTTTGTGATGTTAGTAAATTGTCAGGCTTGAAAGAAATGTAATATTGTAGCCCTCAGTTCCACTGATACACGTAGCTGAAAGCGTCTGCGTTGATTTCAAGGGGAGAGATTTAAGCACAAACTTTCTCCATGGAAATCAATTGCACTTAAAAGCATATACTTTTGGCTGACTGTGCCCAAAATATTGAGGGTATGCTGAAACATACATCCCTTCTGTGCTGCTTTGGTTAAAGTCACTATTCCAAGGTCACATGGGGAAGAGCTGTTGATGGGTCTCCTTCTCGTACTAGTATCATGCCATCTGGAAATGGAAGAAATGCGAACTAGGGCCATGCAACCCCCTTCCCCCCGACTCACCTCAGAGAGTATTTTGGAGTCTCCGATAAAGCCCTGATTCGACTCGGGTCACTTCGGGGGGTGCCTGCCTCACCTCAGCACCAAAGCTGGTTGGCCTTGCAGGTTTCTCAGTGCTGGCCAGCACCCAGGAAAGCCATATACAAGGCCAACTGGGAGTCCATGGGACTTCCCACTCCCTGCTGCACTCACTCAGCCCCCTCACGCCCTCGACCCTTCTCCCTCGCTCCTCCAACCCAGAGCTGCCACTGCCAAGACTTAAATTAGATCGTGTCCTCCTCCCCGAGAGCAGAGCTGCAATTTAAGTTACCATGGGGGCACTCTGTTTGTAATATATTTATGGCGGCAAACTATGACAGCTGTAAAGGGGGAATCTAAGGTAAGTTTCAATTTAGGGTAAGTCTCGGTGGTGGGAGGTGACTGGGGAGGGCGAGGAGGGGGAGGGAGGTGAGTCTGGTGAGTCCAATGGACACTCCTGGATTCACGGCTGGCCTTGCACCAACTTTCCTGGGTGGGTGGGTGAGAACGGTGCCGCACTGCCTAAAATCAGCCCAAAGCACCCTAAGACTTTGGTGCTAATTGGCTCACCATGGCTCGGATTCAGGGATTCAGCCTGAGGTGGTGCCCAGCCCTAATGATAACCACATTGTGGGATGCTCCCTACGTAACCTGGAGCATTTGACAGTACTAGAATGATTCTGGGAGATGTTATCAACACAAGCTCCTTGGCCACTAAGGTAATATCATTAAACAAAAAACCTACAGTTTACAAAACAACGTTAAGGCTCTACAGTTTTCAACCAAGCACCCAAAAGCAGGGAAATTGGGAGTTAAGGCTCACAAGCCTTAAAGCCACATTGTCCCCAAGGAGGCAGAAAGTGCAAGTGAAATTCTCATTCTCCCAAAGCAGATAAACCATGAGGACAGGATGGAGAATATGATATGCAGAGGTGACTGTGGGGTTGTGGAAAACTGATGGCAAACAACTTAGGGCCACCTCTTTTTCTGTTTAGAGCAGCCCTTTCCCAACCTGGTGCCCTCCAAAGGTGTTGGACTACAACTCCCATCATTGCAAGTCAGTATGTCCCATGCAAATGAAGCACTGAAAGATTATATGTCATTTTAATAAGCCTTGAGAATGTAGGAACAAAGGGGACTTCTACTATTTCAGTGTGTATTTTTTCTGTCATTAATGTTATGAGTATTTAAGTGTAAAGATGATATTCTGAAAGTATGCACATTCATTCTTAATCTAACATGAATTCAAGTGGAACAAAGGACCTATTTGGCCTTAAAGAAGTAAGCTCAAGCAAGGTCTCAGCTTGTCTTTTTATTACTCCTTTTTGTCTTTGTGGTTGAAATGGTTTTTTTTGGTACAGACAACCAAGAACCCAGGCCCAAGAACAGATAGAATCCAGTCTCAAATTAATTAGGAGGCAACAAATTCATGAATCAACTAGTAGGAAAGTAAATGGCAGGCAGACAGGATAAATAGATAAATAGATAAATAAATAACCTCAGAGTGGGAGGAAATAGGAATCCATAATATCTGAGAGCAACACCACCTTGTATTGTCTTACTATAATGTTCTTAAAAGCTACTGCTTTGAATATATGAAACTCCCTTCTAGAGCTTTGCAAACTTTGGGCCTTGGATTCAGTAATCCAAACCACAGAGGCCATTTCATGGCAGATCCACCATTTTATGATGGATCCGCCATTTCCTTGCACAGCCCTAGGTCCCCATGAAGCCTACAACTCCCAGCATGCAGTGCCTGGGAGGGCTGCACTGACTGGGGCCCAGGAACAGAGGGCATACGTATACTCGCCACTGCTGCTGCCACCCACTCCTCGGTTCCATCACCTGCTCCTCCGTGCGATCGCTGCCTCCTCTGCACCATCACTGGCTTCTCTCCACCATCGCCACCCCCACCCTGCCATCACCAGCTACTCCATGCAATTGCTGGCATCTCCCCGCCATCTCTGGCTTCTCAGTGCCTTCGCTGCCTTCTTGGATGCTCCAGTGACCCTGGAGGGGTCCCTGCATGTTCTGTAGGCACCCTACAGCTACCTGCTTCCCCCAAGAGCTGCCCACTTCCTGAACCAGAGTGAGCAGCTCTTGGGGGAAGCAGCTGACTGCAGGGCACCTGTGGAACACATGGGGACCCCTCCAGTGTTACTGGACTGGAGTATCCTGGATTCCAGTGGCAGCAGCGATTGCTCTGAGGAGATGGCGATCGTGAGGAGAAGCAATGGTGCTGAGGAGCAGGTGATTGCGGGCATGGCGAGTACATGCATGCCCTCTGTTCCTGGGCCCCAGTAAGTGCAGCCCTCCCGGGCACTGCAGGCTGGGAGTCTAGGGCTGTGCAAGGAAATGGTGGATCCATCATAAAATGGCCTCCGTGATTTGGATTTCAGAGTCTGGGGCCTGAGGATTGCACAGCCCTACTCCCTTCTACTGAACCATACAATTGATCCAAGGGAGGCATGAGCATCCTGCCATTCAGCACAAAAAAAGTGTTAAGGTTTTGTGAGCACCGGGTTCAGGCCCTCACAAGCAAGGCTGGCCCTACCATTAGGTAGAGTGCAGTGGCCACTTCAGGCAGCAGATTCTGGGGGTTGGGGCGCAGCGGCAGCAGCAAGGTGTTGGAGGACAGAGTTGTTTGTGGCCTGCATCCTGTGCTGCACTTCCTAAACTAACCTGTTCCCCTCAGGGGTAGTGAAGGATGCCATCCCATCACCAGGGTTGAAGCATGATTGAACTGACCATCTGGTCCACTTCTTTACATGAATGGGGGAGGAAGGGTACCATTTTGTCCTGCTCCCAAAAGCTTGAGCCTTTTATGAGATCTTGGTTCCAGACATGCAAAAAGCCTCAAGGGCACTTGAAGAATTATATTTGAAAAGGCAAAACCCCGGTGTCTCCTCCGCCTCCTTTTCTGCCACTCCTGTGGCCTGCTTGCTCCTGCCTGCCCTCCTCCACATTTCTCATTGCTCTGCTTTCAAGTTTTCTTGTTCTTTTCTTAAAACCCATGAAGGATTATGATAGCAATGGAGTGAAGAAGCTAAGCTATTCTTTTGCCGCTTCCTTTCTCATTAAACATTGCACCTTCTGTTTCTGCTTGCTCTGTTTGAAATTCAGCAAAGAATAGGTAGGCAAACACATCACTCTTCTATGAGGAAGTGAGTTGGTTGCCAAGCTACTAATGTCTGGAAAGGCTAGATTAGCCAAGCTTTATGGTGACTCAAGTGCAACAGGTTAGGAAAAGAGGGAAGTCACAGACACAGGAAACAGTGTAAAGCCCCAGGAACTTTTTGGAGAAATAACATTAAAGAGTGAAATTCTGATTTAGGACTGGCTTGGAGACTTAATCCAATTTTAAGAAAATATTTTGCCATGATGCATATCATTGTTGTTCTGCATAGAATCAGTTTGATTTCCTTTTTCCTATTGTGGGGTGACTAATCCATTACCTGTCTTCTTCTACCTCAGTCTGGGGCAAGGTTAGGGCTCTTTATAGCTGAATAAAATAGGTCCTTTTTATTTTAAAAAATAGTTGCTTGTTGTCCGGTTCGTTTTAACCCTTCCATTAATCTAAAACTCAGCTTGTGGATACTTATTTATGTGCAAATAATGTGACACAAATTATATTTTCCCCAATGGCCCCTATTTACCTAGGGGCAGTGCCTGTTTTGCCAAGGAACACTGTCTCTGTTTAACCTTTTAAAAATGCTGTTGATGTGCATACTAACAACAGAAGAAAAGACTGAAGCAGGCACTCATAGCATCCTTCAAATACCTCAAGGGCTGTCACACACAGAAGAAGGCTTGTTCCTCGCCGATAGGGGTCAGGACTAGGTTTAATGGGGTTAAGTTCAAGGAGGGTCGATTTTGGTTGAACATTGGCAGGTGGTTTTGATGGTAGGTTTGACAATGGAAACACCTACCTAGAGTCTGTGCAGTGGAGGCTGGTGGGGCTGTGAATCCATACAGTCAGAACTAGCCATAACTCTTGAAGAAGCTATCCAAGGTGCTGAACCCATTTTGTGGATAAGATTCAGCACCTTGGATAGCTCCTTTAGAGTTCTGACCCCCTTGAAGAGGTGGACACTCATGTGCAGTGGGGTTGGGTTGAGCAAGACTTTCAGTCCCAATCCAACCCATTATAGTCAAATTTGCCCCAGAGCTGATCTGCTTTGGTTCCAGACCAATTCAGGCCAAATTGGCCCTCTTTAGCCCAGAATTCAGTTCTGGAACTCAAGCAGTGCACAGCCCTAAGAACTATGTGCAAGGGAATTCAACTAAAGTTACATTTGGGCAAGTTAAGTTTCCATAACTCATGTACATTGCATTGTGCAGCATATTGCACAACCTGTTGCACAGCCTGTTATACAACTGCTCAAACAAGCAGTTTCACAAGCCTAATGGACAGCTGCTTGCACAATGGAAAGATTTAGAGGAGCTCCACTAGCGCTATTTGGGTTTGTGGAATGTCACTGTTGGATACTGCCCTAAGGTCTTAGCCACATAACCCACAGGCTTTAATACTCAGGTCACTCAGAACATGGAGGGCGGGGGAGCTTAAAAATAGAGCAGCAGGCTGTTGTAACGGTTAAAAGTGCATACCTATACATCTCGACTCAGAGGTGAAATCCGCAGAGTTCAGGGTTAGCTTATTCCCAGACATGTGGGTATAGGATTGCAGTTTAAATGGCTTTAATAAAAGTCAAAGAGTAAAAATACATGCGGGTAAGAATATGTAAGGAAAAATATCTAAGAACTTAATTTGCCCAGGGTAGGCATATCATATCCTAGTTAACCCACTCACTGGCCTGATATGTGCCAGAGCAGAAATTAAACTCTTCTGTCAGTTGGGCAGGATCTACACTACTGCATTATAAAGTTTTTTTTAAAATGGTTTTGACAACTGTTGAGGCCCAGGACACATTCCATATACGGTTTTCAAAACATTTTCAAAGTGTTATATCCTGTTTGGTGTAGATCTGGCCTTGGTCACAAACATTTAGAGGCTGGTGACCCTGAGCTCTTCCAACGCAAATAAACTTCATTATCCCACACAGCAAGTGGGCAGAGATGGCTGAGGCTAGAAGAAACCAACTTACAATAGCCTTGAAAGGTAGTCAAGGATCCATCCAAGGATTACTTCATCCAATCCACACAAAAAATGCTGTGTTCTACCATCTCTCTCTCTCCACCAATGGATCTGCTATTCCAGGCTGTGTCTTCAGGTCCTGCCTGGAACCAGAAGACTTATTTTTAAACGTTGACTACCCAAACTAAGCCACATCACTTTATGAAGTTGTAAGTATCAGATATTTACAATGCAGGCTAGAAGCTGGACTTTTCTCCTTACCTCCTCTGGAATTTATCAAAAACATGTTATTCTGATTAATGTTGATGTGGGAATTCATTTGGTAACTTTCACCGTAAACTAGTAGGAGAAACTGGCAGAATCAGTCTGCTTAGCAATGTAGCTGAACAATGTAACAAATATAGAGAAATATAGTTTTAAAACCCCACATTTCGGCAAGTAAACTTGTTAAATGTAATTCTCACCTTTGGGGAACTGTGTCTGGGAACGGATTTTTGAAATGCCAAGTAGAAAGGTGTATAATCTCCTTTCTCTAAAGTTGTTGAGGGCACTATGTTGTAATGTTCTGTTTCTTTCACCACCTGAGTGCTTACCATATTTCTTTTTATTTAAATGTACTGCCTGCTTATCTGATGAAGGAAATGAGGCCCATTATTTTAAAGTGAGCCACAGGGCAGAGGCAAGGAAATAATTATTATTTTTTTAAAAAAATGATATAGCATCTTGAATCTCTATCTTCCCAATGAATTTCTATCATGGTTCCTGCTTGTGTTTTAAAAGGAGTAATGGAGGAAAAAAATATCAGGAGATTTTTTTTAAAAAAAGAGTTTATATGGATCCAATGTCAAACTGAATCATTAATCTTCATTAATAATCCATGGCATTCATAGAACTCCATGTTCCTGCTCTATTATTATTGTTATTATTATTATTATTATTATTATTATTATTATTATTATGCATTGCTTCCCACTGCAAAATGCAGACAAATGTCTTACCTAGACAAGTACAGAAATCCATAATTAATATAACAGAAAATAGAGCTTCGGCTATGGGGCGGTATATAAGTGTAATAAATAATAATAATAATATAAACCATACTCAAAGCAAAGCCTGGCCCACATGGTGCTTAAGTAAGTCAGCACTTGGGTCACATGACACTCCGATAGGTCAGCTGATCACCTGGCTAAAGTCACATGTTGCTCTGGGAGGATCAACTAACCAACCAACTGCATTACATAAGGACAGTCTTTGCCCTCAAACACTGCCTAGCACACATTTCCTTAATCATCGCTGAAAAGTTTTGTTTTGTTTTTTAAAAAAGTATTTTTAAAAGCACTTCTCTGGGGAACCATCATCCTACTTGTGCTCTGAAAAACAATTGCTTGCCTTTAGCTATATGGCTCCATGGTAGAAAAACTTTTAATATTACGTTACCTATAGCTTTAAAAATAAACATAAAATGTACATAATCATCACTGAGAGTGACGTGTGTAAGGTGCTAAGCACACTACCCAGGAATTACATTACAAAATTTCACTCCAAATACAACTGAGCTCAGACTATTATCTCTTGCTTACGCTTACTTTACTTTCTTCAAGAAATTTTTTATAGACCTTAGAAAAAGCTTTTAATTGGTTCTGAAGGCACAATATGCTTCCTTTGGTAAATGAAAATTATGAAATGAATTATGTCATACATTTAGTGGAACAAGGAAAGAGAGGAGCCCTCACAAGATAAGACAAACAAACAAGAAGGACCTAAGTATAATAATAATAATGGATGCATTCATGCAGAAATGTCAAGGCAATCATGGCAGCCCATGTATAACATGCTTGTATAAGCTTAACAATGAGCAAAAAAACCCTCCACTGAATAGGCCACCTTAGAAGTTGGTGGGTTAATAATAGATTCTTGAATTTTATCCTGTTTGGTCTAGTCGTCATTGCTTGTAATGAGCTCCCTTGAGCATATACAGACTCATTGTGTATTAGTGTACTGTATATTATCTGTTTATTACATACATTTACATGTATAGAGACACCGCTACCTGTTATTAAATGGTTATACATTTAGTGGAGACATAGGGGAGGGCAGAAAGCATGGCCTGTGTTTATTTTTTGATCCATAATAATAATAATAATAATAATAATAATAATAATTTATTTCTTACCTGCCTCTCCCTCCGGATTGAGGCGGGGAACAACATCAGTAAAAACAATATAAAATACATATAAAATACATAAAACTGATTGAAAGCGTATAAAGTTCATACATTATTACAATCATAGTTTTCGTGAAGAAATTTATGATGCATTATAGGGTCATATGGCTGGGAAGGAACTAAAGACCATGGACTAATCTACACCTGCAGCCTTTTCGCTACAGAAAAGGGATGCTTCCAAATGTTCCCCACTCCTGCAATTGGCACTCACGGGGCATACGTGATTGATCTGTACCGCAATTGCAGGATCGCCATTGTGGGAGCATTTTTTTCATGGAAGGACTGTGAGATTAGTCCACTTCTGGTCCTCAAAGCTAATTCCTGGACTCCACATTATTTAATTCTGTGTGTATGTCTTTTAGCGGATCTCGGGATTCTAGTAAAAAACAAAGATCCTTCAAGCTGAAGTCTGCCTATCCTTGGTCTAACTTCCTGAAAATTCTTCTCAACACTTAACCTGGTGGGTTTTTTCCCATCCTGCAATTTTAACTTACTAGCTTCATCACATCGTTTGCTTCCCCTAACATAGTCAACTACGCTGATTTTTCATAACCATTAGTTAAGATTCAGTATCGTCAACATCCCACAAATGCAATGTGTACCATGCAACAAGTGCAGCACAATTCAAGGAGGTGGACTTGCATGGCTATCATTCTTATGATTTATATTTATGAGCCCCTTCTGGGCTGATACAGGCTAAAATTCATTTAGATTCCAGGAGGAAAAGATGAGCACTCCATGATAAAACGTCTGACCTCTCAAAGCTCCCACGAGCAGTCCCAGCATTGCTCGCCATGCAGAAGAGTCATCAGGAAAACTGAAGAAGCTTCCCCCTCCCCCCATGAGGGCAGTTCAGAATAGCAAGTGTTTATTTCAACAGGCAAAGAATTCTGACATAGCCATTGACATGAAAGGTTCACTATTACAATAATCTAACAGCAGCTAAGCTCTGCATGGATGCTGACCCAAGCAACTGCATTACACTCCTATCTTTAAAGGGATGGCAGAGGCAGAAGCCCTCTGTGGTGAGAGGCCCTGGAACCATGGACATGAGCATTGACCACCATATTGGGATGGGAGAACCATGGATGCTCAAGCTCCCCAAGATTCTCTAAACTCCACTTTGAAGTTCGGTTCACTTCACTCCCATTTTCATTTGTGACCTGCTTTTCCTTTTATTTGAACAGGAGAAGTGCACATTTCTGGGCACATTTCCCAAAAGTGTGCACTTCCTTTCCACCATTGACTAACATGAAAATATGCATTCTTATCACAATCACAAGTTCAGTAATGTGTGAGCTTTTTGGGGAAGGTGTACTAACGTTTGTGTCCAGGGTCGCAAATGATGCAAGGTTTGATTATTTGAGAACAGAAAGGGAATTCTTATACATCCCTAGCACCTGGACAGAAAGGCACAGCATTTGAGCACGCCCTTACAGAGGAGGACCTTGGAGTTTTAGAACAGGCAGGGAGGTGAAAGGGACACATTGGCTGCTCCACGCATTGTGTGGACACTTTTGATGGAATGCTCAGAGATGGACTTAAAGCACAGATGTGGTGGTAATGGCAGTGGGAATTCCATACAGATGTGCAAGTTAGGAAAGATGGGATGGGGAAAAAAAACAATGGAAAAGAGGAAAGCTCCATTTCTTACATCTCTAGAATGGCCACCTGCCTGCCTCCTGTGCTTTTAAGACAAGAATACAAAAGCTGGGGTCCAGGAGGCAAATCTAGCTCTCATGGGTCCCAATCTAGCCCTTGGGAGTTCCCCAAATAAAGGACCTCCTCTTCCTACAACTTTCCACCCCTCCATTTCTGACATCTTTGGAGGATGCCCTGTGTTATGGATGAGGGATAGTTCTCCACTATGGAAGCATTTAGCGCCTCGTTTATCACCTAATAGTAGATTAAATACATCTAAACAAAGTGTATATATTATCTAGGACTGTTTCATGGGCTACAATCTTGCTTGATCCATATTTTATGTTATTACAAATATGCTTATATACCACATAAGTATATATTGTGCATATAAAACATATAAACATTTCTGTTATTAAACAGCATTGCTAAAGATTCTTAGATCTTAATGGCTTAAGAAGAAATAGATTTTTTTAACCATTTCCTGTTCTTAGATTTCTAATCTTAACACTTTAAAGAAGAAGAGATCTCATTCTCATTCTAAGTACCAAGTCCCCTATGCAATACTATGAAGCACAATATTCTTATCCCCAAGGCCCAGATAGCATGCCATGTTCCTTCTCGTTTTGTGTTTCTGTCATTGGAGTAAATGATTGACCTGGCTCAAGTTTATTATCCTGAAGCAAAGCTGCCTCCTTCATTTGTCCCTGTCATTACATGACAGTGAATAAGAGATGGATTTGCTCTGTGTGTGTGTGTGTGTTGTAGCATCCTCTAAATCAGTAGTCTTCAGCCTTTTTTGCACCTGAGATACACAGCTTGCTTAATTATTTATTTACCGCCCCATAGCCAAAGCTGTCTGGGCAGTTTACATATGATTAAAACAATTAAAAAGAATATACAACAATTAAAACTGTAAAAACATACAATATACACATACATTCAGATCCACTGTAATAACTTTAAAAAGCTATAAACCTAAAAATAAAACGAACCCAGGCTCATCAGATATTGCTAAATGCCTGAGAGAAGAGGAAAGTCTTGACCAGGCGCCGAAAAGATAACAATGTTGGCGCCAGGTGGGCCTAGTCAGGGAGGTCGTTCCACAATTGGGGGGCCACCACAGAGAAGGCCCTCTCCCTTGTTGCTGACCTCCAAGCTTCCCTCGGAGTAGGCACTCGGAGGAGGGCTTTAGATGTTGAACGTAGTGTCCAGGTAGGTTCATGTTGGGAAAGTGTAGCATTTTAACTGCACAGGGAGGGAGGGTGCAGAATATTTGACAAGCTATCACAGAGCACAACAATATCAATCAGTTAGTTAGTATTGTGAAGGAAAGAGACCCCTTTCCTTCCAGGTAGGCGCGGAACTCTTTAGCCGAATTCCCCCTAAGTGCACCTCCTTATCCCAAGGCTAAGTAGTCCCAAGCCAGCTGTTAGAAATAACCACACAAGTTAAGGACTAAAGTAATTTATTGAGATCCTAATGTCTAACCACGTAAGGCTCTAGTCGGTCCGATAAGCCGTTAAAATGCAAGCCGGGAAAGAGAGGGAGGGGTAGCGGGGAGTAGGATGAGGTTTGAGGTAGAAGTCAACAGCAGTAAAACCATAAAACAACAAAACAGTTTAGCCTACCCTAAATCACACCCAAAGGTAACAAGTCTTTCCCTGGAATGCACCAGACCTGAAAACAATAAATCTATCTATTCCCCAGCTTCACCTTGCTGAGTAGGGATCCCTCCTTCCACGCAACGGTCCAGGAGAAGATGGCTTCCACCCAGTGGGTATTCCCTTTATCCCTTTTTGGGTTAGCTGGTACCATGACTAGCCAAAACCAATCCTCGACCATCCTGTTTACGCCACCAGCCCCCTCCCTGTGAATGGCCGTTTCCCACAGCTGAAGCTCTTGCAGCTCACTTCCAATTAACTCGGACCTTGAAGCTCGGACCTCCCAAGATAAGAGTGAGAGGGCCAAGTGTGGGTGCTGGGAACCAGCAGCTTGAAGTCTTGTAACATTTCTCCTTAGAATTCTCCCCCTCCCACTCTGAGGCCCCAGTCCTGCAAGGGAGGCCAACACTGGCCATTCCAGCCAGACTGTAGCCTTTCTGGCCCCTTTGTTCACAAGCATTATATACCTAGAATGAACACTTTTAGGAATTATATTGTTTTTAGATTATACTTCTACAGTATAATCTAATATAGGTGCATGCACTATACTAGAGTGATCATATACAAAAGAAGGCAGGGCCCCTGCAATTTTAACTGTTGTGATGAAGAGGGGATTACACCAGGAACTAATTGCATACAAATGACACCAGCTGAAATTCCCTTTTCTCTACAACTGTTAAAGTTACATGAGCCCTGACCTGGATTTTATCTGGTCACCTTATCATAAGAGGATCATAATGTCAAGGAAACATAAACCATGTTCCCCTGTCGTGGCGGACAAACCCCGTCCCACCACCCAGTTCCCCAGCCAAAGCTGGCTTGAGCCAACGCCTGAAATAACCACACAGCAAGTTAAGGACCAAAGCAAGTTTATTTGCACACTATCCTAAGTTAAGGCCTTGGTCAAAGCAGGAAAGGGTTGGTAGGAGAAGGGAGCAAGGGGGGGGGTGAGGGGAATTGAGGTAGGTGAGGTTAGCAGCACAAAAAGGCACAAGCAATAAAACAATTGGCAATTCCCACCAATTAGGCACACTCTTAACAGTGTCAAGCAACCTTAAACCGAGTAGGCTTGTAAAACAATAAAAACTCTATCTAACACCCGGCTCGATCCAGCCAGACGGAGATCACCTCTTCACCGTGCCCAGGTCCGAAGAGAGATGAACCACCCGTCTCAGGCTTTCGTTTATCAGCCACTCACTCCTTAGCCCCCCGCCCTTACACAGCCTGGGAACTAAACCCTCCCTAACGGTTTTCAGCTGAAAGTCATTAAGCTCTTGCTCGTTAGCCGAGCACCTGTCTTTCTCGGCTGGTACTAAAGAGATAAGTAGCTCAGAAATATGTCAACAAATGAGCGCATCCTCCTCCCTCCTCTGGAAGCGCCAAGGCCCTCAGAAACCCATGTCCTTCACACATAAGAATTATCTTGTTGGAGTGGACCAAGACCTATCTAGACTAACATAATGTTTCCAATTGCCAGGGGTGGCAATATGAGGGCAAGGGGGCAGTCATTCCCTCTTCCTCCATGGTTCAAATTCCAGGTGATTATTCCTAAGGGTCACTGCATGTATGGCCCATGATCTGTTGCTAAAAACGGATGCAGTATATATGCTGGCCAAAGGTGTTGGCTTTTGCTTAACGGAAAATGTGTTTGTTTGTCCTATGTTGTGACTATGGCCAGATCTAAACCAAGCAGGAAAAAGCACTATGAAAGTGGTATGAAAGCAATATATAAAGGTTGGATCTACACTACTGCTTTATAACGGTATTGAAGTGCACTATTGGGGCCCATGACATATTCTATATACCGCATTCATACCACTTTCATAGTGTTATATCTTGCTTGGTGTAGATGTATCGTGGGCCTCAACAGTTATCAGTGCACTTCAATACCACTATAAAGCAGCAGTATAGATCCTACCCATGTTACAGTTAGATTTGGCTTAAAGTACAGCCTATGTCTGATCTATATTATACCCCTCATTCCCCAACTTCTAATCCTTTCCTCATGCTGTCTTCATGCTTTGCTCTTGATGTGTGGGGAAAATAGATCACAGCTCAGCATTTACCAGTTTATGGTGCTTAAAAATACAGCCATGTGGGTGCGGGATGCATTTGCAAGCCCTCCTCACCATGTCAAAATAACTGTATTAATTAGTCTCTCGGGTACTACAACGTGGTCCATTCAGTTTACAGATTTTCAGATTTTCAGATTGAGGATCTGGTCTCTGAAATCCCAGAAATGTTTGGTAGAAGAAAAAGACAACAGATTGCACTACTACTGTCCCTATTCGCTCTGCTCCTATATAATTTTTCCTTAACTGCTAATATCCTCCTCTTATTATTACATAATGCCCTTGGTGATCTGTGAATCAGGAGGTGCCTGACTAAATTAATTTGAGTTTTAATTAATGTCTTACTTTCCCCTTCAACCTTTGTCCACTCTACAAATGGCTGAAGCATTACCCCAGGTGTGCTGTTGATTAAGATCTCACTGTTCCCCTGTTTTGTAATCATGACTGAACTCATAGCAGAAAAGACATTTCTTGGGACGTGTTGGGCCAGATCTACACCAAGCAGGATATGACACTTTGAAAACGTTTTGAAAACTATATATAGAGTGTGTCCTGGGCCTCAACAGTAGGCTGACCATATGAAAAGGAGGACAGAGCTCATGTAAATTTAACAGTTGTAGAGAAAAGGGAATTTCAGCCAGTGTCATTTGTATGCAATTAGTTCCTGGTGAAATTCCCTCTGCATCACAACAGTTAAAGTTGCAGGCACTATACTAGAGTGACCAGATACAAAAGAAGGCAGGGCCCCTGCAACTTTTACTGTTGTGATGAAGAGGTAATTTCATCAGGAACTAAATGCATTCAAATGACACTGGCTGAAATTCCCTTTTCTCTACAACTGTTAAAGTTACATGAACCCTGTCCTCTTTTCCATATGGACAGCCTACTCAACAGTCTTCACTACTGTTATAAAATGTTTAAAGCAGTAGTTTAGATTCTGCCGATTAAAAAGGAATGGTATTGCCTATTCAAATGTCATAGGTGGGGAATTCTAGTCTTGTCCAAACCCTTTCCCACTTATCTGGACTGCATGCCATAGTCTGTTGCCCAGGGTGGAACTAGGACAGATTTTCCAAAACTGTCCCTGCATATCCAATGCAGGTTATGGGTAGAGTTTCAAAAGAGTTTGTTCAGTCCTTGAAGAGCATTGGAGGATTCCCCCCCCCCCCTGTTTTTGTAATGTTTTTAAAGTACATTCCTGTTTGTACAAAATAACAACCAACAACAACAACCAACCAAAACAAAACAACAACAAAAAAACACCATCCATTACAAAACACTGCAGGGCTCTATTGGGCCCCATCAGTAGATTTTATCTTGGGGCGGCAATTTTTGCTTCAATTTGGCTTTGGCTTAATATAAGAGTCAACACTTGCAACACTGATTTCTTATATATAATATTACTTTGGGGTGGTGATGGTAGCTGGACATATTAGGCTAATGGACTGCATTGAACGCCTTCTGGTATTTACTATGAACCCAATATTTCACCTAGACATTATTTTTAGTTATAGTTTTGTATCCTCTTCTCTTGTGTCTCCAGTTTTCCACCCATGTATCTCTCCTCTTTTCTCCTCTAGGGCTTCCTGATAGCCCAATGAAGAAATAAAGCTAGCATTCTGGAGTCCAATGTACCCCAGCTTTTTGGATTCTGATACCAATAATAGCTATTCTTTTAAATGTTAAACTGGAATCGTTTTGAAATCAATCATTAACTTTACCACTAGAACTTTAAAGGAGTCCAATAGACCCCAACAGCAAATTCATAAGAAAAAGAAAGAAGTGTGCATTGTTAAAGCTATTACAAATTCTGGGCTTTGGGGCTTTTCCATTATGTCTAGCTTTCTCTCTCTTTCTCTCTTTCTCTTTCTCTTTCTCTCTCTCTCTCTCTCTCTCTCTCTCTCTCTCCCTTTCCCTTTCCCTTCCTTTCCATGTTTGCTTTTGCTTAATGTCCAGCCTGGAGAAGAGTTCTGGGAAACTCAGAAGCTTGCTTTCTACTTTGTTAACATTTAGTCCTACTAATATAGGTATAGCCCTATCGTGGCTTTTGGGTTTTCTTCCCCCCCCCCCTTAATGGGCAACCACAGCTACCTGCCATTTTAAAATTGGAAATTCCATATACGAAGGCAGAATTGGCTGTCTGGACAAAATTCAATCAGTTATGCCTTCAGGTTCAAAAACACATGAACAGAAAGAAACGGAAAAGAAAAACGTGTTGGAGGCAGCAAAAAGCAACTGCACATGTGTTTTTTTAAAAAGAAAGAGAATAGGGTCAAATTGTGTAGGATGATAATGATGATGATGATGATGACATTTATTAAGCACCTACATTTTCCTTAAGAAACAAGACAGCCCCTGTTCACAGTCTCACAGTCTAATAAGCAGTGATACAAATGGAAAGGGGAGGGGAGCACAGGAAGCAAATTGAGATACCAATTTTATAAAATATAAAATTTCAATGTAGGATAATAAGGGGTGTTCTGCTTTCCCAGTTCCTCATTAAAGCACAATATGATGGGAAAGAGATACTGTGATTAGGGATGTGTATCGTATTGTTCCGATGTCCAATAATGAACTGATAAGGTTGTTATCGGAGATCCGATTAACGATAACGATACATATTCCTGGAGGCCCTATCTGATCGGATCCAAAATCCATATGTCTGATAACTATCGGACATATCAGATATTCGGACCACCATTTTAGGGCCGACCCTCCCTCCCCTCTCCTACTCGTGCTCCTTAACTGGGCCTTCCCCGCTGCTGTCCGCTGCCGTCCACTGCTCCAGACTACTGAGAACTAGGCTTTGCAGCTTAGTTCTCAGTAGAGCGACGATGCACCAGGTGTTGTGCCAGCGCGTTGTAGCTCTACTGAGAACTAGGCCGCAAAGCCTAGTTCTCAGTAGTCTGGAGTAGCAGACGGCAGCGGATGGCAGTGGGGAAGGCCCAGGTAAGGGGGACCCCTCCCTCCTCCTCATGCTCTATACCTGGGCCTTTCCCGCCACTGCCACCGCCCCTGCCACCCCATACTACTGCTAAACAGGCTTTCTGGCATCACTCACCACTTCTCTGTGCTGTCGAACAGGCTGGAAAGCTTTTTTAGCAGTAGTATGGGGTGGCGGCGGTGGGGAGGGTTAGGAGCATGAGTGGGGGGAGGGAGGGAGTGCCGGCCCAGTGTTTTTCCCCATAGACTTGCATTGGGGGAAAGCTTTCTTTCCCCCAATGCAAACTTATGGGGAAAACACTGTTATCGTATCGGAACTTCCGATATTTATCGGATATCGGATCCGATCAAATCTGGGTATTCCCCGATATGATCAGACCCAAAAAATATTTATATCAGAATTTCTGATAACGATACTATACGATAATTTCGATCGTGCACATCCCTAACTGTGATACTGTGATTATTCCCACTGATGTCTCATCCACTTTGCTCCACAGGTGTGCTGACAGTCTGGACTGGCCCAAATTTGTCAACACTTCCCACAGCCCAACCCAATGGCTTCTGTGTAGCATTTGTGGTGCAAACTGAGTCCCGTGACACTGCCATAGAAGTTCCATTCCACACTAGGCAACTTGGAGCAGTGGAGCAGCACCCATATCAGGCAAGCTGACTTGTTCAATAACGTTGGCCACACCATACCTATTTACATTTGTTTCAACATCTGAAGAGAGGTTCTATGCATGGGTCTTTGTGGCTTCCTTCGTTATTTCTCTCTACATGGGCTGCTTGCTCAGTATATATCTGGGAGGGAGAAGAGCTGGGGGAAAGCCTCAGATGGCAGAGGAATTCAAGAAAAGACCTATGAAAAGAGCTAAGACAACACCAGAATGGACGGTGCACATTCCTGAACTTCTAGTGCTGGATTGAAAGCCACCATTTGAGTGGCACTACTGTGACACAGATAGCAGGAGCCTCTCTACTACCACATGTCTATGATGTAGGACTGATTTTCCTGGGGTTGTTGGCCATTCCAATGGCTTTGTTCACTTTGAAACAATGCATTCTAATTAGAGCTGTGCACGGACCCTCCGATCTGGATCTGTCAGATCCGGATTGGCTCAATCCAGATCTGTATGGCCGAACCCAATCCAATCTGATCTGGATCTCCAGATCGAGATCCGGAGACCCTCCTTTTCCCCATAGACTTGCAAGTCTATGGGGAAAAGGACTCACCACCCTCCCCCCCCACTCTCTCTGCTTACCTGCTGCCTCCTCGTCATCATCGCCTCTCACCGCAGCCACAACTTCAGGCCTTGCAACCTGATTCTCAGTAGAGCGATGTTGTGTCAGGTGATGACATCACCCAGTGCGACGTCGCTCTACTGAGAACCATACTGTGAGGCCTGGTTCTCAGTAGAGAGGAAGCAGCGGCAGCAGCAGTGGGTGGTGGCGGCAATGTGGAGGCAGCAGGTAAGCAGGGAGAGTGGGGGGAGGGTGGTGAGTCCAATGAACTCACCGCTGGCCTGGTGTCCCTGGGTGCCGGCTGCTTAGCCGGCACCCAGGGACCTGGAAGGCCAATGGGCCCTGGATCTCTGGATCAATCCAGAACAATCTGATACAGTCTGGACCAATCTAGACCTCCCCCTATCTGGTTTGGATTCAGATCTGGGAGGTCCAGATCAGTCCGATCTGCTTTGGATTCGGGATCCTGATCCAGATCCGTGTACAGCCCTAATTCTAATCGCACAGTATTGGGGAAGGGTCTCCTTGAGGAAACAACTAAAGCCTTTTTTCTCCTTGTCCAATGAAGCAAGAAAAAAAGCAAAGCTGCTCCAACAGTGACTGGAGAGCATCAGGTGGCAGCACTCACTTTGCATGGAAAATAGGGCAAGAGAGGGAAGGCATCACTCTGGCTATGAGTATTTGTAGTGCCTATTGGAACTGGTAGCCATTGCAGGCACATGGATGGGAGGCTCCTATGCACATAGTGTCTTAAGATGCTCATCTGCAAATATACCCTACCTAAACCAATAATCAGTTCCAGATGCCTGTGATGCCATGGCAATTTTCATCCTACTGGAATTATGGGATAGGGCTTCTGCTGCCCAGATATTCTACAAAGCAAAGGTTGTGATTCAGAATATTTTGCAGAATCAATAACACTTATGAGGAATGGATTACTCACTCACTGAGGCAGTTAAACCTTTGTGTGCGCTGAGCAAAATTAATAATTCTAACAAAGCCTACGGAAATGAGTATTTGTTTTATTGGAGGGAGAAAAATATTTCTCTGATATTCCGAGTGGTTTTAAAGGCATGCCCCTGAAAAAATGCTATTTTGGTTATTTGTGGAAGTCCAATTAACACTGTTTTAAGCAATTTACCTTCTTTGCTAATTGCCACATGGTTCTCCTTCTCATGTGCTTTTAAGAGAGCTTTGGAGCTATAAACACTTATTCCTTCTTTTCCCTAGTTATGCATACATAAAATTATATGATCCTGACAGCCCTGTACTGAATATTACACTGCACTAAAAGATTAGCCTCTTTAATTAATGGAGTTTTGCCCCACAAAAATAATTTGATTTTATGTATTCTTTGTACTTAGCACTCAATATACATCATGTTCACAAGACTCTGAGTAAGATATCTATTTGCTTCCTGGGCTGACTGGATAGGAATCTGGGGATAACATTTGCTTGTTATAAATCTGGAAAACTATGGAGACCACTGTGAAATGCCCTAATCCTAAACTGAAACTAAAAAAGTGCAAGAATTAAAATGATTTTTTCTACAGTTTCACACACATACTACAAATTTAAATTTTCAGGGTTACAGTATAGATATAGATATATCCCTCACACCTACTTTTATTTCAGGAATAGACAGAATATTTGAGTAACAAGCACATAAATGATATAATCATTAGATTGAGATAATTGCCATACTGGAAAACAGGTAAAAGTGTCACTTGGGAAGTTGTTTAGAGTGGGGAGGAGTGGCTGAACTTTTGCCTCCAGTAACATCACTGTTGAGGACAAAGGTCAAGTTGTGCTCCCTCTGAACTGTGTTCTGGATTTAAACCTATATATTGTATATTCCATAGAACTCAGTAGGAACTTATGAGAATGGAGACATATATGCATGGCTTCACCCCTTCAACTGCATAAAGTTGAAGCAACAGTGTGGTGTAGTGGACAGAGACACCCTGTCCCTACTCAGCTGTGAAGCTGGTGGCTACACCACTCAAAAACCTTAAGGTGCCAATGTTTACCCAGCACTGAGAGCTGTGGATTCTGTGAATGCTTGTACATCATCATCATCTGTAAAGTTTCTGAAATGTACTAAGCACTGTACAGATTTTAAAAGCAAAATAGTTCCTTCCCACAGGCTTATAATCTAAAAGACATAATGCAAAAGCAAAATGGGATGGGAGTGGCAGAGGAAAACAAACCAACTCGGGCTTCAGTTCTGAAAATTAAAGTTCTTATAATGATCACCTTGAATGGAAACACTTCAGAGAGAGGAGGAGCCTCAGCCAAGCTAATGGAGAGAGCCCACTGTCCCATCTCTCCCTCTGCTTAAACCTGTAGGAGTGTGTCTGGTGTAGCCTTCGCCTGGCAACCTGGCTTTTTCAATGACTCTCAACGGTGGATCAACGTGAACTCAAGAGTCCTTTTTGATGGCTGTCATGGCCCATTAAGAAAAATGTGTTGCTGAATATCTATTATATGTACTAGTGAAGCACAATTAAAAATGGAAAAAATGAAGAGTTCTTTCAGAATGTAAACCGTCTTCCGACAGCTTGGCAGGCACCTATCATGTTAATGATGTGTTGCTTATTGTTGGAATTATGCAAGGAGTCTTCTTAATTTTTTAATGAAAATGCAATGATTGTAATGCAAGGGTTGTAGAAGATGCATTGCTGTACAACTCATTTTGTGTGTGCCACAGGTTTAATTAGAGAAAGCAGGTGGTTGAGTATCATGGGTGGGATCTATGAGCTTGTCTACATTTTTTTAAAAAATCGTGCTGCCTTACCATGACTTTCTGCATCAGCTTTCTTTCTGAATTGTGATCAGCACCATTACATGGGTGGCCACATGATTTGAAATTGAATACTTCCTCTCTCTGCTTGCTCCATGTGCCCCATTCATTTTAATGGGACAACACCATCTAGTGGCATAATTATCGCACAATGCCGAGATTACACACTGGCTCAATTCGGATGACACGATAGTCAATGGTGGGTTGACTAACCCTAACCCTAACCCTAGGGGGTACTCCCCAAACAACATGGTAATAAATAATCAACTGTGGTGTGGATTAGGATCAGCGCTGAGTTGACTATGGCAGCATTGGAATGACACAATAGTCAAAACAACTGACGATTGTTTCCCCCACACCAGTTGTTTATTGTGTCGTCCAAATTGAGCCACTGGGTGTGATTTCCTTATCATCCCCAGCCAGTGTTGTTGTTGGCCTGAGATGATGGGAGTTGTTGTCCAACACCTCTGGAAGGCACACAATTTGGGAAGGCTGAACTGGATAACATTCACTCAAACAGATGCATTTCATTTCTGTGATATGGGTAATGTAATGTATTTATTAGGATTGAGTGATTGATTGATTGGTGTACCTAATATCAGTTGCTCCTGTTTTGATTGTTCGGGGCTGCCAGCAGGAGTTTCAGGCAAGCCCCTTTTTATGTGTTTGTTAGTCAGTTAGCTTCTGGAAGTTTCCTAGTAAAGAAGTATAGTTGAAGCTCCAAGCTTGACTCCTTGTGTTATTCAAGATCGAATGAGAAGAACACAACAGGTAAAAGTGTAAAGCTTTAAAATTATTGGGAACAAATGAAATCTTTTACAAGACCAGGTAATTATTTTACCAACAAGACATTAAAGTTAGATAGTAACAACTGGAGTAAAGGGTGCCACTACATGTATACAATTAAAGAGGAAATGAACACTTTCTTTCACTGAGACAATTAAGGTTGTCCCAGGAGAAATTAGCAACTACAAAACATTATTTGCGTAACCAGAAGGCTCCCAACAATGTCATCAGTTCTTCAGTGTCATTGTTTGGGAGTGCCTTTGTTAATAATGAATTGGAAAGCATGCAAATTGCCACCAAATTAATGAGGTTGAGAGTGTAAGGGGAAATCCTGTGACGAAGTAATGATCAGCACCACAGAATCTCCTGAAAATGGTTGTTGTGAGGTTAAAATGGAGATGAGGAAGATCATGAACACCACTCTGGGCTCCTTAGAGGAAAAGGTGGGATAGAAATATAATGAATGATTAAATAAATAAATATAAATCAATGTGTGAAATGTCATGATGCTCTTGTAGAAAACTCTCTCTCTCTCTCTCTCATATATAGCTTTGCTTGTGGAAAATATTAGGAAACTAAAGGTACAACATGTTTAGGCAGAAAAAAAGTCCTATAACTCCCAGCATTCCCCAGCCAGCCCTGCTGCCTGGGGAATGCTGGGAATTATAGGACTATATTCTGATCAAAGATGAGGATTGCACCTTAATAGTTTGAAGTGAAATCATGCCCCTTATCTTGATGAAAGCAAACGTGATAGTGACAGCAATGATAATGGTGACTGTAGAACAGAGGTGGGAAAACCATGGCTCTTGGACCACATGTGGCCCTTGGTCTAATTTCAAAAGCCCTCTGTGTGCACTCAGCTCAGACTATGGCAAAAATGATCTGTCCTTTTCCTACTGAGCAGAAAGGAAGAGGGAGAGAGAGAGAAAAGGGAGTGGCAGAAAGAGAAAAGGGCAGACCCACCCAATTTTGGCTTTTGCCCCGCCCACGGTTGACATGCAACCCAAACAGATGAGACTAAAATTTAGTTTCATAAGTTTCGGCAATTTGTAAAACTAATTAACAATTTGTAAAACTAATTAACAGTTCAGCACATTCAAACAATTTTGAACTTAGGTACATTTCAATTCAACATAAGCACTAGTTCTACTTACTTCCATATGGGAGATTAAGACTATAAATCTATGCACACTTTCTTGGGAGTGGATTGTGGTTGTTTAACTCTCCCATAGAAATCAAGGGGACTTCAAAGAGCTTAATTTGGCTAGATAATGGACACTATTTACTATATTGCAGGAATAAGCTCACTTATATCTATGTTTGCAATGATTTCTTAACTTAAAAGTAATTGGTGCTTTGTGTCATTGCAGGAATAATTAAGCCTTTTCTATTGTGTAATTAACAGCAATATTAGAACAGTACATTTCAAATTTTATAGCTAGCTATCATGAAATATTGCATTTTTGCACACTTCATGTCAAATAGTTGTTATTCCAAATAGTTCTATACAACAATTGGCCTTAACTCAAAGAGCATCAGTATGCATTCGTGATATCATTTGTGAATTAATATCACTACCTAAATATCAATGAATGTAAGACTTCTTGATTTTTTTTTCCTGGGAAAAGATACAGTTGTGATTATTTTTTACATCCCAAAATGTGCATAAAAATCTACTCTAAAGGAGCAATCTTAAGCTCCCAGGGAGGGCAGATGAAGAGCCATTGGATGCTGCTGACTCCCTCCCTATCATGGATGGTGGACCAGGTTTTGTTTTGCAACACTTAATTTATAAATATACTACTGGTATTTCCAAAAGGCTCTTTGCTGCTTTCATTGACTTCTCCTCAGCCTTCGTTTTAATTAATAGGAGTCAATTGTGGGACAAGCTCGCATGGACCAATATTGATCAGAGAGTGTTGTTCCTGATTCAGGAACTTTATGCAAATACAACTATGAGGGTAAGGGTCAGCACAAATAGGTGTCTGTCAAAAGAAATCTGTACAACCAAAGGAGTCAAACAAGGCTGTTTGCTAGCACCCCTTTTGTTTAATCGTTACATTAACAATATTGTAAATGAGTTAAATTGCCCAGAGTGCTTCCTTCCCACAGTAGGCAACCGTAAAGTTGCAATATTAATCTATGCAGATGACTTGGTGCTGCTATCCATGAACAAAATCGAGCTAAAGAGAAGTCTGAACAAACTTCATGATTTCTGCCAAATGGAACAGCTCAGAATTAACTACACTAAATCCAAGGTGTTGGTCTTTGGTAAATGTTCCTCCAGATACAATTGGAAGCTAGGTGGAAATAAAATAGATCAGTTTCCCTCCTTCAAATACCTGGGTGTATACTTTAATGAGACAAGTTATTGGAAGATTCAACTCCAGAACATTAAAATAACAGCACAGAAGACAACTTGAGCTATCCTGAAATTCTTCTACTCAAGGGGAGGCAGGTTGGTGGGTCCAGCACTGAAGGTTTTTCTTGCAAAAGCCGTTGCTCAAATCCAATATGGGATTGAGATGGGGGAGGGGGTAAGGCATAAGACTTTGAAGGAGTTGTAAGTTTGGCAAAATAATTTTCTGAGATCATTACTGGCAGTACCTCCAGGGACCCCATCTCCCTTCCTCAGAGCAGAGACAGGTGTAGTATCTGTAGAAGCCAGGGCTCAGAAGGCAGCCCTTGTGTATTATAAGAGGGTCCTGGATATGCCAGAAGACTGCCCTCCCAAGCTTTGCTTGAGAGAACAAATGAAGAAAGGTGGCTGGGCTAAATTATGCCAAGAGCTGATAACTTCTAAAAACCTTCTACCAGATATTTTCACCACATTGGGAGCAAAAAACAAATTGAGAGACTGCATATATGGAATAGATAACAGCCAGGATTTAAATTTAATCAAAGCTTCAAACTTCTCTCAATGGTATTATCTGTTTAAAACAGATAATGAAAGAGCTCAATACCTACAAAACCTCACTTTTGCTTCTTTGAGAACCTCATTTACAGAACTACACTTCCAAGCCATGCCTACAGCATTCTTGGATGGCAGATATAGACAGGTTCCAAGAAACGTACGGTTCTGTATCTGTGGTATGGAAGAGGTAGAGGATATCTCACACTATTTCCTGTATTGTCACCTATATAAAAATCTCAGGGAGGGATTCCTGGGGCAGATTCTGGCATCCTTACAGGGGCAAAGTTCCTATGTGAAAATGTGCTGGTTATTGTCAGATTGCGACCCTTATGTTACACACAAAACAGCTTTCTTTGCTAAAGCCGCCTCATTCAGATTTGTGTGCGAGGGAGAGAGGAATCATTCTTATTACTATTTCAGGAGACAAGCTTCATACAGAAGCACATCAAAAAGCAAAAGGGGCACTTTAAAAAGAGGCAGGGATTTTCCCCAGGGGCAATTTTAGAAGCCTTTTTGTATTTGATAGAGTACATCTTCTTCCTGAGCATTTAATATAAGATAGGCTTTTGTTGCAATTTATTTGAGGCTAAGCTCTGGGCTGAGCTAGATTGACTAGTCTATCTGCAATATAACAATGCTAGTCTACTTTATAGGGCTGTTGTCAGGATTACTGAGATTATGTGTAGGGTTTTCTCTAGAACAACCATTTCTACATTCCTGCATTGACTCTGCCTTCTCTTCCAATCATATTCGTTTGTGGAAATCAATACTGAGTTCAGCTCATTTGGACAGCTTTAAAAATAGACATCTATTTATTGGCTAGATCTACACTACTGGTTTACAGTGGTATTGAAGTGCACTAATAACTGTTGGGCCACAATCAACATTCCATATACTACTTTCATGGTGTTATTTCCTGCTTTTTAATTCCACATTCATAATGTTTTGACACAAGGTGTAGATCTGGCCATTGCGGATAAATTACCTATTTGCTACAGATAAAGAATTCTCCAGTTAAACATGCCAAAATTTGTCTCCCAACACAGGATGTCTGTAAAATGCTAAACTAAATTGCCTGAAACCCCTTGAGACACACGATCACAAAGGATATGTTTGGAGGTATAGGAGAAGACCTTTCTTTCAGAATTTAGAAAATGGATAAGGATTATAAGCACTATGCAAATCTTCCAAGCACCTAGACATGAAAGCTATCTTGGCCTTTTGTGGTGGGCATCCAAATGAATGTTTAAATACATGCATACTTACACCAGGGTTACAATGCAGCTATTATTGAAGAGGTTAAAGGGACCCATTCCCACAGGTAGGAGAATTATTTCTTTGCTGCCTGCCTTCTCAGAGCTCTTACAATATCTGTAAACAGGTTGCTGGCAAAGCTGCAAACAAAGCATTTCCATAATTCAATCTGGATGTAACAAAAGCCAAGCTAGATGGAACAAAAATATGTTTCCCAAATCCTCTGGAGCTGGAGCAAGATTTTAATCCTTCTATGTTTGTAAGATGATACAAAGCTCTGTGTGTGTGTGTGTGTGTGTGTGTGTTAAACGTTTAGTCCGATAGCACCACTGAAATGTTATTTCTTTGAAAACAATTGCCACACGGGAGAGAATAAAAAGTTTGTTCTTGTTTATAGCACTGACAGTACCAGACGCTGAAGGCATTTGCATAGTGGCTAGTAATTTAGGGTGACCATATGGAAAGGAGGACAGGGCTCCTGTATCTTTGGCTGCCTCTACAAGAGGCATTTAAAGCTCTTTCAAGGCACATTAAAAAATTTACCTCTACAAGAATGGAGCGCAAATCGGGTGTAGAGGCGCGTTTTCTCTCCGATTATGCGCATTATCGAATGCACGTTAAATAGCGAGTTTTATTTTGCTTCTGCCGTTAAAGCGCATTTTGACTATGCGAACAAGCGATTCTCTGCATTAAGTACTTGTAAAGCGCATTTGAAACAACCGGTAAGGTCACCAGTTGAGTGCTCAATTACCTCCTGCATACAAGCATTTACGATAAAGCGCTTCAGCAAATATGCGCATAATTGGCTAACCAGGCGTCAAACGGAATCCATCTAGAGGGGGTCTTTAACAGTTGTATAGAAAAGGGAATTTCAGCAGGTGTCATTTGTATGCATGCAGCACCTGGTGAAATTCCCTCTTCATCACAACAGTTAGGTCAGGGGTGGGGCTGTTAGAGAGCCAGTGTGGTGGAGTGATGAGTATGCTGGTTTAGGACTGGGGAGACCTGGGTTCAAATCCCCACTCAGCAGTGAAACTCACTAGGTGACTTTGGGCTAGTCACAGATGACTCTCAGTCTAAGACCTACCTGACAGGGTTGTTGTGAGGTTAAACATGTAGAGAGGGAAGATCATGTGGACTGTCTCTGTGTATACTGTCTGTTGTGTTTTTTATGTTTTTAATCTTTGTAAACCACCCAGAGAGTTTTGACTATGGGGTGGTATAAAAATGTCAATAATAGCAATAATAGTAATGTATGCCACCTTGGGCTCTAGGAGGAAAAGGCAGTATATAAATGTAAGAAATAATAATAACTATGTGCTTTGAGCATTTGAAAAGGGCTCACTTAGAAAGCTGGCCTTTTGGGGGGGGATAGGTTATTATTTTATGACACATTTTTACCACAACCTGCACCTGATGTGTGTGTGTGTGTTTGTGTGTGTGTATGTGTATGTGAGAGAGTGAGAAGAAAGAGAGAGAAAGAGAGAGTGAAAAGGGGAGAGAGCTCTTTGTGCATTGTGATAACGATACAATTCCGAAATCCATAATAGAGCAAAAGCTTTATTTGGCCCACTCAGTTTCACAAAATAATATTCAAACTTTCAAGTTGTAGTCTGACATATTTGGAGGGCGCCAGGCTGTGGAAGGCTTTCTTAGGAGATTGGGACCACAGAATTGACCAGCTCCCTTTGACTGTGATCAGCATTTATTCTGTAAGTGTTTGTTCCTTCACTGGCAATGGGTATGAAACAAAAACAACAGAAGAATAATTGTTAGCCTCATGTCGAAAAGAGAGGAAGGCATTGTGTGAAGGAATGCCCACTGAGGCTAACGTAGTGAAAAATAAGTTACTGTCATATCTATAGGAGATAAAGTATAATTCTCATTTTAATGAAGACAAGAGTAAGCTAAAAATAGCAAACTCTGAATGTTCTCTCACAATCTATAGGTTACTTAGTGAAATAAAAAAAATTATGACTTGGAGTAAAATTTGAGATCCATAATTTAATTTTTGATCTTTGGCCTGAACTGTTCAGTTAAGCTGGTTCACCGTTGATCCAGAGAAGTCTAATTTAGAAATAATGGAATAACACCATTGCAGAGCACAGGGTATCAATAATACAACAAAGAGAACAATTAGCAATTAACCATAGTGTGCACCATGGAAATTTTGCCCAACAGCGACTTGGAATGAATTTTAAACCATAAGAAAAATCTAAACCTTCTTGTAGCTTGGCGATGTGCTCCTTTAAAGGCAGAAAGAATCTAGACCAGATCTACACCGAGCAGGATATAACACTTTGAAAACATTTTGAAAACTGCATATGTAGTGTGTCCTGGACCCCAACAGTTCTTACTACTGTTATAAACATTTTTGAAGTGGTAGTGTAAATCCTGCCTAGGTAGGCATAAAGGGGGTGAAGATAGGGGATCAAAAAGATGGTGTGTATTAGTTGAGACACAGATGCACACACACACACACACACACACACAGAAATAAAAGGCAATATAATAATAATAATAATAATAATAATAATAATAATATTTATTTGTAGCCCGCCTCTCCCTCCGGATCGAGGCGGGGAACAACAACAATATAAAACATAAAAATCACAACAGTTAAAAAAAAATTAAAAAAACAAGAGAAAAATACAACATTAAAAACATCTTAAAATTCATCTGGATAGGCCTGTCGGAAGAGGACAGTCTTCATGACTCTCTTAAATTCATGAAGACTGTCAATTTGTCTAACCTCCTCCGACAGACCATTCCATAGTCTGGGAGCGATGGAAGAGAAGGTCCTCTGGGTAACACCCGCCAGCCTAGTCCTGACTGGCTTGAGTAAGTTCTTCCCAGAGGACCTAAGTGTGCGGGGCGGATTGTACGGGAGAAGGCGATCCCGTAGGTACCCTGGACCCAAACCATGTAGGGCTTTAAAGGTAATAACCAACACTTTATACTTCGCCCGGAAACTGATTGGCAGCCAGTGAAGCGATTTTAAAACTGGTGTAATGTGATCACCCCTAGGTGTACCGGTGACCAACCTGGCTGCCATATTTTGAACAAGTTGAAGTTTCCGGACTAGGCACAAAGGTAGCCCTATGTACAGCGCATTGCAGAAGTCGAGCCTCGAAGTTACCAGTGCGTGCACTACCGTCTTTAGGTCTTCCAACTCTAGGAAGGGGCGCAGCTGGCGTATCAGCCGAAGCTGATAGTAGGCACTCCTGGACGTCGCATCAATCTGAGCTGTCATCTGGAGTGACGGATCCAGGAGTACCCCCAAGCTGCGAACACAATCTTGCAGGGGGGGTGTAACCCCATCCAGAACTGGTTGACACACCTCCAGACCCAGGTTAAACAGTACCTGTGAGTTAAACAGTACCTGAAATCTGTACATTGCTCATGATGATCAAAGATGATATCAAAGCAATAAACATTAAAGCCTGAGTGATCCACATGCTTTCAATAAGGCTGACAGACCATTTGGAAGGGCACCCTCCTTCTGTAGCTGAGTTGTAAATAACTATGAGATCAAGAAATCTCTAGGAAGAGACCTGGCATGATGGAGGAGGGAAGTGAAAATAATGAAAATACCCTCATTGTCCAATGTAGAGTTTTACAGCTGGCAGCCACGGGGCCAAATCCACCACACTGAATGCTGATTCCATCCACACCCTTTGCTCTACTTATCAGATGGGTGATTTATATGTGGCTGGTACAATTTAGTTGCTGCTTCAAAGATGCTCCATCATCTCTACATGTGTAGAACCCTTTTCACGTTACTGCCAAATTTGTGTCCCCCAGGAACATAACTAGGGATGAACAGATCTCTCAAGTACGATTCTGCAGACTTCCTTTTCCCCCCACTTCCAAATCCATCCCATTGTGGTTTGGTGTGAATGTTTGTTTTAAGGGGGGGGGGGTTAATATGTGAATTATTTGAGTGTATTTTAAAAAAATGTGTGCATTTTTGTGCATATTTTTCAAACTATCTGCATTTTTGTATGCACCCATCCGTTCTCTAAAGTGTGTTTCTATGCATTTTTCTTTACACACTTCAGATGTGCACATTTTCTCAGACATGTTTCTCTTGTTCCACAGAATGCATCACAAGTCCAGAATGTATGGAGGTCCCAATGCAAAGTGCATCCAGGTCTGTCTGTTTCTGGGTCATGCATATTTGGGAAATCTGCATAAATCATCATCAGCAGCAGCTGACGGAGCATGGCCAGGTGATGTGTCGGCAGTGGGGGGCACTGCAGACACAATCCCAATGCTCAGGCATTCACTGAATGTGTGATCTTCTGAAAAGGGCTCTAGTGAGTTTTTGATGGAGCCCATATTGAATTTTGTGTTGTTGCTTTTTAACAAAATGAAACATTTGGAAATATGTGCACCTATGGTAGCCTTCCATGGATGGAAAATGTCTCCATCTGATTTTTGGGGTGCGTGTGTTCCCCTCCTCTCCACACCACAGCTCGTTCCCCCTCCCACCACATCACAGATCACCCCATCCATGTAGGTCCCTCAACCCCTGTGGGGCATTTTCAGGGGACTGGAAGGGCTACCGTGAAAGGAGGTGGAGGTGGTGGAGGAAGAGGAGGTGGAGGGAAGTCCACTTCCACCAGCCCAGTTAAATGCACCTAAACCTGGATCCAGCCAATTTGGGGCGCAAATGCTCTGAGTGAAAGCAACTTTTTAAATAAAGCACCAATAGATATAGGCGCTCGAATTCCATGTCAAAGTTCAAGTAATGTAGCAAAATTTGGGCATTGCAGTAAATTCTGGGGTCAGCATGGCGGGCAACTGCCAAGGGCCCACACCCAGCAGGGCCCACAGGCAAGAGCCCCTCCCCTTGAATTGTTCCTCCTTTTCACAGTTGCAACCTGTTTGTTCACCTGTCTCTTGTTCTGGCCAGATGACTGGTGTTGAGAAAAAGAAGCTGTAGATGCCACTGTCTGCTTGCTCCGCTGGCTCTCTGCCTGACAAGCAAGCAAGTGGGAGCAAGGATGAGGAGCAAAGAAAGGAGGAAGGAGTGATGGCTGCTGGTGTCAATGGAGGTGAGAAGGTAAGGTCACTGAGCGAGGGAGCTTATGGTGGTGTCTTGCCCAAGCGCCCTCAAAAACCTGGATCCAGCCCTGATTTTGACATTAGAGTTTCTTGTTTTGGACTTCAGTTTGCAAGTTCTATTTTCTCTGATTCCTAATCCTGCATTTATTTCCAGGACGATATTCAAACATAACTATTGCCTTTCAAAAAGCAAAAGAACAGGCTCTGCATTCACCAAACGATAGAGGCCCAACTACAATTAGCGGACATCACTTTCACTTGATACGTTCTGCTAACAATTTAGCCAAAATGTTTGTGAGCCACCTTCAAAAGGAAGCACCATTTGCAGCGCATTTCCAGTAAATGACTTTCAATGATAAAGTACCTTCATCATTATGACAGACAATTTGGAAAGAGAAAATAAGGTTAAATTTGCCCAACAAATTATTCACCCATCAGCAATAATAGAGGTTTATCTAGTATAAAGAATGAAGATATGATATGATAGAGTGGAGTGTTGATGGACATTGCTATTTAACATGTCTCATGAGCAGAAAATATCAGCCACTAATATATAAAAGGCAGAGGCAATACCAGCACAACATTAGAATATGCTCTCCACAGAAAGGAGGCACAAGAATCCAGTTGAATTATACATTGTTGGAGAGCTTAGCATTAAAAAAGGGATGAAGGTTGCAATCCTATACAAACTTACCTAGGAGTCAGTTCTATTGAACTCAATAAGAGACACGCATAGGATTGCACACTTACCTGGGAATAAACCCCACTGGACATGATGGCGCTTACTTCTGAGTAAACATGCACAGGCTTGCACTGTATAAACTCCTCTGGAAACTACATTAGTGATATTCAGAAGTTCACCCCTTACCTGACTAGAACCATATGAAGGGGTAGAGCAGGGACAGTCCATTGGCACCATCCCTTCCATCACATCCTGCAACAGCATGCCTCCCAAGTCCAACTCGTATTTTTTGTCCAGAGTGATACCATGAATGGTGGTATTGAAAGTTGCTGAGAAGTCCAGGAGAACCAACAGTGTGATGAGGAGAGGTTTGCAACATTTTGCTGGGACCTCTGAGGGGGATGGTGGAGGAAGGTTCCTGTAGTGCCAGTAGCAGTGATCAGGTTTTGCCCTCTACCCAACCTTGTCCCCAGTAACTTCACTTTTTCCCATAGAGATGAATAGCAGTTTGTACACTTGTATGGGAGGAAATCGAGGCACATTTGGGGATGCCGCTGGGTAAACACTAAACATTGCCCCTTCTCCTGGTGACCTGAACACTGAAGGCTAGTGGCTCTGATTTCTTCCAGTGGGGCTATGAGTCCATTCTGGGTTTTAGTCAGAACCGGCCAGAACTCCAAAAGAGGTATCCAAGGTGCTTAACCCTATCCTCAAAATGGGTTCAGTACCTTGGATATCTCCTTTAGAGTTCTGGCTGATTCTCACTGAAACCCAGAATGCAATCACAGTCCACCGAAAATGGAGCCACCAGTCTCCTCTGGGCCTAAGTGCTTGGTGGGCAGGTTTTCCTCGTTAACTGGCACAAGCTTTATCTGAATAGCTCTGCTCCATTCACCTGCTTATTCTAGCCTTAGGTTTTCAGTTCTTGGTGTAGCGCTGGGATGTGACAAAACCTGGGCAGTAGCTTGTGTTCTTATAGGTGTCTCTTAGGGAACCGGATCCTCTTCTTATGCCTTCTACAGCCCGCTTCCCTTGAAATGACATCATTCACAGTTTGGCAATTCTGTCAGCACTCTGTAAGCCTGAATGACAAGTGATGTTAATTGTGGCCTTCCTGGATTGCAACCCGGTGCAGACAATAGGTTGCAGTGTAACATTTTAGCAGCACTTTTGAAGAAGGAAGGCAGCCAACTTAAATGTGTGCTGAAAGTCAAACTGCTAGGGAAATGTTCAGCATTCAGGTTTTATAAAATGTTAACCAAGTCAATAGAATGCATTGTCAGCTGGGATAACTGCAAATAAAAAAGGGGGATTTGTTTCCTCCCCTCTCCCCTCTTTGCTGCTGATGTACAATATTATATCATCCAAGGAGATGCTCAGGTCTGAAGACATAACAAAGCAAGGATCCTTTTGGCTTAATTATCTCTCCATTCTTGTTTAGATTGCTCTTCTGTTCCTTCCTAGTGTTCTGGCCACTTCTCCTAATGACAACAGCAATTGAACAGTGCTATATTAAGAGAGCACAGGGCCCTCTGAGTGGCAGACGTCAAGCTCTGGCTTTATGCATCCTTTGTTTTGTTCTGGACCACCGGTTGGTGATCTTGTCCACCCATGTCCACCTTGGGAGCTATGCCGAGAGCAGACAATTAACAGCACACGATTGTGACTATTCAAACACTGATTGTTATTCAGCTGCATGATGGAGTTCTTAATATGTCAGTTCGGACAACATATTAAGCAATGGAGGGGTAAATAACGTACTGACCGTGCGTTAGGCAGGAGGAGCTTCACAGACGACATGCTGCAGCCAGCGCTGCTCGGAACCTGCAAATGCCCTGGCTGCTAGGAACTTGCGGTGGCCATTTTGGTTGCAGCCTCTCCTCCATGTGTCCCCCAGCCATATCCCAGCATGCACCATGAGTTCTGCCGGTTGCATAGAGCGGCCAGGGTTTTTTGGCTGCTCTAGGCAGCAGAACTCTATTCCAAAATGGAATAGTCCACGGAGAGAGGGGGGGCAGAATTCGGACGACACTTTAAACAACGGGGCTTCGGGCTAAACAATGTGCAAACCCGTTGTTTCACTCCGTTGTTTAAAGTGCCTGATTAACGTACTGTCAGTTGTGTGTGCGTTGTGTGTTGCCCTCCAGACGACACAATAAGAAACGCAACTGACGCTTGTTCCCCCCTCCTCCATTGCCTAATGTGTCATCCGAACTGACCCCCTGTATCTCCAAAGCAGTTTATCAACTTCTGGTAATGCTACAGTTCATTTCCGTACGTTTGGCCTTTGGTGCCTCATAGAGTTTTGTCTGAATAACATGATAGCTCCTTCTGTTGTGCTAATGATCAGGTGTCAAAATTATAGGGGGCTTGTAGTGCTAAGCATGACAATGAATAATGATTTAATAGCTTTAAAATAATGCCTTACTTCCATGCCCGGCGTGGGGGAGGGTATTGCGGGTGGGGGTGGAAGACGAGGCATGGAGGTGCACTGTAGGCGGCCTCCCCATGGCACCACTGGAGGGGGGAGAAAAAATCAGAGCCCATTTATTGTCTCTCACCCCTCCTCTCCTCCTTCTCTTTGAATCGTGGCTGCCTCCCTCCCTGTAGGCAGTGTGGGCTCACTGGTTGCCCTTTGGGGGGCCAAGTGGGATTTTTTTTGCTCATAATCTTTCATTGGTTATGAGTTGTTTCACCTACTTCACACTGTAAGACAGATGGGGAGGAATAATTAGGTTGAATTGGTGTTAACAATTTGGTCACATTTACTGTTAGGCAGGTATGTGCAGGCATCTTGAGCAGGTTAGGGTCAGTGAGCATTCAGAGGTACCATTGCGGTGATCGGTAATGCCTGAGGCTCCCCAGATGCGTGTTTTATGGACCAGCTGGCGGAGATAAGGGTTACCTTTGAGGCTAACCTGTCTCACCCACTCGGAGCTTGACAGTGCGAAGGGAGGTGACCCGGAAGGCCTCCATACCCCAAAAGGGGAAACCTGGGAGATGGCGTCTCACCCGATAAAACAACGGCATGAGGCCGGATTAGAGAAGATGCCTGCTTAGGATTTCCCTTTCTGCAGATCTATTAATAAATGTTGCCCTATTTAAATCCCAATTTTGTGTCTGCCTCGTTATTTCCCACAATCCACATTCCCACAATAATTGTGTGGTCCTGATTTTTTTTATTTAAAAAAACGACTCAGTGAAACAGAGACCAGACTGCTGTATTTTATGCTGATATTGTGCAGCATGTGTATTGTACCCCCACCCACCCAACACTCACATTATGTCAGAATTAGATGTTTGCTCAATAGTGAATGATGGTTTGAGAAATTCCGTAGTGCCAAGATGGACTCGGGCAAAAATGGGATGGGAAAAGTCCTTTTGTAAGGCATGCTGGCAGTCTGCTGTTCAATCAGGAATCAAAATGGAGCAGCCATTTCTGTGCATTACTTCAGAGTTGAGGGCTGCTGTGATATATAGAGACTGAAATGTTGATGTGATATATAGAGACTGAAACAAGGGTGCAGCTAGGTAATTTTAGCCCCTGGACTTTGAGTGTGTGTTCTTTAAATTGCCATGTGTATTACTTCAATTGGGAAGCACGCAATTAACATTTAGCTTCTTTCTTGCTCCAATAACTATTCCCTGCTTTAAAGCTGCCTCGATATTCCAGATGTATTAGAACAACATACCTAGGGATAGGGTTCAGCACTTTGGAAAGCTCCTGAAAGTTCTGATTGAAACCCAGAGCAGATTCACCACTCCATGACATCAGATCCACCAACCTTCACTGGCAGCAATAGGCAAGGTTTCAGACAGAGGTGTGCTCTCCGCCCCATAATTATCTGATAACCACGAAGATCCACAGTGCATTCAATCTTCCAGAGTGGGGATTGGCCGCTTCTAAACTCATCAAATAATTTCAGAATGGAGAGACGTACAATCGGTACTTCTGACGTCTCCGAAATTATCCTATCGTTTTGGGTGTGTGGTGTATCCCAATAAGGGACATGATTGTTTTGTATGCGTGTGGTGGGTCTTCAAAACATCCGAATAAGGAACATGGGGTAATGGGGTGGGGCAGTTTTGAGAACTGATATTGACATCTGTGGCTAACCAATTGGGAATTGCCACAGCACTGACCATGACCATGTTTTGTTCTCCTCCAATCTCAGAGGTCGGGATAGAGAATTTTCTCACGGTCCTAGATTCCATGTGCTCATTGCTGTTCTCGGACTTGCGGTGTTCATTTTGGTCACACACACACACACACACACACACACACACACACAGAGATGAGATGGAGGGCATTTGTTTGCAAAGTGAGATTTAGAGAAGGAGAGGGAGCGAGAGATCTACGAGATCGCAAGACAACTCTGTTTCTTTGCAGAGAGAGAGAGAGAAGGATTCTGTTTGGCTGTCTTTTTGTGCTTCGTTCATTTCACCTGTTCCACTCCCAGCATGTGTGTGTGCGTGCCTGCCTATTTTGTTAATTTTTTTTCCTCCAGTGCGCCTGTCTGTCCCACTTTGCATGGCTGGGTTGCATTATTATTATTATTATTATTATTATTATTATTATTATTATTATTCCCCTTAATGTTTTGACATGCTGTAGATCTCCGTCTTTAAATCTGAGCCTTCCCACCAGCACCTGGCTTCAAAGTTGCTAGTATTTTATTGTATGTTTGTGGGGTTTAGGGTTGTGCAGCGCACACAAGCAATACGCAATTAATGAAGCACACTTTGATAACATTCCTTCATGAGGCATGGGAAAAACTGACTGCTGCTGCTGGTTCTGGCCCTGAGGGGAGAGGGTGTGCAGGGCTGGTTGGTTGATTGCACCTTTCTGCTCGGACTCACAGAAGTCTGCCACAGTGGTGCTGCTGGGCTGGCATTGTGCGTAGGTAAGCTGCTACACCTGAGTAAGGCAGGCTGCTTATTCCTCAGTTAAACTATTACTCCTATTGGCTGGCTGGGCTTCCAGTGCAGGAGGGGCATCCTCCTCCTGCTGTGTAGCCTCCTACGGGAAGTTGTTGTTGCCTTGACTCGTGTTCCAACGTGCCCGATCGACAGTAGGGGAGGGGTGCTACTCATGACTTGTTAAAAAAGAAGACAAAAGTGGACACCGATTTGCATAAAAGTTGCACATGCCAATGTTTATGTATAGGTACAAATTTAGAAACAATTATTATAATTTAAATTGAAATACAGGGCATCTCACTGTCATGTGGAAGACTGTGAGAAGGTGACCTGTGTGCCTTGCTCAGTCTACTGTCCAGGTCCTGTTGATGGATAACTTCAAAGCCCAGCTTTTCTTTCTGATGGTTCTTTATCTTTAAACTGGACTTGGACTGGAGTGTCCTTCAAAATAGAGGACAGTCTTCAGGCAGCCCTTCAAATGGAGGACTCATGGCCACCCTATGGAGTTGGACTAGATCCCTAGTCTGTAGAGATGGGGTAGAATCTAAAATGGTAGTGATGGAGTTTGGACCACTGAGATTCTGGCAGATGCTCCCAATCTATTTTGGACTGGCTTTTTCACTCCTCTGGAGCCTCATGCAATATTAAGGGGATCAATTTCACCTTTCAGAGGTTCCAGGCGCACTGCCCCCTTCCTCTCCCTTTCTCAAAAAGCATGGGAGGAAAAGCATGCAGAGTCTTGAGTTTGCTTAATGCAGACGTGCCAACATCCATTCAGGCTCCAAGTCGAATTTGTTTTGCTAGCAGCTTTAGAGATATTTAAACAAGATTGTTTAAGGGGAGATGCTATGAAGTGGCAGCTTGCATCAGGAGGAGCATACATCGCATATAAAAAATAGTGCACAGAGACACGCATTTGACTAGATTGGAAAGTGTTGTAAAGGTCACCAAACCCCTGTTCTCATATTGAATGGGGGGTTGGGTTGGGATGCTAGAAACAAACTTCTGTGGATTTGCGGCTGATCAGTGGGCTGCAGATATGTGCTCAAGTGAGTCGTGTTGGTGCTTGCATGCGGCCAATTTATGGCTGCTATTGATGTGATTTCCATGAAAAAGTGTGTATTTGTAGGGACTGTGGTACTGCTACACAGAGGCTTCCTTTAATATTTTTTTCAGATGACTCCAAGCAATCGTACATGATACTTTCCTCCAAAAGGGATTAGGCAAGCCTTATTTTGCACTTCCCACTTCCCTATGGGGTAGAATGTTTCAGGGCAGTCATTTGCAGGGCCATCTTCTTTGTAATGGGAGTATTGAAGACTTCTAGTGTATCCGTAATGTCTGGTTATTTCTAAATATACAAATTGAAGAGGTGGGTTCCCATACAGGGCTAGTATTCAAAGTTGCATTGGTTTCACCAAAAGCAAATCGCATGCACCAGCAGTACCCTGCCTCCCCCTGCAAACCAATAGCCTGTTCCATGCCAGCTGTTGCAAAACTCAGATGGCCATCTCTTCCATTGCTTGCACCCCAACTTCCAAATTGTTTCTCTCCGGCCCTCACCATTGCATGCAGTGTGCATCCCGTAAATTAATAGCCACCAGCCATCAAAAGCTATCAACGCCCATTTTTGCAAACATCTTCCAGCCATCAACGCACACTCAGGAAACATCTTTTGCTATACATTATACAAAAGACAGAAGAGAAGGTAATCTGTTCCCTTGGCGGTTATAGCAGTACAATACAGTACAATAGATTTTAAGTTACTTGATGGAAAAAAAATAGCCAGGGTTTGTCAACAGCAACCACGATAACGATAGAAATTCTAAACCCAACAACCTAGTGGCAAAAACTGATTTAAATGCCCCCAAGCGGTAGCTCTCCAGTTTAAACTCGTAATTTTCATATAAAGCAGTGAATAGTTAAGCATATAATAGCATTTGATGCTGTTCATATAACATCAAGTATCCAACTCTGTTTACATAAGAAATCCATTTCTCCACATTTTATCACGATGTGAGACCTTTATGAATGATAGCTCATTGCAACACAACATCTAAACCAGATTTACATTTTGTTCATCGTTGGTGCATTTTTCCAGTACAATTTCAACATGAATGGTGTTGTGTTCATAAATGCTGGTCAATATTGATTCCCCCCCCCCCAACAAAATGAGAACAGGGCATCTCATTTTTACTGAAAGTGATAATCTGAAACAGCAGAAAACTAATCTAATTCATTGGAGAGGGCTCCTCAAGCTCTCTTACAGGTGTACTCTGTGATAGCTGATTTGCATCCTCTGTAGTCAGCCATATTACAATACAAAAATATGAATGACTCTATTATGCTGTTGTTTCATGGTCTTTATTGATGAACCACAGGAGACTTGAGAAAAACCTTTACAGTGCCGTTTAGAAGCAAAATGCCCATGTCAGATTTTGAAACAGGAATGTAGCTTTTCTGTGCTTTGGTTGGACCCATGAACAGTTTTGACTTTGTGGACAGAACATTTCTTACTTACGGCTGTATATCTGACTTGGTGTACTAAATGTTAATTTTAACGTCTTTTTCCAAATCATTCATATACATAAAACTATTCCACAGATAGCAGTTACCTTTTTAAAAAATCTCACGGTATGAGTTTAAATTAAAATATCCAACAGTGCTGATGTTTTTATAGCATTTCATTTTTTTAAAAAAAGATGCAGTACAAAAAAAATGCTTGAGGTTGCATTTCCAGATGCTAATTCTTGAGGAGCAGGAAGAGATGAAAAAGCCCTGTGGCCTGTCTCCCAGATGTGGAGCAGGATGATCCCTGCACCTGTTACCACCAGATCAACCTGTGCAATCCAGGTCATGTAGTGCTACAGGCAGAGAACAGATGAGCTACATGAATAAGCCTGCAGAGAAAGAGCTCCAGATGTTTCCGATAAGTCAGCCAAGCCACATGTTAGAGAAGAAGGCAAAAGATCATAAAAGAATATGACCACATGCAAGAGAGAGAGAGAGAGAGAGAGAGAGAGAAAGATATATTTTTAAAAAAAGAGTTAGATAGAGGCTAGATGAGGATCATGGCAAATTGCACAAGAAATGAAAAATTGGAAATATATTCCCTGCCCTATGTAAATTAAGATTCACTTTTGTCCGTTGTTATAACCCAGGGCTGTGAGTTTGCTGTAGTTTCACAGGAGCTCAGAAAAATAATAATAGAATAATAGTAAAAATAATAGAAAAATAACAGAATGTGGCAGTGGGTGCAGAATTCAGCTTCCTGACTATGTCAGATCTCATTTAAAAAAGAAGAAGGTATCTTGTCTGCAAAGGTATCATTGGAAGTGTGAGCAATGCCTGGTCAAATCTTACAAGTCAATTGGTGCTGGTGTGGCTTCAGTGACCACAGAGCTCCTGAACCCTCTCATTACGAACAAAACTAAGGAAATGGCAGCACTCTGCAAAACGTCAAAAAATTTGCTCCAGTTGCATAATTTATTTAGGGTGCTTCCAGACAATGCTTTTATTCCCAGAATTTACAGTGGGTTTAGACGTTGTGGTCGCCAATTTGTAGTCCTGCCATGTTGTCCCAATGCTTCTTTCATCATTTTTTTAACAGGAAAAAAAAATCCGCTAAGGAAGAAAAGACAGAATAGCTGCACAATGGCTTTTGATTGTTAATGCTAGGAACCATCCATCTGGAAGCACCCAAAGGTCACAACATTCAGCTTTTTTTGCTCTAGAATTTTTAAAATATTTATTTTTGCCATTCAGTATGTGCTCAGCCTCGTAAAAAAGCAACAACCATTTTTCCCCTTTTGGGTAGTATTTATATTGGCTATTTTCAGATACTATGGGAAATCTATCTAGCTATAGCTATCTCTATCTATCTATCTATCAACTATCTATCTATCATCTATCTATCATCTATCTCTATCTATCTATCTATCTATCTATCATCTATCTATCAGGAGCATTTAGAGACTATGTTTGCTTTATGTATTATGATCCATCCAACAAACAAACCTAATCTATTCTCAGTTGCATCTAATATTTTTTTTTCTGCCATTTGGATCTCTCTCTCTCCCTGCTATGCATAATGGTCCTCTCCAGTAAAAAAACATACAAAGCGAATCTTGTGTAATATTACAACATTTGGCTTTGAATCTGTGAGAATTAATTCAGTTCATCCAGCACTGACATTCTGCAGGATTTTATTGTCTTTGGATTTTATATGGATTGCTGACACTTTGCTTCCAATTTAGCTCTTGATGAAAAATGAAGCCCCTGTCATTCTTGTCCTTTCTTTCAGCAGTCTTTAGATTTTGAGCACTCATCAATATACTTTGGGTTACACGTCACCTGTTATTATCTAGTGGTTATGTGGAAGTTGTACATTATATACATTTCGTTTTTTAAAACATTATTTTGGGAGGGGGGAAGGGGGTAAATAATAGTAATGATGTTAAAAGGGTAGTTGAATGATGTAAGATATGAAAATGAAATAAAGAAGTATTTTTTTAAAAAAAACATGATTTTACATTATATACTTTGATTTGTGATCTCCAGTACTTCACTTCTTCTGAACCTACAGCAAAGGTTGTGGTATATCCAGGGGCTTTTGACAGGAGTACTCCTGTTTAAGGCTTCAGCTAGGGTGGAACTAGAACTATCATTGGATTGAAAATCCACCTGGGCCAGCAGGGGCAGCAGACATCCCTGAGTCCAGCTCTCATGGCTGAGGTGGAGCTGTCCGGCGCTAGGACGGACCTGCATCCAATGGGCCCACATTTGAGAGCCTTTGAGAGTGGTCGGGCATGGGTCTGCCCTGACATGCGCCTTTTATCCCTTTCCCCCCACTGCATTCATGGCGGCTGCCATTAATGCAGCAGGGGAAAATATGCAATTTCCCCATGGCCGGGGAAATTGCGTATTTTCTCCCTCCACTCTAATTTATTTATTTTATTTATTATTACATTTATATCCCATCTTTTTTCCTCCAAGAAACCCAAGGCGTCATACATAATCCTCCTCCTCCTCTCCATTTTATCCTCACAACAGCAACCCTGTGAGGTGGGTTGGGCTGAGAGTCTGCGACTGGCCCAAAGTCACCAAGTGGGTTTTCATGGCCGAGTCGGGACCAGAACCCGGATCTCCCGGCTTCTAGTCCAACACTTTAGCCACTACACCACACTAGCTAATACCTTAAAGGCCCTATTAACAGGGAATTTAAGTCCCCCATTGGCAGGGGGGAAATCTGCCTTGGGGAATTCATGTGTTTCTCCTCCCCCCCAACACCAGTCGGGGCCTTAAAGGCCCTTTTAGCCTTGATCGTCACGGGAGGGGTGGGGGATGGCAAAGCACACTTTGCCGAGGCCTCCGGAAAGTGAGCAATTCCCCCGCCCATGCTAATGTGTGTGCTTTGCTGAGGGCTTGGGAGGCTTGCACAGCCTCCCAACTGCTCAGCAAAAGCTCACATGGCCCAGCCCCGCAAATTGTCCAAAGCCTAGGTAGAACTTCCAAAAGACGTTTGGGGTTTGTTGGAGGGTGGGGGGACAGCATTCCTTACTATTCCCAGTGAGAATGTCCCTTCTCTAAGGACTTTCTGGACTTAGCAGGAAATGCCTTCCTCCACCCCACCCCCCACCCCCCACCCCCACACATTTGGTTCCACTATCGCCTGAACTATTAGGCTCAGGTCCAACCCACATTCAGTCATTTATCTGCAAGGACACACCGACCTTTCTTATCACCTGTAATGTTCCCTTTGTTACTTCCCTCCTATGTAGACAAGAGCACAAAGTGTAGGATTTTTGATAAACAAAGGAATATCTTTTAATTAGAATACTTAAATTGTGGAACAATACAAAACAAACTCTTTTAAGCGTCTATCCATGTATATTCTCTCATATACAATATACCTAAACATTCTCAATTCCTCCACGCTTTTTCCCCTTGTAAGAAAAGTTTATCACTTTGCTCTTCTCTACAAGTGCCTCTTTCTTCATGTTAATGAATTCTCTGCTCAAATGACAGACAGCAAACCGCCTGTATTTTGCACTGCAGGAATGCATGATGGGCCAGATCTACACCTCGTGTCATATCAATACGATCCCACCATGGTGATGCTATATCCCTCTTGAGAAGCTATACCTTGCAGTGCACACAGTAACATCTGTTGCAGTATTTTGGGTAATACGGAATAAAAAGCTGGAATAAATAATGCTAGAAAAGTGGCATATGGAATGTGTAATGTGCTCCAACAGTTATCAGTGCATTTCAATACTGATAAATGTAGATCTTGTATAGATCTAGCTTTATCTTCTCTTCATTTGGCTAATCCCTTGAGAAGAGAACAGCAACTTCAGGAGGGTGTGATTTTCCAGGGAAAAGTGGCAGGGGTGAGGTGGGAGGTGCTTAACCCATCCTCCTACTTCCGTTGCAACTTTTCCCCTCCAGACATTTTTCTCCTTTTGGATTATTATTATTTTTAAAAAATAAGTGTTATTTGGGAAAATAGAAATCCAAAGGTGGTAACCGTAGTCTTCTGAACTGGCCCATACAGAATTATGGTTGATGTTTTTCTTCTTCAGTGGGAGTTTGTGTTTAATTTCTTTGGAACTATATTGAATTTCAAATAACAGGCTAATGAGAAAATTAATTACAGGAATCACTGGTGTTTACAAACCCGGCAGCACTTCAAAATTTGGCATTGCGGTTTAAAAATCTGAAATGTCCCCCACCCTTTCCCACCCTGCTTTTCTTTTCCCTTTTTCCAATATAAATACAACCAACTGGCATTTTGGCTGAAGCAAGCAATTAACTGAAGCATTTCTTTCAAATGGCAACTGTTCCTTCCTTTGTTCTTTCCTTCCTTCCTTCCTTCCTTCCTTCCTTCCTTCCTTCCTTCCTTTTTACACCATGCTGTGTTCCTGTGAGACACCGTGCAGCCCCACTGACCTACTGGTATTACTGCAAGGAGGGTGTGGGGGAGACCATCTGGGGAGTTTACACATTTACACTTTCCGCCGTTCCTTAGCTCAAGTGTGAACACCCCTGGGATGAAGATCTCTCTCTCTTCCACAGCCTATGCAGCCATCTGTCTGTCTTTCTCACTTACTAGGCCATGTGATGCCTTTCCCCTCTCACTGTACCTTAGTTACCTCTATCTAACACACACACACACACACACACACGTGCAAAAACGTAGCTAAGAATAAAGAACTTGTTCCTACATAGTGCTTTCTCAGCCACAGATTTCAAAACAATTTACACAAAATAAATCAGCATGATTGACTCACACTGACATTTGGCCTATACCGCATGTTTGGTCTGAAGCAGAAGTGGCAAGTGAGCCAGCCATTTAAAAAGAGGAGCATTGGCTTCTCATCTCCAATTGTGAAGCCTCTGGTGGGTCTGTTCAAAAAGGGACTCAAGGCGGCTCATGATAAACAGCCAAAAACAAAAAAACCCCCTCTCAAATGTATATACCATTAACTTGACTTAAATAAATAGCCCAGCAGGAAAGAAGACCTGACAAAGCTCTTGAAGTTCAGACCTTAAAGCAGTGGGATAGAGCTTCTCTTTAACTGACCTCAATTCCAAAATTATTGCTATCCTTTGCATGCATTTTTTTAAAAAAATAAATGTGCCTGCCTTCATGTCCAACTCTGAGAGCTCAGCTACATATGACATTAGAAAAGAGAGCCATGATTCGATCTTCCATTTCCTGCTGGTTTTTACTTTGGTTTTATTCAGTTTTAAACTTTTAAGGATGCAATCCCATCTGTGTTTTAAAAAGTCCTACAAGTTCCAGCATTCCCCAGATAGCATGGGCTGGGCGTCCCAGTTGTAGGACTTTCTTTTCTGTCTAAACATACACAGGGTTGCATCCTAAAGGCTTTAAAAGGTCTTCTATTTTGTTGTATTCTGGGATTGAATTTTTTGTGATCCACCCAGACACCTTTGGCTTTGTGGCATATAGAAATGTGTTTTCTTCTAAATGCAGCTTTGGTAGGCCCTGATTTCAGTCAGGACTGTGATGCCATGGGAGGAACTGGTCTAAAACAGTGGAGGCTACTGGCTGTGATTTCAGTGGGCTTTGATCCATTCTGGGGATAGGTTTCAGCACTTTGGTTAGCTTCTTCAGGGTTCTGGTTGGTTCTGACTGAAACCCAGGTTTGATTCAAAGCCCCACCAAAACTGGACTCACCAGCCTCCACTGTCTAACCCTTCTCTCTCGTGTCCCTGATTCAAATCACACTTCCCCTACAAAGGTGTCCTTACCTATAGAAAGGAAAACGTACAGGTACCCCTCCGTCTGCAGGGGAAAGTGTGCCTCCCCTCCCACTTTCAGACTCTAAGGCTGCCTCTACACGAGAGGTTTAAAGCTCCTTCAAGTCTCGTTAAAATTTTTACCTCTACATGAGCGGAGCGCAAATCAGGAGTTGAGGCGCGTTATCTATCCGATTATGCTCATTATCGAATGCGCATTAAATGGCAAGTTTTATTTTGCTCCGGCCGTTAAAGCGCATTTTGACTATGTGAACAAGCGATTCTTCGCATTAACTACTTCTAAAGCGCATTTCAAACAACCGGTAAAACCACCAGTTGTGCGCTCAATTACCTCCTGCGTACAGTCATTTATCATTAAGCGCTTCCGAGAAGATGCGCATAATCGGAGAATCAGGCATCAAACTGAATTCTTGTGGAGGGGGTCTAAGCCGAATGAGCAGACCCTGAAGCTAGTTTTAGAAGGAAAAAAAAGTACCTTGGGAATGGGAGATCTCCCACGGAACATCTAGTTTGCCTTTCGGCCATTTCTGTCCCACAGAAAGAAAAAGTCACGAACAGCACAGCCCCATACACGTCTTCACAAACATAGGTCTCATTGAGTATAATTGGACCGGTACACATGGACAGACTTGCAGCCCAAGACTAGGAAAACGTGCTGGAAAAGCAGGCAACCCCACCCGCTGATTCTGGCTTCATGCCCTGAGATCTCACTGTGCTTACTGGAGGCCCTGGAGTTCACACACTCCTTCCTATGCACCGAAAGAATGTGTGAGAGGCCATGTGAGCATATCAGCTAGCCCCTGCCCACAATGTCTGCTGCAGCCTCATACACCACCACCACGCACTGTGACCATGGCCTCCCCTGTCCATGCATTTTGCCAGGGTATCCTCCCGCATGGAGGAGCTCTATGTGCATACCTGATGTACATATCTAGAGACTCCAAACGTGCAAACCAAATGCGCGGATGGTGCTCGGGGCATGGGTGAAGCATGGACTGGCAGTGGGGGGCAGGACTAGCCCACATGGCCCTGCAACTCCCCTCCACATGTATTATTTCAATGCATGGGGGTTGTGTGAATCGGTGCTGGCTCCAGGTTTTGGAGGGCCCTTGGGCAAGTCATCCTCAATGGGCCCCTCCCTCAGTGGGTCCATGTTCTCACCACCATGGTCACCGGCTGCTCTTGCTCCTCCTCCTCCTCCTCATTAGCACTTGCTTGCTTGACAAGCGGAGAGTGACAGATCAAGCAGGTAGTGGTTTCTACTGCTCCGGCCTCTCACTGCTATGGTTGCCTGGGACAGAATGGGAGGCAGGTGAACAAGCAGGCTGCAGTGGAGAAGAGCAGTGGGCCCCTGCTTGGGTGTGAGTCTCAGCAAGTGCTAGATCATGTAGGGTGACCATATGGAAAGGAGGACAGGGCTCCTGTCTTTGTCACTGTTGTATAGAAAAAGGAATTCTAGCAGGTGTCATTTGTATGCATGCAGCACCCGGTGAAATTCCCTCTTCGTCACAACAGTTAAAGCTACAGGAGCTATGCTAGAGTGACCGGATACAAAAGAGGGCAGGGCTCCTGCTGGAATTCCCTTTTCTATACAACAGTTAAAGATACAGGAGCCCTGTACTCCTTTTCATATGGTCACCCTATGATCATGGCTACCTTTGACACCAGCCCTGGTGTGAATCCCCTTCCTGAGAAGGAGGAGAAACCAACCATGACTTGGTCAAATTCTAAAAGGCTATCCATGACCAAGCTAAATCAAATGACTGGTAGAACAAGAATGTTTCCATCATAACGTATTTTCAGATATCTTGGGAAATGTAAACCCATCTTGTGCTCATGGGGGGAAAGTCAGGATCAAATGCAATTATTTTTCCAGATTTAACTGAAATTGCCAGACCTGACTTGGGAACTCTGAAAATGTGGATTTTAGGATGTCCATTTCCTCCTCAAACTCAAAAGTTCAGACCTGGGGACAGGGAGAGATAATTTTGTCACCAAGTGCTGAATACACTTTCCCCTATCAAATACAAAAAGGCACAGAATGCCCACCCCATCCCCTCACCCACCCTGGCCACAAATGACCAATGACCACAAACTCCTCCAGTACTAGAGATGAATTCCAACATTTGGGTGCCAAATTTTGGGGATTGAATCTTGCTCATTTAAATATTTGGGCTTGATTGATTCATTTTTTTTATCTGAATTTGGTTCCTGCTCTACTTTTATTACAATTATTCATGTGCTCAATCCTAGGGAACTGTGCAGTTCTGGCTGCCTTATCTTAATAAGGGTGCAAGAGGACTGCAAATGGCTCAGGAAAAGGCAGTGAAATGATTATGCATATGCCAAGGTATGCGCATAAGGGCTGCTTTAACAGATTGAACTTCAAAAGGGGAGCTCAGTGTGTGTGTGTGTGTTTGTGTGTGTGTGGTAAGCTTAACTTCTGTAAAACTGGAAACTGCTCATATATTTGAAGTTGGTGATATTGGGGGTGGGGAAGGAGACCTAGCATTAATAGTGCAATAAGTGCCCTCACAATGTGACTGGCTTGTCCAGTCGCGGGTGGGCCATTGCGGGAGGGGGCTAGGAAGAAGATGCGGTGTGGAAGCCTGCCATTGGCGGCTTCAAGCTGGGCCCATGGTGATGTGGAGGGGTGGAAAGAGCATAAATTTGTACTCGCCCCTCCAGGCGGCATCTCCTGTTTTCGCGGCTCTCACCCTCCCTCCCTGTAGGCAGTGTGGGTTCGCTGGTTGCCTTTACGGGACCAAGTAGGGATTTTTTGCTCATAAAACACATTTATGTATATGAGTTTTTTTGCCTACTTCACACTGCAAGACAGGTTTGGGAGTAATAAATAGGTTGTTAATAAGTAGGGCTGTGCATGCCAAAAAATATCATAGTTTATCATTATCGTCATTTCGGACCAAAAAAAATTATCATCTTCATTCATATTGTAGATGAACCGTATCATCTTCTTGATAATTATTGTGAAAAAAATGATGTTTTTGCAGACCTATTTTTTAAGGAAAAAATGCCTATAACGTCTGTATTTTAAAAGTTAGAGGCTTGAAACTTGGTCCCAATGCTTATGGGGTATGCTTAAGTACTTGTATGAAATTTAAGATTGATTCCTCCAACCCTCAATTTTATATGATTTTTTAAAGATCGTTTCCATTCTGACAGATCAGAATGACAGCTTACTACGTGCGTTCATTCAGACCTGTCAGAACGGAAACAATCTTTAAAAAATCCATATAAAATCGAGGGTTGGAGGGATCGATCTCAAATTTCGTATACATACTTAGGCATACCCCATAAGCACTGTGACCAAGTTTCAAGCCTCTAACCTGTAAAATACAGAAGTTATAGGTATATTTATATGGCAGTCTGATAAAATGATAAAATCGCCCGGAAATTATTGTCTCCGATGATTATTACAGTTTTTTGTATCGTATCGTCATCGTTAAACACATGCACGATAATGACCTTATTGTATCATTATCATACATATTAATGATACAATACACATCCCTATTAATAAGACTCGGTCACGATATGAATTTGGCAGGTAGGTGCGGACATCTGGTGGGACAGGGCTGGTGAGCATTCACAGGCACTATTTAGGTGATTGGTAATTCCTGAGGGCTCCCAGCTGTGAGTTTCACGGCCTCAGTTGGTGGGATAAGGATTACTTGTGAGGCCAACCTTTCTCACCCACTTGGATCTGTATGGAGTGGGGAGGGGTTGACACCGGAAGGTCTCCCTACCCTAAATGGGGAGACCTGCAGAGTGACGCAGGTCAGCGCCATTCAACAGGTGGTGAATGGCTCACCCAATAAGATAGATGTCTGCTTAGGCTTACCCAATCTGCAGATCTTTAATAAAGTGGCCCTATTTAAATCCATATACTGTGTCTGACTCTTCTTGTCTCCAGTCTCCAGTTCTCGCAATTAAAAATTACATCACAAAATTGAGATTAGAATCAAGCAGTGTGCACTATTTGCATAAATGTGTTCGCTTGTTTACTACAGCCTTTTTGGCAGATCTACACTGCTGTTTTAAATCGCTTTAAAGCGCCTTATTACAGTACGTGACAACTGTTTTGGAGTGTGTCCTGGGCCCCATCAATTGTCACCACTGTTATAAAGCACTTTAAAGCGTTTTAAATCAGCAGTGTAGATCCACTCTTTGTTGTTGTTGCCACATTTTTGTGCCCAAAAAGTGGATTGCAATTCAGTGGAAATAATATAGACAGGAGTTGTAGCCACATCTATACATGCATCAAAATTTGTTTGGGTATAAGCTTGAGCAAAGGGTCTGTGTCTCATACTATTATTATTATTATTATTATTATTATTATTATTATTATTGATTTGAGTTCTTTGACGAAACAATATTTGTCTGAAAAGTAGGATAAAAATATAATATAATATCTAGAATTAGGTGATTGAATTGCAAGGTGATAGATTGGGGGTACTGTCTGTTGGATACTGTTTCTGAAAGCTTCCCATATAAAATCAAAAACATCCTTGCGAGGACAGCACTAGCAGTTCAAGGGGAGGCATTTGTAGCCACTCCTTTCTGTGCACTGCTAGTTTTCTATTTGTAGGGGGTGCGTATATACTCAAAATGGTGATTCCCCTCTGCTGCAATTGGCAGTCAAGTCTCATCTCGGAACTCAACCCTACTCCCATTCTTCAGTTCCAGCCGTAAAACCAGCAGGGACTGGAGAGGGGCATAGGAAGTCATTGGAACCTTTGCTAAAAGCAGTCACTATGCCCTGCCCTGCTTCTAAGCGTTTAACCAAATGGCCAACATACATTCCACTTTCCATGGGAAACTGTGTCAAGGGCCGTGCATGTGGATATCTCAAAACCTCTCAGTTTTGCTTTCCTACAGAAACACTGAATTCCCAGCAGGTTGAAGTATGTGATTTTTTTCTGCCATGTGTCCCCACCACCGCTGCTTTTGCTACATCTTTTTTTGGTACCACATACCTCAAGCCACAAGCGCTCACGAAAGATAGACACCGAAAATGCACAAGGGAAGTATTTATGCCCCTGATTAATAATTACTTTTAAAACCTATGTTGAACTAAGCAAAGGCTGGTGGGTCAGCAATATTGAACCTGCCACTCTCCCATTTCCGCTGAGGAACAGGCCAAGGTCTGTTAAAGCTCTTTTTAGCTTTCTCTCTCTCCAAGCAAAAGAAGCTTTGAAAGAGCCTTTTCTTTAGGCACCTCAGGTACTATTTAATATCACTTCTTTATATCTTGCCTTGCACTCAGAAGTGAGAAGCTGAGGTACATTAGGAGAAAAACAGTATCCAACAGGCAGTATCCCAGTCTACCTCCTTTGGATTAAGCCACCAAATTTTTATTTTTATTATGTTATTTTATATTATACTATATTATATTATCTTTGGCTGTTCACACTGAGGGAGAGGATGTTAAACAGTGCATCACCCATATTTTAAGCTTCGAAGAAAGTAGCTGAAGGGCATAATAGTGTGTGTGAGGTGGTTTGTGTGTGTAGGGGTCCTTGAGATATGGTGATATGTGGGGGCTGGATAGGAAGGAAGGCCCATCTCAAATCTATACCATTCCATCTGTACGCTGCTGCCTTTTCCTGCTCGTTTGTCTCAGAGCTATCCACTCTCCATCTTCAGATACGCCTGTGTTGACAATTGATTTACTTTTTCAAAAAGTGCATGTCCTTGACTAATTAACTTTGCATTCTGGGAGAATGCATAGGAACTGTTCTCCTGGGCTCAATTAGTTATTTCAGTTGCACATTGATGACTGTATTGTGAGAAACTTCAGGGCCCTACAAGGAATTTCCCTTCGATGGAAATCTTTGGCTGAGAATCTTAAGTCAACAGTTTGAAAACAAGCATTTGGGGATATTCTTTTAATCTACATGTAAATTTTTAAAAATCGATTTGTGGTGTGTGCTTATTATTTAGCATTATGAATCCTCCTGCTGGCAGGCTTTCTGTGGTAATGATGACTAGAGTCTCCATAGCCTGCAGGATAATCAACTGTTCCATTTTCTCTGATTATGTTAGGAGAAAACACCTCATGTGTTTCATAATTGCATTCAAATGGTAGAAAGAAAGTTCAGGAATTTTCAACAGTTTTTGACACTTTCCAGAGTTTGCTTGCTGCTATTTATATTTATATTTCCTCCTTCGTCCAAAGAGCTCATGGTAGACCACACAGTCCTCTCCCTACTTCATTCTCACAACAACCCTGTGAGGCTGGTCAGACTGATAGGCAGTAAATGGCCCAGAGCCACCCAATGAGTTTCATGGTCGAGTGAGGATTACAGCCTCAGTTTCCCCAGTCCAATATTCTAACCAACACATCATACTGGCTCTTGAATAGCAACACAGTTTTGAGGGATTCCTGGAATAGTGGAGTTTTGATTCACTATCGGTCGGGATACATCACTGGAACTGCTACTAGGGAATCCAGGAGAACAGATCACACACAGAGCTTTCTTCAGGGCCAGAATGGTGTAGAGATTTGCAATATCAGCCCTTAGGGCTGGAGGGCAGTAAGAATTCTCTGGATTGGCCAGGCCTGGTATAAATACTAGGAGCTTCTGCAATAATGCAATGACTTTTGCTTGTTGTGTTTTTTACCTTTAGTGGTTTGAACAGGAGAGGGTTAATGGGGGGAAAAAGACTGCCAATATTCCGTAATAGATAGCCAGGGATATCTTTTGTTTGAGAAAGTACAGGTAAATGGCCTGGGAAGGCTAGGGGCTGATTAGAGAAAATGCCATCTGGTTTTGACCCCCTTCCAGCCAGAGAAGGGCAAAACAAATGTGAGTGGGAAATAATGGAAGTAGTTTGGGAGAGAAACAGTGGAGACGTCATGTAGGGCAGTGGAGTTTGCTGTTGAAGTTCTTCACTTCCACCTATGCTCAACTTTTATATTTGTCAATAAACTCAAAAACTCCACAATGCCAGAAGCCTCCAATGACCTCCTTCCAAAAGAAACCAAACCTGGGTAAGTGCTACCTGCCTGGGGATGTCTCACCACTCAGGAAACGGGATGAGCATAACAATATAATAAAGAGAAGAAAATATTGGTTCACAATTCTCAACATCAACCAGCCCTGAAAATAAAATAAAATAACCCAAACCTGTTTGAAACTGAATCAAGCATAATGTTTTGTCTCCTACGCAGTCATGGGTGCCATTTTTACTGTGCATTACCAGGGGAGAGCTTGGAGACAAATAGGTTTTAAGGTCTCCCAGCAGCAGCTAATGAACCATTAATCTGTTTTGATTGCCTTCATCAACTAACAGTTTTTACCAGCAGTGTTCTTAGACAGAGACACATTTCCCTTCATCAAGGGACATTTTGTTGGAGGGCAGGAAAGAGGGAACATTCTCATCTCTGGGAAACTGTAAGTGGGTAGCAGCATAGTTTTGCCATGCAACCAGTTCCAATATCTTCCACAAATGTATTCGGAGTGAATCCTACTGTCTAGCCACGATACAAGATGTTAGTCGTGGTGTGCATTGTATAAACCAGGTTGGAATAATGTTCCATTTATAAATCAGTTACCTAAAACCAAGATAGAAAAGAATGGAAACATGGAAAAAGAATCCAATATTAAATTCACAGTTAAAAATTGAATTATTGTTGTGGTACTGAATGAATACTTAAGACCAGGATACCTTTGGGTTTAAATGGTGGAGTTTTGTTAACATTGTGTGATTTTCTGTATTATGAATAGTGCAATAATTTTATTCATACCATAGTGTGCTGTAAACACTTGGAAGTTTGGTTATATATAGCAATTATACGCAAATATAAATATTGTTAAACTGATTATCTCTGGTCTTAGTGTATTTTGAGATGGTTGGGTATGTGTAAGGTGCCACCTTGTAAATAAGTAAGCTCTTTTCAGAATACACACACACACATAGGCTGAATTCAGACAACACAATAAGCAACTGGTGGGGGGAAACAATCATCAGTTGTATTGACTATCATGTTGTCCGAATGCTGCCATAGTCAACTCAGCGCTGATCCTAATCCACACGACGGTTGATTATTTATTACCATGTTGTGTGGGGAGTACCCCCTAGATGAACAACTGTAAAGTTGATTATTACCCCAACATTGACTATCGTGTTTTCCAAATTCAGCCATAGAGTTTCTAAGAAATGAAGAGCTTCCTGAAATGTGCAATTTATTGTATGGTTATGATTGGCCACTCATGGACGTTTGTGGGTCCATTACATGTTATTCCCTGGAAATCTCACTTTTTTTAAAAAGAACAACAGAGATAATGTGGTATTATCTGGGAAATCACAAGATCTCCCAGTATGTAAACTTGGCGTTGAACTATAATCCCACCACTAGACGGCAATGTCTCATTAAACTAAATGGATTTTTTCTGAGAAGGGAAGTTTTCAATTCAAAATCACATGGTCATGTATAAAGGACTACATTGTCATGGTGGGAAGGCTGCAGAGGACCAAAGCCCTGGTAAATCTGCACAATTTTTTCCTGTGTAAAAAGAAGCTCTAAGTAGTGGCCTTTCTTTTTTAATAGGGAGCTCAGTGTCTATCATGAGCCCACTTTATGATATAGCAATAGAAATAGGGACCTGAATTGTCCGTTTCCCTACTTCCACAAATACACATACTTCCACTTGCCCTCTAAAATGGCAGTAGGCAATTACTGAAGCTTGTATATTTCCTTAGGCAGAATTTCACAGCCACACGAATTATTAGGGCTGTGCAAGTCTCATATTCAGCTTTGGATCTCTGAAGCCTCGGTGGCGATTTTAGGATGAAATCGCCATTTTAGTGCACAGCCCTATACTCGGTTGTGTGGAAAGCACCTACAACTCCCAGCATGCACTGCCTGGGAAAGAGGGACTTACTGGGCCCAGGAATGACAGGCACTTATAGCCTCACTGCCGTGATCTCCCGCCCACTGGCACGATTGCCCACCTGGCCGTATCATGTGCAAGTCCCTTGAGGGGTCACCACACATTCTGCGAGTGCCCCTGCTTCCCTTGAGAGCCACCCACTTTTGGGAGCCCAGCGAGTAGCTCTCAAGGGAGTTGAAGGCCCAAATGTCTGGAGGACCACAAATGCCCCACTCTGCTTTAGACACAGAGAAACCTTACAGTCAGATCTCTGCCAAAGAGCTCTATAGAACTGTGGCAAGATTTCTCTGACATGCATACATTGTAATGCGGAATTGAAATACCTGTTTGGAACTTGCATTTTCCTCCCCTCTCCACCAAGTCAGATGGAAAAGGTAGACAGAACTGGGTACCGTTCACATATTAATAACAGCTCAGCCCAAATATATTCTTGTGCTGTTGTTTTTAAACCCCAGCTTAAGGACAAAAATAGGTTCTTTGTGTCACTTCGGAAAGCACCTTCTGACCATCCATTGTGATAAAAAACATATTTCCCCGTGCCCCGCCTTGTGAGCTTGGGGAGGCAGTTGCAAGTGAGGGGGAAGGGAGAGACATGCCACTCATCCATTGGCCAATTGCCGGTGGCACCATTCATCGGGGTGGAGCAGAGGAGCCTATTTAAGCCCCCCATGCCCATTTTCCTGCCTCTTGCATTTGTGGCTCCCTCTCTCTCTCTTAGCATGCAGTGTGGGTTTATCTGGTCGCCCGTTTGGGGGCCAAGTAGGAATTGTTTACCCATAGTCTAAATTGGCATGGCCTATGGGTTTTTTCGCCTACTTCACACTGTAAGTCTGGAGGGAGTGTTTTAGGTTAATCTTAATTTGTTGAAGCTAATTTGGTCACAATCCTCAGGAAGGTAGGGGCGGGCACTCTTAGAAAAGGGATGGTGAACATTCTGTGGCACCGTTAAGGTGACAGGTCATGTCTGAGGACTTCCACTAAGGGTCGTGCAGCCTCAGTGGGGGGATAGGGCTGACCTGTGAGGCCAATTTAACTCACTCCACCCAGTGTTGGGCGGCCTGAGGGTGGAGCGACGTGAGGAAGTCTCCCCTCTCCGCGAGGGGTATGGCCTGGGGGTGGCGATCAAAAGACGCCACTCAACAGACATAGAATGTTTCACCCTAATTAAACCCTGGCGTATTAGCCAGGATAGATCAGGGCCCGCCCAGTCTTCCTTTGCAGATCATTAATAAATGTGGCCCATATTTGACACCATATATATACGTGTCTCGTCTCTTTATTTCCCACTTTATCCACGTGCAAACAACCACCTTGGAAATTGAAGGTCCCTCTTCTAAAGAACGTTTCCACCTTTGAAATACCCAATATTTATTTATCACATTTGTAATCCACCATTCCTCCAAAGTGCTTAGGATGGTGTACACAAGTTCATTCTCTTTTTATCCTCACATCTCGCTGAGAAAGATAAAGCTGAGAGGCAGTATCTGGTCCAAGGTCATCCACTGAGCTTTTATGGTGGAGCAGAGATTAGACACCAAATCTCCCTGGTTCAACTCTGTCATGCTATTCAGTCCATCATGCTGGCTCCTTCATTTCCAGGGCCAGAAGACGGCCCTGCTGAATCCTTAGAACTTTTGCTTTTCATAAAGGTAAAGACAAGCCAAAGGATGATGAATTATGATTAAAGGGAATTCTCTTTCTAGCAGTTAATACCGTGAGGCCACTGAAATCTCTCTAACAGAAGTCTCCCTGTCTGTGGGAACATACTGAGCTTTAACTAGAAGATGTTGTTTCTTTTTTCTAAGCAGAAATAAAAGCTTCTCCAGTCTTTTGCCAATTGCCATGGCACTCACCACGTTCACCACAGAAATATTTTTATGTCTAACCCCCCCCCCCCCAAAAGACATTTCTTATGTATTAGGGTGATAGCAGAGTTAAATTTCTTTGGCTTCTCCTGATAGAAACAAGAACCGTTGTATTTCTAGACTGAGATTATTATTTTTAAAAAAATACCAAGGGAGATTTGCTGTGTGATTAAAATTAATGGAAACTGGACTACTTTAGCCATCTTTGGTGGTCTTAAAAATCTTAGCTGTGCCTCATAGTATACAGTAGTATCATTTGAAGGCATCCCCAAAGGGCAGTACAATAACAATGAAATTAAAGGTTAATCTGTCTTTCAGAGTCAAAAGTAGTTTAAATAGGCAAAAGCTGTTCTCTTTAAGCAGAGTGAGGCAGAAAAGATAATTCATCAGAACTATTTATGATTTATTTATCCACATAATTTTGGAGCAGACAGAGGTTGCCCTAAAGGGCTGAAGAGTCAAATTCAAGTGCTGATTTTATCCTACAAACCTCTGCATGGTTCAGGACTCCCAACACCTCAATCCTCTCACTCTATGAACCTACCCAGTCCCTGAGGTTGGCTTCACAGGACATTCTTTGTGTGTCCCCTCTGAGAGAAGGTGTGGGGGGAGGTGACAGTATGGGAATAGGGCTTTTCTGTGATAGCCCAGTATTTCTAGAACATTCTTCCAAAGGAAGCTTTCCTGATGCCAACACTGTAATTGTTTCAAAGCCAGTTGAAGACATACTTATTTTCCAAGGCATTTAGTAGGGCTGTGCACAGCCCCCCCCCCCCCCCGATCCAATATGGATCCCGATCTGGGAGTTCTGGATCCGGATCTGCTCCGGGTCTGTGCAGAGCCCTTCCTCCAGCTCTCCCCGCTCAATCCCTCCTACCCCCCAATCACCCTGCTTACCTGCAGCCTCCTCCACATCGTCCCCCATCATCCTCTGCGTCGTCCTTCCTCCTCGATGTCGTCCGGCTGCTTTCCCGCTCATGTAGGGTGTCGTCACCCAGCGCAAGTGGGAAAGCAGCTGGCCAACATCAAGGAGGCAGGACGACGCGGAGGAGGCTGCAGGTAAGCAGGGCGATTGGGGGGAGGGAGGAAGAGAGTGGGGAGAGCGGGAGGGAGGGCTCTGCACAGACCCAGAGTGGATCCAGATCATGGATCCAATCCGGCCTGAACTGGCCCTGATCTGATCCGGTCCTTGAATATAACTACAGCTGTTTGTGGATCTGCGGACCATGAGTCTCCACACCCATTCTGCCAATCGAAGATCATCTTGGTAAGCCCCTGACCTCACACAGTTTGCTCTTGGAACTACTGTCTCATTTGTCCAATGGATAGGGTCATCTGGTATAGTGGGGTTTCACAACAAGACGTTTATCAGTATCATAATTCACTTAAATTTCTCCCCTAGTCCCTGACCAGTTTGTCCCAATAAGCACAACATGAACCATGTGTCCACCCACTTGCTTGCCTGATGGACAAACCTCAGAGTCAATGGCATAACATCTTTGGGGCCTTCAGAAACTCTGATACTGTCCTTTTGTTTCATCTGACAAGCTCATCACAGAAATTGATAGTTCAGTGAGCCAAGCATTTTATTATACTCTCCTAGAGTCCAAAGCTGGTCTTTCCTCCAATAGGTTCAGAATGACCATCTGAAACATGTGATACCTGGGCATATATCTGTCCCTACAACATATATAATCCCCCCTTATATTATTCTGGTTAGATATCCTCCCCTCAAAGTATGACCACCATTTCTTTTCCAATTTCTTTTCTTCTCACTATAATGGACCACCATATAATGGACATATAATTTATGAAAAACTGTGAGCTCTTTACGAGGGTCCTATAAACCATGGTCCATAGGCTGCAAATACATTTTCAGTTAATAAGCTAATAAATATTTGTGGATGACCCTCCTCATGGTCTTATCATAGGGCAATAAACAAGAACAGCAAGGCCAAGGAGAACAGAAAATAAAATGGAATATTCAATGTAAAGAAGAAGAACATATATACTAAGGCAAGGATTATCTTTCAAGGAGTGGGGCCATCCAGATTTGCTAGACTCCAGCACCTACCAGCCCCAGCCACATGGCCAGTGGTCAGGGATGTTGGAAGTTGTAGTCCAACAACATTTGGTGGGCCACAGATTGCCCACACCTCTTTTAATATACTGCAATTTGTCGCCACCCTTCAGTCAAGCTGTTGTTATGGCTGACTGTGTCGTTGCTGTTGTAACCTGTTGGTATTTACTGTTTAGAATTTTAATGGTATTTGCTGTTAGCTGCTTGAAGCACCCTATTTGATTAGAAGATGTAGGGTGGGGAAAGAGTACAAGTGGTTGTATAAATACGTTCTAACTTTTAGGAAACAAAAGTTCGAACTATCCATAAAGTTAGAACTTTCCAAAACTGAGATGTAAAAAGTGAGGAGCAGATGTATACTACATACAAATGATCATACTATGGGCACATAAAGAACACCTGTAGGGTGGTAGGACAGCCAACAATTTGAAGGGCTGCCTGAGAACAGTCCTCTATTTTGAAGGCATCTTCTATTTGAAGTAGGGCTATATATGGTTCCCCCCAACATGTTTCAGTGGCTGATTTGGAGCTTTGGATTTAGCCCCGATCTGCTTCAGACTATAGATTCAGAACAAGATTTGGAAAAGCGAATTATTCAGATTTTGCATTTCCCATTGACTTGCATTGAAAAACAGAAATGTCCATAACATTTATAGTTTTTATAATATATTCATGACATTTGGAGACCGGTCAGACCTTATGGAAGTGATTGGATGTGATAAATTTCACGGCGGGTGAAATTTAAATTCAATTAGGTCAGGTATCTTTTGTGCCAACCACAATTAAAATTAACTTTTTTCCCCCCAAGAAAATCTGTCAAAGCAAAGAGCTATAATTTGTTTGTGCTTCCACACAATTGCATGGAATTTGGGGACATGACAGCCCCCATGTGGGTCACTGAACTTCCCAAATTTCAGACAGTTAAGTCCAGTGGCTTTTGTGCTAACCATGCATAAATTTTCTTTTTTTTCAAAAACTAAAACAGTTAAAAACAAACAAGCAACAACTAGGGATGTAGCAGGTGTCCGACAGGTCTGAGAGTCTGATGGACTCCCCCACGTCCACCCCTCAGGCACCGACAAGCACCTGGCAGCCATCCACCCTCTTCTGGAGCCTCCATTGTGTGCGACAATGGAGGATCTGGAAATTGCACAATTCCCCCATTGCAGAAATGGTGGCTGTAATACAAGAGCAAAGGTGCAAACGCCCCGGACTTCATGGGAAGAAGTCATAGAATAGTAGCAGTTGATTTAGTGGCTGAGTTGGAATATAAGCCTAAATCTCCCTATCCCCAGTATTCCATCCCAGAGATTTGCAACCTGGTGCCATCCAGATTTTGGGACTACACCTCTCATAAACTAAAACTATCAAAGCCAGTGTTCAAGCATTCTGGGAGTTGTAGTCCAATATATATTTAGGGTACCAAGTTGTCTATCCTTGCTCTATCCATTGGACAGTAATGTCTTTCTGTGAGAGATGTGGTAAACTAGAATGATAAGATATTTATTTGATAAGCTACCCCTAGTGAATAGTTTAGGAACATCCAGTGTTATAACATTAATGAAGCTAAGTGAATGTGTGCCTGATTGGTGCTAGATGGAAGACCACTGGGAATCCCTTGTAAACTGTCTAGGCTTTTAAAGCATCCTTCCCCAATCTGGTACCCTCTATTTGATACTCAGCTGTTCTCAAACCTGGTGCCTAGTTATTGGCCATACTGACTGGGGAATGATGGGAATTGTAGTCCAACACATCTGGAGGGCACAAGGTTGGGGAAAGCTGTTGTAAAGGAATAGCTAGGTTTAAGTGTAACAAATTATGCCCATTCTATCATACCCATTTTCTTTAACAACACGTTTGAAACTCAACCCTTATTGTGATCATTCATTTCAGACCTAGTTACAAAATTCTCCAAGTTCTGGAGTTCAAGAAAGTCTCATAGGCTGCTTCACACGCAGTTGAAACATAGAATGTGTCTTGATGGTGAACATTAAACATTGAAGCATTATGGATTACAGTACAAGAATCAGAGCTGCCGTGCTGCCTCCTGAGGATGCTGTCATGGGGCATAATGTTACATTAGTAGAGAAACATGGATTCCCCATGATACACTATTTACATTGCTAAGCTACTGGAAAGTTGCTTCTGAAACTAAGCAACTTCAACTTGCAACGAACATTCTCTATATAGCTCTTTATTCTCTCTCTCACACACATACACACGGCTCGCACACACAAAACTTCCTCTCCCTTTTTTTGCCAAAGAGTTTCTTAATTTTATATATCTTCTGTTCCAAAAGGAACCAGCGTAGTTCAAAGGCAGCCCAAATCATTGAAAACTGCTGGGGAAATTGCGTCTTTTGTTGCTCAAACATTTGAGCTAAACGTTTACAAAGGGCCTTTTGTCTCCGTCAGTTATACTGTCTCTAGTAACATCCCCTCCCTACTCAAACCCACATACTTCTGTAGTAATAAAGCTAATATTTTCTACAGCTGCTGGGATTCAATCCACGTCTGATGGAGTTAAGCAAAGTCTCATTTTGAGGTGGAGGTGAGGAGTCAAAAGACACAAAATTTCTGCAAGAGCAGTCAAATTCAAGATGCTGGTGAGCATGCAGGAAGAGACTCTACCCTGTGGTCAGCCCCCTGTGCCAGGAGTTGCACAGAGGACAGGACTAGTTTTGCTTCATTAAAGCAGTACCTTTGTGACATTAACAGCAACTGCCACCCACACACCACAGTGTTCACTTCAAGACTATTTTGCATGCCTAGTGCCCAGCATAGTTAAGGACCAGGGCAATGAGCTCTGAGATGTGCAATGAGGATTGGTGCAATGACTGCTGATGTCACAAAGGCATTTTTTCTTTCATTCTTATCTAACATGGCCATAGGCTGGTTACAGCTAAATAGGACTGAAAGGGAAAGAGGCAAGAGGATGGGTTGATGAGATAAGGCTGCTGAAGAGGCAGCAGAAAGAGGGCACGGGTGCAAGGGATGGAGAGAAGATGGAAGCAGGGACTAGGAGAAAGCAATGGTAGTGAAAAGGATGAGAAGGGAAGTTTGCTGAACATTGAACAATGACCGTTCTTATAGGCATCTCCTCATCATTTCGTGAGTATTCTACTAGTATTCCCCAGTGATGTGTTGGTCAGTTTTGAAGTGCTGGCACTCAAGATTGTAGTCCCAATAGCCTCGCCATATGTAGCTATGTTGATCCATATCAGCAAATGAGTTCTGGCAATTTTCATCTTCACCAGGAGCAGGTCTTTTGTAAAGCTAATGGCTCTTGATGCTCTATTCAAGACCAAACCACCCCAAAGTATTTCCCACTAATCGATTGGTTGCATTTATAGCCCACCTTTTTTCCTCCAAGGAACTCAAGGTGGCATACATAATGCTCCACCTATCCATTTATATCCTCACAACAGCAACAACCCAGTGTTGCCGAGTGGGGACTAGATCCCGGATCTCCCAACTCCCGGTTCAACATTTTAGCCACTACACCACACTTTCCATTGCAAGTTCAAGGGGAAACTGCCCATGCAAAGAGGTACATCTTCCACCATTACTTTTTTTTTTCAAAAAAAGTAATTCAGGATAATGGTTGCATATTTCAGATGAAGATGGTTTGGAGTGGAGGAGATGGCATGAATAGGACTTCTGAAGTGATGTTATCAGTATGCTGAAGGCACTCATGCCAGTCTTCTACTGCACAAACTCCATCACTGATCCAGATATGCATGTATCAACAGGACCAAAGGAGGAAAGGAGAAGACGCCCAATAGAAGAAGAAACCGTAGGTCTGTTAAACAAGAGATACGACCCTTTCCGCACAGGCGGTTTGCCTGGGATGGACCTTGGCTGCTCCCTGTGCTCTGATGGTGTGGATTAGGTACTTCTGGGATCGCCCTCCCTCCCTCTACACTCAGGGGCTATCCCAGGCAAAATGCCTGGTGTGGAAAGGGCCGTAGATTGGAAGGCCAGAGTGCAAGAGAAAGAAAGACGAATGAGTATTTGGATGGAGGGGATTTAAATATTTCTATAAACAGGAGGAGATGAAAGTAAAGATAGTAGAACAAGTAAGCCAGAGTAGAGTAGTGCAGGGTAAAGAGAAAATCAGAATAACAAGCGGTAGAGTTCAACCCAGAAGAAGAGGTGGAAAAGGGGAGAATTGAGGAGGCCAAGAGGTCTGCCTGATAATAGTCATGATGAGGCAGAATGACCTTGATAAAACGTTCCTACATGAAGATATGAAGCTGCCTTAGGCTGCTGCTCCATCTAGCCTTACTCCTTACTGCAGCCTTCCCTAGCTGGCTGCCCTCCAGATGTTTTGGACTACAACTCTTAAGATTCCTAACTATTGGCCATGCTGGCTGGGGCTGATGGGAGTTGAAGTTCAAACTATCTGGAAGACACCTGGTTGGGGATGGCTGCCCTGTTGGCAGTGACTTTCTAAGTTCTCCAGCAGAGGTATTTCCACTGCTGCTGAGATCCTTTGAATTGGAAGGGCCAGTAATTTCATCTGGTATCTTGTCCATGCAAAGCATGAGCTCTGTCACTGACCTATGGCTCCTCCTTCTACTGCTGTTTTCCTGGCAGCAGTAGACAGAAATGGAAAAAGCGAGAGATGTTACCGAAAGCCACATCTATTAGCCATTCTGTACTGACATGATAGGAACACATGCGGAAGTGCTTAATGGGGCATGTGTATTATTCATAAGCAGCAAGAACCTTGCCCTGCACATATATTTAAAGAGAGCAAGGACTGCTAGTTAGAGCCATCTCCAGTGTCCCTCCAGGAAAGCCATTTCTCCTCTAACTGGCATTTTCATCCCCCCTCCCCGCATGATAAATATCTCCACCTCGTATTTAATTAGCTCTTATAAAATGAACACTGGAACCATTCCATGTTTGCCAAAAATCATGTCTCTGCAGCCTCTTCTACCACCTTTTCTTCATGTCTCCCCAGAGGCTTCTCCTGGAGTTATCCCTCTGAGGTTTCACCATCTCAATTTGCTCTCTGCTTAATTCATTTTAAAGTTCATGGCTGCCGAAAACAAAATCACCATTGATGTACAACCTGGTTTAATTTCATTTTCAGCCCTCTGCCATTTTGTAGTTTACTAGCTTACAGTAAATCTCATGAAAATTGCCGTATAATCTTTTACCAGCTGCTGCACTCCATCAACTGTGTGGTGACTTTCTGGATATTTCCCTCTCTCTCCGTGCATCCATTTACATGGCAGAGTGTTAAACTGAGCCCCTGTGCAATTCACCTTCCCTTCCTTTACTTCCTTAATGGATTGGAAAATCATACTTTTATGTGCACCCAGGGAAGCATGAAATTCCATTTTCTGCGAACTGCTATGTGGATGTAATTAAAATGTATCACTTATCATATGTTTAATGATCAATTTTGATGAAATGGCAATGAACAGAACAGAAAAGTCACTCTAGGTAGAGCAGCGTGTGAACTACAGTTGTAGGTAGGGCTGTTTTTAGGGCTCTCCCTTATTCTAGCATCTAAATTCTCAGTGTTCACATGATAACCAGCAGGGAATAATTTACAAAAGAAGCCCATGTCCATACAGAAATCAGGTTCGCACTACTGGGCATATCCAGACAGCAAACACATTGAGATGAATCCAGATTTATGCCGATGGAAGTGGACTTCCCCATCAGATCTTTCCTATGGCAGCCCTTCCAGCCATCTGGAAATGCTACTCAGAGAGTCAGGGAACCCTGCTGAAAGGGGTGAGCTGTAGTGTGAAGGGGGGATCCCAAAAATTGGGCAAAGGGACCTTGTACAAGTGGAGCCCCTTTTCTTGCAACAAGGTAGATCCTGGATCCTACTCAGTTTCATTGTCAGAGGATGCCCCCTATTGCAAACTCCTGGGAAGTGTCGATTGATGACAGCATTGAGGATTCTTTATTAAAGATCCTCAACTGTCCCAGGAGAATTACAGTCCCCAGGATTCCCTTGGGAGAGGAGATGACTGTTAAAGTATTTTAAGAATGCAATCCTCTGCATGTCTGTTTAGAAGTTAGTACCATTGACTTCGATGAGATTTATGCTCAGTTAAATGCATACAGGATTACTGCCTAAATCTATAGTGTAAATTCATATCGAAGTAGAGAAAAATCCATCTTACTGCATGAATAGCTCAAAATGTGGGGTTTTGGACTGAGCCCTGGATCCAACCCCACCCCACCCCAGCTCATCTCTACCCCTACCCCTTTCCTGGAAGAAGCTGAGGAATGCAACTTTCTTTACACAACCATTGCCAACATTTCTCTTTATCTTCTTTGTCCAAAGCCAAACAAATTTACAACTGAATTTGAACCCAGGCAAAGCAGCAGTTGGAGAGATACTCTAGACAATTTTCCCGAGTTGACCAATGTTGGGAAACTCCTGGCTAACCTGGTTTTAGCATGTATAGACAACAACACTATGTCAATAATTCCATGGTGCCCATGGGTTTTATTCATGTGTAGAAATTGGTCTGAATTCAACCATGGCCCATCTTCGGTCTGAATCTTGCCCTGTAAAGGGAACCCCATTTCTTGATGTGAAAGTACAGCCATTTGCCCCATTGTCTAGAAAGGGTAGTGCTGGCAACATGGAAACTTATCCACAGATCGTTGGCAATTCATGGATGGGCCTTGGGAATCAGGGCCATAGTGATACCACAAATCAATTTTCTACAAGAAAGCAGGATTGGGATACCTTCTCTTCTGGATTAGGGAGGGAGGAATCTTTTCCCCATATTTCATTCACATTTATTAATATATGTAAAATTTAAATTATGGTCTGGATAAGTTACCAAGCTTTATGAATAGCTGTGGAGGATCCATGATAGAAAAAGGTGAGGAAAGCAGTGCCTTATATAAAATGTTGCACTTTTAAATCCAGTCTATTGAGCAATAGCTGGCACTCTCTAAAATAGCAAGGCAGTGAGTACTTTGAATGGAAAACTAGGTAAGCGTGAGAAACACAAGTCAGTCCGCCAGGCTTTGAATGAGGAACTGAGTGAGCCGTTTTCCTGGAAATCTATTTCACTGCTAAGTATAAGCCTATTAGCCTTCCATTTTCTTTAGGTACTGAGTGAATTCTGTCAACAACTGGACCATTCTGTAGTATCTTATTATTTAATCATAGTGGGCAGATTGCTGTGTTTGACTGTGAAATGCCTCTTTAAAGCAATATATTCTTTGCCACTGCAACTCAAAACAGATGTTGAAATACAATAGAAAGTTGTGCATATGGGAAATGTCAGCATAAACCCTCCAGCAAAGCACAGATGGAGGATCCCTGACTTCCACTGTGAGGTCTTGTCCTCTATAGAGGTTTGTCCCCGTTGCTTTCATTTGATCATTCTCTCTGATTTTGAAGAAGGCATTCTCTCACATAGAAATCATTTGTCTACAAACTGTGACAGGTGATCAATCAGCAATTGTTGAAGAAGAGGTATTTTCCATTGTCCTTTGGAATTTGTAGGAAATGAAGGTAGAGACTGACAATTTGTTGCCAATTTGGACAGGTAACTTCAATGCTTAAAATGAGATAGATTAGCAAAAACAGTTAGAACTGGTGATTGAAACTTGTCAAGTGGGAGGAGTGGATTTTCCAGCTGGACATTAGGAAAAACTTCCTGACTGTTAGAGTAGTATGACAATGGAACCAATTACCTAGGGAGGTGGTGTGCTCTCCCACAGTAGAGGCATTCAAGAGGCAGCTGGACAGCCATCTTTCAGGTATGCTTTAATGTGGATTCCTGCATTGAGCAGGGGGTTGGCCTCGATGGCCTTATAAGCCCCTTCCAACTCTACTATTCTATGATTCTATGATACTATTACACTCTTCAGATGACACCTAAGCCACAGTGGTTAAGCATTTTGAGCTAAAATACATTAGGGCTTAGCATGTTATGTGAACCATGACTTAGTGTGTTGTGCAAGCCTTATAAGCCCCTTCCAACTCTACTATTTTATGATTCTAAGAATATATATATTCTTACTTTACTTGTCTATGGGTGCTTCCAGATGAGGCTTTTATTGTGCAACCACCCTGGCTCAAATACACAATTTTATGGGATTTGTCTTCCATTTGTAACACTCCTATGTTTTCCCACTGCTTATTCCATCATATATTCTTTTACCACAGAAAATCTGTTAAGGAAGGCAAGACAAGATAGCTGCACAATGCTCTTTGACAGATAGCACTAGGAGCCCTCCATCTGGAAGCACCCTGTATCAGTAGCAATTTGCTTCCTGAGTAACCTAGATAGTGCCTTGAGCTTTCTGAAGGAAGGGTGGTGTGATAAATACTAGTAGCTCTAATAGTCTAGTACTGCATCAACACAGGATAACAGCTTCACCTGGGCCAGATCTACACTAAGCAGGATCTGACACTTCGAAAACGTTTTCAAAAACTGCATGTGGAGGGTGTCCTGGGTCCTAATAGTTGTCACTACTGTTATAAAACATTTTAAAGCAGCAGTGTAGATCCTGCCTAGATCTCTTTCTATGCTCCATTTGCGGCTGTACCCTTGTGTCAATGGAGCCTTTAAGGCTGCCATTGGCTTGGTGTGGGGAGGGGAAGTGTGCAATTTCTGGAGGCTCCTGAAATTGGGCAATTCCTCCATTTTGTCAGTGGTGGCCTTAAGTAGATCTTTAGATTAGGGATGTGTATCGTATCGTTAAAATGTACGATAACGATACGATAAGTTTGTTATCGTGCGTGTGTTTAATGATGACAATACGATAGAAAAACCTACGATAATCATCGGAGACGATAATTTTCGGGCGATTTTATCATTTTATCGGACTGCCATATAAATATACCTATAACTTCTGTATTTTAAAAGTTAGAGGCTTGAAACTTGGTCACAGTGCTTATGGGGTATGACTAAGTATGTGTATGAAATTTGAGATCAATTTCTAAAACCCTCGATTTTATATGAATTTTTTAAAGATCGTTTCCATTCTGACAGGTCTGAATGAACGCATGTGACAAGCTGTCATTCTGATCTGCCAGAACTGAAACGATCTTTAATAAATTCATATAAAATTGAGGGTTGGAGGGACTAATCTCAAATTTGGCACATATGTGTATGCTGTTTTCTGGGGATGCCTCATTCCCCTCACCATGATTTCCCTTTCCACAGAACAGGGAACAGGGGGGTGGAGGGGATGAAGAGGTAGGAGAATAAGGATCCCAGGATGGAGTTCATATAGGCTGCCGGGACTCCGCCCAAACCATCAGAAAGTAATGCAGAGTAGAGTGCAGTGTGACTGCTGTAACTGCCTGGTTTGGTAGAGGCATAATCTGCTTTTTTCAGTGCCGTGGGAGCCTGTTGGATCAGAGACAAAATCAGAATAAAGCAGAGTAAAGATGGAAGCGATTCTCATTGTGTTGCCCTGAAGACAGCCACTGTGTCACCTGAATGCATCAGTAGCTGGGAGCAAGGGAAAGTAATGGATTTTCTTCTTCTCAATATCTCTTACTGTTTATAAGTATTAGCAATGTCACCTTTTTGATAAGTTCCTATAAACAGCCAGAGTGTAAAACAAAGCTCTCTAATAGAATTCCTGGAACATGATAAGTGGGAAATAGAAACCTTTTCATAACAGCGAAGCCTCATTTTTAAAAGACTCCTGTCCCTCTTTGATTTCAGCTAATATCACTGAAGTTTCGAGTTGCTTGTTGCGGAGGGCTCCCCCCTCCCACAGATACTAACAGAAGTACTAGTTAATATGATCTTCATGTTCAGTAGGGCTGAATCTAGGTATCACCAAGCCGAAAATTCAGGAGCAAAACTGGGGTTTGTGGGGCACAAATTCCCCTTCACTACAATTTAGCTTAAAGATGCCTTCTGCTGAAATTGTTTGTAGCCACAACGATCCTAGCAATTTTGTCTTTCTTCATTTTGTCTTGTGCTGGAGTCCGAGAGCACTGGAAAAAGACAACATGTCTGTGATCACCATTGCTGCAAATAGTCACTAAAAATATTACCTTATTGCACACACATTCCAAAACCCATTTTAACCTATAGAAGAGTTATAAGTCAGGGTTTCCACTAGGACAGAACCAGCTTTGGATGATATCATCAGGAGTGTAGAAATCTCCTTCAAACCAGGCTAGATGGGAATCACTGTACCACTCCCACCTCACATTACATATTGTACCCAACGTGGACGAAAGAGAGGAGGACACCCCTTCCCAACCAAGTGGGCAGGTCTAGACCCAATCTCAATCTGCACCATCACACACACTCTGGTCCTCTGGGGAGAATTTACTTCATCCAGACAAAACTAGGCTGACAACTGCTGCCCAGAGGACCTTTTCATCTGTCGTCCCCAGACTCTGGAATGGCTTGCTAGATGAGATTCATCAATTTAACACTCTCTCTGAGTTTAAGGCAGCTATAAAAACTAGCCTCTTCCGGCAGGCCTACCCAGATGAACTTTAAACCAAGAATTCTAAAATGTGTTGATTGTTTTATATGCTCTTTTAATTAATTTATGTATTTGATCTACATTGTAATTGTATTAATGTTGTTTTCCCGCCTCGATCCAAAGGGAGAGGCGGGTAAGAAATAGAATTATTATTATTATTATTATTATTATTATTATTATTATTATTATTACATCTTGGGTTGGTAATCGTTCAATGTGGAAGGATGAACTATGTTGTGCTTGCCCAGCAACTGCAAGATATCAGCCCTAAGCACTCCCTGAGCCTATCTACACTACTGCTTTAAAATGGTTTATGACAGTTATAAACCGGTTAACCGGTTTAAAACTGTTATAAACCATTGTAAAGCAGTAGTGTAGACAGGCTCCCTGACACACTACATTATCCTACCAAAGAGGAAAGTGGGGAAGCATGAATTGAGGAGAAAAGCTATAGAGTGTATAGTCCTACTTCCTTGAGCTTCATACGTTGCTGTAAAATGTTCGAAAATATTTTGCAGTAGATCATTTTACCACTTGCTTACAGCTACAAGGAATCAAAGTTCTGCAAAAGACGTTTCAAAGCGCTACACATTTTACAGCTCAAAGCAAAAATGCCACAGTTGCTCACTCTCCCCTGCTCCTTCCTCAATAATGGCAACAAACAGATTGCAAAAAAGATGTTGAACTTGGATCTAAGGCTGGAAGGATTCTTTTCCTCTAAGGTACCAACTTCTGCTTTGTTTTCTTAATTTCCTGTATCCCTTTGTCATCCTTACATCCTTACATCCATCACTTTGATTCTTGGCTGCTGCCCTCTGCCTTTTATCAGCTCCTTCTGTTCTCCTCTGGCTGTTTGCTGGACTGCTTATTCTCTTCTCAGTGGTGTTTGTGTCTCTTGCTCTAGGCTCTCTACTGAAGACCATTGTCTTCCCTGCTTCTTATTTCAGCTTCTTTTTCTTCTGCACTTACCCAAAAGATCTGAATCCTCTAGCTAGAAGTTAGTTTGTAATCCCACCTCCCTTCATGCTGCCAATAGCCTTTAAATTAGGGGTGTGCATCGGATCGGGTCTAATCTACGATCCGGAGCCAATCCGACCGAAATCAGATAAAATTATCCAATTCTGATCCCAGCTTCTGGATCATCCGATCTCATCCGAACCAGTCCGAAAAGACCTGATCCGGTATGGATAAGATTTGAGGATTGGACCTCCTCCTCCCCCTCACGCTCCTTAGAAACCGGTGCCATCCACTGCCATCCGCTGCCATCCACTGCCCCCTTCTACTGAGAAACAGCCTTTGTGGCCTGCCTCTCAGTAGCATGCTGGATGATGACGTTACCTGGCATGCTACAGAGATGCAGGCCGCGAAGCCTGTTCCTCAGTAGAAGGGGGCAGCGGACGGCAGTGGACGGCCCCGGCTGGAAAGGAGTGAGAGGGAGGAGGGGGCTTACCTGCCAGGGCCATCCACTGCCATCCGCGGGTATCTGCGGATGCCAGCGGATGCCAGCGGATGGCCCCGGCAAGTAAGGAGCATGAGGGGGGAGCCGCTTACCTGCTGGGCAGCCGCTTCCCTCCAGTGCTGCGATCTACTGAGAAACAGGCTTCGTGGCCCAGTTCTTAGTAGAGCTCTGGGTGATCACCTGGTACTCTACTGAGAACTAGGCCATGAAGCCTGTTTCTCAGTAGATCGCAGCACCAGAGGGAAGCAGCTGCCCTGGCAGGTAAGGAGCGTGAGGGCGGAGGGGGCTCACCTGCCAGGGCCATCTGCTGCCATCCTCGGGTGCCTACGGGCACCAGTATGAGTGTGGGGGGAGGGACAGGGAGGGGGGAGTTAGGCCCCCACTCACCCACCCACCGCCATGTTTTTGCCATAGGCTTGCATTGGGGAAAAGCTTTCTTTCCCCCAATGCAAGCCTATGGCGAAAACACCCAAAATGGCAGCCGATCCAAAAATCAGATGTACGATTTTCGGATTGGGATCAGGTCCGATCTGACGGACCTCTGATTTTGTCCGAAGTCCCGATCTGGGTCTCAATCTGATCCTGAGGGTCCCTGCACATCCCTACTTTCAATTGCCAGAAATGTTTTAAAAGATTAAATAAACAAGTTACATTAATTTTGATACAGTAAGTCAGTTTTTTCAAGTCTACAGCCACAATTTTAATGTAATTTGGCTTTTTGACATGAGGCATTTATCGTGCACTTATCTTTCTGTACTCATAATTGTTTACGGGTTCTTCAGATGGTGTAGTCAACCCTCAGTTTTGTTTTTGTGTCTAACAAGTTTGGCGAGTTTTTTTCAGAGTAGGGAAATTGCGACATTTAATTGTGAAAGTGAAAGAAAGTGTAGTTTCCTCTTGTGTATTTCCACTATTGCCACCTAGAGGTTATGCATCGTCCAGGTTTAAAATGTGCCCAAAGCACAGAGGATATGATATTCCTGAAATCAAGGAAGCATTTAAGATTAAGGGCCATCTTCACTTACCCATTTCATCAAAAATCTTCTGTGATATTTCATTATTGCTTATTATTTTATAGATGAGTAACTATCTGATTTTTGGGAGGCAAATCTGAAAGAAGCAGAAATCAAACACAAGGAACTGATGCAGACATACTGTACTGGAGCCAATACATTGGCAATTGTTGCTTCTGAAACAATAAAACTTCCAAAATAGATTTGCTTGGGCTGATGATATATTCAGCAAAATAAAAAAATTAAAATAAAAAGTCCAAGTAAGTTTTGAATTGTTTAGGAAGCTTCCATAATGTTTAGACTCTACATTTGCATATTTTTTTTTTGAAATAATTTTATTAATTTCAACATAATAATAACATAAATACATACATAATCCACGACAATCCCCCCCGTGCACCCCCACACCATGAGACCTTCTCTTAATCTTTTATTCTATCCAGAAATTTATCGACTCTTTTGAAGGTGTTTGTCCCTTCCCCAATCTTAATACATATTCCAATAGGGGACTCCATATTTCCCCAAAATCATTTTTACCGGACATTCCCCTCTTTAATTTCATTTTACAAGTCAGCATATCATTCAAAGCCATATCCCATATTTCTTTATACCATTCTTCTATTGTATAGCTTCCTTGTCCTTTCCAATTTTTTGCAATCATTAGTCTAACAGGTGTCAGGAGGTTGTTTATCAATTCTCTCTTATTTTTGTCCTCTTCCCCTCTATCCCATATTGCTAGTAGAGCAAGCTTCGGGTTTAATTCCACTTTACTTCCAATTATTTCACTTATTTCTTTAAATACCCTTTTCCAAAATTTTTGTACATATTCACAGCTCCACCACATATGGTAATAAGTTCCAACCTCCTGGCATCCCCTCCAACAATTTTTAGATATTTTTTTATCTATCTGGTGAAATCTAACCGGTGTTAGATACCATCTCCACAATACCTTATAAAAATTCTCCTTAATTCTGATCGATAACAATTTTAACATTCTTGCATTCCACAACCTCTCCCAGTTGTATTCCTTAATTTCTCCATTCACATCCTCTTCCCAAACCTTTTTTATTGCTTTAAGTGAATTTTGAAACTCCTCCTCTATCAATAATTTATATATCTCACTAGTCAACCCTTTCTTAATTTTCTTTTCTTCTTTCCTACCTTTTAACTCTATTAAATCTTCAAATCTTGTATTATTTCTACACTTGTTATTTTTCAGTTTCCATTCCTGAGTCCATTTCCCTAATTGTATACATTTAAACCATGCTGATTTTTGACCTATCAGTAGCTCTTTAATTTGCTCATTATCCTTCAAATTTTCCATCCACTTCCTTAACTTAATTATTTCCTTATCTTTCAATCTCGCGTCAATCTCCACTTTTAACACTCTTGGGAAATTCTCCACTACTACCACTGGGGCAAGTGGTGAATCTCCTGGTATCAACTTCCCTCTAAATTTCTCCCAGATCTCCACTATATTTACCAACAAAGGGTTGTCCAGTCCCTTTAATTCTTTCTTTTGAATTTTTTTTAAAAAAATATTTTTCAATTTATAGTCTATTTCCCTAGTTTGCGTCTCCAACCACTCCAAATCTTCCTCCCCTAGAATACCACTTATAACATATCTTAACTGATTAGCTATATAATAATACTTAATATTTGGAAGTCCTAAACCTCCCTTCTTTTGAGCCTTATACCATAACCCTTTATTAATCCTAGCTTTCTTATCCCCATTACAATATACATTAATTATATTTTGCCAGCTTTTCAACTCTGCATCTGATATTTTAATTGGTAACATTCTAAACAAAAAATTGATCTTAGGTAAAATCTTCATTTTAATAATTGCTATTCTACCAAACCAAGAATGTTTTAATTTCTTATATACTTCTAATTTCTCCCCTACTTGTTTTTTTAAAGCTACCAAATTAAGTTCCTCTAGCCTTTCTAAATCTCTATCGATATTAATCCCTAAGTAACGTACTATATTTTTAAGTCTAAGACCCAACTTAACCTTACCTTCTTCCAGCTCTTCCTTATTATAATTAAATAACATCATTTCTGACTTCCCCCAATTTACTTTTAATCCCGTAATTTCTCCGAATTCTCTTAAATGTTTCTTAATCACCTCTGCACTCCCTAGGGGATCTTCTACGGTCAATAAAGTATCGTCCGCAAACATATTCATTTTAATCTTCTCTTTTCTACCTATCCCCTTCACTCTTTCATCTTCCCTTATTACATTTGCCAAAATTTCTATTACTATTGCAAATAAGATCGGTGAAAGAGGACATCCCTGCCTAGTTCCTCGGGCTAGTGTAATCTGTTGTGTTAACCCATCATTAACCATTATTTCGGCTTTATTGTTTTTATACAACTTATCCATCACTCCCATAAATTTGTCTCCAAATCCAAATGTTTTTAATATTGTTTTAAGTGCTGGCCATTCCACACAATCAAAGGCTTTGAATATGTCCAATGCTAGCAAGCCTGCTTTTAAATTCCTTTTTTTTATAATATTAATTATATTTAATACTCTTCCCATTAAGTTAGACATTTGCCTACCCGGAATAAATCCACACTGATCTTTTTTAATATATTTACAAATAAATGTGGCCATTCTTTTTGCCAATATTGCCGTAAATATCTTTGAATCTTGATTTATTAAGGAAATTGGTCTGTATGATGCGGGATCCGTTAAGTCCTTACCTGGTTTTGGAATTAATATAATCAGGGAGTGATCCCATGATGGCGGAGTCTTCCCCCCCTCTATTATATTATTAAATAGTTTCTTTAATCTTGGTATTAAAATTCCTTTAAAAAGCTTATAATACTCCGACCCCAATCCATCCATCCCTGGTGATTTTCCTCCTTTCAGTTTATCAATAACTCCCTCTATCTCTTTTTCAGTAACTAAACCTTCCATATAATCCCTATCCTGCTTCTGCAATTTTATTTTCCAATTCCTCTCTACATATTCCAATACCTTATCTTGCGGTCCCGACCCTGATGTATATAATTCCCTATAAAAATCCTTAAATATATTTAATTTATCTTTCATTAAATTACAACTATTCCCTAACTTATCCTTAATTGTCCCTATCATATTCTTAGCCTTTTCTAACTGTGTGGATCTGGCCAGCATCTTTGAATTCCTATTGCTATATTCAAAAAAATCTCTTTTTAAATACAACAAATTTTTTTGTACTTGTTCTAATTCTTCTTTCTCTAATTCCTTTTTCTTAGCTTGAATTTGGGCAATTAGGCGTTTATCTTTTGTCTCTTTTAACTTATCTTCCAAACTCCTTACCTCTTCTTCAATCTTTTTATTTTGGGCTTCCTGTTGTTTTTTTAATGTACAACTTTCCCTAATACAAATCCCTCTTACCACAGCTTTCATTGTATCCCACAATATGTCCTGCCGATCATTCTCTTTTTCATTAATCTCCCATATTTCCTGCAATTCTTTCTTTATCTTCTCCATTGTATCTTTTTTATTCAGCAACCTTACATCCAATCTCCATCTCTTCGCTTGTCTATAATCTTTTTTGGTTTCCATGTCCATTGTCATTAACGCGTGGTCAGTAACCTTGATAACTCCAATATCACAATCTATAATTTTGGGTAACATATTTTTTGATACAAAAATATAATCTATCCTTGAATAGCTCTTAAATCTCTGTGAGTAGAAGGTATACTTCCTTTCTTCCCCTCTTATAACTCTCCACACATCCATTAATTCTTTCCCTTCCATTAATTTGCTTAACTCTGTCTTCCCCACCCTCTTAGTATCTTTTAATATGTTATCCCTATCTTTCCCTATATCTAGTACCATATTAAAGTCACCTGCCATCACGATATGCTTTTTACCCACTTCTCCCAACACGTTAAATACTTCATCAATAAAATCCATTTGTTTTCCATTTGGAGCATAAACATTCACCAATACATATTCCTCTTCTCCCAACCTGCAGAACATAATAAGAAACCTTCCGTTTTTATCTTTCTTTACACTTTGCATAGTTATACCACATGTTTTTGAAATTATTATTGCCACCCCTCTCGATTTCGAAGTTCCACATGCCTTCTCATAAACGCCCACCTCCCTCATTCGAAGCTCATTAACTCCATCTTTGGCCTGATGAGTTTCCTGCAAAAAAATTACATCTATTTTTTTGTTCTTTAATAACATTTCAATTCTTTTTCTTTTAATTACTGTTCCTAGCCCTTTAACATTCAATGTTGCCAATCTAAGTTTATTTTCCATCTCTCACTTTCTCACACGTCTTTAATTCGGTCTCCCTCTGTGTAACACAATCCCCCCCTCCCTAACCCTCCCCCCCACATTCACCCCCATTTTCACCCCCCTCCTCACCAGCTTCCTGGGCATTGGTCCCAATCTTCTTAGAACTCTTAGGGGGGGGGGGAACTCGGCCCAACATTCCGGGATAACGTCTACCCTCCCTCCATATCTTCTATTCATTACTCCCTCCTGCCGCTCCTTCATCTTGCTTCTCTTCTCCAACCGATGTGGCATCCATTATGCCCAGCTTCTCCAGTAGCTCGATTCCTTGCTCACAAGATGTAATTCTTTGCTGCTTCCCTTAAGATAGGGAATTTACATTTAATTCACTGCTTCTTTCGGAGGATGAAGGATATACGACCTACCCCATGTTCTGCTAGGCCACGCCCCCTACATTTGCATTTTTAATGTGGATATTTTATTTCAAATTTTTTAATTCAGAGGCTTTAAACTTGTTAGTAGGGGTGTGCATGGACCCAAAAAATCGGATCGGAATTGGAACGGGTGCCTCAGATCGGATTGAATCGGATTCTTCCTGGGTCAGTTCAGAGCCGATTCCGATCCGTAAATCAGATCTCCGATTTTTGGATTGGACACCATTTTAGGTATTTTCACCATAGGCTTACATTGGGGGTAAGAAAGCTTTCTCCCAATGCAAGCCTATGGCGAAAACATGGGGGTGGGTGAGTGGGGACTTCACTCCCCCTCCCTCCCTGTCCCTCCCCCCACTCATGCTCCTTACCTGCTGGGGCGCCCGCTTCCATCCGCTTCTGTCTGCTTCTGTCCACTGTTCCAATCTACTGAGAAACAGGCTTCACGGCCTAGTTCTCAGTAGAGTGCCAGGTGATCACGTGGCACTCAACTAAGAACTAGGCCATGAAGCCTGTTTCTCAGTAGACTGGAACAGCAGATAGCAGCGGACGGAAGCGGGCACCCTGGCAGGTAAGTGGGGCCCTCCCCTTCCCCCCCACTTGCGCTCCTTACCTGCCAGGGCAGCCTGCTTCCGTCTGCGGCAATAGCGGATGGAAGCGGGCAGCCCCAGCAGGTTTCCTCCCTCCCCACTCACTCTCCTTTCCTGCCAGGGCTGTCCGCTTCCATCCACTGCTGCTCACTGGTCCCCAGCGGGCAGCAGCGGATGGAAGCGGGCGGCCCCAGCAGGTCTTCCTCCCCCCCCACTTGCACTCCTTACCTGCCAGGGCCATCCACTTCCATCCACTGCCACCCACAGGTCCAATCTACTGAGAAACAGGCTGTGCGGCCTGCTTCTCAGGAGAGCGCCGGGTGCGCTCTACTGAGAGACAGGTCATGAAGCCTGTTTCTCAGTAGATTGGACCTGTGGGCGGCAGAGGATGGCAGCGAAGAGGTAGCAGGTAAGGAGCATGAGTGGGGGGAGAGAGGGAGGTCCCCAGTCACCCGCTGCCATGTTTTCCCCATAGACGCATTGGGAGAAAGCTTTCTTTCCACTAATGCAAGCCTATGGCGAAAACACAAAAAATGGAGGTCCGATTTTCTGATTTTTCCTGATCAAAATTGGGGGAAAAAATCGGATCAGAAAAATGAGACCTCCATTTTTTGAAATTAGAATCGTTAATTAACGTTCCGATTTTGGCTGGATCAGGCCCAGATCATGGATCGGGTCCGATCTGCTGCACATCCCTACTTGTTAGCATTAATTTTGGGGGGGGGGAGGAGACAGGTTTTCAATATGGCATCTAATAACAGGCTGTTAACTGTCATATAGCAATTATTACTCCACGTTTTGTATCAATGGGTAAAATATTCTTTCCTGTCAATGATACTGTAAAATATCAAATAGCATTGCATGTATGCCACCAAATACAGTCAAATATGATATTTGAAGTAGACTCTGGTTTCTTTAGAAGTTCCTTAGATGTTCCTCACTGGGAGCAGATCAGGAATAGCAGATCAGCTCCCCCAAAACACAGTTTGTCCACCACAACAGATTTTCCTCTGCAACTTCGGCATTCTCTTAATGTCCAGAGCAGTAAGCTACATCCTCTCCAGCAATGCTGCCTTTCTTGCCACTGCCTGTCTCTTTCTACAGCATCTCTGGAAATAGCATTCTGGCTTTGCTTGTTCCGCCTTGCCAATTGCTCCTTCCCAGGAGGAAAGACTGCAAGAAGACTTCCCTGCTCAATGGTTCCTTGCTCAAGCAATGATCTTTACCAGAGCTCTGGTTTGCCTCATGACTCCTGGCTAGTACTTCAGTTGTGCCTCCTAGTTCACTCTCATATCTTGAGTGCTTGATCGAAACTAGCCCTGCTGGAAAGACCTCCCCTATGAAGGCTCCTCCTTCTGCAAGTGTCACCAGCAGCAGCCATTCCAGCTGGCTGAGCTAGGAGAGCAGGACCGTTGCACCAGCCCTGCTGAAGACCTCCCCCATGAAGGTGCCTCCTCCCTCAACTATCTTCACTAGCAGCTGTTCTAGTAGGCTGCAGAGAGGGAAGCAGAGCCATTGCACCAACCTTGCTGAAGGAAATAATTTCTCCCCTCTTCCCTCCCTATTCCTTGTTCCTTGTGTGTTATGTCCTTTTTAAATTGTAAGCCTGTGGCAGGGATTGCTTTGTTTAATTAATTACACATAAACTGCTCTGTGAGCCATTTTGACTGAGGGGCGGCATCAAAATGCTGCAGCTATAGAAATAAATATACTCAGAATGCTGACACTTGGCAAACAATGGGCAGTGGGGAGGGCAAACAGTGTCCCACCTTAACAGTGCATGCACCGTATAACATCTCCCAGGATCCTCTGAAACGTTCTGGGGTTCTTGTGGAAGATGAGTAATGCCTTGGCAGACCAATCAATGTGAAAAGTGTTCCTCAAAGGTCAAAAGGTCGAAAAGCATTGTGGATATACCATTGCATGTCAGCCACAAAGAACATTAAATAGCAAATAAAATTGCACGTTGCCTATCAGAAATGGTCATTTATCAAATACTGAAATGAAATATCATTTAGTAAGGTAGCAATTATAGATAGCAGGTATTTGGAGAGTATATTTGACCACCAGATATGACAAGTAGTGCTACGCTGGATATTCATATTTTTACATTTCTCATGTGAAAATCAACTTTTTATCAGAGAAAATAATCCTTACCTTCTAATATACACATTTGGGGTGGGGGAGCTGTTCACATCACCCCCCCCCCACCCGATCTACTTTCCTGGGATGTTTTTCTGCCCCATTTTTATACCTGAAAGGTCATGGTCCTCTGTCTTTCCCATTCCCCTGATGATGGCAGGGACTTCTTCTATTGCACAGTTTTAAAAACATGTATAGGATTGAAATACTTTTAGAAAGTCCATTGCTGTGCACTTATGGTAATAAATGATGATGATGATTATAGATCTGGAAAGACTCCCCCATTCTCCTGATAAGCAATTTCATGCCTTTTGGGTATTCCCTGAAATAGACCACCAAGAATGAAGGATGTTTTTCAAAGAATATGAAAATATTGACAAAGCAGTAAAAAATAAATAATAAAATAAATGTTTTTTTTAAGGTAAATTAATCTCGGCTCTAACCCTCATTCAAGTATGTTCTACATGCCTGTGTTTAGGCATTTAAGAAGGATGGTCATTTAATCTGTTGGGTACAATTCCCCTTCCCCATTCCCACCCACCCCATCCTCTTCAGTAGGGTGCAGGAACAATTTGACATACACAACAGCATGTTGTTGTTGTTTTTCAGTACAAGCTGTGCTATCATCCTGTAAATATTCTCATTAAATGTCATTACCCAAACGTTGGCAGAAATGTGTCAACGATGTATTTTATATTTATCCTTTCTCCAAACCTCAAGAAGACAGGAGACTTCAACGCTCCCTGCCCCTCCTACATTAATATGATTCATGGCATAATTAAGGAAGTAGCACTCATACATGTGAAAAGGGATTTGACTAGCTGTTGGTGCTATCTCTGCTCAAATTCTTGTGTGGGCTGGCCAACTTGTAGCAGTAGGCTGATACGGGCTTTCCGTACCGGAGAGCCGGCCCAATCTCGTCAACACATTTTCCGCAAGTTGAATGATGTACCAGTTTTGTCATATTGAGCTTCCCTCAGAGCTGAGCTACATGATCAGTGGAATCATGTGATTCTGTACAACACCAGGCTGTAGTATGTGTCTTGTGTTTTAATGCTCCGCCATCTCAAAAGCTCCTTAACTATTGAAAAAGCCAGGTACCTGGGAGAACTTCTCTAAACTGTTCTCCCAGATATGTGAAGCCCTGTGACATGCAAAACATAATCAAGAAAGGAGTATTGTTGAGTATGTGCTTTTTTTTCAATCACAGGAAAAACACAACGGATCCTCACACAACATGGGACTGGTGCAATGACCTTTCCAGGGGTGTAGGTTCCAAACAGTTTTGAGCTTCAGCATCTCTCCTTTTTTAAATTAAGCAGTACCTCTTCTCTCCAAGTCCCTAGATTCCTGACTATTAAAAGGAGGTGTTGCTGGAGGACACAGAGCTGTAGCCATCCCCTTTATACACTGTTTTGCAATGTTTGAACTGAGAAAGCCGTTCCCTCCTTCTGCCTCCCAAACAAAAGGGCCACTTCCTTTTCAGCTCCAAACCTTTACATAAGAAATGTTTTCTATAAAATGTAAGTCATTCCCATTTCACCAAAGCTCCCACTTGAACAATTTGTTCTTTGGTGAATGTAGAAGAATGCAGGGTTTAGCAGTACAGCAGCCTTGTGGGTTCTCCTGCCTAAAGTGAAAGCTTTGCTAAGCCCCCCAATCTGGTTTCACAACACCCCTATTAAACTCCCCTTCATTTTACATGCCAAAGCAACAACCTCAAAGAGTTTTGTTGGGATGGGCGAACTCACCCCCATCCACGCCATGTGCTGTGTTGGGCAAGCACAGGTATCCATGGGCTGCAGTCCAAGGGGCCAAGACAGCGAGAAATTGCTGAGCCTTGAGTCTCAACCAGACGCCTGGGACATCCCTATTTACATAATTAATTCCATTGCGCGAAGCTGCTGAGCAGGGCCAGAGACCAGTGGCAGCAATCCTATTTGTTCCTTATAATGAATCAGGCTAGGCATGGATTGTGAGCATGAGGCATTTAGTGCATGATGAGGCATTTATTACGAACTAGTCATTCCATACGCATGATCATTTACATTTTTTTTAGATGATGTCGTGACCCTCCAATTTCACATCTGTTTTTTAAGAGCACTTTCCTGGGGAAATGGATTTTTATTTCTGAAAGTGAAAGAAAACATACTTGTGTAGTTGTGCTATTCTGCTGTAGCACAGTGACACCTAGAGGTTATGCAGCAGAAAAGCAAGAAAAGAATTTCAGTTCTTCCATTCAAAAGTAGCTGAAATTGACTTTTTGAGTGATGTAGATGGTAGGATAGGATAACCCTTGACATCAAATATTCTGGTTCCTGACTGGGACCTGGAGAGCTGGCCTCATGACCAAACCAGAGTGTAGAGCCAAACAGTTTTTGGAAAGCTGAAGGGGTGAAATTTAGCAGTTAGCAGTTGTCTCAGGGGCAAAGCCCAGAGCAAAATCTCTCTCTTCATTTCAAGGGGTACAGTTAAGGAAAGTGAAATAAAAGTGAGGTGGGGGATGACTGAACTTCACCGACCCTTGCCCACCCATTTTATCTGTTTTGTTATTTGTGGAAGCATTGCAGGGACTAGAAACCTTGCCAATGTGTATTAATTTCAATGTCTGACAAACATCCTCTTCATTCATCTATTTTAAAATAGATGCATGATCTGAATGTGAGGGGAAGTCTGCCCAGCATTTATCTCCCTCATTTCCCAGAATCATTTGAGGCATCCAAGACTTTGGAAACAAGACTTTGATTTCCTTTCACGGTGGCAAAGATTTCACACCTTTCTGAGTGCACCTCAGTTGCTAGTATGGAATATTACAGTTCAACCTGCCATCTCACTCAAGGTCTGCAATCAGAACATTCCTATCCTGGATAAGAATCTGTTCTGTCTAATTTGACCTCCGGCTTGTGTGATCTACATCTGATACCTTAATGAAGTGTTTTTGTAGGAAGGCTCTTCCATGAGTAAATCAGTAATGGCAGACAAGCTTATCTGAAAGACAACTTGGCGATCCTGTTTTGTGCACATTCAGGGCGCGCACAGATCACATGGGATAACGGCAAGGTCCAAACGGCTAAGTCAGCACATTGTATAGCTGATATTCTAGGGTAGGCTGACCCTGTGAAAAGGAGGACAGGGCTCATGTAACTTTAACAGTTCCAGAGAAAAGGGAATTTCAGCCAGTGTCATTTGTATGCAATTAGTTCCTGGTGAACTCCCCTCTTCATCACAACAATTAAAGTTGCAGGCACTATACTAGAGTGACCAGATACAAAAGAGGGCAGGGCCCCTGCAGCTTTAACTGTTGTAATGAAGAGGGAATTTCACCAGGTACGGATTGCATACAAATGACACCTGCTGGAATTCCCTTTTCTCTAAAACTGTTAAAGTTACATGAGCCCTGTCCTCCTTTCCATATGGTCAGCCTATTCTAGGGTCCAATGTCCTCTGTAGAGTGCAGGACTGCAGAGCTGTATTGGTTCCCCATGATGACTTATTTTATGTACAACTTTAAAGTTGAAATGTTAAAAACCACTGATGGAGGAAATATTTTGGGTAGATTTTCCCCCCATCTGTGGAGAGATTTGTGCAAATTTAATGTTATTTCCCCCCCCCCCCTCAACTTTGTAGAGATTAGTGCACATCCACTAAAGTGCAGTGACTAATCTACTGGGGAAAAACATTAAATTTGCTCAAATCTCTCTGGGGAGGGGGGAGAGTTACATTTGTACAAATCTTCCTGAAGGTACAAAAAGAGGTGTCACTGTCTAGGGAGGCAATGAAGTGGAATAATAAATTGACTAGTGTCATTTCAAAATGTAAAAGAGAGGGGATATTGTCAGTGAGATCACGAGGACCAGCCAGCAGAGTTTTTCATCACTTTTGCCAAGCAATCTTGGCATTTTAAACAACCCATGTTGAAGTGATTTTGCTGGGTTCTGATGTCACTACAAGCCACCCTGAGGATAAGCCATCCTAAACACCCCTACTATAAGCCATAGGTTCTCAGGATGGCTTGTTTGTGAAAAACAAACCATGATAGAAATGTTGTGCCAGGTTCAGATGTCAGACTAATCCACCCAGGAGTCAGACACTGTGCTGTGTAAACCAGGGCAGAATGTGATCCTAGAGATGCCACCAAATCCAACTGAATTTCAGCCCACATTTTGGACTTCCAACTGGGTAAAGCTCTCCTGAAATGGAAGTCTTCCTGGAGTCTAGAGATGATTAATCACTGTACATTTCTTCTGAAACTGCCTTCACTAGTTCTGGTGATTTATCTTGCCAGGAAGAACTTTAGTTTTCAGTGGGTCTTCCTATAACACATCTCATGATGTAAAGACACATTCAGAAGAATGAAGCACTACATTAAAATATAGAGAAAAGTCACTTTGTGGTTTAATAGATCAGAAATCAATGTGAGAATTAGGCCTGAGGTCAGGGGTTAGATGTTTTAACTATGATTCCCATCAGGCCCAGCCAGTATAGCAAGTGGTGAGGAGTGAGGGGAGTTGTAGGCCAAAACATCTAGAGAGCCACAAGTTGCCCACCCTTGCCTTAGATAAAATGAATCAGAGGCTCCTATCCTTTGCTCTTGTTTATTTTATATTAGAAATTAATTCTACCTTGGAGAATTCCATTCTGATCTGACCCACACCTCCCAGGCTACAGTATGGAGTTGCACTTAGCTATCCTCCAGCTTTCACATTTCCTGAATATCTCAGTGACTCATAGACATATCATAATATGTTTAAAAATGCATACCTTCAGGGAAAATACGTTTAAACTGCAGGATAAGAAAAACTGCAGAAGTGGAACAGAACAGACCTATAGGCAAACGTACAAGAAAATGGCATGGACCAGAAATAGACTGATTCAACCATCCCTATTTTATATCTTTTGCACAGGGTAACTTTTACTGAAGGTGGTGGGGGTGCAGGGTGGAGAATTTCCAAACTTTGGAATCTACATTTTTTCTGATCATTTGTATTGCCATTTTTGTGCATCAGCTCTCCTCTTGGGGTTGGCTAGAACAATATCAAACACTGGTTTGCAACTGTAAATCAGCAACCCACTTACAAGCATCACAAGGGTGGCGTGATGGCAAAGTTATTGTAATTATAGTGGTGGTTTCAGGGTAATGTGTAGGCGATGAAGTTTCAGCTTCCCATTTCCTGACAAATTCATAGAACCCTTTGCAATAAAACAAGGGTCCGCTTAGAGCAAGAAAACCACTTTCAAAATAATAAAAAATGTACAATCTTGCTTACTTTATAGGAGTAAAAGTACTAACCAAAAATGTTCCTGGACTTTTGTGAAACCTCACTCACTCACTCACTCACTCAAATACACACATCTGCTGCCTGCAATAACTTTGTTCTATACCAAATTTTGGGGATGAACACACAGCACCAGCACTATTTTAAATGATATGTTTGGGCAGGACAAGTACTATCATTGGGCCCCTTTTCCTCCCAGTGTCCAAACATGCATTCTTCCACAGACAATTGTGCAACCCTACAACTTCATCAAAGAGGGTTATATCCCCACATCTTCCAAGAGGGTTGTCCGGTTTTATTACTGTCCATTTTTTTATTACAGTGAGATGGACTAGCTAATACCTTTTAAACTAAACTAGGATCAACCACTGAACTTCATACCTGAGCAGGAATTTGAACTCGGGTCTCCCGACACCAGGCCTATGAACTACATTATTCTGGTTTGCAGTGCAAAGCCCTGCAGCCACATTGCCACAGACAACCCATTACTTGGCAGGCCTACTTAAAACAATAATCCATGGGACTGAATGGGCGTTAGGGCTTCTTAAACCTGAGTGTGGCGTGTATGACCTGTCTCATTAAGAGCGATGCTGAAATTGTAATTTAAGGCATACCTCTTAACAAGAAAAGGAAGCTCCCCGTTCTCATTGTGTGGGTGTGGTTTTCATTATAATCCAGTTAAGGACAGTTAAGGAAACGTCGTGACTTGCTCTGAGATCACATGTGATGAGAGATGGGACATAAATGTTATAAATAACAACAACATAAATATGTTAGTCAGCCTGCATAGTAAATTCAAACTGTTATGTTGCTGTGTTTGTGTCTGTTGTTCCTGAATAAAAACAGTTCCTGAAGTCATGCTGGCTCCTTTTCATTTGGGGGCTTAGAAAGGCTAATTGGAAAGAAGGGGCAGATCTACACCAAGCAGGATATAACACTTTGAAAGCGATTTGAAAATGGTATATGGAATGTGCTCTGGGAGCCTACCTGCACAGTTCCTTGGAACGTTTTAAATAGGGGTGTGCATCGGATCGGATCCGATCCACGATCCGAATCCGATCCGACCCAAAATCGGGAAAATCCGATCCGATCCGATCCGATCCGACCAACCTCCGATCCGATCCGATCCGATCCGATGAGGTCCGATCCGGATCGGACGCCATTTTGAATGCTTTTTCCCATAGCCAAGTATTGTTTTACAAAAACGCCTATAACTTTTTCATTTTTAAAGATAGAAGGATGAAACTTGGGGACATTGTAGACTGGTTAGGGATAGTTATCTGTGAGAAATTTCAGAAAGATTGGTGCATGCGTTTTGTGGCAATTAATTTTTTAATAAATACCCAGGAATGCTTATAACTTTGTCATTTTTAAAGTTACAAACATGAAACTTTGCCACATTGTAGGAGGTACCTTGGGACCTATGTGTGTGAAATTTCAGAAACATAGGTGCTTGCCTTGTGTGGCAATTAATTTTAGAAAAATGGGTAGTAGTGGGGTAAATACAGTTACGCCTCCCATTTTTTTATTTTTTAAGATACAAACAGGAAACTTGGGCACATTACAGATACCACTTGCCTTGATATGTGAGTGAAATTTCAGAAACATTGGAGCTTGCCTTGTGTGGCAATTAAGTTTTGAAACAATGAGGAAAGAAACACCTATAACTTTGTCATTTTTAAAGTTACACACATGAAACTTTGCCACATTGTAGGTGGTACCTTGGGACCTATGTGTGTAAAATTTCAGAAACATAGGTGCTTGCCTTGTGTGGCAATTAATTTTAGAAAAATGGGTAGTAGTGGGGTAAATACAGTTACGCCTCCCATTTTTTTAGTTTTGAAGATACAAACAGGAAACTTGGGCACATTACAGGGAACACTTCACTTGATATGTGTGTAAAATTTCAGAAACATTGGTGCTTGCCTGGTGTGGCAATTAATTTTTGAAACAATGAGGGATTCATTGGACAGCACTTGCCCATAAGGATTCATTGGACAGTACTTTCCCATAGGGAATCATTGCATTGCACTTTCCCATAGGGAATCATTGCATTGCACTTTCCCACTGAGAAATACAGTTATGCCTCCCACATTTTTATTTTTGAAGATACAAACAGGAAACTTGGGCACATTGTAGACTGGTTAGGGATAGTTATCTGTGAGAAATTTCAGAAAGATTGGTGCATGCGTTTTGTGGCAATTAATTTTTTAATAAATACCCAGGAATGCCTATAACTTTGTCATTTTTAAAGTTACACACATGAAACTTTGCCACATTGTAGGAGGTACCTTGGGACCTATGTGTGCTAAATTTCAAAAACGTAGGTGCTTGCCTTGTATGGCAATTAATTTTAGAAAAATGGGTAGTAGTGGGGTAAATACAGTTACGCCTCCCATTTTTTTATTTTTTAAGATACAAACAGGAAACATGGGCACATTACAGGGAACACTTCACTTGATAGGTGTGTAAAATTTCCGAAAGCTGGGTCCAGGCATGTGGTGGCAATTAATTTTTGAAACAATGAGGAAAGAAACGCCTATAACTTTTTTATTTTAAAAGTTAGAAGTCTGAACATTGCTCACTTTGTAGATGGGTTAGGGGTAGATATGTGTCAGAAATTTCAGAATGATAGGTCCAGGCATTTGATGGCTATGGAATTTTTAGATTAAATGTTTCAAAAAATGTTCCACAGAGGCCAGGTCTTCCTTTCCTCCCCCTCCCGCTTCCCGCGAAGAAAAGGAAACACTGTCTCGTCTCGATCCCTTTGATCCTTGCTAGTATCCATTACAGGGCTCGTGTCTGCTTTCCTACTTTCACTTTTTTACTCAAGCAGACACGAGCCCTGTAATGGATACTACCAAGGATCAAAGGGATCGAGACCAGAGTGATCCTTCCTTGCACGCATGGCTGCAAAACTCAGCTAGGCTCAGCCGTTCTGCTTGAAAAGTGAAAGTAGGAAAGGAAACACGAGCCCTGTAATGGATACTACTAGCAAGGATCAAAGGGATCGAGACGAGAGAGTGTTTCCTTTTCTTCGCGGGAAGCGGGAGGGGAAGACCTGGCCTCTGTAGAAATTTTTTTGAAACATGTAATTTAAAAATTCCATAGCCATCAAATGCCTGGACCTATAATTCTGAAATTTCTGACACATATCTACCCCTAACCCATCTACAAAGTGAGCAATGTTCAGACTTCTAACTTTTAAAATAAAAAAGTTATAGGCGTTTCTTTCCTCATTGTTTCAAAAATACCTTGCCACCACATGCCTGGACCCAGCTGTCTGAAATTTTACACACATATCAAGCCAAGTGGTACCTGTAATGTGCCCATGTTTCCTGTTTGTATCTTCAAAAATAAAAAAGTGGGAGGCGTAACTGTATTTACCCCACCACTACCCATTTTTCTAAAATTAATTGCCACACAAGGCAAGCACCTACGTTTCCGAAATTTCACACACATAGGTCCCAAGGTACCGCCTACAATGTGGCAAAGTTTCATGTGTGTAACTTTAAAAATGACAAAGTTATAGGCATTCCTGGGTATTTATTAAAAAATTAATTGCCACACAAGGCAAGCACCTACGTTTCCGAAATTTCAAACACATGGGTCCCAAGGTACCACCTACAATGTGGCAAAGTTTCATGTGTGTAACTTTAAAAATGACAAAGTTATAGGTGTTTCTTTCCTCATTGTTTCAAAAATTAATTGCCACACAAGGAAAGCTCCAATGTTTCTGAAATTTCACACACATATCAAGGCAAGTGGTACCTGTAATGTGCCCAAGTTTCCTGTTTGTATCTTCAAAAATAAAAAAATGGGAGGCGTAACTGTATTTACCCCACTACTACCCATTTTTCTAAAAATTAATTGCCACACAAGACAAGCACCTACGTTTCTGAAATTTCACACACATAGGTCCCAAGGTACCCCCTACAATGTGGCAAAGTTTCATGTGTGTAACTTTAAAAATGACAAAGTTATAGGCATTCCTGGGTATTTATTAAAAAATTAATTGCCACAAAATGCATGCACCAATCTTTCTGAAATTTCTCACAGATAACTACCCCTAACCAGTCTACAATGTGCCCAAGTTTCATCCTTCTATCTTTAAAAATGAAAAAGTTATAGGCGTTTTTGTAAAACAATACTTGGCTATGGGAAAAAGCATTCAAAATGGCGTCCGATCCGGATCGGACCTCATCGGATCGGATCGGATCGGATCGGAGGTTGTCCGGATCGGATCGGATCGGATCGGATTTTCCCGATTTTGGGTCGGATCGGATTCGGATCGTGGATCGGATCCGATCCGATGCACACCCCTAGTTCAAACATCCTTCCTAGCCTGGTTTCAATGGTGAATCTATTTCAAATCTAACTTTAGTCCCATTTGTAAAGTTCCAAGGGGGGAAAAACCCACAGCCAATGTTTTTAGTCCTCCTTGCACTTAAATACTGAAGCATTCATCTTTGGGGTTTTGCCTCAGAAACAGAAAAGTGACAGATATTTGAGACACCTCTACTTGTGACATAGTACTTTTACAGCCACTATATTTACAAGCAATGCTCTGAGCAAAAGCAAGGATGGGATTCTGCTCATGCGATCGCCCATGTGTTTAAAGGCGAACAACCCAGTTAAACAAAATTAACATGAGCAACGTGCTGTCTTTCTAATAATAGGTTTTCTTCCATGGTTTATTCTGGCAAAGTTTAACGTATAATCCAAGGAGTGAGTCAGAACACAGAATAGGAAGAAAAGCAATGAAGATGCTCTGAAATGTTTATCTAGAATGGGTTCTTATGTTATTCTTACAGAGCATTCCTTCCTGGGCTGCCGAGTTAACGTGACAAGCTCTGCCCCAATGGGAGGACCACATGTTGCGAATAGTTGATGCTGGCATTAAGAGGAGCCATAGTGTGGTCTCATCCCATGTGGTCTGGCCTTTTGATATTATCCTGGATGGAGAGGTACTGCAGTGATGTCCATGCCACTGGGGTAATATAATCATACGTTAGCAGCGGAACAGCTATACAAGAGTGGTAGCCTTATGATCAGGCAAGTAGACTCTCTGCTCTTGCAGGATCATAAATTACAAGATCATCTCAAAGCACACTTGGGTCTTCTACCATTTGTTGTCACTGCTGTCAAATGCCTGGAAAGAGAGATATCACAGTTAGCCATGAAAGATTCTCCCAGAAACCCTTTTGCAGTGACCTGAAAATTACATAGGAGCTGAAGTGAACATTTGAAATTCTGCCAGTTTTTCATATCAATTTTCAATTTTTGAATGAGAAAGGTCAACATAACATTCAAATTTGGTTGTCTTAAGGCAGCGGGAGGGAGACAGGACTTGTTTTGGTCCTGGGACAAACTTTGTTCAGCTGGTATTGAATCAGTTTACAGAGACAGTCCACAGATTTTCCCAGGTCAGCCTTGAAGGCCAACTACTCCTTGCCAAATTGATTAAGGAAACAACAAGATTACATAGTCTGCCTCCACAAAATGCATCTAATACAACAGTTTGGATCACATTGGCAGGGGCTACATATACCCATCATGTGCATACAATAAGACAGAAGGAGCATCTGTCATCATTTTACAAAAATAAAAACCTGTTGGGAGTTGAAGAGCTGTCTGCAGATAATGAAGTCAGATATATCATGGACCAGGTTCAAGTAATTTGGGTTTTAGAATGCTCACAATTATCTCAGTCTATGCACAAAATCAAGCTTTAGCTAGATTTTACCCAAACAACAGCAACAACAAACCAGCTAATGACACGCAAAATTTTAGGGGAGGTGATTTGGAATTTGTTAGATTTAAACTTGATTTTGAATCCTTCTATGGTTAGATAAATATTTAGGATCCATTAATTATTTTCTTTCTTTCTTTCTTTCTTTCTTTCTTTCTTTCTTTCTTTCTTGGATAAATCTGGAGTGAGGGTTAATTGATGTATGGCATTTTTTGAATCCTGAAGATAAGGTCTTTATCTATTACTCAGCAAGTCAAAACTGCTGTTCTAGAACTGACTATATTTTCTTGTCTCCTAATTTGTGCCTAAAAGGAATTGTCACAAAGATAGAAGTTGAATCTTTCTCAGATTGTGCCCCAGTTTTTGTGACCGGGTCTAATTCAAATTCTCACACTGAAGGAGCACTGGGCAATTGGACTAACAAGATGGAATTGCAAGACAAAAACTTCCAAGGGATATGGTGTATTATTTCAGGGATAACGAGGACACTGTAAATCAGCTTACCACATCGTGGGAAGCGTTGAAAGCATTTATAAGAGGTTCATGGCTTAGCATTATTCCTGCAAAAAAAAAAAAAAGCAATTAAAGGGTACAATACAAGTTACCTGGGAGTAAACCCCATTGAATTCATTGGGGCTTGGTTTGGAATAGAGATGTGTAGGATTGCCCTGTTAAGGGAAGATCTGTATAAAGATGTGGTGAAGGTCACAACACAACATGAAGTGACCTTGGAGCAATTAACAGCAGCAACAGAAAAAAGAAGAAGATATGGAGGAAACAATACAAGAACACAAAGCAATGCTATATCTCAGACAAATAAGATTTTGAGAAAGGAGCAAAGCAAAACAAGTTATTAGCTTGGCAACATGCAAAAAGACAAAAACAAAATAGCATAAACCTAGTTAAGACAACACTGAGAAGCAAGAGGTCCCCCCACACCCTGGCTCAGAACTTATAGTGACTTTTATGGACCAAGCTATATGTTGATTTGAAGATGCAGCTAGCAGCAACTTCTTTCTTATTCTACATTAATTGCAGGGAACTAGATCGAGATTGGGACCCAAGCATGGGGGATATGGGGGCTTTAATCCTTCTACTTTGGCTGTTGTCCCAATCCAGACTCGGGCTCCTGGGTCATATTTTTCATTGCCCCAAAGTGATCCATTTGTTTTAATGGATCACTTTTTAACAATGAGGATTACAGGCCCAGAGGGTCCAGTCCAGATTGGCACCACAACGGGGGGGGGGGGGGAAAGGGGTACAGCTCATTACTCATCATGTTAGGGCTCCAATCTGGAGCAGCCCACCCTGTGCTTACTTTAGAGTAAGAAAGACATTTGGAGAATAGTTGAGATCAACTCAAGAGATCAGTTGATTATTGTCAGTACAGAGGATTTTGAAGGTAACTTTTGGCAGCAAATCGGTTTAGACAAATAACATCTGTGCGGTTTAGTAGTTCTGCCTTCCAGACACTGCAGTTACTTCTTCCTAGAAAGTCTATTGGCACAGTTCTCATCTATTATCTACCTCTCCTTTGAGCTACAGCTGAACTTTCTTGTCATGCCATAAATAGCTAGTTGCCTTAATAGAATTCTCAGCCAGCTATTTCTGATTTCTGCCCATATTCAATATTTAAGACTTGAGGGAGGTTGTAACTTCAAAATATGAGGGGCTATAACACCACTGTATTTCCTATACTTCCACTGGCCATTTTCTCTTTTTTAGAACTATAACAATAATCCAATAACTTCAGAGGGAAAATTAAAAGATGGCAGAGTACAAATCCCCTTTAACAAAGATTGTTCCATTTGATGGTTGAACACCAACAGTTTACGGCTTCAAGCACTGAAGAATGGAAGTTCAAATCTTGGTTAGGTTTTGCATGTTCTATGGTAGGATGCTTATATGATTTATGTTTTGCCTATTTGCACCCTAAAGTGTTGTTCTGCAGTGTTTTTGATCAAGGCTGAGGAATTTGTGCTTCAAGGCAGGGATTCAGCCAGATGCTCCCATGATTCCTTCTAGCCTTCTTCCCTTCACTTCATTTCCCATATAATGTTTGAGGTGCATTGTATAGCTTAGTGGTATGCCACAAATCAAATCCAAATTTGAGATACTGCCGCTCTGGGATATGCTACTGTTCAAATGCACAGACATACACCCCTGCCTGTCCCATAGACCAGGCAACAGCAGAGACTGGAGGGTGGGGCAAGGAGGAACACACAGCTAGAGCCAAATGACCACCCAGAGAGCAGCAGGTGATGATAGCAGAAGAAGCATTCAAACTCCATTTTAGTCCTGTAGCCATAATAGTGCTATGATTTAAATGAGCTTAAGATGCAAAATTGAACCTGCGCAGAGTATTATTGTCTTCTTCTTGTTGTTGTTGTTTTAAAAATCAGCAAATACATATACAGAATGTAGAAGCACTTGTAAAGCATGGAATGGTGGTGGAGTGCAGAAGAGAAATGTTAGTTGTGTACTTCATAATTGCAGTAATATACAAGACCATGTAAAGCTCCCCCACCCTCCCATAACACCATTAACTCCAGGGCCTAAAATTATCTAGCTGCACCACTGGGATCATACATAGTCCACTACTTGTCAAAGTGGCATAGGGTGGCCATGTATTTTTTTCAGATGACAGTCCTTTATTTGGCGGGATGTCAGCAGTGGAGGCTTGTGGCTCTGATGTCAGTTGGGCAATGAATCTGCTCTGGTTTTCTGTCAGAACCAGTCAGAACTCTAAAGGAGTTACCTGAAGCCATTTTGGATGTAGGTTTCAGCACCTTGGATTACTCCTTCCTGATCTGGGGAACAAAGAATGGAATAGAATCACAGCCCCACCGAAATCAATGCCACCAGCCTCCACTAGCTGCTAGAGGAGCACCCTCTATTTGAAGGCATCCTTTATTTGAAAGGGTGCTGTGTTCAATTCCATTTTAAAGATACAGAACCATAAGAATTATTGCCAAGTGACCAGAGCAGATTGAACAGCCAGGCACTTAGGTCACCTGGTCATAGTCTTCCACACTATGATGAGATGTACTGTACTTTCATTTAATAATTATTTGTATATTTGCATATATGCCTCCAAAATAGCATATGCAAAGTTGATGTAAATTCTGTCCAACTTTCTCCATTTTTTGGTGATGATTTCCTCTTTTTTGGTGTTTTGTGAGTGACCATCTTACACATAGTACTTCTGTAAGTTGCTGGTTAGGGTCCCATGGTCCAGTCCTGGGATAGTTCTCACTGTAGTAGCCAACCTGTTCATTGAGTGTATCACTTCAGTCTGCATACAGGAGCTTATATGATGGACTGTTTGCCCTTGGGGGAGAAAATCCTGACATACAGATAACTAACGTGTCAGAGGCAATGCTAAGGTAGAAGTCTTCTCCTTGAATAGCTAGCTTTCTATGTGCAGGGTGGTGATGATGATTTGACATGAAGGAGCCTTTCATCAGGGAAAACGCCCACTGGCAGTGCAAAGTAGTGCAGCCCCAAATCAGGTCTACCACCTCCAATGCTGGCTCCAGGGTTTTGAGTGCCCTTGGACAAGGCAACCTCAGTGGCCCCCTCCTTCAGTGAGGGTACCTTCTTTGTCACCAGCTGCTATTGATCCTCATTCTCTTTCTCATCACTGCTAACATCTGCTTGCTTGACAGGCAGAGAGCCAGAGAGCAAGTAGGCTGTGGCATCGGCTATCCCTCCTTCTCACTACCGTCATTGTTTGGGCTAGAGTGAGAAGCAGGTGAACAAAGGGAAGCAAGTGTAGGGGGTTCTTGTCATCTTGCCTCTGGCCCCCACCCATGTGTATGCTCTTGACAGGAGCCCAACCGTACCTACTTTTGACACAGGTCCTGACCACCTCCATGGGAACTAGGCCCTACTGTCTCTTTGATTTGCCACTTTTAACCTGCCCATTGATATGAGACTTTGAGAATATGATTAATCTGATGATGCACAAAATCTAATGCCATAATCAATTTTGTTGGTTTTTAAGGTGTCACAAGACTCTGTTGATTTATTATTGTTAGTCATATCCCAAATTATATTTCCTTTTAGAATTTAATGACTTGTATGCTAATCCTCCTCAGTTTTACTTTACGTTATTGGAAAAGGAAATGATCTTATTCTCTGAACCTGTTTGACACAATGAGTTTTTTTGTTTTAATTACAGAAGCCCTATATTTCACAACAGTCAGCTATATATATATATATATATAGTCATAGCAGATGGGATCTACACAATATGTTGCACAATACTGAGGGTTTTGTCTTCTTCTCCAGCTTATTATGTCAACGAGACCTGTTCAAATGATAATCATGTGCTAAGGATGACAGTTTCAATGATTCACTGCAATAATCCTAGAAATAATTTAGTAAAAATCTGTGCACCAGAAATTCAGCCTTGCTGAACACTAAATACTGATTTTCCCATAGATTACATAATACTTGATCAAATTAAGAGTGACTTTAGTAACTCCACATAATTTAATGACTCGCCTGCATCTCCTGTGGGAAACAATTAATGGAACCTCCCATGACACATATATTTCTTTAACTTACCCCTGGAGAGAAAATAAATTCACTGATGTCTACTCAGAACCTCACAGAAGTACAAATTAAAGTCTTGGAGAAGATCTGTGGGCTTACGTAGTTCTCTGATATGCTCCGTGAACTTACTGACATTGCAAGTGACTTAATAGCCTTTTGATTAAAATAATGGATTATTTACTCCAACTAACATATGCAATGTGACTATGAAGAGGACAATGAAGCGTATCAAGTGTTTAAGCTTATACAAACAGAAAGGCGATATTTCACAAGACTGAGACAATGAAACAATTAATGGTGAAAGCAAAGTGTTACTCGTAGCTAGAGAAATTGCTCAGTGGGGAAGGAAAGCCTTGTGATAAGTTAAACCCCTTTACTGATGTTGATATTCCAGACTCCTGAAACATTATACACATTTTTGGCTTAGGCTGAATGCCAAGTCCCAGCAACTATGAAGCATGATTCTCCAGTTTTCTGCCTGGAGTGGGTTTGTAGGGATATGCAAACCTTCCTTGAGGAAAAATTATCAAAAATATTTGGCTTCCTTCTTAAGTTAGTTTGCCCAAGCAGGAACTCCAAGGGGCAGTATTCAGTGCTCTCCATCACTAGCACAACACTCATTTCCAGAATGGGACAGGTCAGCAGAGTTCACACATCTGTCAGAATCTGACTGGAAATGAACATTCTGTTCCTCTCCAGGGTTGCTTTAGGAAGTACTAACTCCCTGTTGTGCTAGTAGTGGGTCTGTGGGAGCAATGGAATGAGGAGATGTGCAGCAACAGTATTGGATACTGCCCCAAGTTTGCCTTGATTTTTGTCATGGGTGGAGTCCTTTAGCATTCTTATATTTCATCAGATGTGTGAAATCCCCTCGAGAAATTTGGCTGGGCTTTATTTTTTGGGCTTCCTTTGAATTTCCTCTGATGTTTCCCCAAAGCAGGATCATCCCTCCTCACAGTTCACCCTAATTTTTAGATAGCAATTGGTGTCTGCTGTATTGAATCGGAATGTATACTACTGAGCAGGTTTCTTTCTGCCACAATGTACTGATAGCACGGAGAGCTTGCAGAGGTACCTTCTTTGCTCCTATTCCAGTCCCTGAATACACAGCTCTGCATTATTGCTTACTAGTGTAAACCCCACGTTGCCATAGGTGTGAGTAGCTCTGTTCCTTTCTTGCTTGTTTATCCCTCTGTCCCCTAACCACAGTGGAGCTCATGAGTAATGTAAATGTGGCTCATGCACAGTGAATCCCTCTTCCAAAATTTGCATGTGATGTAGCCCCTCCCTTTCTCTCCCACACCTTTATTGGTTGCCTCCATCCCATTCCCCTCCCCGCTGGCAGTGACAGCCTATTCGTGCAGGTGTGCCAGGGGCCCACCTTCATGCCACACTGATTGGCCAAGCAGGGCTGTCCATAATCCTACAGCAAAGGGGCTGCCCTGCATGTTTGGCATGGAGGAAATTAATTGCTATTAAAGCTCAAGCTGTGAACTTTTTTGAATTTTCAAAATTGTCTGCATGTCTACACTGCTCAAGCTTCAGTTTAAAACAAAAATGACCAAAATCGGTCTGCTAGATTTAAATTAATAAGCCTTACACTAATATATTCTTATACAAGATTCCAGAAAGATAGAATTCTCTGAGGCTGTGTACTGCCTGGGGCCAAATCCTCTAAACTGAGTCGAGGTGGGCTGATTCGGCCCACCTTCCAAGTGAGTTCCACATTGGCCCGAGGAGCCCCGAGGCTGAAGCAGGTTGGTACCAAAGCCTCGGGGTGCCTCAGGTACTTTGGAGTGGTGCTGGGCCCTCCCTCCTGGCTGTGAATCCACTGGGCTCCCCTCCCTCTCCCTTCTATCCCTGCTCTCCCAGCTCACCTGCTACCGCCACATCACCATTGTTGTATCGCCACTGCCACTACATCGCCGTGGCCATCATGGCCACCGCTGCCATTGCTGCTGTCACCATTGCCACCACCTGCCGCATCACCGCTGCAACTTCCCAGGAAAGTGGTGTCCTTCTGAAATCCAGGCCACATTTTCAAGATATCGCGGGGGCTCTGTATTTTGTATATCTATCACCACAAACTACGGTGGCTGTACTAAAACAGAGCCCCAACGATATCTTGAAATTGTGGTCTGGTTCTCAGGAGGACTCTGCATTTCCAGATAAGTCCCTGTGGCCATGGCTCTGGGTTGGGGGGGCAAAAGGGTGTCAAAGGAGTGCCGAGAAAGGGAGCAGGGAATTCGGATTTCAATGGACTCCCAGTCAGCCTTGATCCCTGCTTTCCTGGGTGCCGGCTGCGTGGCGAGCACCCAGGAACCCAGAAGGCTGAGCAACCTCAGGGGCCCAAATCTTACCTCAGCTTTGGCACTGAGGCAAGGCAGGCAACCCCCAAAGCACCCCAAACTGAATTGGAGCCATTTTGGGGCCTCCAAATAAGCCTCTGAGGTGAGTCAGGGGGACCGTGCACAGCCCTAGAATTTTCTCATCTAAATCAGTGTCCTTATGCAACACTTCCAAGGGAAACCCCCCCCCCCCCCAGAGTGCTAAGGTTAAGAGAGAGGGTACACTTAATGGCCTGGTTCGCACATACTGCAATAAGAAGCACCTCATGCTCATCCTTATTCACACATTCATGAATCAACATGGGTTGGGGGAGTGGCTAAACAAAGGTGCAGTGGGGGGTTTCAACAGAGGTGCATTTGCGCAAATTCACAATTGCGCGAATTCTTACCTGTGTAATTGTGCACTTTAGGCTACGGGGAAAATGCACATTTTTGGCTGTTTTGTTCATTTTTGCTCATTTTCCATACATTTGTTTGTGCCACTCCCTATTTAGTGTACCCCATGTTTTCCCTCCACTGGGTGAAATTGCACAGAGATTTGATATTGGATCAGGCACCTCCAGACTAGGGGAAGCTGCCTACAAAGTGTGGTCCCAATCCTGGAAGCTTTCAAAGGTTTATAGAGCGGTGGCAGCTATATGATCCTGTCTTGCCATGTGACTCTATAGGTGAGCAGCCATGGTGACTCTATATTCCTCTTTTGCATTTATACCTTGTAGCACATGCAGATATCTCTTGTGGTATTTTGGATAATACAGAATAAAAAGTAGGAAATAATGCTAGAAAAGCAATAGATGGAATGTGTAATTTGCCCCAACAGTTCTCAATGTGCTTCAGTACCAATGAAAAGCAGTAGTGTAGATCAAGCCCTGGGGAGATCTGGCAGGAAACAAATAAATAAATAAATCTTCTCTGTGATGGTGCTATGGTTGTGGAACTCTCCCGGTTTCACTGAGCTCCTTCACCATCTTTCAACACATGTTAAAGTCTTTTTTCTTTGCTTCGAGTTAGCTTTTACTATTGACATGCTGCTTTGATGATGTTTTGCTGAAGTTTTGGTATTGCTGTCTTTTGATGTTTAAACTATTGTTTATTGTGTTTATGGATATATGACTTTACTATTTTGTTTTACTATTCGTTTTGCTGAAAGCTGCTTTGGCTGTTTGAACGACGAAGCAGGTTTCAAATATTAAACTAAATAGCAAGAACAATTTTTTTTGATGCTGCTAGTGAATCTCTTCAAAGGAGAGGGTGGCTGCACATCCCTAGTGAATGCTAAACCTAGTTTTACAAGATAATTGCTGGGTTAGGATAAACGGATCAATGGATAGATGAGCAGGTTTTCTTTGTTGATGACTAGTTATCTTAGAGTAACTTGCTGGGCTCTATTTTGAAATGACTTTTTCAAGTACTTATTTATGTAAAATCCTTTGCTACCTGGGGTTATTTATTTGGAGCTTGACTTGATTGTAATCACTAGTTACAGTATGCAAGCTTTTGATATGAACATCAGCTCAGAAAATTGCTACTTACCTCCTTTGCAACTAATGAAATAAATAAAAAAAAAGAATTGCTAGCAAGCGAAAGAATAATTTCTTATGCTTTTTATTGACCAGAAGCCCTGTTCAATCGCAAACTGTTTTTCTCTACATAATAAATTCTGAATTGTTCATTTCAAAATCACATCAATAAAGTAAGCCACTCAAATATATTGTTTTCATCCCACTGTAGCATTGTAATGCCAGGAAACAGAGAAGCAACCAGAGGATTCTACTAGCTTTTGTGTGATAGGGCCACAGAATGCCTTGACATGTTCTCAGGTATTACCCTTTTTGATAAAACTATTAGGAAGGGACAGGTTAGGAAGTGTCTGGCAGCCTGGACTACAAACAGAAGATTCCCTACCGTTGGATCCTTTTCATTCCCATTTTAACCTTAACTGTCCCATCCTTTCCCTTTGACACTTTGAACCTGTAAACCTCGTATCACCTGAAATCTGCTCACTTTATGCACTGGTTATGCCACCAACCATTTTGCAGCAAATGGTTAGTGAGCATGTTTAAACCATGGTTGTGTAGGAATGGTTTGCACAACACACTAAGTCATGGTTCACATAACATGCTAAGCCCTAATGTATTTTAGCTCAAAATGCTTAACCACTGTGGCTTAGGTGTCATCTGAAGAGTGTAATAGTATCATAGAATCATAGAATAGTAGAGTTGGAAGGGGCTTATAAGGCCATCAAGTCCAACCCCCTGCTCAATGCAGGAATCCACATTAAAGCATACTTGACAGATGGTTGTCCAGCTGCCTCTTGAATACCTCTAATGTGGAAGAGCCCATGACCTCCCCTAGGGCATTGGTTCCATTGTCCTACTGCTCTAACAGTCAGGACGTTTTTCCTGATGTCCAGCCAGAATCTGGCTTCCTGTACCTTGAGCCCATTATTCTGTGTCCTTCACTCTGGGTTGATCGAGAAGAGATCCTGGCAACCTTTCAAGTATTTGACGAGTGCTATCATGTCCCCCCCCCCCCAATCTTCTCTTCTCAAGGCTAAACATGCCCAGTTCTTTCAGTCTCTCTATCAGGGGTCTGGAAACAAAGCTCTATGTTTCCAGACCCCTGATCAATGGGGGCATTTAAATATGAAGATTGCCTTCCAATCACGAGTGTCAAATGAAACTTCAGCCAAGCTGGAGTGGAATAAAACAGATGTGGAGTGAATTTCAGAATCAGCAGGGGTAAAAAAAGAAAGAAAGCCTGCCTTTGATGATTTTGCAAGTATCACCTGACCAGCTTTGGCTTACATTACTCCCTGTGATGTCCACCCCGCCTTTTACCCAGGCTTTCCCCTATTATCCCCTCACACCTAGGATAATAAGCTTAAGGAGTGGGACATCACTGCCACATCAGCAGTATCTGTGACTTAGATAAGTTTTACCCTGCCACGATTAACGCCAAGCGTGTCAATTGTGCCACTGTTCCTGATATTTCCAATTTGTTTAAGTGGCTGCTGGCTATTAAGTGTTAATGTGTGAGGTAGCATAAATGACAACCAAGCTGGCACATGGATTTAACTCAGTAACATAAAAATTCAAGTTTATTGTTGACAAGATGTTGTTTTAGTGTTATAGATGTTATTATTATTTTCCAGTTTCAGGTGAAAGCCTTTTTTTTTATTTTCCCAAGCATTTTACCATTCCGGTTTTTAGCTCTGCTGTTTTAAATCTGCTATTGCATTTTAAATCTCTGCACACTGCTGCTAGGTTTTCCACTGGTTGCATTTTTATACTGCTGTTCTAAGCCATTACAGTTTATATTGTATTTTATGCTGTATGTTGTGGTTTTAATTTTTGTGAACTGCCAAGCGAGCTATAGCTATTGGATAGTATAAGAATGTAATAAATAAATAAATAAATAAATAAATGAATGTTGTTAATTTGCCTATGCCTCCCTCACTACCCCTCTAAATCCACCCTCCCCAACTATAATGGTGATCCAAACCCTATCTCCCCTCAAAACTATCTGTCAAAACAGAAAAAATCCTCTTGCTACATCACTTCCCCTTCCCCCAGTAGAATTAAAACAGCCAATCACACATAAGCCCCATCCTGCCCACCGTTAACCCTTTCTAACCTGTATATATAATTCCTGAAAAACTAAATACATTTGTGTTAATATAATAAAACAGATTAACGCATCACGCAGGTGATTTAATCACACGCATATTTATTTCAGGCCTATAAATCCCGCAAGCAGCCACCAGCTCCCACTGTAATTGGGATTAATTATGGTACTTTGTCCCCTCCACCCCACTCCCACAAGATATCTTCCCCTTCTCCTAAGCACAAGGAACTCTGGGAATGGTAGTTCTTAAGAAAGCATGTCACACAGAGAAACGCAAACTACAGGTCTTGCTTAACAGTAAATCAGGAGAGCCTGGGCCTGGAGCCCATTGGTCAGAATGATCATCTGCTCCAAGACCACTGCTGATTCACTCCAGCAAATCTGACAAGGCTGGGCAATAGGTACATAGATACATGGGAAGAAGTTTCCATAAATGTCTTCAAGTATGACCTACAATTCATTTCGCCTTAATTGTTTTACTCCTCACTGTAATGGGGTTGCAGCCTAGGCCAAACTCTGGGCCGTAATAAAGTATACCCCCAAAAAACTTGCACCCTACTTTTGGGTTTAATATGAGTGAGACAATTCAGTTATGAGTGATACAATTGAATGAGTCAAAAGAATCAAAATGACACTGGAACATAATCAGCTTCCAGGAGTGAGAGTGGGGTACATGGCTATAGTGAACCCTTAGGCTATGGCTACAATGGTTAAACAGTTGGGTCACCCATGCTGCAAAGTTCCCGGGTGACCCAAGAACCACATACTGGCTCAATTCGGACGACACAATAGTCAATGGTGGGGTAATAATCAACTTTACAGTTGTTCATCTAGGGGGTACTCCCCAAACAACATGGTCATAAATAATCAATTGTGGTGTGGATTAGGATCAGTGCTGAGTTGACTATGGCAGCATTCAGATGACACAATAGTCAAAACAACTGACGATTGTTTTCCCCACACCAGTTGTTTATTGTGTCGTCCAAATTGAGCCACTCAAAAGATATATGGACGGCAAGCAAACTGTGTTTTGCTTCCTTTGCTTGCAATACTCTCCATTTATCCAGGTGTATAATTCTTCCCATAAACCTGTTCTTAATCTTGCCACCAGTTCTTTCTCGTTATACCCTCCAGCACCCTTTCCACTACACAGAGTTATCTCTCTTTTCCCCACAGCTCGCCATGTTACTTGTGTGAAGGCCAAGAGAATACAGTGTCGAGATGTCAGAATTGGGTTAAATAAGGGACCTGGCTTTATTAATTGAACTAAGATAATCTGCAATGGGATCATTCTTTTCTATTGACTTCCTTTCTCCCACTCCCAAGTGCAGGTAACTTCCCTGGATGTAGACTGTGGGACTCAAGTCTCCATTTATACTTCCCTCACACACTTCCCTCAGCCCAGGACCAGTTGGCATAAGCTAGGCTGACCATATGGCATCATTTGTATGCAATCAGTACCTGGTGAAATCCCCTCTTCATCACAACAGTTAAAGTTGCAGGCACTATACTAGAGTGACCATATACAAAAGAAAGCAGGGCCCCTGCACCTTTAACTGTTGTAATGAAGAGGGAATTTCACCAGGTATGAATTGCATACAAATGACACCGGCTGAAATTCCCTTTTCTCTACAACTGTTAAAGTTGCATGAGCCCTGTCCTCCTTTTCATATGGTCAGCCTACATAAGATGTTTTGAGGTTATTATTATTATTACATTTGTATAACGCCCCATAGCCAAAGCTCTCTGGGCGGTTTACATAAGATTAAAACATTTAAAAAGAATATACGAAAATTTAAACTGCAAAAACATACAATGTGCACATACATTTGAAATCACTATAATAACTTAAAAGCTACAAGCCTAAAAACAAAAACAGACCCAGCTTCATCAGATAGTGCTAAATGCCTGAGGGAAGAGGAAAGTCTTGACCTGGTGCCAAAAAGATAACAGCGTTGGCACCAGCGATGGAACTTTCTCCGAAGATATGCATTTTGTATGCATTTTTTACCTAACACACATACACAATTGTCATAACACAATGCATTTTTGAATGTTATTTCCCCTAATATGCGCTTTTTGTTGCAATTTTTTAATTGGGTAAGTCTATTGCAAAATTCGTAGCAGTGCAAATTTCGAAGGGTAACTGAGCTTGGTTCGAATAGTGGCTCAAAAGTGAGAAATCAGATAATTAAAATGCAAGCTGAGTGATTTTTCCTACATCCCTAGAGACAGGTGCGCTTGAGCTCTCCCCATCCCCCACTATCACTTTAGGGAGGGTGAGGCAGGCATGCCTTCCGAATGTTCCATTCCTTGTCTCCATAAGCCCACTAGCCCAGACAGAGAAGGCTACTGGCTTCTTGCCCTACTTGTGGGGTTGACAACTGTTGGGGTTCTGCACTAAATGGAACCTTAGTTTATCTCAGAATATGAAAAGGATATTCTTTTAATTGTATGAGACAAACAATATTTATTTATTCAATTCAAAATTATTTTAGGCTGCCTTTAAGGGTAAACCCCACTCAAGCTGGCATACAGGATAAAAAAAATACACAAGTTTGGTAAAACAAAACCCATACAAAACCATCATCTGTATAAACAGGCAACAAATATACAATAAAATACTATAAAACACTAAAAAAAACCTGATTTAACCCAATGAAACCTGCAGCCCTCAGATTATGGAAAGGCCAGTGAAAACAAGTGGCTGTCCTGAGCTTTCCTGAAAACCTGCAATGAAGGGCGCCTGATGATCCCTTGATGGAAGCTGATTCCAAAGGCACGGGGCCAGCACTGAAAGAGCCCCTCCCCCTTGTACCTACCAGCCAATAGGTGCATTTTTCTCTCCAAAAAGTGAAGCTGGTGTGATAGGCTGACCATATGAAAAGGAGGACAGGGCTCATGTAACTTTAACAGTTGTAGAGAAAAGGGAATTTCAGCCAGTGTCATTTGTATGCAATTCGTTCCTGGTGAAATTCCCTCTTCATCACAACAGTTAAAGATGGATGCACTATACTAGAGTGACCATATACAAAAGAAGGCAGGGCCCCTGCACCTTTAACTGTTGTGATGAAGAGGTTATTTTACCAGGAACTAATTGCATACAAATGACACTGGCTGAAATGCCCTTTTCTCTACAACTGTTAAAGTTACATGAGCCCTGTCCTCCTTTTCATATGGTCAGCCTAGGTATGATCAAGGTATTATTGCCTATGGTGTGCATAGTCTACCCACTATTACCTATTTTCATTGGTTTTAAGGGGTGTTGCCTGTAGGAGAAGGGCCTTAGCTCTGGAACAGCTCATATATTTTGCATACAAAAGGTTTCAGATTGAATATCTGACATCTGCAGGTAGAACTTGGACAGACTGCTGACTGAAACCTTGGAGAGCTGCTTTCAGTCAATGTAGACAATACCCAGCTAGATAGACCAATGGTCTGACTTAGCATAATGCAGCTTCCTCTGTCAGGCTTCAAAGCTCTTTACAACCTCTTTGATCAGAGACAACAAAAGAAATAAGGGTGTACACCATGGGGAATTACGTTTCTTTTTTTTCCGTTTAATTTTTTTATTTTTCCAAACATATATAAAAAATTAACACATACACCTTAACTACACCCACAAATAACAAAAATTACATAAAACAAACAACGTTAAAATGGACTTCCGAATTTCCTCATCTTCTTAATAATTTGTCAAAGTGAGCCAAAATAAGCCAAAATGGTGAGTGAAATTTCCCCTCCTGTATTTCTTTAACAGATGTTTTTCTTCCAGTTTAGTCACTAAATCTGCTTGCAAATATGTCCTTCCCTTCTCTTTCTTTTAGAAAATCCACCATTGGTTTCCATTCCTCAATAAACCCAGTTATTGTTTTATCTTTTATTATTGCAGTAAGTTTTGCCATCTCCGCCAGTTCTGTAATTTTCAACAACCATTCCTCTTCTGTTGGTATTTTCTCAGTCTTCCAGTTCTGGGCATAAATTAGTCTTGCTGCCGTTGTCATATATAAGAATTATCCCCAACCAAAAATACTTTAGACACAATTGTATTTTTATCTTCAATACATTTTGAATCACCTTATGCATTTGTATCCAGAAGGATTTTGCTTTTTTACATGTCCACCAGGGAATTACGTTTCTATAATACCTTCATCACAAAAACAATTGTCTGCCTTCAGACTTGGTCTGCTGGGTTGCCATTGACTTCATAAACATTCCTCTCCATTGTTGTGAATTTCAGATGAGATGGAACTACCAATATTTATGGACTCTGGCTGACTTTTTGTTCTCAGCCAATGATTCCGGCATCCCCTCCCCAACCCCCATTAAATCTGATTTGTAATCATTAGTTTGATTTGAAGAATAGATTCACCATGATAGGTTGGGTTGATGATATAGGCAAGGGATTCATTCATCATGAAGCCACTAATCTAAATCGAAAGTTTCTCTACTATTGTAATTACATTTCATTGAGAAAGCAGTAATTCCAGCCATTGTTTCTTTCTTGTACTATAAAATGTAAATGGGGGGGGGGGATAACTAAGAGATGGTTGGCATTCCTTAACGACATGAACATGAGGACATGAAGAAGAGCAGATGGAAAAGTGCAAGAAAATATTGTGGGTTTATAAATGGAACAATGAATGGGGAACGCTATGCAATTAAGCCAATTGGGCATGTGATATACAATCACAATGCATAGTAATTTCAGGAATTCCAAGGATCATGGCAGTATGGAAATCACACTTTGCAAATAAGGCCCTTTCTACACCAGACGGGTATAGAGGGCTGGAGGGTGGCGATCCCGGAAGTGCCTGCTTCTGAGATCATTGTGTTAATGCAGACCATTTGTGCAATGACTCGGGCTCCTCCTGGGCCATTGCGCCTGCCATTTTGTTTTTTATATATATACTGGGGAAGAGCGCTCTTGTGCTCCACCATGAAAGGTAAGTTTAAAAAAGTGTGTGGAATCCAGCCCCCCTCCCCCCGCCATCCTGGGGATGGCAAACTTGCCCCCCTCCCCTGATGGGCACAGAGCCATGTGTTGCGGCTTCATGCCCATTTGTGCTGCTGCGCTTACTTGCGAGTAAGTGCAGCAGCACCTGGGACGGGCAGCCACATCTCCCACGGTTCCTGGAATTTCCCAGGACCTCATAAGATTCAGGATTTTCTAAGGTTCCCTTATCCCTGGAAAATCCTGTGGCCATCCCCCCTGCCCGCAGGACTCCCTGTGCATCATTTGGACTCACAGGAACCAGCTGGGGGCCATCCCAGGTGAAACACCTGGTGTGGAAAGGGCCTAAGTGTCCTGGCCAACAAATACCAGGGTTTAGGATAGGGGGAACATCTGCAAAAACCAATCAGAAGGTTTTGCACATCCCTAAGGAAAATCTTTGATCTTTCTTCCCTATGCTACATGTATAGAGAAATCAGAAGACTTGAATGAACATGATTTAGGGAAAAGACATATCCAGTGAATGGAGAGTTGGGCCAGATCTACAGTAGTGTCAAATCATTATGATTCCGTCTTGGTAATGCTATTTCCCGCTCGCACATTTATACCTCTTAGGATGCACAATGACATTTGTTGCAATATTTTGGATAATGTGGAATAAAAAGCAGGAAATAACACTATGAAGGCAGTATGTGGAACGTGTAACGTGCCCCAATAGTTGTCAGTGCCCTTCAATATCACTATATAGCAGTAGTGTAGATCCAGCCTTGGTTGTGCCTCAGGCAAGTGACTTCACCATTTTCAGAGAGGGCTTTTGCTGGTCTCATGGCTAGAAATCTTTTTCAAGAATGCCTCACCATAGGTTTCCTATTTTTAAAAAATAACCCCCCCACCTCCCCCAAAAAACCATGTGATTTCCTTAATATATTATAAACCAATACTTCATAGCACATACCTCACAAAATTTGCAGGTGAAAGTCTCAAAGTTTAATTCTTCTTTCAGTGTAATGAAGTAGTTTGAAAAGCAGACTACCATTCAGGGAACAATCTTTAGCAGAGACAGCTTTTGCAATTTAGGAACTCTCTGTCTTTGTTCTCTCCTTTGGATCATTCTGTAAAAAGCCTACTTTTTTATATTTAGTAGATGTAAGAAAGATAATATCTCCACTAGTTGAATCCAATATATCCCTGAAGAAGGTATATCTTATTGCAGCTCACTTTTCGATTCTATGAGCAATGACTATATTGCTTGAAGCAGGCTCTATAACGGAATTACATTTTAGCCAGATTTACAAGCTCTCTTGATAAGCACATAGAATGTAGATCAGATAGGTAAAACACATTAACTATAGTCCTTATGAAACAAAATGCTTAGAAAAGTATTTCTATTTTATACACCAGTTTTAAATGTTGAGGAATTGGAAGCAAAAAGGGCCAAACGCAGCTAACGTTTGTGTTAGAGCTGGGTTCAATAAGAGTCTTTCATTCAAGGAATACTCACACGCCAACTTCTCGTGTATATACAGAGTTGCTTTACTAGTGATCCAATCTATTTACAACACCACGGTTTTCCAGTCAGTTATTTACACATTCCTTCCACTGTACAAAATCATCTAGTCCGACCGTCTCCTAATGCCTCTCTGAAATCTCCCACACAGTCTCTCTAATTAGACTGACTTTTATACCTTTCCAAACCAGCCACACCCTGCACAATTCTGCCTTATCTCCTGCTGGTGCTCAAGCAATAATCGGTCTGGCCTCCAGGCTACTCCCTCAACATATTGCTTGCAGCTGGCTTGTCCTTTGGACCTAGATTAATAACTTTTCCTTTAATCCACTTTGTCTCTGGAATTTTCTCCTCAACATTAAACTTACTGCTATCATGGTGACGAGAATAATTCCAATTATCGATAGCGGGGGGGGGGCAACAACCTTTTTGGGCCCATGGGCATGTTTGGCAATTTGAGTACTCTCATGGCCGCCACCACAAAATGGCTGCCATGAGCAGCGTGACTAGTCCCAAAGGACTTTGTGCAAAGCAGAGGTGGGGTCTGAGCCACAACACATTAAACTCCTTTGAGCCCATAATTTTCAGTGCCAAAAGAAACCTATTTCACAAAAGGCAAGCTCTCGTTTTTCTCCCCCCACCACAGCTTCCACCAGCCAACTCATTCCCTCCCCCATCTCTTTCTCTCTCATTCTAGATCACCTCCCATACATGCCCTCTCTCACACATAACTATCCATTCTCTCTTTCTTTTGCTATCTCTCTCTCTTTCATTCATAAACACACACCATGTATCCATCCAGGCATACACATATCCATTCATGCACACAGTTTCTCTCTTCCTTCTTCTTCTTACTGTAAGCTTTGATTGGAAGCTGTTAATTCATTTTTAAAAAAAGTGGGAGGGGTACGTCACTTTGGTGGGCATCAAGAAAGGTGTCCGGGGGCACATTGGTGGCCATGGGCACCATGTTGCCAACCCCTGTTCTATAGCGTAATAAACTATGGGAGTCGTGGTGGTGATGGAACCCATCACTGCCATTGGGTGAACTTGTTGTGATCTGACTAAGGGCCATGTGAGCAGAAGGACCTAGGGGACAGGGGAGCCAAGGAGCAAAGGCCTAGGAAAAGGAGGAGGCAGGGCCCTGAGAAGGCAACAATCCAAGTGAAGAATGGAGGTTGCATGGTTAAGAGTTAGGAAGCAGGCCATGTACTCAAATGCTACTTCCCTCTCCCTCCTCCACTGTCCTTGATGAACTCTACCTCAGTCAGATTGCTGGCTCACACACTCATAACCATGGTTAAGCGATCAGCAGTTTCATATCGGCACTGGGGCTTTCTATACTTGACATGTGGATATATTTGAGTTGCACCCAGTTGGGATGCACTAGGGTTACACTGAAAGCTGGCTTGGTGGAACAAAAGAGGGTGGAGTCTCCCTAGAATTGTAAAATGTCGAGCTATTGTGCCAATTTCATACTGAGCACTGATGCTTACATGCATGTAACTATACACATACATGCTTTCATGTAAGGGAATTCTACAAAGATTGCAATCAATAAGGTCTTTCCTGATTTCTTCCATAGGAGCCCTGGCTCCTGAGTTATCCAGAATTGCAAAGGCATAGAACAGGCATTTCATCACCGTCCTTGAGCTTTATTGGTGGTGAACATAAGTATAGTGCTAGTGGTTTTAGTAGATCTCACAAGTGTCATTGCTTCTGAAAATGTCCGCACTGGACAATAGGAAGGCAAGCACAAGAGGAGCTGGAGGTCCAGCAGAAATGGGATTCCAGTTGGATGGACTGCCATCACAGAGAATCAATCCAGCAGGAAAAATAGGCTGACCAGATAAAATCCAGGTCAGAGCTCATGTAACTTTACCAGTTGTAGAGAAAAGGGAATTTCAGCCAGTGTCATTTGTATGCAATTAGTTCCTAGTGAAATTCCCTCTTCATCCCAACAGTTAAAGGTGCAAGGGCCCTGCCTTCTTTTGTATATGGTCACTCTAGTATAGTGCCTGCACCTTCAACTGTTGTGATAAAGAGGGAATTTCACCAGGAACTAACTGCATACAAATGACACTGGCTGAAATTCCCTTTTCTCTACAACTGTTAAAGTTACACGAGCCCTGACCTGGATTTTATCTGGTCACCCTAAGGAAAAAAGAAATTGCAATCTGGAACTGAGAGATCCATTGAGGTTTGTTGCAGGTGGACTGGGGCCGGGGGAGTTGGAGCAGTGATGTAGGAAAGGAGAAAGAAGAGGAACAGGCAGGTTGAAAGTGGAGATACCTGGAACACAACTACGCTGTTGCACACAGGCAAAACCTGAAGTTGGCTGTTGCCCAGATAGTGACTCAGGCCTGATCTGGAAGTATCTATAAAAAGGCCAGGCTGAGAACCAATGGGTTGCCTAGGGAAGAAGCTGCATTGGATCCTGGGAAAACAATACCATTCTTTCTTCCTCTAGTTTACAGCCTTTAGAGCAAGGGTGGGCAACTTCTGGGGGTCACACCGCTCCCCATCCCTGCCACTGAAATTGCCATCGCTGCACCGCCAAGTTCACCCCCAAAATTTGGAAGTGCAGCGGTAGTGAAAAAGTGGCATTTCTCTATAAAACAAATTGCACAGGGAGCACACACCTCGCTTGAAGCAAAATTGCACTCTCGGAAACTTCCAATGAGCATGATTTTGTGCTTTCCCCATGAGCTTTGTCTGAAAGAGAACTTGCTGGGGGTTTTGCCAATTTCAGTGCTGCAGCTCTGGTGGGGGGCAAAAAAAAAAAAGGCCAGATGTTCACTGATAAGATCAACAATGCAGAGACTAGGAGGCTCTCAGTTTGAATTGTGGTTGATCCTGAGAGAAAGTCAAGTTATAGATATATACTACCTCAATATGAAATATGCAGGTTTCAACACTGTGGCTGAATTCAATTGACTACCCAATCAACTTCATGAGAAATAACTCCTACTTGCAATAATGAATTGCGAGCATTTTGAAGTGTTCCTTTTGAACAAATTTGGCAAAGTGTGCAAAACTTTTCATTCTGCTGAGGCCCACATCGGACGTCACATCGATTACAAAGTCAAACATCCTCGGCATAAAATCAACCAGAAATATGTATGAGCATTTATTTTGCTTCTTTCCAGGAGGATTGTGTTCAGAGATATTGACAGCGGGGTGTCACACTGCATCCTTTTCAAGGATCTGCTGGAACCGTTGCTCAAAAAAGCAGCTTTGTGTGGTCTTTTGCAATCACGGCAAATATCCTTTAGATTCCAATGGATCAAAATTAGCATGGCTTGCTAAGTCCACTCAATAAAAGCTAATACACTTTGTACATGAGGTGTTAATGTGCACGGGCTTGTGGGAAGAATAGGCTGGCCCACCAAACGTCTCAAACTGTCTGCAGATCCATTATATTGTTATGCACACTCGATGTCTTTGGGCAGTGAATGATTCCAGGGTGCAGCATTTCCCCATGAGGGTGTGATGGATCAAAATTTCTAATATCTTCGGGGGAAGGAGAGTCCACAACCAGGTCCCTCAGAAGAAGAAGACTCCTCAGGAGGGACCATAGCACTCAGTCTAATTTCAACAGCTTTCTACAAGTGATCAGTTTAGTCTTCTGGCAAAAACAATCTGTTTTTCCCTTGGCAGTTTGCTGGGTGGGGAGAAAAGGAGAGGGAGGAAGAGAAGGCAGGGGGGAGAGAGAGCCTGTCTACAGTACTGTTTTAAAATGGTTTATAACAGTTTTAAATGGGTTAATAACCAGTTTAAAACTGTTATAAACCATTTTAAAGCAGTAGTGTAGATAGGCTCAGAGAGGGGGATGGTAGAGTTTGGGAAAAGGGCTGGACCCACTCACATTTGGCTCTAGCCCCACCTACTGCCGGTATATGGCTCATGGCAGATTATTCTGAAGGGAACTGGGCCCACAACAACAACAACAAAAATGGTTCAACCAATCCTGCTGAAGGCAAACCCATAGCTATAGTCCTAGAGCCTATCTACACCAAACAAGATAAAACACTTTGAAAACGTTTTGAAAACTGTATATGGAGTGTGTCCTGGGCCCCAACAGTTCTCAAAACTGTTATAAGCCATTTTAAACAGTTTTAAACCATTTTAAAGCAGTAATGTAGATAAGCTGACAGTTTTGAGAACTGTTGGGGCCCAGGACACACTCCATATACAGTTTTCCAAACGTTTTCAAAGTGTTGTATCCTGTTTGGTGTAGATAGGCTCCTATTCACAATAATCGCATGGCAAACATATTGGGTGACCAGAGGTGAAGTAGGAAGGTCCCAGGCACCTTTAATAGTCATGCAGAAGACAGATTTTACACAGGAGTGGCTTTTTCTTACCCTTGTCTGAAAATCAACATTTGCTGAAACCTCTCCTATGCAACTATTCAAGGGTAGGATCTATACAACTGCTTTATAACAGTTTATAATGATTTTGACAACTGTTTGGGCCCAGGACACGTTGTGTATACTGTTTTCAAACCATTTGAAAGTTTTATATCCTGCTTGGTGTAGATCTGGGCAGGGTATAGAAGCCCCCTCCTCCTTTGCTCTATTTACTTTAAATAAATTATCATATTCACTAACCATTTATACCAATAAAATGGCAATGTGGAAAGCAAAGGGCAAAATATATAGGATATGATTTCCCATATTTCCATGTTTTTCTGCTCACTGACATTTACCTAACTTACTTATTGGCATAAGACTCCAAATTCCTTGAACACCTCCATCTTGAAGTCAGAATCAATTACGTTAGTTTACTTGATTTGTGCAGTTTATTCTGATCACCACATTTGAATTTTCTTGGTGTAAAATGTGTACTTAGGAAGGCCTACCATACATACCTATGACAACAATGAAAGAAATAGTGTTTTTTTCTTCTGAGGATAGATAGATATGTCCGCATAAATTAATGAGCATCTCAGCTTTTCATTTGGAAGAGCAATTCAGAATCTCCATGAGCCTTGCATTCTTCCTTTACACAGGTTATTCCATCACTGGCATGTAAAAAGCTCTGTGCTGTGTTGATATGATACACACCATTAATTTAATTTGATAAATTCCTCATGCATTAGCAACCTTCATACCAAATTAGCAAAAATGAACAATAACACCCAGCAAAGTAATTGTATAAGCAGTACTCCCTAATCTAAAAAGACTTTTGCACTTGATAAACACTAATGTGAGATGATGAAAGATCTCTAATACAAGCAACCTTTCACTTCTTGTTAGCACAAAGCCATTGTTCTTGCTGTTAATCAAGATCCAGCCCAAGCCAAATGGTGTATTGAGTTGAGCTGACCAAGGCTCACTGGTTTCCAGGGCCAATAGCACACGGGCAACCAATGAGGTCACCTTCCCTGAATCATGAGCCCATTTTTCACCTTTTAGATAATTGGTATGTTGTGTGTAGGGTTTTATTAAGTAGTATATTGTGGTGTTAATATGATTTTATAGTGCTGTTGCTTTTTGTAAGCCCCGCTCAGGACTAAAAAGTTGGATAAAAAACTAAAATTCACACATAAATCATGGATAACAATTTCTATCAAAGGTGGTCTCATATCATGTGAACAGTCAGAACTTACCCTGTCCTTTGAGACTGTGGCTGAATCTGGTAAACCTTGAATCACTGACTGTGATTCAGACACACTTCCAAGAACTATGTTTTTGCTCACAAAATGTGCCAGCATGCCCTGTTCAATGCCCTGAATGCAAGAACGTATCTGCCAAAAACATTCACAAATTGTTGAACGGGTGCTGACGGTAATCTCCTTACTGATTCCTCATTAGGGTTCTCTGTTGTTCAAGAAATCCAGTCTTTTTAGGGCTAACCAGACATCGATGGCACACCCAACTCAACTTGCATTTGTGAGCCGAGCCTTGTGTTTACCCTGAATTCCATGGACTTTTTATCTATCTTATGTCTTGGACATAATTTACCCAAATAGAGATTTGCTCAAATCATGGCCACAAATTGCAGAAGATTGCATAATTTACATGATTGTGCAACTTACTCCTGAAATCTGTGTAATTTGCACGAATTGTGACTGTACTTTGCTCAAGGTGCACAAATTTGTATAAATTGCAACTGTAATTTGCAGAATTTTTTTAAAAAACACCAAAATATCTGCTAGCTCAGCTGATTTGCTGCAAACCAAGTTGGGCCAGTTAGCAGAAGATGGACTAAAGTCTGGGAAGTGTGTATGACACAATGAAAGCTCGCTGAGTTCCACTCCGCAAATGGATTCTTCCGACATCCCTATTCCCAGTTCAATTTGGGCAAATTTCCTTAGTAGATTGAATCAGCCCTATTACAGTTTATGGAGGAAGTTTGCGCAGATTTGGGGAGATTTGCACAAATCTCCTGATCAACTGCTGCTTGATTTGCATATGTTTCCCTTTTGTGCAAAGCAAACAGCAATAACGAATGCAAACAGTAATCCGGCATGAGATGAACAGCAAGACGATGTTCTGGCAATCTCAAACATCACTCATTCACCCTCCCTACTCTTCCTAAGGCTACTTCAGTATAAAACGAGAAATAGCTCATCATCATAGCAAGGTCTTTAGTTAATAGCTCCATGCTAGAGTACATGCTTTGTTTAGATTCATGTATAGATTTGTCTTAATATTCTTTTGATTAATTTAAATTTACAGCTGATTTAATATCTAGGATGTCTATACATGGAGAAAGCCCCAGGGTGGCTCCGGAGTGACACTGTGTTGTTTATACGATGCAGCCACCACTGTGGAACCACCCCAGGGCTTTCCCCTGAAACTCCAAAATAAAAAAGTTGGGGATTTATCCCAACTTTTTCTTCTGCAGTGAGGTGACGATGGTGTATCTGCCATCTGCTGCCACTCTGGAGTTGCGGCGGAGGCGTGGCTGGGCAGATGGTGACTCCTGATTGGTCGCCATCTGCCCGGACAGGGGGGAGGGGTCGGGCCAGCAAGGCAAATTGCTGCTGGAATGCTTCTGCACTTCTCTGGCATGGGGAGAAGGAAAAAGTTTTTTTTTAAAAAAGTGGGAAAGATGGAAAAAAACATGGAGGGATGTGCAAACATGCAGCGGTGCTTGTGTGGTGAGGCACAGTTGTGTGGTGGTGAATGGGTGGCAGCAGTGGCTCCTCCTCCTCCTCAGATGCAAACCCCATGCTTGTTCATTAGTGTGGGGGCAACCCCGCAGGAGCGCTAGAGCAGGGTTTTGGGGGCAGCCCCCAAGGGAGCACACACCTTTCATGCTTGAAGTCCAATGATCAGTCCCGGGCATCTCCAGTTAAACTTTCATTGTTATGGGTGGCAAGGCTGAGAAAGACTGGAGATATCTGGAAGCCATTGCAATATTTCTGCTCTTTCTTTTCTTTATGAGTCAACCCCATGCTTCTTCTGTTACTCCAAAGTCCTCAACTATATTGGGATCTAAAGCATGCACAAAGCTAGCAGCCCCCCCCCCCCAATCCTCTGCATCACATTAGGCCCTCTTTGATGTGGCATCAAAGGAAACGTAACCTTAGCTATGGGGTGCTTTTCTGTAAGCACATCTATCACTGTGCATTATGGGTTTATTATGCAAGTGGCGGAGGCACCGACAGGGAGTAGCAATCGATACCCTTCTTCTGGCTCTTGTTCTAGTAGTAACAGGGGCTGTTCCATCTCAGTCTCCTCTTGCCACCTATCCCCTCACAGAAGGAAAAAGCAATACATGATTGCTGCTCATCACACAACTACTAAAGGCACAGGATGTGATGTAATTGTATACCATACTGAATAATAAGTACATTGTTAAATGAATTCGAGGAGGGGTTTCCCAGGGGTCATTCACTGGGAAGTAAAAGTATTAGTCATGATGGCTATATGCACCTGTAGGACGGGTGAGGAACCTCAGCCCGGGGGACAAATCCAGCCCTCCTAGGTTCCCCAGATGGCCACACCTCTTTCGCTCATCCACCAACTCTTTGGCTTTTGTGCAGTTTGTGCATGTTTGCAACTTGTAAACTTAAAACAGCAACAGCGCAGGAGTTAATGAACACTCCATAACTAGCAAGTCTCTTAAATGACCGAGCAGTATGGCGGTGGGATGTAACCTGCCTTGCTCAGGGACTACATTGGAGGAATTCATAGGCTCTAAAAATAATTCCAAAAAATGCATGCCCACATATACACATCATTCTGCACCTACAGAATGTACATGACCTGGACACCGTACTACGAATGAACTGTGACCAGGGCACATCCGGTTCGTCCAATTGGATAAACCTATGATCAGAGGAGAATGTACCTATGTTGCCCTCCTGGAGGTTCTTATACACTCTCACCAAAGTCCCAACAACAGCAATTATGATTCTAGAGCTAATATAATTTATTCTCTGACCAGTGCTGCTCCATCAAGCAGTTATTTCCTTTTGTTTTGTCCCCCCACTCTTGACTTAAAAACCTACATGAGAATCCTCATTTGCAATTAGAGATTTCTTTATCACAAACTACCACAGCCTCTTCCCATCCCGTCGTATTGAATATTGATGCCTTCTGATATCAACGTTTCCCTATGAAATATTCACATTCTGGTCGGAACAGGCTGTGCATTGGAGATTAGCCTTTACGGGGCCCTCGGCGATTAAGTCAAGATAACTGGCAGGGTTGTTAGTGTAAGGAGCAGATTTTTACAGACAACAGAAATTACAGACTTCCATCTCGGGGGCTATCTTACCCATTCAGAAGGAATACTGAATGGTTGCATGGCAACCGCCTCAGCCATGCCTGCATGCCTCCCTATATGGCAATGCAATCACTGTAGGCCATTCATCAACTTCACTAGGGAACACGCTCGTACGTATCGGTTATGCTCAGCAACTGCTGCATTGTGCAAAGCACTGGCAGATGATCTGCGAATTCGCAGCATCCACCAGGACCTAATGAAACACTAAAATTCTCAGCATGGCCTGAAGAGTTTTCAAATCCTCATTCATTTTTCCACCTCCACCCCCACCCCAAAATCCCACAGGATGCGTTTTGAAATTGTAAGTAAGCAACACTGAGAGTCTTACAAACATTGTATCTGAGGTCTCCCCCACCCTGCTGATAAACACAGGGAGAAAACAAAATATGACTTTTGTCTCCTTTTTCACTTCCTGCTGACGGCACTTTAGAGACAGAAAACGCATACTTTTAAAAGTTCAGTGTTTCATATTCCACTGCCTCCTCTTCATCAACTCTGAATCTTCATCAACCCTGAATCAAAAAACCTTCAATGGAAACCTGGCATATCAGGGAGAAGTATTCTAGCCTAGCTCTTTCCCTGACATGCTACTTTTCTCTGTTCAAGGAGCATATATGAACGTGTAGATCAGATGTTCCATAAGCTATGTAAGATTTGGTGTTGCTGTTGTTGTAAGACTAATCTAAAACAAATCATTGTGAGCAACAGTTGGGTTCCCCCATAGTGCTCTGCAGGACCACCACCACCAATGAAAGGCAAAAAGGATGCTAAGGTTGATTTAATCCTTGCCAGACACAAGATCAATGAATCACTTCAACTGAGAGGGGAAAGTAGTCAGCTGTGAAGGAGATCTGTACATTGGGGAGGGGGCTCTTTAAGAGTCACCAATCAATGCAGGGGGTGGGGGGCATTTGAAAATTGCAGTACTAAACATTGTACTATGTTATACAGGTGTTAAGTGTTCTTTGCTGATTTCTTCTTAGATTCTAAGGTCAGTTCAAGGTGATGACATTTAACTTTAAAACCTTAAACAGAGCTTGATTCTATTTAGGTACCTCAGACAGCACCTTCTCCCATACATTAAAATATCCACGTGGGGCCTGCTCTTATGAGTGCCATATGCCTAGGCTACACAGAAGCCTGAGGAGGATTCAGAGTTTGATGAGTCACTACTAGTCACTACTAGAACCCTCAGCACCCCACAGATACCTTCCAGGCCTGAGGACATAGCACTCCCTTCAACCTAAGACTCTGGCCCTTTCCACACCAGGCTTGTGGCCTGGGTTGGCCCCCTGGCTGGTCCCAGTGAGTCCAAATGACACATAGGGAATCCTGGGGGGGGTGGGGGGTGGGCATGGGATTTTTCTGGGAAAACACATACCAAAAAATTCCTGATTCTTCTGTGGTCCCAGGAAGTTCCCGGAACAGCGGAAGATGTGACTGTCCATCCTCGGTGCAGCTGCACTTACTTGTGAGTAAACGCAGCTGCAAACTGGGCATGGAGCCACACTGCGTGGCTCCGTGCCCAGCAGGAGAAGGGGTAGCACCAGTTTCACCACCCCCGGGAAGGCAGGGAGGAGCGCCACATGCGCAACGTTTGGTTTTTTTAAAAACGTACGTTTTCGGAGGAACGCTCGTGCACTCTCCATCAATAAAAAACAAAACAAAAAAGGCACTGCACTTCCTGATGTGTATTGAGAGCGCCGATCCCGGAAGCACCTACTTCCAGGATTGCCCACTCTCTGCCCTCTACACCCCTATGGTGTAGAAAGGGCCCCTGAGGATGACTTCCCTACAGCTTCTTTTGTCTAGCCATGCAGACAGCAGGAGCAGGAGGTTACAGAAATAATTGTGGGCCATGTAAGGGATACAGCTCCAGGTCTGTTAGCCTTCTGAAGGCTTCATTTGCCTGCGATCCTTGGCTGGGACAACAGTTCTTCCTGTGAGAAAATAGTCCAGTCAGTATCCTTTGCAGTATGCTGTCCAGGGTCTTGTCCATTGTTTCCATTGCATTGATCCTGCTCTCCTGGACTTGACTGTGCTTGACCAGATGTGTGACTCTGCTTTAGTGCAATTGAGCCCTCTTTATGTGACACTTAACCATAAATTTGTGGCACATGTGACAGGCTCCTTCCCCTGAGCATCAAGTGAAGCCAGGACAGCAAGGTTGCCATCCAACAGCAGTGGGGCCTTTTCAGCAGTGGCACTTAGAATCACAGAATCATAGAATTGGAAGGGGCCTTGGGCACATGCTGACATTTTAAGCCTCATTGTATCTGGGGTGCCATACCAGTGCCTATTATTCTTCTGCCTGCCTGCAAACTGCCAGTTTACCTCTCCAATTGTGTTTGACTCTGTCAGAGTATAAGAGTTGTCATCCTGTTATTTCTGCAATACTACCAGCATGTCTGTGCCTGCCTCCATTACCGCTACCTCTTTGGATGCCAGGCCATGCTGGGGTAGTCTGAGACTGAGGGGGGACATGATAGCACTCTTCAAATACTTGAAAGGTTGTCACACAGAGGAGCGCCAGGATCTCTTCTCAATCAACCCAGAATGCAGGACACGGAATAATGGGCTGGACTGTTAGAGCAATACGACAAAGGAACCAATGACCTAGGGAGGTAGTGGCCTCTCCCACACTAGAGGCCTTCAAGAGGCAGCTGGACAACCATCTGTCAGGGATGCTTTAAGATGGATTCCTGCATTGAGCAGGGGGTGTGACTCAATAGCCTTATAGGCCCTTTCCAACTCTACTATTCCATGATTCTATGATTCTGTGTAGTCACTAAAAGCAGAAGTCCTGTAATAGCTGGGGTGCCTGTTTGCCAATTGTCTTCTCCTTTCTTGCTAATTCTCTGTACATATGCTGCTCCCCATTGCAGTGAGAGATACACTGGCAACTACTTTGCCCACACAGTCCTGCTGCTCACCTCAGTAAGAGAAAGAGAGCCTGTGCTGTGCATTCTTGAATATGCTCCCCTCGATGAGAAAGAGACTGTTCCATCCACATGTTCCTCCTTTTGCCCAACTCATGCTAATGATGCTTGCCTGAAAGAGACTAGCTATCATTACCTCCTGTTGATGCTGCCTTCTTGGGGGAGAGAGGTTGTCTCTTGTGACCCACTCTATGATGCCTGTCTGAAGGAGAGAGGCTAGCTATTGTGACCATTCACTTGTGTTGCTTGTTTGAAAGAGAGAGAGAGACTGGCTAGTGTCACCTCTTGCTGATGCTGCCTGCCTGAGGGAGACTGTCCCTTGCGAGCTGCTGACTGCCTGAAGGAGAGAGACTGGCTGTTGTGGCCATTTGCTTATGCTGCTTGCCTGAAGGAGAGAGACTGGCCGTTGTCACCTCCTGTTGACGCTGCGTGCCCGAGGGAGAGAAACTGGCCTTGATAGATTCCTGAAGAAAGTCCTTTTCAAAGATTACCTTGCTTGCACTTTGAGATAATCAGGTGTACTCTGTGGAAGAGCTTTCTTAGACATTTTTGCTTGGTGCTGAGGGAAAATTCACTTATTCTCTCAAGTCCAGACTTTCTGTCTCTCTCCCTGCCTCAGAGCCAATGAAAATAGCTTCTCTGAAAATGCTATTTGCATTTCAAGGGAAGTCTCCACTTCAGTCCCAAGGCTGCTCAACCTACCCCCATGGCTGCTATTTACACCAAAGGGTGTGAGTTAATGTTTATTGCAGATGTGCAATGGATGCCAGATCTAGCTTGACCATTAAGCTTTTAGTAGCATGTAATTTTGAGTTGCTGGCTTTGTGGCCATCATAATGCTGCTGTGATTGATTGTTGATTTTTAGCTGATTTTTGTTGGATTTTGGATGCCGTTTTATTTGTATCATGTTTTTTTTTAAAAAAATCTTTCTGTAAGCTGCCTAGGAGTCCATATGCAGAAAGGCGGGGCTTGAATAAAATAAAATAAATAATATTAATTATGCTTAGATTAAATGTCATTGCTGTTATTCATATTTTTATTTCTTGAAGTATTTTTAAAACTTGGTTCTCAAGGTTCTGGCAACGCGCTAAGTCCTAAAGATTAATCTAAACAGTGCAATAAAAATGTATGTAGTGGATGCATGCATGCAAACCGGGTGTCCCCACTCCCCATAAAACTGAGGTCACCAGTGGAAAGAGGAGAGGTTTAGCCACCTGTACTTTGCCCCCGAGAACATAGTCTGCAATTCCTTCCAATGAGTAGAAATAAAGTGCTGAACTTGGTGGCAAGAGACGTAGTGAATCCCATAGGATTTCTTGTAACACATCTGCCCTCTCTCTCCAAACCCCATTTCTTTTCGGTGTCTCTACACCCCACCCCACTTCTCCTGTTCCCTCTGCAAACACTGCTCTCATATCCAAATAGCAGTCACGGTCCATGATCTTCCCATTTCTTGGTCTTTCAAGCTACTTGCCCTCATGGAAACCTAAGAACATAAGAAGAGCCATGCTAGCTCAGACCAAGGGTCCATTCTTCCAGCTGCCCACAAGCAAGACATGAGTACCACAGCATCCTCCTCCCCACATTACCCAGCAACTGGTGTGCATAGGCTTACTGCCTCTGCTACTGGAGGTAGCGCATAGCCATCATGAATAGTAGCCATGGATAGCCTTCTCCTCCAGGCATTTCTCTAACTTTCTTTTAAAGCCATTATTAGAAACTGCAAGGTACTAAAAAAAGGGTAGATCAGAGATCATATGTTGAAGGCCACCTGATGAATCTTCATTTTTGTAACTTTAACAAAGCTTTTCGATTCAATGTATACTCAAAACTTCCCCAACCTGGTGCCCTTCAGATGTTTTGGACTACAACTCCCAGTATTACTGAACATTGGTCATGCTGGCTGGGGCTGATGGGAGCTGAAGTCCAAAACATCTGAAAGGCACCAAGGCCCTTTCCACACCAGGTAAAATGCCTGGGATGCCCCCTGGCTGCTCCCTGCGAGTCCAAATGATGCAGAGGGAGCCCCGGGGGTGGGGCGGGCCCGGGAATTTCCTGGGAAACCACAAACTAGAAAAATCCTGATTCTTCTGCGGTCCCAGGAACTTCCTGGGACCACGGAAGAATGTGCCCGACCACCTCGGTGCTGCCCTGCTTACTCATGAGTAAGCAGGGCAGCACAGATGGCCACGGAGCTGCACCACGTGGCTCCATGGCCATTGGCAGGGGGTGAAGCAAAATCACCATCCCCAGGATGGCAGGGGGGTGGGAGCCCCCCCCCCTCGATTGCAAGCAGGTTTTTTTTGTTTTTACTTACAGTTTTGCATTGGAGCGCAGGAGCACTCTTCTCGGTTTTAAAAAAAAATGGCGGGCACGGCATCCGATGACCTGGGACGTCGAGCCCATGGATGTGGCTTGAATGCACCAATCCCGGAAATGGCTACTTCTGGGATCGCCCGTGCTGCACCCACTACACCCCTGTGATGTAGAAAGGGCCCAAGTTGCAGAAACCTGGTATACTCTGTAAAAGCAAATGTTCTATAACACACATCCCCTACCCACCCTTTTATCTCTTCCATTGTTGTTTATTTGAATGTAAAGCTAAAGGAGGGAGGATACGCCACTCCTATCACTTCAGGTTCCTCTCCTAACTAGATGGCAGATGCCCCTTTTTCTTCTTGACCCACTGACCTGCAATGAAATCCACTTGGCCATCGTCACAATATATCCCTGGGGGGGAAAACATGACTGTTTACTACTCTGAGGTTTGCAGGGTGGACTGGCGTAGCCGAAGATGTCTTTCTAAACACTGCCACTAATAGATCATTATTGAAGACGAGGTCACTTAAGAGGGTCACCGATGCCGCCCCAAGTTCTGAGTACCGTAGGTAAGAATCAGATTTAAATACAGTGCAGGGGAGAAATGTCTACAGTGCTGATAGAAACAGAGAGACAAGTAACATGTAACCTTTTTAGGGTTTAACCTCATCACAAGGGCAAAATTCCCCGTGAAGTGGGTGGTGTAGATGCAGTTATTATTTCAATCCGTGCCATGTGCTCGCCAAAGAAATTAACCTTCAGGTAAGACCTACATCATCACAAATAAAGAGGTTGTGAACTTTTGGAACCCCTGGTAATCTAACCTATGATAGCACTATTCCTCCTATGCCATGGATAGAATAAGAATAATGATCATTGTAGAACGCAGTGGACAGGGAGAGAAATGGCTTACGCTAACTAGGGATGGATGAGAATTTCATTCAGTTCATTTTTTTTATTAGAATGTTCCCAAATACACAAATTTCTTCACACATGGGATGGAAAGAACTAGAGACTTAAAACAGGTAAATGTGGGGAAAACCGAAATGGATAGATTGGTCCACCCAGGGCTTTGAATGCTTAGCTCTGAAAAGTTTGGATTTGACTCCCTCGGTATTCAGCCAAGTTTGTGGTACTGAATTAGGGTTGCCACCGTTTTTTTTCCTGACAGGCTCTTGTGCAAGAAGAGGGACTTCCGGGAGAGTTGTGGAAGCTGCCATTCACTGGCTAGCCCGCCGAATGACGTGCCTTCCTTGTGCTCCAACCCGCTGCCTCCTGAGATGGCTCAGGACACAGCAGGTCAAAGTGCAAGGAAGACCAGTTGGTTCATGGGCCAACCAGTGAACGGCAGCTTCCCTGACTCTCCCAGAAGTTGCACGAGAAGAGGGACTTCCAGTAGTGACATGAGGCCTGGGAAACATGCACCTGGCTCACCCCTCCTGTGCCAATTGAGGCTGAAAGGGTCTCTTAATGTAAGTGTTAAGAGACCCTTTCAGACCTTGATTGGTGCAGGTGGGGGGACATGCCAGGCACGTGTTTCCAAGGTTTCCAGAAAGTGTGCAGATTAGCTATGCCATTAGCGTGGTTGGGAGGATATCCAGGTATCCTCTCATCCATGCTAATGGTGTGGCCTATCTGCGTACTTTCCCGAGGCCTGAGAAATGCATGCCCTGCTCTCCACCCTGCTCCTTCTGCTGCACTTTTCCCGGTCATTAAAGAAATATTAAAAATTCTGCCTAGAAATGCCCCCCCCCCCGAGGGCATGAAAAGGAGGACATGTCCGGGCAAAACCGGACAGTTGGTCACCCCAGATGGGTACATTTTTGATGAGAATTTACCTCAATTCATAAATTGTATCAGGAAAAAAAATGAGATTTAAAAATAAATGGATGTGGGAAAAGGCAAAACGGCCAGATTTGTCTATCCCTAGCACTAACTTCTGCACTTTCTACTGCTAACACCACTGTCAGGGCCAGTGTCAAAGGTAGGCAGAGTTGGGTACTTGCTGAGGCCCAGAGCCCAGCAGAGGCTCAATGACAAGAACCCCCTGTAGCTCCTCCTCTTCTTCACCATTGAAGCCTGCTTGTTCACCTGCCTCTTGCACTGGCCCAGACACTGATGGTGGTGGTGAGAAGGAGGAGAAGTAGACTAGGCTGACCAGATAAAATCCAGGTCAGGGCTCCTGTAATTTTAACAGTTGTAGAGAAAAGGGAATTTCAGCCAGTGTCATTTGTATGCAATTAGTTCCTGGTGAAATTCCCTCTTCACAACAGTTAAAGGTGCGTGCACTATACTAGAGTGACCATATACAAAAGAAGGCAGGGCCCCTGCAACTTTAACAGTTGTGATGAAGAGGGAATTTCACCAGGAACTAATTGCATACAAATGACACTGACTGAAATTCCCTTTTCTCTACAACTGTCAGCCTAAAGTAGATGCCACTGCCTATCAAGCAAGCAAATAGTATCAATGATGATAAACAAAATGAGGACCCAGAGCAGCTGGTGACAATTACAGAGGGAAGGTAGACGCTCTGAGAAAAGGGGCCATGGAGAGTGTCTTGCCCCACAGCTCTCAAAAACCTGGAGCTGGCCCAGACCACCGCTTTTGGCACCTGCATCATGTTTGCTATTCACACCATTACAAGTGGTATAGTTTGCTAGCTGTTATAGGCTGACCATATGAAAAGGAGGACAGCGCTCATGAAACTTTAACAGTTGTAGAGAAAAGGGAATTTCAGCCAGTGCCATTTGTACACAATTTGTTCCTGGTGAAATTCCCTCTTCCTCACAACAGTTAAAGTTGCAGGGGCCCTGCCTTCTTTTGTATATGGTCACTCTAGTATAGTGCCTGCACCTTTAACTGTTGTGATGGGGAGTTTCACCAGGAACTAATTGCATTCAAATGACACTGGCTGAAATTCTCTTTTCTCTACAATTGTTAAAGTTACATGAGCCCTGACCTGGATTTTATCTGGTCAGCCTAAGCTGTTATATATATTAGGATCGAAGAGCTAGCTGCTTTTTTTTTCTTGTAGTAAGTTTGGATGCTGAAATAGAGAAATGGAAATGCGCTCAGTAGTGTGACCCTAACAAGTTGTGCTACAGCCCAATGGAGTATATACAAGAAGGCCAACAGGATTCACAGAGCCCTTCCTTGAAAATTAAAATCCCACAGATCGGTGTTTTTTGTTTTTTTAAATGAAGGGAAGTGCATGGAGAATGATTCCAGTCCTGCTTTCTATTCTGTTGAGCCATTTTTTTTAAAAAGGAGTTTGATATCCAAACTTAGTCATTGCTGTATCAGAAAGGGAAAGCACATGCAGAGCACCTACTTACATACGTGGTTCCCCATTCACACAGGGATATTCATGTGGAAGCTTGCTGGATAGGGGGATTTGCTGCAGATTGCATCAAGCATAATTTATTTCCATGCAATGTTGCAAAGAAACAAATATTTTTAACTGTGTGCAGGGCCAAACCCCTCTCCCCATTCCACGAATTCAGATGGGTCCTATTTGCAGGTTTGCATTTACTTGCAGCTATTTTTTCTTGAAGGCAATTACCTATATTATCCTTTATTACATGATATTATGAGGTAGGTGTGTGTTTATTTGTGCATTTTATTTTATTTTATTTTAAAAAAAATATTCATGAAGAACTTGCTGCAGAGTTTGTACTTTCTGCCATTTTCTTGCTTTAGAATTACACCAGTAAACTTTTGATTCTGGCCCATGGTAGAGCTAGACATTGATTGCTGGAAGTATTGACTTCTATGGTCTTCTCCTTCTGTGAGTCAAAAAAGAATCTGTAAGGCACCGGGAAGCAAGGCCAAACCAAACATTCAACTAATGTGAATGTGATTGTTTTTCTTACTCTCTTGTAAATGCATATGGACAATTCAGACTGGGACCACAGTGCTTCAAGATGGGGCTTAAGCCTTTCCCCACATTCTACCCTCCCAATGGGGGAGAGAGTGAAATCCCCCATTGAAAATTCTGGATTATAGGTTAGAAATACTCAGGTACCTTACCCCATGTCTTGCTATAGTTGGGTCAGCCTCAACCTGAGGCCAACTGCAGTACAAATCCATTAGCAAGCCAGCAGACAGACAAAAGAATGTGCACAATTTTTTTTTTCAATCCAGCAAGGGGGCAGCTCAGAGCACAAGAAGTCAGCAAGGTCAAGAGCACAGTATTACCATTCAAGAAAAGTGGGCAGGGTCTGAGGCATGGCCAAGGTCAAAGCACAGGTAAGCAATCCAACACAAACACAGTCCAATTAGTTCAGTCTAAGAGCCAGCAACACAGAGGGGATGCTAAGAAGCAAGATCTCAATGCACTGGACCTGTACAAAGACTTTATTCAGCAGCTAAGGAGTGCCAACTAAAAGCTTATTTAGCCAGAGCTTCCAAAGCCCAACCCAAGAGTCAGCTGCAGGCCATCAGCATTTTGGCAGGATTCTTAATATGAGGAAGATCTTAGTCCTGATAAGCTTTTACTCATGAGGAGCACAGTTGTTACAGGTTTTGAGGTATGTGCATGACAGCTTCTGCCTCCATCTTCTGGAGTTGGCATGGCTGGATGTCCAGCCTGGAATCAAATCCAAATCAACTTTTGCTTTGCATTCCAGATTTGGGTGATTGCTTAGGTTCCTGAGAAAGACTGTCAGATTGGTTTGAGAACCCCCGTTTATGTGGGCTGCTTCACATTTTTCTTATGTGTTCATTCAAGATCATATGTTTGTTTTAGCTATATCTTCTTCTCCTGCAACAGGTTACATTCAAAGGTATCTAGTTGCAAAGCAATCTATAAGATACCAGAAAGAAAGTACTGTAAAGTAGTGGTCCTAGAGTTGTTAGGAAGCCAAGATTGGCTATAGTTTCTTTCCACTTTGTGGCCATCCTTGGCTTGCTTTCACACAACATGTCAAAAAGACTTGATTCTACATAAGTAATACTTTGTTATGCAGCTGGTGGTCAAAGTGTGATCAGATATACTACATTGATTGAACACAAGCAAACAGGAAATGCATACTTTGTTCAGAGCAAGGATGAAGAAAAATATACTGGGTAAATGAGTGTCAAGTTATATTATTTGACATTTAAAATTCACCCCTGTTCTGGCAATATAATCATTTATGCTAATGAGCTTCAACTATCAAGTGCTAAAGAAGGATAATTTTGAATTCCAAAATTCATTTGTGCTTTGGTTTGTCATATTTTTAATAACCAGATACATCAAATTCTTTGCAGAATTAATTATGAAACAGAACTTAAGCCTGATTAACAAACACCAAGTTTAATAATGAAAGGCTTGTTTGTAATTGTTAAACTGCAAACTATTGAAATTAAAACATGCAGAGCAGGAAGCATAATCTCTTTTAATTTTCCAACTCATTCATTTATTGTATTAATATTAAAACAATGCTTCTGGACTACAGTCCTGATGATTTCTAAAAAAGAATAAAAAAACCCAACCCTTAAGAAACTGCACACTTTTTGATCCTAAGTTTTGTGTTGTAGCAATTCCTTAAACTTCCAACAGTTTATGTATATGATTTTATCTCTCCCTCCCTCCCTCTCTCTCTCTCCTTGCTTTCTCAAAGAGGATTTTTTCTTCTTTTTAAAAAATAAAATAAACATACTTGGAAGAACACTTCAGTGACCAAGGGTCAAAGAGTTTCCTAACAGCCAGTTAGTTTAAAACCTAAACTACACATTGTATTAAATGCATGGATGCTGCTGAAAAAGCTACTACATTTTTAGGGTGCTTCCAGAGGATGCTTTGATAGTGCCATCTCCCTGGTTCATTCACAGATGTTTACAGGGGATCCAGACAACCTGCTTCCCATGTTTTCTTCCCATCTTTTCCCATAACACAGAACATTGTTAAGAAGAAAAAGATGGAACAGCTGTGCAATGCCTTCCAATTACTATCACTATGACCCCTCCATCTGGAAGTACCCTTAATTCCCTTCTCCATCTCCATAAAGTCAAAGACAGTTTACTCATATGTCATGGTGTTGTCTGTTTCTTCATTACTGCCACTGATGGCCAATGAGATGAGGTGGGGAAATACAAAATACTATGATGTTAGGTCACGCGTAAGATGTACTACAGAGGTAGGCAATGTGGCACATGTGGGCCCCTATATGCCCCTAAACAACTTTCTTGATGCACACTGAGATGTCCTACCCATCCCACTTTTTTAAAAAAATAATTGATATATTTTCTTACTGGCTGTTGGGATTGATGTGACATAGATTTCTATTGGTGCTGAAAACTGGGAGTTCAAAGGAGTTGTTTAATGTGTTGGTTGGAGCTAAGACCCCACCTCTGCCTTGTACTCAATCTTTGGGGCAGGTTACTTGTCCTTTGTCATGCCTCCCATGGCAGCCATTTTGTGGTCATGCCCAAGGCAATTTCTCAAATTGCTAAATGTGCTTACAGCCCCAAAAAGTTCCCTACCCCTGGGGTACTAGATGTTATAGAGAGGGAAAGAGGAATTGAATTCACAGTTACTGGTTTTAGTGGTAGTTTTAATTAAACAAACATTAAATGTATTGGCAACAACGGTGCAGTTATACCCTTACCTGGAAATAAGTTCTATTAAACATTGTGGGACTTACTTCTGGATAAACATGCATAGGCTTGTGCTGCGATTCATATCTTCAGGGAAATATTACATAATATAAGTGTGATTGTTTACAGACAGTAAAACTAGTTTCTGTGTTAAAGACTGGCAGACATCTGCTTCCATTTTGCTGAGTGAAGAAACAGGAATTTTCAAGCTCACCAAAATTCTCCAAAAATCACTTTGAAGTTCATTTTGGCTCATTCCCATGTTAATTTTTGTTTTTTAACTCATTCAAGTAGGAAAAGAGCACATCTTGAATAGGAAAAGTGTGACTTTTCAAAAGTGTGCACTTTCCCACCATTGACGGAAGCATGAAAATGTATATTTTAAAAAAATGCACATTTCAAAGTGCACATTTTCCCCCAAATGTGAATGTTTTAACACCATCACCAGTCTTGAACTTAACAAACATTTCAAAAAAGAAAGAAAAAAGAAAAAAAATGTGTTCCTACTGGCCTTTGCGTTCCCTCAAAGACAGGAAGTAATGCTGGTTGCTAGCCATAGCAGAGGCCTAAGAAAAAGTGGAAAAGACATGCTTAAATCTGCCTCAGAAGTTAGAGTGACTTTTGACTAGGTCAAGATAGATTAAATTGTCAGCTACCTCAGAGAAATGTGGAAGTATTTATCCCCTTGCCCCTTCTAACATAGGCATAGTCTTCACAGGGGTTTCCCTGCAGCTTGGGTCTGTTGTGAGGTCCTTTGTGACAAATGATGTCATGGCCAGCGCAAACTTAACCAGCCACTTCCACCTCAAAAAAAAATAAAAAATAAAAAATCACAGCATCACAGTGTCGTTTTATCTTGTTCTTTTTAGTTGAAGGGGCTCCTGTGCGCTTGTCCTACAATGTCCCCCCGTTCCTCCACATTCAATCCTGGTTATGGCTATGACATGGCCAAAGGGTGGGGTTGCCACTCCCCCCATCACCCCTTTCCCCTTTCCGTAGAGAGCCATAATTAGGCCCTTCCTTGTTGATGCCTTACTTTGCTGACACCATGTTAGTTAACCCCGATTTATATCTGAAACTGTGCATTTCTGGAAGGAGATTTATTATTTACTTTGCCTGTCCTGCTGACACCCTGCCTCTTCCCCAGCCTTTTATGTTTTTTTCCTAGAACGCCTAAAATCTGGGTTATTTTCCCTAAGCGTGTTTAATGCGTCATGTAGTTTTAAAGGAATCGGGTGTGTGTGCTGTGACAGGAGTCTTGCTGTTGGCTTGAATGGATTGCATCAGGTCCTGGCAGGGAAAAGCAATCTCTGCCAGCAGCTGGCTCCAAGACTCAATATAAAACCCAAACCTTGCATTCCAAGCTCAAAAGCATTTTTTAAAAATCGTACAACACCTGAATCTCTGCAGAAACAGGATTGTACTCCCTCGATGCCCGCAAAGAGCCAGACTAAAGGGCAGAAAGGCAGTCTGGTTGAAGTACTCATCTGACAGGACCTGACTGCAGGGAGAAAGAGAAGGGGAGGGGAGGGGTGGGGTGGAGTGGAGTGACGTGGAAGAGCAAATGAGCGAAACACTGAAAGAGTTAAAGTGCAGCTATTCAGGTGAAAGGGTTCATAAGCTTGACGCACTTATGCATCAGAAGTAAAAAAATGCGGAGGCAAACCAGGGGGAGAAATTAGGTGTGATGGAGCTCATTGGATTAAGTTAATATTGGTAGTGATTGGTTTTGCACATGGTGCTAATATTGCTGATGACTGATGGCGTATAACAACACCTTTGGTCATGGAAATGTTCTCCTATGCCTCAAAATAGTTATACATTCCTAATAATAGTGGTAATAGTGGTAATGGCCAGCCATGTCAACAATCCCAACATTGCCTAATAACACTAGTAGGATAGTACTAGCAGCTACACAGTTATAACTCTTGCAAAATAATAATAATAATAATAATAATAATAATAATTTCATGCTAAACAGATAAAATCACTCAGAGAATTCTTTCACACTAAAAACATCCCCATTCATAAAGTCATAGGAAAAGCACTCAAAAATTACACCTTACAAAATGAAGACCAAACAGGGACACTCACACTTGCAGAGAAAAAAGAAAAATAGGTACAAAAAGCACTCCATGGGAAACACCACAACATGATACAGAACCCACAAATAAACAAAGAACAATCGTACGTATGGCTCAGGAAGGGTGAGCTACTTCCCGAAACCGAAGGATTCCTAATAGCTATACAGGCTCAAGTTATAGCAACCAAGAACTACCAAAACTAGATCATAAAACATAACAGTGTAACAACAGACCTATGCAGGAAATGCCATCAGTTCCAAGAAACAATAGACCACATAACAGGAGGATGCAAAATTCTGGCAGGAATGGACTATACGGAGAGACACAATGCAGCTGCAAAAATAATTCAACAACTGGCCATCAAATTCAACCTTATCAAACAACCTACACCATACTATACATACTTACCCGAAACAATCTTAGAAAATGCAGATCATAAAATATACTGGGACAGAACAATTTATATGGACAAGACAATACCTTGCAAACAACCAGAAACAACAGTTATAGACAAAATGAAAAACACACATACCTCATTGACAAAGCAATACTGAATGACAAAAAATGTTGTAGAAAAGGAAGAAGAAAAGAGACAAATATACACCACTGGCCATGGAAGTCAAAGAACTATGGCAATGGGGAAAAGTCACAATTATTCATTAGTCACATTAGTCACCGGCATCACATCAACAAATTATACAGAAAACCTTCAGAAACTGGGCCTACCAAAATACATCCACACCAACATCCAGAAAGCAGTCATACTTAAAGCATGCTCAATTGTCAGGAAATTCCTGAATCTGTAAAAGACAGCATGACTTGGCACAGTCCATCATGTCCGTCTAGAAAAACCGCCACAAGCGAGAAAGAGATGTATAATATTAATAGAAGTATTTGAGGCCTTAGAAGGAAACTAAAGATTTGCTGTAGTGTGTGATATGCCCTTTACTGAGACTTATCTCCAGTACTTTCACAGTATAAAATGGATGCTCTAATAGCTTTTATCTTTCTCCAATATTTATGAAGTGCAATTGCTTTTATTTTAATTTATCACAAATGCAAAATCTAGTCATTATTCCAAACACTATTTTGTGCACTTCAAAAATAGATCGGAGAGCATCAGGGTGCCATTTGTATTTGTTAAGATGAAAAATATCTCCTGGTTATTCCTTTTGATGAATCCAGCCTTTAGAGAAATTAGCATGAAAGGAGACCAGACAATGAGAAGCACAGACAGGAGCAATGAATTATGCAACAAACAACACAAGGCAACATTACTATTTATTAGAAGCCAGGGTCTGGTTCTTTCTCGTTCCAAAGTTCAGATAATGGAAAACAAGGATCAGCAACAGAGGCAAAATTTTAAAAGTGCCCCAAAACCTGCGCCATAAGGATGTGACCTTAATTTGTGCTCCGATTCGATAGAGTATATATGTATGGACTTGCCAGCATTGTGGATACATGGAATCTTTCTTCAAAATCAAAATTCCCTCCTCAGCCTTTTGGTCAGGGAAACTTAAACTGTAGTGAGGAGGACTGAATTTAGCCCCACTGATTTAGCCTCCTGACAGATTGTCAAGACTGCTGAGTTTGAGAGGGGAACCAATTGTGCAGCATTTCACTGTGCATACAGTTCCCCATCAAGCAAGAGAGATGCCCACAGAACCCTACTTCCAATGGCCATAGCTGGATGAAGACACCAGCTGCAAAACACATCACATGTCACCTATTCCTATAAGATACTACACACTAACAAATGTTTTCAGTTGTGCTAGAAGCTACGAGGCATCCCATCCCATGAATTCTAAGAAGTCCTATTTATTAGCTACTGTTCGCCTTCAAACCTCTTTCCCCTAGATGTAAATTATCTTTATTATCTAAGGTTACCTGAAATTTGGGGCTTTTTGTGTAAATCCGCTCCCCACATAAATCTACAAAGGAATAGCTTAGAATTTCATGTCACTAGGGGCCAGAAACCATAAACAAGTACTTTATTGTCTGAGCCAACATGTCAATTTACCGTAAGAGGGAGCTGCTGGCCTGCTCACTGTTGCAATTCAGTACTGCCCACAACCTCCCCGGTAAACATCCACAAGGTGGTATTGCAGTTACCAGTTCAACAGTGATCAGATGACACAAGGGACCAATAGGGTTCATCCTGGACATATAAAAGTTGCTGGGTCCTCAAGCTGAGCAGCTGTTGGGCTCCCATTTCTGCTTGATTCCTGTTTTGCCGGTGTCAATATCACTTGCTTTATTTGACAGTATTCAGAAGATCACACAAGTAGCTTTTCTGTTTGCCTCCCTCCCCAAGATAATCAAACAGGGGGACCTTTTCTCAGGGGGGCAAACAATTATGCCAAAAGAGGCCCCCATATTTAAGTGGAGTCCTTATTGCTATGTGCATCACAAAAAGGCAAATGGCCAATCTACCTTTTAAGGAAATCTTTTAAGGAAGCACATTCATTGTACATTATTCTCTGTTCCTGCCATCAGACAGTATGTATCCTTACTGTTAGGTGATATTCATATTGGTTTAAAAACTGACCATCTATGTGAGGTTTAGATTGTTCCAAAAGCTGGATGGGTTCCATAGTCATGGCATCTCAAGAACAGAAAAAACTCAATCTGATATAAAATATGATCTCAAATGTCAATCCCTTCTCACATTTATATTTGTTCAAGTGTTGGTTGAAGACAAACAATATTGAAGGAAATGAGTCATTCCCAAATTATTTAATGCTTGAGACAGGTGTCTGGATTCAATTAACGTGCTTCTAGAACTGTTGGGCAAAAACTTGTAATATTGCACTCAGCACCTTTGGTGGGCTTCTTCACAGGAGTAAACTCCAAAATGTTTTTTTTCCCCTGACAGCAGGCAGCAGTAAACTTACAAGAACCTCTGTTGTCTTGGCAACCCAACACTGTCTGAAACTAATTCAGGTCTGGGTAATGACAACAAAATATTCGCTCACAAAATTATGCTGGTGTTGCATCCCCACAGCATTCAGGCCACACAATTTATCTCATTAAATAATCCAGCCTCAAAGCAATCTAATTTCATCCACGAATCCACTGTAGTGGCAAAATAACATATGTTTTTGTTATTTTATGTTTTTAAACTAACATATCTTTTTATTATTAATAATAATATTGTTAGTGAATGTTCTTAATAACTAGTTAAAGCATCTTGTTCCTTACATTTTGCAGGGCTAGTTAGATCTGTCCTGTAGTTTTTGTCTCTTTCCCATGTTTTTTTTTTCTTTTTCTGTTTTTTAAATGAAACGCAGCCTTAGAAGGGTATGATCAGGAGTGGTACAGCTGCAGTGGAAGAGGAGTTGCTTAATCCTTTCCACTCGCATTGTTTGTCCACTAAAATATCTATTGCTATTTTAATAATGTGCACCATGTTTTTAATCAGTTTTATATATTTTATCATATTTTATATTTACTGCTGTTCCCTGCCTCAATCCAAATGGAGAGGCGGGAAATAAATAAATTTATTATTGTTATTATTATTATTATTATTATTATTATTATTTCTTTACTGTGTTTTTCCCAATGGGAGAAAAGGTTCAGGATTATAGTGCTCTAATAGCACTTTATAGCAGTTCTTGAGTTTGCTCGCAATTTTGTACAACAACAACAAATTTTATTGCAGTCAATAGAGCATTCCAGCATAACAAAAGTTACATACAAAAGGATTGAGCCTACACGTAGCTATTAAAAAGAAAATTAGTCATGGAGGATCTAATAGAAATGGCCAAGTTCAAAAATTTGTCCACTTGCTCAGTGATTGAGCTCTGAAGTAATAGGGTCATTTGGAATTAAAGTAGGGTGACCAGGAAAAGATTGTAAAATGGGATTCAGAAGATCATTCCTAGCCCCTTGATTAACACATGTGATATGGTTTCCACCTCAGTATTATTACCAAGACAGTGCCTGTTGAGTAGGGTGACCAGATAAAATCCAGGCCAGGGCTCGTGTAACTTTAACAGTTGTAGAGAAAAGGGAATTTCAGCCAGTGTCATTTGTATACTATTAGTTCCTGATGAAATTTCCTCTTCATCACAACAGTTAAAGTTGCAGGGCCCCTGCCTTCTTTTGTATATGGTCACTCTAGTATAGTGCCTGCACCTTTAACTGTTGTGATGAAGAGGGAATATCACCAGGTACTAATTGCATACAAATGACACTGGCTGAAATTCCCTTTTCTCTACAACTGTTAAAGTTACATGAGCCCTGACCTGGATTTTATCTGGTCAGCCTACTGTTGAGCAATGAGATTTTATTATATCTGCCATCTAAAAATTTGGAGAGAAGAACATTAAGTCTAGCTAATGAGAATGCTCTCCAGTATTTGGGAATTGATAACTAGTGCAGGGAGAGCATTCCATCTTTGCAAAAAGGGACTGGTAAGCCTACGGACTGGAGGGAGCATGAACCCTGATCAGCAGTCTGAAGGTCTTGTACAAATAGCCCTTCCAAAGGTCATCTTCCTCATGTGGAAGTTGTCATCCAATAACAAATGGGCTATTTTACACCTCACACCACAACAGTTGCATGAGAAAAGGAAAACTAAATCCAAAAATGTCATTCACTTTTCTCATGCAACAGTTTAGTGTCAGATGGGAATGGATGACCTTGACTTAATGCAAAAGAGCACTTTGGAGCCAACCCATAGCATAGGGGTGGAGTGTGTGGATTAAAAAACCCTCAGAACATCTCCTGAACCTGCTGAGAATAACATCTAGCCAAAATACTGCAAAACGAATGTGCCGAAGTGTAACTGGTTGTATTTTTTTCAGCATCTAAATAATTGTAAGGAATGACTCAAGCAAGATGGCAATGAATTACTTAAGAGCATAAGAACATAAGCAGAGCCAGGTTGGATCAGACTAAGGGTCCACCTAGTCCATCATTCTCTTCACACAGTGGCCAACCAGCTGCTCACAGGAAACCCACAAGTAGGACACAGTAATATTCTGTCCTTCCTCCATGAAGTTTGGGGCAAGGTACATAGTTCTTCTCCCTTGGCCCATTTAATCCTTGCAATAACCCTATGAGGTAGGTTAGGTTGAGAAGGAGCAACTAACCCACGGTTGCCCAGGGAGCTTCATGTCTATGTGAGGATTTGAATCAAGATCTCCCAAATCCTAGTCTGACACTCTAACCACTACACCACACTAGCTTTCATAAAGATGGCCTGACCCACCTTAGGGCAACACAGTTATGGAACACATTTGGCTGGCTATTCCCATGGTATTAGATACAAAATCTAAAGGAAGATGTAACATAATAGTGTGGAATATCTTTCCCTCTCACAGATTTTGGTTATTTTCCTTATGAATGAAGCCTCAGGCTTTTTTGTTTGTTTGCTACACCTTGACTGAAATTTGTTAAGTCCTGCTTGGTAAACTCAATTTGGCCTAAAGCAGGATGGGCAACTTGTGGCCCTTCATATGTTTTGGCCTACAACTCCCATCATCCTAAGCCATTGGCTATGCTGGCTAGGGGTATGGCACCTGTAGGTACAAACATATGGAGGGCCACCAGTGCCCCACCCCGACTGCAGGATGCAAAATTACCATCTCTGCTATACATGAAAGCCCCATGGAGAACTCCACTTTATGTGCCTAAGGAGCAACAATTCACCATGTGGGTTGCAGTATTGGAAGCATTTACTTCAAGAACGTGCATATAATGTATACAATACTTATTTTCTCACTGTGTGAACCATTAGTGTGCTCCAGATTTGTACTTCAGCCTTGGAAATGTTCTTTTTTACATATCATCTCCACAGTCAACTTGCCAAGATTTCCTTTCTTTCACTTTGAAGTTCTTTATTGTGATTAAAGCTCCCAGGCTCAAATAGATTCCTTGGGAGAAGTTTTGTGGACGTCAGTGGGACCACTCCAGAACAAGTGGTTGAAAGACTGTTGTTTTAATGAGATTCAGAACGATGAAGTTTGAGATGCAGGCTAATAAGGGGAGTGGGGGTTGTATAGGTATTCAAACATCTCTCCATCAAAAGATCAATTATACCAGAAATAAAAGGAGTATTCCAGGCAGGAGTGAATTTTGAAGCCTGACATGATGCAAAGTTTTATTTATGGGTTAGGTTTGTGCTTTCATTGTTTTGCAGTGATTTTGGGTTGTTATTGTTTACATACGAGCACACAGGATTCTTATTATTTCTGAGGTAAGGCTAAAGAGGACAAAAAGAACTCCTGAATAGTTCTCCCTCTTAAAGCAAGGTCTTCTACAATTCCATGGGGGTATATACACACAGCAACGTTTCACATGAAGGGAAAAGTTTGTTTTTGTTTTTAGGCTTACAGCTTTTTAAAGTTATTATAGTGGTTTTAAATGTATGTGTATATTGCATGCTTTTGCTGTTTTAACTTTTGTATATTGTTTTTAATTGTTTTAATCCTATGTAAACGGCCCAGAGAGCTTCGGCTATGGGGCGGTATACAAATGCAATAAATAAATAAATAAATAAATGATTTGCCTGTGCTTTCAGTTTATTTCTTAGATTTCTGTACTGTCCCAATAGCCAGAGCTCTCTGGGTGGTTTATGAAAATTAACCTTTATAAACACAATATTGAGCATAATACAAAAACAGTTTAGTGACAAAAATATAAGCAGATATTATCACTCTGACAATGGGGTGTCACTGCATAGTGTAGGCTCCAGTTCATTCATTACATGATGACATGTCATAGAAGAACGGGTGTTCCCACCTACCACACAGATGATCTCAAATATGAAATGGAAGGCGCCCCCCCCTAAATTTCCAGTATTCTTCTCCCTCAAAAACGCCAGAGCATTATTTGTTTTCCCTCTTGTGGCAATTTTTTTAAAAAAATAGATTAGTGGTACTTCAACTGTGGTTCCTACTGTGCTTTTAGATCAGGGTGCACAACCTTTTAGGCTCTGAGAGCCACATCAGGTGTGTTCTGGGCTGGTGGGGGCTGCACATGTCCACACACACATCCATACTCTCCACTCACCCTCATTCACACACACACACATATGTAACCTGGAGTTACTTAAAATCAAACTCAGATAGCAAGGAGGAAGGTTCAATTCAATTTTATTAGAAAAGAACAGCGCTGTGGCGTACCTCTGATGCCTCCCGGCTGAGATTCAGAGGAACCGCCCCTCACCAACCAAACAAAGCCTTTTTACCCTCATGGCATCTCAAAAAAACCCCTTTCTAGTGACGTTCATGAATCGAAACTTAAAAACTCTGTTTGCAAGCGAAGTTACAGAAGCCAAGCAAGCAAGGTCAATCTTAACATTCCCGAGAAGAGATAGTGAGGGGCCTCTTTTGGCTGGAAAACAAAGCATCCTTTGAACCGGTTGCTTCTCCCATTAAGCTAGCTACTTGTCACCTCACTATTGATCTATTGCCTTCAAATCACCGGTACTTGAGACCATCTGCCCTGAAAGGAATCTCTAGGATTTATTTATAACCCAATTTGGGGACTACAGGGCAGAGAAGCAAACCTTAATTTTAAATTTCATGTCACACATACACACACATCACTCACACTCATCACATCAGAAACAGATTTGTTCCATGTCACAGCATCAATGTGGTCCCCAGCCACCCCAAACAATTGCCAAATGAGGGGGAGAATCCTCTAAATGGACTCTATGTTTCATGCCATAGAAACCATGTTCCTAGAACATCCCCAGTACATCCTAGGAAACCTGCAGGAAACTTCCAGTACTGCTTCCTTAGGATGTCCCAGAGACAAGCTAGTAATGAGTTTTCTATGGCTAGAACCATAGAGCCCATGTCCAGAGCGGTTCTCCTCTTTCCCCTCCTTTTTTAGAGGCAGAAGATGCTGGTGTTCTGGGGGCTGCCAGGTGAGGCTTGGTGTGGGGAGTGGGGCACACACCTTCTGCACACCTGTTTTAGATGTCCATGCTGAGGAGGCTATCCTCTTGTCAGTAGGGTGACCAGATAAAATCCAGGTCAGGGCTCATGTAGCTTTAACAGTTGTAGAGAAAAGGGAATTTCGGCCAGTGTCATTTGTATGCAAATAGTTCTTGGTGATATTCCCTCTTCATCACAACTGTTAAAGTTGCAGGGGCCCTGCCTTCTTTTGTATATGGTCACTCTAGTATAGTGCCTGCACCTTTAACTGTTGTGATGAAGAGGGAATATCACCAGGAACTAATTGCATACAAATGACACTGGCTGAAATTCCCTTTTCTCTACAACTGTTAAAGTTACATGAGCCCTGACCTGGATTTTATCTGGTCATATAGGTCAAATGCAGGAGAAGCATTTTTTAAAAAAAAAATCAGAAGTTTTTCAAGCATTGTCCTGTAATGCAGGAAAGTGCTGTAGCTCATAAATAACAATCTGAACAGAATAGTGCTGCTCAATACAACAAAGTTAAAGAACCTCTGGAATACTTCAGTAGTTCTGTCAGGAATGCAAATGCATTCTGAGCTATGCAGACTTCATTTTTACCCAAGATGCATTGCTACATCATTTTATTTGTGCGCTACCTTTTTGGTCAGTGTGGTCAGGTCATCTCTCTCTCTCTCTCTCTCTCTCTCATCTATATAATCAGAGAGAAAAGGAATAGGTACTGCATGCATATTAATCCTGGAAAAGTGGGAAACTGGCAATATTTGCAAGGGGAACGCACCAAACCTGTGCAGACAATACCTTAATGATGAATGAAGTCCCACGGATTGGAAAGGGAATAGGGGACAACAGGAGAATCACAGCAGGTAATAAGGTGACTTTCACACAGAATATAGAAGAGAAACAGAATTTTTAAGTATCAAAAGAAAGCAACAAGGAAGCTTGGAAGCAAATATATGTAGAAATGCCATAAACCCCTTCTATAATAATAATAATAATTATTATTTATTTCTTACCCGCCTCTCCATTTGGATCAAGGAGGAGAACAACAATATAATAAAATACATAAAACTGATTAAAACATGGCACACATTGTTAAAACTGCATTAAAACATCATAAAAACATCCTAAAACATTCTAAAACATTAGGAAATTTACAAATTCATTAAAAATACAGTTTGCCTAATTACATTCCTAAAACTATTTACATCAAAGCAGTCCTTCTGAGATCTGGAACAGATGTGTGAAGGGTGCTGACCATTGCACTTAATTTTCCTACCCCTAGTTGTTATTTTAATAGAAGTTACCCAGTGTGCAGAAGTTTAGATAGATAACCAGAGAAATGGAACTACGGTCCTGTGGAAAACATGTGCAGGGGCTTGGACACCATTAATTTTATCCTCGTCATTGCTGTCACAAATGGCAATAGTGCAGTTATCTCTAGGTAGCTGAAAGTATTTCCCTAACGTTTTCCAGAAGGGTAGCTGTTTTAATCTGTCATAGCAAAAACAACCAAGAGTCCTAACAAATGTATGATGGCATAAACACCATGTAATCCATGATGGCTTTTGTCATCATGAATTAGTCTTCGAGGCACCACAAGGATCTTGGTTGTTTTCTCTAAGCAGTGGCCAGAGATGTTGACAAACAGGAATATACATGGGATCAATGTACCTGTCAGTAATGTAATTTGTTATAGGCAATAAGTAAGAGAGAAAAAAAGTACGTATTTACCCTGGAGTAACTGCCAGTATATCTGACTGGATGTCAATCATATAATGCTCTTTGAAGTTATAATTTGCAGAAGCACTTTTTTTCTTGCATACATCAAAGCCTCCATTTGTACAGAGAACGGTAAGATTGAGCTGGATCTATGGGTCCCTTCTCTACAATTTTGTTTGTTGATTTTTTAATCATACTTTTTATAATATTACATGGAATACTATGTAAGAGACTTTCTCCTTAAAATTCTTAGCACGGTCAGGTGCTAACTGCTCCACCCCAATTAATCTCAGGTATTACAGGGGCAGGGTGAGCAAGGCAAAGGAGAACAAGGCTAGAGAGCCCCCACAAGCTTTATAGCAGGGGTGCAGCTATAAAACCTTCTGCCTGAGGGCTGAGAGACATTTTGGAGAAGCTGTAGGGGCTGCATTCCAGTGGTGAGTGGGGCTGAAGGTAAAAGGAGTGGAGCTAAAAACAAAACAAAAACAAACAACCACAACAACCAAAAAAGAAACCAGAATGGGCCTGTTCAGATAACATGCTAAGCCACGGTTAGGGCTGCTAACCCATTTGCAGCAAGTGGTTAGTGAGCATGATTAAACCATGATTATGAAGCCACCATGGTTAGGAAAAACACAGTTCACATGGCACGCTAAGCCAACATGGTTAGCTCAAAATGTTTAACCATCATGGCTTAGCATGTTGCCTGAACATGGCCAATATCTTAGATTGAAGCTCTTATTCTCAATACTTAGGAGAGACATTTTAACCTTTTAGAATGGGGAAAAACAGCGCAAAGGCTGGTAAACCAGCAAATGAAAGGGAAAGGGGGTGGGGCTTTGGGGAATCCTGGGCCCAAGGTTCTCCACCTCTGTTTTATAAGGATCAGACATGAATGCATGACCTGGTCTGGACTACTGCTGTTCAAGAGGCTTCTTTCAAAATTCTTTGCTCTTCAAGCGTGTTAACTTGTCATTTCTTACTTTGACCAATTCTTGGTGCCAGGGCAAAGGCTGTTGCCCACCTTGCATCAGATGGCATGTTCAAGACCTGTTATGGCCTCATGTGCTGAAAGTGTTTTGAGATATGTCCAGCACAAATCGCAGAGGTGGGGAAGGAGGGAGAAAGCTGTTTTTTTTTTTACTTTCCAGAATTTTATCCAAATCATCATCATCATCCAACTGTTCAACTCCCCCATCATATAATGGGTAAAAATGCACATTTGGGGGGGGGGGGATTTGCACACTTTAGGGGGGGTTGCACATTTTTTGCAAATGGAAATTTGCACAACTGCAAATATGCATAAATTTGGGAGATTGAACAAAAAAGTGTGCTTTCTAGGGATTAGCATGGACCCCCCCGGATTGGATCGGGACCAGGATTGGGACCTCCAATTTTGCTCCGGATCAGATCGGAACAAAATTGGAGGTCCCCTGGATTGGATCAGACCCAATCCCGATCTGAAAATCGGATGACCGATTTTCGGATTGGCCGCCATTTTTCCCCATAGACTTCCATGCAAGTCTATGGGGGAAAATGGCGGCAGAGGGTGAGTGGGGGCCTAACTCCCCCTCCCTGTCCCCCCCACGGTTACCTCCCGGGGCCGTCCACTGCCATCCGCTGGTGCCCATGGGCGCCAGTGGACGGCCCCGGCAGGTAAGCCCCTCCACATTTCTTACCTCCCGGGGCTGTCTGATGCCATCTGCTGGCACCTGCGGGCGCCAGTGGATGGCAGCGGATGGCCCTGGGAGGTAAATGCCCCCCTCCCCCCTCGCATTCCTCCTTACCTGCTTGGCCCTGCCGGGGTGTCCTCTTCTTTTACATGCTCGAATCTACTGAGAACTAGGCTTCGTGGCCTAGTCTTCAATAGAGCGCCAGGTGATGACATCATCACCTGGTGCTTTACTGAAGACTAGGCTGCGAAGCCTAGTTCTCAGTAGATTCGAGCAGGTGAAGGGATGCCCCGGCAGGGCCAAGCAGGTAAGGAGGAATGCGAGGGGGGGCACTTACCTCCCAGGGCCATCCGCTGCCATCCACTGGCACCCACAGGCACCAGCGGATGGCATCAGACAGCCCCAGGAGGTAAGAAATGTGGAGGGTAAGTGCCCCCTCCCTCCTCCCCCTCACGCTCCTCCTTACCTGCCGGGTCCGTCCACTTCCATCTGGTGCCGCCTGTGGGTGGCAGCGGATGGAAGCGGATGGGCCTGGCAGCTAAGCCCCCCTTTGCACTCCTCCTTACCTGCCCGGTCCGTCTGCTGCCATCTGCGGGCGCCTGCTGGTGCCCGCAGATGGCAGTGGATGGCCGCAGCAGGTAAGCCCCCCCTCGCACTCCTTACTTGCTGGGGCCATCTGCTGTGGACAGCCCCAGCACGTAAGGCCCCCCTCACATTCCTCCTTACCTGCCGGGGCTGTCCACAGATGGCCCCTGCAGGTGAGAAGCGTGAGTGGGGGGAGGGAGTCCGATGCTCCGATCCAGTATGATCCAGATTGGGTCCTTTTCGGATTGGATCATATTGGATCGGCTGATCCAGGTGCTGGGGATCAGATCAGATAATTTTATCTGATTTCCCCCAGATCGGGTCCAGACCGTGGATCGGACCTGATCTATTGCACACCCCTAGTGATTTCATCAATGAGTGGATGATACAATGAATGGCACCTGACAATCTGAGAAACATAGAAGGAAAGCTGTAATGTCTGTACATGCCTATCTTCAAGTCCGTGGAATCTGCATTACTCAGAAGAAGCTGGTCCACTGTTGAATTCACAAATCAGATTCATAGAAATTAGAGCTCATTTGACTCCATTGTGGATTTTCTCCAACATCCCTAACATATCATATAATCTTGTAGAAACAAAACCAACCAACCAAATCCAGTTTCAAAACATCTCTTGATGGCCAAGAGGGAATTATGGAACTCTTTACCTTTGCTCAGGTGAGCATATGTCAGTGGGTGGGGCCAGCATTGCTGTACTTCTTTTCCACCCTGCTTGCTCAGTTCAAGGTATGGCCCCTTGTTAAATGGTACTTAGGCCATGTCTACACCTAAGGATGTAGAGGGACGGGGAGGATCGCAGACTTACCTGCTTCTGTGATCCTCCCCCAGTGTCTAGATTGCAGCGCAATGTCCCGGAAGGAAAGAGGGATATCGCAGGTGTCACAGGCACCATTTTTTCCCAATTTGGGGCAACATAGGTTGTTGGTTTGTTTAAAAATATATGATCCCACCCATCCACCCCCACCATCCCAGGGATGGCGGAATTGCTGCCCTCCCATGGGCACGGAGCCACCCCAGGCAACTCCGTGCCCATTTGAGGTCCTGGGGTGGCAGAAAACACAGGATATCCCCAGTTTCCGTTATCCCGGGGTTATCTCAGGGTCATCTCTAGGTCATCCCCATGATCCCCTATGCATTATGTGGATGCACACGAAAAGAATAAATGTGACAAAGTGTTCACTGGAAAGATGCCAAACCTTAATTAGCTGCAACAGATTGAAGCAGCTTACCTCTGCTAACTCAAATTACTTCTTGACCTGGGGATGTTTAACTTAAGCTTAGCTCTTCTAAGTGTTGTAATGACTATATATATATATATATATATATATATATCAAACAAAGACTGATTAGAATGGAGAACTGCTCTGAAAATATCCCTAGAGGACCAGGTAGAATCGCTTAATGTGACTTTTAAAAAAAGTATTACTGATATTATCTTTAAATGGGGGAAAACAAAGAACCCCAGCAGGATGGTGAACACAAATTCCAGGCACAGAAAAAGAAAATAAAGAAAAGGGTAAACTCAGCGGGAGCAACGTGTTAGTAATTGAAGATTTCCCTCCGTGAAAAAGAGATCCAAATGGCATGGCCTAAAGGATACATTGAATTATCAATCAACATACTTCCCATTTAGCTTTTCTTTTCTTCTTCTTCTTTTTTTTTTTTTGGAAAGAAAGCATATCAAGCTACAAAGTATTAAATATATTCCCTGTGATCCAGAAGTACCAGGAACTCCAACAACTGATTCAACTAAGCACTTATCTGGAATAATAAAATTGTAGAGATGGACGAGACCTTGGGGGTCCTAATCTTTTTTGTTTGTTTGTTTTATTTTAGTTCAAGTACATGGGTACCAATCCAGATTGGGACTACCCATGTGAGAGGGGGTTAAACATTCCCACCCAGCTACTTTGATCCTAAATTTGCCACACACACACAATGGCTAAAGGGAAAAAAAACTCTATTGGAGCCAATGGAGCTTTCCCACCTTTCTTTAGCCCCATGTGATAGTGAGGAATTTAAGGGAGGGGGAAGCAGCTGGGTGGGAAGATTTAACCCCCCCTTCCTTTGCATGGTGTTCCTGATCCAGATTGGGATTCCACACACTTGCACTAAATAAAACAAATGTTAGGATCACCTACACAATATGGATTAATGAAGTGTGTGTAGTTTAGTTCTGAGATAAGTTGACTGAAGAAAGTCATGGAAGGAAAGTAAGGGGAGACATGATAGAGATGTACAAAATTATGCATGGTGTGGAGAATGTGGATAAGGAGGCATTTTTCTCCCTCTCCCATAATACTAGAACCCAAAAGGGTCATCCCATGAAGCTGATTGGTGGGAGATTCAGGGCAGATGGAAGGAAATACTTTTTCACACAGCTTATATGGAATTCATTACCACAAGATGCAGCGATGGCCACCAATTTGGATGGCTTTAAAAGGAGTTTGGATAAATCCCTGGAAGAGAAGGCTATCAATCACTACTAATCCTGATGGCCATGTGCTGTCTCCAGTATCAGAGGCAGCAAGCCCATATACACCTGTTGCTGGGGAACATGGAAGGTAGGATGCTGTTGCACCATATCCTGCTGGTTGGTCGCTGTGTGAACAGAGTGCTGGACTAGATGGACCCTTGGTCTATCCAGCATGGCTCTTACATTTTTATGTTATTATTAACCCTCTAGGTTCTCTGGAGGGTAGGTGACCCTCCTGAACAATATGGGATGTGCTGTGGGGTTTGTGGGGAAGAAAAGGATGAGAAACATTCCTTCCATGCACTTGCTTAACTTTTTTTTTCTTCAGTTCCAACCCTGATCTGGGGTGATATTCCCAGGCAGTGGACTCTCCTGCACCCCTCCTCACATTGTTCACAAGTGCTTGTGCATCCAATTATTTCATTTATTTAAAAATATATGCAAGTATGGTTTAGATCGTACTGAAATTCAAGTATTACAGTGATATCCAAATGATTCTGGAAATAGCTATGGAAATAAAAAGGTAGTTCTGCACATCCCTAGGTTAGTGAGTCCATCTGGAAGTATTAAGTCTTTTGTAAGCAGATTAGCTTGATACCATGTTGTGTTATGCTATGTTATGAAGAATGCACCTCTGAATGGGATGGTATCAATACAGCAAGTATTGTCAGTAATTTGATCAAACCAAGAGCTAAACGAAAGGTCCACCTACAGTATCTTTTTTCTTGTAAATTTCTCCCTATTATATTTTCTGTGTTACCACGCACTTCTTCTAATTCAACCGATTGTACCATTATAATGGGGGCAAGAAGTGTCACATTAATTTTACAGCTCAGAACAACTTGTATCTGTACACTTCATTGCCTTTCAATGAGTTTCTTAGTTTTGCTTTTAGCCTTGAATTATATATTGAATCACATATAACACATGCACTCTACCTCCATTTTCTCGATAGCTTTCCAGTTTCCCTACTATAAGCCCCAACATATGTTTGCATACAGTTACTACTTCAGCTAAGAGTAGGATAATTACATACGTCAGCGCTGAACTCTTGTAAAAAAAAATAGCACAAAAATAACCACACACCCCATTTTGCTACCCTTTCTCAATTCATGAAGAGATTGTGATTAACTGTGGAAGCCTTTTGCTTCATGCAGCTACAATTGTTTCAAATTCACATTAAGAATGTACATTCCATTGGATCCCCTTCCAAGTGAGATGCAAAATTTCTCCAGATGTTTAAAACAGATGGGGAGTGAGGTCAAAGAGATTGAAGAAGTGGGGCAGGATTGATAGTATTAAGAGGCATACTTTTGGATACTCTCAAGAGTAAATGGCAAACCAGTGGTGTGTTTTGAGACCATTTGCCAGTTGAATTATACAGATCCCCTTTATGGTATAATGTGTGAAAAGGGGTTTCATAAACAAATACCTATTAAGGGTATCATGTTATTGAGTTTCAAATGTGGAATGTGCACCCCCCCCCCCGTATGCTCATAAAGGGAACAATGCTTAACTCCTGGGCCAGGCAGCCATATAATTCTGTGGACCTCTCATTCTATGGGCGCAGAAAGAGATTTCTCTCCCATGAGAGATCTCTCCACTACTGCTGTGGAAAGGTCTGTCACCACCACTGTATGGTCCCCAGTACTTCACAGGCAGTGGAGACAAGAAAAGAGTGTTGTGAGGCCATGTTGGAGACAGCCTTGGATCTTCTAGATCCAATGTCCCTTTGTTCCTGATTCATTCTGGTTTTACCATACCAAATTTGAAGGGACAACTTTTGTAATTTCTCAAAGTTGGGTGGCTATTAGCCATGTTACTTCCTATTTTTTATTTTATTTTTTTACTCAAGTTTTGATCTCCAAGCCAGAAGAAGTTCTCAACTCAATTTAATCGTCATTATCCAAGACTTTATGAAAACAAAAAAGCAAGACTGGAATCTGCTTGAAATAAACGTTTTTAAAATAAATTAAAATAAAAAAGGTTTAAACAGCAGTGTCTGCCCAGTTTTTTTAAATCCCATTCTAAGACATTGAAATTAGGGCTGTGCATATCCACCCCCAATTAGACTTGGAGGCCAATTTGGAGCTTCCAAATCAGCTCTGATTCGACTTGGAGCACCTTGGGACCAAGCTGCCCCACTTCAGATGCTTTTCTGAATCCAAAGCAGGGGTGGTGGTTGCAGTTCCATGGGTGCACAGGAAAGCCAAGCATGAGGCTGACCAAGAGTCCTTTGGACTCCCCTCCCTCCCAGCTGTGACTGACCAGGGGGTCCATTGGACTCCCTTCCCCTTCCAGCCATTTCTAGCTGCCATAGTTTACAACAGTAGATCTATGGCAGGGCAGAGTAGCTCGCAGACATGCACGGAGGCCTCAGGCAAGTCGTGCAGGACCGAAGTGAAGAGCTTTAAGCTAAAATACTTGTGGTTTTTTGGGGGGATATTTATGCCCCATCCCTTTTGTTTTTGGCCTCACCCACCACTGAAATGACCCCCTCCCCAAGAGCTTCTCTAAAATTGAATTTAGCCCTCTGGATGAAGGAAGTACGATACCCCAGGTCTATAGCACTCTTATCAGCCAATAAGAGATCTTACAACATTTAAGTTCTCTGTTGCCCATTTTAGATTATAATCCAACCTCCTGTGACCTCTGTGATCTTAAGCTTTATAACGTTGCCTTTTTATAACTCAGTGTTGGATGTAATGAAACGCCAAAGCAAAGTTAGGAGCAATACAGTCACTATTAGGCTGACCATCTGAAAAGGAGGACAGGGCTCATATAACTTTAACAGTTGTAGAGAAAAGGGAATTTCAGCCGGTGTCATTTGTATGCAATTAGTTCCTGGTGAAATTCCCTCTTCATCACAACTGTTAAAGGTGCAGGCACTATACTAGAGTGACCATATACAAAAAAAGGCAGGGCTCTGCAACTTTAACTGTTGTGATGAAGAGGGAATATCACCAGGAACTAATTGCATACAAATGACACTGGCTGAAATTCCCTTTTCTCTACAACTGTTAAAGTTATATGAGCCCTGTCCTCCTTTTCAGATGGTCAGCCTAGTCACTATAGCATTCACTAGTCCACTGCTTCTTAGTGGCATATGAATGTTTGGTCAATGCACTGTTTAATATTCTGTAGAGATTCACATTTTTTCTAAGGTAAGAATCAGTTTGTGTAGGTATTCTACATTTGGTGGGAGGGGGAAAAGGAAAGATAAGAAAAAAAAGGCAATGACAAAATAGATGGAATGGAAAATTAAACTTCAGCTAGGCTTCTCAGTGTGAAGCTAATGGAAGGCCAAATGCTTGCTCTGAAGAAGACAAAAATGCTGGAAAATTTGAATTCTTCAGACAGTACCACCTCTGTACAGGGAAACGATTGGCTTTAGGGGATACTTTACAGGGGTACATTGGTGAAGGGACAGAAAGTTTATCTCAACTGCCAGCTTCCCAGTTACTAGACAAAGAAGGGGGTTTGTAACAGTCTACTCTGCCTGAGAGAGACCTGAGTTTTAATTAAAAGTGAATTCCTAAAAGCATTGAGTTTCAAGTACATCATTCTATTTCTGCCCCTTTCACAGGAAAATCGAATAGTTTCAGATGCAGCACTCTCTTCCTCCCAGATGAATCTTTGAAAGATATACTTTTCCAATCATGGAGAAATGAATTGAAGCAAAGTTGCTTTTTAAAATTTCCCTACGAGTTCCTTTTGAAATGAACTATCCTAACCGAGTGGATAATATCTTTACCAATCTGCAGTGTCAAAAACTCGACATAAGCCACAATCCGAAGCATAGACATAAAGCCTGTTCAGACTTGATGGATTTGGTGGGATTCATTCTCTAATAAATAACTCATAAGGATTGAAACCTAAAGTATTTCAAGATGCACAAAGTGGCAGTGTGTGTGTGTTATTTATATGGGAGCCCTAGTGGGCCTTCCATCAAGATTACTCTTCGCCAGATGTGTGCCTACTTAGCTTCAAAACTGTTATTGCAACATCTGGTGTTCCTGAACCATTCCACCCATGAGTCCACCAGGCAACAAGTAACAGCCATTAACTAATTGATCAAGCAGGGAACTTGCAGTATTGACCCCATAAAAGATCAAAGCAGCTTAGAAGGTGTGGAAGTGACTAATTCCAGAACTTTTCTTGTTCCCGGAAAGGGCACAGTACAAATTTTGGAAATATCACCTTCAGCCAGGGACAGCTTTGCCTCACCCCATTTGAGGTCAGAATGAGAACACGTGATGTGGGAGTGATGTGTGTGGGTCTTTTTTAATGATGCCCCTCCGTCCCCACTTCTTCCCAGCAGGTGCAGCAACCCACCCTCCCAGCCTTAGTTAGATTCGCCAGTCACCATTGCAGGATTAAGTAGAAATGTTTTGGATGTTTCCCTAGATTAGCCACTGTGCTCACCCTTTTTCACCTAGTCTAGGGGGCAGATTTTTTTTTTTAAGGTAGGGAGTTGAATTGTCCCCACCATGCTTTCCATAGGCTGGATGATGTCAGTGGGCATGGCCACACCCACCAATGTAATCACTCTGCCCTTTGCTATTCTCTCTCGCTCCATCTTCTGTACCTCTCTCAATTGGGCTTCTGGCCTGGTGTTTGAGTGGAAACTACTTGCTGAGAGAGGGACAGGGGACATGCAACCTTATTGGTTTTCCTGGATGTCTCAACAGCTTTTAATACATCATGTTATCCTTCTGGATAGGCTATGTGGGCTGGGAGTTGGAAAGACAGTGTTGCAGTGGTTCTGTTCTGACATGGATGGCTAAATCCAGAAGGTGGTGCTAGGGGATGATTGCTCTGTCCCTTGGCATTTATGCTAATTTATCCTCTATGCTGTTCAACATCTACATGGAATCACTGAAGGAGGTTATCTGGAGAGTGTCTGAGGTGGACTGAGGTGTTGCACTCCCCTAAAGGATCAGGTTCATAATTTGGGGGTGCTCTTAGTTCCAGAACTCAATGTTGGAAAAAAATCCCCACTTAAATCAGTATCTATAAATATGAGGGAACAAACTTTGAAGGTTCTTCAAAAATGGAATATGACCCCTGTTCAGTTAGCACACATTTCCCAGGAATTGTCAAGATTGTGTTGGAGGGAATGCAAGGAAGAAGGATCCATCCAGCACATACGGTGGCTCTGTGTAAAAGTGGCAAAGTTTTGGACTACAGCCTTCAGTGAAATTAATAAAATACTTGGGCCTAATCCACACCAAGCAGGATATTGCACTATGAAAGCTGTATATAAAAGGCAGGAGCCACACTACTGCTTTATAGTAGTATTGAAGTGCACTGGCAACTGTTGGGGCCCACTGACACATACCATATACCACTTTCATACTGCTTTCATAGTGCTATATCCTGCTTGGTGTGGATTAGGCCTTGGACAGCAATTGGAGATACCACAGGAGTTGGCACGTGTAGGAGTGTTTCTGGGAAACAACAGAAATTGCTCCTTCAAGCCATTGGCTGGGTTTTTGTTGGCAGGAGCTAGACTGGTCATTGCTCAATTTTGGGAGGACTTAAGAGGAGTTTCATCGGATGCTTGGTGGACTCAGGCTTGGAAGATTGCCTTAACATTAAAAATAAGAAGTGATGACTGGCGAAAGGAAGTAGGAAACAAGACACATTTGCTGTGGACTGGTATCAATTTGTTATGTATGTTGGTAACGCTCAACTTCACAACGCTCTGCCTGTAGCATAGCAGTCTTTCTGGTTCATGTGAACAATGTATTCTGTATTTGTCTCCCTTGATTTATTATCATTTTGATATTCCTGGAATTCTTGCATGTAAGGGGTGGGGTGTTGTTCTTTTGTTTGTTGGTTTTGTTGAAACTCTAATAATAATAATAATAATAATAATAATAATAATAATAATAATAGAGGCACAGGTGGCCTCAGTGGCATGGAGCACCTTTTATCAACTTAGGCTGATCTACCAACTATGATTTTATCTGGACAGGGATAGCCGAGCTGCAGTTATCCATGCTCTGGTAACCTCTTGTCTTGAGTACTTCAATGCGTTATATATAGGACTGCCTTTGAAAACAGTCTTGGAAACTTTAGCTAGTCCAAAATAGGGCAGCAAGATTATTAATGGGGACTGGCCAATGTGATCATGTTATGCCAGTACATTTCCATCTGTACTGGCTGCTGGTCCATTTCTATGCCCAATTCAAAGTGCTGGTGTTAACATTCAGAACCCTAAATGGCTTGGGGCCAGGTTACTTGAAGGACCATCTCCTCCCATATATATCTGTCTGAACCCTAAGATAATGTTCAGGCTCAGAGGTCCTGCTCCGGGAACCATCTCCAAAGGAAGTGAGGTGGGTAGCTATTAAGAAGAGGACCTTTTCTGTTGTGGTGCCCCAGTTGTGGAATAAGCTTCCCAGAAACACTACTTTTGGCACCAGGTGAAGTCCTTATTTTCCCCAGTATTTTAGTCTTTCAGTTTTTGTTGTTTTTAAATATGTTCCTTTCATTTTATGGTTTTAAGTGTTCCGAACCACCCAGAGCACTTCATGTTATTGAGTGGTATAGAAATGTAATAAATAAATAAGTAAATAAATATTTTAATCTTTGCACTGTTGATAGGTTTTATTTTATTTATTTTCATTTTGGTTTTATACTGCAGTTTTAAACTTGTAACCTTTTATATTATGTTTTATCCTGTTGTCTTGTTTTCATAGTTTTGATCTAGTTTTTCTGGTTTCTGGTTTAAATGGTTGTGAACTGCCCAGAGAGCTTCAGCTATTGGGTGGTATAGAAATCTATCAAACAAACCAACAAACAAATCATAAAAAATACTACTCATTGCTAGCCATCTCAAGGAGATGTGGGAATAGTGCTACCTTGGGCACTGGGTACTTTTCCTCACTGATTGCTGGCCAGAAATGGTGGGATTCTGCAGGAAAAAGAGCCTCTTTGGCTAACCTTTGGGTGAGAAGGCTATGATAGGTGCAGATCAGCTACTTGATCCAGGTATTGAGTCAGAGTGGTATTCTCCATCAAAGAGAGAAAGGATGTTTCCCCCAATTAAGAACATAAGAAGTGTCATGCTGAATCAGACCATGGCTCAATTCGGATGACACAATAAACAACTGGCGTGGGGGAAACAATCGTCAGTTGTTTTGACTATTGTGTCATTCCAATGCTGCCATAGTCAATTCAGCGCTGATCCTCATCCACACCACAGTTGATTATTTATTGCCATGTTGTGTGGGGAGTATCCCCTAGGTTTAGGGTTAGGGTTAGTCAACCCACCATTGACTATCGTGTCATCCGAATTGATCCCAAGAGTCCATCTAGTCCAGCACTCTGTTCACACAGTGGCTGGCTACTGACCAGGAACACATAAGCAGGATATGGGGCAACAGTACCCTCCCACCCAAGTTCCCCAGCAACTGGTGTTCATGGGCTTACTGTCTCTGATACTGGAGGGAGCACATAACCATAAGGGCTAGTAGCCATTGATAGCCTTCTCCTCCGAGAATTTATCCAACCCCCTTTTAAAGCCATCCGAATTGGTGGCGATTCACTACTTGTGTCTCCTTAAATCCCACACTTCCAATAGGAAAGTTTTAAAATTGCTAGTCTTTGCAGCTCCGTGCTATTAATAAAGTTATCACTATTAAACTCCAAGTACTGTCTTGTGTCTTCATTCCAGAGGAGGGTGGGGCAAAGGATTATTTATTTATTGAGCACATTTTTAATCTGCCCAATAATTATTGTCCTCTGGATGGATTGCAACCAATTAAAAAACTAAAATCCATTTTAAAACGCATAATTTTTAAAGAAGGACAACCAAGTTGGAAGTGGCAATGGATTCCTTGCATGAGGCCTGCAGCAGTGTAATAGGACAACCTGGGATGGTAGAACTCACAATCTTTCATAATAAGGAGACATTAATGTCTACAATGTTAACATCTTTAATGGTCATCTTGAGACACAGTTTACTTCTAGCAATAAATATTTATGCTTGGATTAATCATTATGTTAACTATGCTACTGGGCAGAGTATCTATTCTTGGAGTTGATATGGTCCATTTCCCGTAGGAATAAAAGGATCTTCCCCATTCCAGCCTTGTTGTTTTATAGCTCTGTTTCTAGTCTACATTCTGCTCTACCTAATTTATGGTTTAACCTGAAAACGTTCTGAAAGTAACTTCAGAATTGATGCATGCACAGTTTGATGCAATTTCCATATGCAGTTGCATCAAGATTCCTTTTTGTGCTGTGATTTAAACAGTGTTCATATGCACAAGTGTACCCTGGTGACCTTCAAAGAGAAAGAAACGTGAAGTCAAAATTGCAGCAAACGGCACATGCCCAGGGGTGTCTAAGCCATGTCTGGAAATCAAACATTCAGGAATGGTGGGTTCCTAACATCTGATTGGACAAGATCAGGCAAGTTGGAACCCCAAAATCTGGGGAGAAATTCAGATGGAGGGAATTTCATAAGCATCATTAATTTCCCATCTGGCTCCCTGCAGTTCAGGAGCAGTTTCTTCTCACAAAGCAAGGAAACTTTTGTCATGTTCCCAGCTGGCTGAAAATAGACAGAAATCACAGATTGGCCAACATGAGAAATAGCTTATGCTTTGTAGTGCAGATGATTTCCCAGACAGGACAGGGTGGGATTGATGTGGTATGGGTACATTTTCCTCCTGAATTTTCCACAGTGAATTTTGAAGTTAGATATCATCTAGATAATATCTGAATATATAGATATTCACTGAATTCATTCATTCAGTTATTACATTTCTATACTGTCCCATAGCTGAAGCTCTCTGGGTGGTTCATAAAAAAATAATTTTAAAAACACTATTAAAATGCATTACACAAAACACAAAAAGAAAAGCATTTACATAAAACCATATAAACAAATATAACACACAGAGTCTGGGGTATACCATGGAGCAGTATGAGCTCAGAAGTGATCATGTCAGCTGCCTGGGTTATTTCTGTATTCCACAGGTCAACCAGGGTTTTGACAGGAGAGCCAGCCATACCAGCTGGAAACCTCCCAAGAGCCTCCTGGAAACCATCCAGATCTATTTGGCTCTGGGGGTGGACAATCTTAATAGGTCCCCCACCCTTGCATAGGGGAAAAGCTGCTGTAAATCTAAACACCAGCAGGCGATGATCTGACCATGACAAAGGGACTGAAGCAAAATCCCCCACTTTCAGTTCACCATCTCCATGTCCAGTTGAGAAAACCAAGTTTAGAGTATGCCCCGTTACAGGTGTTGGGCCAATGACAGTGGAGGTTCTCAACACCACACCCAACACCACCTCTGTCAGCTCACCAGTACACCAACAGAATTTCCAATCTGTCCCGCTGACCCAGCACAAGGTTGCCAGATATTTTATATCTGGTTATTAGGGATGTGCACTGGATCGGACCCGATCCACGATCCGAGTCCGGTCCAGTGGGAAATCGGATAAATTATCCGATTTCCGATCCCGCAGCTGGATCGGCCGATCCAATCCGAACCGGTCCGAAAAAGCTCCGAACCGGTTCGGCGGATCGGCGGATCGGCGGGCGCCCACTGGCGCCCACCGCCGCTTCCATTGGCGGGCGCCAGCGGGCGCCCGCCGATGAAAGTGGACAGCGGGGGGGGGGAGGAGGGGGGCACTTACCTTCTCGGCCCGGTGGCTCCCGTCTGGCGCCGGCGCCTACTACTACTAGCAGGCTCCGCGGCCTGCTCTAGGGTGGCGCGCCGGGTGATGTCATCACCCGGCGCGCTACTCTAGAGCAGGCCGCGGAGCCTGCTGGTAGTAGTAGGCGCCGGCGCCGGACGGGAGCCGCCGGGCCGGAAAGGTAAGGAGGGGGTGCGTGGAGGGGAGGAGGGGGCGCGCGGAGGGGGGAGGGGGGCCCTTACCTTTCCGGCCCGGCGGCTCCCGTCCGGCGCCGGCGCCTACTATTCCCAGCAGGCTCCGCGGCCTGCTCTAGGATGGCGCGCCGGGTGATGTCATCACCCGGCGCGCTACTCTAGAGCAGGCCGCGGAGCCTGCTGGAAGTAGTAGGCGCCGGCGCCGGACGGGAGCCGCCGGGCCGGAAAGGTAAGGAGGGGGTGCGTGGAGGGGAGGAGGGGGCGCGCGGAGGGGGGAGGGGGGCCCTTACCTTTCCGGCCCGGCGGCTCCCGTCCGGCGCCGGCGCCTACTATTCCCAGCAGGCTCCGCGGCCTGCTCTAGGATGGCGCGCCGGGTGATGTCATCACCCGGCGCGCTACTCTAGAGCAGGCCGCGGAGCCTGCTGGAAGTAGTAGGCGCCGGCGCCGGACGGGAGCCGCCGGGCCGGAAAGGTAAGGAGGGGGTGCGTGGAGGGGAGGAGGGGGCGCGCGGAGGGGGGAGGGGGGCCCTTACCTTTCCGGCCCGGCGGCTCCCGTCCGGCGCCGGCGCCTACTATTCCCAGCAGGCTCCGCGGCCTGCTCTAGGATGGCGCGCCGGGTGATGTCATCACCCGGCGCACTACTCTAGAGCAGGCCGCGGAGCCTGCTGGAAGTAGTAGGCGCCGGCGCCGGACGGGAGCCGCCGGGCCGGAAAGGTAAGGAGGGGGTGCGTGGAGGGGAGGAGGGGGCGCGCGGAGGGGGGAGGGGGGAGGAGGGGGCGCGCGGAGGGGGGGAGGGGGGAGGGGGGCCCTTACCTGCCCGGCCCGGCGGCTCCCGTCCGGCGCCGGCGCCTACTACTACCAGCAGGCTCCGCGGCCTGCTCCAGGGTGGCGCGCCGGGTGATGTCATCACCCGGCGCGCTACTCGAGAGTAGGCCGCGGAGCCCGCTGGTAGTAGCCGCCGGCGCCGGACGTGCCGAGAAGGTAAGTGGCGGGGAAGGGGGCTTACCCCCCCCCCGGAGCCGTCCGCTTCTATCCGCTGGCGCCCGCGGGCGCCAGCGGATGGAAGCAGGCGGCCCCAGGGGGGGTAGGGAGCGCGGGGGAGGGGGTTTACCTGCCGGGGCCGTCCACAGCGGACGGCCCCGGGGGGGGGGAGGGAGTTAGGCCCCCCCTTACCCACCCGCCGCCATTTTTTCCTCATAGACTTGCATTGCAATGCAAGTCTATGGGGAAAAAAATGGCGGCCGATCCAAAAATTTCCGATTTTTGGATCGGGATCGGACTCGATCCGGTCCGGGGGGCCTCCGATTTTGTCCGAACCGGTCCGGGACAAAATTGGAGGTCCCGATCCGGGTCCCGATCCGATCCGGGGGGTCCGTGCACACCCCTACTGGTTATTGTATTCCTTTTTAAATAAAATACTATTATATTTATTTATGTTATAGTATTTTTATCCCACACCTCAGCCAAAAAGACTCCTGGAGTAGCTTTTGTAAATGATATCCTAAGAGATGCTTTCCATATCTGATTGTTTTGATTTCATGGTCTGTGATAGTTAGCATATAATGGTAGCTAACAATTCTTCATAGCTAACAGCTAATGAGTATTCATATTTGGTGCCTGCCAAAGCAATCAAGGTTTTAATGTTTTATTATTTTAAGGTAAAATTTCACATCTAACGTTCGGGTGGGAATTTTTTTTATTTGTTTTAGATTTTTTAGTTGTGACAGAAGTCCAGGTTTACATGTAAATAGGGACTGTACAACTCACGAGGTGCTTGCCCCATGGGTTCATCTAGTCTGCTCAACCAGCCCTGTTCCAGGAACTGGCCCAGCTGAGCAATTGGTGAAGTACACTTTCCAGGGCCTCCACTCCACACCAATTGTGGCCTTAAAGGCCCTCTTCAAACACTGGATTAAGAGGGCCTTTAAGGCCCTGATTAGTATGGGGGGCAGGGGTACGGTGACCAGACGCCCGGATTTGTCCGGACATGTCCGGGAAATGGGGTGCAAATCCGCATCCGGGCGGGAAAACCGTTTTGGGGGGCCAAATCTGAAAATTTAGCCCCCCAAAACGGTGACCAGATGGCCCTGGGGCGAGCCGGGGGGCGGCGGGGGCAAACCGGGATGGCGGGGGGTCACGCGGCGGTGGCGGGAGGCTGGCGGCGCGAGGCACTTACCGGCTGGGGCGTCCGCTTCCCTCTAGTGCTCGGAATCTACTGAGAAACAGGCTTCGCGGCCTGTCCCTCAGTAGCGCGCCGGGTGATGACGTCATCACTCGGCGCGCTACTGAGAGACAGGCCAGGAAGCCTGTTTCTCAGTAGTTTCCGAGCACGGAGGGAAGCGGACGGACGCCCCAGCCGGTAAGGCGCGCGGGGGTGGGCGACGAGGGGGCGGGGTGGGTGGGTGGGGGCCGCGCGGGTGGGGGGGATCCGGCCGGACTTTTTAATATCTTTTAAGAGCTCCAGAAAGTGCGCAGATGGCTCCTGGGGGGAGGGAGCCATGGGGCGGGGAGGGGGACGCAGGCGCCGGGCTGGTGCAGGAAGGGGCGGCGAGCGCTTTGGATCAAGCGGGGGGGGTGGCGGCTGCAGCCGGGAGAGGGGGCTGCTGCGGGGGAGGCCCGGAGGCTGCCTGGCCCCGGCGCCATCGGCGTCGCCCTCCCCCGCAGCCCTCCGCTCTGGCTCGTCACTGAGCCCCGGCTGGGTGCGGCAGTTGCCCCGCGGCCCCTTCTCCTCCACCTGCCCGGCCTGGAGGCCTGCCGAGGGGGCTGCTGGAGCAGCGCCAGGTCCCGCGAGGAGGCCGCGCCGAGGCCGAGCTGCTGCACAGCCACTCTGCGTTGCGCGTCCCGCCAGGCCCTGCCGCCCGAGAATGGCAACGGCGGCGACAGCGGCGCTGGACCCCTCGGGGCTGGCAGGGCCTCCAGGGAGCCTGCTGCTGAGCCTGCAGAGAGGCCCGCTGCGGCTCCTGCCTCGGAATCCCCCGCGTCCTCCAGCTGCCTCGCTGGCCTTCCTAGGGCGAGTCCCGCAGTGGCCGGCCATTCCTCGCTGCCTCCCTCCCCCCCTGCGCAGTCTGGTGCCAGGGGCTTCTGTGGGAGATGGCGTAGGCCACCTGCACACTTTCCAGAGCTTCAGACAATGCATAGCCTCCTCCCACCCCCGAAACTTTCCCAGTATGAACGGGTCTCTTAATGCTTGAATTAAGAGGCCCTTTCATACTGGAAAAGGTGGGAGGGGGATGGAGGGGGACGGAGGAGGTGGGCGGAGCAGGCCGCGTGTTCTCCAGAGCTCCGGAAAGCGAGGAGATCACCTAACACTATTAGCATGGCTCGGAGGATCCTCCCAGCCACTCTAATGGTGTTAGGTGATCTCCACGCCTTGAGAGAACACGCAGCCTGCTCTGTCCCCCTCCCACCTTTCCCAGTATGAAAGGGTTAAGAGACCCTTTCATACTGGGAAAGATGCGGGGGGGGGAGAGCAGTTGCAGCTTACCTGCTCTCTCCTCTCCCCCAGTCTCACGATACTTCCGGGATGAGACTTCTGACATCTCATCCCCATCTCGTGAGACTTGAGGGAGAGGCGGAGTCTGAGTAAGCGCGGCAAAAAAGGAGAAAGAGGCGGCAGCAGCAGTAGCAGCATGGTCCCGGGGTGAAGGGGTAAGTAAGGCAGCGCGGGCAGGCAAGCAGTGGGTGGTGGGCTGCGGCAGGCGGCGAGCAGGGTGTGTGTGTGGTTGAGCGGTGGGTGGCGAGTGAGTGGTGGGAAGGCAGCGCAAGTAGTGGGTAGGGCAGGTGGGCAGGTGAGCGGTGGGTGGCGGGCGAGCAAGGGAGTGTGCGAGTGGCAGGCAGCGTGAGAGTGAAGCCGGGGGTGGCCCGGCGTGAAAGAAGGAGAGAAGGAAAGAGGGAAAACAGGGGCAGAAAAAGCGGCGCACCCCGCAGCGCAGTGACCGTGCCACGGGACAACAGGCTCTGTTTCCGCTCCCCTGAGTCTGACTGTGGCAGAGATAATTGGCAGAGAAGGCATCGCAGCTGTTGGTGCAGTAGAGAGCCTTTGTTTTGTGTGCCTTCCCTTTGCGTTTTTTGTTTCTCTCTGTCCACTTTTCCAGCAGGAGCTTTCCTCTCTCCCCCCCCCCCCCATTTCCTATTGCTCTTGGCTTATTTACCTCTTTATTTCTAAGTAGACACAGCTCTGTGTGTGTGTGTGTGTGAGAGAGAGAGAGAGAGAGAGAGAGAGAGAGAGAGAAGGAGATGGTGGTTAGGTGGAACGGCTATGCAGAGCAATTGTAGATAGGTCTACTCAGAAGTAAATCCCATTGCGTTCAATGGGATTTGCTCCCTGGTAAGAACGCATAACATAGGAAGCTAACACCTACTGAGTCAGGCGCTTGGTCCATCTAGCCCAGCATTGGTGACACTAACTGGCAGGGTCTCTCCAGGGTTGCAGGCAAGCCTATTAAAAGCGTTTGCCTTGGGTGGGGGTGCTGTTTGTCTCAGGCAGCAAGGCACCTTGGGCCAGTTTCCCCTGCTAGTCCTACATCCTCCCTTCCATTCCTTCCACACAGCCCCTCTGCTGCATACTTTTACTTCTTCCCTTTTGCATTCCTTTCCCTATACTTCTGCAGTAGTAGTAGCAATATAACAATTTATTCATATTACTGTATTCATATTAATATTAGGCTGCCACCACTAGCCAATAGATCCTACACCTGCTTGCTTATTAACAGCTGCATGTCAGGATGCTGTTAATTGGAAGCAGCATTTCGCACTATAAATGAAATAAAATTGTTTTTTTTAAAAAATCTACCCCCCAAATTGTTTTTTTAAATTCTACCCCCCCAAAATTGTTTTTTTTTAAAAAAAATCCTAGCCCCCCCCCCAAATTGTCCCAGTTTTGTGGATTCAGAATATGGCAACCCTAAGTGGGTGGGGTAGGTGGGCAGGTGAGCGGCAGGTGGCGGGCGAGCAAACAAACGGCAGGCAGCACGGGCAGGTGAGCGGCAGGCATTGCAGGTGGGCAGCGGGCAGCCGAGCAGCGGGCAGCTTGAGGTGGGGGCTAAAATTGTGGGCTCAAAGGAGTGGTTTTCTGCTCTTATTGTGTGGATCAGACCACCCCTTTGCTTTGCACACAGAACCTCGGTCTAATTACCAGCCAATTTGCTTCACTTTGCTTTTTAAAAAATGGGTTTCTGCACGAGCAAACAAATATAGATTCAAAGGATACAGAGTTTTGTGTTTTGGATGTTCAGACTCCACCTCTGTAGAGTGAATGACCTATTGCAGGTATATTATTGGAGGACAACCCACTTCCTTCTTAAATTATATATGGTTTATAGTATTATAATGATACTCATGCTTTGTCAAATGTTGCAGTGAAGGTAGATATTAAAGAAGGTCAGGTTTAATTTTCTGTGGTCCCAAATCTGGATCAGTGTCTCCATGCCTGCAATTTATATTGCCAAAATAGGATTGATCAAAAATATTCTATTTAGGGGTAGTGTGTGTGTGAGTGTAGGCTGACCAGATGAAATTCAGGCCAGGGCTCATGTAACTTTAACAGTTGTAGAGAAAAGGGAATTTCAGCCAGTGTCATTTGTATGCAATTAGTTCCTGGTGAAATTCCCTCTTCATCACAACAGTTAAAGTTGCAGGCACTATACTAGAGTGACCATATACAAAAGAAGGCAGGGCTCCTGCAACTTTAACTGTTGTGATGAAGAGGGAATTTCACCAGGAACTAATTGCATACAAATGACACTGGCTGAAAGTCCCTTTTCTCTACAACTGTTAAAGTTACATGAGCCCTGACCTGGATTTTATCTGGTCACCCTATGTGAGTGTGTGTGTGCATATCTAGTCTATATAATTTACATTTCTCCTTTTCTTATGAAGCATATTTGCATTATAATATGCTTTTAAAAACAAATCTGCAGATTTGTTTGCTGCTTTGCTGTCAGTAAAAGTAATAATCCTCACAATAGATTGCTGTGGAAATTATGATATCACAAAGACAAAATTATGTGGGCAGTGGGAGTTGATGAACTCTTGTTTCCATGAAAATGCCTTTTAAAAATAAAGAATACAGAAGCCATAGTGGGCCGCAAACTGTGGTGGGTGTATAGTCCTCCTAGACTGGAGGGGTTTGCACTTGCTAGAGAAAGGTGAACAAATATTACGAGAAGCATAGGGAGCTCTTCTTCTTTTGTGTTCAGAAACTCAATTGGACTTACTTCTGAGTAGGATTATGCTATGCTGTCTAGTCATTCATACAAAGTTAACTAGAATTAACCTGAACTTCACATTGACTATCCATTTAATATTGCTAGTATAGTAAATGTCTGAGTTGTAGATTGTGGTGTAGTGGCTAGAGTGCCAGACTGAAAGTCGGGAGATCTGGGTTTTAGTCCCCACTTGGCCATGGAAGTTCACAGGGTGACTTTGGGCCAGTCACAGACTCTCAGCCCAGCCTACTTCACAGGGTTGTTGTTTTGAGGATAAAATGGAGGATTATGTACGCTGCCTTGGGTTTCTTGCAGGAGAAATGGCAGGATATAAATGGAATAAATAAATAAAATGTAAACTCTGTAATCTTGTAACTTGTAGTCAGATGTTTTGATAGTGGTATAGTAACAGGGTTTGGTAGAAACTCACCACTGAGGCCATACGGTGCGTGCTTATCACCAGTTCTCCCAATAGTGTACACAGCAAAATCTGCAGAATGTTATGCCTGGAGCAAGACTTTTAATAGAAATTGACTTGTGAAAATCTAGTTTATATTACATCTTAAGTGTGATAATGTTTTAAAGAGAGCTGCTCTTTTTTGCTTAATATTAAATCACACAAATAGGCCTAAGAAAAGATTGCTATAGGATTGCTCTCTTCTATCTACACCCTTACCTGGGAATAAGTCTTATTAAACTCAGTGAGGCTTGATTCTGGTTAGGGAACAATCCTATGCATGCTGGCTGTGGAATGCTGGGAGTTGTAGGACTTTTATTCTGGCTAGAGGATTGCACCTTTTGGCCCCCTTTCTAATCTGTCTTTACCGCATATTTTCCATTTTCTGTTTTGTCTAGCACTGGTGTACCCCCTCCTAATCACAGTGTTCTTTAGCTATTTCCCCCCCTAATCCACAACCTGTTTTCTTTAGAAAAATGGAAAATAATAGATTTTCTTTTCTATTGATCTTGTATGAGGACAGCAAAAAGAACTACCATAAAGAAATTTGTATAGCAACTACAATACATATTAATTTCAGATACACTGAATGTCTCAATTGTTCTTTATTTCATTGATTTTAACATTAACATATTTTGTAGAACAGGTTTAACTTAATTGTGAGGTGTAGAATTAACATGTGACCAAGGCCACGCCCCCTTGGGGCGGTCACATCAAGATGGGCCCACTTGGGGGTTGGGCATGTTGGGGTGGGCACGCCTCCTTGAGGGCCGGCCATGTTGTCCTCCTTTTTGGTTTCCAAAATATGGTCACCCTAGGCAGGGGGGAAGGCTAATGGCATGCCAGGGGAATCACACATTTTCCAGAGGCCCCAGAAAGTGTGCTTTGCCTCCCCCCCCCATGCCAGTCTGGCCCTTAAAGGCTCTCTTAATCCAGGGTTCCAAGAGGTCCTTTAAGGCCCTGATCGACAGGGCATGGAGTGGGGGAACATGCTTTCCTCAAGGCTGAGGAAAGTGCATATTTTCTCCCTCCACAAGAGTGGAGAGAGAAGATATGCAATTTCCCTAGCCTTGGAGAAATTGTGTATTTCCCCGGACTGTGCTAATGGCAGCCACCATTAATATGGTGGGGGAAAGGACAAATGGTGCACACACAGGTCATGGCGGCAGTGTTGTGGGGGGAAACCCATTGGGTATGTTTGTCGGGGCCCGTGAGGGCTGGATGCGGGGTTGTCTGCTGCCCTTGTGGGCCCAGGCAGATTTTCATGCCACTGCTACATGTAAATGTTGGCAAACAAATCTATATTGGCTTTGGTCAGAATTAGGCTGGTCCCCAAAGTATGACACTATATTACCCCAAGACCCTTGTAGTCTGCCTTGTGTACTTTATATCTTTCTAGAAATTGGTTTTGCTTTGAACATACCCTGCAACATTTTAGAGAAAAAGTGTTGTAAATCCAGAGGTAGACAACTTCTGGCCCTCCAGATGTTTTGACCTACAACTCCCTTCATCCCTGTCCATCATGACCATTGATTCATATTGATGGGAGTTGTTGTACAACACATTGGGAGGACACCACCTAGGGAAGACTGATCTAGATCCAGCCCATTATATTTCAGTCATTTACAGCACAGTCCTATACATGTCTACTCAGAAGTAAATCCCAGTATTTTTAATGAAAATGTGTATAAGATTGCAGTCTTATTTAATCAAGGTGGGGGGATGTATTTTATTTTAAAGTTAGCAAAGAATGCATCAGATACCAGATCATAAGTAGAAACAAAAAAACAAAACAAAAGAAGGACATTGTATATTTCGAATATTTTTTATAAATACAACCATATTCTTAAAAAAATAAGATTAGCATTTTGATGAATGTCAGAGAAGAAAACATCAAAGGGGTTTATTATTAACTGAACCCCAGTAGCGAGCTGACCTCATCTTTCCATTAAGGAAATGCTTAAACCAACTATCTTCCCATCAATAAAGAGGAGCTAATGCTTTTGCTGACCTGGGACCAGAAGAAATAATGATTGATTAAAAAATTCCATGCCCATTTCCCAACATGCCCCATAGAGAAAATGGATCTCATTCCCTTCAGCTTTTACCTCCTCCCTCCCTTGCCTTTCTACTGTGCACAGAAACAGGCCATTTAATGGTGTACCCTTTAATTCATCAATTATCCAAAGACATTGATCTGCTGATCATTTTCAGATATCCCTTGAACTAATGGCCTTAGAACCTGATTGGCATTAGTCTTATAAATCCCAGCGTTTATATTCAGTAATTGGCAACAGGTCCACAATAAATAAATAAAAAAATAAATAAAATGCAATACTTGGTCTCAAAACAGTTTAATCCCAGTGGACTGAATTAGTTTAGTATATAAACCAGCCTCAGAGGAGAATATATTAAACATAACAACATGAAAACAATGCAGACATATTCACAGTGAGCACAGATTAAATTGCCAATTCTGGGATGTGCTTTTTGCCTCCTTCCCTCAAAAATATCTCATACAAATCAAAGTAAATACTTTAATCTTATTATTATTATCATTGCCTTTAGCTATTATCTCTATCAAGCGACACCTGAGTTTCTGAAACATCTGCTAATGAGGATACAAGACCTCCCCAAATTTAAAACTGAAGGTACACCCACTCTTAACATTCAACAGAGATATATATTCTAAATCTGCTCTCAAAGCAATGGGTGAGCATCCTCCATAGGACTGTGGTAATGCTCCCCTGACATCCTATCACTCCTTTGCCCAATGAGTCATGGCTTGGGAATGGGACTATGTTTGGGTAGGGTGACTATATGGAAAGGAGGACAGGGCTCCTGCATCTTTAACAGTTGCATAGAAAGGGGATTTTCGGCAGGTGTCATTTGTATGCATTCAGCACCTGGTGATATTCCCTCTTCATCACAACAGTCAAAACTGCAGGAGTCCTGCCTTCTTTTGTATCAAGAGGGCAGGGCTCCTGTAACTTTAAATGTTGTGATGAAGAGGGAATTTCTCCAGGTGTTGCATGCCTATAAATGACACCTGCTGAAATTCCCCTTTCTATGCAACTGTTAAAGATATAGGAGCCCTGTCCTCCTTTCCGTATGGTCATCTTATGTTTGGGGGCAATGGGATCCTCTCCCCTCCCCTATCTGCTGTAGAGAAGGCTGAATCAGGGACTCCCAAAGTCTCCATATTCCTTTCCTTTCCTCAGGATGATGCTACTGACCATAGATTGGCAGAAAGAGAGAGAGAGAGAGCAAGAGAGAAGATCAAGGCTTAATGGATCTTCCCAACCCAATGGGGCAGGGTGTGATGAATGCATCCAACATGGTGGCTTAGTTTTCCAAGGCACATTTCCTGTTGCAGCACACTAATGCACTTAGCCTCACAGCTCTAAAATTACTGGACTGTTTCAAAAGGCTGGAGAGATGGTGATGTCCGCACAACAAGATATTGTGGGGATGACAACATAATAGCCTTTACCCGGTGTTTTACAAAATAGTTTGGGGCTCTGTGGCTGAATCCTTTTCATTAGAGTTCAGTGCTGAGGAGAAAAGATGTTCTTTTTTCCCTTCAGCATGCCAACCCTCATTAAAAATCAGCAAGCAAGGGTGGAATGTGAACCTTAAAAGACTCATGGGTCAAAATTGGGAAGCCACATTGCTTTAAATTAAACTAAATGTGTCACATTTTGTTTCTGTTTCTGTCAGGTGAAGGTACGACAATATTAAATGTGAGGCTACCATCATGTCCGATGTGACTGAATTCTGGGGACCCACAGGACTGGGCTGAGTAAGTTTAAAAATTGAGAGAGATACCAATGTGATAATGAATGCTAGGGAGGGTTGAGGAATGGACATCTTTGGGAGATGTGTTGAGATTGATTAGAGATACGATCTGTGACTGACTTGTGGATCAGAAATATATTTTATTATTAACCGTTTAAAATCTGGTCACGTCTTAGGAGCTGCTTCTAAATTATTTTCCTCTTAATCAGGGGGAAAATGTTCAAATGGCAGGTGGGAGGAAGAGCAGAGGAAAAAATGTAAGCAGAGGATGTGTTCAGCCCCCTGTACATCTGTTCAGTGGCAACCCACAATTCACAGTGGTCCAGTTCTGGAGCCAAACAGGTCATTTGGCCAAAGGAATTTGAGGCGAAGGAGTCAAAAGGAATGTATCCTTAATTTCTTTTAAATAAAAAAAATTGCAAAATTTCAGGATAGCTGTGGACTGGTTCACGAATTATACAGGGCAAAGTCAACGTTGTCACCAAATGGGAACTCTGCATGGAAGCAGTAGCTCAGTGCTAAAGCACATACTTTGCATGCAGAAGATTCCAGGTATTATCTCTGGCATCTCATATAGGGTAGAAAAAACTCATGCTTGGAACCCTGGAGAGAAGCTGCCAGTCTCTGGCCCTTTCCACACCAGGCGTTTCACCTGGGATGGCCCCCGGCTGGTCCTTGTGTGCCAATGGTGTGCATTAGGTACTTCCGGGATTGCCCTCCCTCCCTCCCTGTACACCCCTATGGTGTAGTAAGGGCCGTCAACAGGGGCTAGATAGACTAATGGTCTGACTCAATATAAGACACACCATATAATCTTATAAGCTACAGTTAATTCTTGCTCCTTGATGAGCAAAATTGCATGACAATTAATGTTTGCAAACACCTGTTTGTGGCATTCACAGCATAGATTTTTAGGTAGCCTGACCATATGAAAAGGAGGACAGGGCTCATGTAACTTTAACAGTTGTAGAGAAAAGGGAATTTCAGCCAGTGTCATTTGTATGCAATTCGTTCCTGGTGAAATTCCCTCTTCAACACAACTGTTAAAGTTGCAGGGGCCCTGCCTTCTTTTGTATCTTCTCACTCTAGTATAGTGACTGCAACTTTAACTGTTGTGATGAAGAGGGAATTTCACCAGGAACGAATTGCATACAAATGACCCGGGCTGAAATTCCCTTTTCTCTACAACTGTTAAAGTTACATGAGCCCTGTCCTCCTTTTCATATGTTCAGCCTATTTTTAGGCAAATGTTTTTGTAAGTTTTAATTTATTTTTGGTTAGACGTCTTGAGTCTTTTTCTGAGCAACATGCCTAAGAAGTTCAAACAACAAAACATACTTAGAGCATCTTAATTGTATACCTAAAAATGTAATGTGTGAAAAGAGCAAGAGAAGCCCAATCTCATCCCACCTGTTTCCACTGCCTTTTCCTATTTCTCCTCTCTTTATACAGCTACATTAGGGTGACTAGATAAAATCCAGGTCAGGGCTCATGTAACTTTAACAGTTGTAGAGAAAAGAGAATTTCAGCCAGTGTCATTTGTATGAAGTTAGTTCCTGGTGATATTCTCTCTTCATCACAACAGTTAAAGGTGCAGGCACTATACTAGAGTGACCATATACAAAAGAAGGCAGGGCCCCTGCAACTTTAACTGTTGTGATGAAGAGGGAATTTCACCAGGAACTAATTGCCTACAAATGACCCTGGCTGAAATTCCCTTTTCTCTACAACTGTTAAAGTTACATGAGCCCTGACCTGGACTTTATCTGGTCACCCTAAACTACATAATCTTTAGTTTGTAACTTCCTTTGCCTGACTATCTAAAACTTAACCCAATACTTTTACACTCTGTAATGGATGGATCCAAACTCAGTGACCCTGTTCAGATGACACAGACCAGAAAGTCTGAACATGTAGTCATGGTGGTCAAGTATTTTGAGTTAAACATAGTGTGCCGTGTGTACAATGACTTGGTGTAGAAACCATATCCAAACCATGGTGACTACATAACCATGGTTTAAACACAATCACTAACCATTTGCTGCAAAGGGGTTAGCAGACTAGGCTTAGTGTGTTGTCTGAACAGGCTCAGTTTGTAGGTTATAAGTCCCAGTGAAATCAGTTGGACTTAAATCATGACTAACTTTCCCCATTGCTTTCAATGGGTCCTAAGGTCAACTAACATAGCCTGGATTCAGCCAATATCTCTAACTACTTATTTAAACAAGGATTGAAGAATTATGATTTTTACTGGCCACATTTTCATTTTCATGCTGCATTCTAAACAATGATACAAAGGGAAGTGTGATGATTTTTAGCTCTCAAAGTAGGCCCACCAGCAGAATGTTCTCCCATGACTTTTCTATCTAGCATCCATGCTTTCTTAGCCCCCAAACTTTTTTCAAGACAAATTTTATATTGGGTGTGAAGCACATTGGGTATGAACAGGTGGGCTTGAAAGTACTGTCAAAAACAGGAATGGCCAAATATTGCATGAAAAACGTGAAGAACATTTTCACAAAGAAAACATTTGTGCCATAAATGTTCAGAAAGCCTTTTGTTTCCCTCTGCCCTCTCCACAGAATGGGCACAGACGTTGAACAGGAGAATCCCATCTATAAGTAACACAAAAGAAAAATAGCAGCAGGCATCACAAGAGGCATAGATAAAGGAAAGAGAGGAAATAATTAGGCCCAACTAAAATAATGTGTTAGGGAGAGCAAAGGTTTAAGGTTACTCTCTGAGGTATTAGTTTTAGTTTTCTCAAAAGTTGAGCAGTCAACAGAGAGTGTGCGAGGGAGTGTGAACCAATAATTGCCAAGCAAGAGGAAGTTGTGGGAAATGATCAAGTGATACATACTGACCATTTTCAATAGTTTCCATTCACCAGTGCTCATTTAGGTGAGCAATTGGAGGATATTCATAATATATGTTTGAAGGTGGGAGGCTCTTAAATGATTTCCCCATAGGTTTTGGTGACAATGGATAATCAGCTTTAAAAAGTTGAGGGTGGGAGTTGCTGGGGGGAGAGTTACATTGCATAACCATTAGGCCAGAACCAGTATGCTCGAGCATAAATCGTGACTCCAGTAACGTTCAGGAGGTAATGAAATAAGAGGAATGGTATAAAACCAAACCTGAACACAAGTCTGGGAAAGATTTAGTTTTTTTTTTTTTTTTTTAAGGTTTAAATGTCCACCCTCTAGAATGTAATGTAGTATTTGAATGGCAATAGGAAATGCAGTAAGCAGTTGTGGATTGTGAAACATCAATACATGCACATAACTTGATGATTAAATATTGGATGGTTTGGTCACCAGATTAGGTGTGCGAGTTCCTTGGAGCTTCAGGGAATGGGGAGCAGCATGCAGATGATACTGCTATGTTGACCAGACAAGGGCAAATGGGTTGCTCTAAATCCCAGTGTTTATACCAGACCTAGCCAATCCAGGGCCTTCATGCTGCTTGCCAGTCATAGGAGCGGATGGTGCCAAACACATTATTATATTTTGTGCTGAAGAGAAGTCTGAGGATTCACAGTTCTGAGTGGATCGCTAAATTTAGTCCCATCCTCTACCATAATGTTTCTGGTTCAAGTCTCTGAATCCTTGACAAAAAGGGTGAGCAGAATGTAGATATGGATGTATTGATAGATCTCTGTGTGATTCGCTTCAGATTGGCCAGGATACCTGACTCTCCAATGTTTAACAACAGCAGGGAAAAAATGGTTGTCTGCCACCACTCTAAATTATGGACTTCTCTACACCAGGCTTTTATCCTGTAATCATGAATGGTTGCTCATGGAAGTTTGTGAGTCCTTTACATGATGTCGGCAGCCTCCAGGACCTCTCCCGTGCTTTGTGACAATTTCCCTGGCTTTATTTGTAAGGAGGAAATGCACCATTTTACAGAGGCAGTTTGAAATGCTCATTGTAATTATGGAGTTGCGCTATAAAGTCAGTTATACCACAGTACCATCTAGTGGCTGTATAATGAAACATATAGAATTTGCTGGGAAATTAAATCGGGGGGGGGGGGGAATTGCATGTAAAGGGCCTATCTTAATCCTGCAAAGAATCCAGAAGCAGAAGACAAAGTTGCAGGGTAAAAAGCCTGGTGTAGTGAAGCCCTGTTGTTATCTCTCAAAAAAGAGTAAAGGTTCATGCCCAGCACGCTTTACTAAATTTAAGCACACAAAGTAGGAGGATACGATTTAATCTTTTATTTTTTACACTTTGGCAACGGGGTGCCAAGGAGTGATCTAAATCAAGCACTCCTGGACCAAGGAACTCATATATATATATATATATATAGAGAGAGAGAGAGAGAGAGAGAGAGAGTGTATATATGGTTCTCATTTCGAAATATAGGCTCTCATTTCGAAAGGTGGGTTAGTGTTTCTATTGGCTAGCGTCACTTAGCAAGTTTGGTTGCCAGCGCAAGTTTGTGTGTACAAACACTTCACAAGTCATGAAACAGAAGGCACTTGATTGGCTATAAGTTACCCAAGTTATATTCGACCTCTCATTGGTTAAAAACTTTTCCCTTTGTTATCTTCGCACATGGAGCTTTTCATAGAGGAATTCTTTTTCAGCACGTACACAGCTTTTGGCAGTGGGGAGTCCCAAACTTTCCCACGGTAGGCAGTAAATCTTTAACAACAAACAAAGGAAGGAGGGAGGAAATTTCCCTTTCTATAGATATCACTATGTGGCTGAAAGGAAAGAAGCTTGGTGTAGCTAGGAATGGATTCTTATTTGAAAGGATTTGTGGGCTCCATTAGTTCAGATATAGGCTGAATTCGGACAACACGATAGTCAATGGTGGGGTAATAATCAACTTTACAGTTGTTCATTTAGGGGGTACTCCCCACACAACACGGGAATAAATAATCAACTGTGGTGTGGATGAGGATCAGCACTGAGTTGACTATGGCGGCATTCGGACGACACGATAGTCAATACAATTGACGATTGTCCCCCTTCCCAGTTGCTTATTGTGTCGTCCGAATTCAGCCACTCAAATCAAATTTCCAGGCTCAGAATTCCTTAAATCTTCAGTTGGTAAATCTCAGGGTTCTAGTAAAATAACAAAACAAAGTAGTTCCAGCAAACCTGAGATCTGCTGCCTGTTAGATGTAATCAACATCACGTGTGCAAGAGACTCAGATAGTTAATCAGTTAGAAATACGTTTGTACTGTGTTTGCTATTTTGACTGGTTAGTATCTCTTTAACCTGAAAATTTTATGTGTGTCCCATAACGCAGTTCTCAGGCTTTGCTTCCTGGTTCTAACTGCTCTCGATGACAGTTATGTTCTCTCTGTGACAGTTGTGATTTCTGATGACAGTTGGTGAGAAGTTTTCAAGAAGACTAGACAAGATTAGTTTCTCTTTCCACACACACACACACACACACACACACACATATATATATATATATCTTTCAGTTATGTTCTAATAATAAACATTCATCATTTTGGTTCTCTAATATTAAGTAATTGTCTCTAGCATTGTTCTGACCAATTCTGACTTCTGCTAACACTGCCCTAGTCCTAGAGTTTCTTTGATTTTTAGATCTCTAATATTTACCTTTCTCATGATAAAGTTTCTCTTGGTATGAAAGAACAGAATATACTAGGATATTTTCAACAAAGACAGGCATTGCATTGATAAATAATTAAAGATGAATATATTTCATAGTTATTAATCACCATTAGCATGAGAAATGCCAAGCAGAACCTGGTATGTAGTTTGGAAGAAATAATGAACTGAACAATCCCTCCCGGGTAATGGTGTTCAAAAAGATCAATTATTACTCCTACATGCATATAATTATGGAACATCCAGTATCCTGTAATCTACCTGTGGTGAGGATTACAATTACTATCCAGTGGCCAACTTCAGCTAATAATAATACCAACTTTTCAAACATAAAAAATATTTTACTTTCTCACTTTGGGGCAAAATAAAACTCTTTTATTATTATTATTATTTTGTTTACATGTTGTGTTTTCTAGCCTCCTACTTGGGTGTATTTTCTTATTGATTAGTGGCTGTAATTATTTTGCTTAGTTAGCTGCAGGGCCCCTAGTGGGTATTACAGAGTATGTTTCCTGCTATTCAATAACAAGAGTAGAGATACTAGAGAATTTCGTTTGGCCCGCATTTTTAAATAACCCAAACTAATTTGCACTTCCTGAACTAATATCCAGATTGGAACATAGTTATCTTTTGGTTTCCAGGCATCTCTGAATTTTGCGGAGTTTCATAGCTTCTTGACTCAAAAATTGCGTACAAAATTGTTTATTTTAGGGAAAGATCTGTACAAAATGCCATATATTAGGAAAAGGTGCAGACAAAATGCCTATGTAGGGAAATTCACATAGGCCTCCCTCCAAAACTCCATTTTTGGGTGTAGTTTAAAAATTAAATTTGCAGAATGATGTCGAAATTGGATTTAAGACTGAATCCATGCACAATTGACAAGGAATGGATATAGACTGATTTGCACATCCCTAATATGAGGGTCCTGCTTTCTTGCCTATTACGGGATGAAAAAGTTCAGGGAACTTCAGGTGACTTAGAACTGAGGAGCCATACATTTGAAATAAATGCTTAGTTTTTTACCTCATGAGTTGGATTCAGATTCACAGCGTCATTGGATGAACATTTTATTGCATGCTCGCTACTGCCCACTTACGGATGTTTGCGCGTCCTTTAGATGACGTCCGCCTCCCATGCACCTCCTGCTTCTTCAGCTATGTTTTCCGTCACAACACTGGCCCCTTTTAATCTGTATTTTTTTAAAAAATGGAACGTGCCGTCATTTCCTGCTGTGTGCAGGAAAAGTGGTGCGATAAATGGCTCCTGAATGGGCCATGTGGTCATTGCTGCTTCCTCTTTCTCACCCCATGTAAAGAGATCATTGCTATTGTGGGACAGCAGCAGGAGGCCATAGCGATGGTATCAACATGTAGTTGATAGAGACCTATCCTAAATAAATGTGTCAAATGTGCCACCTAAGCCGTTGTCTCATGGTACATTTTGAAGTGGAAGTGCTCATTGTGAAAGTCTCCATAGCCACACCCCCAAGGTGAGTCCGAACATTCAGGCCGCTGAGGTGATCCATATCAACAAACCAATTCTGCCTGTTTCATCTCCACCAGGAGCAGGTCTTTTGTAAAACAAATAGGTTTAAATTACCCAAGACACCCAAAGAATGTTGCCTTACAACAGGGAGCAATATATTGTTGATGAGGGAATTCGTTCCCCCTAGCAAACATACGCACACATACACACACACAGCTAGTGTGGAGATTTCAGAGGAAACAGGGAAGTCTGAGGGATGTGACAGATGACATTGGCATTCCTGCTAATTTAAAAAATACCAGTGATGTGACTGTGTGATCCCTGCCTCAACTACACCACTGAACCCTAATGGCCATTGTAACACTTTGTGGTAGTGGAATTTTGAAAAAAAATAATTCCATGCTGGGTGAAGAAATAATCTCTCCACATACATTATCACAGGGAGCTTTATAGCAGCCCTGTAAGGAAGGTCAAAAGACACAATCAAATGCAGGTTTAGACAGAAAAAAAGTCTTACGATTTCAGCATGTCCCGGCTAGCATGGCTGTCTGGGGCTTACTGGGAACTCTAGGACTTTTTTCTGTCTAAATCTGCATAGGATTACACCCTTAATCACCTTCTGCTTGCAAGGAGAGATGCTAACCTATGCAAAATCAGCCACTAGTTGTGGATGCCTGAAATTGATTTTGAAGGCGGATAGGAACTACTACCCCCCCCCCCAAAAAAAAATAACTATTCCATCTCACAAAATATAAAATGCAGGGCATGAAAAGAAAGGTGGTGGTGGGGAATCCTCTTAAAACCTTGAAAACAAAACCAGCATTGCAAGAAAATTGCTGCTGTTCTCTCTGCTGCAGACACCATTCCCTTATCACCCGAAATGTAATCTTGAAAAGATTCAGATACTATAATCCGTTACGCTTGCAATGCAAAGACCAGTGGTTTTAACAAAACTGCCATTTCATACGAGATGCACCCTTTAGAAATGGCTCCTGTCCTTCCTGGGGTGGAGGTGGGTGGGGGTTGGTCTCAAAAGTTGGTGCTTGCCCTATGGCAGTTCCTATCAATCTATACAACTGTCAACTCACAAATAGCAGTTGTGTTTTTCACTGCCCTAAGAACAGTAAAAGGGGTTCTTCTGGGGAGTCCACTGGTGGAAGAGAAGAAGTCCACTGGTGGAAGAGAAGAAGCTTCAGTCTGATCATGCTGTCAATTCTCTACCTGCTCTTGTATCTGGGTATGCAGTTGCCCAAAGAAGTGATCCCACAAGCCTTCAGGAGCAGTGAAAGACGGGAAGAGATCACGGTAAAGAAGGAATCACAGTGATTGAAGCTTCAAGGAGCATTGGTCAAAATGTGGAAATCATCTGAACTTCTAAGAAACATTTTTGCTGCATTTTCAAGGACCTTTCAAGGAGAAATCCCAACAGAAATGCGAAGTGCTCTGGAGGTGCAATGGCTAAAGAGACAAGCTAGTATGCCTTGGAGCAGTGCCTCTCAAATTTTTGGGACTTGGGTACCCTTCTAAACTTACCATACATTTCCCCCCCCCCCCTGCTCAACCCATCACCAGCTCAGTATATGGAAATCCTTGCACATGGTATCAGCCAAGGAGCCTGAAGCTGAGTGTGTGGTCAATGGTTTCTCAATCTAGAACTGATAATTTCCTCACATCATAGAAGAGGTGATAAGGATCCATGAGATTTTTTTAGTTTGTTTTTTAATAAGAATTTACCAAATTTCACAAATGTATTCCTATTTGGGATGGGAAAAACTTGAGATTTAAAAAATTCACACGTGTGAATCACCGAAACTGGCAGGTTTCTCTGTCCAGGCCAAGAGTTTGGCATTTAAAAGACAGGGTTTGAATCCCTGGATACTTAACTCTGTTTCTAGGGTTGAATTACGATTGCCACCTCTTTTTCAGATAGGCTCCTCATCTTTAATTAGCAGACAGTTATAGTATGGTCCTCTCCATGATGGAAATAGCTGTACTTATTGAATTTGGTTGGTGCAGATGGGTGAGAATTTCTATTTTAGTTTAGTTTTGATAAGAATCTACTAAAATTGACAAATTCCTTCATATTCAGGATGGAAAGAACTGGTGATTTAAAAAAAAATGAATGCAGGAGAAACCAAACTGACAGTTTTCTCCATCCTTAGGAGGTTGCAGCAGCCAGATTACACCTCAGCTATCAGGGAGAGGAATAAATTTCAGGATCTCCTTGGAATGTCAACTTCCACAGGACTTTCATGCTAGATCTTCCTCTTCCTTAGGGTGCCTCTACAAGAGCGATTTAAAGCTGTTTCAAGGCACATTAAAATTTTGACCTCTACAAGAGCGGAGCGCAAATCGGGGGTTGAGGCGCTTTTTCTGTCCGATTATGTACATTATTGAATGCACGTTAAATAGCGAGTTTTAATTTACTGCGGCAGTTAAAGCGCCTTATGACCATGTAAACAAGCGATTCTCTGCATTAAACACCTCTAAAGCATGTTTCATACAACTGGTAATGCAACCAGTTATACGCTTAACCGCCTCCCGCATATAGTGATTTGCCGTAAAAGCGATTGCGAGAAGGTGCGCATAATCGGACAACCAGGCATCAAACCAAATTATTGTAGAGGGGACCTTAGAAGCAGCAGTAGCTGTAATGCCAAACTTTGACTGATATTCCACATGCCTACAGATCCTCTCCCTGCTTGGAACTTCACACATCCTCCAGGGAATCCTGAGTGGCCATTCAGAGAAAATGTACATCTTAGGAATCAAATGCCCCCAAACCATAGGTGATGATGTAGGCAGATAAAAAGTGTATGGCACAGGTAGTGTTCCTAGATGATCTGCCTGTCCCATGTTGCCACTGTAGTGTGGGATTTCTTATTGTGAGTTACTATTTATTAGGCACCATGTTTTTATTCTTTTAATATCATCTAATCAGCCCTCAGAGCTTTTGTTATTGGAAGAAATAAAAATATAACACATCAATAAATGTGTGAATCCAGGCACAGGGGAGAAGCAAGTATGTGTAACTAGTACCATCTGAATCAGGCCTGAGATATGACATCTCCTCCAGGGCCATCACAGATGAGCTGGGATTTGAATCCAGTTCTCTGATTTCAGAAATCTGAATACTTTCTTCTGTCTAAGGCAATAAAAAGGTTGTCCACAGCTCGCTTTCACGTTGCAACTAGGTGTACAGATAGATGGGATAAATATTTTAAATGAATAAATGAAACATTGCCACTTTATGTTTGTGGCAAATAATTCAGATAACCCATTTGCTATGATGCTAGGAAAACAGTGGAAGGACCAGCCTTCAGAATTTGGCTCAAACAGGAGCAAGTGCCTACAATCATCTTAGATTCCGTTTAATGTAGACAAGAACTTTGCAGGATTTTTGAGAAGTACATCTGAGCACTTTACCAGAGACTGGCACTTAACTAATTAAAACTGGGAAGGCAGGAATGACACAGTGCAGTATGTTCCGATCTAATTTACGGCCATGCATGATGATGAGATGGAGTGAAACTCAAAGCCGGGCACGGAAAGCATCCCAGCAGAATACCTACTTATAAAACAGAAGGCTGTGATGGGACCAATATGTTGAGACTGAATCATTGCTACAGATAGATGCTGCCATACTGACATGAATGTGCAAGTGAGCCCTTACTATGTTTACATCTACCCTGGATTAACATAGTAGAGAGGGGAGAGAGAGAGAGAGAGAGAGAGAGAGAGAGAGAGAGAGAGAGAGAGGCATACCTACATACAAAGTATACATGGCCGGTGTGCACACACCCAGGCACATGTTCACATTTTGCTACAAAGAAATCCAAATCCCATGCCAAGATAACTCATATGCCATGTTCAAAAATTAGGCAATGGATTGCATTTATGCACATCTAAGTCTTTATATCAATGTGTTCAGGTTGAATGTCTCATATTTCCAGATCAGTAGCTCCCAAACTACGTGCTGGGGCATGCCAGCATGTCAGAAGAGAATTGCTAATGTGTTAAAGGAAATAAATAATTAAATGCTCTTGTGAGTCCGAGGTTGCTCACTGCACTTCTAAATGCTTTACTGCTCTGATTGTGCCTCCTTCCCAATAGCCTTTTCGGAGGGTGGGTAAGTCTGTTGCATGCATCAGGGGTGCTTGTGTTGTTCAATCAGTCTCACTGCAAATTGAGTAACAATGACCATAGTTAGAGCTTGGGAGCAGGACTCCTGCCAGGCACATGAGCTAGTGGGAGAGCTTATAGAGATTATATATAAGGGGACTGAGTATTCAAGTCTACAACTTCCATAAATCTATTTAGCACTTTGGGCTTCAGTTGTTTACATTAATTTCCACAACTGGAATGTCTGATCCAGAATTTATGTTACTGTCTCCAAATCTTATATCTTCTGGGCACAAGAGCTGCAGTAATAAATGTTAGCTGGAAAATGTGCTAATGATATTAGAGCTGAGGGCATTCCCTGGAGGAGAATAGATCTTATGAAGGAATGAAGCAAAAGATCAATGCGTAATTCCTGAGCTTATGGATGATGGAACTAGACCAGACGGTTCTACCAGTAGCAGACTTTGTTAAAGTGCTGTAGTTTTCAAATTTATGCTGGTATGCTGGACAGTAGCAATGATAATGGATTCCTAAAAATCAATTATTAAGATTCAGTAGCCATTTCCACTGTCAGCCAGGATTGTTTCAAAGTGGCCGCAATTCGTCATTACGACATGGAGTGTGGTGAAAAGAAATGATCTACAGAGCTTTTGCAAAATAAGAACTACAGACAAGGTGACAAACCGAGCACAGTTGTTGGAAACTGGAATAATAAAAGCAAATTACAGATTAATTTGTATGACCATTTTTTCACTTACTGCAAGATAAAACGTTTACCTCACAAGGAAGCAGGAAGGTCTTATTTGCATTCTAACCTATAAAGGGTCTCTAACCTGCATTCCGATCTCAAGCCTACCCAAGCCAAAAATACAATTCAGCCAACTTGAGTTGATCCCAGTTCTAATGAGCCAGTGACTTCCACATGGATGTCACTCACTGCAAGTTGACTAAAAAGATCACCTAGACGACGACAATGAGGTTGAATGAATCAAAATGTTCGTCATTTTACCAAATTAATAATGACTCAGATGGTCAAGAAAGGAAATGCGTGCAGCTTGAAATGTTGCTCATAAGAGATAGACATAGGGAGAAGCTGGGGAGATAGCAGGTCCTGAGCTTCTTCCTGTATCAGAGGCATGGAAATAAAGAGGAGGAGGAGGAGGCGGGAAGGTGAGATCCAATCTCCTTTTGAGGCTCTGGGCAAATGTCAGAGGACACTCATAAGGGTCATGTGTGAGACAAATCATTTTCATCCTGCAACTCAGCTCTCATCAACACCTCTTCTTCCTCCTCCTCCTCCTCCTCCTCCTCCTCCTCCTCCTCCTTCTTCTTCTTCTTCTTCTTCTTCTTCTTCTTCTTCTTCATTTAAAGGGGGACAGTAGTGCCTTTTTAGTTAAGGCCCCACAGGAAAAAAAAGCATTCTATCATTATAAAAGGATAAGGGGGGGTCATTCTAACATAAATAAAATAAAACAAGTTTCAATAATCTTCCTGAAATTTACATGTGCCAGAAAGAAATGTTGGTTTTACGTAACCTGAAAATGTCAAGAAGATTCGTGAAAGATTGAGGGAAGGAGGGCAGTTTAAAGTAGAAAAAAAAAACTTGCACACTCACTATTTCCTGAATTTGTATTGGCGAGATTTGTCTCCAGGATTTTTGAAGTCATTACACTCTTAATGGTGGTGCCTCCTTCCTTGTAGTTGGCAGAATAGCTTGGGAAAGGGCTGCTCTAAACAAAAAAAGAGAAGTAGGTGGCCCTAAGTTCGTCATGAGTTTTCCACAGCCCCACAGTCACCTCTGCATATCCTATTCTCCACCCTGTCCTCATGGTTTATCTGCTTTGGGAGAATGAGAATTTCACTTGCACTTTCTGCCTCCTTAGGGAGGATGTGGCGTTAAGGCTTGGGAGCCTTAACTCCCAATTTCCCTGCTTTTTGGTGCTTGGTTGGAAACTGTAGAGCCTTAACATTGTTTTTGTAAACCGTAGGTTTTTGTTTAATGAATTACATTTATATATGGCCCCATATGCGTTGTTTTGATGCTGTTCTTCTTGTTGCCATTCCTCTCCTCCTCCTCCTCCTCCTCCTCCACCTCCTCCTCCTCCTCCTTCACCTCCTCCTCCTCCTCCTCTTCCACCACCTCCTCCACCTTCTCCTCCTCCTCCACCTCCTCCTCCACCTCCTCCTGCTCCTGCTCCTCCTGCTCCTCCTCCTCCACCGCCTCCTCCACCTCCTCCTGCTCCTCCTCCTCCTCCTCCTCCTCCACCACCCTCACTGTCTTCAGTCTCCACATTGACTGTGAGGAGTGCCAAGTGATTTTTGTCACTGATGTCACAATACTATAGCTGACATGATGATGTCATATATGCCCATAAAGGCAATGCTATGAGTTTTTACAGTCATCAACTTCAAATGGCAAAGGACTGGGCATGTTAGGAGGACGGGGGTGGTAAAGAAAGAAGGAAAATGGCACTGAAAAGAAGCTATGGCCAGAGGGACCAAAGGATGTCAAACAGCATCAAACTAGTGCAAATGTTCATTGATGTGCGTAACTTTTGGGCATGTGGTGGCATAGAATGCACTGCTTTCAAAGTAAACATCCAAATTAGAAAGTGTACAATGCTAGTGTTAGCCAAAGCTGATGTAATTCTAATCACGTTTGGTTCCCTTGCCATTTTATTGACATTTCCAGCATGTCTTTGATGCCTGTTTTCTGGTTACTTAGAATTGTGATTTTATGACTTGATCATGTATCGTCATAATCAGTCCTTCTACATCTGTGGGGAGGAAAATCCCTCCACTTTTGGTGTGATTTTCTTGATAAATGTATGCCAGCTCTTTCCTCCTGGAGGCTTTTTGGATAGTTGCAATACATTTCCTTCAGATTCTAAGAAACAATCATCTTTGAAATTGTTTTACAATATATTGCTTTTTCTAATTTACTTGGATCTAGAGGGGAGTAGCTTTTATCTGCTCTTACAAATGCTTCCAAAATGGAATAATCCGTGTCCTGGAAGTAGTCATGCATGGTTTATTTTTAAAATTATTATCTGCACAGAACCAGAACACACAGAAATGAGCTGAACTTCCTCTTTCTGTGTGTGTATGTGTGTATGTGTGTGTGTTTCTCTTTCCACACACATAGGTTACACACACAGAGATTTTACTAGTGTATTGAGATTATATGTATGAAGGGCTAGAATACATAAAATATAGAACTAAAAATATACAAAAGTATGCTGATTAGCAAAATACTTTTTGTTGACTGCTCAATGCCCAGGTTCCCCCTCCCCCCCCATCATCAGAAAGTTCCCAGGCTTTAATTTGAAGTTGCCTCCAGAGAAAATTTCTAGAATTTACATTTTCCCTTCTCCGTAGTTTTTAGTAGATCAGTGGCATTTTAATCTCTGCAGATTTCCACCTCCCAATGGAAGAAACCAAATATGAAACTATGATTGTTGTGAAATTCATCAAATTCAGTTCTTTAATATGTCACTGTTTCCTTTCATTTAGAGCATCATCAGATGAGTGTTCTATCACACGCTCGTTACTGCCCCATCACAGTTTTTCACGTGTCCTTTAGACGATGTCTCCTACCTCCCCTTGTGTCTCCCGTTCCTTCTGGCCTTATTTCCATCACAAAATAGACTCAATAAATCTGATTTATTTATTTTTGTAAATGAAATGTTCTGCCACTTCCTGCTGTGTGCTAGAAAATCTACATGATAAAAATGCCCACTGCATGGGCCACGTGGTCAGTTTACTTCCTCTTTCTTCTCCTATGTGAAGAAAGAGAAGTATTGTGGGACAGAAATGGGGAGGAAAGTAACGGCAAGGAAACACGATTCCCCCCCTTCTGATGACACTCTTCTTTCATTTCTGTATTGCCCAATAGCAAAGCTCTCTGAGCAATTCACTAAATTACAATGTTTCTCTATTTTGATTTTAGCATCATTGCATTTAAAAACTAATGCACTAAACTGCATCTCTTCATTATCACCAGTTTGTTGTTACTTGCATTTTTGGGGGGCAAATCACAGCATTGAATGGTGGTGATTTCCAGCAAGAATATTTGAGGAGGAGAACAGTTAAAACTAGGGATGTGTATCATATTGTTCCGATGTCCAATAACGATCTGATAATGGTGTTATCGGACATCCAATTAATGATAATGATAAGATAGAAATAACTCCGATAATTATCTGAAAATTATCATATCCGAAAATGCACATGGCTTTAGCTGTCATTCAGAGCTGCCAAAAGCTGCACAATCTTTCAAAAAATCATATAAAATACAGGGGTGGAGGGATTGTTCTGAAATTTCATACACATACTTAGGCATATTCCATAAGTACTGTGACCAAGTTTCAAGTCTCTAACTTTTAAAATACAGAAATTAGAGTTAAAATACAGAAGCTTTTTGAGACATTTCTGTCTCAAAAAGCAACTCTACAGGGCAAAATACTCCGAATTAAATAACGGAAATCTGATCATTATCACTAATATCCAATCCGATTCAATACAGAATACCAATGATATTATTGAATCTGAATTTTTTTTCTGTTGGAATTTCCAATAACGATACAATAATTTCAGCTGTGCACATTCCTAGTTAAAACCCTCCTGCCATAGTCCTGGTCTAGATTGTGTCCTCCCATCATGACTGCATTTTAAAAGGGGGAAAAGGGGGAAATCCTACACATGCAATTTAAATATGCTTTTAAAGTAAGTTTAGTTTGACCCAAACGTACACAAACACAGCCCAAAAATTAAAATACAAGTTTTAAGGTGATGATCTGTATTTGTGAATGCATCTGTCCAGTTTTGCTTCCTTACAAAGAGAGAGGGAGAGGGAGAGAGAGAGAGAGAGAGAGAGGGAACTTGCATTGAATATGCTTATTTCTTTTGCATCTGATTTCAAAATATGGTAGATCTAGGAAATGATTGTCTTTCCCTATGAATATTAATTTAGCTCTATACTCTAAGCACTGCCTTTGTTCTCAGCCTGTCTGTTCAGCCTTTGTGTTAACAGCTATTGATAACTCCATCAATTTGCTCAGTGGTCCAAAAGTGCTCAAAATAAAAATGAATCACAGGAGTTATCACTCAGCAAGGACCAAATCACATTTTTATTACTGTATTGAAGTAATAAATGATGGCGACATTGTCATCTGAAGTACCTATGCACTCAGTAACAAAGGCATACACTATCTTTGCAGATAGTAAATAGCTAAATTTCTTGCTGCTGCTGCAAACGCCCTCATTTTCTCCCTTCCTGTTTCCATGGTGTGAAGAGGAATCTTCCACACATTTCCCTGCCATGGCACCTGTGGCTTAGTTTGCTTAGTCCTGGCCTCTGTTTTGAGCTACAGTTCACATCCGGATAAATGAGTGAATGATAAGCATTTGGAAAATCCAATTTTCGAATATTATGAGTGTCTTGGACTTCATGAGTATTTCCATCTCTTGAGGACATAGCTGAACAATTTTAGGTAGGGATGAGCCTAATGAATTCACTTCTTTTCAACTTTTGTTCTCCTGTGTATTGAAAAGCCTCTCCAGTTTTTGGCAACTGCTATTGTGAATGTGTCAGGAATGGGTGGTACTATATGTTCCCCTTGATGAAGATTCTGGAGCAGATCACAAAAGACATATTAGCTCCTGCTGTTCACTCCATGTATGTCTAAAGATACTTAGCAGGACTCAGCCATACTCTAGGGGGCAGTGTTACTTCCTCACAAATAGTGTAAGAGAGAAAGAGTCCACTTGCATCACATTTACTTATTTCAAATCTAATACAAAAATCCGTGGAGTATAGACCCGTCAATGCGAATCTGAGGCTATTTCTCAAACATTCCAAGATTTGTCTGCACCTGATAGGTCATACAATTCACCTTAACAGCTTGCAGGATGAATGCCAAACTAATTGTTCTTCTAATTACACATAGTGAAGCAATGTGTGGTAGGATTTTGTCTGCGTGTGGCCCCAGTTTGGACTGGGTCTTCAGTGCTCTGGGAACACTTATTTTCATCCCAAAATCCCATGCCCCTTCCACATTAGCGAAAGATATCAGGGGAAAAAATGAGCTGGAATTTTGGGGTAAAAATGGATGGGGGGAGGTTTAGCTCCCCGTGAAGCATCGTGGTCCTAATCCAAATTGGGCTGCATGTGCTTTCACTGGAGTAAAGGATCCTACAGACATAGCTTCACTTTGTGTAATTAGAAAGACGTTTAGTTTGGTTCTGAGAGAGACAGACAAGCTGTCCAGGGATAGTTTGATCACCTGGATAGCTCAGAGACAGTGAGCCTTGACTGGTTTTATACATGTGATATATGTGTACAAATGCACCTTCACTTAGGCTGCAATCTTACACACAGTTACATGAAAGTAATTTTCATTGAACTCAATAAGACTTCTTAATAGACCTATATAGGGTTGATAGGGTTGTTCTGTTGGTTTCAGAACTTTTAAAGTTCTGTTAGAGACACTGAAAATACACCTGTTAAGTAGTATACATACGAGTGTACAGTATATTTTCAAGTGAGGGATAATTGCTTTTCAAGGAAAGGGATGTCAGCATAAGCACATAATGTAAACAATAGTTGAATTGTTCCTTGCTTGATTGTTTTTCCTGGCATTCTGAAGGCCAGCATGTCTCTTTCATTCCGCAGTGTTTGTCCTAAACCTAATGCTTCTGGGAAAATAGCTAATTTGTTCCTACACTTTAGCATCCCAATGATTAGGAAAGCATAATTCTGAGAACCCTGGGACAAAACAGATTAATGCATCTGTTTTTCAAGTACCAGATTGGAAAGTAGTGGTGGGAAAGTAGTCCTAGCGCCTCATTCAACAGGAGTGTCAGGAAATCATTCTGATTTAAAAGCTTTAAAAAAACAACAACCCTGTAGTATTAGGAACTTCTTTCTAGTAGAAGTAATATTATAAATCAGATTTGAGTTGATGGTGGTAGATGGCAATATGGGAGCTTTTCTTACAATTTTATTGTAAAACTTTATATTGATGGTGGGATATTTTTTCCATATTGTACTCTCCTTGGCAGTGGCTGGCTATGGGTATTATCATGATGAGTGTCTGCACTTCAAAATTACACTACACCATTGTATATAAGAAATAAATAAGTGGTGCTGGTCCCCGTTCTTGAACTCTACCATTTCATGGAAGGATTTGCAGAGTTGCATGTTTAAATGCTCCCTCACAAACACAGGCACCGCCTCCCTGAATGTAAAAAACCAGCATGTAATTGAATCTTCATCCTAGCACTTGTCCTGTCAAAATGTTTAGGAAGTCCATGTATTCTATATGTTTAGGAAGTTCCCCCACCCCCGCCAGCACACATACCACTTGCATAGGAGAATTCATTTAATTTATTATGGTTCTATAGAACAAGTCTAAACTCTCCGGGTGGTTTACAAAGATTAAAACCCTTAAAATACAATACAAACATCAACACACACACACACACACACACCCAAGCTATTAAGAACACATTAATGTACTTCTGAGGGGGAAGAAAGGAATTAGTGATTTATTTATTTTTTGCTGCTTTTATACAATCAATTCAAATATATATTCACCATTTCCCACCTTCAGTCTGACATTACACAACCCAGGAAATAAAAGGTTTACTACTTGATTCTGTTGGTTACTAAACCAGCCCTCAAACAGTTTTCATATCTTCACTTTGATATGCTGAGCAATGCTGTAGCATCAATTACATTCCAAATCCAACTTTCAGAAGCATGTCATCTCAGAGAAGCTGGCAAAAATGTATGTGACAAGTTGCATTTCAGAGAAATTAAAAACAGCAAACCTTTGACAACAGGAGAGAAACTAGATTAATCTGTCAACATCCCTTTTGATTTTCCTAAGAGCTTCAGTGAGGATGCAAGTCAAGTTATCATGCCCCCTCATATTTTCCAAATATTTAACGCTGCCAGATTAATAAGAAATAAAAAGAGGATATTGGTTTCTTTGCAACTTGTGTGTTGGGATGGTCTAGCTGTTCATTGTCAATCTTTGTTTGGTGTGTATCTGAAATCTTAGATAATGCTTGAAAAACATGTCCCTCAAATGTACGTACAAGATCTCATAATCTCGCATATGGCATATTCCATAAATCCCAAATTAGGTTAAGCACACACAAAGGTATCAATTCTACATATATCTGACACCCTTGTGTGCCAGGTTTTCAGCAGCTTGAATCAAATCAAGTTGATTATATTCCTGCTTTCATATCAAGTGATTAAATGCAGACATTTTCTTGTCACTCCAAACTATTTAGATCATTTGTGATGTAGAAACGAGACAGGGCAAGTGTTATGTTTTGAATATGAAGCAATCATCCACATAACTGAAGAGAAGCAATAGGGTGTCATCCCCACCCCTACCCTGCAATTTGGATGAATATGCCATAAACAAACTGAAGCTGAATCCAGACAAGACGGAGATGCTTGCTGTCAAAGGCCGCAACCTGGGTTTGGAGGTGTGTCAACCAGTTATGGATGGGGTTACACTCCCCCTGAAAGACTGTGTTCACAGCTTGGGGGTGCTCCTGGATCTGTCGCTCCAAATGACAGCCCAGATAGATGCGACAGCCAGGAGTGTCTACTATCAGCTTCGACTGATACGCCAGCTGCACCCCTTCCTAGAGTTGGAAGACCTAAAGATGGTAGTGCACGTGCTGGTAACTTCGAGGCTCGACTTCTGCAATGCGCTGTACATAGGGCTACTTCTGTGCCTAGTCCGGAAACTTCAATTAGTTCAAAATATTAGGGATGTGCACTGACCCCCCGGATCGGATCGGATAGCGGATCGGAATCGGACCTGGGGGGTCGGATCGGATCGGATCGGATCGGAGGCTGGTCGGATCGGATCGGACCAGATGTCCGATCCGGATCGGACGCCATTTTGAATGCTTTTTCCCATAGCCAAGTATTGTTTTACAAAAACGCCTATAACTTTTTCATTTTTAAAGATAGAAGGATGAAACTTGGGCACATTGTAGACTGGTTAGGGGTAGTTATCTGTGAGAAATTTCAGAAAGATTGGTGCATGCATTTTGTGGCAATTAATTTTTTAATAAATACCCAGGAATGCCTATAACTTTGTCATTTTTAAAGTTACACACATGAAACTTTGCCACATTGTAGGGGGTACCTTGGGACCTATGTGTGTGAAATTTCAGAAACGTAGGTGCTTGTCTTGTGTGGCAATTAATTTTTAGAAAAATGGGTAGTAGTGGGGTAAATACAGTTACGCCTCCCATTTTTTTATTTTTGAAGATACAAACAGGAAACTTGGGCACATTACAGGTACCACTTGCCTTGATATGTGTGTGAAATTTCAGAAACATTGGAGCTTTCCTTGTGTGGCAATTAATTTTTGAAACAATGAGGAAAGAAACACCTATAACTTTGTCATTTTTAAAGTTACACACATGAAACTTTGCCACATTGTAGGTGGTACCTTGGGACCCATGTGTGTGAAATTTCGGAAACGTAGGTGCTTGCCTTGTGTGGCAATTAATTTTTTAATAAATACCCAGGAATGCCTATAACTTTGTCATTTTTAAAGTTACACACATGAAACTTTGCCACATTGTAGGCGGTACCTTGGGACCTATGTGTGTGAAATTTCGGAAACGTAGGTGCTTGCCTTGTGTGGCAATTAATTTTAGAAAAATGGGTAGTGGTGGGGTAAATACAGTTACGCCTCCCACTTTTTTATTTTTGAAGATACAAACAGGAAACATGGGCACATTACAGGTACCACTTGCCTTGATATGTGTGTGAAATTTCAGACAGCTGGGTCCAGGCATGTGGTGGCAAGGTATTTTTGAAACAATGAGGAAAGAAACGCCTATAACTTTTTTATTTTAAAAGTTAGAAGTCTGAACATTGCTCACTTTGTAGATGGGTTAGGGGTAGATATGTGTCAGAAATTTCAGAATTATAGGTCCAGGCATTTGATGGCTATGGAATTTTTAAATTACATGTTTCAAAAAAATTTCTACAGAGGCCAGGTCTTCCCCTCCCGCTTCCCGCGAAGAAAAGGAAACACTCTCTCGTCTCGATCCCTTTGATCCTTGCTAGTAGTATCCATTACAGGGCTCGTGTTTCCTTTCCTACTTTCACTTTTCAAGCAAAACGGCTGAGCCTAGCTGAGTTTTGCAGCCATGCGTGCAAGGAAGGATCACTCTGGTCTCGATCCCTTTGATCCTTGGTAGTATCCATTACAGGGCTCGTGTCTGCTTTCACTTTGTACTCAAGCAGAGTACTATGAGACTTCAAATGATATGAGTCTAAACTCATCCAGTTAGTCTTTCCATTGCCTCCATGACCACTATTGGTCCAGGCAGTGAGACAGGGTTAAACCATGGGCCCTTCAAATGTAGTCCCAAAGTGTGAATGATGCTGTACAGCCACAAGTCTGATCATGGTGTCATCACTGTGAGAGAAAGGCACATGCAGCCAGCCCTGTCCTGGTGGTGTATTCATATATTTAATACTTTTCCGAGCTGCCCTTTGGTTCAACGGCTCATAACACACAAGAAATTGTCAATTAAAAAAACAAAACAATTTACAACAGTAAAAGACAGTGCTACAAACGATCAAAGCAAAACAAATCAAAACCAAAATTAAAATGGTATCAGAGCTAAAATACCTCAGAAAATAAAAGAAGTTTTTGCCTGGCATCTAAAAGACACTAATGTAGGTGCCAGGGAAGCCTCACTGGGAAGAGAATTCCACCAGCTCCACCAGTAACAGAAAAGACCCCTGCCTTAGGCTGACCAGATAAAATCCAGGTCAGGGCTCATGTAACTTTAACAATTGTATAGAAAAGGGAATTTCAGCCAGTGTCATTTGTATGCAATTAGTTCCTGGTGATATTCCTTCTTCATCACAACAATTAAAGTTGTAGGCACTATACTAGGGAGACCATATACAAAAGAAGGCAGGGCCCCTGCAACGTTAACTGTTGTGATGAAGAGGGAATATCACCAGGAACTAATTGCATACAAATGACCCTGGCTGAAATTCCCTTTTCTCTACAACTGTTAAAGTTACATGAGCCCTGACCTGGATTTTATCTGGTCACCCTACCCTGCCTTCATTGCTGCCCACATCACTTCAGATGGCAGGGGCACCTGGAGAAAGGCCACTGAGGAATTTATTTATTTATGTACTACATGTCTATACCACCCAATAGCCAAAGCTCTCTGGACAGTTCATGACAGTTAAAACCATAAAATATAGCATAAAATACAACATGCAATTTAAAAGTTTAAAAATGGCAGTATAAAAATATAACCAGAATAAAACCTAGCAGTAATGTAGAGTTTTAAAATACAATAACAGGTTAAAAGCAGAACTAAATGACTAAAATGCCTGGGGAAATAAAACACCCTTCACCTGGTGCCAGAAAGAGCACTATGTATTCACCAGGTGAGCCTCTCTGGGAAGTTCATTCCATACCTGGGATGTCACAGCAGAAAAGGTCCTCTTCTTGGTAGCCACCAACCTCATTTCCTTCAGCAGGGGCTCATGGAGAAGGACCACTGAAGATGATCTTAGGGTCTGGGCAGGTAAACATGGGAGGAAATGATCCTTCAGAGGTAACCTCAGGTCTCAGGTGATGTGTGAGAAGATGTTCCCTCAAAGATCTATGTCCTAAGCTTTGCAGGGCTTTAGATGTAAGTACAAACACTTTAAATTGTGGTCGAAAATGGACCAGAAGCCTGTGGAGCTCTAAGCATTGGCAAGTTGTGTCTCCAAGGTCTGGGCCCAGTTAGTAATCTAGCCTTTGTATTCTGAACTAGCCTTAGTTTATGGGCAATCTTCGAAGGCAGCTTCATGTACAATGCATTCCAGTAGTCTAACCTGGAGTTACCTGGAGACTATCTGTAGCCAGGCTCCCTCCACCCGGGAGAGATCACAGCCTTAGCTAGGAAATGAAGAACTCATGGGGCACCCACCTTGTGAGTTCACCAAGCACTGCCCTGTCGTCCCTGTTCCAGGCAGCCCACCTGGCTGAGTGCTTGGCAATATGCAAGTCTGGGGCCTCTGGGAAGTGTGCCATTTCCCTGGCATGCCAAGGCTGTATTTCCCCCCGCTGTGTAAATGGCATCCACCTGCCATTAACTCAGTGGGGGAAACTGAGTTCTACAGGATCGGTGCCCCCTTTGTGCTGCAGCAGTCATGGGTGAAAATCCACCAGGCGTGTCCATCGGGGCTCGGGGGGTGGACACAGAGCTGTCTGGCCCCCGCGTGGGCTCAGGTGGATTTTCACCCCATCACTAGTCTTAGCTGCTGAAAGATGCTCCATGCCACAAAGGCTGGATCAATGAGGTCCCCCAGACTGCAAACCTGATCGGTTTGTGGGAGTGCTGCCCATTCTAGGACAGGCGATGTATCATCCACATGCACCCACCGCTATTTCACGTGTCAGTAATTTCCTTCAATACAAAGCTATTTTGATACAAAGTTAGAAATGTCAGACAACTAGCTTTCATGCCTTTCATATATTTGGTGTGCGAGTTAATCATTAAAAATCTCCTCCACAGCATTTCATTGATTTTATTAATGAGATCCCATCAGTGACATTTCGTTGCTGTACATCTGTCATAGCTGTAGGCTCGGGTTGATGATTCAGTGAAAGGGATACAGTTTCACCTGCAAGAAAGTGACATTGCTCATTTGAAGTGGAAGGGCAGTGACTGCCACGGCCATGAAACATTAATTTGGCATCAGTGGCATGTAGGTGCTCCACAGTGACAGTATCAGAAGCTATGGCCGTCAGTAAATCACACATAGCTCTAGTGACATGGGAGGCAATTCCCTGTAACAAAATTCCACCCAACTGTGGTGGGTGCATAAATGCTGAAGCCATGTGGGTGGGCCCAGTTTCAGGTGTGCCCTCTTCATCTGATCAACATCACCTTTCCTGGCCAAATGACAATATGGTGGGAAGGGTCTATATCCACTGGCCACGTGGTTCTGTTATTGACATACATATTACAACGGTGAGGGAGTTCACCAAAGGAAATCAATATGTGTGAGTTGGAACGGGGTCAACTGATAAGATAAGAAACACAGGGCTGCTGTTGAAAATGACACCCTGAGTTAGATTTCCTTCTTCCTCTCCCTACCCACATCAGTATACCTCAGTACAGCTTGCCCCATGACATTATTATTAGGGCTGTGCACAGACACACACACACACCATTATTGCTTCAGAATGTCCAAATTGGCCCTACTTTGGGATGCTTTGAACCTGGACTGACCTGCTTCAGACCTGAATCCAAAACGAGATCTAGCCACCCAAAGTGGGCTGGCCATTATGGGTTCCCAGGCAAACACTAAGCAGCTGCTCAGTGGGCGCCCAGGAAAGGTGGAGTCAAGGTCAACCAGGAGTCTCCTCGCTTCCCACACGCGCCCCAAACCTGGAGCTGCTTTCTCCTCCCACCCACAGGACTTACTTGACCCATCCAGGAACCACTCGTCCTCGATTTTAAATGAAAATGGGGGGGGGAAAGGTCTGTCATTTTGTAGAGCTAAGGTCACAAACTATGGTGGACATAAAGGGGGATTTCTGGTTGGCCCGTTTTGTTTCAGATTTGGGGTTCAGGCCCGAAGCGATGCACAGCCCTAATTATTATGCTGTGCATCAATATGCTCCCACTCTACGTCATAAGCTGGCAGGCCTGGAGAAACACTCAGTAATATGACATTAAGACATGGGGTAAATGACATGTTCAACATGTTACAAAACGGAGAAGAGGAGAACGTGACATGGGGTTGCCTTTTCTGGAAGTAACTTATCAAAGCATAGAGTTCTACCCTGTGTCTGTAGATTGGCCTCTGCACAAGAGAAGATTAAGGGAGAATTAGAGGCTGCCTGGGTGAATTTGGGGGTTTGACTGTCAACAGAAGTCTGTGGGAATTGCCAGAAATGAATAAGAAATTGCACGGATGGAGAGCCAGCTATGGGAACGTGACGGCTTATGTGTGAGATTCCCAAAAGAAAGCTATTTTCCATGACAGCCTGGCCCAATGTGAAGTTGTATAATGAAAGCTTTCTCTGGCATGTTTATTTTGGCTCCGTAAAATGCAGTTTAAGTGAAATTGTGTCATTTTCAGTTCTAGGTCAGCAAGACTCAACATGTTGCGACTGAGTGTGATTTATTCCTTTGGTTACAACACAAACACTGTTGCTAACTTGATAATACCTGTGGTGGATATATGTCTTCGTGATTTTGTGCTTCAAAAGCCCAGTCACTGGACTCCACCCCATCCCCCTCTACAAACATCTGAGGAAGCGATAGGCTGTGGGGATTGTGGGCCCGTTCATAGAGCCTCAAAAATCCTCCACATGGAGTGTCACTCAGATGAAGCGGATCCTGCACACCCAGTGGAGGCTGGTGGTTCCCAAGTCAGTGGGGTGGTGAATCCAGCTTTCAGACTGAACCAGTCAGAACTCTAAAGGAGCTATCCAAGGTGCCTCAGAGTGAGAGGCAGGTGAACAAGTAGGTAGCGGTGAAGAGGAGGAGCCTCTCCAGGGCGATCTTGTCTGTGGGCCCCTGCTGGGTGTTAGCCCTCAGCAAGTCCCTGCCATGCCTATCCTTGCTGCTCACTCTGAACACCCGGACTCTACTACTACTGGATTGGGGTTTTTCTATGGTAGAGTTGCCGGTGAAGTGCAATTTTGAGGTGAGTTTGGATGCCATTGCTTGGAAGTAACTTTTAAAAAAGACTTTAAGAGAAGCAAAAAGAGGTTTAATAAGACTAGTGGCATTTTTTAGGTGGAGTCTTCACATGCTGGCTCCAGGTGTTTGAGGGCTCTTGTGCAAGACACCTTCAATGGGCAGCCTCCCTTTGCCTCATCACCCTTGCCTTCCTGTGCCCGAATTGATCTTGCTTCCAGGACCTTAACTCCCACCCCTCAAAGATGGTGAAAGCTGGGTCTTTCAGCCTCACAATATTGCTATCAGTTTGAAGGTTATTCTAACCCGAGGATCTCTGTTTGCTTTTAAATGATGCAAAAATATTATAAAGGGTTGCAGCTCCATCTACTTACCCAGAGGCAAGGAACAGCACAAGTAAAGAAAGAGATACCAATGCACATGTAAATGAGAATACATATATTGACATGGAGTATCAACACTGCCTTTTGAAGAATTCTAATCAGTTCATGCCTGAGTTTTCTCTTCTGTCCTACTTGCTCAGCCCAGCCTCCGGTCTTCTGCTCTCAATCAGCACGCCTGCTAAAATTTCAGAATGTAATCAGTCACTTGTGTTTATGTAGCACCCTTCATGTAAACATCTCTGAGTGCTTTACAGTCATTAAGATCAAATTAAAAAAACCATCTTCGTAAATATAGGGACATGCATATTAGTGTCGATTTCACTGTTAACCCTGTCTAGGTGCCACGAACGCATTGCTTGAAGTTCCTAGCTAACCTTGTAAGTGGATAATAACACCATGATTAAATACACTGGATTCAATGCACTTGTATTAATTGTGAATTGAGGCTATTTGTTAAAATGTCAAAAATCCCCCATAAAACATCTGAGGCCTAGTTTACACAAACAGGAAATGGCAAAAAGTCTTCTGAGGTGCTGCTGCATCAATTTATGGCAGTGGGTGGGTGGAAGGGGGGGGAGAGGCAATCACATACATTTCCAGGAATCTTGAGTAATACCACAATGTGCACTGACTGCATGCTGGTGTAGGGTGACCACATGGAAAGGAGGACTGGGCTCCTGTATCTCTAACAGTTGTCTTGAAAGGAGGATTTCAGCAGATGTCATTTGTAGGCATGCAGCACCTGGTGGAATTCCCTCTTCATCACAACAGTTAAAGCTGCAGGAGCTCTGCCCTCTTTTGTCTCTGGTCACTCTAGTATAGTCCACCCTCTTTTGGGTTTGCCAGATTATTCTGAAGCCCCCAGCTCAGCTTGCACTTAATGAGCAAAGCCATGGGCATTTTCCTAAAATCTGAAATCCTGAAATCTGTGTCAAGTTGTGCAAATTAAGCGAATTACAGCAGCAATTTGTGTATATACAAATTGCAGCTGCAACTTGCGTAAATCCCGATTTAAGGGTGGGTGGGGGAAATCCATGAGCTCGCCCAACTCGATACAGATGAAGTGGGCCAGCAAGCCAGAATCTGGTGGGGCAAGCTGCTGGAAGCTTGGCAAATATTGCCCCCCCCCCGACAGATTCCTCTGACATCCATATTTAAATCTGGTTTACAATCCTCATTTGTTTGAGCGCAATAAACCACAATCTTGGGTTCAGACATAATGCTAAGCCATCTGTGAATGGTTTGACATGGCCAGGAGGAGCAAAGTGGGAGTATAAAGGCTCCACACACCTGCATGCAGCTTGTATGCACTGTGTCTTAATAAAGACAGGATTTCTAGCTAAAAGTGTGCACAAATGCAGCTGTCGTCTCTTACAGTGTTTTAATATCTTTGCCCTGATGCCTCCTGCAAATCACTGAGATTCTGGCTGAAATACGTAATATTGTCTTGGTTTATACTTTTTCTTGCTTTTTTAAAAATACACACATTGATTTCTGTGAGGCATAGAGGTTATAATGCTCTTTGTAAACTGCATGAATCTATCCTTTGGCAGAAAACTCAGTTCTTGCCCATGGTTATCAGTTTACAAGCACAGAGAAAAAGCCCATCATATGAAATTAAAAATGCATTATCAGCCTATCCAGTGAAAGAATGAAATTATGGATCCAGGATAAATCAATCATCTCTGTGGAAAGTGATAGCATTCTGAGGAGAACTAGCGGGGCTGTTCGCTTGCTTTTATTGCTGTGTGGGTTATTTTCCTCAGCAAAGTTGCTTTAGAGTTGCTATTGGTTCTCTCCTGATAGAAACTCAATCTGTGTTTTAATTGAGCAGCCTTTTGAGCTGAAGAATAGATTTTGTTGGGGAAGAGAGGCTTTGATATTGGTGTGTGTGTGTGTGTGAGTGTGTGTGTGTGTGTGTTTTATAGGCATAACACTCAGTATTGCTAAACTGGTATGCATTCCCTTCATCAATGCTGCTGCTCACAACTTAAGCAGGCTTGCATATGGCTGGCTGGGGAGTGTCGGTTTTGTAGGACTTTTTTGTGTCTAAACATGCATAGGATTGTGCCCTCAGTTAAGTAATTAGTTATTTGTAGTATTTTTATGCCGCTTCTCAGCCAAAAAGGCTCCCAGGCTGGCTTACTTATATGCAATTAAACAAAACAGTAAATATTAGTAGGGTGCACATGGCAAATCTCTCTGACATTGCAAGAGGCTGTTTCAGATGTTAAGGGTTGTTCGTGCAGAGCAGCAGCAAAAGTTAGTTTTGTCTCAAAGAGGAGATGGCACTGGATTGCCTCATATTTAACTCCACAGAGGAGGTAATTACGGAACAGGCTAGCCAAGGGAACATCAAATGCACAAAATTCAGCAAAGCATTCATTGGGGTTGGGGGTTAATTAGTGGGCCTTCGGGATGTGTCAAATATTTCTTGTTATTCCTAGTGATATTCCAAGTTTACCAAAGTTGATGTTGCATGTTTAGGTCAGTTATCTGTAGATGAAAAGACACATTTATTTATTTATTTATTTATTTATTTATATACAAGGATAGGATTTTCTGGATGGTTAGTTTGCATCCTAGTCTAAGGTCATGTCTACACCATCCATTCATCACGGGGTCAGCTCGAGGTCCCTGTGTGTCCAAATGATGCAGAGGACATCCTGGGGTCAACTGGGGATGATAACTCACTTTCCCCAGGATAAAATGGATGGCAGTTTTTCCCATGGTCCCAGGACAGCCCCGAGGACAGTGGGTGGTGTGGCGCCAGCTCCCGGATCCTACCTCCTCCCTGCAAGTAGCAGGGCAACAGGAAATGGGCATGGAGCTGTCCAGGGGGGGCTCTGTATCCATCAAGCCCTCCCCCCCCCCCAGCATTTTCACCATCTTTCGGATGGCGCTCAGGGCTGTTGGGGTGTCGAGTTTCCTGTTGTTGTTTTTTAAAAAATATTACCTTGGCACTGGATCAGTCCTGCGTACTTGTGCAATGTCTTCTCTTAAAAAAACCAAAAACATGCCACACTGGAACGTCCTTGTTTCCTTCCAGGACATCGCGCTAGCTGAGGGATGATCCCAGAAGTGAGAAAGCCCAGGATCCTCCCCCATCTCGGAAAGCTGGTAGGTGAAGACAAGCCATAAGTATACATTGTTTCCTGTCTGAAATACTGATTGGCTTTCTAGCGTCCTGGGTTGTTTCTAAAGAGAGTATTCTGCAGGCTGTATAAGTGACTAAATTGTAAATTGACATGCTGTTTCTCTTCTCTCCTTCATTTTAAGATCAGTATTAACTGTTATGAACCTGCGGTTTTCTTAGGGACATGTATCTGTCACTGCAAATTTGTGGATTTTGCTTTGGGAATCATCACCATCACCACCACGTGGTTGTGAGCTGTATGTCTAATGGAACCTTAGTCAGTCCAAATGAAATAACTTTATAAATGCCCCTAGTGACTCTAATATGTCTTACTTCCTGACCTAAACATTTGCTAGGGGCTGCTACCCCTTGTCAAGCATCCACCAGAACCAGCTGTTGTTCGTTGTAATCAAAGGTGGTCTCCAGAAGCTGGAAATCAATAGAGTACTCTTGACTGGTTGGAAATCAATTTGGATGAGAGGCACCATGCTGCGTGCCTATATGGTACACATATTATCATCATAATTGAGTAGGTTTGTAGGCTTAACAGCTCTGTATTAGGTATTCCACAAAGCATGTCCCAAATTGCTGGCTGTTTAAGCCCTTTTAAAACAATGACATTCCTCCATTTATCTCTCTCCACTTCTTCTGCTTTAAAAATCATAAATCTATAGAAAAGCTGCAGTACAAATGAGACTTCAAATAATATTTAATAGGGCATTCCTGTTTAATCATGCCTTTCAGGATTTTTCTGGAGTTCCTGCCGAGTCACTGGAATGGCTGAAATCTTTCAATATATAGCTGAAGCCTTAGGAGAGCCACCTCCTGTGCTCAGAGTAATACAGATTTTAGCAAGATTGATTACAGCAGAGGAATTCAGAAATGTAAGCCATTAGTCCTTGTTCTAGGGTTGGATTTTCACTTACTGGAGCTGAATTTGCTCTCCATTCCCTAGGAGCTCTTCTCTAGCACAGCAGAACTTGAAATGGAGCCTTCTGCAAAATGATTGAAACTGTTTTTTGTATAACTGAATCACACTATTTTTTGTTTTTCTGGGAGAGGGGCAAAAAATCCTTGCAAATGAAAGCATATTTATTTATTTATTTATTGAAACATTTTTTATAGCACCACCTTACCATTTCTGACATTGTGGCGCTTTAATCAGTTACCATTAAAAGCCCTCAATCCACATTACAATCAAACCACCTCTCCCCCAAACTCTTGTGTAAATAAAAATGCCTTACACAGATGTTTAAAACAGTGTATAGTGAGAGTCTGCCTAACTTCCATGGCAAATCATTCCATAGCTGGGGACCAGCAACCGAAAAAGCGCTGGCCTCCGCACATTCTGTTCCCCTCTATTCGGCACTGGTTAGGCCCCATCTTGAGTACTGCATCCAGTTCTGGGCACCACACTTCAAGAAGGATGCAGACAAGCTGGAGCGTGTTCAGAGGAGGGCAACGCAGATGGTCACGGGTCTGGAAACAAAGCCCTATGAGGAGAGACTGAAAGAACTGGGCCTGTTTAGCCTGGAGAAGAGAAGATTGAGGGGAGACATGATAGCACTCTTCAAATACTTGAAAGGTTGTCACACAGAGGAGGGCCAGGATCTCCTCTCGATCAACCCAGAATGCAGGACATGGAATAATGGGCTCAAGTTACAGGAAGCCGGATTCTGGCTGGACATCTGGAAAAACTTCCTGACTGATAGAGCAATATGACAACGGAACCAATTACCTAGGGAGGTGGTGGGCTCTCCCACATTAGAGGCATTCAAGAAGCAGCTGGACAACCATCTGTCAGGGATGCTTTAAGGTGGATTCCTGCATTGAGCAGGGGGTTGGACTCGATGGCCTTATAGGCCCCTTCCAACTCTACTATTCTATGATTCTATGATTCATAGCAGGGGACCATCAGAGTGCCCTGCTCCTGTGACCAAGTTTACCCTAGTGAGACAGCAGGGCAAGGCAGGCACTCAAGTAACCACTCAAGCACAGAGCTTTATATACAGTTACTAGATGATATATCTGGCGATGCACAGCCCTCCCCAAGATGGCTGTGTGCAAGGTAATCATTTTACAGTAGTAGGCCAGTGCTAGGCCTGAGAGTTAAACTAACTAACTTGCCCAAGGTATGCTGGGAGTTGTAGGAGTAAGCTGAGGCTAGAATGGAATGGTGGGTGGGATTCATGGCAGTTGGAGAAAGTCAGGTAGAAGGAGAACAAAGACAGTTAGTGAGAGGTCAGGAAAGTGGGAGCTGATTTAGGACTGAGAGATAGTGACCTGTTTTGTACAATGTGACCTGGTTTGCTAACCCATGCTTTATTTAAAATCAGCCACTGTACATGCCAGTACTGGACCTCCCAGCATGCCTTTGGTGGCCCGCAGGTGCCTGCATCCTCCGAGAGGCACTTCACTCCTCTCGTTGCTGATACTGCTCCTTGATAGAGCATCAAAGAGTAGCATTGCAGAGGAGGGGAGGTTAGTGGCTGTCAGCGGACATGCCTGGCTCTGGCCAAATCCTGCTGGGACTGCCTCAACCTGCACTTCTTGCCCACCTGCCCCAGGCCTGCACTGAAGGCCTGGGGCAGGTCCAAGTACTTCCCCCCCCCCTTTCATCAGGCCTGTTTCTGGGGATGCACAGAGTGCCTCCCTTTCCTCCCTCCTCCTTCCTAAGAACAAAGGCCACACATGCATTTCCCTCAGATTCTGAGAGAACAGCGATGTCAGGATAGGGTGCCTTTCACCATGTTTGGCCCCTCAAAGTCACACGTATCTAGTTACAATTTTAAAACCATGCAGCGGGCGGGAGGAGGCACCGCAAATGGACACAGCCCATGTATGCGGGCTGTTTCCTTTTATGTGGAATAGGGTTGAATGTTCGAGACCAACCTTAAGAGTCTGGGTTATGAAAGACACGCAGCAGTATCCCGCCCATGCACTCACAATGGCTGGCAAAAGCCAGTAAGTCTGGCCTCCCAACCAAGGCATGCTGGAAGTCCTGCTGAAGGCATTCTGGGAGTTGTAGGCATAAACCTTGGTTTTGAAGAAATTCTTTAAAAATACTGAAAACCCCTGGTACATTGTACAGCCAGACCTATCAGCGTGCCAAATTTCAAGTTTCTAACTCATCTGGAAGTGGGTAAACAGTTTTGGACAGACATCACACACACATACTTTCTGCCTTATTGGTAGAGATAAAACCTTGTAGGGCACCCTAGCAGCCACTGGCAGCCAGTACAGTTCTCGAAGCACTGAAGTGATATAAGACCACTTCGGGAGCCCTTTGACTAGGGTGACCAGACGCCCGGATCTGTCCGGACATGCCCGGGAAATGGGGAGCAAATCCGCATCCGGGCGGAAAAACCGTTTTGGGGGGCCAAATCCGGAAATTTAGCCCCCCAAAACGGTGACCAGATGGCCCTGGGGCGAGCCGGGGGGCGGCGGGGGCAAACCAGGGCGGCGGGGGGTCACGCGGCGGTGGCGGGAGGCTGGCGGCGCAAGGCACTTACCGGCTGGGGCGTCCCCTTCCCTCTGGTGCTCGGAATCTACTGAGAAACAGGCTTCGCGGCCTGTCCCTCAGTAGCGCACTGGGTGATGACGTCATCACTCGGCGCGCTACTGAGAGACAGGCCAGGAAGCCTGTTTCTCAGTAGTTTCCGAGCACGGAGGGAAGCGGACGGACGCCCCAGCCGGTAAGGAGCGCGGGGGCGGGCGACGAGGGGGCGGCGCTGCGCGGGTGGGGGGGGCCGCGCGGGTGGGGGGGGCCGCGCGAGGGACTTACCTGCTGGGGCGTCCGTCCACTTCCCTCGGTGGACGGACGCCAAGGACAAGCCCCGCCCAAGGAGAAGCCCCGGATCAGCCTGGGGGAAGGGCAGGAAATTGCATTTTGGCGCGTCCAAAATGCGACTTCCAGCCCCTCCCCCGGCCAATCCGGCAGGCAGCAGCAGCATGAGACAAGGCAAGGCGCTACCGGTGGCATCTGCCCAACGGGCCCTGCGATGCGCGGGTGGGAGTTTTCCGGAGGCCTTCCCTTGTACCTCCCTCCCCCCCTTGCGCGCCCCTGCACCCCCTCACGCCCCCCCAGAGGAAGAGAAAAAGGCTTCCCTCACATCCGCCCAAACAGGCCCTTTCTGAGGCCTTTCTAAGCCCCGCGATGCAGGGGCGGGGGGGTGCTTTTCTGGAGGTCCGGAGAAGCCCCCTCCCTCTCTCACATGCTCCCAGCACCCTCCCTGGCCACCCCCAACACGGGCCCTCACAAAGTGCTTGTTTGGTCAGATGCCATAGGGAAGAGTTTTTTTCTTCCACTCAAATGGCGGCCGCCATTTGAGTGGAAGAAAAAAAACCCTTCCCTATGACATCCGACCAAACAAGCACTTTGTGAGGCCCTTTCTAAAGTCCAGCGATGCAGGGGCAGGAGCGGGGGTTTTCCGGAGGCCCGGAGAAGCCCCCCCCCCATCTCTCACCTGCTCCTAACGTGCAGCATGCAGGGAGTTGTAGGCTGTTCATCATACAGAGCTTTCTGGGGAAGCAGGCAGTGAACAGCCTACAACTCCCAGCATGCAATGCCTGGGAGGGCTGTATTTACAGAAGTCTAGGACTCGGAGAGTTCTCCAGGGAATCAGGTGAGTCTTGTTCTTCACCTCTCTGGATGTTATCTAAATGCTGACAGTTTAGTAGAATGTTACCCTCCATGGACTGCCCCTCCTGCATCATGCCCACAGGCATTTATGCTGCTGTCTGTGCTGGCCACAAGTGCTGGCTGTTCCTTGGCTCCGGTAAGTGCAGCCTTCCAGGCAGTGCATGCTGGAAGTTGTAGGCTGTTTTTGCTGCACAAAATCCTCGCCCCCCCCCTTTCTCACTTATATATAGTCTGAAATATAGAGTTTGAAATGAATAATTTGAATTGAATGTAGGTGTTATTTCCAATTTAAGCGCTTTTTGTACAGGTTTATAGTCACAGAGGATGTAAGAATCTGATGATTGTTAGGTATAAGCATTACCAGTGTGTTACTGCAAGAGCCCTGCCCTCTTTAGCTAGTGTGACCAGATGCAAAAGAGAGCAGGGCTCCTTCAGCTTTTCAGTGTTGTGATGAAGAGGGTATTTCTCCAGATACTGCATGCATGCAAATGACACAGGTGAATACACTCAACCACCTGAATAAACAATAGGACCAGCAATACTACATTTAACAATATTTATATTTGTGTATTAGTGCAGTTTATACCCACTTCAAATATTTCAAGCACATTATATTATTAATCAAACTTTTTTCACAATTCATGCTTCAGAATGCCACACAAAATTAACAAACTCCACAATTAAAACAGCATAGTATACTAGTCATAAATACAGTACACAAATATTTTTTTCAATAATATTACAATGAATCTGTAATGTTTTCTTCCATTAGTGTATAATTCTTTCCAAGTTCTATCAGCAAACTTTTTAACAGAAATCTGGTATCATACATCTGTTTCTCTATGCTTCTTCAGAAATTGCTTAATCCAGCTGCGACCACGAGTTTGGAAATGAACGCTGTACTTTCAAATGGTTTCAGGTGGAGGCTTTGTCCCCACATACAAGGCCATCGCAATGTCCCTGGATTTGAAATATTTGAAGTGGGTATAAACTGCACTAATACACAAATATAAATATTGTTAAACGTAGTATTGCTGGTCCTATTGTTTATTCAGGTGGTTGAGTGTATTCACCTGTGTTCTTGTATAATATTGTCAACCACTGCCTCCTGTTTGTTTAGTTTCATGCAAATGACACCTGCTGAAATTCCCTTTTCTTCACCACTGTTAAAGATACAGGAGCCCTGTCCTTCCTGTTATGCAACTTACTTCTGAATAAATATGCATAGGTTTGTGCTGCTTATATCAAAGCTTTTTCCTTTTGTGTTCAAAATAGAGGCAACAAGAAAAAAATGCACAGCTTTTAGTATTAAAGGTAAATTAATTTCATGAGAAGGAATAGAGGAGGCCTGAGTCTCAAGCTTGCTTATGGATCCAAATGCTCCAGTATAGGCATGGAATATTCTTACCTACAAGAACATACTGATACATTTCAAAGGAGGGACTAGATCCACATACACCTTCCTTTGAACACCCCAATTGGATCCCTTCATTGAAATGAAAAATGACCCCATGTGCATAGTTGCTTCATGTAAGCATCTGAGCATACATGAAGTACTGGACTGTGGGTTGTGTTTTTATATGCTTACCAGGAGTTTAAATCAAACTGCTATTTGTCATTGTCATGAAATCTATATTGGTTGATTTTTTTTTAAAAAAAGTAGGGATGCAATGTTTAGGCGTTCAATAGATCTAAAACTTTTAAAATCTATCAAAAACTTAAGCCAAGGTGCTTAGCTTAAGCAGGCAGCTGATTTTTTAAATAAAAAACTTAGCATTTAGATAGAACTTTAGGATGTTCATAGCGCATCATATGCATGACATTATTAGAATATAATCATTACAACAACCCTGTATGGCAGGCCAGTATTGCAGGGTGGAGGCTGAAAAAATAGTGGTTTGCCTAAGGCCATGCCATGAGTTCATACAAGTTGTGAGAGCTAATCTAGGGGCATTCTGGTTTGCTGCTCAGTTTCACAGGCATTACACTGCACCAGCTGTGAACTTTTTCTTTTTTGAAAAATACTGCTACTTACAAAACCCATGGATGGCAGGAACCATTTTAATGGAATACTCTTCCACCTTCCTCATGGTAGAGGGAATGCATCTTTTAAGAAGGCACACTGTTGCAACAACTGTGTGCACTACCTAAAATCAAAGAAATAATATTCTTCATCAGAACAATTGTTTTATCTAGGCATTGGAGCATTTCCTTATGTGTCAGATCTTTTGGGGGGAACTCCCTTGTCTGGATGGGCAATTCCGGAAGTTGTAGGACTTCTTTCTGTCTAAACATGCATAGAATTGTTTCCAAAGTTTGTTAGCCAATTGAAGTATGTCCAGTTGAGCTCAATGCAGTTGTTTCTGAGTAGACATGTATTGGATTGCACTGTATCTGGTCACTCTAGCTTTGCCATAGTATCTCACTGGCAAGTCTCCCAAGAAGGTATTTCCATTGGAGTTCTACTGATGAAAATTCTGACCAGCAAAATATCTCGACCTATGCCAACACGAGCAAGATTTCCTAAAACCTTTGCTGGGTCATCAGGAATTTTGAGTCATGAAGGAAATTCTTTCCCAACATAGATAGTTGTTTTTAGCCATCCTCTGTGGTGTGTGGTTTGGCTCGCTTGCTTGAGCTATTTATGTACCTACTGGCTCCGTAGCTCAAAAGAAGAAGTGGGTCTCTAGCTGGTGCTAGAAGATAGTAATTCATCTTCCTCTCCAATTTGTTTGATATAATTGGCATGATGTATATTTTGTAACAATTGCTGATAATTTTTTATCCTTAAAAAAAAAACATTTTAAAAATTAACAAGGTTGTTATTATTATCTCTCTTTTCTTGCTTGTGGTCATTTTTCTAGATGAACATGACAGGCTTTGCGAAGTCATTCTGTCTTTTACTGATTCAGAAATTTCCTGACTATCGAACATGTTTTAAGCATGACTGTTTTCTGGATGCTGGTGTGGATATATTTTGGTAGGCCTAGTTTCTGAAGGTTTTCTGTATTTTTGTAAAAAAAAAAATTGATGTAACTGATGTGACTAACTGAATAATTGTAACTTTTTCCTGTTGCCATAGTTCTTTAACTTCCATAGCCAGGGGTGTATATTTCCCGCTCTTTTCCTCTTCCTCTTCTGCAACATTTTTATCACTAGGTATTGATATGTCAATGAGGTAGGTGTGCTTTTCTTTTTTTATTTATGACTGTTGTATCTGGTTGGTTGCAAAGTATTGTCTTGTCCCAGAATTGTTCTCTCCCAGCAAATAATATGAGTGCATAGCGTGGCTTGGCTTGATTTGTTTGAGTGTGTCTGGATTTCCTAGGCTCTGAAAGCATCTTTTTGGAGAGTATCTGCTGGTTTCATGATCCACAAGACCAGGTTCTGGTGAGTGCATAGTTGACCTTGACAGGAGGGGCTTGCATTTGCTAGACTAAGGTGAGCAAATGTGAAGAGGCTGCAATCCTACATTCATTTATCCCGGAGAAAGCTTTATTGAAATCAGTGAGACTTATTTCTGAGGTTTCTTTGGGCAGTTTACTTTGGGTCCCTGATTGGGATTTCTGTTCTCTGCACACTGAGATACTTGGATAATACAGGAGATACCTGAATAAAATGAGGGAAAGATCCTTGTCTAGCATGGTGATAATGGGCATCCATTTTGGCCTTTCTTTGTATTGCAACTGACCATGGTCTTGATGCTGATGATAATGATGATGATTTATTACATTTATATACTGCCCCATAGCCGAAGCTCTCTGGGCGGTTTACAAAAATTAAAAGGTTGAACATTAAAAAGTCAATATACAAAATTTAAAACCATAAAACATAACATAAAACGTAAAAACAGCTAATGAACAGCTACACGGCTAATGAACCAGAGGTATGATAAATTTTTAGATTTGTTTCTCATTGATAAACCAGAAGTTTATCAATGAGGTGCTAGTGAGAAGTGACTGCAACAAGCCTTTAGTCCATTTTGTTCCATGGCTAATGTTTTCAGGGTAATAGTATTTTATACTCTTTTTAATGCTAGGTTGCTAGTTTATTGTACTAGATTTTTCTGCGCTTGTCAACTGCTTCATTTGTTCAGTGGTAGCAGTATGCTGAATCTGTGAGTATGGATACGAGAAAGGTGATGGAGAAAAAGTGTTAAATGTTAGGAAAGGTGAGACTATGTCATCCAGTGAAGGATTTGCAGTCAGAAAATATATTTGAGGGAAAGGGAGACTGTATCACACAGGGTATAGCAAAAGCTTCAAAGTACAGCAAAAGCTACAAAAGTAGGAGTGAGTAAAGTTAATTTCAGATACATTAAATGTCTCACGCGTTCTTTATTTCAGTGATTTTAACATTAGGCTGTTGTGTAGAACAGGGTTGTCTGAATTGTGCGCTGTAAAATCAGATATGTAACCAAGGCTATATTCGGATGGGCACACCCCCTTGGGGCTGGACATGCCCCCCTGGAGGGGTGGACATGTTGGTGGGCACGCCACTTTGGGGGCTGGCCACGATGTCCTCCTTTTTGGTTTCCAAAATATGGTCACCCTACCTTTGACCAACCTGGCTGCCACAGTCTGCATGGCCTATAGGTGCTGGATTTGCTTCAAGGGAAGCCCTGTATACAGTAGGTTGCGATAATCAAGCCTGAAGGTGACCAGGGCACACACTGCAGTGGTGAGATCAGCCTCTGACAGAAAGGGGAGGACTTGGTGGAGCATATTGAGTTGGTAAAGCAGTCCTGGGCCACAATCCCTGCCTGTGATGACATGGCGAGGGACTGGTTGAGGATGACACCCAGGTCTGTATATATATATAACCTAGCACACTGGGTGGGAGGAATCCAGCTGTGTAGCAGATATTTTCATGAGAATATTCTGAAGATCAATAACATGGACATGCAATTCAGATTAGGGATGCTCATTCAGTCCACATTTTGAAGCAAAATGAACCACTTTGCACCTCTCGGACTAATGTGCGGATTGGAACGCAGTAATCCTTTTGGATTTCGCAGTCCTTCGAATTTTGCAATGCAGTTCTCGGCCCAATGGCATGTACCAAAATATGTGTAATTTATGATAAAATAATACAGAAATGCATATTTTGAGAGAAAATAATCTAGAAATGCATATTTTGTGATAAAATGATCATATATATGCATGGAGACAGGGAGTATTATGCAATATTTTTTTTTTAAAAAAAGATTAATGCAGAAATGGGATGAATTAATACATTTATGTTTATGAATTAATACATTCAAAAGTGACATGGACTGGAAATGGATTGTTCCATTCATCTTCAATCCAAATAGTGCTGTTAGCTGCCTTGAGGCCTCATAGTTCATCAGTTGAGCATTTTATCACATGCTCATTACTGGCCACTCACGGTTCTTCATAGGACATTTTGATGACGCAGCGATTCTGCTGCGTAACTCCTCCTTTTGCCAGTTTTCCCATTTTAAAATAAGCCTCAGAAAACCCAACTTTTAAAAAATGAGTCAGGATTTGTCGGAATTTCCTTCCATGTGCAGGAAAGTTCCACTATAAAGGATGCTGTTCCTGTTGTTCTATCGGGGCCACGTGATCTCTGCACACTTCCCTGTGTAATTGGATCTCATCCCCAATGTGGAAGTGAAGCGGGGAGTAGACCAACGGTACTAGACAGTAAGGGGACACGATTTCCCCCTGTCTGAAGGAGCTGCTCTGATAAGGATTTTTGATCTGGGCATTGATATAAAATCAAAATCTGAAACTCTAGTTTCCCCCAAGCCTCTAAAGAAATGCTTTGAGTGAAGTAGAAACATATTTCACTGCACCAGGGTAAAGTTCACACCTCACATTATTGCATTTCAGAGGAAAAACACAGAATGATATAACCAAAACATCCTCTCCCAATAACAAGCCTCGTAATCTCTTCCTCCGAAGAGGCTGTGAATTAGACATGACTCTATGGCCCTCAAACTATCGCATAGATAAGTTGGCACCATAAAAGTAAACATTTTCAGTTCTTCGCAAGGAAAAATACTGGCCATTAGAGTAAACCAAATAACACCAAGTATCAGTGATAGAAGGTTATCAGGAAACAGTAAATTTCATTGAGGTGTCTAATGTATTGTATTTTGTGTTTGGTGTTGTTCCCCGCCTCGATCCGTTGGGAGAGGCGGGTGATAAATAAATATATTATTATTATTATTATTATTATTATTATTATTAATGCCCCGGATATTGCTTTATTATGGTTTAAGAAATTGTTTAGTTGAAACATTTATTGGCATGTATCCATCACAGGAGGGAGGGGGTGAGTGGTATGTGACGTCAAAGCCTGTAACAGAGAGAAATGAAACAGTTTTGTCTGTGTGATTCAGAGAGCTTTGGTACTACCCATGTGCCACTTCTCTCTCCTTCGTACGTTGTTTTGAATAAACCTGTTGGACTGAACTCTGCCTGTTCCTGGTGATTCTTCAATTTGAGAGTTAGGGAACATTTCCTTAACAGCTCATAATGGGGAGGAAAAAATAAAACAATAAAAGCTAAGAACAGAAGAACCCTTTTGGATTGGTCCTAAAGCCCACGTAATCTAGTCTCCTGATCAGCAACAGATGCTTCTGAGACTCTTACAAGCAGGGCATGAAATCACACTTCTTCTCTTGTTTGCATGGTATTTAGAAGTACACTGCCCCTGAACATGGGGATTCCAGTTAGCTATTAAGGCTAACAGCCGTTGGTCAGCCTATCACCCTCCATGGAATGTGTGCAACCCATTTTTAAAGCCACTTAAGGGAGGGGGCCATAACCAAATCCTGTGGCAATGAATTCTATCAAAACAGTGAAAGGCATTGTGCTAAAATTAAATCATATTTGAATCAGGTTGTGTTTTATATTGAGCAGATAATGTGTTATAAGCTTGCAATGGATCCTCTTGGGATACTCCTTAATTATTTAAAAGATTGTGCGGAAAAGTAATTAATCTTCTGGATGTGGAATTAGTAATTAATCTTTTGACAGTAGCAAAAATCTCAGTGGCTTCATTTTGAAAAAAGGCTACTGTCCCTCCTCTCTCTTTTTGGTTTTTAAAAAATATATTATTTTAGGATACGGAATGTGGCAATGATAATGAAATTGACTTATCTCTATAAGAATATCATAGTGTACGGCCTATTAGTAGAAATCTACCAGACTGATTTTGCTCATTTTTTTTCAAACTGAAGCTTGAGCAGTGTAGACGTGCAGAATATTTTGAAAGTTCAAACAAGTCCAAAGTTTTACTGTTAATAGCCAAATAGTATGTTCTGCATCCTGGCCAGGAGCCTTAGGTGGTTGGGGAACTACAGCTGTCATGTAGCTCCGTGCCACACAGGTGCACAGGGACAAAAGCACAAAAGTGGGGATGGAGAGAGGGCCTTGGGCTTTGCGAGTCAAGCCCACACTTGGAGCAGCCGTATTTGCAGCAGGGATGGTGATGGAAGAATGATAAATTTAGAGATAATATTCACCCATCTTTGGTGTTTTCCCTAATCTGATTTGTTTGTTGTTTAAAGATATGTACTCATGTAGTGGGTGAACCTTTGTTAATTTTTAAATTTTAGTTTGTATGATTAAATAAAGACAATGTTTTTGAAAGGCCCAGGATTATAAAATTTGCATTAGTGAAAGAAAAAATGACACTTAAGGAACAACAATGGGAAAACTGGTACGTGTCTTTTGATAAGGAAAAGAAAGAGGGGAGGGACTGTTCCGGTGTATTTATGTCTGTGATCTGTATGTCACTCAGCTACCATGGGAGGTGGCGTGTCTCAGTATTAGGGCCCATGCTTTGCATACAGAAAGTCCCAGCCCAGGTGGGACTGGAAAAAACAAGACAAGGTGGACCAATGCTCTGACACAGTTCAAGGCAGCTCCCTATGTTCCATGTGCCCCATCTAGTGGATAATACAGTCAGATGAAAGTGTGTGGAGTATAGGAGTCCCTGAAAGATGTCTCATCAATGAGGCCCACCTTGCTGATTAATCTCACCTTTTCCCTCAGAGAGGCTTGGTAGAAATGGCCTCCCTCAGCTCTGCCTTGGGATGGATGAATATGCAAGGTTCACATTTGTTGAGGTTCTCCAAAGTCTTCCTTGAAGTTTATTTCACCTCATTCACATTCCTGAATGTGAGTGTCTTTTTTTCCCAATCTTGAAAATGCACGTATTTAAGAGTGAACATTCCTCCCCCCCCCAAGTGAAAATTTCCCAAGAAATGCATTCCTGTTCACAATTGAATTGCAACCAGGACATATTCATATGATTTGCATCCCTATCTCTGCCTGCTTACAAGGATGCTGGTGGCTATTTGGAGTCTCTCCCCCTCCCTGTCACATTGCTTCAGCCTTCCTTAAGGCAGCCCAGTAATGAAGTCGGCTTGTGCCAGAGCTGCAGAAACAGTGTCAATGAAACAGGTCAGCATGTGGCCCCATCACTTGGTCATTTGTAGCTGTCTGTTCCCAGGGAGTTACTCCTTTATCACCGAATGACCTGGTGTGTGGCCTGAGGGTAAGGGAAGGTGAGGGAAGCAGCGAGGATATTTCTGCTGTTTCCTTTTGACTTGCCTGCTAGAGTTAAGCAGCTGGCAAGTGGTTGAACTATTGCTCTTTCTGCTTGGGATTGCTGTTGTCTTCTGTGTATGTTTCAGATGCCTCCCAGTATGTCTCAGATGCATGCTCTGCCCAGAACTAGCTACCACATCTTGCCTAAAGTGAAATTCTGTAGGGGGGCTGCACTCATCAATAAGCTGCCGCTGAATTTAATAGTGATGATGCTTAGCATTTATATAGTGCAGTTGGGCTGTCCAAAGCAGTTGTAATACACTATTCATCCTGAAAACAATCCTGTCCAGAAGGTGGGTATTATTATTGCTGTTGCTGCTATGCATCCTAGTTCACACACACACACACACACACACACACAGAGATACATGAATGTTGGGCTAAGAGGAGCTTTTCCAGAGTTGTTGTGTGTACACACAAAAAAGGAAGGGTACCCTGCTCATGCTCATTTAGGCAATTTTCAGAGGAAAGATCCTGCTGATGTGTGTTACACAGGGGAGGGAGGGAGGGAGGAAGAAGAGAGAGAGAGAGAGAGAGAGAGAGAGAGAGAGAGAGAGATTGCAATTTGAAGCAATGGATAATAATAATAATAATAATAATAATAATAATATATTTATTTATTTCTTACCCATGTCTCCCTCAGGATCGAGGCAGGGAACAACATTGATACAAATGACATAAAATACATAAAACTAATTTAAACATATAAAATTAATACATTACTAAAATACAGATAAAACTCTTCAAATTCGACTGGGTAGGCCTGCAGGAAGAGATCGGGTTTTATGACTTTCTTAAAGTCAAAAAGACTATTACATTGATGATAGAGGAGGGAAAGGGAGGAATCCCTAGGATTTACGCAGGACTAGAAAAGACAGAACAGTGGGCACTCACTGGGGAGTGTGTGTGTTTTGTGGAACATATGACCTGGTGGAAATAGAGAAAGTTGCTTCGGAGCATATGCGGAGTACATTTCCTTCCCAACCTTAGCTAACCCAACCCTCAGGAATCTAAGATCATAATTCAGGGCTTTAAAGCCCCAGGATTATCATTATTTTTGTGCATGCACACACACACACACACAGAGAGAGAGAGAGAGAGAGAGAGAGAGAGAGAACTACTTTCTTTGGAATTTCTTCAGGTGACCTGAGAATGTGGAACCCCCCCCCCACACACACACACACACTTCTGCAACCATGCGAAAATGGCTGAGAAAATGATCATCTCTACATTAAGGGGAAATCATATTACCTTCCCAGGGCTTTGTGCTTCCTGCTTCTTTTGTGTGATTGTTATGGGCTGCATTACAAAGGCAGAGAGCGGTGACTACATGGCTTGAATTGAATACTTCCCCTCTATGCATGTTCCATTCACTTCCATTGAGACATTGCCATCTAGTGGCAGAAGATCCTGCTTTCCCCCAGAAATTACCATATTAAAAGTGGTTCTTTTAATAGTGGATTTCCAAGGGATAGCATGGGAGACCTCCTGGTCAATGATGAGATCGTGTAATGGACACACAAACTTCCGTTAGTTGCCAATCACAAGTATGCAATAAATTGCTCGTTTAGATGAGCCCTTAATGAAGTTCCTGGCAGCTTTGCTGAAACCAAAATGGATTCTTCAGCCAAGGTGTCAGGGTAATGCCACTGAAATTTAGAGTTCATAATACATATGTCCAGAGATGCTCGGTAACACCTTCACCCCCAAGTTGTAGATCTACCCCTTCTGGCTGAGGGTGATAAAACAGGCAGTGACATGTGGAAAGTTACATAGGCCCTTTCCACACTAGGCGTTTCACCTGGGTTGGCCCCCAGCTGGTCCCTGTGAGTCCAAATAATGCCCAGGGACTCCCAGGGGTGGGGTGCAGGCACGGGATTTTTCCAGGAAACCAGAAACCAGAAACATCCTGATTCTTCCATGGTCCTGGGAAGTTCCCGGGATTGCGGAAGATGTGCCCACCCATCCTGGGTGCTGCCGCGCGTACTTGTGAGTAAGCATGGTAGCAAACTAGGCATGGAGCTGCATCGCGTGGCAGGGAGGGGGTTGGGGACCCCCATGCGCAACATTTTTTTTAACTCACTTTTTTGGAGGAGCGCTCGTGTGCTCTCTGTGGATTTTTTAAAAATGGCAGCCGTGACTTGCAATGGCCTGGGAGCAACCCGGGCCATCACACTTGTGATGTCACTTCAGAGTGCCAATCCCAGAAGCGGCTACTTCCAGGATTGCCTGTGCTGCACCCGCTACACCCCTCTAGTGTAGAAAGGGACATAGCGAGTTCTTGGCAGGAATGAAATTTAAACTGGGAGCACCTTAGTTTACAGCTCAATCACATAGGGTGCAATTCTAAGCATGGTTAGACAGAAAAATACCTACAACTCCCAGCATTCCTGAGCCAGCCAGGACTGCATCCTTGATCACTATGCCATACTAGCTCTTCATTTAAACTAAAGGGCAATTGTAAGGCAAATCGCTTGGAGAGAAGACTCTGAGGAATTTTGAGGAAAGCAAAAAGAGTTTTGATGAAGAGTAGTGGAATTGATCCAGTGCAGTACTGCATGCTCCAGGGGTGATAGTGAAGGTGGGCAGAGCATGTGATGATAGAGAATTAGGGTGATGGATGAGTTGGTTTTTACTCAGGATTTACATGATGGGTTCATTTGGGGTCAGTAAACTTTATTCTGCAGGGCTGATTGATGAGCAGCCCTGGAGGCTTTTAACCTTTTCTTGTACTGTCTAGCTTTGATACACTTGCCTGGGCCATCCAGATTATTGATTGAACTAGGCCTTGCCTGAGGACAGCCACGGTACAGAGAGCATACCTTGCTCATTCCCACCCTCTGGTTATGGCACAAGTGTGCAACAAAATGTAGACACAGGCAAGGTCTCTGTTTCAGTTATGCTGGGCTCCATCTTCACACTGGGCAACCACTTCTAGCTTAGGCTGACCAGATAAAATCCAGGTCAGGGCTCATGTAACTTTAACAGTTGTAGAGAAAAGGGAATTTCAGCCAGTGTCATTTGTATGCAATTAGTTCCTGGCGATATTCCCTCTTCATCACAACAGTTAAAGGTGCATGCACTATACTAGAGTGACCATATACAAAAGAAGGCAGGGCCCCTGCAACTTTAACAGTTGTGATGAAGAGGGAATTTCACCAGGAACTAATTGCATACAAATGACACTGGCTGAAATTCCCTTTGCTCTACAACCTGACCTGGATTTTATCTGGTCAGCCTATTTCTAGCAAGTCTATGCACAAGTTAGTCTTATAAAGAGGGTTAGGATAGGCTGACCAGATAAAATCCAGGTCAGGGTTCATGTAACTTTAACAATTGTAGAGAAAAGGGAATTTCAGCCAATGTCATTTGTATGCAATTAGTTCCTGGTGATATTCCTTCTTCATCACAACAGTTAAAGGTGCAGGCACTATACTAGAGTGACCAGATACAAAAGAAGTCAGGGCCCCTGCAACTTTAACAGTTGTGATGAAGAGGGAATATCACCAGGAGCTAATTGCATACAAATGACACTGGCTGAAATCCCCTTTTCTCTACAACTGTTAATGTTACATGAGCCCTGACCTGGATTTTATCTAGTCACCCTAGTTAGGAGGACCAACTCAATAGCTCCTTTCTCCAGAATAAAAATTGCCTTTCCCCGGGCATTGTTCCTTTTTATATTTGATGTTTATTTAGTACCTCAAGTCATATTAGGAAACCAATATCCAATTATCCAATTACATAATACAATTCCAGAAAAAAAAAACAAGGTAAACAATATAAAAACCTTAAAAACAGTACAATACTAATTTCCCTAACAATTCTACCACTGTCCCACTGAAAAGACAGCAGCCACTGCCTCCATTAATCCATATTGGTCGAATCACATCACTCTCCACTACTACATACATAACTAAGCTTTATTACTCTGTAAATGGATTCATATTTTTCAATTTCCTGTTTCTAAATCTCACACAATGCATACATTTCAATAAGGCCAGAATCTGCCAAACCTTAATTAGCTTTTGTTTGATTGATGGAATTTCCTTGGGTGCTATCAACACCTTTCCAGTTGTTAGTAAGTAGGCTGACCATATGAAAAGGAGGACAGGGCTCATGTAACTTTAACAGTTGTAGAGAAAAGGGAATTTCAGCCAGTGTCATTTGTATGCAATTAGTTCCTGGTGAAATTCCCTCTTCTTCACAACAGTTAAAGTTGCAGGGACCCTGCCTTCTTTTGTATATGGTCACTCTAGTATAGTGCCTGCAACTTTAACTATTGTGATGAAGAGGGAATTTCACCAGGAACGAATTGCATACAAATGACACTGGTTGAAATTCCCTTTTCTCTACAACTGTTAAAGTTACATGAGCCCTGTCCTCCTTTTCATATGGTCAGCCTATTAGTAAGTTAAATATTGGTTCAAGGTACGAGTGGAAACATCTAGTTCTGCTCTACAGAATGTTGGTGGAAAGTGGAATGAAAATCATTCCACTCCATTAGAACTTTGGAGCAGAAGAGAAAATGGATCCCACAAATCTCAGTAGGCATGCACAAAGAGGCCTAGGATGGCTGAGCTTCCCTGAACATGCCTTGAGAGTTTTACTGAGTCCTGGCTGAATCAGAGATCTTTGGGATATGAGAGGGACTATTTATATTGGAACCTAGCTACCAGATATGTGAAAAAACCCAAACTAAAACCTAGAGGCAGGCTGTAAGTTCTCAAATGAGACATTTCAGTGTGTGTGTGTGCCAAAACTGCCTTCTCTCTTTTGAATGGGGGATGTTCAACGGTGGGATCACATGACTATACCTCCCCCACAAATAAATAAATAATCCCCCCCACTCCCAAACCTTGCTGTAATGCACACCTTCCCATTTCATGGCCTTTAAATGGGGCCATAAAATTGGAGGGGGGCTCCAGTCGAGTACCAGACCTCCTCCAACAAATCCAAACAGTCTCCTAAACCCATGACATAATCTCGGGAGTCACCTAATGAGCTCTTTCATGGTATTTTTATGATAAACATAAGGGCTGCTTGAAGTATCTGTTTCTCTCTTCTCAACCCACCCCATAGTAGACTCCTATGCCTATGTTTGGCTACTCAACGCTTATTCATTTATTTGTTACATTCCTAACCTGCCTTTTCCTCCAAGGAGCCCAAGGTGACATCCATGATCCTCTTCCTTTTCATTTTATCCTCACAATGAACCTTTGAAGTAGGCTAGCTTGAGTTGTACACATTTGTGTCATTTGAATTTTCGTCTCGAACTTTTGCTGCCTGGAAAGGTTCTTGAAAGTTAAATCAGGCCCTTGAGGAGGTATATCTCTGGAGTGTCTAATCCCTCTCCTATCTTTTTCTCCCTTTTCTTTGTTTAGAATTCTTACTGTAGTACAGCACCGTCAAATTAAGGCATATAAATCTTTATAATTGCTATCGGTACATGTGAACCCACTGCTGTGCCATCTGTCCGTATGCTGCACTCATTACAGTAGATGAGGCAGGCTGAACTCCGGCAGTCTGGCTAGTTAGCTAGAGAGTAAGGTCTTTATGATGGCAGCTATTAGGTGGCTAGACTAATTGTGCAGGGCAGCAAAAATGCGTGTTCTGTATCTTCCAAATAGGATGTATTCTGGCTGAGATCAGGAAGCATATAGCAAACTTCTTCTTCTCCTCCTTCATCTTTTTTTTATGGTACTGTCCTTTAAAACATTGATTGATAGTTATAATTCTATTAAAAATAGCATAAACAACATTTAATTTCTAATTAGAAACTCAGTTCCCAATTGCACCATTCCAAAAGGTAAAGGTTAGAACCTCTTTGATAAAATGTTAGATAAATAGGGGGTCATAACATGATGAACACCATAAAAGTCTTGCTAATTGTTCCAAGAGTAAACATATGTATAATCAGTTACATTAGATCTTACTTTTGATAGGTTAATAAGGGTGAATCGGATGGCTCACATTCTGCCATTATAACTAGAAATCCGGGGATCCTTGCTTCTTCAGCTTGTAGTCAGGAAATAGCTGAGAGGAGCGATCTGAAACTTGGCAATGTGAGAGAAGTTGATTTGTGGATGGTCCATGCTGGTTCTGAGGCCCTAATGAAATGTGGGTGTACACATTTCATGTGTACACCCACATTATGTGTACACCCAGTAAATGAATTTACTGAAAACTGAAAAATCAGTTTACTGAAAACTCATTTACTGAAAACTCAGTCGTAACGGGCATTGTTTTGATCCATTTATTTATTAAACACTGTAGACACCAATGCCCTACTCTGCATTTGGCTTGCCTCACTGGGGGCAATTGCAGGTGGTGGTGGAAATGAGATTTCCTAAAGCTCCAGCATGGGTGGGGCTTTGTGTGACACTGGCTGGAGGAGGGGCTTACAAGGCAATATTATCCTTCTTCCTTTTCACTCCTGCTGCCAGGAGCAATGGCATGCTGTTGGGGGGGGGGCAGAAGTGGAGCAGCCGGAGAGCAGCCAGAGAGCAGCTGGAGAACTATTCCACTGCATCTGGATCCCTACTCAATTGCCCCCCTCAATTCAACATTTTTTGCTTGAGGCATTAGGATGTGCCTGGGCACACACCGCACACCCGTTAAGCACGCCTATGTTCTGAGGTCAAAGGAATAAGAAATAGCTGATTTATAAGAGTTTAAATTTTGACTAGTGACTTCTGGCAGTTTGATAGGTATTGTATGCTTTCCTTCTCATAAAAGTTATTAGAGTTAAACTTTATGGACATTTCTCTACATGCACTGCATCTTTGGGGAAACAGTTCGATCTGTCTGGGGTAAGATCTGATATGTTGTTATGCCCTAGGAGTAATGTAACATATTTGTAGTTTTTCTTTAAAATGTGATTTTTCAACCTATTTTAATCTATGGAAATTATTAACATCTGTCAAGTAGCATGATGAATTTGACCCTCTTTTGGCCCAGGAGGGCAGGGCTAACAACTGGAGTGTGTGTAGCTGGTTACCACAGAGACAGGAGAGAATACAGAGGAGGAGAGTTTTTGTGGGCGGTTTGACAGAGTAAGGGAAAGTGATTTTTGGTTTTGATTCTCTTTTTCCTTTTGGTGGGTTGAATTCATTTCATGTGAGTGTCGAATCAGAACTCTGAAAGGATAAACAACCACTATTGGTCTCTTTCTGGATGCTTCATTTTGAAGTACACTTTGGGAAAATCGAAATGGCTGCCACAATAAAAAGTCTGCCTCTTTTTGCCATTCATGGAGGAGGAGGAAGCATTATACCTGACTGCAATACATATGTCCCTAGTAAATTTGAGGTCACGGGGGAGTAGGAAGTTGTTATTTGCTTGACTATGATTCTGCAGAGAATCATGGGGATCTTTCCTCCTCAATTTTAGTATTCCCTTAGTCCTTGTAATTAGGAGCATACAAGCTGAGGTCTTGCAAAAATATGTTGTTTTATAGGGAGAAGCCTCCAAAGTATTCCTCCTCAGCAGGGGTTGCTGCCTAGACTCTAATTTTGTGTGCTGGTTGTGCTGCTTATGCAAAGGGAGACTGGCTTAATGGCCAGAAACAGCATGGAGGAATGCAGCTGTCTTAACAGGATTTTTCCCCTTGCCAGATGCTTGCCTTGGGGTGTGCCTGGTTTGAAATATTGGGGGAATGTTTCTCTGCCCTTTCTATTCTCTTCCTTTATTCTCTGAAAGAATTAAAAATTGTGTCCCTTCTGGCTCTAGTATTCCGTGTGGATGGCATTGGTTGCTAGTTGGGTATTTGTAATGTGGAATGGAAGCTTTAGTTGCATAGATGCCGTGTGTCTATTCCAGCAGACAGACAAATCTGTGACTTAGGTTCACCATTCCACCACTAGGGATGTCCTTTGAAAATTCAGCCCTTCTTGGGCCCAACAGATCCCCACTGCCTGCCCGGCACACCTGGCGCTTGCAATCCGAGCTGTGGCTTTTCCCAAAATCTGGGAACTTTTCACATTTTATTTCCTTTTCTGGTCAATAGAAAGTTGCAAGAGCAATCCATGGACAGATACCTCTGGCAACCCTCTCTGCCATTGACAGCTACCCAGCTCCAAAGTAATGGTGAAGCTGGAACTGACTACAACATAGGTTACCACACCTTCTGTATATTGCCTAAATGACACATTTGTTAAGAGCATGTCCCTTAAGGGGTGCAATTTCCCTGCATTTTGGAGTATGCATGAACATGGAAAGGTATTAACACAATATGTTAAACTAAACCAAAAAGGTTTTTTTGTTAATTGAATATTGACATCAACTGTAGATGCCATCTCATACTGCAATATCGAGAGATATTGTTTATCATATTTGACTTTGCATCATTTCTCCCCAAACATATTCACTTTACAAATTCATTACAGAAAAATCTTGTGTCTATAAAGTTTATTTATATAGAATTCTATTTATTTAAATAGAATTTTATATCACATCCTTCTAGTGCCTGTGCATGACTAAGAACAGCTCTAGAGATGTGAAGGCCTGGAAAAAACCTGGAAAAAAATAGGGGGAGGGGGACATTTTCACCATTATGGAACACTATCTCAGCTATAAAACGTTTAAACACTCTATACCTAAAAGAAACTCAGGAGCCTGGTTTCTGTGACGCAGACATGGGATTGACCCCAGCAATAGAGACAAAAATTCAGAATGAACACACTGGTGGTGGCATAAGTGGAACTCACTTTAGCCAGTGTGGTGCAGTGGCTAAAGTGTTGGGCTGGGAGTTGGGAGATCTGGGTCGTATTCGCCACTCGGCCATGGAAACCCACTGGGTGACTCTCAGCCCAACCTACCTCACAGGGTTGTTGTTGTGAGGATAAAATGGAGAGGAGGAGGATTGTGTACCTGCCTTGGGTTCCTTGGAGGAAAAGAGGCAGGAAATAAATGCAATAATAAATAAAAATAAATGCATAACATTTAAGATGCTTTTGAAGGGGAATGAATTACAAAAGAATAAAATGCCTCTCTTCAAAAAATAGGTTGTGATTGCTTAAAGATTCTTAAATGTTTGGTTACTATTCCAAGTAGATTAGAGAGTGTTCCCCAACTAAATAAGCTCCCAGGCAGTAGCTTTTCATTCAGACCAGATTCCCCTAAATTTCACTCCAACTAATATCTCACAAACAGGAGTTACACCAATCTTCCTCTGCCTCCAGCTCTTCCTACTTCTTCTGGCTTTTAGGATGATTCAGCTGTTTCAGGGACTACTTGATACCATTCCCTCTGGTCAGAAATAAAATAATAACCTAAAATGTGGCTATTACCTTAGAAAGAAGAAACAGAAGGGGGAAATGTTTAAAAACCAACCCTCAGGCCACTGCATAACATTGAGTAATTCTTTGAGGTGACTAGAGGGAGGTGGAATTTCATGCACTTTTTTAAACCACCTGCACATCACACTGTAGAAACAGGATGGAACTGACTTTAAAAAGAATTGTGGGAATGGATGGCGAGAATAAAGAAATGACACTATAAATTGGATTTAAACAGGGCCATATTTATTGTCAAGGTAGTTGGAGGCCTAAGCGACTGTCCTGTCTTTGGCCAACGTTTTGGCCAGAATGGGCTAGGGGGAGCCATTCATATCCTGATAGATGTTGCTGGTGCATTGATACCTCCCAGGACTCCCCTTTTGGGGTAGGTAGGCCTTCCTATGTCATCTCCCCTCAGGTTGCAAAACTCAGAGTGGGTGAGTAAGGTTGGTCTCAGAGGTAACCCTTATCCCCACACCTGGTGCTGCAGGACTCCCAGCTGAGGGCCTCAGATGTCACCAATCACTACAATGATACCTAAGAAAGCTCACCAAACCTGTTCTTGCTCCCGATACCCGCACACCTGCCACAGGAGGCGATAAGCCACTTGCTTAGTCGCTACAACCCCCCACCTAAGTGTAATAGCCTCCATCACATGCAGGTCCTGTAGAAATAAATAATTCCCTTTGTCCAACAGATGGACCCCATCCTGTCTATAATGCTCCCTCCATGTGCAAATAATCACTGGGTGTTTAATACTGAAATCCCCAGAACTATCCAAATGACTGAATATTTTGCTGTTCACTGTCCTCCTAGCCTTCTCCAAGGCTCTGTGATCATTGCCAGCCTGCCAATTAATTCTGGGAAGAATGCAAGACCAAACTATAACAACTCCCAGACAATGCTGTCTGATAGTTTGAAAATCAGAAATGGCCTGTAAAATATTCCTTTAAATATTCCTTTAAGGAGCCCCAAATCGTTACCTCCGACATGAATAACCACAACTTGAAATTATCCATTAACCAAGCACATTGCTCCAATTTTGCAGGGCCAGAAAACATGAAGTCATCCAAATAATGGATGGCATCCCATGATCCTATACTGTTTCGAAAGGCCCATTCCAAAAAAAGTGCTAAAGCGTTCGAACGTAGTGCATGAAATAGAGCAGCCCATTGGTAAAGCTCTGTCAATGTAAAATTGGCCTTGGAAATGGAATCCTAGCAAGTGAAAATCCACTGGGTTGATGGGCAAGATGTGAAATGCGGATTTAATATCGAACTTGCCCTACAAGGTTCCAGGGCCGTTTCTGCACACCATATTGCGGGCTGCATCGAATGACATATACTTAACAGAAGACAAATGTTCAGGAATGAAGTCATTAACTGACTCTCCCAATGGGAAGGACAGGTTGTGAATCAACCTGTATTCACCAACTGATTTTTTGGCTACAATACCCAGTGGGGAAACATGGAGGTTGGAATTGGGCCCTCAAACTGAAAGAGTTCCTCCACCCCTGGCCTACATATAAAAGCTATTCCCTAAAGTTTTTGTCCCTTATCCCAACCATCTATCACACGAGTTCAAGGCAGACCTATGCAGCTGAACTCAGGGCAGGATGTAATCTTGGATACAGTAAAAAGGGGTAGTGGGAATATTGAGCTCTGATTCCATTGGTGTGAACAAGAGTTCCCTTGAATTTGGTCCAGATAAGTAATTGGCTATGGAACATCTCCACATCCCCTCCTTTAGCTTCTGAGTAGGGTGCAATGGATCAGAACCATTGTCAACCCATAGCCATCTCCTAACCCTATCACACTTCCCCAGCCTTCTCAACATCTGCCACCACATCTTGATTTAACACTAACCCCTAGGAAGGAGGCACCATAGAGGGCCAACTTTACTTCAGGCCAGAGCAGGAACTCCTGGGTGAATTCCGTTATCACCGTGAGGTGATTCTGGTCTTCCTTCCCCCACTTTATCCTTGCTGTAGCCTTCTTAGTGTGAAACAGCACTTTGGCATGTGGAAGAGAATTAGAAAGTCTAGCAATCAAAATCTAAATTCAAATGGAGAAATATTTATTTAGACTCGAAAGGGGGCATGAAACAGAGATTAATGGGAAGTCAACAGAGATTGGTCAAGCAGCATGCCAAAGCAAATAAAATGACAATTTCTAACTCATCTATACATTTGGCAATTTAGGGCTGGATCTACACTGCTGCTTTATAGTGGTATTGAAGGGCACTGATAACTGTTGGGGCCCATGACACATCTACACCAAGCAGGATATAACACTGTGAAAGTGGTATGAATGTGGTATATGGAATGTGTCATCAGCCCCAACAGTTGTCAATGCACTTCAATACCACTATAAAGCAGTAGCGTAGATCCTGCTTTTATATACCGCTTTCATACCACTTTTATAGTGCTAGATCCTGCTTGGTGTAGATCTGGCCAAAGTGCCAAACTATATATTCCGCTAATTGCAGAGTGTGTAGCTAAGAGATAGCTTTTATTTACTCTAGTGCAAACAGGCAGGGTCCTGATTTGGATCAGTACCACCACACAATAGTGAAGGAGGTTAAAAAAAGAAAAATGTCCCCATTGGATTGGAGATTATTTCCCCCCCTTTTTAAACACCCCCCGAACATGGGGAAAATTTTGAGAGTAAAAACAGTGGGAGAGGGAGGGTTCAATCCTCCCCTCCCACTGCTAAGTGGTCCCAATCCAAATCAAGGCCATGGTCACTTACACTAGAGTAAATAAAAGGCTAACCACAGCTACTCATTGCACGATTTGCATGATATGCAGTTTGGCATGAACAGCATCTAGGTTTCAGAGCTCCATCACACCAGTGATTTAATGCACACTTGCTATGCCTGGTATGCGGTTTTGCAGCACAGTACTCACATGATGTCGTCCCTGTCCTGCACTCATTCTGCCTCTTCCCCTCCATCTTTTTGTTTCATTTTGGACCTGGCAAAGTCTGCTTTTTCCCCCTTCTATGTGAAATAAATGTGCTCCTCCCGTGTATTGCTATCCTTGTGCTCTATCAGACCATCCCGTTCTTTGTTGGGGGTGGGAGTGTCTAAGGATGGTCTCAGTCTCGCTGACAAAAGAGGAGGGTGGGCGATTTTCCAAAGGGGGAGTGAGAGAGGTCCCATTTAACTAAATGGTCTTACTCCTGAGTATGCATGACCAGGGGTGCATTTTCACTTTAAAAGAAATGCGGAAAATGCACTGGGACAGGGGTGGTGGTGGTGGTTTCCAGTGCAACAATACTTCGTTGAATCAAGGTTTGGTTGACTTTCCCTAATCCCTTAATCCTTTTATCCCTTGAATACACCATTGCACTATTGCATCATTACACTATTTCAGGCTACCAGAATTGCATTTCGTTGCATTTGCACAGAAATAAAAGATAAAGCATGGGGAAGTAAGAATTAGGGGTTGACTTTCCCTAATCCCGTAATCCCTTAAATAAACAAATGCAAACAGGTGGAATATCGCACTGGTGGACTATTAGTGAAATGCTTTAAGGGGAGAATTTTTTTTAAAAAAAATCCCTAAAAAATGAAGGGATGAACCAAACTGATTCAAACTTGGCAGGGCTAAAGCCCTCCTTAAGACCTATCACCATGCTATGTTTCATCTCTTTATTTTTTTTAAATCACACAGATGTAAGCATTTTTGTTAATAAACAAATGAACGAGGGGGGAAGGCTGCCACAACCATCACAATGTCCATCAGCGGCAAGAACCAATGCACTAGAGGGGGAAGGAGAAGGGGTGGGGCAGGTGCAATAGATGCGGAAGAGCAAAATGAGAGTTCACCGGTATAGCTACGATCGTGAAAGGGAAGAGTGCTTGCAGTGCTTCTGAAATGGAGGTAAAAAAACACGGAGGCAAACTGGGGGGGGGGGGAGAATGGGTGTGATGGAGCTCTCGGTATCCATACTCAAATGCAAAGGATGCTTGGATCAATAGAAGATGTCCATAGGACTTTTGAATTCTGTGGACTCAGGAAAATGGGGGTGGGGGAATTTGACCACCTCCCCCAATCAGAAGTGTGAGGATGTGGTTTCTCACCAATAGAGTGGAAATCTCCATGCTCAGGTGGGCTGGGACCTTTTGAGGCAGAGTTCTGACACTTTGGATGGAACATGTCCTGCCTGTATTAATTTGACCCCTTGGAAATGAGCAGCTAATGCCTTCCTAGGCTCAAAGACAGGGAGGAATAAAGATGAGAATGAGAAGGATGCACACATCTCTTCTTGGTAGACAGATCTATTAATGAAGATTTCCTGGCCAGAGGATGTCAGATTCATGAAACGCAAAATGAAGGCAGGTGTGAAATGGCGTAGTCAAGGCATCTGACAGGCAAAAGAGAATTGCTCTTTTAGGAGGAAGGCTCTTCAAAGAGCAAGGCTCTCGCATTAAAGCATTTTCTTCACATGCTGAAATGTTTCTTACCTCCTCCGCAAGACCTGGAGGCTGTGCTCTGTTTGAGGACACAGGAACAAGGCCAGGTTTAGAAAAGCTGGCCTGACCTAGGGATGTGTGAGAATTCTGTTTTTAGTCTGATTTTGATCAGAATTTACCAATATTCACACATTTCATCATATTCAAGATGGAAAGAGCATGAGTGGTTGTTGTTGTTGTTTTTAGTAAAAACTAGTGCAGGACAAACCAAAATTGACAGATTTGTCCATCTGGGCAGAGGGCTTTGAGTGTGTAGCTCTTAAAAGTCTGGTTTTGAATCCCTGTGTATTTCAAGTTCAGCCATGTTAATTTACAATGTAGTAATTGTAAATGTGATCTGCATTTAAATACAACTTAAACATGTATTTTTAAATGTATTTTCTCTCAAAATATGCATCTCTACACATATTTTCTGTCAAAAATATGCATTCCTCCAACACAACACCACTATGGTAGGATGCTACGTCATGAGGGATTGTTTGGGGTAGGGGAAAATGGCTGCGACCAGTGGGTTAATGGAGACAGCCAGTTACCCCTAAATGATGCCCCTGGAATGACACTATGGCTGAATTCGGACAACACAATAATCAACTGGGGGGGGGGGGGAAACAATCGTCAGTTGAATTGACTATCGTGTTGTCCGAATGCTGCCATAGTCAACTCAGCGTTGATCCTAATCCACACCACAGTTGATTATTTATTACCATGTTGTGTGGGGAGTTCCCCCTAGATGAACAACTGAAAAGTTGATTATTACCCCACCATTGACTATCATGTTGTCCGAATTCAGCCAATGTTTTGATCTTTCCACAGAGATATTGTGGGGAGAAAATGCCTCCAGAGCTAACTAGGAGAACTGCCACCACTCGAAGTAGCTCAGGATGTGCAAATCAGCAAAAGAGCTCGCTAAAATCCTCCGAATTCCACCTCGAAGCTCATTCCGACTTGAGTCTGTATCAGATTGTGAACGTTTCTTTTCTTTTTGCATGAAAATGTGTATTTTTGTGCACATTTCCCCAAATGTATGCATCAGTTGTGCACATCTTTGAAATGTACACATTCTTCACCTGTTGATTAAAGCCTATGTGCACATTTTTCAAAAGTACACATTTGGTCATAGGCATTTTTCAAGTGTACACACGCTGTCAAACATACTTGTTTTGGTCCATGAATCACACTGCAAGTTCAGAAATGTAGGGACTTTGATGGTTGATGGTGTCCAAATCTGTGTTTTGTCTGGAAGGTGTGAATTGGGCAAATCCTGACAACAAACAAATTGAAAAACAAGATTCTTATACATCCCTATAATGCAGCAAAAAGTATTTTTAAAAGAGAGAAAGAGGAGGAGGAAAGGAGGCCTCTGTTACTAGATATTAAATGTAAGTCCCCTGTCCCCGAAATGTTTGAGAATTTCTCCAACATTTCCGAAGACTGTAAGGGTTTCTCACTGCTTTTCTGGTCCATTTCTATTTGGCAGAGCCCCAGACTTACATCACAATCCTAGGCATGTCTACTCAGAAATAATTGAACTCAATGGGGTTTACTCTCAGACAAATGCGGATAGGATTGCAGCCTTAGTTATAAAATAGGAATATGTGTTTAATTAGTACGATGAAGTCACTCTTTTGAGTTCTGTAATCAAAACAGGTCATCCTGATTTTGTTTATGCAAAAGGAAACATTACCCAAGTTATTTTGCTCACTGTAAATGCTGTCAAGTTAAATGTTCCCTGTACCACTTTGAAGTCAGAAATATTTAATTGAATGGGGATCTTGTGTTGCTTAAGAATTCAAGTGACTTATCATACCTCAGTGCTCTTAAAAAAGTAAACAGCATGAAGTACAACAAACTGGGAAGACATAATACTGATTATTTCCCCCAAATTCAATATGTTTATAGGGCTATATTAATGAAAGGCAGCCTGGCTTTATTAAAAGAGCTTGATACCATAGACATGCGGAATCCACTCCAACACCTTTTAAGGGGTTCTCTTAGATTTCCTTCACATACACACATGCATGGAACTTGTTCCTTCTGGCAGGAGCCCACACAATTGAGGAAATTGTTCGAATTAAACTACCTCTTGGATGAGGGCAACTGCATGGGCCTTTCCCACCTGATCAGCACTCTCCCTCCTGTTGGCCACATTACATGTATAGGGAGAGAACGGTCTCCGGATGGTGTAAATTAGGACTGTTCACACACACCCCGACTCACCTAGGAATCCAATTTAGGATCTCCAGATTGGCCCCGATTCAATTCAGGGTACTTTGGTACTGGGCCGACCTACTTCGGATTTGGTTCTGAAGCAAGGCTTGGACTCCCCCTCCTGAAGCAACTCAGACATTGAGGGTTCCCAGGTGCCAGCCAAGCAGTTGCTCAGAAAAGCCCAGGAAACCAGGTGCTAGGCTGAACAGGAATCCATTGGACTCCCCCACTTCCCACTCATCCCCAAAACCCAGAACTGCTGCCCCACCCACCCACGGGACTTACCTTAATCATGTGCCCCCAATTATTGCCACCATAGTTTTCATAGATCTGTGGTTGCAAATGACTCTTTATGGCTGCCATAGTTGTGACGGTAGATCTATTAAAACCTCAGAGCACCCATCTTATTTAAAATGGCAGCTCTAAATAGCATGGTTAAGGTAAGTCCCATGGGCCATAGGGGCAGCCATCCTGGGTTCTGGGGGCAAGTGGGGATTGAGGGAGGGGGAGGGGTAAGCAGGAAGTCCAATGGATTCCTAATAGGCCTTGCAGTTGGTGGGAGCAGTGGCTCACCACTGCCCCAAAGCATGCCGAAGTGCCACGAAGGCTTCAGGACTGGACCAATACACTTCCAGGTGCCTCGTCCCGATTTGGCATTGCTCCAGGATTGGGCTTCAGTGCAGATTCAGGGTTCAGCCATGAAGCAGTGCACAGCTCTACTATAAATGATTTTACGGATGAAAAGCTTGGGCAGCATCCTGAGACCATTCTCTCCCTTTGTGTACACCTTGGGTGCTCACTCGCCTTGCACCTACATTACATGCGCACACACACACTTAAACTAAGAGGTGTGTTGTAGCTATTAGCCGGCCATGCAATTTGTTAAGCAGTTCACTAGCGAATGGCTCAGGATGGGTGATGACGATGCCTCAGTGGGGCTGATGGCCAGGGGAAGTGTCTTTACAGGAACCATGAGGATGGTTTCCTGATGCAGAAATCTTTCTGCTATGTGAAAGCCATCAGCTTCAGAAGCTGACCCTTCCTCACTAGAGGAAAGGCTGATGGAAGCCATGTATGGGTTTCCATGCATGTGAAGATAATAGAAAAAGTTTGCAAGGAAGGATAGACAGATCCATTTGTTTTGCTTTCTATATCATTTGCATTTTTTTTTTAACCACAAGTTTGGTACATAACATTTCCACATCAGTTTGTCAATGGGCTTTTTATTTTTGCTTTTTAAGTCCACAAGAAAATAGGTATGCATTTTCATGCACTCAAACATCTGTATGTATTTTTATGTGCCATTTCCCCTAATATACACACGTTTGAAAGCAATTTCTTCTAATATATGCCTTTTTATATGCTATTTTTCATAATGTACTCAAATTCCCTGATGTATCCATTTGTGCCACATTTTCTGATTAGAGAATTACATTACAAAATTTGGAGAAGTGTGAAAACGGAAGGATACTTGCATACTGGTTCGACTATTAGTTCTGCAAATGCAAATTAGGTCAATTCATATTAAAAAGCCAAGCGGACTAATTTCTACCCCATCCCTATTTGGAGAGTGTGTGAGAAAGAGCTGAGGTGGATCTGAAGACATCTTAGGGTCGGATAGCTCTCCCTTGAGATCTGAAATGGGGCAGTGGGTTCTGTTGCCTGCCAGGAGTACATATGCTGACTACCTCCATGCAGCCTCTACTTCTATAGTTGTAAATAAACCAGGACTGTGCTTATTTAGCTTTAGCAGTTTGGTCATATTTGGGGTGGCAGTTCAGCGGAACCTCTGAAGTCAAATATAAAGGGAGGGGTGAAACAGTTTGGGGAGGGTGCTTGCTATTTTGGCATCCAGGTTTTCTTACCTTTCTCCCCCTCCATTTTCCTCTTTTCTTAAAAGAAAGTCTTTTGTTTGCTTTTCACTATTTTTTAAAGCCACTGGCTCTGCTGGAAGATCAGCAGCAGAAACAGAGCTCTGGCTGCTTCAACTCATTTCCCAGAAGGCAAAGTGGTGAGCAAAAAAGAAAAGTAACTTTCCCATAAAGCATGTACAAGGCAGAGGTGGGCTCTGAGCTCCGAAATACAAAACTGCTCTGTTGAACCCAAATACAGATGGCACCGCAGGGCAGGACCTTGCTTTGCAGCAAACCAGCCTCTCCATTTTTTTTTAAAAAAAAACATAAACTAGGAGGAGTGTTTATAGTTTGATCCAATTTCTCATGCTAAATTGACTTTATGGGTGGGGGGGGAACTTTGGAAAGAAAATGTTAATGTGGAGGACATGGATGGATAGGATGGTTTTTACTTTGGATCAATTAGTGGGTCTGGATGATGTTTTGTCATTTTCTGATTTATGTGCTAAATAGAATTTACCCACTATGGCTGAATGGCAATACTTGCAATTGAAACACTTGCTGGAATCCAGGTTTGGTCTGGCCGCTTTTATAGTTTCAGAGACCGATTGTTATTGGAAACACTTATAGCGTCTGAACAGGTGTATCTACCCACGATCAATGTATATAAATGCCCATTATCAGTAAATAAATACTTTACTCAAGGTCTAAGAGTGTCATCAGATGAGCATTTTATTTCACGCTCATTACTGCCCACTGATGGTTGTTCGTGGGACTTCTTGATGACGATGTCTGCCTCCCATGCGTCTCCTGCTCCTTCTTGCCTTCTTTTCTGTTTTGAAATGAAATGTGCTACCATTTCCTGCTTTGTGCTGGAAAAAAGTGTGATAAAAACTGCCGTTGTATGGGCCACATGGTCATTGTTTACTTCCTCTTTCTTCCCCTGTGTGAAGAAAGAGGAAGTATTGTACGACAGAAGCAGGGGAAAAGCAACAGCAAGAAGACACATACACCCCCCCCCCGCCCATCTGATGATGCTCAAAGGCAGGAATGGAATAGAGAATTGGAGCGCTCTATCTTCCCTAACCAATGAATTGTTGTTTTCACATCTGTTCTTGACGTTTCTATGGATCTTAGGCTATGCCTTATTCAACAAAAAAATCTTGTTTCACAATTATTGGACTCCACAATGCCTTTTTAACACACTTAATGCTTATTTTATTCATATATTTTGGCAATGCCCAATACTCCCCTCCTTTTGGGAGGAGGTCATAATATGGATAAACTTTGCATTTGAACAGCAATATTGAATGTTGTGCATGTCCTTCTAAACTATTTACCGGTTTCTTGGAAGTTAACGTACAGTCAGCGCAAATGAATTTTCCGAGACCTTATGCCAGCCGAAAGACTGATATTACAACTTTGGAAGGCTAAATGTTCACCTCCCATAATACCATGGACTGAAGACCTAACAATTCTATAAACATTTGAATGGGTAGTATATAGGCGCTACTCATGAATGGATAAATATATGGATATTTGGTTTGCTTTTCTTGAAACCTATGCATAATCTCCTCCCCTCCCTTTTTAAAGAACGTTGTACTTGGTGGAATAGTGATATTTCTGTGCATATGAGTTCCTGTTCTTGTTTGCCTTTTCTTTTCACAAACTGTTTCCTGTTTTGTTTTATTAATCCGCAATAAAAGGCACAATATTTTAAAAATAGGACGGGCACCAAGAGAGGTGTTTGTGGTCACACTGGTCCCTATGAGCACCATGTCAGCCACCTCAACTATAATGGGAGTGATTGAATGATCCAGTCAGACTAGATGAACCACTTTGGAATCTGTCTTAGGTTTGGAATGGTATAGAAGTGCTGAGAATAAAAATAAATTGATATGCAGGCAATGCGATACACATGGTTACAGCACTCCAAACGAAACAAATGACCTCTAGAAGCATATCCAGTTTATTTATTTATTTTATAGATTTTAATATTTTAAAATTCTAAAAAAAAAAAAAGTTTTTTTTAAAAAAATTAAAGCTATAAAAAATTACAACGTGGATGCACTGCTAGCGGTCATTTGTTTCATTTGACAAGATGAGGTAAATTTATGTAACTCCAGAGGAAGCTGTTTGAAAAGAGGTAAAGGGTATGGAGTCCCTTTTTGGAATATGTTTTAAGATCGGGGAAGGGACAAATACCTTCAAAAGAATCATTAAAATTCTGGAAGGATGAAGAATGATTAAGAGAAGGTCTCATGGGGGGGGAGCACGGGGGGGATTGTTGAGGGTTATGTTGTTTATGTTTTATTATGTTGTTATGTTTATGTTTTATTATGTTGTTATGTTTTATTATGTTGAAATAAATAAAAAAAAATTAAAAAAAAGAAAAGAGGTAAAGGGCAAAGTAGTGAATTCTGCTTTGGACAGTCATCTCTGGGGTGGGGGATATTTTGGTCTCACTTGAGCAGCCTTCCTCAACCTTCCTCAACCAATGAATATATTTGAAATGCTTAGGGATTTTAATATATTTAGCATGCTATAAATATCAAAAATGAATAAATAAACCTGAATCCCTTCTGATGTTGTGGACTACAACTCCCATCAGCCCCAGCCAACATGACAAATGGTCTGGGATGATGGGAGTAGCAGTCCACAACATCTGGATGTTGGGGAAGATGGTGCTAGGACCTTTATTTTATTGTATTTACTGTGGCGTACTAGCAGTTCTCCAGAGGATTACTAATGGGCTCGCCGTCACACAATTGGGGACTTACTAGTTTAAGCAAATGTGCTTTTAAAACAAATAACAAACAAAAATCTGTTAAAAGCAGCACTTCCTCCCTTCCCTTTCACTGAAAGTACAGAAACTGTGTGCTATTCTTGGTATTTTTTTCTCCGCGTGGAAGCTTGTTGACAGTATTTTCTCATGTAAAGGGAAAAGAAGTTGGCCCGGAATACTTTACAGCTGGCACAGGCCTATTTTAACTAAGTATATTAAAAGCAATTGAAAGCATCCTCTGTCTCCTCCCTCCTGCCCTTCACAATTCCATCTGCTAGAATTAATATTAACATAGATTTCTGACTTGTGATGTTAAGTTGCTGCATTTTTAGAAAGGTGACATGAAATGTTAGCAGAAAATGTGTTTAGCAGAAATGCCTTTCCATACATAGCCACCTGTTAGTAGGACTCAGGTTTCTTTGGGGTGGAAAACCCGTAAAAGGCTTTGTGGGGACAGCCATCTTGGCAGCTGACTCTTTGGGAGCATCGTGTGATGTAGCCAATTGGTCAGGTGACCTAAGGGAGCCTGACATGGCCCAACCATGTTTATTATTTGTGATTTATAAACACATTTTAAACAACTTTTCTGTACTAAACAAGCCCCTCAAAACATTTGCAATAGGTTTACAGAGGGTCAGCTGACCTCAAGAAGTAGTATGTGCATAGGCTTTGGATATGGTTGGGAAGTGGCATTGGGTAAGGAATATGAGGGGACATTTCTGTGTGCTGGACCCAGACTGCAAGAGTTTTTGAGTGTCTCTAGAATAAGGGGGGAAAAACACTCCATTACCAGTGTTTCTTCTGGGTTCTTTCCATATTCACTACAGCTCCTTTAGACAACGACCAACAGTGGCCACATCATTTGTAATTGAAAATTTCCCTTCTCTGCAATGCTCTATAATGTTCAATGAAACAGCTCCATCTAGTGTCTGTATTATATCACAACATCGACTATACACACTGGGAATATCCTGTGATAATTTCAAGTAGTACATTATCTCTAATCTTTTTTAAAGCGAGATCACCATGAGAAGGCAGTGAAGATATCCTGGAGATCGACAACATTGTGTAAAGGACCCACAAACTTTCAAGAGTGGCCAGTCATGAGAGTGCAATAAATCACTCATACAGAAAGGCTCATTTGTTAAAAAGAGGGGGGAGAGAGAGTTTTAAAAGGGGAACTTTGGAAGCCTAGATTTGTTTGTTTCAAGCTAAGTGTGCTTCCTGATTTTAGAGCTACATGTCGACTCTAAAACAAATTTTGTGTGAAAGCTACTCTCCTATCACAGTGCCTTATATTTCTTTCCTTTGAACATCTTCATACACATGTGTGCATGTATACCCATGCAGCTTCACCTAGCATTCTCAGATTAGTCCAGATAAGTAGGTATGTTTAGCTGTTGAATTGTGGTGAGATTACACTGGTGGTTTTGGTCTTATTTTATGTCTTGTATTGCTTATTTATTTCACATATCTATACCCACCTTTCCTAGCAGTTCAATGTGCCTAACAATAATAAAACAGAACAAAACTCAGCATATAAGTAATTATTTGAAACAAAATGAAAGACATATGAAATGTCCTAATTAAAACAGCAATAGGAGACAGTAACAAGAAAACCAGTCGCATAATAAAAATAATACAGTAAAACAAATGACAGCCTCAACAAACAAAAACAGATGATTGAGGAATAAAGGCTTTCCTAAAAAGGGTGTTTGCCAACCAAGTAAAAGATTTTAATTGATTAATCATCTGCTTTTTATTAATTGATGATATTCAGATTTGCATATTTTCAACATCTCAATAAAAATAAGGTATGAGGAAAGAATAAGATTTGCAACTAAGGAAAGAAAAAAAAAACACCATTCCTATTGTTAGACTGTACATAAATAAATAACCTCAAAGGCTCCATAACTAATGTTTGCCCTCACTGGTTGAAAGTGCCTCTCTTGAATTAATCAATTAAAGCTTTTTTAAAAAAATAATAATCCGCCATTTAAAGTTTGGGGTCCTAGTAAAGGCACACATTTTTTTCAATATGCAAGGGACCCAGAACCATCACAGGTGACACTTGGGGAGATAGCCATTCTTGTGACTGCCATAATTATTTCCCCAAAATGCATCGGGCAGAAGTTTCAATTTTGGCACACAGTGTGTATGAAAAAAAAAGTGGCTGCCATTTTTTGTGTCAATGGCCATGTTGTTGTTATTCTTTCCCACAATGCATTGGAAGTTCTGACATACTACACTTTGGGGAAATAAAGATGGCAGCCACAATTGTGGCTGCTGAAGGAACTCACACCCACTTTGATGACCTGGTAGGAAGGGCCCCAGAATGAATCTGGCTCCCAAACCATGAATCTGGCCCTTATATGCAAAGTTGTCTTTCTTAAAGAGTCAGAAGAGTGATAATTTCCATTTATGTAAGGCACAGATTATGATTGTGTCTTACTGAGGATAGCCTAGCAAATAAAACATTGCTGCCATGGCCACTGTCCAGCAGAGCCATTAACACATCTTAAGTACTCAGCTAGAATATTCTCAAGGAATGCATCTTGTGAAATGATTTTTAAATTATATTTTAAGTGCTACAATATATTTTTTCATAAGCATACCATTTATTTCAATTGTAAGGATACAGAGCTGTAGAGTAATTTCATTACTAGTGGAGTTTAAGCTGGATAATTAATAATAATAGCACTGAAATTTTGGAGTAACCCAACTGGCAAACTCAGCATGTCTCTCTAAAGAGAGGCATGTTTGGTGTAACTAATTTTATTTATAACTGATGAGGAAAGATCAACAAGGGATGGATATACTGACCAATTTCTATTACTTATATTGAGTTTACTATGTCTACCCTTCTCTTAAAGTTCTTTACAGCCTTCTCCTAAAGTATTTTTTCTTACACTGCATCAACTGCAAGCTTCTAGTCCTTATTGTTCATTATTTCATTCAATAGCACTTTCTGGAGGGTTCCAAGCTTTCACATCCATCCTTCATGTAATCTTTACAACAGCTTTTTGTCAGGAATGTTGTGTTGTTTTCTCTATATTTCAAGTCAGGGTCTTAGGCTGAGAGAAACAGTGGCTTGCCTAACCCTAAAACCTAACTAGGGAACTTCATAGGTGTGGGTGCATATTTTAATCTCATCAACATGGAGCTGCCGCTAAAAATGGCATGCCCATGTTGAGTCACACCCAACTTTCATATTAAGTTGGAACATGTAACCCCCCCCCCCCCATATGTTGACCTCACCATATAGTGCATTTTCCTGCCTTCACCAAACAATGTTGTAGAGTGGAGGCAGAAAAATACACACTATTTTAATTCAAAATGATGTTAGCCCTTTTATATTTAGTAAGTTTTTTAAAAATAATTTTGTTGTAAGTCCTTCTCTGTAGTGGCGCCCACCCTCTGGAAAACCCATCCTCATGCAGCTTGGGAAGCAGAAAACATAATGTCTTTTAAATGCTACTGAAAACACATCTTTTCACATAGGCTTTCCCTGGGCTTTAACTACTGCTGGGTTTATGCTGTTATTACATGGTATTTAAAAACTTCTAACATTTTATATTATGTCTCAAAATGTTTTATTTTATGGTTTTAATTGTGAATTGCCCAGAGAGTCTCAACAATTGGGCAGTATAAAAATGTAATAAAATAAATAAAAAGTCCCTTGGGTCTTTAAAAAAAGAAAAGAAAAAAATGGCATTTAATGAATTAAAATGATAATGATGACAATACTACTACTACTACTAATAATAATAATAATATAGGTGAAACCTCCCGGACAGCCATTATGCTACATCAGCTATGTAATACCTTGGTGCTATACACGTGATAAATAGTGACCAAATATTGTCTTGCTACTATATAATTGAACTGGAATATTAGAATCTAGGAATCAAGAGTACATACCATGGATTTGGGAAGAACTTGATGGATAGGTTGGATCTATGGGAGCTGCGGGATGGATTTCCTTTAAATCCCACTAGCATTTTTCCTGAGCCCATTAATATTGCAAACCAAGCCTACCATCAGTGGCTGCCTTCCAGTATGGCAACATGTGCATTTGGGTGGGGTTTTGCCACTGCTAGTCATAAAAGGGGAAAGAGACAAATTTGAAAATTTAGGGATGGACGAATTAATAATAATAATAATAATAATATATTTATTTATTTATTACCCATCTCTCCGTCCGGATCGAGGTGGGGAACAACATCATCATAAAACATACAAAACTGATTAAAAATACATAAAACCAATATATCATTAAAACAATAAAACACCAATAAAACACTTAAAATTCATCTGAGTAGGCCTGCCGGAAGAGCTCAGTCTTTATAGATCGTTTAAATTCCTGAAGACTGGTAAATTCACGGATCTCTCCCGGCAGGTCATTCCATAATCTGGGAGCGGCAGAAGAGAAAGTCCTCTGGGTAACAGTTGTCAGTCCAGTTTTGGCTGACTGTAGCAAATTCTTCCCAGAGGACCTGAGTATGCAGGGCGGATTGTATGGGGGAAGGTGATCCCGCAGGTAACCTGGACCCAAACCATGTAGGGCTTTAAAGGTAATGACCAACACTTTGTACTTTGCCCGGAAACTAACTGGCAGCCAGTGGAGAGATTTCAAAGCTGGTGTAATATGGTCACCCCTAGGTGTACCAGTGACCAACCTGGCTGCCATATTTTGAACTAGTTGAAGTTTCCGGACTAGACACAGAGGTAGCCCTATGTAAAGCGCATTGCAGAAGTCGAGTCTCGAAGTTACCAGCGTGTGCACTACCGTCTTTAGGTCTTCCAACTCTAGGAAGGGGCGCAGCTGGCGTATCAGCCGAAGCTGATAATAGGCACTCCTGGCCGTCACATCTATCTGGGCTATCATTTGGAGCGATGGATCCAGGAGCACCCCCAAGCTGCGAACACAGTCTTTCAGGGGGAGTGTAACCCCATACAGAACTGGATGACACACCTCCAACCCCAGGTTGTGGCCCTTGACAGTAAGCACCTCCGTCTTGTCTGGATTCAGCTTCAGTTTGTTTTTTTCCTCATCCAGCCCATTACCGCCTCCAAGCATTCATTCAGAGGATACACACTATCCTTAGCTGATGCTGTTGTCAGGGGCATAGAGAAATATATTTGGGTGTCATCAGCATACTGATAGCACCCCGCCCCATGCCTCTGGATGATCTCTCCCAGCGGTTTCATGTAGATGTTAAACAGCATTGGGGATAGGATGGTGCCTTGTGGTACACCACATAGCAGCTCCTTCTTTGAGGAGCAACTATCCCCAATCATCACCATCTGGAACCTACCCGAGAGGTAGGACCGGAACCACTGAAGCACAGTGCCCCCGAGTCCCAATCCCCTCAGGCGTTCGAGAAGGATACCATGGTCGATGGTATCGAAAGCCTGTTCATGTTCTGCTCGTGGGACTCCCATGGGTTGCCTACCCTGGGCGTGCAAGGGGGGCAAGCCACCAGATGCTCTGCAGTGCCTGGCAAGAGCTCACATCCTTTTTTCATCTATGACCTGCGATTTGCACAAATTTGTGACTGGGAAGATGTACAGAAATCATGACAGCAATGTGGGTGGTGTGAGAAGACAATATCGAATGAATTGGTTTATAGCCCATTCATAATGTCTATGTCAATGCACGCTCCTGAGTGGAGTCTGCATGAGTATAAAGGAATGGATTTTGGTTTATAGAGTGTATATATTTTCTGTTTATTTATACCGAGTGCACACTCTGTAGAAGAGTCTGCACGAATGTTAATGTTTGAAGAAAACAATTATATACACACATTTAAATTTAAAATACAGGTGTCTTTCAATAAGGACATGTAAGCGCCTTTATAGAGAAGAATTTAATGGGAGAATCCAAGCATATGTTTGTCTAGTGAAAGTGTGCATTTATTGCCATATAAAAATAGAAAAAAATATTCATCATTATTCTATATATAAAACATTTTTAAAAGAAAGGAATGTATAACTTCTGATGGGTGTTGTCCGCATTTTTATTTACCATTGTATATATTTTATTCATTGTTTATAGCTCCTGAAGAAGGGTCATATCTGAAACGCCAGGCTTTTAATACAACATATTAAAGATACATGCTTACTAGCACCAGACTTTGTCACCTTTCTTCTGGGCGCAATTAGTGCAATTTACATAAAAATGCGGGTGTAAAGGATCATTTACTCCTGCATTTTTGCCCAAATTGCACTATTTACAGCTGCAATTTTGTAGGCTGACCAGATAAAATCCAGGTCAAGGTTCATATAACTTTAACAGTTGTAGAGAAAAGGGAATTTCAGCCAGGGTCATTTGTATGCAATTAGTTCCTGGTAAAATTCCCTCTTCATCACAACAGTTAAAGGTGCATGCACTATACTAGAGTGACCATATACAAAAGAAGGCCAGGCCCCTGCAACTTTAACAGTTGTGATGAAGAGCAAATTTCACCAGGACCTAATTGCATACAAATGACACTGGCTGAAATTCCCTTTTCTCTACAACTGTTAAAGTTACATGAGCCCTGACCTGGATTTTATCTGGTCACCCTAGAATTTGTGCAAATTGTGATTTCTGTGAATATTCCCAGCCGTGAATTTTCACAAATTCACAAAAGAGTGGGAAACGGTGAACTTGCCCAACTCAATGCATGCTAAGTCAAGCCAACTCAAGGATCCGTGATCTGGCATCTGGATGGCAGAGCTGGCAAAACATTGCTGTGCTCCAGTCCCAAAACAAATTCCTCCAACATCCCTAGTTATAATGCCTTCATAGATCCTGAATGTTCAGAGGCACTATGCCTCTGAATATCGGATGGCCATTACTTTCATTCACGCCCTGCTTGTGAGTTCCCTAGAGACATCTGGCTGGTTGCTGCTGGAAACAGAAAGTTGGACTAGCTGGGCCTTAGTCTGATCTGGCAAGACAATTCTTAAATTGGCTCCTTGGATGCTCACCTGCCAATGGAAACATGGAGTACATGACCATAGTAGTCCCGATGGAGAGTAATCTCAAATGCAATGATATTATTTTGAGAACAAAGGAGCAGCAAAGAGTTGGCCTTACAACTGTGTGATGTGCTGTGTGTTTTATCAAAAGGAACAATATTTTCGTCCACAAACCACGTGCTTACAAGCAGCCAGCTTTCCGTTATGAACCATCAGAGTGTAGTTAGAGAGTGCAATTGGCAAATTTGCACAATTCTTATGTCTTGCCCCTCAATGATTACAGCCTCTTTTCTGTACCGGAGCAATTTTATTAAGCACTTTAGCTATTATGGCAGAGAAATAAATATGTATACTCAATTACTACAGTAATGAGTTGGGGGCACACTTTCTAGCTTTAAAGTGTTTTAATAAAATGAAAATTCATTAGCACTCATGTAATGACTCTCTTTTCACAGTGCCCACTCTGGAAAGTGCTGGAAAAATGGAGGAAAACAAAGAGCAGGGCCAGCTTTGCAGCTGTGGGTTTTCTTTAAGCAAAGAAGACAATTAAATTCATCTGCATATATCATACTTTTTGCAGAGCTGGAATTCACTGCCATGCATAAATAATTGCCGAGTCTTTTCACATTATCCTGGCTTTTATATCCATCGTTCTATAACTGGAAGTCTATTTTCAAGATCGTTGAAATTTCAGTGCAAGCTAGGGAGCCATGTCACATGTTACTAATGATAGGTGAACCTACCCAAGCCTAATTCAGAGTTGGCCATATTAAAACAAATTATTTCAGAATAATTCTAAAACAATCCTGTTCAGATCTAGATCCTGCTGTGCCTATTGCCATTAGACACAGGTTAAGTCCTAGAGATCTCCCCTTTTGTCCACCCTGAGCCTATCTACACTACTGCTTTAAAACGGTTCAAAATGGTTTATAACAGTTTTGAGAACTGTTGGGGCCCAGGACACACTCTATATACAGTTTTCAAAACGTTTTCAAAGTGTTTTATCCTGCGTGTGTAGATAGGCTCCCTATCACTGTATCCTTTCTTCTTTTCCAAACCTTACTGAGGGGATGTGACAAGGAGGGCATGTACCAACCATAAACCTGAGGTCTGAGGTTTGGGTGTTGGCAGGAGTATTTGTTATTGCTGGGATTTTCCCATGCTTCTTGGAGCCAATGAACCTTAAGGAACATGCTCACAGCTGCATCCAGGCCCCAAGGTCTGCATTTACTATGACCATGCCCTGCCATGCTCATAGCAAATGAAAGTACTGGATAGATTTGACAGGATGAACAGCAGAGAGAACTTGCAGCTAGGAGGGCAAATGGGCCAATTTTGATCTGGATTTGGATTTGGAGTGGCCTGGATGTGATTCAAAATGGGGTTTGATCTTGGTAAAGTTTCAGACTCATGAAATTTGAAGTTTGAACTCCAATTTTTCAACTCCTACCCCATAACTACACATTATATTTTCTAAGATGATTTAAATGTACACCTGAACGTGTGGAATTACATAACTCTAACCAACACATTTTCACATTCTGAGCCAGTGACCTTAAATAAGATGCATGCAGTTTGGACTTGAGGAGGTGCCTTAATTGCTATGTGATTTGTTTTACAGGATTAGAAATCTTGCTGCCCATCTAATATCAATGCCCAGGTACCAAGAACCCTTGAATTAATGTCACAAAGGTGAGTGACATATATTGAAAGAAAAACCTTTCAAAGATTTAATGGCACATGGGATGTCTTCTGGGAGTGATTTGCTTAAAATAATGTTGCCTCTAAAGAACAACTGCTATGATCTGGCATGCAATTTGATTCTTTACCCAACAGATTCATAACAATTCACCCACCATCCCCTCCTTTCTACTTCTTGTTCCCCTTGTATCTTCTATCTTGTTTCATTCTCTCTGCTTTCCCAGATGAAAACAGAAGGCTAAATTTTGAGCAATTCCACAGAAGTGCACTCCTGCAACAGTAGGGACATAATTTATTAAAAGCCTCTTCCTTAGGCTGACCATATGAAAAGGAGGACCTGGCGCGCTACTCAGGAGCAGGCCACGAAGCCTGCTCGCAGTAGCGGCCAGCGGCAGATGGGAGCAGACGGCCAGGAAAGGTAAGCAGGGGGGAGGGGGGAGGGGGCAGGGGGCGCGTGGCGCACTTACTTTTCCTGGCCGTCCGCTCCCGTCCGCGCTGGCCGCTACCGCGAGCGGGCTTCGCAGCCTGCCCGTAGGTAGCACGCCAGGTGATGACATTACCTGGCGCGCTACTCAGGAGCAGGCTGTGAAGCCCGCTCGCAGTAGCGGCCAGCGGCAGACAGGAGTGGATGGCCAGGAAAGGTAAGCAGGGGGCAGGGGGGAGGGGGAGGGGGGCAGGGGGCACTTGGTGCGCGGTGCGCTTACCTTTCCTTGCCGTCCGCTCCCAACCGCCGCTGGCTGCTACTGTGAGTGGACTTCACGGCCTGTCCGTAGGTAGTGTGCCAGGTGATGACATCACCTGGCGTGCTACTCAGGAGCAGGCCGCGAAGCCTGCTTGCAGTAACAGCCAGCAGCGGACGGGAGCGGACGGCCAAGAAAGGTAAGCAGGGGGCAGGGGGGACGGGGGCGCGCAGTGCACGGCGCGCTTACCTTTCCTGGCCGTCCACTGCTGGCCGCTACTGCGAGCGGGCTTCGCAGCCTGCCCGCAGGTAGCGCGCCAAGTGATCATCACCTGATCAGGTGATGATCACCTGGCGCGCTACCTGGGGCAGGCCACAAAGCCTGCTCGCAGTAGCGGCCAGCGGCGGATGGGAGCGGATGGCCAGGAAAGGTAATCAGGGGGAGGGGGAGGGGGCTTACCCCCCCAGGCTGCCTGCTTCCATCTGCTGGCGCCCGTGGGCACCAGCGGATGGAAGCGGACGGCCCCGGGGGGGGGGTAAGGAGCGCGGGGGAGGGGGCTTACCTGCTGGGGCCATCCACAGCGGACGGCCCCGGGGGGGAGGGAGTTAGGCCCCCCCACACCCACCCACCGCCATTTTTTCCTCATAGACTTGCATTGGGGAAAAGCTTTCTTTCCCCAATGTAAGTCTATGGGGGGGGGGGGGGGGAATGGCGGCCGATCCAAAAATTGGAAGTTCTGATATTTGGATCGGGATCGGACCCGATCCAGTCTGGGGGGCCTCTGATTTTATCCGATCCAGGACAAAATTGGAGGTCCCGATCCGGGTCCCGATCCCATCCGGGGGGTCCGTGCACATCCCTAGTTTACATAATCATTTTTTTCAAAAAACAACACCAACCCTGAAGACACTTTAAATATGCAGCTTTTCCCCCTCTCTATTGAACCAGGTGAGATGCTTGAAAAGAATAAATGTGCAAATAAGCAAAGGAATTTTCGTTCTACAAATCCAGAATATAGCAATGTCTATTTTCTTTAGTAAAAGATCTCCAATGAAAGGCATGTCCAAAAATTTGTCCTGCAAGGTTGTATATAGTTTTAAAAAAAGGAAGTGAAATGAAATATCTTAAACTCTTTGACACCAGGGATGTCAAACTCCATGAGATCGTATTCAGTATTTTTATATGTGAGCTTGTATGCATGAAACACAGACAGCCCTGAGAGATTCAGTTTTATCTTATCTAGGATAGATGTCTGGGTATGCACAGGGGAAGTATTTACTGAGACTGAGAGGGGGAAGAAAGTGCTTAGTGTTCCTCACTAAAAGCAATGGAGTTGAGGGCACAGGTCAAATCTGGAGAAGATGGATTCTGAGCCTGGCCATTGCTTTGGGTCACAACTACCAATACACCAGTTAAAAATTAATAAAGCTCAAATGTAACCTACTTTGCGTCTTCCTTGACCTGCCTGAGTCACCATGTGATCTTTAGAGTGAGATGCAGATGCTCAATAGTTCATTTACACATGCAAAGAAGTCATGTGGTATAACCCTCCTGGGAACATACCATTTTGATCAAGGATCATGTAAAATCATAGAAAAGTAGAGTTGTAAGGGCCCTATAATGGCATCGAGTCCAACCCTCTGCTCAAATGCAGGAATCCATCTGAAAGCATCCCTGACAGCTGGGTGTCTAGCTGCCTCTTGAATGCCTCTAATGTGGGAGAGCCCACCACCTCCCTAGGTCATTGGTTCCATTGTACTGCTCTTACAGTTAGGAAGTTTTTTCTGATGTCCAGCTGGAATCTGGCTTCCTGTAGCTTGAGCCCATTATTCCCCATCCTGCACTCTGGGATGATCAAGAAGATATCCTGGCCCTCTTTTGTGTGACATCCTTTCAAGTATTTGAAGAGTGCTATCATGTCTCCCCTCAATCTTCTCTTCTCCAGGCTAAATATGCCCAGTTCTTTCAGTCTCTCCTCATAGGGCTTTGTTTTCACATCCTTGATCATCCTCGTTGCCCTCCTCTGAACCCCCTCCAGCTTGTCTGCATCTTTCTTGAAATGTGGTGCCCAGAACTGGATACAATCCTCAAGATAGAGGCCAAATTAGTGCCAAATAGAGGGGAACCAGTACTTCAAGTGATTTGGAAGCTATACTTTTATTAATGCAGCCCAAAATAGCATTTGCTCTTTTTGCAGCCATATCACACTGTTGGCTCATATTCAGTTTGTGATCTATAACAATTCCAAGATCCTTCTTGTTTGTAATATCACTGAGCCAAGTATCCTCCAACTTGTAAGTGTATATTTGATTTCTTTTTCCTAGGTGTAGAACTTGCCCTTTATCCCTATTAAAATTCATTCTGTTGTTTTCAGCCCAGTGCACTAGCCTATCAAGATCACCTTGGAAGTTTATTTCTGTCTTCCAGGGTACTAGCTATCCAACCCAATTTTGTGTCATCTGCAAATTTGATAACCATTCCCTGCACCTCCTCATCCAAGTCATTAATAAAAATGTTGAGGAGCAATAGACCCAGGACTGAGCACTGTGGTACCCCGCTCGTTACCTCCCCCCAGTTTAGAAGATACAATTGATAAGCACTCTTTTCAATTGATTTCCAATGAATGGAGATGGTTGGATTCCCAAGATGTCCTTCATCATGTTGAAGGTGGCTTCTGCTAAAGAAAGGGCTGTGTTACACCTCACACAAGAATTTTGTTCAGGAAAAGAAAAACTAAATCCAGAGGTGTCTGTTCAATCACTTGTTTATCAGAAACATAAAAACTTCCATAGGGCTTTTAGACATGATGCATTTATTGTGCACTTGCCATTCCCTACTGACAATTGTTTATGGCTTCTTTAGACACCACAATGACATTTCAGTTTCACATCTGTGTCTCAAGAGCACTTTCAGCAAGGTTTTTTTTTTTTTACGTAGCAGAGAAAATGCGGTATTTATTTCTACAAGCAAAAAAAAGCCTTCTTTTTCCACTTGTAAATTTGCACTGTTCTGCTATACCACAGTGCTACCTATAGGTCATGTAGTGGAAAAGCAGAAGAGGAAATGCTCTTTGTGTAGTGCTCGGATCTCAATTCTGCGACGAAAGCAAAAGTAGATACAGCGGGTTAACGACCAATTAACAGCCTCATGTAGAAAAGCTCTAGCTCTTGCAGCACTGTGCCAACTCTTGCTTTTGGAAGAACTCTAGGAGCTCTTTTCTTTCTGTTCCCTGTTCTTTGGATCCAACCCACAGAGAAGCTCCTTGGCAATACTTGTGGGATTTAACATACCTTACTGGTCAGCAGTGCTCCTTGAAATAATAGGCAAACCTGTGAGAGCAATACTCCCTGTTCTTGTTTTATGGTTTCTCCGCTGAACTATACACATTGTTCTGCTTTGTGCTCTTGCAATTTCTTCTTTTACAGTCTTAGTGCCTATCTACAAGAATTCACCTTTATGCCTGGTTAGGCGATTATGCGCATATTCGCAGAAGCGCATTAATACCTCTGTTCGAGAGGCGGCGAAGCGCATTACTGGACGACTGAAATGCGATTTAAACTGTTGACATGTGGAGAATCGCTTGTTCACATAGTCAAAATGCGCTTTAATGGCCAGAACAAAATAAAACTCGCTATTTAACGCGCATTCAATAATGCGCATAATCGGAGAGAAAACGCGCCTCTACGCCCGATTTGCGCTCCGTTCTTGTAGAGGTAAAAATTTTAATGTGCCTTGAAAGAGCTTTAAATGCCTCTTGTTAAAACTATTTTGTATAAACAGCAGGGCGACTGGGATTCTACAGCTAGATAATTTCTTTGCTACAGGGATTTGGCACCCCGGCAACCCCTCCACTTTCAGAAACTTTTAAACCTACCATTCATAACATCAAGCATTTAGTTGCGTGCCTGACTCGTCATTGTCAAAAGGCATCCTGCCTCACTGGTTTCTTAGCTACATAACTTTGACAGCTAAACACTCTTTTTATTCATGGTTTAGTCCTTTCATTATATCATTAAACCAGTCTTTCTGTTGTGGCATCCCATGTGTTTTAAACCAGTGGTGGATTAATGTGTGGGATGGAAACCTTCCAGCAAACTCAACATATACCATATTAACATTTTCCAAGTTAAAAAGAAAGGGAATCTGCTCTTTGCCTGCAGCAATTTCTCCTCCATTTCTGCTCTGCTGTAAGACTGCAGAGGAAACACAGTGGGGCCATGTGGGGCTGGAGGAAAGTAGAAGTTTTATGTGGAGGAGATGCAGAACTGGTATGATAAATGTTCAAATATGTTTAATGTTACATCTTCCTCTCCAAACCCCAAAACAAACTTAACACCAACGTATAAGTTTACAAATGCATTTCTTTTTAAGTTTCCATCTGATGGAACCCAATACGTTCCCCAAATTCAAACACTCTAGAAATAGGGTTGAAAATGGAGTTGAGCAAAATAGGGCTTCTCAAGATTCTCCACCCTATTTGTAAGCAGAAAACTGGGGGAGGCGTAACTTGTAAACCCTCTGTAGGAGGCAAATATCCACCAACTATCCGCACGCCACCCACCTCCCAATAAAAAAAAAATTGCTCAAAAGATTGCCTAGGAAATGTTCTTAGAAATGCTAGTTCAATTAACATCCAATATAATTATATTGTTAGTTCATACCGGTGGAAGCAGAAAGCAATGAGTGAAGAGAGAAGGATTGGGAAGAGTAGGAGCTGCGTCAACAAAATAAAACAACATTAAATACTGTTAAAACTGTATCCACAGTTGGACCCAAAAATTATCTTCCCCTATTCAAGGGTGGCGAGATAGGGTTGGGGAGCACAATTAACCAAACATCCTCTAGGCCGTGTGTGTGAATTTACCAAGTTAGGAGAGGTGGGGCTGAAAAAGAAAATGCTCAGAATATGTATCTGAACATTCTTCTACTACTTGTACTTCCTGTTCTATTTGCAATGTCTCCTAAGAAATCGGATCCTGAACCTAAGAGCTCAGAAGCCACACGTGTCAGAGCAAGGGGCAGCATCTGGAAGCACTTGACTATTTCTAAAGAGACCTCAAGCATCTACTTCTAGTTGGTCTCATGTGCAATATCATTGCCATTTCCCCCCATGTATTTTCAAAGGGAATCACGATGCCCACATTGTTAGAAAAGTGGTGGTTTATCCCTCAGATTGGAGACTGGAAGCTAGGGGTGGATGCTTGGAAGATACTTCCCCACAACTTGCTTCTGATTGTTCACCCTGAGATATAATTCCTTCCCCCTAACAACTCTGAGGAGTTTAAAATCCTGAAACCTGAGGTTAAACCCAGAGATCTAAAAGCCCTACTTGCAAAACATGTTTCATCCTTAAAGGTGGAATTAATAAAATCATTAAAAGGTCAACACTTCCAGATGCTCAGTAGTAACACAATGCCAGAGGCTTCCTTATCTGCGGATGTATTGCATATTATAGGGAACATGTCCTTACAGATAGGTACTACTGTGCCCCTAAGAGCAAGGGGTGGGCAACCTGCACCTCAGGGTTACATGCAGCCCACAGGCTAATTTCATGCAGCCCTCTGGAGTTGATCAGTTCAGAGTGATCTGTCCTTCCTGTGGCTGCCCACTGGGTAGGATGGAAGGGGAGGGAGGGAGAGAGAGAGAGAGAGAGAGAGGTGCAGAGGGAGGCTTTTTGGCCCTGCCAACATTTGACTTCAGCCTTGCCCACTGGTTACTCCAAAGAAGTGAGGACCTCAATAGCAAAAGAAAAATTGCCCATCCATGTTCTAGATTTCATATCCTTCCTGGAGTGCACTATGGTCTACCTATGGGCAAGGTTTGCACAGTGCAGTATGGACTGGCTCAGCCAGACCTCACTTCCCATGAGTCTCAGCAGCAGGATTCCTATTGGGCAAATCAGGCACCATGGCAAAAGCCATGCCAGGCGTTGCAGTTTTCATTTTCTGTGGGGACAAGAAAAATCATGGTGGCATCTTCAATGTGGTCCTGGCCATGCATGGTGGAGGGGGGGGGGCGGGGCGGAAGAAAAGAAACAAATTTAATTTGTTTTAAAGTTACCTCACAAGCCTAGCATTGACCTATCTTGCAGGGTTGTTGTGAGGGTGAGAGAGGAAAAACAGAAACAAATGTAATTCAATTAAAAGTTAACTCACAGGTCTAGCTCTGGCCAACTACTTTAAGATGATTACCTCAAAGACATATATCTTAGGGGGCCCGAGCAATACCAGGTATATCAGCTGGTGTAATATAAAACCATTTACATTCAGATGTATAAATAGACAGCACAGAAATGCCCCCATATACTCAAGCAATTTTAACAATCAACACGATCTGATTACAAACTTTATCATATGCTGCCAAATGCATGAGAGTACAGGAAAGTCTTAATCTGGCACCAAAAAGACAATAATGTTGGTGCCGGGTGAGCCTCTCTGGGGAGATCATTCCATAATTGGGGGACAACTACCAAGAAGGCCCTCTCCTTTGTGGCCACCTTCTGAGCCTCCTTTGTAGGAAGCACCTGGAGGAGGACTTTAGATTATGAATGTAGTATATGGATTGATTCATGCCAGGAGAGGTGGTCCATCAGATATTGCAGTTCCAAGCTGTGCAAGGCTTTATAGGTAAAACTAGCATCTTGAATCAGTTCTCATGATCAGTTTTTTTTTCTTCACTTCATGGTGACTTGCTGGGGATGGAACTGGGTCATGGGAAGAGTTCAAACTACACTGGGATCACAAGCCAGCATATTTCTTTGGAAAGTTACTTGGTGAACATGCATATGGTCAGTGTAAGAATTTGGAATCTCATGCACACCTCGCTTCAGAAAATATCCAACCCCCCTTCAAGCACATATGGATGTCATTGAGTTCTTTAATATATCCTACCTTCTTCTTTAAAGGCATACATCCAAATATTCCACCACAGCTTAGAGAGGATCTCCTTTCTCTCAAATCCTAAGAGGAAGCCCTTCATCTCTTCAGGCAGTTCTCTATTTTGCCTTCTTCTGTAGCATTATGGATCTCTCCTGTGTTCTTCTGCCTTTCCCGCTCTTTTATCCTCTGTAGTTCCTTGTGGCCATGAGATTTTGTGCCAATCATCCTATATGTGAAAGTCAGTGAGGCCAGAAAGCCAAACTGAAAGCTTCATGAACTGTGCTAGACAGCTAGTGATGATATCATAATGCTCTGCTCCAAGTTGCCAGGTTACTAGTACAGTAACTAGTCTCTTGGCTTGTCCTTTGCAGACTACCTGTGAAATTAGGCACACAGAAAACATACACGAGAGAGGAAAGAGTTAAGATACAGCATTTAGATTTTGCCTAGTTTATAGCATATTGTAGAGAAACTGCAGATTACAAAAAGAAAGAAAAAGGGAACAAATCATGCAGATGGAAACATTTGTTGTCACCCTTATCTTTGCCATTATCTTTTCCTTGCCCCTCTCTTTCCCCAAGATAAAATGTAGATTCTAGATATACTTGAAACCAATTTGCTCTACAAAATTCTGCTACATTTTTTTCCCTGCAAATGTTGATATTGGGTTGGATCCGGGATCTGCCTTCGGTTGATGGAAGGATTCTGCTCAAGGAATGTGCCTCTGCCCAATTTTCAGGGATCCCCCCTTCCTCTCTGCTCAACTCACCCCACTCTGGGCTGGAGGCATGCCATGAGAAGGAAGGGGTGGAGAAGTCGGCTTCCACCAGCCCAGTTGCACATGCCTAAATTCGGATCTTGCCCATTGTGCATTTTCCAGATAACCTCTAAATACGTGCATGTTTGTCACACACGTGATATCTTTATTTGTCATCCTATACTAATTCAATGCAACTGCAAATGGCATAGTAAAATTGGGGATGGGGGCATTTCCAGCTCAGCTCTTGTTTTAGCCAATGATACCTGCAAGCTCTGATTGAACAGTATTAATTAAAGCCAATCAATGATGGCATCAAGGGAATCACAACCAGGTTCTTTAATTCACAAAGTATTTCTTATATCACAAAACTGTACGAACAATATTGTTACCTTTCATAATAATGGATAAAGCCAATTATTAGTATCTTAAGTTATGTGTTGTTACTCCTGATTATCTTACTATAATTATCCTCCCTTGCCAAATGGATGCTGTTATTAATGAAACCATTTGATAATATGAATATTTAAGATGTTTCCTTCTTTTTTCCCCACCCATGTTGCTGTCACCGATCACTCTGGCTGGCGATAATTCATGGTGACAAATCAGTAAGTTATGATGTTAGGTTTTATTGGGCTTCAAAGGATTTTATTGTGTAATGGATTGCATTGGGTTTTTAATGTGTATGTTGCCTTAGGTATCTGTGGGGATAGAAGCAGACCATAAATCCTATAAATAAATAATAAATAAATATAATAAATCCACCCAGTGAGATTTGACAAATTACTCTCGTGGTTATTGAATAAGTGTGCTGTGAGAAGGTATTCGAAAATGCTAGTTATATGATACCCGTATGCAACCATTTCCTTTACTAAGAAACCATATAGTTAATACAGAAAATCAATTGTTGCATACTATTCCTGTGCAAACAGGTGGATATGGATTCGGTCTTATGTGATTGTATACATAGTGGCTTCAAGAGTCTGCCTGTGTAGTGTTTTACTAATGTGCACATACACTCTTGCACATCAGTAAAACACCACACCAAGTCTTGCACTCATCAAGATGGCTTATTCTTGGAATTTAACATCTGCTCATCCCGAAGTAATAGCATAACACTGCTCCCCCTTAAGGCTTCTGTGTGCGTAGGGGGGGGGGGTATCCCATCAGGAGTTACAGCTGAAGGAGGCAGAGGGATGACCACAGGATGTCACATGGAACTGGTTGTGGGAGATATATATGGGCACTTCAGAGCTGCTGCCGCCTCCCCACTTCCTGTTTGGCTACAGGCTGGTGGCATCCTGCCCATCCACTCATTGGCTGGCAGCATGAGATCAGCCAGGTGCCTTTATTGGGCTAATGATGAATATCTTCCCTTTTCCATAGTTGGCTTTGGAAGAGAGGCTTTATTATTTTCACCTACTTCTCACTGCTATGTTTGGGTGGGGATGACTGAGTTTGGTTGTCTGGAATGTATGCTTCTGGTCACAGCTGCCAGGTATAGTGAAAGGATGCAAGAGGTGGGGTATATTGCTCTGGGGCATCTTAAGGAAGCTTAACCAAGCAAGTCCCTTGAGGGCCGATTGTGTTTTGAGGGCCGTTGAGTCATGTTCCGTTTACAACACCATTTGAGGGATGAGCTTGTGAAACTTGTTATCAGGAAAGGATGTTTTAGGTTAGGGTGTTCTGTGTTCTTTCTTTGAAATGCTAGAATGTGAGGGGTGAACTTTAGCCTGGTATAGTGTTAAGTGTCTCTGCTTCCTCTTGAAACTTGAAGCTTGAGGGAAACCAGAGTTCAGATTTTTTTTTATTTTATATCAGTGCCCAGATCAAAAATCCTTATCAGGATCAGGTGCCTTCTCTTCATCCTGTGCAGATGATTAACAAGGAGGACCAGGATTCAGTCTTAGATTTGAGATGGGTAGCTCATTCCCGCTCCATCCAACTGACGTGTTTCCCAAATTTGAATGGATGTATCTGAGATACACCAGATCAAGAGAGAATGCAACAGCTTTAAAGGAAAGACCCATTCAGTGATAGATTTATGAATTCAGCTGAGTGTTCTGGTCATCAAGAATTAATTTATATGGGTTATGGTCCCTGAAACTTCTCTCAACCCAAATAACACAATGTAGTACCACAAAATATATGCTTATTACTCAAACAGTATTAGAGAATAACAAATTACACAATGATAAAACAAGCAAAACACATTACTACATACAATGCAATTAGGATGATTAGAATCATAATAGATATTGTGGCTAGTATATTCCTTAATAAAATTAAAGTTTTATTCCTTTCAACCAACAAAGGAGTCATCGATAAGCTCTTATAGTTACCTATCTGGCAAGCACAGTTTGCAAAGCTTAGGTAATCATGCTGTGTTGGCGTATCATTCTCCCAGAATCTCTCTGGGCAACCAAATCTAACCCTTTCCTTTTATGATCCTCACAATGTCAATGGCCTCATCCTTACTTTCGGACTTGGTCGTACCACTACTCTATATGCAGCCAGGTCTGGTATTCACACCAGTAATACCTAGATTTATAGGCTTAAATTTATATTGTTATTCTTATGGTTTTTAATTGTGCAATGCCCAGAGCATTTCCGCTGATGGGCAGTGGAAAGATGAAATAAATAAATAAATAAATAAATAAATAAATGATGAAGTCGCTCTGCTAAACAGATTTCTGCTTCCAGCACCCAACCTACCCTCTGGTGGCAGTCTCCCTTCTATTCCAAGAATACATCCCAATAGCTATCTCCCAATAGCTATCCCAATAGCTATCTCATATCAGATGTGACAACTGGTCACATCTGATACTGATAGTGCTGTGCCAAAAACTTTGATTATTCCATTTTAGCATTTTGTGGGGTGTGGGGTGGGAAAAAAATGAAACCCCTGATGAAAGAGGTTGGGAGAGGAGAGAATTTCACAGAATATTCTCCTTGGGGAAGGGGAGGGGGTTTTCACGTACCATTTGAAATGTAGGCAATATTGAAGGGTCTTCTTTCAATTTTTTATTTTTAAAAAAACACCCCTGGCACTTGCAGGAACCTAGGAATTATTCCTGAATGCCTATTGGACAAGATGACATCACATAGTCTCCAATAGGCATTCAAGAAGAACTGGGATTTTTTTTTGTTTTTTTTAGAAATAGAAATAGAAAGAAGACCCCTAAACAACTTGCTACACTTTTAAAAGGTATGTGGAAATGCTGTCTCCCTGCCCAAGGAGAAAATTCTATGAAATTCTCTCCCCACCCCCCGCACCCTCTGAAAGAGGCAAAAAACCCTCAAAAACCTATGCCTCTTTTACAGGGAGAGAAAAGATTCCCGAAAATAGGAGGCAGGACTCAGCACAGCATTAGTTACTGTTCACTTACAGTCAGCCTATTTATTATTTTATTTATTATTGCATTTATATCCCACCTTTCTTTCCTCCAAGAAACTCGATACAGATTATTAAGAATAGCACTCCTATGAAATACAATCAATGCTTATCAACAATACATGTGACATTCATACTGTGTGGCAGATTGATCCCCAGCCATGATCCATGGTCAGGTTGCCTGAGCAAGGCTGACAGCAGGAACAACCAATCGGAGTTCTCACTTTAGAATTAGGTGCCTTCTCTGCTTGGTAATAGAAAATAGTGTCGGTCACAGCCGTATTGTTGCAGGTCCCTATAGCTGTTTGTTTTAACAAAGTTGTGCTTGTGATTTAACCCATGCCCCTTGCCTGATGTCTTTATTCTGTGTCTGGCAGCAGCCAATCTTGAATTCAGAGAAAGAAGGAAAGCGATAGCTTTCTGAAGCTGTGCAGAGTTGAAATTGCAGTTCATATTTGCTTACATACGCTAAGTATGGGGGTTTGGGAAAGGCTGCTGTCCGTGGTACAGTATTTATCTTTTCTGTGTGCAGCAGGTGTCTTGGAGCCAGATTTTTATTCCGTTTTCATCACTCAGCATCAGTGTGTTGCGTTAAGTGAGCCTGTCTTCATTTTTGAGTACTTTCAGCCTCCCTGGGTTGAGGAGCTGTTAGTATGCTGGCTGAGCTTCCATCAGAAAACGTAGCAGGTTAATATGTGACACCGATCTCTCTGCCACTCTGGGGTGTTTAGAAAATGAGTCTGGGTTCAGTAGGCTGTAAAGCGAAAGAAAATTGTCAGAAACACAAAGGCGGGAAGAAATCTCATACTGCAGGGGGGGGGGGGGTAGCTTGACATGCCTGGAGCCCAGCTAAGGAGATTCCTTGAGTATAGACCCATCATACGCCATTAGAAAAACACAGGAATTTAAAGTAATCTAAGGACCAGTATGCATTACAGCATCCCCATGGAGAGGCCACTTTAGTTCCAACTTTTTCATATGGCAGTCTTCACCATATGGTGAGCTGTTCGTATATAGCAGCTCAGACGATTCTCTGCCCTGCAAATAGCAAAAGTTATATCTATATTTAACAAAAAAAGTTAAATCTGCATTTTACATCTCTGCATTGCTGCTCAGTTTTCTTTGGTTTTATTCTGGTTGTACTTTTATACTTTTATATTGTGATTTTATATTGAGGTTTAAGTTTTATGCTTCAGTTGCACTTTATGGTTTTAATTTTGTGAACCGCCCAGAGAACGTCAGCTATTGGGCAGCATAGAAATGCAGTAAATAAATAAATAAATGAAATATATTGTGGCATGTTTTTTTTTTTATGTATTAGGGTATTTGTAAACTAGCTTTCCTGAGAAGAGACCAGAGTGGTGATTTTATATATATATATATATATATATATATATATACACACACACACATCTATCTATCTATCTATCTATCTTCAAATAATATATTTATAGAAATATTACCTTTCAATACCATTCAAGAGCAGAAGTTTTCTAGGCAGTTTACAAAACGTATAACCATAAAATGCAATAATGTAATAAAACATAAACCAAATACCTTTAAAATTTTAAAACATGGGTGGACATGTTTGGGAGGTCTGGGGGCTATTTTCACCCCTGCATCTCCCCCCTCCATGGGCTGTCCCCTCCTGTGACACTGGAAAAAAAATAATCATAAGAAAGCTAAATTTACAAACAAGCTAAGGTTGACCCTTTGGGCACTTGGTAGCTACTATGGACACCATTTTCTTTCATTTTTAATGCATTTGGGTAAATGCAGGGGAAGTATGTTGCCCACCCCTGGCTTAAATCAACAGAATGAAACCGAAGGGGGGAAAAACACAGTATGCCAGCAGCAGTGTAAAGATCTAAAAATGCAGTAACCTTTAAAAAAAAAAAAAAAAAAGGTAGGACTAAAAGTGTGGGAGAATAAAACGGTCTTCACCTGACACTGAAACGAGTCCTCTGTGGGAACAACATTCTATAACTGGGGTGCCAGCACTGAAAAGGCCCTCTCCTTAGTAGCCACTTCCCTGACCTCATTTTGGTCCAGACAGAAATGTACGGGAGGACCATCTTTCAGATAACTTGGTTCCAAGCTGTTTAGGGCTCTGAAAGTTAATATCAGCACTTTGAATGGATTTATACAATATGAACATATCGACCAATTCCACGTATAACAGATTGCAGTAACCCAAGAGGAACTCTAAACCGTGAAGCTGATAGTTTAGGGGGAGAGAAAATCCCTCCAGAACAGGCTGGGCAGACAAACCATCCACTAATAGTGCTATCATCTGGGTTAAGTCTCAGTTTATTAGCCCTCATCCAATCCATACCACACTCAGGCACTGATTCCGAAACACCCACTATCTCATCTAGATTGGATGAAAAGGTGAGATAGAGCTGGGTGCCATCCACATATTGGTGCCCCATATTGGTCATGGTCATACAACTACAACATGAAATAATAATAATAATAATAATAATAATAATAATAATAATAATAATAATAGGGTCTGCTGGACATTAACAGAATTCATGCTAAACAGATAAAATCACTCAGAGAGTTCTTCCACACCAAAAACACCTCCATTCATAAAGCCATAGTAAAAGCAGATAAAAACTACACTCCACTCAACCCAGCACTACAAAACAAAGATCAAACACAGAGAACAAAGAAAAATGGGCACAAAAAGCATTCCATGGGAAGCACTACAACATAATACAGAACCCACGAATAAACAAAGAACAATCGTACAAATGGCTCAGGAAGGGTGATCTATTCCCAGAAAGCGATTGATTCCTAATAGCTATACTAGATCAAGTTATAGCAACCAAGAGCTACCAAAAATACATCATAAAAGATAACAGTGTAACAACACACCTATGCAAGAAATGCCATCAATTCCAAGAAACAATAGATCATATAACAGGAGGATGTAAAATTCTGGCAGGGATGGACTATATGGACAGACACAAGACAGCTGCAAAAATAATCCACCAACAACTGGCCATCAAATTCAATCTTATCAAACAACCTACACCATACTATACATATTCACTCGAAAGAATCTTGGAAAATGCAGATTATAAAATATACTGGGGCAGAACAATTCATACAAACATGACAATACCTTGCAACTGACCAAACATAACTTTCATAGACAAAAAAGAAAAACACACATACCTCATCGACATAGCAATACCAAATGACAAAAATGCTGTTGAAAAGGAAGAAGAAAAGAGAGACAAATATACATCACTGGCCATGGAAGTCAAAGAACTATGGCAACAGGAAAAGGTCACAATTATTCCTTTAGTCACATCAGTCACCGACATCACATCAAAGAAATATACAGAAAACCTCCAAAAATTGGGCCTACCATAATACATCCACACCAATATCCAGAAAGCAGTCATACTTTCAACATGCTCAAACATCAGGATCTCTGGGTTTAACCTCAGGTTTCAGGATTTTAAACTCCTCAGAGTTGTTAGGGGGAAGGAATTATATCTCAGGGTGAACAATCAGAAGCAAGTTGTGGGGAAGTATCTTCCAAGCATCCACCCCCAGCTTCCAGTCTCCAATCTGAGGGATAAACTCAATGTCAAGGACAGGGATCATTTGCGATGAAGAGACCTTACTGTGGCATATCAGCTGGGATCTTAAGGGATCCACTTACTAATCTGATAATACCAAAAGCAAATACAATAGCTCTCCCTTTGGGCCACCCTCCCCCTCTATGACATCATTAGAAAGTGACAACGTATGTTTAGCTGATGTTGCCCCAAGTGGGAAATGCCCGTTGTTTAAAGCTGATTCAGTTGACAGGAATACCAGCTACGAACGTTTCAAATGAAAATGTCTTTCCTGCCCAGTTTTTCATGCAGTTCCAGGAAGTCTCCTAGACTATGACCCTAAACCTGTTTGGTAGAGCCAGACCAGGTCTGTGCAAGTCTGTACCCAAATTCAGAAGGTACTTCTGTGTTGAACAGGTAAGGGCAAAAGGCCAGACTTCTCTTCCCCAAGTTAGATGCTTATATGTTTTATCTATCACAGCTGTTTTAACTATTTGTAATCCATCCGGGAAATTAGCTATTGGGCGGATTAGAAATGTAAGAAATAAATAAATAAATATGTTGCTGCTGTTGATTCCTGTTTTATTATATTGATTGGTTCTTGTTTTATTTATATTGATTGGTTCAACGTTTGTTTGTTTATTTTTTGTTTGCCACCCTGAAAATTAAACTAGTATGACAGGATATATATATTTTTTAAAAAAATGGCAATTTCTTTGTTGTTGTAGTGATCAAAATCTGCCTCACAAAGGTGAGATTTTAAATAGCTGCACTGTTTTGCTGGCAACTGGATGGCTCAGGGAGAATCTAGCACACATAGTTCCATATGCCAAGTGGTCAAGGGTAGGGTCCTAATTCAAGCGCTAGTTCAGCGTCACCCTGAAGTGTCATACTCGGGCCACCAGAGCATGCAAAAAACATTTGGAGGATCCGACTAAGGGCGGCTGAGAATTTTGTTCTGTTGAGTTTTTTTTTTTTTTAACATAGTTTTTCTTGAGCCATACCTCCCAAAAACAGACATGGACTTGAACGCAATTTGCAGTTGGAAAATTATGTTTCCCACTTTGCCATGCATTCTGTGAAACAAAACGAAGGCCAATGTCATGGCTCCGTCTGAAGAATCTTCCTCTGAGGAGGAAGAAGTTTCAGAGACTACAGCTTCACCCATTCCCCAGGACTTACCAGAGGAGGAGGAAGGGCAGGGAGGTTCCTCAGAAAAGCCCCAGGAAAGCCACCCTCTTCCTCCCCCTGTCTCCAACGAGGAAGATTCTGGGCCTGAAGAGGTTCATCCTTTAACTCCCCAGCAGAGGCGGCGTCTGAAGCGTGTGGAGCAAGTTCGTCCAACAAGACGCAGTATGAGATTGCAAAAACATAGCACAGCAGACGCAAGCCTTAAATAAGATTGCAAAGGAATATGAAACAGCTGGGGAAGGGGCGAGGACAAGCTCAGGAAAAACATAAAAGACTTGAATGGGGAAGCAGGGGTTGTTGGGAACAACCGACGTAATCGGCTCCTAGCACTCCCGCTTGTTTCCGGATCGTAAACTGAGGATTGAACACCCGGCTTGACTTTGGATTCTGGACCCTGGACTTCCCTAACACCTGGTTTGACCCTTGGCTTCGACAATTGGACTACTTGAATCTCTGGCGTGACCCTTGGCTTTGGCAACTGGACTTTGTGGACTTTCTGGTTTGACTTTGGATTCTGGACCTGGACTTGTGATTTACCTGCCTAGCCCCTGGCTATCTTGGACCCTGAACTGGGTATCTGGGACACTACTGCCTTGCCCTGTAAGTTCGGCACTCCTTGCAGGCTTGGGGTTAATCTCTTAGAACTAAATAAAAACATTAGACAGATAAGTTTGCTGGCGTGTTTCCCGGACATTCCGTGATAAGGGTTTGGATTGGCTGGTTTCCCAGACAGGAGTCTGGTGAATTACGACAGCCAGATCCACGCCAAGCAGGATATAGCACTATCAAAGTGGTATGAAAGCGGTATATGGAGGCAGGATCAACAGTACTCCTTTATAGCGGTATTGAAGTGCACTGACAACTGTGGCGGCCCATGACACATTCTATATTGTGTTATATCCTGCCCAGTGTAGATGTATCATGGGCCCCAACAGTTGTCAGCGTGCTTCAATGTTGCTATAAAGCAGTAGTGTAGATCCTGACAAAGATTGTCAATGATCTTGCACACATCTGGAAAATATGCAGAGAAAGCTGCATACATATACAAAATGCACACAAACTTGTAGTGAGGCATGTGTACCAAAATGTGTCCATTTCACAAAATGTGCACAAGATGGATTTCTGTAGGTTGGGTGAGAGACCATACAGAATCTGAATGGAATGAGCTTAATCGTTGAAAAATGAAAACCTTGATAGGATTGAGTTGACAGAATCCCCCATCCCTAGATCTGACTTCATTGGAAGGTTGGAAGATACAAATGATAAGAAAGCTTGTTTCAACATCTCAATGTGCCAGGATTTGCTTCATGAAAGTGACATGCCTTTCACAAGACAGTTACAGTACAAAGATATTCAGCTCTAATGTTTAGCAGAGACGGATAACTCTGCCAGTTACTGATTCCCCCCCCCCCCCCCCTTTGTCATTTAAGATCAGAGAATTGTGATGCCTGATATACTAACATGTCGGGTTTTTACATGCTGAGGTAGCACGTAAATGAAAAATTCTCCAGGATGTTAACAGGTTAAAACACGCAAATAGATCACTGTATGGGGATGTATCCCACACATTTTATTTATTTTTGTTAGATATGCACAGAACCCAGAGAACCAAACCAAGACTCAATTTACTTGAGATATAAGACTTTATTAGATTAAGAGCAGGTTAAGCAGTCTAAACATCAAAATCTACAACAAGACCCAGCATGCAGGATAAAAAGGAAAGAGATACTACTAATACCATCTACCCAGCCGGACCTGGCTCCCTTCTGCTCATCCCTCACAGAAGAATGCCACCCTTTGGTAAACCTCCAACTTTATTCCTCCTCTCAGGGATTCCCCCTCCCCCCTTGGCGCCAGCCACAGTCCCTCTTTCACACCTCCCTCCTTCGGCCTTGGTCTTTTACGGCCTAGATAAGACTGGTTATTCCTGGCTTTGGTTTTCGTCCTTGGGCAATCAATCTCCCTCCAGGTGGCCGAGCTGAGATCCTTTGTTATTCAAACTCCCTACTAAAACTCCCTTTGTTTCTCTAACCCATTGCTAAAACTCCCACTAAAATCCATGCTTTGCTCAGTGTATTATTTCTACTACCCAACCCATCTATTCTCTCAGCGCAGTCTATCTGTCTTCCTTTACAGTGTGTGCCACTTGACAGCGGCACCCAGGGGAGGAGAGAATGTGACTCAAAATTTTAAAGTACTACTTCAGTGTCAAAACATTGTAACCTAATCTGAGGCTTTGGAACTGCATGAATAACCAATAAAAGCAGAATCTAGGATCATTTTTAATTATCTGTCAACGACAGCATTTTTAGATCTGCATGGAGGGAGCGATCAGAAGGCTGACCAAGATTTACTTACAAATGGTTTTATCGAAAGCAACACAAAAAGGCTTCCCATCTTCCTAGGGCTTCTCCACTTACTGGGTCTTCTGCTTCAAGATTTTTTGCAGGATTAAGCTTGGTTCCTTACATGGGCTGACACAGACTGTTTTTTTCAAGGCTGTCATTCTCAGCAAGTTCAATTCCTTTCATTTTATCCCACTAGGTGGTGCTGTGGTTATAACAGAACTGTGCAATTTCACATGGCCATTAAAGCAGATTTATATTTATTACTGCATTATCCCCAATTCTTTTAAAATTGGGATAAAAGTCAGAAAGTGCAGGAGATACTTCGAAGGTTGATGATGTTGTGTAAAGGACCGACAAACTGCTGTGAGTGGCGAATCATGAATGTGCAATTAGTGCTGTACTGAAAATTTCTCCCACATTATTTACAACCGCTCTCATTCAAATTGATAGAAAAGAAATTGCATTTTGAAAAGAAATTCAGTGGTGAAGAAAAATTCAGAGAAATCCTCATGGGTTGTGTTTGGGTGTATTTTATTTCTTTATTTATTTGTAACATTTATATACTGCTGAATATAATAGAATCTCTCAGTGGTTCACAACATTAAAATACAATATTAAAACACAATATTAAAACATAGGATTAAAACACAACATAAAAAAAAAAAAACTACAATAAAGGAGCAGTAAAACTGAGTGGCATAATTAGTTTACTTATGGCCCAAGGAAAGCCAGGAGACACTTAAAAGAAACCACATTTTCTGCCTGCTGAACCACACAAGGGAGGACTTTCACTTGAGGGGGGGCATGTTTTGCTTGTGCTTACCTTACTTCGGAAGTACCCAAGGGGTGTACACAAGTGTCCTGCCTTTCATTGTACAATCATCTCTCCAGCAGCCTGTAGCCTCCTTGGCTTTCTGTATGGGATTCACGTTGCATTTTGATTTATTTTCAGCTCCATACATATGAACATTGAACATCCCCCAGGAACGAGAGGCTCAGTTGAAACCTTCTCTGGAACTCGTGTTCCGCTTTATTTCCTCTATGGTTCGTGACATTTGAAGGGTGAAAAGTTTAAAGCCGGTATCAGCTCCTCCTGAACACGCATTGCTAAGGAGGGGTATATGTGCGTATTCCCTGCAGCAGATCTGACCTTAAAAGAGTTCTATCCATTTACTGGAGCATTTGCCATTTCAATTTGAAACCAGGTGGGCTGCTGTTGTTGTTGTTGTTGTTTAAAAAAGAAGCATGGCTCAGGCCACTTGTCCTCATTAATGATCCCCTTGACACTTTTGAAACAAATGGAACCAAATTCCAGCTAGAGCTTTCTATTTTGTCTATCCAAATCCCCATTGGCTTTTAAAGTGGATAAGCTGTTCTTCAGCATTGTGCCTGAGAAGCCCTTGTTAGCCTACCAAGATGACAGGGAATTATTGCTGCTTCTACCTCACACTGAAATGAAAATGCATTGCAGACTCCCGCTTTTACCACACCATATAGCCCAGCGTTTGAAAGTGATTTGTCCAGGCCATTGCATTCAGTGGGTCTGTTCAGGAGATAGAGAGCACACCTTTGTCTCATTCCCTCCCCTTATATGTTCGGGGCCTGCATCCCCATTTCAAATTGCTTTTCTCCACAGTAAAGGGAGTGAGGGGTGGGGGGAGATGCAAGCCCAAGGCCTATTCCCAATCTTGCCACAGGTAGGAACTGTGGGGATACATTTAATAATAATAATAATAATAATAATAATAATAATAATAATAATAACAATTTATTTCTTACCCGCCTCTCCGTTTGGATCGTGGTGGGGAACAACAATGTGATAAAATACATAAAACTGATTACATGACACACATTATTAAAACTACATTAAAACATCCTAAAAAACATCCTAACATAGGACACAATCATAGGACACAAAAACATAGGACACAATCCTATGCATATTTATACAGAAAAAAGTCCTACAGTTCCCAGCATGCTCCTGCCAGCCATGTATTGGAGCTGAAATACAAATAGGGGAACTTGAATTTTGTGGTCAGACTATACTGGTTTAGGCTGACCATATTTTGGAAACCAAAAAGGAGGACAAAAAGGAGGCGTGCCCACCCCAATATGCCTACCCGCCCAAGGCGAGGCCATCTTGACATGACCTGCCCCAAGGGGTGTGTGGCCTTGGTCACATGTCTAATTCTACACCTCAGTTGTATCTAGTGACCAGATACAAAAGAGAGGGCAGGGATCTTGCAGCTTTAACTGTTTTGATGAAGAGGGAATTTCACCAGGTGCTGCATGCATACATATGACACCTGCTGAAATTCCACTTTCAATGCAACTGTTAGAGATACAGGAGCCCTGTCCTCCTTGCCTTCCCTAACCCGGTGCCCTCCAGACTACAGCAACACCACTTCCCTTTACACAGGTTTCAAGTACTGATCCAAGGCAAAGATAATCTGGACATACTCTAATGAACACAAACGTATCCCCATCAAGTGTATTACTATGTTCAACACATTAAAATAAAACCACTATCAGAGCAATTAGTTAAACCTATCTCAAAATTCACAGACAAGTTCTTTTTAAGTGCAATCTCAAACACTTCACTTATTTCAGATCAGGCAGATGTTAGACAGCAAGATGTTATACATTTCAATACAGACATGAAAATGCTTTCAGGCAACATGTATAGAAAAGGAAATTTCAGCAGGTGTCATTTGTATGCATGCAGCACCTGGTGAGAGTCACTCTTCATCACAACAGTTAAAACTGCAGGAGCCCTGCCTAGTGTGCCCAGATACAAAAGAAGGCAGGATTCCTGCAGCTTTAACTGACACCTGCTAAAATTCCCTTTCAATACTACTGTTAAAGATACAGGAGCCCTGTCCTCCTTTTCATACGGTTAGCCTACCCTATTGCCAACAACAGCTGTCCCCAACCTGGTGCTCTCCAGATGTTTTGGACTTCAACTCCTATCAGCCCGAATGGTGAGAAATGCTGGGAGTTGAAATCCAACATATATGGAGGGCACCAGGTTGCACCACGACTGGACAACAAGGAGGGGCATGCTAGAGTATCAAGAGTTTTAGAACTACTTTGTGGGTAGTATTTTGACACCCCCCACCCCCAGCTGCTGGGTACACAACCAGCCACACATTATACCTGTGAGATTATGAAGAAACTTGTGTCATACCCAGGCACAGGCAAAGGAATCTGTAGAAACTTCTTTCACATTTGCAGAAGAGGCAGATACAGTAGTTCTCCAGGAATATACCAATTATGGCCTTTCCTACCCGGCTCGCTGGGTGGGGAGAGGTGGTTGCAAGCGAGGATGGGGTGAGGTGACGTTTTGGCCCACTATTTGCTGGGCCAGGATGGTGCCACCGGAGATGGGAGGGGTCTACAGCTATTTAAGTACAGGGACCCCTCCTCACCTCCACAGTTTGTTCCGCAGCTTGAGGAACGAAGCAGCAGCAGCAGCAGCAGCAGCAGCAGCAGCAGAAGCGGCGGGATAGGCGGCGTTGAGAGAAGAGCCCCCTCAGCGGGGCAGAAGCGAAGAAGAAGCGGCTCATTATCTGCAGTCGGCGGGGCGAGCGGCTAGACTTGGCCCCGGCCCTAGCCGACGGCGGAAGCCGCAGCAAGAGCTGAAGAGCCCCCTGCGACGGCCGATTCGGCGGCTGAGCGAGCGGCAAGGCTCGGCTGCAGCCGGCGGAGGAAACCGCGGCGAGGGCTGAGAACTCAGCAGGGGGGACCGCCCCCGCGACTGAAGACCCGGCGGCTGGGCGAACGAATAGGCCCGCCCCTCGCTGTTTCAGCTGCACGCTCTGCAGAACGGGGAGGCAAGGGACGTCCTGAAGGTGCCGCAACCGTGGCTGGAGTCCAGCTAAATAGGCTGTGGGGGCTGGCAATCGGCTGTGGCAGAGCTGCACAGCCGGACAAGGCCAGCTATAGCCCCACGAAGAAGCTGCACGAAGATCCAGGCAGCAAGTGCCTGGCAACGAGGGAGTCGCGCTGAGCAACGGGAGGAAGCAGCTTCACGGCCTCTGGGCCATCCAGGTTACGGGTGTTTGGGGGGGGAGATTTGGCGGGCGTCCTAGGCAGGCTTGCCTGGAGCCCCAATCATTGTTGCTGGGAGGTGTTTAGGCGGTATAGGGTGCTGTTTGGTGGCTTTGCCCCCCCCTCTTGTTAGTGCACTCAGGCAGCTAAAATTCATTACCCTCTTTGGTTGCTTTGCCCCCCCCCCCCTTGTTTACTGGTGTTATTGCCGTTTGCTGTACCACTCAAGTGAGGCCTTATATATCTGCCTATTTAGCACAGTATTAGAGGGCAGGGGAGTGGCTGAGATTCAGGGTTCTCTGCCTTGTTGTATAGCTCATCAGGGTCAGCCCTGGTCTGGTTTTGGATGGGAGACTGCATTTGATAAAGCAGCTTTTTAATCCTGGTTGTTTAGATTCCTGATTGGCACGTGATAATAGTGCTATTTATTCATCCCATCACAGTACAGTATTCATCTTGTTATTAATTAAAGTCACTTCCTTCATAGCCCAGTTTCAAGTGTAGAGTGGTAACGGGGAATATCTTGCTTCATCCTCCTCGACAGTATGCCTCCAAAAAAGGGTGTGGGGAGTGGAAAAGGGAAAGGAAAGGCTCCTGCACAATCCGCTAAACGGAGCAGGCCCATTGACAATTCTTCCTCAGAGGAAGAATTAGATCCTCAGGTATCTAGTATTGTGGCTAGATTACAGTCATTAGAAAAAGAAAAGGGCATCACTTCCCCTCCAGTGCCGATACCTCCGCACACTGTGGCGGGGCGCAGACAGACACGTAAAAAGAGGCAGGATGATTTATGGGATGCTCTTTCAGCTCGGTTAAAGGTAGTTGAAGACTCATCGAGCGGAGCAACCAGGGATGCGTTGGGTACAGACGCAGGCATCGGATCATCCACCCCGTCCATCGTAGAGGTACCTGCAAGTTCGCCTGCTGAGCCTCCTCTGCAACATCTCAACCCGGTGCCGGGAATCAGTCACGCTTTACAAGGTGAGCAGCCAATGCAGTACATCTCACCATCACATCACGCACCAGGGTCTTTTCCTACACAGTGGGGTTTCATGCCATGGTTTCCAGGTGTAGGATCACAGATGGGAAGCATGGCACAACCTCTTGCTCCACCTCTTCCTTTTACTGCTCCGGCCACAGTTTTTAATACGCAGCAGGCCAGCACTGTTCCTTCAATTGCTGCGGCCACAGTTCTTAATGCACAGCGAGCCAGCAACGTGGCTGCTGGGACTGCGGCATATCAACAGACAATTGCTGTAGGGAACGTTTCTCCGGAAGGCCAACCTCAATCAGCCCCGGTTACCGAGGCTATGGGTGCTTGTGTCAATGTCTGGCTGGGACCTGCAGGTGCAGCTGGAGTAGGGATCACACCGGGGACTAGGGATCCTTATGCTGGCGCTACACACGATTCTATCCCAACTGGAAGCACTTCTGCTCCATTGGGATATCATTTGTTGCCCGCAACAAGGGAAAAAATTTGCAAGGGAGAGTATGTTGACATATTTTCACTGCTTTTTCGGGAACAAGAGAGCTCCGAAAAAGAAAAAGGGATGGAAAAGGAAGCGGAAAGGATCAAAAGGAAGAAAGTGGCCCGTACATGGGCCAATTGGCTTCCTGGATTTCTTATATACATGGGGGTCGTGCTCCAGCGTTTCCCAGGAAAAGGAGTTATTTTGACTAAGTACCTCAATATGATTTATCGGGCTTACTCAGAATACGAGGGCGCAGCCTGGTTGGCTTATGATGAGTCATTTCGCCGTAGAGCGGCCTTTGATCACGCCCTTCGCTGGGATTTAAAGGATAACGACTTGTGGCTGCAGTTTATGACACCGGCCAGACCAGGTTTCGGCGACAGGGCGGACAGCGGCCACATTTTGGCTAAACAACAGCCTGCGTCCACCTCTCGTGGGTACGCAGGCCAGGCGGTTCAACACCGCTCGCTCTGTTGGGATTTTAACAAGGGGACTTGCTCACGCAACCCTTGTAAATTCAGACATGACTGCCAAACCTGTGCAGGCCACCATGCCGCAATTAATTGTTTCAAAAATAAGCCCGGTAAATGGCCCGTTAGGGACGGACAGGGCGCCAGGCGTACCGGGGGACAACAACCTCCTGCCAAAGGGGCCCAGTCCGGTCAACCTTGAGCCCCTGAATAAGCTGTTAGAGCTTTACCCCAATCGGCGTGAAGCCTCATACATTAGTACTGGCTTTAGGGAAGGATTTTGCATTCCTTTTCAGGGTGTTAGGTGCGGTTCGTTGGCCAAAAATCAGAAATCCATCAATCAGTTTGAGGACATTGCAAAGGAGAAAATTGGCAAAGAAGTCATGGCAGGAAGGGTGTTGGGGCCTTTTGAAGACCCCCCAATCCCTCATTTACGGGTATCGCCTTTAGGAATAGTGCCTAAGAAAGCGCCTGGGGAATACAGGTTGATTCACAACCTGTCTTTCCCAAAAGGGGCTTCCGTGAATGATGCTATCCCGGAACAACTAAGTTCCGTCAGGTATGCTTCATTTGATTCTGCCGTGCGTATGGTAAGGAATAACGGTCCTGGGGCTTTAATGGGCAAATGCGATATAAAAGCAGCCTTTCGCATTTTGCCTATTCACCCTAAGGATTTCAATTTATTAGGTTTTTGTTTCCAAGAGAAATTTTATATAGATCGTGCCTTGCCAATGGGATGTTCCATCTCTTGCGCAATGTTCGAAAAGTTCAGCACATTTTTGGAATGGGCCCTTGTTTTTAGGGCGGGAGCACGGGATGTCATTCACTATCTTGATGACTTCCTGTTCTCGGGGCCAGCCGGCAGCCCACATTGCAAGCGCCTGATGGGCGAGTTTGAAGCTTTATGTGAGGAGCTCGGGGTGCCATTGGCGCACGAAAAAACCGAAGGCCCATCAGCCATTCTTAAATTTCTAGGTGTAGAATTAGATTCTACTTTGCAATGCTGCCGGCTGCCAATTGACAAGCTATCCACATTAAGGTCCAAATTGGCCTGCATTAAAAACGATAGAAAAGTATCTTTAAAACAACTGCAGGAAATAGTGGGGCACCTGAATTTCGCATGTAGGGTCGTTGCCCCGGGACGTGCCTTTCTGCGGCGCTTATGCTCCGCCATGTCTGGATTGCGCAAGCCACATCACAGAACAAGGATCACCAGGTCCATGCGGGAGGATATTGCAGTGTGGCTGGACTTTTTGGAACATTTCAACGGAGTTTCATTCTGGAGGCAGGAGCTACTGTTAAAGACAGAATTTCAGGTTCATTCCGACGCATCAGGTTCATGGGGTTTCGGAGTTATTTGGGGAAGAAAATGGTGTGCGGAGCAGTGGCCAGAGGAATGGCTTTTAAACGGCACTTGCAAGGATCTCACCTTCCTGGAGCTATTCCCAATTGTGGTGGCGGCTCACGTGTGGGCCAGCAGTTTTGCCGACTCCACAGTTTTGTTCTGGAGTGACAACCAGGCCACGGTCCAGGTCATCAATTCTCTGTCTTCACGTAATCTGCGCGTCATGAACCTGGTTAGGAATTTTACCTTGCATTGTCTAAAATTCAATATTCTTTTCCGGGCAAAACATATACCGGGTTTGAATAATGATATAGCGGATGCTTTGTCCCGACGTCAGGTACGAAGATTTCGGGAACTGGCACCTTGGGCCCTCCCACAGCCGGAGAACATGCCTCCAGCTCTGTGGCAGACTGGAAGGTGGAGGTAGAGCAGGCTATATGGCAGTCCTTGGCGCCTAGCACCAAGGCCGCATACCAAGCAGCAGGTAGGGAATTTCAGGCCTTCCGCTTAGCCAATCAACTTCAACTCTTATGGCCCATTCCAGTGGACCACGTGTTGCAGTTTTGTGTAAGTGCCAAACATAGGGGACTGTCTATGTGCACGATTTCTCTCAAACTTGCAGCATTAGCATTTATTGCTAAAGCACGTGGCGTGGCGGATTGTACTTCGGATTTCCGAGTACGGAGGGCGCTTAACGGTTGGGCAAGGGCATCCCCCCGGGGACCGGATCCCAGACTGCCATTGTCACCTGACATTCTGATCGGGTTACAAGCTCGCTGGCCACTCCTTTGTCACTCACCATATGAGTCAAGCTTGTTTCACGCTGCGGCACTAACAACTTTTTTCGGGGCTTTCCGTATATCTGAGGTTTTGGCGTCATCTAAAAATGACGGTTCATCTAGGGCATTTCAATTCTCTGATTTACGGCTAGGGCCAAGTGAGGTCCGATTATGTTTACGCCATTCCAAAACAGATCAAAAGGGTCGGGGGCATTGGATTTCCTTATTTCCGTCAACAAGCGAGGAATTATGCCCGGTGCGAGCTTTGGCTGCATTTTTGGCTATGCGAGGGGTTTTTCCGGGTTTCCTGTTTCAGCACCAGGACTTATCTCCCCTCACCAAATATCAATTTTGGGCTGTGGCAAGGAAAGTGCTTGATGATTTAGGTTTATGCGGTGCAAGGTTTGGCACGCATTCGTTTCGCATTGGGGCTGCTTCAACAGCGGCAACTTTAGGTTTTTCCCGTTCACAGATAAAATCGCTGGGGCGATGGCGTTCTGCGGCATTTAAATCGTATGTGAGGCATTTTGCTACATAACCAATCGTGGTGGGTGCTAACGTCCTTATGTTTGTTTTAGATCCGCCAGCGGCTATGGCTCCACAGCGAGTTTCTATATGCGGCCACAGCATGGTGTTCTGGGCCAGCAAGCATGCAGCTAGTTCCAGCTGGGGAACTCAGCTCGGTTTAAATCAACACGCATCTATCCGTTGGCTCGGAAAACGTGGTATGCGGTGGGACGAGCTCATCCCCACCTTGCTGCAGCGGCACCCGGCTTGGCTTCCCCCGCAGATTCTGCTTATTCATTTAGGGGGAAATGATCTGGGCCTCATGAAAGGCAAGGCCCTTATCTTGCAAGTTTTGGCTGATTTTCAGCAGCTCCGCCAGCGTTGGCCTCACATACGGGTCGTTTGGTCCTGCATCTTGCCCCGGCTGCATTGGAGGGTGGCACACGACCACCGCGCTATTGAGCTTGCCCGAAAACGGGTTAATTCTGCAATCTTTAAAGCCTTGGCTACGCATGGGGATGTTAGCATTCAACATTGTAATATTGGACTTTCCCGGAGGGAGCTGTATCGTCACGATGGGGTGCATTTGTCCCAAGCGGGGAATGATTTGTTCTTAGCTAACTTACAGGAGGGTCTTCTTAAGGTGCTCGGGGGGGGAGGGGGGGAGAAGTTCAAGCCGTGGCTTGACTTTTCCTGTGGCGGTAGGAGCGGGCATTTTTTATGTTTTTTAATGGTGAGCATTCACAGGCACTGTTAGGTGATGGGTAATGCCTGAGGGCCAACCACTGAGAGCCCTGCGGCATCAGTTGGGGGGATAAGGCTTACCTTTGGGGCCAACCCTTCTCGTCTACTCGGAGCCCTGCGGCGCGAGTGGAGACGACACCGGAAGGCCCCCCACCTCAGATTGGGGAAGCTCGGGGGGTGGCGAAAGCGCAGGCGCCACTTCTCGGGCTGTGAATGTCTCGCCCGACCCCTTCATTGGCCTGGCTGGCCATGCTAAAATGCCCGCTTAGGATTACCTCCCCCCCTTTGTTATCTGGCAAATAAAGTGGCCCTTGTTTATATCCCAATACTTGTGTCACCTCATTATTTCTCGTCCTTCGCTCCGCAATGGCCTTTCCTACCTGGCTCGCTGGGTGGGGAGAGGTGGTTGCGAGCGAGGATGGGGTGAGGTGACGTTTTGGCCCACTATTTGCTGGGCCAGGATGGTGCCACCGGAGATGGGAGGGGTCTACAGCTATTTAAGTACAGGGACCCCTCCTCACCTCCACAGTTTGTTCCGCAGCTCCCTCCCACCCTCCCCTGTTGTCAGTGTGGGTTCGCTGGTCGTCACTTTTGAGGCCAAGTAGGAATTTTTTGCTCACAATCTAACTTGGTTGTGAGTTTTTTCGCCTACTTCACACTGCGAAAGCAGGATGGGTGTTAATTAGGTTAATTGGCTATTTGGTCACTATGTGGGGCGGTAGGAGCGGGCATTTTTTATGTTTTTTAATGGTGAGCATTCACAGGCACTGTTAGGTGATGGGTAACGCCTGAGGGCCAACCACTGAGAGCCCTGCGGCATCAGTTGGGGGGATAAGGCTTACCTTTGGGGCCAACCCTTCTCGTCTACTCGGAGCCCTGCGGCGCGAGTGGAGACGACACCGGAAGGCCCCCCACCTCAGATTGGGGAAGCTCGGGGGGTGGCGAAAGCGCAGGCGCCACTTCTCGGGCTGTGAATGTCTCGCCCGACCCCTTCATTGGCCTGGCTGGCCATGCTAAAATGCCCGCTTAGGATTACCTCCCCCCCTTTGTTATCTGGCAAATAAAGTGGCCCTTGTTTATATCCCAATACTTGTGTCGCCTCATTATTTCTCGTCCTTCGCTCCGCAATTGCTGAAATAAAAAAAACAATCTTATCTCATTAACAATATCACTAAATTCCTTCCAGCTCTCACTAACTCTTGAGCTTCACAGCCTCAAACTCTCTTCACTCATTCCTCAACTTCACTGAATCTAACTTCTTCAACTGACTCAAACTGAATCCCCTCAACTCCTCTCAAGAAAGTTCAAGCTGCCTAGAATACATTTATAATCCGTTGCTTTAGCCATAACAATAATAGAAAAGAAACTCTGAGGAAATAGTTAAGACTGCAAAAATGCCATCATACATGCCTTGGACTAATGCAACATGCTCTAAATCAGTTTTCTACAACCTGGCACCTTCCAGTTGCTGTAGACTTCAATGCCCCTCAGTCCCAGCCTGTGTGGCCAAGAGTCAGAAATTCTGGGGGCTGCACCAGCCTGGGTAAAACAGCTCTAAATGGATCTAAACTTTAAAGGGTAAAAATGGAAACGTCATTCGCCTTTTCACAAGTTTGGCTAAAACATTTCTATTTGAGAAGCCATTTGATGGTCTTCAAGGAACACTATTTAATTCTTTCATGATGTTTTATCATTTCCACTGGACCGATTTTACCTTTTGATTTATTTTATTCTGATTTTGTTATACTTTTGTTACGATGATAATTATACATGTGTTTAAAAGGCTAATGAAACACAAAAGGATAGCCTAATTCAATTTTGCAAGAAATTTATATAAAATATTTTAGCTACATATAAACATTATCAGTATGAAACAACTGATAGCAACCTTTCTTTTTGAAAATGGCTTCTTGCTGTAACCAAAATAGCTTCATTAACTCTAGATTCCTTGTAACCCAGCAGAATGGGCTACTACTAAGCAATGGAACGGATGGCACCAAAATGGCAGCACCACAAGCCAAGAAAAAAACAAAAAAGCAAAACCAGAACTGAAACAAGTAGGGCTGTGACCGGATCCAGATCCAGATCCTGAATCTGAGTCAGATCGGGGTGATCTGGGCCTATTTGGATCGGGCTGGATCGGATCCATGATCCGGATCTGATCCAGATCTGGATCCGGTCACAGCACTCCCTCCTGTTCTCCACACTCTCTCCCTCCTCCACTCTCCCTGCTTACCTGCTGCCTCCTCCACATCATCCTTCCCTCATCTTCCATCCTCACTGTGGGCCGCCACATTTGCCAGTTGTGGCGGGTGATGTCATCACCCTCCGTGACCAGGAAATGTGGCGGCCCACAGCAAGGATGGAAGATGACAGCAGGATGATGGTGGAGGAGGCAGCAGGTAAGCAGGGAGAGTGGGGAGAGGGAGGGAGAGAGCAGGGAGAGCAGGAGGGAGTGCTGTGGATGGACCCAGATCTGATCCGGATTGGATCAGGCCTGATCTGGATTTAACAGATTGAGATTTAACAGATCGGGATCCAGATTGTATGGGGGGGGGGGTCCGTTCACAGCCCTAGAAACAAGGGCAGGAGATCCTTTTAATTTTTTTCGTATTAATGCGTTAAGTCAAATAGTAATTTTATCAGGGGAAGTGGTCAGAAATTCATCAGGATAAAGGGAACAAAGCAGGAAGTTATAAAAGAAATCCCTCCTTTCTGCAGCACAATTATAAATGCAAAGTTCATTATTTTAAGATAACATCCTCTCAAGCAATGGAATGTGTGGGTTCTAGCCTCTCTTTCAAATCCTCTTCTGAATGTACTTTGGACGCTTGGCCCATTTGAAACCTTCAAGAAATTGGTTTGTTAAAGTAAATGTACATCTAAGGAACCCTAAAAATGAAATAAAGGCACAAGTGGGCTAATTGCCCAGTTGGAATACCCAGTCCTCCTGGAAGGGCAAAAGTGCAAGAAATCACACCCCTTTAGTTTTTTTCACTGTAGCATCTCCCAAGGTGGAGGAGGATGTGAACACAGGGAAAACAACTAGGTCTCTTAACAACCATTTCTCTGGTGCGAAGGAATGTTTATTAAGAGACATAGTTGTTGGTTTTTTATCTGTGTTCAGATTCAAAATACACACACACACACACACACACACACAAATCTATAAAGCAAAGCTTAAAATGTAGTTCAGCATCTTTAAAGAAATTGACACACTTCCTGAAGAGCCCTCAGAGATCCAACCAGGCAGCTGCATGTGTGCTGCGTTTGGAGACATCACTGCTGGGCAACAACAAAGAGCTGCGCTGGCTGGAGGGACAAGTCTGGGCTTGTCCAAAAATCAAGCCATGTGTGCCAAGCTGCTGAGAATGGCCGGTGCTGGCGGTAGGAGCGTCGGGTTGGAGGAAGCCCAGCATGCCGAAAAAATAAGCCACGTGTGCGGCTTAGGATGTCGGGCGCCAGCTGGAGGAGTCCCGACTTTCAAGCAGCCCCAAATCACACCCAAATCACGGTTGGAGCAGGACTGGCTGCCCGCGTGTGAGCCACACAGGTGAGGATAGCCAGCTACCCAGCACCGGCTGGAGGTTTGGGGCAGCTTGGGCCTCCTCCACTGGAGGAGGCTCAACCAGCCCCAAATCAAGCCACATGCCCGCTGCGTGTACCTAGATCTTGCCCTACTGGGTGCTGCTACCACCCTTCTTCGGTGCTGCTGCTATTTTACTTCTGCTCTGTCTGCTGCTGCTGCCACCACCACTGCCTGGCCCAGTCCACTGGCTTTGCTGCCGCTGCTGGCCTGGTCCGCTGCTGCTGCCGCCGGTCCAGTGGTGGTTCCACCATTGTTGCTGGGCCCAGTCTGCCGCCGGTGCTGCTCTGCTCCGCTGCCATCGCTGGTCTAGTGGTGATGCTGCTGCTGCTGGTCCATGGCTGCCGGGCCTAGTCCTCCACCACCACCGCCACTGGTGTGGTGCTGCCACTGTTGATCCTGTTGTTGGCTGATCCTGCTCCTGCACAGATAGCCAGCTACCTGGGGTCTTTTGGCACTCTTTCCAGCAAATCTCGCGAAACTTCAGGAAGTTTTGCGAGATTTGCAAAGTCTCGATGGAAGTCTTGCGAGATTTGTGGCTACTTCCTGGAAAGCAGCATGACGCTTGACTGGCACTGCCGGGAGCCCGTTTTCCCCGGTAAAACAGGCCCTGGTTGGCTCAGATCAGCATGGTTTTGGAGGAAGTCTCTGGAATTTTCTGGATAGTCTGGTCACACTATACTGGTCAGGAATGTGCATAGCAGGTGTTTACCAGAAATGATCCTGGGAATGGACTTATTGCAGCACTCTCATGGGGAATTATTACATGCACTGAAGGAGCAAGGTAGTCCTTCTCCTCTTCAAAGGGAGGCCTGGCAGAACACCTTGAGATACATTTGTCAGACTTTTGCTAACCATCATGGGGAGGTGGGAAAGTGAAGGATCAAATACAGTCATGCCTTCAGCTTGACGCAAACAGGATACGAGATCTGAAGCAGAGGGCAATCAGCTCAGAGACCTCATGAACTCCACTAGTGACAATAGTGATGGCAAAGTAGCCAGGGTGCAGATTCATTCGTCTGGGGTGCAAACCCCATTAATTCTATGCTATTTCTCTGGAGCGCCTTCATAACCTGAGTTTTCAAGGGGAAATATGCAAGGAAAGAAATGCAATGAGTTGCCTGAAAGACAGAGAGAAGAAATATTGATTGGCCAACTGAAGGGGGTGGCAAAAAGGGAGGTGCTGGTTTTACCATCAAATCAGAAAGAGACAGCAGAACATTATTTTAAGACACTGGAGTGTATGGATGTTTTTGTGTCCAAATATGCATAGAATTGTGCCCTTACAATCTGCTTTTCTTGTAAAAGCAGTTTTTACCATTGCATTGCAAAATAACAATATACCAGACTGTGAGTTTAGAAAAAAAGGAAATCAGAGAATTAAAAATCAGCCAATTCTTTCACATATTAGGACCAGCTACATCTCTGGATATTATGGGGTATAAAAATATTAATCACAAGAGAAACGTTCGTAAAACACACTACTTTTTTTGGCTATTTAAATTGCAGTATATTCAAAACTCAGCCTTTGAACCTTGCTGGGAATCTTCACCCCAGGGCACACTGAAATTTCCTTCGCATCCACAGCCAACACAGAGACAAAGAGAAGGAGAGAGACTTGAGATAACACCACTGAGAATATTGTGGGGAAATTTCATCCAAACAGAGCCAATGTGCCAGTGATATGTTTAGCTATTGATAATACACGTCATACACAGATAGCGGCTTCTCACTGGGATATGATGATATGCCCGAATCCCAACTATTTTTGATACAACCCAGTATATTTTGACTAAGCATGTGAGGATTCAACTTGCATTTGTGTCTTTTGGGGGCTTTTGTGTCTCTTGCTTCACTGACATACCATCATTCCAGTTTAGCAATTAGTTTAGGTGGTGTCACATAGGTTTGCTCATCCAGCCCACAGGGGCTGTTAAAGGGTGGTGCACATGAGTCACACACACACATTGAAAGAATGCATGACGGCAGTTGTGGGGCCACTCTGGCCAGCCCCACTGTGTGTGTGTGTGTGGAGGGGAACACTTCCCTACTACCCATGCATTCAGTCAGCACGGGAAGTGCTCTCCACATGTTCACAGTGCTCCTCCATGAAAGGAAGGACTTTGGCCCAATCAGGGACCCTCCTCCCATGGAGCGCTCTTTGGAGAGCCCTTTGCCATGCCATCTGAACATGCGGATGGGGAAGCATTTCCATGGCTGGTCTTGCCAATGTAGCCACTATGTACGGTGGTGGCAGGGGGTGGAGCTAGCCCACATGGCCACCCCTCAAGTATTTATTTTCAATGTGGTTGTGTGTTGGAGTGGGTAGGATCACGTGAACCATTCTAGGTCCAATGTACCCTTCCCATGGTAGGTTATTTTCAGGATGGCAGGGCAGCTGGACACAGTGTTTAATCACCACTCCCAAATTTCGCAGATATGAATCCAACAGTGAACCAATAATAAGCAGAAGGTCTGTTGTTCAGTTTCCAATTCCTCGAGAAAATTTATGTGTAAACAAAAAGTACCCAGCATGAATCTAAGCCCCAATTTATATCATTCTAGATTAATGCCTTACACTGGATTGTCCAAACATTTCAAATTATAAAAAGGCACAATGTAAATGTAATTTCTCATCCGTGAGCATTAGAAAATATAGATTGTTCTTCCTTTAAATCAGAATAATTGGATTAAGAAGCTGGCTATGTGAATGCAATACTAACTGTACACTAATGTAATTTCCCCTCCAAGCTGCTGCCTGCCTCACACTCTGTGCCATGAAGATTTATCAAGGAAATTTCCTAACTGCTCAAGATACAATTTTTCTTGCTTCCACAAATGCCTGCACATTTTGAATGGTTCTCCCATGCCATCTCTGCACATCGAGGTATATTTCCTGTTTCTGTTATCTCTTCAAACCTGCTGTAAAAACAATTCTTTTTGTTGCCCTTTTTATTCCTGTCCTTCACAGCTAAAATAGAAACTTTTCTTTGTTTTAAACATGGTGTTTTATCCAGTGAATGTTGCCTTGGACTGCTTGCAGTGCATTGTACCCTTCAAGCTATATTTGGATAAAGGATTGTTCTTTACAGTAGATCTCTTCTTTCTTCCTGCATTGCCAAATAAGGATTCAGAGATTTATAACAAATGTGAATGGCACAATGATAGGCAAATTTTAACACTAGAAACCGAACTATTAGAAACAACTTTAGATATCAGTCTCGCTGGTGGGTTTATTGGCAGTAGGCCCAGGCAAGACACAAGGAAAATGTCTTCTTCACACCACACGTAGAGTGACCAGATAAAATCCAGGTCAGGGCTCATGTAACTTTAACAGTTGTAGAGAAAAGGGAATTTCAGCCAGTGTCATTTGTATGCAATTAGTTCCTGGTGAAATTCCCTCTTCATCACAACAGTTAAAGTTGCAGGCACTATACTAGAGTGACCAGATACAAAAGAAGGCAGGGCCCCTGCAACTTTAACTGTTGTGATGAAGAGGGAATTTCACCCGGAACTAATTGCATACAAATGACACTGGCTGAAATTCCCTTTTCTATACAACTGTTAAAGTTACATGAGCCCTGACCTGGATTTTATCGGGTCACCCTAACCATACGTCACAATGGAATTCATTTTCAAAAGCTGTGCTGATGGTCGCTAGTGTTTAGAAAGGATTAGAAAAATTCATGGAAGATATATTTATTTATTTAAAATATGTTTATACCACCTTTTAAATGTAAAAAAAAAAATTCAAGGCAACTTACAAAATAAAAACATGAAGTAGCTACACACACATATACTAGCATTATGGGAGCAGTCGTACGGCCTCCAGACAACATTTGAGGGGTGATAGGACATTGAGCAATTCCCCTTCCAAGACAGTAGTCAGAGCTACAACCTTGGAGGGGGAGATCCATGCAGGGATGTCCCTCCCTTCCTGCCCTTCCCAGCCACTGTGGAAAGTTTTGCAGTGCCTTCCTCTCCTTAGGTCATAACCGCTTGCACAATGGAAAGATTCAGCAGAGCTCCACTACTGCTGGTTGAGTTTGTTGAACAAGCTAGAAAATGCATAATGAGGCCTAATTGCACACGTATTCTTTGTGTGTGCCCAGAGCGAATTGTGGAATCTCCTCCATATTCCATTATCCCGTCTGAAGTTCAAATGGGGGCAGACTGGCCATTCTGCTCTTCAGCAAAACCTTACCAAGGGAAACCAAGTATCTCTGCTTGACCGCACACTTTTGGGGAGTGAGTGGGAGAGGTCCAATCTGTCTCTCCATCAGTGAAAAAGTATGAGTGATTTGGGTATAGTGTGCATTAGAGAAGTAGAGCATAAGGTCTTGCCATTGTAACCAGACATCAAAGCCAAGCTGGGGGACAGTGTCGTTTGATGTACTGCCTTTCTTAGAATGGGTGGTTCTTCCAAATACTGTGCATTTCTATTTCAAAAAGTGATTTTTCTAGTCCTCTTAGCAGGAGAAGTAAATCTGAACATTTCTGATGAAGCTATCAATTCACAAAATTAACAAACCTTTAAAAAAATTATATTGATCATTGGTGCAATTTTGCTTGATTAATGTCCAGTGTTGAAACACAACTTTACTAGGCTTTAGTGCAGGGGTGGCAACTTTAGAAGGTCCAGGTGCCTTTTTTTGGCCCTGGAACCACCCTGCTGCAGAAATTGCCACCAATCTATATTATTTTTGTTTGTTTTTTAATTTATTACCAATCTATAGTTCCATTTTAAAAGAAGTTGGTGTGAAGCTCCTTGTTTTAACACAAAATTGCACTTGCAGAAGCCCTGAAGGAGCACAAAATGACATTAAAATATGGCCCATCTTCCCTGAATACCTAAGGGGGGCTGATGCCACCATAATTCTACCACAAAATCTGGCAGCAATGTGGTGGGAGCAACTTGGTGGGGGCAGAATAAAAAGATGGGGGGCAACCTATGGACCATAGGTTGCCCATCCTGCTTTAGCTTTTTATTGAACTTTATAAAAATTGCCATGCTTTGTAACTTTTTCCCTTCCTTAAAATTTTCCATTAGTATCGAAGGATAAAATGTAATTAATATGAAGTTGGCATAGCTTTTCAGATGGGTGTAAATGCTTCAAGGAGAGCATATAGGTACATCGATTGATGCTGAAGTTGAAATGCCCCATTAAAAACATTGATTTGTGAACAGGTGTGCACAGAAAGGGCTTGGGGGCGGTAAAAGGATAAATGAAATGATAAGTGACTAGCAGTCTGGAGGCCGAAGCTTTCACTCTTACATCATTGCATTAGAAATGTGACCTTGACTTTTGATGAACAGAAATGCACTTGGCCTTAGTATGTTAACCCTCCAAGCTAATAACCATTGTATTGCTTCCATCTGCAACTCAATGGACCGAGTTATGATACATTCCCTTCAAGTGGAAGAAAAGGAAATACAAAAAATTAAAATGGTGGTACATTTTGCACCCCAGGGAAGGCAGTAAAAAGTAAGTCAGAGAGGTCTTACATGAGGCCATCCCAAAATGAGAACACCTTCAGATCAATTGGAACTCTTCCCCCTAACCCCCATGCCCTGTAACATATTATGAAGCTGTGGAATTTGGCCCTAATCCTGGGTGTTTCCTTTCTTAGACAGTAGCATGCGTAATAGCATATGTGACAACCACCCCATCTCCGGTCCAGTTTCTTGAAGCTAATGGAAAGTTCAGTTCCTGCTTCCTGCATTCTCAAACACCAAACTTCTCTAAACAAGTGATTTATAGCATGCTCGTGACTGGCCATTCACAAAAGTTTGGGGGTTCATTACATGACGTTGTCAGCATCCATGGTCCCTCCCGTGCTATCCCCTGGAAATTAGGGTGTTTTTTTTTTAAAAGAGATAACGTGGGAATACGCTGGAAATCACACCATTTTCCAGTGTGTAATCTTGCTTTGCACTATAATTATGCCACTAGACAGTGCTTTCTCATTAAAAAGAATTGAGCCCCTGGAGCAAGCAGAAAGAGGAAGTATTTACTTTCAAACCACATGGCTGGCTGTGTAATGGCACTTTAAAGCCCTAATCTAAATCTATTAATTGATCCAAAGTAAAAATTGCCTTATCCATCCATGTCCTCCATAAAAACATTTTTTCCAATTTTTAAATCTGGATTTCCCCATAAAGTCAATTTTGCATGAGAAAATGGATCAAACTGCAATTGACGCTATACTATACACCATACCTCTCTAGCAGCCAAGATTGTAGGAGGAGGATTATTTAATCTAACATATCAAGAACCTAGTGCCATCTATTTAGGAAGTGGTTCTAACCATAAGGATTCCAAAACTGACCAGGGTGGCATATCTAAGCAAACTGAAGAAGACCAAAACTTAATACAAGTCAATAGATAGACCTGATGATACAAAGCGAGGTCTGGAAATCCAAATCCGCCTTCTTTAATTGGAAATTGCATGTGTTTCAAAGATATTCGAGGTGGGGAGGAACCCCAGAAAAAATTACAGAACAAAGCATTAAGTGTTGAAAATATTTGCCAAGTATAAGTAAAGGAATCCTACGTATTATGTAGAGAATTCGCGGTACAATATTCATCTTCAGTGTGTTAAAATTACCCCACAAACTCAATTTTAATGGTGTCCATCTGTCTATATCATGTACAATCTCCTCAATTAACTTATTCAAATTCATTTTAATCAATTGGGATATATTTCTGGGAATAAGTATTCCCAGATAAGTAATAAAATCAGGACACCATCGAAATTTTCCATAAGTCAACAAACTAGAAGATATACTATTTCCAACTGGCATCAATTCAGACTTTGACAATATAATTGAGTAACCAGACAGAACATCGAAGGTATTTATCAGAGCCATCAAAGCAGGAATAGATGCCTGGAGTTTAGAAATAAACAATAAAAGATCATCAGCATAAAAAATAATGTTAAATTCTAAGTCAACATGCACAAAACCATGAATACTACAACTCTGTCTAATTGCACAAGCCAGGGGTTCCAAGCATAAATCAAATATCAGTGGGGAGAGGACATCTTTGCCTAGTACCTTGCCCAAGCAAGAAAGAATCTGACAACCAGCCATTGGTCATGACACTTGCTCTTGGGGTCGAATATAAAATTCTGACCCACTTTAAAAATTCCAATGGAAAACCAAAATTACTCAATATGGCAAGCATAAACTTCCAATGAATTTTATCAAGGCCTTTTCAGCATCCAAAGAGACAATGGCCACCTGGTCAATTCTTACTCTATTTAAAGTTATCAAATCAACAACTAATCTCAACTTATCAGCTTGTCTGTTTTTAATAAATCCCACCTGTTCCAGTCTGACCAATGTTGTAATAACTTGTTTTAATCTATCAGCTAAAATTGCTATTAATATTTTGATATCAATGTTTATTAGGAAATCGGATGGTAGTTAGCACAATTGGAATGGTCTTTGCCAACTTTAGGAATGACTGTGATGTAAGCATCATTTAATGCTGAGGAAAGCGAACCCTGTTCAAATACATATTTCTAAAGTTGATGAAGTTTTGGAGCTAGAAAAGTAGAAAAGGCTTTGTACCACTCAATTGGAAACCCACCAGGGCCGGGGGATTGTTCATATTCAAAATTGCTTTTGTGATCTCTTCAAGTCTTATAGGAGCCATAAGATGTTGTCATTGCAAAGAATCTAAGCAAAGGAGCTTAATCTGAGCAAAAAAAGTATTCATACCCTGCTCTGTTATCTTGCTACCCTTACTATACAGCTCCATGTCAAATCTTTAAAAATGTAGGTTTATATCTTTAGGAGAAGTATGTATCATTTTATTCTCATCTTTAATGGCAGAAATAACATTTCAATGTTTTTGGTGTTTAAGATGATGTGCCAAAATTTTACCGGGTCGTTCCCCACTTTCCCAATATGTCTGACACATACAAGTTAAAGCAAATTCTGCCTGCTGAGAAAAAAAATATCATTCAACTTGCATTTAACTTTTTGCGTCTCCTGATACAACTGTGTTGATGGGGAACTAGCAAATTGGGTTGGAAGAGATTTCAATTGCATATTTAAAAGCACCTGTTGTGCTGTTTTCAGCTTTTTCTTAAATGAAGCATAAGCAATAATTCAAACCATAATAAAGGTCTTGCAGGCCTCCCATTCCATAGTGCAAGAAGTCACAGTACCCTTGTTGATATCAAAATAATCTCATCATTTAAGAGAGAAACATTAAAATGCCAAAGTCCCGGAGGCCTAAGCGAGCCTGAAAACTGTTGCTTCAAGCATACAGGGGTATGGTCTGAAATGACCAGTGTATCAATCTTGCAAGCCTTTATTTGCTGCAGTAAAGAAGTAGAAACTAAGAAATAATCTAACCGAAAACAGTTATGATATACTGGTGAAATAAAGGTGTACTCCCTATCATCAGGATGCAATATTCTCCAAACATCAATCAAACCAAGTTCAACCATATATGCCTGAAGCGTATTTCTCACCACTGTTTGTGTCTTCAGGGTGGGTGTATTCCTATCTAATGAAGGATCTAAAATCTCATTAAAGTCTCCACCAACAATCAAATAGTCATAGCTCGTATTAACCAATAGCAGGAGAGTCTGTATTTGGCCCATATAGATTGATCATAACAATGATTTTATCTATGTGTTTCCCAACCAAAATTAAATAGCAACCATCAGGATCAATAATCAGCTGTTGCAGGGAAAAAGAAAGTTGTTGTAAATTAAAATCACCACCCCTTTGGAGCGTGTTAAAGTATCTGTTACGTAAACCTCGCCAACCCAAACCTTATTCAACAAATGGACGTCTTCAGCAGTCAAGTGGGTTTCTTGCAGAAAAGCCATGTCAATGTTAAGCTCTTTCAGCTTAGAAAGCACCCTTTTCCACTTGTTAACATTTCGGAGCCCCTTGACATTCCATGAAGTCACGCTGAACATAAAACAGTCAGAAATATATTAATAGCCCCTCCACATAAGCCAATCATACCAATGTTACAGATTTTGCTTAAATACAAGTTATGTTAAACCATAGTATAATACATATTGCCCTGTAGAAATAGAAAGATTGTGAACTAATATTTGTCTCTCCCAAATAATATAAAATAATAAAAAATAAAAAACTTCTAAAAAAACCAAAACAAAACGAATAACAACAAAATAACCTAAAAGAAATATATATATATATATATATATATATATATATATATCCTGGCTTCCATTAGAGATCAACGGTGTACTCCCTTGTCCCGCCCTTGCCCTATAAATCAATCAATATTCATCAAATCAATATTGAATATATATGAGTATTAAGTGACTACCTCAAGAAAGTGAAAAAATAGAGAAAGGAGGGGGGATAAGAGAAAAAAAGAAACAGTTCAGAAAAAAGAAAAGGGGGGAAGCAAAGGCAAAGTAATAACTATTAAACCAGCATAGTAGTAACATATCCATTGATATTAAAACATTATATACAATCTATTGTTAGTCATTAGGAAAAAAATAGTAATAAATGTATACATAGACTATATAATGAATAACAACAGCAAAAAAAATACCAAAATTTATGGAATATATATATATATATATATATATAGAAAGAGAGAGAGAGAAAGAACTTGTAAATATAACAGCTAGGCAAAATGCCCCAAAAGACTTATCACTGTTTGGCCCAATGTTCATGAGGTGTTATCTCGGTATGGCCCAATGCCCAGAAACTCTAAAGAAAAACATGAATTAGGAAAAAGAGACTGAAAAATAACTTGGCTCAATTGCAGAAATACTGTCATGGCATTGATTTTCTGTCATTCAACGCAATTAGGAATGATTAAGCTGATTTGGGAATACGAAACTGCTTGATTTGGCCTCCATAATCAATACAGAATATGGCAGGAAAGCGGAGGTGATATGATAAACTGGGCTCTTTGCAAAGTGACATTGCTTTGGTGAATTTCTTTCTCTGATCAGACACTGCTTTTGAATTGTCAGGGTAAAGTGTTATTTTTGTCTTGTTCGGTCTCCACTGCAGATCCCCTTTTTGCCATGCCATACACAGAAGAAATTCTTTAGTTGAAGCACATAGAAACTGAATAATAATGAGGTCATCTCTAATCCCACACATAGGACCTCCCAGCACTTGATAAGTCCATTCTATGTCCAATTGAAGACCTTCAGGCAATGCTAACAGCGCACGGAGAAGCTTTTCCATAAAATCTGCTAAGCTTATCTGTGTATGTTGTTGTGGAACACCAATAACACAAAGGTTATTCTCAAGCTGAACAATTCTGGAAGACAACACATTGTGTGATGCTGTGGTTGCCGTTTCATGAGCAGCCATACAGTCTTCCAGCTTTTTTTTTTGCATTTTTTTATTATTTTCAAACAAAGATAAAACACAAACAATACAACAATATAACATACAACATACAACATTAAAATGGACTTCCGAATTTCTCCAACATACAAAAAATATCTATGTTTTCTTAATGCTTTATCAAAAGCCTTCCAGCTTGTTAACTTTAGATTCCGTCTGCAAAAGACGAGTGTCAATAGAATCCACAGTCCCCTGTAGTGTTTTTAAAGAGTCTGAAATTGGCAGGAGCTGGTCCAGCAGATCCAAGCATTTCAGTTGTTGATGCATTAGGTCCAAACGTGCCAATTGTTGATCCATATGGTCTAAACGTGCCAGTTGTTTTGACTGTTGAGCCAGCTGTAGTGATATGTTTTTCATTAAAGCACTCACATCTTCCTGTTCTGCTGCTGCCTGAGGAGTCTTGGCAGATTTAGCCGCAGGAGTTTCCGGGGATGGAGATGGCATTTCTACACCTTTCTTAATTTTTGGTGGCATCTCCAAAGACTCACAGTCTCAGTTGAAATATTTATACAAAACTAAAGACAGATACAGTCTGTGTAAAAAAAAAAAAAAATCTAAATGGTTAGATAACGAGGCAGTCTAAAGGCTTTTATGAGCAGATAGCCAGGAGCAAAGCGGGAACGAAACTGACTATGCCGCCATCTCCAACCAGAAGTCTGTGGCACCACAATGTATAAGGCTGGGCTAAATGGATCAATAGTCTGTTTCCTATGTAATCAATGTTCACTTCAATGGATTTTGCACAACAGAACTTCCCAGTGGATGATACCCTAAAGCTGCACCCAATCAGGATGTTTCTGGAGTATAGCTTTTGCATAGAACAGGTGCTCATATTTATTTTTCTAAAAAATGACTAGCAGCAGCAATAAAAACAGATTTCAATATGTATTCAAAATGAGACCAACAAACATTAACTCGGTATTTAAAACCCTTTATTTCTTTGAGGACTGAAAGTTTTGATCTCATATTGAAAAGAGGTGGATCTTTTTAAAATTAAAAAGAAAATACTCTACCACATTTTAATTTGTGTGTGTGTGTGTGTGTGTGATTTACCCAAGTGTTTTCAATGGCATCCCTGCATGGGATGTGATCTTTCATTCCTCAATGACAGCATGCAGTATACCAGAGCAATGTAATGTGGTGACTAATGTTAATTGCCAGCACAGTTAAATATGGGGCTAATGCAAATGTGTACATGAGCAAGTTCATATTACGTAGAATCGTGTAACATTTATAATTAAGATTCTTTTTTAAAAGTGCATGAAAATGCCAGGAGGGAATTTACGTGTCACTGCATTACTGTTATGCAAAATCAGCTGCTTACTGGATGCTGTCTTTCCTCCCTCAAATCTGCTTTAGTTGCTTTAGTTGACTGGCAAATTTCATGAGCAGCCTAATCACAGCCACCTCTCCCGACATGCACATTGCACATCAGCATGCTCTGCTTTTTGCATGAACATGATTTGCATTCATTTGGATAAACATCAGCAAATTGAGTCCCTGAAGTTAATAACGGTGCCTTATAACAATGCATTAGATTGTGGTGGCATGTTTAGGTTTAGGTTTGGATTGTAAATTCCTTGGAGAAGGGGCTTGGGTTTTCTCTTCATATTACCCTGTAATTGCCATGTCCACTGATGGTATAATCTCTGCCTCCATCTCATGTGTGTGCACACACACACATTAACACTGTGATTGTAAGCCAGTTTTCAATAATCCATAATACTCTTTCAGCCCTGTGTCACAATCTAGGTCTTATTCAGGCATTATTACGAAAGCTGTGCGCAAGTGGCTTCTCAAAATTCTCCACCCTATTTGTGGGCAGAGAAATAGGAGGAACAATTTCACCAAATTTCTCCAGGGGGAGGAGAAATTCTCCAATAATTTCTCACAAGTAGGCATCACCATTGGAAGGGGTTGTAGAACAACTTGGGGGGGGATTACACTGCATCAACAGTGTTGGCAGCCTGGCCCCCATTTTGCATCTTCCACAATGCCCCATATACCTAGCATTACTCCAAGGTGGGAGGGAATGCAGCCAAAAAAATAATGATGAAGGAAATGTGGCAAAAAATCTGAAAAGTGACCTTTAATTTCAAGGAGGAAAGAAAAGAAAAATCTCAGGAATTTCCTGAATGTTTTCTTTCCCCCCTGAAAGGGGCTTCCATTTTTCTGCCTCATTCTCAAGGTATTTTATAATTTATTTTGAATGTGTGTTGGTGGTGTTTTTGATCTTACCTAATGACTGTAACATGGCTTAGGGTACTGTCTATATTTTTCTTTCTATTATACATCTCACCATTGCTCTGCAGTCTCCCAGGCAGCCAGCACCTCCTGATCTAAAAAGGCCGTAGGAAAGGAATACATTTATGATATCTTCCCCTGGGTTGGAAGTGCAGGAAGCAAAGGAGCTACAGGCTGACAGAGAGATGATTGTACAATGAAAGACAGGACACTCACACAAACTCCTCAGCCATCTCATAAGTAAGGTAAACACAAGAACACTGAACCAAACCCATGAGAATTTCTTCAAAAAAATGTACTTTGAATTCTTTTTCGAAAGCAATTTTTTTCCTATGAAATTGAATGAGGATGTTCGAAATTCTCATGGGAGAAATTTCTGGCACAGCACTAATTATTACAAGGAGTAGTGTAAACACAGTGAGGAGAGGGGGTATGTTAGCCCCACCCTCCCTTTTCACTTATTTTTCTATTGTCCTGTAATTGTGGAGGGTGACGAAGAACAGACTATCCTCCTCTATCCATGGAGGCTCTCTCTATGCGATCCAGACTTCTGATTTTCCAGCATTCAAATTTGTATGGAGAATCTCCACAAATACAACAGGAGTTGCCCTCCATGAGTACAGGACAGTGGAAATGTGTGAGATGGGAGTAGGCCAGCATATATCCAATCCTTGCATATTTACTCAATTGAATAACACCTGAGTAGGCTTCTAGTGTGACCAAGAAACAGATCCCAGAATGGGGTTGTACAGATTGCCTTAGATTTGCTCTTGCCCTAGTAGTGTCCCAAAATGCATTCCTTTACTTTGTCTCACATCCTATGGAGAAAATTGAAGTGTTGTACTTGGGGACAACATGGCCATGGGATCAAATGTTATCTACTATCCCTGACATTGGATGGCTCATCAGGGACAACAATGACCCTTATCCCCCTTCTAAACCCAACAACAGGGTTTTGAGGGAGGGGAAAATAGGTTTTCAAAGATCCCCCTCCAAATGAATTGAGGCTTGGGAGGGAAAAGGAGAAAATGAGAGAACATAGCAGTGTCTCCCCTATCATATCCCGCTTATAGGTTTTGGTTCAGGAGAGAGGGGGGATATTATTATTATTGCTACTACTATTACTACTAATAATAATAATTGCATTTCTGTATTTCCATTCTGAAGCCAACCAAGACTGTTTACAAAAATTACAGAGAATAAAAGCCATAATCAAATAAAAAACTTAAGCCCTATCCATGTGTTCTGAATAGCGCCAACACTTGAGGAGAGATAACATTCCAACCATGTCCCTCTCCGCCATCGCATTTGTCACCCTCTACTTGTGGAGGGCAACAGTCTGAAGAGGGGAGCCACCTGTATACATGGAGGGGTTTTGCTCATGTGGATTAAGTGGACTGCAGAATGGGAAGTGTGAGTGGAAAATGTAGGGGGTTTCACCCCCAACCATCAAACCCGGCAGCTAATGACCATGATGTTTCCTTAGGGTCATTGTCAGGGAAAGCCCACAATTTGAGTGTATTACTTTGGATGGTTGCCATGTTCACTAGTACTGGACCAGTTGAACAGGAATACTCTACACTGAAACATTTTGTTCCAGGTCTCACTTCTAATTCCTGTAGTACTTCCTGGAGCACAAATGGTTTTAGCATTTTTATCTTTTTGTCAGACATCAAGCCCCATGGTGGCTTGAATATCCTGAGAGATATTCGACATGCATCATCCATCAACCTCTGGCCAGGGGGAAAATGAACTACAGCTAAATCAGCTGGGAACCCTCTTTAAAACAGTGGGCCAGAGTGGGTTGTAATGGTGCTGCCTGATTTGTATAAAAGCTTCCATGCTGAGCTTACTCTCTGGCTGTACAATAAGGGGATTTAGCCATCTGCCTCTCCTCCTCACTGCCCCTCCCCTGGTTGGCAGGGCTCTCTTTCAACTCTCTTTCATGATTACAGTAACCCTGTAAGATGTCAGCAATTAGTTAAGAACATAAGAGCCATGCTGGTTCAGACCAATGGTCTATCTTGTCCAGCACTCTGTTCACACAGTGGCCAGCCAGCTGTCCACCAGGGTCCCACAAGCAGGACATGGTGCAACAGCACCCTCCCATCCACGTTCTCCAGCAACTGGTGTACATAGGCTTACTGCAGCCCCATTCAGAAGACACATTAAACCATGGCTTTAACCACGGTGACTAAAGCAAAAAGTCTTATTCACCGTGGTTAAAGCCATGATTTAAGTTGTCTTCTGAACATGGCCCAGCTTTTGGTTTAACCACCTTGATTAAAGCTGTGGTTTAAGGTGTCTTCCAAATGGGGCCTGCCTCTGGTACTGGGTTAGCACACAGCAATCAGGACTAGTAGCCACTGATAGCCTTATTCTCCAGGATTTTGTCAACTCCTTTTAAAGCCATCCAAATTGGTGGCATCACTATGCTTTGTAGTAGAGAATTCCATGACTATGCACTGTGTGAAGAAGTAATTTCTTTTATCTGTCCCGAATCTCCCACCAGTCAGCTTCATAAGTAGAATATAAAACACTCACACTTAAATCCCACACTAATCTGAACACAATCCACCAGCTATGCATGGTGGCCTTCTAGAGGCTTGATAAGCCTCCTAATTTTGTCACCAACCTTAGATTGTAAAATAGGAGGTTAAACTGTCAAGCTCCTTGCAAGCTGTGGTACATGGCTGGTGGGCTGCATTTGGCTTGGAAAAAGACACAAGTTGTGCAGGACTGCTCTACATGATCTCTAACACTGTCACACTGCCCCAATGGGATGACTAGGGTTGCCATATTGCCAGGTTGGCTGGGTTTGACCCAGATTCTAGCCTTGCTATCTGGTGCCCAGTGTTTGCACCATTTGCTGCCTTGAATTTCCAGTTCTCATTTAAAAGAAAGCAAGTCCCCATCCCCTATGAAGCCAAACATATGAGGCAAAATGGTTAGGCACTGCCCTGCCCAATAATTTTTGTAAGAAATTGACTTGTTCCCACCTTTCAGTGGTTTTAGTCAATGGGATGGACCCAGATATAGGCATGGGCAACTAGGTATTTAAAAGCAGACTTCTCCCCATGGCAGCCCTTCCAGTCCCTTGAAAATGCTACACAGAGGGTCTGGGGATCCTACTGAATGGAGTTTGGTGGGATCCCTAAAAACTGAGCAGAGGCATCTTCTGTGAGAAGAGCAGAGTAAAGTCACAGCTATGATAGACATTTATGGGAGTAATGCCAGCCATAGAGAATAGGGTAGAGAGAGACTCAGAAATTGAAACCAGTTACGAAAGAGATTTTTCTTTGCTGACTTTAACATTATGAACAACTTTTCCGAAGCTGAAACACCTCTTTCAAGGTTGCTTCATGAGTTTCTGTTTATTGAAGTCAAACTCAGAACAGGAATGGCCATGTTTGGGAAAACTGTATGTGTATATATACAATTTTGTAATTACTTGGCATTTTGGGCACATCATAGTAATACAATGCCTAACATGAAGGTCTATTAAACATTTTCTATAGGGAAGCCTTGGAGTTCACTGTTTTAATCTTATGTTCAAAAGCAATCAAGAGCTGCATTCATTTGATATGGGGTTTGGTTTCAATTTATTTGTCTCTTATGCTGGCATTTACCACTTTTTTTCCATGCTAACAGAATGTGCCTGAACTATTATGACAATCTAACAATGGGCATTGCATAGGAAAAGGCATTTTGTTGCAAAGTAATTAAAGAGGAGGTTCTGCTGCCAGTATTCCCCAGTCAGAAATTAATATTCCAACTAATGATCTGCCTGAACTATTTTAGGTTAAAATACTAACCATGCCTGTGTAGAATTAATAACCATTCACAGCAATGGGAATAGTCCATTTCATGGGTTACCATGGTGGCACAGACGTCCCGAAAACATTGATCCCCTTTGGTTTGGCTTCAGGTTGCCTCAATAGCATAGAGACAGTAGTGTATGGACCTTAGAAACACCTTATTGCTTCTCACACCACAATTCTCCACTCAACCATCCAAGGGATGACAGGATTAAGCTTCCATTTGGACCCTGTTCAGTCATTAACCCTGAAGACAGTATGCCAACATGTGTGTACTGGCCTAGAGCCACCCCTAATGTTGCCCCCTATGTCATAGAGTGTGCTGACTCTGCACCCCTCAGTTCTAACTATGCCATGTTGTGTGGCAAGGTCAGAATAGGAGTTCTCCTGATGTTTGCTTCCACACGAGTTGACCCCACATCATCAGGAAGACTACTTTAAGCAAATGTGAGTAGAACTCCTGTTCAGATCTTGCTGCTCAACATGGTAAGGTCGGAAATCAAGGGTCAAGGCTAGACTGGACTGGGGTGTATGAGGTGGGGTGAGTATGAATGGACCCATGCCTCTATTCCCATGTTGGATTCTACCCTGTTCAGACATTAAACAGGGTGTATATCACTGCAGCTATGCTATATTCTGCCTAAAGATGTACATATAGTGTAAAACCCATGCCATCTGTATTGTGACCAACCTTTGTGCAAATTACAAAAATTGTGGCTTTGATTTGTGCAAATCATGCAAATTTGTGCAAACTACAGCCACAAATCACTATTATGGCTGGCTGAATGGAATGGGGGGAGGGAGGGAGGAGAGCTGCAGCTCAGTTTCAAAGGCCAACAGGAAAAGAAGTTCCAAACAATGGACATCCCTAGCCAAAATCAGGAGAACTAAGAATTGCCAACAAGTCTAATGCACTGAAATTTTGATTTTTGAGATAGAAATTCACATTCAAATATTGATCGGTAAAATAATTTTGAATATTAGGAAATATTAAATTCAGCAGGCTCCAAAACTGTTTGTGTGTTGGTCAGCTGAAAAAAAAAATCAGTTGTTTCTGAAAAGAGACAGATTTGGGTACTTTTCACAGTGGCATGCTCTTACATTTATGCCATAATGACAGAGGTTTTCATGATGCATTTATTGTGCTTCACGGCTGAAGAACAATTTGAAGTGTTTGTTGCTTTTACCCTTCTAGTACATTCCAATTCTGATAGGCGAAAAACTGAATGTTTGCTTGTCTTACTCGTTGAGGAGTTAAGGTGTAGCAAGACATTTTGCTTCATCTGGCACCTCCTAGTTTGCAAGTTTTATTTCAATTAACTTTGCAAAGGAGAAAAAGATTTTGCAAGTTTTATTTATTTTAAAATTACCATTTCTCTTCTTTAGCTACCTTCCATGAAGAAATAAACATATTTGACCCTGTGCAGCAAAAGTTAATATAGATTGGTTTTACTGAAACCAGCCAGATTACCTACAAATTGCAAAATCAACCCTGAAGATGGTATGTTGAAGTACAGAGTGGGAGGCAGGGAGGGAATTTTAAACATGTGGTTTGCTTCGAAGAATGAATAGAAAAGAAGTATCTTGCTTGGATGAAAAGATTTTTACAACCACACCTAGTCTAATTTTAAGGCCGACGCCTAGGCAATGTCTACATCAGCCATTTATCCTGGGCTGGTCACATGGTCGTCCCTGAGCATCTAAATGACCCACAGGGGATCCCGGGGATAACCAGGGATGACCACTCACTTTGCCTGGGATAACTGGGACCACAGTTTTCCCAAATTTTGCTGTGGTCCCAGGACAACCCTGAGATCCATGGGCGGTGTGGTGCCCACTCCCCGGGTTGTCCCTTCGCTGTGAGTAGCAGGGCTCTGACACCAGGCATGGAGCTCTGCAGGGGAGAGTCAGTGCCCGTCAGGGTTGAGGAGGGAATTCTTTTGCTATCACAGCGATGGCTCTCCATGTTTTTTTTAAAGACACTTACTGGCGCAGAATCACAATTGTACTTTGTCTCATTTGGGGGGGGGGGAAATGATGCCCTGGAATGTCCCTCTTTATTTACGGGATGACGCACATGCATGTGCATGCTGGGGGATGATCCCTGAAGCAGGAAAGCCTGGGATCCTCCCCCCATCCCAGAAAGCACATAGGTGAAGATGATCCCCTAGGATATTACAAGATAGCAGGCTGTGCATAGTTAAGCAGAATCCAAGTTCTTAATTTAGGAAAGAAAGCTCATCATAGTCATTTGCTGTTTTTGCTCTCTCCTTTTAACTGAAAAAGCCTTAACTAAAGGAAGGCTCTCAAAACCTTTTCCCTCCCTCATCACACTCCAACCAGGCATGCAATAAAAGGTATGACAAAAAACAAGATGGAAAATGTCACTCTATGTCAGTTCAGAGAGAAAGAGTAGAATGAGAAATTACAGAAGCTACAGTCTGGTGTATTTCTTTATATGCAACAGAACTTTATTGTTCTTTCAGTCTTGTCTGCAAAAAGAACACATTCATTTATATACTTCCATGCCACTTGAAGGAAATCCATTTAAAAAATGAGCATCTTTGAAAAGTAGCATTCTTCAGTTGCTTGAAATTGCTCTAGAGCAGCCTTTCCCTATCTGGCCATGCAGTCTGGGAATTATGGGAGTGCAGGCCAACAAATTTGAAGGGTGCCAAATTAGAGAAGAATATTCTAGAATGTACAGTGGCCTGTAGAAGTGATATTCATTTTCTCTCAGTCTATCCAAACCAATAGAAGGTGATAGCTCCTATGTCAGTGGGGCAGTGAGTTCACTCTAGTTTTCAGTCAGAACCAGTCAGGAGTTTTACTGTAGAGGAGCTATCCAAGGCGTGGAACCCTACCCCCAAAGAAGGCTCAGCATTTTTGATAGTGTTGTAACTTGTTCTGACTGAAACTCAGAATGGATTCACTGCCCACTCACATTGTTGCCACCAACCTCCAGTGATCCAAACTGAACCACAATTTAGCTCAATACTAGGGATGTGCACAGCCATGAAAATCATATCGGAATCGGAATCAGAACTTCCAATTTTGAACTGAATCACTATCGGGTAAAATCGGACATCCCTTGAATCGCTTCGGACCCAATTCCAATATGAAAATCGGACCTCCGATTCGAGAATTGGACGCCATTTTGAACGATTTTCCCCATAGCCTAGCATTGTGGTAAAAAAATGCCTATAACTTTTTTTTTATTTTTAAAGATAGAAGCATGAAACTTGGCTACATTGTAGATGGGTTTGAGGTACTTATGTGTGAGAAATTTCAGAAACATAGGTGCAAGCATTTTGTGGCTATTAATTTTTTACTTTAAAAGTTCCATGTGCTACACATATGTGCCAAATTTGAGATCGATCCCTCCAACCCTCGATTTTATATGAATTTATTAAAGATCGTTTCAGTTCTGACAGATGAGAATGACAGCTCGCCACGTGTGTTCATTCAGACCTGTCAGAACGGAAACAATCTTTAAAAAAATCATATAAATCAAGGGTTGGAGGGATTGATCTCAAATCATACTCAGGTATACTCTTTAAGCACTGTGACCAAGTTTCAAGCCTCTAACTTTTAAAATTCAGAAGTTATAGGCATTTTTTCTTTAAAAATAGGGATGCAAAAAATATCATTTTTTCACGATAATTATCGTGAAGACGAGACAATTCACCTATGATATGAATGAAGACAATAATATTTTTGGTCCAAAATGATGATAACGATAAACAACGATATTGTTTGGCATGCACACACCTAAAATTTAGTTAATTTTGACCCTTTGGGTGCTTGGTAGCCAGTTTTTCTTATTTGGGGGAGTGGCAAGGGACACATGCAGGCCACAGCCTGTATGTTGACCAGCCCCACTGTAATTCCCAACCCCAATGGAACTTTGGGACAGGACTGCATCCTTTGTTAACTGCAGATCTCTGAAATTCAGGCTGCAGTTTTATACATGCTTGGAAATAAACCCCAGTGAGCACAGTTGAACTTACGTCTGAGTAAATATACATAGGATTGCACAGTCTCCTTCCCTAATCTCTGAATGTAGCGAAGAGGTCTATAACACATCCAGCAGTTTAGCTCCTACGGCAACTGGAGGGGAGGGGAATGAAGAGCAAACATTTAATTATTTTCAATGCTCAAATAATTAGGTAGGCACATAAAAAGATTTCATTTCATTTCTCGGTTCTATATTTCTTTCTTTATATACTTCCTTTTTCAAAGTGGAATCCTATTTTCATGAAGACTGATCAATTATGATATTGCTTAATAACTCTGATCGGTATTTTTCAGCCACAAGGGCAACACCGGTAGGCGCTGTGGCATTTCAAATAGTAGTTCAATTAATAGCTTTATCGGCTAGGCGTATATTACAATGAGCTAATGCTTCTGCATCAAGCTGAAGGCTTCCATTAGTAAAAGTTAAAATTAACAACAACAACACACTTAATATTTAAATAAACTTTTTTAGAAGGTGATTCTAACAAAAAGAATGGGGTTTCAGATTTGTCAAGGATTTTGGCTGCAAGCTTTAATTGGTTTAATCAGTAGATGAGTCAACTGTAATTGGTGGGTGAACACTGTTTGGTGATGAAACTTTTTAATCAATGCTGGATCGTTAAGGGCACACTTTGGAGTCTATTTGGTTCTATTGTGTTACCGTAATATGAAAATAAAAAAAGGAAAACATTACAGATGGTCCATCTAAAAGCATGGTAGCTGTGCGTGTGTGCTCACTAATTTGCAAGTTGTTTTACATAATCTTTCTCATCTCATAAGGACACCACTATTATTATAATAATAAGAATCAGAGAATTCAAAGTGCTTTATATTAGGGATGTGCACTGACCCCCCGGATCGGATAGCGGATCGGAATCGGACCTGGGGGGTCGGATCGGATCGGATCGGATCGGAGGCTGGTCGGATCGGATCGGACCAGATGTCCGATCCGGATCGGACGCCATTTTGAATGCTTTTTCCCATAGCCAAGTATTGTTTTACAAAAACGCCTATAACTTTTTCATTTTTAAAGATAGAAGGATGAAACTTGGGCACATTGTAGACTGGTTAGGGGTAGTTATCTGTGAGAAATTTCAGAAAGATTGGTGCATGCATTTTGTGGCAATTAATTTTTTAATAAATACCCAGGAATGCCTATAACTTTGTCATTTTTAAAGTTACACACATGAAACTTTGCCACATTGTAGGGGGTACCTTGGGACCTATGTGTGTGAAATTTCAGAAACGTAGGTGCTTGTCTTGTGTGGCAATTAATTTTTAGAAAAATGGGTAGTAGTGGGGTAAATACAGTTACGCCTCCCATTTTTTTATTTTTGAAGATACAAACAGGAAACTTGGGCACATTACAGGTACCACTTGCCTTGATATGTGTGTGAAATTTCAGAAACATTGGAGCTTTCCTTGTGTGGCAATTAATTTTTGAAACAATGAGGAAAGAAACACCTATAACTTTGTCATTTTTAAAGTTACACACATGAAACTTTGCCACATTGTAGGTGGTACCTTGGGACCCATGTGTGTGAAATTTCGGAAACGTAGGTGCTTGCCTTGTGTGGCAATTAATTTTTTAATAAATACCCAGGAATGCCTATAACTTTGTCATTTTTAAAGTTACACACATGAAACTTTGCCACATTGTAGGCGGTACCTTGGGACCTATGTGTGTGAAATTTCGGAAACGTAGGTGCTTGCCTTGTGTGGCAATTAATTTTAGAAAAATGGGTAGTGGTGGGGTAAATACAGTTACGCCTCCCACTTTTTTATTTTTGAAGATACAAACAGGAAACATGGGCACATTACAGGTACCACTTGGCTTGATATGTGTGTAAAATTTCAGACAGCTGGGTCCAGGCATGTGGTGGCAAGGTATTTTTGAAACAATGAGGAAAGAAACGCCTATAACTTTTTTATTTTAAAAGTTAGAAGTCTGAACATTGCTCACTTTGTAGATGGGTTAGGGGTAGATATGTGTCAGAAATTTCAGAATTATAGGTCCAGGCATTTGATGGCTATGGAATTTTTAAATTACATGTTTCAAAAAAATTTCTACAGAGGCCAGGTCTTCCCCTCCCGCTTCCCGCGAAGAAAAGGAAACACTCTCTCGTCTCAATCCCTTTGATCCTTGCTAGTAGTATCCATTACAGGGCTCGTGTTTCCTTTCCTACTTTCACTTTTCACTTTGTACTCAAGCAGACACGAGCCCTGTAATGGATACTACCAAGGATCAAAGGGATCGAGACCAGAGTGATCCTTCCTTGCACGCATGGCTGCAAAACTCAGCTAGGCTCAGCCGTTCTGCTTGATAAGTGAAAGTAGGAAAGGAAACACGAGCCCTGTAACTAGGGCTGTGTATGGATCTGGATCCAGATCCCAAATCCAGAGCAGCTCAGGCAGATCCGGCCTGATCGGGACCTGATCCAAATCAGATTGGATCGGGCCGGATTGGATCTGTGATCCAGATCCACTCTGGGCCCGTGCAGAGCCCTCCCTCCCGCTCTCCCCGCTCTCTCCCTCCCTCCTCCCAATCGCTCTCCTTACCTGCAGCCTCCTCTGCATCGTCCTCCAGGGTGTCCTACCTCCTTGATGTCGGCCGGCCACTTTCCCACTCGCACCAGGGGATGACATCACCCGCCACGACCGGCGTGAGCGGGAAAATGGCCAGCCAACATCGAGGAGCCAGGACGCTGCAGAGGACACCACACAGGAGGCTGCAGGTAAGCAGGGTGATTGTGGGGAGGGAGGATTGACTTGTATAAACTTATATGGCTTATAATTTTTTTAAAAAAAATTAGGACACATCTGCTTCTGACAAACCTCCTTTCAGAACATGTTCTACATTCATGTTAGTTTTTTAATGAGTTACTCATGGGGATGGGTGAGAAATTTGTTTGGTTCACATTTCAATGCAAATTTATCAAATTCACATTTCTTGCATCCAAAGCCAAGCGGTAATGCAGTGTGCTGCCCAAATTCATACTTTCCCAGAATTTGTGATGTAGTTCGCAAAAAGGAATACAAAAATGGATTCATTTCAAAAGCTGCGCACAAAAAAATGCACGTTTGCAAAATAATAAAATGTGTACACTGAAACGCATGAAAATGTGGATTTTATAAAACATGTGCATAACAATGTGTACCAATTGTCATGTTGAATAAAAAAATGCAGTCAAGGGTGGAATTGGAACAGAATGAATTTAGTAGCACTGGAAGGATAAGAACTTGAGTGAAACGGAATTTTACAGATTCATTGATCCCTAGTTCAGTCTACAGGAGATTATTCAAATTCGTAAACTAACTCCCCACCACAGCAACCTGCAGCCTGAAGTGAGGCCATCCAAGAGGAAAAATTACCGCTTGATTCTGCTGATAGTGTAAGTTGGCCCCGAGAGTTGGGGCTCACCTTGATGGCATTGGGGGGGCAGTGTGGCACACAAGGCAGCGCCCCCCACATTGGTGCTCCTTCTGGCCATCTACACCAGAAGGAGCACAATTGCGGGTTTTCCTGAAGGAACTGTTGCTGCTGTGTGGCAGTCCAGGGGCACCTGGGAGCATCCACTCCCCCTCTTCTTCCTGGTTAGTTAGGGTTTTTTTGGACCTGTTTTAAAATATTCAGTGGGGTTCACTCCCACATATCCTTAAGGGGGTGGGTGGGAATAAGTCCCAATGAACACAGTGGGAGTTACTTCCGAGTAATCATGCACAGGATCGGGTTGAACCCTTGGAACAGTTCAGAGGAAGAATAGAGTGCTTTCTCTAATAACAAACCCCCAAAGAAACCAGTTGATTTAGAGTTTGCCATTCACATTTATGAAGCGTATATAGAAAGTTGTGGATGGGTGGGGGGGTGATCATTTCAAGTGATTTAAATGCCTTCTCCCAAAAATTTATTTCCCCATCAGTACAAAGCTAAGCTGATCCCTGCCAAGTTCGTTTTAAAAAAGATTTGGGCGGCTGCCTGAATTACCCTCAAAGGAGAAGGCATTGCTTCCCCTATTCGTGGACACTGCAAGCCTATACAGCTCTACTCTACAGTGCGTTCTCCCATACAATCCGCCCCGCACGCTCAGGTCCTCTGGGAAGAACTTACTGCAGTCGGCCAAGACTAGGCTGACATCTGTTACCCAGAGGACCTTTTCTTCTGCCGCTCCCAGACTGTGGAATGACCTGCCAGAGGAGACTCGTCAACTTAACAGTCTTTTAGAATTTAAGAAAGCCATAAAGACTGTTCTCTTCCGGCGGGCATATCCAGTGGAATTTTAGAATGTTTTTAGGATGTTTTTAGGATGTTTTAGGATGTTTTAATGCAGTTTTAATAATATGTGTCATGTTTTAATCAGTTTTATGCATTTTATCATATTGTTGTTCCCTGCCTCGATCCAGATGGAGAGGCGGGTAAGAAATAAATTATTATTATTATTATTATTATTATTCAGTAAATCACATTAAATTTTACTGGATCCACTCCCAAGAAAATGTATTTTGAATTGCCTATCCATGTCCACTCAGAAATCCCTTTGAGTTTAATGGGACTCATTCCTCGGAAAATAGGTACAGGATCGCAGCCCAGGGACAAAAAGTTGCAAATGCGACCGTTCACATTTACAGCTAAATGGGGGAGGGGGAACAAAGGGAGGAAGAATGGGGTGCTCCCTCTCTGAATATCCAAACCCCTCTTTTTTACCAATGGTTGGGGAGGGTGGTCCAGCGACCTTTTGGCTCGCTGGTCCATCTCCTTCCTGCCCAGCCAATAGTGACCAATCAGTGGTCGCCATAGGCTGTGGCACACCTCACAGCAGCTCTGGAGCAAGAACAACAGATGGCAGATACATTTGTTACCTCACTCCAAGCTAAAAAAGTTGGGGTAAGTGCCCGACATTTTTAAAGCGGAGCTTTGGGGCTTTGCCCGTGGATGGCTTTGGAGTGGTGGCTGAGTCATGTAGTACACCTGCCACTACTCTGAAGCCAGCGCGGGGCAAACTGCCCATCTAGAGGTACCCTTAATAATTCTATTTACTGATGCATTTTTAGAAGACAGATTGTCCAAGTAAAGTTGCGTGGGAATTATCCTGAACTGTCCCTGGTGTCACATCATGGTCCTTTGATAAAAATGCCAGCTTATTCTGCACTCAGCTATGTCAGTGTGCACCAAAGGAAGATGGTCTCATGAAATGGGTATGGACAAGACCTAAATATATTTTGACACTTCTAGCCTAGAGGGGGCCTATTAGCCATGGAACTCATTTCACGTCTCATTCACTGAGTACTTGCTTGGCCAGGCACTTTATACGCTGCCAGTGATATCTTAGAGCTAAGAACTATAGCTTGGGTATAGCCACCTTCTTTGCATCATTAATATTGAAGAGCAAGTGAAACCATTAAGCAAAAATGTAGCCACGCCTCTCTCCCCCAATTGCACATCAGAAGTTCCATAAAGATGTGTATCAGTGGGCAATGACTTCCTGTTTTTTCAGCATGCAACAAAGCTTCTGCTGCTGCGCTATGTGGTGTGAAAGAGAATACAATAGAAAGTGTGAAATCCACATACTCTCTTTCTTTACATAGGGAGAAGCAGAACTGAGAACCAGAATTGTGACTTTATCATAAGCTGTGTATATTTATTGTTTGATATTGCTTGTTTAATTTTATCTCTACGTCGCCCTGAGATCCTAGTGATATAGGGTGAGATACAAAAGTTTTAATAAATAAATAAACAAATAAATAATAAAATAATCCTCCTCCTCCTCCTCCTCCTCCTCCTCCTCCTCTTCTCTCTCTCTCTCTCTCTCTCTCTCTCTCTCAGCTCAATCTATGTGGGCCAGTTTACACAGAGCATGTGCAGCTCTCGATCTGTGTTTGCTTGCTGACTCACAGAGAGATGTGCAAACAGACTCAGGCCTGGTTTATGCATGCTATAGAATGAGATATTAGAATCCTGAAGAGGTAGAATGATCTATACCACTTTAGACCATGGTGGGATACCAGTGTGCCCTTGTGTGATGGAAAGCAGCCCTACAATTAGCACCATGCCTGGTCATTGCTGTGCTAGTTGAGCAAACTGCGGTAAATTTTTATCAAAAGCTAACTGACATCAACTTCTCCCTAGTTACAGCTTGATGAATATGTGAATTAGTGAGCATAATATTGGGCCCGATTCATATGACACACTAAGTCATGGTTCACAAGGCACACTAAGCCATAACGTTTAGCTCAAAATGCTTAACCACCATGGCTTAGTGTGTCACTTTAACAAGGTCATTGTGTCCATTGGGCAGGACAGCATGCACTGACATAACTGACCATCCTGCCCTAGAAGGCATTGTCATTCAACTGGGAGAGAATGACCTCAGCAAGTAGAAGAGCCTCTATCTTACCTGTGCTATTTGGACCAACCTCACCAACATTCAAGTTACTGGAAAGATGAGGGTGACGACGAGAAGCTGTAGATCCCAGTACGATTAATGAGGCATGGAAGGAAGTTGGACGAGGCTCTTTGGATGTTTGCAGCTTCCTATGTCAATAGTTCTGGGTGTTAAAGGCTCTCTTTGGTGATTTGTACATTTATTTTTGAACATGTACTTTAAGGGCAGAAATATAAGGGCTTTGAAAAAGAAAATGGATGAGTTATTAATCACTTGTAAGCATCCTGGTGGCATCTGACTGGCCACTGTTGAAAACAGAGTGCTGGATTAGATGGACCCTTGGTCTAATCCAGCAAGGCTCTTGTCTTGTCAATAAATGCTTATGATGCCTGATAGACCAAACATTAATAATTAGCGTCAACAGTGGGATCTACATTTCTTTTCCTCTACTTATGTCAGGGTTGTCCCAATAGGAGAAACATGGTTGAGTGAGTCCCCCTCCCCTCAAAGATGGAACTCACTATTGTCTCAGTCCAAGGTAATGGCAACACAAACAGTCAGGGCCATTGAAACCTTCATTGCACTTTTAATATCAAAGTTCAACGGGCTTCATAGGAACAATGTCAGAGAAAAATAGTAGCCCCACACCCACATTTTTGGCTCTCAGCTCTGTTCCAGTGCTCACTAGAATGAGTTAGCATGAAAGGGGGAACCGGAAATACCTTTCAAATACCAGCAGCACAGAAACATTTTTTATATGACAAGGAGGAGATGATTTTTTTAAAATATATTTATTGTGGCAAGGGTGACAAAATGGACTGTCAGGCAGCAAGTCCCATTGCCACAACCACCACTTCCTCTTGCTGCTAGGTTTGCAATTGGATTGGGGGAGGGGTTAACTCCTCTTCTTCCAGGGGCCAGATTTGGCTCTAGAATGTCTAGTTGCTGATCCCTAAAGTGCATAGTTAGGGACGTCGGAGAAATATGCCATGGAATCAAATGGGATCAGATTTCTATAAATTAAGTGCTATGCCAAAAATCTCGACCATTCCATTTCCAGCATTTTGTGGGGGATGGGGGGGAATGAAAACTTGGGCGAAAGAGTCTGGGAGAGGTGAGACTTTCAGACAATTTTCTCCTTGAGGAGGGGGACAGGGCTTCCACATACCTTTTTCAATGTAGCCAGTTGTTGAGGGGTCTTCTTTCTTTGTTTGTTTTAAAAAAACACCCCAGGCATTTTCAGGAGCCCAGGAGTTCTTCTTGAATGCTTATTGGAGAGGGCAAGGTCACATGGTCTCCAATAGGCATTAACTTAGAACTTCTAGTCTCCTCCAAATACCAGGGGAAGGGGGGTGGGTTTTTGTTTTGAAAACTAAAAAATAGGAAGAAGCCGCTTCAGCAACTGGTTACACTTAAAAAAAGGTATATGGAAACCTGTCCCCCTCCCCAAGGAGAAAATTCTCTGAATTGCCCCCACTCCCTGCAAAATAGGCAGAAAAAACAATGCCTCCTTCTCAGGGAGAGGGAAAGTTCCCAAAAATAGGGGACAGGATTAGGCCTATCACTACTATAAATCCAACCCATGGATTCTGCAGTGATTGGATTTTTCCAAGTCACATGAATTCCATGAACTTGCAGACCAGGTTTTTTTGTAGTTATTTGTTTGTCTACTTTCCAGAATTTTATGCAAATTTAGTCAGAAAAAATAAGTTTTCTTAAAAAAAAAGAAGAAGACCAAAACAAGTATTTTCCCCATAGGCTAAAGCATGAAAATATGCATTTTGATGGGATTTGCACATTTGGGGGGCAATTTGCACATTTGGGGAAGGTTGTGCATTTTCATAAGTGGGATTTGCACAAATGAGAATTTGCACAAATTTGGGAAACTGGGGGGGGGGGGATCTGATTCCAAGAATGAGCAGATGACAGAATGGACAGAATATGATAATCTGCAAAATGCAGACAGAATAGATTTTACAAAATCCGTACATTCCCATGCACCGTAGGCAAACATTTTTAACATAATCAAGGCAAAAGAGACCGCAGATCCATGCTTATGCAAGGTATTTCCATTGTGAGAATAAGGAAGGTTCAAAGCATACACATTGGCTTTGCCAGGACTGAGCATGGGGTCTAATACATTTTCCCCTGTCCCACTTAATCACCCTTGCTGAAGAATAATTTTGACTTGGGTAGCAATGAGTTCTGTGGTCAGGTTTCTATTACTATGCCTTAGAGAACCATTGAACATTAACATATTCACATACTAATTGTTGTATAGACAGGTAGAGAAATATTTAATTACATGAGTGTCACATCTCATTTGGTGTCTTTCCAGATAGCCAAGAGTGATTACTCCTATAATGGGTAATGGCTGTCGTCCAGCACCCATTCAAGTCAAGGGTAAAACTCCCATTGATTTTAATGGAGCTGGATTGCACTGTTTCTATTTTGCTACACATATCAATTATATTTATATATTCAGAATTAAATCCTGCCTTATTGCAAGGTAGACAGTAGAACTACTCTTTCCTTTAAACCTCACTGCCCCATTCCTCCCTGAAATTCCACCAACCCATGGGGGTTGAAAAAGAGGGGGGAAAGGTCTCCATTGATTCCATGGGGACTTTAATTCTTTGATTACCCTCCCCCTTTGTGTGTGTTTTGTGCGTGCGTGTGTGTGATTTTGGGGGAAAATGATGGGGGAAAAGATGTAACCTACCATCCCAGATTAGTTTCAAGCTGGATTGGGGCTATGCATGCTTACATAAGAGTAAAGAAAACTATCACACAAAGGGTACTATCTAACAGCGTGTTTATACCCTGCCGATTCTGTTGCATAAGTAGCGAGTAGGGATGTCTGGATTTTGTGAAACTTGTATTTCATGGATTGCGCAGTGTTGTTTGTTCCAGAGTCCATTCACAGGGGGATTCATTTTTTTCTGTTATGTGGGAAAACACGCAAATCATCCCATAAGAATGGTCACAACAATTTACATAATTTATGTTCGTACATAATATTTAGCATACTGTCCTGCATTTCATTTGACTTTTCCCTGTCTCAGCTAATGAATTTTCCTGCTAATGAATTTGCATAAATTTCAGAAAAGTAAGAAAAACAACAACAACCAACCAACCAACCAAAGACCCTGAAGTCCCCAGGGTCTGCATAGCCTGGGTAGGCTGGTCCTCAGTAGATTCCACAGGCTGGATTCTTAGAAATCTGAATTCATTTTAGTTTGTCTCAAATTTCTGCAGCATCCCCTAGACCAGTGGGAACCACCACCTGCACAATGGAGATTAAACACTTTCAAGAGAAAGCCCTGAAATGAGCAGAAACGTTCATTTCTGGATCGGACAGGTTTGCAGAGCTCCCTAGTGGAAGCTCCACTGATGTGCCCCATTCCATAAATTAGCACTTTTGCTTGTTTCTGGTTGCCCTCAGAAGCGATAAGCCTCTGTTCCGTAAGTGATGGGAGTCACTGGCAGAAGGGAATCGATGGGACACAAAAGAATCAGTGGGGAAGTAAGTACCCCATTGGATACTGCTCATAGTGTAGCTGTGTGTGATAGTTTCCTTTCCTCTTGTGTAAGCACAAGTCTGGCAGAATGTTTCACTTGGCCTTTGGCAGAGAGGCCTGAACCTGGAACCTGCTCCAGATGATCCCAGTTTCTCGGGAGAAGGCAGTTTTGCCTTTCTACCAACAATGATGACAGTTGCAGCCATTTCCTTTGTGCCAATACAAATCGATGGGAGTCATTTGAGAACTGGTCCGGCTGTATAGCCCTGTCCAAGGTTGAGTTTATTGGTAAGGGTCAGCAGGGGAGCTGAGAGAGGGACATTAGCTAGGCTGACCATAGGAAAAGCAGGACAGGGCTCCTGTAACTTTAACAGTTGTAGAGAAAAGGGAATTTCAGCCGGTGCCATTTGTATGCAATTAGTTCCTGGTGCAATTCCCTCTTCTTCACACCAGTTAAAGTTGCAGGAGCCCTGCCTTCTTTTGTATATGGTCACCCTAGTATAGTGCCTGCACCTTTAACTGTTGTGATGAAGAGGGAATTTCACCAGGAACTAATTGCATACAAATGACACCGGCTGAAATTCCCTTTTCTCTACAACTGTTAAAGTTACATGAGCCCTGTCCTCCTTTTCATATGGTCAGCCTACATTAGCTGATAGGAATGTGGGAGGCTGCCATCTGTGGCAATGGCACGGGCAAACAACAGCAGGTGATAAGAGATAGCATTGTTGTGAAGCTGGGGTATTTTTCTGATGAGGACCAGTTACATGCAAGCAAGCAAGGGAGGGGAAGAAAATCAGGAAGTGGGTTCAGCTTGGGAGTTGCTAAGAAATTGTCTGCAATTCTGCCTTGAAGAAGTCTCTGCCATCCCTCTCATCAGACAATACAGGGATCTGCTGTAGGAACCAAAACTTTGAACTGACAGCTGCCAACCTCTGTCATCCTACTTTACCATTGATCTGTGATACAAAAACAGAATCAGGAAGTGGCTATACATAGAGTAACAGAGACTAAGGCTGTTTCTACACCGGCCATTTTCTGCGGGATAGCCCCTGGGTCATCCCTGTGAGTCCAAATGGCGCACAGGGAGTCCAGGAGGCAGGGGGGCTGGGCACAGATATTCCCCAAGATAACATCCCTAGGGAGACCCGATTTTTCCGCGGTCCTGGGACCTCTGGAGATGTGGCCGCCCATCCCTGCTGCTACGCAGAAATGGGCACGGAGCCACCGCATGGCTTATCAGCGAAGAGGGGGAAGCAAGTCCGCCATCCGTAGGATGGGGCCCGATTTCGGCCAGGATTCTTTTTTCTTTACGGATCAGATTTTTTAAAAAATGGCAGCCGCGGTGTGCGACGGCCTGGGAGGAAGCTGGGTCATCACACTTCTGGTGTGTATTAGGGCGATGATCCCCGAAGCAGCTACTTCCGGGATCACCCTACCTACCTAAGGGTATAAAGGGAAGAAGGGGGGAGGATCACAGATGTACCTACTTCCACAATCCTCCCCAGACATCTACACCACTGTGTGACATCCTGGAAGGAAAGAGGAATATTGCAGGCATCGCGGGTGCTGCTGGCACCATTTTTTCTTCTTAAACTAAAGAGAAGCCACGTGGCCCTGATCTGCGGGAAAGGTACACACTCTCTTCCCCCCCCCCACCATCCTGGGGATGGCAAAATTGCTTTCCCCCCATGGGCATGGAGCCACCCCACACAGCTCTGTGCCCATTTTTACACCCTGGCTGATGGAAATATCAGGATTTCCTGGTTTCCATTCTCCCAGGGTTATCCAGGGGTTGCCCCAGATCGTTCCCGGTTGATTCCGGGATCCCCTGTGCATCATATGGATACACAGTGACGACCCCTGGATAAAAGCTTGGTGCAGACATGACCTAAGCTAAATTCTTACCACCTTCTCAAATGTCCATATACCTACTCTTTCCGTAATGTATTCCAACCTTCTCCTTTTGCTTGCATTTCAAAATCTCTTTCTCTGACATTCTTAGCCCACAAAAAATAAAGTGGAGCCCTAACCCACCCACTAATTCTGTAAATATCCTAAGTCCTTTAGCCATACAGCATCTGGTTCTGCAAATTAGGGTTGTTGCTCCGGAAGGAGCAAAGTGTAGTTGGATCAGGATTCACAGACAATAATGAAGTTCAGACTTCTGTGTGAAACTGGACTGAATCCTGGATGGGTGGGAACCACGCACTGCCCACTCTAAGCATTTCCTCAGTCACTGCCACCCATTCCAGCCCTTTGTCAGAGTTGATATAAATCTCCCCCAGAATTACAAAGTGAATATATCAATTTGAGGCCAGCTAATTGCAGCGAGCAGCTTCTTTGGCAAACTAGACTCTCTGCTGCCATTTGTTCATGGCACCAAATTGGTTCAGTTAGGTTTTGTTGGGATTTTCTCATCAATTCTCTGCCCAGGGATGGGTAGTAAGCAGACTCTCCTCTCAAGGGAATGCAGATCAACGCACATCTAGTCCTATGGGAAGATCCGCACTACTTCTTAAGATGAGCAGAAATTGTTAACAAGGAGGGATGCGCAGATCAGCCGAGCTCACTGAAGTTTTCCGAATTCAAACTTAAAGCTCTGGCTCGAAAATACGCATGGATTTTCAGGCAAAAAGGGGGGGAACCATAATAATAATAATAATAATAATAATAATTTATTTCTTATTAAAACTGCATTAAAACATCCTAAAACATCCTAAAAACAGTCTAAAAATTACACTGGATATGCCTGCCGGAAGAGAACAGTCTTTATAGCTTTCTTAAATTCTAAAAGACTGTTAAGTTGACGAGTCTCCTCCGGCAGGTCATTCCAGAGTCTGGGAGCGGCAGAAGAGAAGGTCCTCTGGGTAACAGTTGTCAGCCTGGTCTTGGCCGACCGCAGTAAGTTCTTCCCAGAGGACCTGAGCGTGCGGGGCGGATTGTACGGGAGAAGGCGATCCCGCAGGTAACCTGGACCCAAACCATGTAGGGCTTTAAAGGTAATGACCAACACTTTATACTTCGCCCGGAAACTAATTGGCAGCCAGTGGAGCGATTTTAAAGCTGGCGTAATATGGTCACTCCTAGATGTACCGGTGACCAACCTGGCTGCCATATTTTGAACTAGTTGAAGTTTCCGGACTAGGCACAAAGGTAGCCCTATGTACAGCGCATTGCAGAAGTCAAGCCTCGAAGTTACCAGCGCGTGCACTACCATCTTTAGGTCTTCCAACCATGAAATTCCGCATGTATTTCATGTGTATTTTTTTAAAAAAATGGATGCATCAATTGTGCACACCTTTCAAATGTACTCAATAGAACTGGAAAACGTGAGGGAGGAAAAAAACAAATGCTCATGCATAGTGTGAAACTTTTACATTTCGAATTGTCTGACTTCTCAGTGCTTAACTTTTAGCATTATAGCATCTATGCACAGCTCATAAATCATCTCTCAGTGCGATATATTTTCTACAGACCACTGCAGTTAGCCTTTGCCTGATATTACTGTGTAAATTATTAAGGCAGTTTCATACAATGCATCACCTTTATTCATTATTTAAAAAGTGGGCCATGGATCTACCACATTTTCACTTGGGCGTCATTAATAACAAGACGAGAGTTAACCATGTCAGGATAAGAGGAAGGGTCGTACAGGGAGGAAACGGATCAGGCGCATGTTCTCTATGGCTCTGAAGGCTAAATAAACCTTCAGATGTCTAACAAAAGGCACTAGTGGAAAAGTCACCATGCTGTCGCTTGAAACTAAAAAGAACCATTTCGGATCATGTGGGTCTCTCACGTCCGCCGGTTGCAAAGATACAGCAATATCTGTATTTGCTTGCTATTCAAGATTTCCATTTAGGAAGAGTGGGGGAGAGCCCATTGCCCACTCCCCTTTGTAGTCCTTCATGATTATTCTTTAGGAATGTCAATATTTCTGGCTATTGAGGTGTGTTTTTTAAAGCTAGCCACAAAAATGATTTTAAAATACATTCCTTTTTTTTCTGTTTTGGCAATTTAATTTTGAATATATTAAAGAGCAGGTCTTGGAACTTCCTTTGACTCTTGTCCCAAGCTCTTACTACACACACACACACACACACACACACACACACATACACTTAAAATTGTGCCTTTGCTATTAAAAATGGGGGAGGGGAGGTATACCAGGTACAAAGTGTATGTGGGGGGGACCACCTGGCCTAGTGTGCGTGTAGTGATGAATCCAAGGGGCTAGCCAGAATAGTAGGCTCTACTCCAAGATATTCCCTGCTACCCCATTTGCTCTCCCAGATTTCAATCACAGTATATTAAGGTCCCATACAGCATGGATTACTTCCTTGTTAGTGTAATAATGCTCTTTGCCACTCCTTTGCGACCTAGATGTATCTTTGAACACAGATTTTGTTTTAAAGTGCAACCATATAACTTCTATTCAGAAGTAAGTCCCAGGTAAGTGTGTACAGAAATTCAACCACGGTCCCATTAACCAAATCCCTATCTAAACGGGTGGGAGGGTTTTCAACCTGTTGCACTTGAACTGTCCTGTGACTGTGAGCATCATCAGACGTGGGGGAAATCAAGTTTCCTTACCATCGCTTTTCCCCTGCTGCTGTCCCACAATACTTCCTCTTTCTTCACACAGGGGAAGAAAGAGGAAGTAAACAGTGACCGCATGGCCCATTCAGTGGGCATTTTCATTGCACTGCTTTTTCTAAACACAGGAGGAAATGGTGGCACATTTTGCTTCTATATCTCTATCATCTGTCTGTCTGTCTGTCTGTCTGTTTGTCTATCTAATCAGATTTACCAGGGTCTTATTTGTGGTGGAAAGATGACCAGAAGGAGCGGGAGACACATGGGAGGTGGAGCAGTAGTTGTATGGGAGATGGAACTCCAGAAGACAAGTTTTTTTTTCAATTGCATGCCTGAGACACCACGGGCTCCCAATTAGAAGATCTGTAATGGAAGACAGGAAGCTACCATGTAGGGGGTAAGCGCATTGGTCCCTCCACCTCACAGACTGGCTGCAGCTCTCCAGGGTTTTGTTCTTTCCAAGCCCTACCTGGAGATGCACGGGATTGAACTTGGGACTTTTTGCATGCAAAACAAGTGCTTTACAGCTGTGCTATGGAAAGACAAGCTTTCCTGAAAGACAGTTTGCTCACCGCTATTGATCTCCCCCTGTAATATTCCGATTAAGGGGAATATTGGTTGTGTTGTAGGTAATGAATCTCAATGAGCCTGGCCACAGTCCCCTACCACCACCACCACATGAACTGAGCGTATACCCCAACATTTCTGCCTGCGTTAGGGTTCCTTAGTAGACATTCAGATATTCCTTGGTCAATGTGGACAGAGTTTTATGAAAGTAGTTAGTTTGAAACCATTGCTCTAAGCTATGGAATGGTATGTTCAAGCCCCTGTGAAACATTGATTTGGTGGGGTCACCTTTGGAGGATGGCACATGTCTGCTCATAGACTATAACTCAGAAAAATGCAGCCCATTAGGACTAGGGGTATAAAATCCCAGATGCCCTTGACAGGCTTTGTAGATCTTTAGGTATGTCTCTCTACATAACATATGGTACCCTTCCCTATTTTTCATCTTTGCTTATAAAAACACCCATTAATCTTTATTAGAGAACAAACAGGATGCTGCAGGTGAAATGAGAGGAAGGCTGGTACAAGGGTTGAGCAGAGATGAAAAAGCATCTTTCCCTTTCATTTAACTGAACACATCTTAAAGCCCAACACTATTTGCTTTTCAAAAGTATTATTTGAAGCAATTCAGGTATTCCTTAACTATGATGCCTTTCTGGATTTTGTAATAAGCTTTGGTGTGCCCATGTTTTTAAAAGACTAGTCTGTGCTAAAGAAAATTGCACATGAAATAATATTTGAAAAGCCTTCATGCCTTTTAGAAGAAACGAAAAATGAAAGGAAGCACTGTTGTTGTTTTAAAACTCCCTGTAATTTGTTTATTGTTTTATTTTCTGCTGGGTTTTTTGGGGGGCTTGTTGTTATATCATGCTTATATTCATTTCCTTTTGTGTCAAATTTTCAATTATTCTCTTGAAGTCTCAAGTTTTTTCCAGCTAAGCTATCAATATCTATATCTACACACACACAGAAACACACTCATTCACAAGCAGTGAAATTAGGGTTGCCAATTTTTCAATTAAGTCCTGTAACTGCCTTCATAGCAGCTTGATCTGCAGACATTAATATGTTATAATGCATGTCTCCATGCAGTGAAAAGCTTCCATCCTCTGACTTCCACAAATTAAGCTGCTCTTGGGGTTTTAACAGTATGGCTCATTTTTATTAATCCATTGTCTTTCAGAGCTTCTCCTCCATGCTTCACTACACATCGAGGAAGGCCTAGGATTGCACCTTTGGCCCAGCCTCTGACCTCCCTCTCTTTAAGTCAGCGGGAGGTAGCCTGGAAGATATGTTGAGATAAAGCTGGCAGGAGGAGACCAACCAGAACCCAACATCTCTGCTCCCCCCTTTAAGAAACAGCACACTTAAACTACTGCCTCAGGCTAGGCTGACCATCTGAAAAGGAGGACAGGGCTCATATAACTTTAACAGTTGTAGAGAAAAGGGAATTTCAACCAGTGTCATTTGTATGCAATTAGTTCCTGGTGATATTCCCTCTTCATCACAACAGTTAAAGTTGCAGAGCCCTGCCTTCTTTTGTATATGGTCACTCTAGTATAGTGCCTGCACCTTTAACAGTTTGGCCATTCAGCTCTCAGGCCTGCCCCTTCCCCCGTCCAGGCAGATGGCGACCAATCTTCCCGCTCATGACTCCAGAGCAGCAACAAACAAACAACAGACGTGCCATCGTCATCCCACCCCACAGAAAAGAGTTGGGATAAGTCCCCCACTTTTTTTTAATTTGGCGTTTTGGGGGAAAGCCCTGATGCAGCGCCACTGCGGAGTCACCCTGGGACTTTCCCCACATATAGACAGCCCTCAGGTGCCACATCTGCGGCCTCCTGTACAAACGCCACCATCAATATCTCCCTTGAAGATTGAGACATGAAAATTAAGTTTGGTTCCACACAATCAGCTTGGCATTCTGTGTTTGAAGAATGAACCACAGCTGGACCGCCACACCCATTGGAGACAAGAAAGATGTAGGATGCAATGTAGTGCAAAAGCTCCCTTGCACACTCAGGTGTGGGAATGAAAGTGTGTGGGCACATTCAAAACATCTTTCTCCATTTCAAGGATGAAGCCCAGGTCACTCCCCTGATCCATTTGCGTGTGTGTGTGTGCGTGTGTGTGTGCGTCTGAGAATGAAAATGTAAGCAAGAACAGCTTCATTTGTGTGTTTAGTTTGTTAAATGATCTACACCACCTTTCCCCCCAAAAAAAGAAGTTTCCCAAAGTGGTTTATAATGACATTAACAATACAAGCAGGTGGGGCTGAACCAAGGCTCTTGGTAGCTGGCTCTGGTGCCTTTCCTCTGGCATCTCCCCAGCACTCTGTGCTGACCACAAGACTGGCAGATTGAGCTGTGTTTCTTGGGGACCATGTAGACTGCCACACTACATCTGTCACCTGGCCGACTAAGTCAGCTGATCCCAAGGGCCAGTCCCTGACCATCCAGACATATAAAGTTGTGACTGAAAACTTGCTTCTCCAGCTGAACAATGTGTCTCACTAGAAATCTTGTCTGAGTAACCACTCCCCCTCCTTCTTACTGCTGCCTTTTGGAGCTCTCCTGGATTCCTGGGATTACACTACCTCACTCTGGGCCATTAAATCCTCACAGTATTACTGCCTCTGGCCCCTTCAACTGGCAGCTAGTACTGGCTGAATTAGGACAACACAATAGTCAATGGTGGGGTAATAATCAACTTTACAGTTGTCCATCTAGGGGGTACTCCCCACACAACATGGTAATAAATAATCAACTGTGGTGTGGATTAGGATCAGCACTGAGTTGACTATGGCAGCATTCAGATGACACGATAGTCAATACAACTGACGATTGTTTTCCCCACACCAGTTGCTTATTGTGTTGTCTGAATTCAGCCACTGAAATCTATCTGCTCATGGGCTTGATTCCCACTGAGCCCCGATGCCCTAAAGAACTTACTTTTATGAGGTGTTCCATAAAACTGCTGTCGTTACACCAAATCAGACTCAAATCAATTCATCAACCTTTGCCTTCTGCCACCAGGCCTTGGTTTTGTGATGTAATAATATTAGTGGTCAGCCAATCAGAACAAAGCTTCTGCGTTCAAAGCCTTGGGAGTCAGGTTTGTGACAACACCTTGCCCTATTGATTTCCTTAGCCATTAACCACAATTTCCTATATTCCTATAAACTTGGAGGCCAGAGGCAAAGGGGGCAAAGCTCCTGTATTTTTTAGAGCTTTTGGGGGGGATGAAGGGAATTTTGGCAGGTGCAGCTTTTTTCAACCCAGGATTGCACCAGCAAAATGCCCTTTGAGGAGTCTATACAATAAGGACTCTGACTTAGCTATAGGCAAAGCACACTTTTATGAAAAATGTGTTATTATGGATAAAAGAAACATTCTAAGTAACAGAAAGCAACATGAAAGGATGGGCAGAAAATAAAGGGAAGTAAAAGCACTAATCTCCTCCACCCCACCACCAAACTGGAATTAGAGCTGTGAAAAGCGGCATACACAAAGAAGAATACTTCAGAGATGGTGGGGTGAAAATGGTCCCTGTAGGTTGACCATAACTTTCTGTAGGAGGAGAAGGTAACTCGGTAATCTCCGAACGTTTGGGAGTACAGCTCTCAGAATTTGTGACAATTGGACATGCTGGCTGGTGCATATAGGAATTATCTGGAGGACACCTTTGTTTATTTGTTAATAATTTGTTTATTTGTAGACTTACCCCTGAGAGCCATGGTTGACTAAATATGCCAGTCATGTGAATGCTCTTCAAATAAAATGGTTTGGAAATATGAGGGGCCATCTTTTGGGTTTAATGTGTGCAGGGCCCTGGGGTGACAGGTCAAAATAAGGAGGAAGAATGTTTCTTGGCTTGACCACAAAAGCAGCAGCTAAAATTGAAGACTTATTAGGACCCATAATAGAGGCCACAACAAAAATGATGTGGGTTACAGCACCAGAAGCAAAAGGCACAGAAGCTGGATCAACATGGATCTAAAGAGCAGGATCATATGGTGTTTGTAAAAAGAATTGCAAAAGCTAGAGATGACAGAATTTGAGTTCACCAAAAGCATTTTAAAACAACATAACCTCCTGCACAGGACAAATCAAGGAAAGGTAACTGGAAGATTGTGTTCTTTATAACAAAACTAGCTGATATACCCGGTGTTGCTCAGCCTCCCTAAGATATATGTCTGTGAGGTAATCATCTTAAAGTAGTAGGCCAGTGCTAGGCCTGTGAGTTAACTTTTAAACAAATTGAATTGCCCAAGGCATGCTGGGAGTTGTAAGCATAAGCTTAGGTCCCTGAATAACATATTAACTTTGAACACCAACTGAGGTGTGGTAGGAAACAACTGTAGAGTGGGTCTTCTTAGTTGTGGCACCCTGCTTATGGATCTCTTTTTCCCAGGCATGCTTGCCTAGTGACTATATTAATGTCTTTCCAGTGCCAAGTTGTTATTATTATTATTATTAGTAGTAGTAGTAGTAGTAGTAGTAGTAGTATTCAAGGCATTTTACCTTGATGAGATTTTTATGTTGCATTTTCCCCTTTGTTTTAACTAAACCACAACATTCCAAGACAGCTGCAGGAATTACTGACTAAAGTTGATGATTTTTATGTAAAAGCCTGATTGTACCATTGAAACAGAAGAGTGAATGGAGCAATGACTGAAAGCTGAGGCTAGAATAGAATGGTGGGTGGGGTTAGTCAAGTAGAAAGTCAAGTAGAAGGAGAACAAAGACAGTTAGTGAGAGGTCAGGAAAGTGGGAGCAAAGTTAGGATTGAGAGATGACCTGGCTTGCTTACCCATGCTTTATTTAAAATCAGCCACTGTACATGCCAGTACTATACCTCCCAGCATGCCTATAGCAGTCCACAACTACACGCATCCTCTGAGAGGCACTTCCCTCCTCTCATTGCCGATGCTGCTCCTAGATAGAGCATTGAAGAGTAGCACTGCAGAGGAGGGAAGTTAAACAGCTGTCTGTGGGCATGCCGAGTTCTGGCCAAATCCTGTTGGGACTGCCTTGGCCTGTGCTTCTCACCCACCAAGTACTCCATCAGGAGCCTGTACTGAAGGGCTGGGGCATGATTTGAGGGGCCGTGTTCATCCCCCCCTTCATCAGTCCTGTTTCTGGGCATGCACAGAGTGCCTCCCTTTCCTCCCTCCTCCCTCCTAAGAGCGAAGGCCATGCATCCACTTTCCCCAGATTCTGAGAAAACAGTGATATCAGGATAGGGTGCCTTTGAGCATATTTGGCCCCTCAAATCATGCTGTTGTATGAAGTTACAATTTTTAAACCATGCAGAGGGTGGGAGGAGGCACCGTAAATGGACACAGCCCATGTATGTGGGTTGTTTCCTTTTATGTGGAATTGGGTTGAGACCGACTGTGGGAGTCTGGGTTGTGAAAGGCTCGCAGCGGCCACCAGCAACACACCTACAATGGCCACCAAAGGTTGGTAAGTCTGGCCTCCTGCCCAAGGCATGCTGTGAGTTCAGCCCAAGGCATGCTGTGAGTTGTAGGCATAAGACTATTTTTTTTATTAAATTCTTTAAAAATACGTAAAACCCAAAATTTCATGTTTTTAGATTTTTCTGGTACATTGTATAGCCAGACCTATCAGCTTGCCAAATTCCAAGTTTTTACCTCAACTGGTAGTCATTTCCAGACATACTTCCCACACACATACGTTCAGCTTCATAGGTAAAGATTCAATAAACAAAAAACAAAAAAAACCCTATAGTTTACAACAACAACAACAGCAACAATAACAAAAATAGTTAAGGCTATACAGTTTTCAGCCAAGCACAAAAAGCAGGGGAATTCACTGTTAAGCCTCCCCGAGAAGGCAGAAAGTGTGAGTTAAATTCTCATTTTCCCAAAGGAGATAAACCATGAGGAGAGGATGGAGAATATGATATGCAGAGGTGACTTTGGGGTTGTGGAAAACCCATGGGAACACCTCTGAAATTTCATCCTTCTTTGAATTTCTTTTTTGAAAGCGATGTCTTTTCTATTAAATTGAATGAGAATGGTTGATAAAATGTGGAAGTATATTTCAGCAGGGAAGTTTCAAATTAATAAATGGGCCAGAGAAGTTATGCTCTCTGTGCTAATACATACATACTAAGGCTGAAACCCTATACCTACTTACTTTGGGGTATACACCATTTACTCAGTGGGACATACTTCTGAGTAGATACATGACTGCGCTGTAGATTAAAGGATTGCAATCAATGGTACTTTAAAATGCATTTAGTAGAACAACAAAATAAATATTAATTATGCATTGATAAAATAATAAATATCTTTCTTTTATGATTTATCATTCTGTTTTACCTCCATGTGAGGATAGTCTGTACCTATGCTTGAGGTATCACTGCTTTACAAAATTGCTAGCTTCCTTGAACCTTTTTTTTCATTTAGGCTGCAATCCTATGCCTATTTAGCTCGGTGTTAGCCCCACTGAACTCAACGGAACGTGCTTCTGAGTAGACATATTGAGGATTACTTTGATCATTCCATTCCACCATCGCCCACTCCCAGATAACTAAACAGCCATTTGGTGTTGCCGTTGGTTGTGGGAATGCCTGAATTTGCTTGGAAAGAGGAGCATGAGCAAAGTCTGCCTCACAGGAAAATTCCTCAGCAGAATCGGGAGCCCTTTCCCCCATTCCACCTTTCCCAACAGATTCAACTCCCCACCAACCAACCAGAGTAATTTTCTTCCTCCTTCTCAGCCATTATTAATATATTCTAACCACTGTACAATTACTCCCTTCATTAGAATTCAAAATCTGTTTGGTGGATTGCTTTCCAGGCTTGGGGGAGTTGAATCTGTTGGGAAATCAGAGGAGGAGGAGAGTTCCTCTCCCTCCGGATCGAGGCGGGGAACAACAACAATATAAACATAAAAATAACAACAGTTAAAAAATTTAAAAAAGCAAGAGAACAATACAACATTAAAAACATCTTAAAATTCATCTGGATAGGCCTGTCGGAAGAGGACAGTCTTCATGACTCTTTTAAATTCATGAAGACTGTCAATTTGTCTAACCTCCTCCAACAGACCATTCCATAGTCTGGGAGCGATGGAAGAAAAGGTCCTCTGGGTAACACTCGCCAGCCTAGTTCTGGCTGGCTTGAGTAAGTTCTTCCCAGAGGACCTAAGTGTGCGGGGCAGATTGTATGGGAGAAGGCGATCCCGCAGGTACCCTGGACCCAAACCATGTAGGTCTTTAAAGGTAATAACCAACACTTTATACTTCGCCCGGAAACTGATTGGCAGCCAGTGAAGCGATTTTAAAACTGGTGTGATGGGATCACCCCTAGGTGTACCGGTGACCAACCTGGCTGCCATATTTTGAACAAGTTGAAGTTTCCGGACTAGGCACAAAGGTAGCCCTATGTACAGCGCATTGCAGAAGTCGAGCCTCGAAGTTACCAGCGCGTGCACTACCGTCTTTAGATCTTCCAACTCTAGGAAGGGGCGCAGATGGTTTATCTGTATGTCTTTAAAAAGCGGAGAGGTCTCAGAGAGATCGTTACCTCCTAATTTCCTGTTTGTGCATGTGCTATTTCAAAGAGAGTATATACTCTAAAATATTTAAAAGGTGAACAGTGTAATCTTTTCCCAACATGCCCACTGGGTGGAGATAGGATCTCTTCTAAATCCTTCTACACTGCCGAAGCCCAGCCAGACATGGGCATAAAGAGTCTATTCCCACACCTCCCTATTGCTGGTGAAAAAGTGGTGCTACACTCCAAGCTTTTTGTTCATTCCCCCCCCCCCCCATTCTAAAAGTTTGAAATCCCTATCCTGAGGTTTAGTTACTGGCAGAAAGAGTTTTAAGCTAAAACATGCTGGTTTGTTTGGCCCCACCCCCTTTTGTCTTCAGCTCCACCTACCAGTGGGATGCAGCCCCTAAGAGCTTCCGTGAAATGGAATTTGGCCCTCAGGCTGAAAGAGGTTCAGCACCCCCTATATATAATATTATGCATGCAAAAGAGGTAATATATGTTCATACGTGTCATGGAAGTCAGACAGAGATGTCACGGGCACCTGATTGGGAATCCAATGGATTCCCCCACATCTGCCCTGGACCCAGCTTGGCAGATGCAGTACGTTTGTGGGTATGCACTTCAAGCACACGTGTGGCCCAACGAGCGCCCCGCAGCCATCCGCCCCTGTCCGGAGCCTCCATTACCGTGAACATTGGAGGCTCCAGAAATTACATATTTCCCCCATTGTATAAATAGCATCCGTAAAAGCCCCTTTTACACAATGCAGAAAATACATAATTTCTGGAGCCTTCATTGTTGTGCACAACGGAGGCTCTGGATGAGGGTGGATGGACTCGTGACATCATTGGACACTCGCTGAGCCTCAAAGAAGCTCACACGGCCCTGCGAGCAGGGGGCGGACAATGGCAGCATCGGGGCGAGCGTCCCACGAGTCAGGCACAGTTGACTCCATCCATTCTTAAAGTCAGATGGCTGCCCTCTACCTCCTTTGCCTTTATCCCCACAGCCTCATGGAGGATAGGATTCTGAGCAACAGTTAGGAATCATGGCACACTCCCAGGAGTATAGAAATCGCACATATTTCAAGTTATGGCTACCCCACTCTGATCCGTCTTGAATGAACTATCTATAATGCACAGGTGGGAATTGGATGATGGGGCACTTAGCATAAAAGTAAGCAACAGCAAGGGAGGACCAAAAATAAGAAAAAATAAGAAAGGACATGCAAATGAAACCTGTTTTCTCAGAATGTTTCATCTATGCTGTACCTAATAATAATAATAATAATAATAATAATAATAATAATAATTACTTATAACCCACCTCTCCCACCATACACCTGCTCCTTCAGTCTAAATAATCCTAGTCAATGAGAAGCTGTAATAATGGTTTTGTCTTTTGTTTGCTTTTTAAACACCTTTTCATATGAATAACTATAGGGCAGTTTCTATCTCCCCTTTTCTAGTCTAGATAGTGAAGCAAGAAGGGCCTTTCCTGTATTAAATGGATTTGCTTGATCCATTTCAATCTGCCTTCTGGCCAGGTTTGGGGATCACTTTGGTTGCCCTAGTAGAGCTTCACTGGGAGAGAAAAAGTCTAGTATTTACCCACAGTGTGTGCCAAAGTCTCATTATCCATTTTTCCCCTTAAGGGAAAGTATGATTTCTCCCCTAGCATTTTACAGTTTGCATGTGACTAGTGATTAATCCTGACTGGAGAGCCACTATTTGCAAAGTCAAACATTGATACTGGTGCTGTCTAGAGCTACTAGTTCCTAACCTTTTAAGGAGGTGTCACTGTTTCAGTGATTTAACAGTAGCATGTCATGAAGACATTTAGCAGAGATATATATGTACAGGTGGTGCTGGTGAGGTGTAATGTGAAGGTGAGGCAGAGGAAGTTTCTTTATCTGAATCTTTTCACTCCAAATTTGAGCTCACAAAGTCCCCTAAAATGGCTTCCCATAACTGAAAAGCAACAGCAGAATACATAGTACAAATACCAATAAAAAGTAAAAACAAAAAGCTTAAATTAGAGTCATTGACCAAGGTCCCCTCTACAAGGATTCGCTTTTGCGCCCGGTTAGGCGATTATGCGCATAATCGCTGAAGCGCATTTACACCTAATACCTCTGCACGAGAGGCGGCGAGAGGTGGCGAAGCACATTAACGGATGACCAAAATGTGCTTTACAAGTAGTTAATGTGCATAAGCACTTGCTCACATAGTCAAAATGCGCTTTAACGTCCGGAGCAAAATAAAACTCGCTGTTTAACGCGCATTCGATAATGCGCATAATCGGAGAGATAACGCGCCTCTACGCCCGATTTGCGCTCCGTTTTTGTAGAGGTAAATTTTTTTAAGCGCCTTGAAAGAGCTTTAAACCTCTCTTGTAGAGGCAGCCCAAGCAATCATAAAGATCCCAGCAGCTGGGGAATTATAGAACGGTGCAGATCTCCTCCTCTATGGCTGGAGATAGAGCTACGACTACAGATGAGGAAATTCAAGCCCTTTTCACACCATAATGGTGTAGAGGGAGGGAGGAAGATCCTGGAAGTACCTAATACACACCATCGGCACACAGGGACCAAACGGGGGCCATCCCAGGCAAAAAGCCTGGTGTGGAAAGGGCCCTAATCATGGATCTTCCCTCTTCAACCCCCTCCCACTCCCAACCACTGTATAAAACCTCCCTTACAGTGTGTCCTGTGTGCAGGGAGGGGAGTTAGGAGGAGAGGCCAGCATCTTCAGGATCCTAAGGACGCTCTATCACCTGGCCTTCCCACAAAGCGGCTAAGGGAGTAATCCTATGGCCCCTGTACAGCATCTAGGGGAGGAGGCATAGGATAATTTGGATTCCTGGATGCAAGGTCAGAGATAGCACTCCAACCTCGGATCCAGGAATCCAATCTCCACACACCCTCCACCTTGCAGCCAGCTCAGAAGGAACTATGCTGGCTGCCTCTCAAAGGTATGATACTCAACATAGGAGAAGGTGGTTAAGGAGAGTTCTGGTGGGCAAAGAAAGGAGGAAACTGGAGAGGCCAGAATATGAGACATCCTGAGGCCTCTCCAGCCTCCTTCCATTCCCCTCTGGAATGTCCCCACTAGGTAGTAAAATAATAGTAATAAAATATCCATCAAAAATGCAGAGCAGGAGGAGTGGTGGAAGCTATGCTCACCTCCACCACTCCTCCCACTCTGCACTGGATGTTCGCAAGCCTCTGAGTTCAGAGGCTTATGAGCATTGGGGTGGGGGACGTCATGCGCTTGCACCCTAAATCAGCTTAATGAGCCAAGAGGCTCTTCTAGCTGCAAGTGTACAGAAATGGGGGAACAGGAGGCATTTTCACCTCCGTCCTCCTCTGGTCCTCTCTGGGTCTTGCTGCGAGGGCAGGCTGACCAGATAAAATCCAGGTCAGGGCTCATGTAACTTTAACAGTTGTAGAGCAAAGGGAATTTCAGCCAGTGTCATTTGTATGCAATTACTTCCTGGTGAAATTCCCTCTTCATCACAATAGTTAAAGTTGCAGGGGCAGGGGCGCTGCCTTCTTTTGTATATGGTCACTCTAGTATAGTGCATGCACCTTTAACTGTTGTGATGAAGAGGGAATTTCACCAGGAACTAATTGCATACAAATGACACTGATTGAAATTCCCTTTTCTCTACAACTGTTAAAGTTATATGAGCCCTGTCCTCCTTTTCAGATGGTCAGCCTAGATAGCAATCTGTTGAACCCTTAGAGATTTTACCATCTGGGAACAAAAATGCAAGCAGACTAAAGGACTGGCAAAACAAAGATTTGTATGATTTGCCCAAAGGCCATTAAAGAAGAGGCCAGCTGGGGCTTCTGGAACGGGGGTGAGAAGTTCAGTTGCAAAAGCACTGCAGCTGAAAAGGCCCCATCCAGCATCCCAACCAGAGAAGCCTCTGAAGTAGGACAGGGCTCCTGCCTCTGTAACAGTGGTATAGAAAAGGGGATTTCAGCAGGTGTCATTTGCATGCATGCAGCACCTGGTGAAATTCCCTCTTCATCACAACAGTTAAAGCTGCAGGAGCCCTGCCCTCTTTTGTATCTGGTCACTCTAGCTATACTCCTGCAGCTTTAACTTTATGGTCACCCTACTCTGAAGGCAATGGGACACAATGCAAGGCTTTGCATGGGAAGGCAACATCTTGTGGCAGGAGGCAATCCATCAAATAGCCAGGTCCAAGCACTTTTATTGCCGGGTGACAGCAGCAGAATGTCTTTGTTGCTCAGACTAAACTAACCTTGAAGCTTTCTTTAGAAGCCAGGCAGTAGCATATAATAAGTACCTGTTAATAGGCTTCCTTCCTAGTTTTGTTGGTTTTCCCTATAGTTCCGTCTTTCGATCAGAACTTGATGGCATGTAAGCTGGATCCATGACTCGCGCCCCTCGGTTCCCCAGCTCAGGGCCTACTGCAGACCAAGGGCCTGACAGTGTGGCATTTTCTGATGCTGTGCCACCAGTAATGGAAGAAGCTGCCTATGTCAGACTTTTCTTTACCATGCAGCCATTAAAAGCAAAGAGCCGGCAGCCTTACCTTCATCGTTCCGACGAAGGCTAGGCAACCGATTTATCTATAAAAGGAGGCAACATTGAACAAGAGCTTGGCAGAGTTCTATAAACTCATTAACTTCACCAGGTTGGGCAGGGGGAAAAGCAAAAACTAACATAATAATATTTGTTTAAGCCATTGCCTACTTTAATTGAAAAAAAATACTGCTGATTTAATTTTGTGTTTGGCGTATGCTTAAGTTGGCAGTTACTAGAGCAGGTTAGAGCTTGTGAAGAAGGCCTCCCATTGCCTGTTTTCCTGTCGCAAGCCACGCCGCTTTAGCATGCGCTATTTCAAAGCTCTGCTCCTTGTCAGCCTGGAAGTGCCTATTTACTGCCAAGAGACCAGCCGCCTAAACAGCACTGATACAAACATAAAAGAGATTTTTGTACAATTAGCTCAGTGTGCGCGTCTCACCTCACTGCCACTTTTTCAGCAGGAGAGACAGGTTCCCTGGGTAAAAGCATTATGTATGGAACAGGCCTCTTTCTTTCCAGCTAGGCCAGCTAAAGCTAAATTAGAATCAGGCCAAATTCAAGTCGAGCTGCTTCACTTTGCATTGCAATGGGAAAGGATAGAACCAGCCATCATGACATGCATTACAGAGTCCTAACATTCCTTCATGCTCAAAGCTGTCCTATTCTGAGTGCATCAAACAGGCAAAGAATGGCTTTGGTGGTGAGGCTAGTGAAGGGGGAAAAACCAATGTAGTTTTGATCCTTCCCTTCTCAGAAGCAGTGAACTTAGGCTGACCATATGAACAGGAGGAGAGGGCTCCTGTTAGGGGTGTGCACGGACCCCCCGGATCGGATCGGGACCCGGATCGGGACCTCCAATTTTGTCCCGGACCGGTTCGGACAAAATCGGAGGCCCCCCGGACCGGATCGAGTCCGATCCCGACCCAAAAATCGTACATTTTTGGATCGGCCGCCATTTTTTTCCCCATAGACTTGCATTGCAATGCAAGTCTATGAGGAAAAAATGGCGGCGGGTGGGTAAGGGGGGGCCTAACTCCCTCCCCCCCCGGGGCCGTCCGCTGTGGACGGCCCCGGCAGGTAAACCCCCTCCCCCGCGCTCCCTACCCCCCCTGGGGCCGCCCACTTCCATCCGCTGGCGCCCGCGGGCGCCAGCGGATAGAAGCGGACGGCTCCGGGGTGGGGGGTAAGCCCCCTTCCCCGCCACTGCTTACCTTCTCGGCCCGTCCGGCGCCGGCGGCTACTACCAGCGGGCTCCGCGGCCTACTCTCGAGTAGCGCGCCGGGTGATGACATCACCCGGCGCGCCACCCTGGAGCAGGCCGCGGAGCCTGCTGGGAGTAGTAGGCGCCGGCGCCGGACGGGAGCCGCCGGGCCGGGCAGGTAAGGGCCCCCCTCCCCCCTCCCCCCTCCGCGCGCCCCCTCCTCCCCTCCACGCACCCCCTCCTTACCTTCCCGGCCCGGCGGCTCCCGTCCGGCGCCGGCGCCTACTACTTCCAGCAGGCTCCGCGGCCTGCTCTAGAGTAGCGCGCCGGGAGATGACATCACCCGGCGCGCCACCCTAGAGCAGGCCGCGGAGCCTGCTGGGAGTAGTAGGCGCCGGCGCCGGACGGGAGCCGCCGGGCCGGGCAGGTAAGGGCCCCCCTCCCCCCTCCGCGCGCCCCCTCCTCCCCTCCACGCACCCCCTCCTTACCTTCCCGGCCCGGCGGCTCCCGTCCGGCGCCGGCGCCTACTACTTCCAGCAGGCTCCGCGGCCTGCTCTAGAGTAGCACGCCGGGTGATGACATCACCCGGCGCGCCACCCTAGAGCAGGCCGCGGAGCCTGCTGGGAGTAGTAGGCGTCGGCGCCGGACGGGAGCCGCCGGGCCGGGCAGGTAAGGGCCCCCCTCCCCCCTCCGCGCGCTCCCTCCTCCCCTCCACGCACCCCCTCCTTACCTTCCCGGCCCGGCGGCTCCCGTCCGGCGCCGGCGCCTACTACTTCCAGCAGGCTCCGCGGCCTGCTCTAGAGTAGCGCGCCGGGTGATGACATCACCCGGCGCGCCACCCTAGAGCAGGCCGTGGAGCCTGCTGGGAGTAGTAGGCGCCGGCGCCGGACGGGAGCCGCCGGGCCGGGCAGGTAAGGGCCCCCTCCCCCCTCCCCCCTCCGCGCGCCCCCTCCTCCCCTCCACGCACCCCCTCCTTACCTTCCCAGCCCGGCGGCTCCCGTCCGGCGCCGGCGCCTACTACTTCCAGCAGGCTCCGCGGCCTGCTCTAGAGTAGCGCGCCGGGAGATGACATCACCCGGCGCGCCACCCTAGAGCAGGCCGTGGAGCCTGCTGGGAGTAGTAGGCGCCGGCGCCGGACGGGAGCCACCGGGCCGAGAAGGTAAGTGCCCCCCTCCTCCCCCCCCGTTGTCCACTTTCATCGGCGGGCGCCCGCTGGCGCCCGCCAATGGAAGCGGCGGTGGGCGCCAGTGGGCGCCCGCCGATCCGCCGATCCGCCGAACCGGTTCGGAGCTTTTTCGGACCGGTTCGGATTGGATCGGCCGATCCAGCTGCGGGATCGGAAATCGGATAATTTATCCGATTTCCCACTGGACCGGACTCGGATCGTGGATCGGGTCCGATCCAGTGCACATCCCTAGCTCCTGTATCTTTAACAGTTGTGATGAAGAGGAAATTTCAGCAGGTGTCATTTGTATGCATGTAGCTCCTGGTGAAATGCCATCTTCATCAAAACTGTTAAAGCTGCAGGGGCTATATTAGAGTGACCAGATACAAAAGTGGGCAGGGCTCCTGCAGCTTTAACTGTTGTGATGAAGAGGGGATATCACCAGGTGCTGAATGCATACAAATGACACCTGCTGAAATTCCCCTTTAAATACAACTGTTACAGATATAGGAGCCCCGTCCGCCTTTTCATATGGTCAGCCTAAGTGAACTGGATTCAGGAGGGGACAGGAAAAAGGCAATGCGCTGAAAGTCCAGAGGAAGTCAAAGAGTAAGAAACAAATAGGGATGTAATGAGCATCTGGTTGGAGCTGGTGTATTCCCACCAGCTTGGTCCCCTGGACTGAAGCCCACGGATCTGTTTGCTTGCCAGACTTGGCATGCACCGAGTCTGGCAAGTGCAGCAGTCCCTGCTGCTTCGCCAAGCTGCCATTTTGCACAGAATGGTGGCTCAGCCTTTCCTGTAAATCACCATTTTGCATTAATGGTGGCCGTAAAGTAGTCCATTTACAAAAAATGGACCTCTTTACAACAGCCATTTGCAGTGGGAGGGTGCGAAATAAAGAGACGAGACAACTGTAAATGGTATCAAATTCGGGTGACATTTTATTAATAATCTGCAAAGGGAAACTGGACGGGCCCTAAGCTATGCCAGCCTCTAGCTAGGCATTATAATGGGAGAAACCTTCTATGTCTGGAGAGTGGCATCAGGCGATCGCTACTCCCAGGCCATACCCCTTTTAGGGAGGGTAGACCTTCCCTTGCCACTCACCCCCTGGGCCTCAAAACACCAGTTGGAGTGGCATGAGTCAGCCTAACAGGTAATCCTTATCCCCCCCCACTGGAGCCGCAGAACCCTCAGCGGAAGGCCTCAGGCATCACCTGTCACCATAAACAGTGCCACAGAATGATCACCTTCCCTTTCCTCTAATCGTACCTGCCCTACCTGCCACGGGAGAAAGACAAACCTATAGCTTTGTTGCTTCCCCCCCACACCTGCACAGAACCTCTTGCAGGCCCCTTTGCAGATCAGACAGGAAGATGTTGTCACCCACATCAGTCAAATGGACACCATCCTTTCTGCAAAGCTCCGTCCTTGTCTGAATAATCTCTGGGTGATAATAACAGCATCGCCAAAGGGACGCAAGACCAATGGCGATTTCCCTATTTACCTTCTTGGGGGCCCGATCCAGGGCCCGCAGGTCCACACCGTCCCTCCAGACCCTTCTGGGAATCAGGTTGGACCACATAATAGGCACACCCGACCATTGCTGATGAATGACTTGAAAATCATGCCCTGCCTGCAAAATCAAGGCTTTGCCTTTACAGAAACCCAAATCGTCCCCCCCCCCCCAGATGCACGATAAGCACTTACGGGGGACAACGTGCCAGACCTTGCTGGAATAACGTGGGCAGGAGGCGCTCCCATCTCATGCCGCATCTGCTCAACCACTGGATGTTGGCACACTGGCTGAATCCGAGCTGAGATCCAAAAGCAGACTGGGAAGCCCTCCGTCCAGCCCAGAAAACCATGCTGTGCCCGCAAACGAGCACCCACACTGGCTTCCGTATACTCCAGAGATCTGAAAAGAAAAGAACATGAGAACTGTGACCGAACCATAGTCCCCTAGGGCCTATGTTATGGCCGCACACAGGAGCGATGTGCTGTAGAATGCCAACTATCCACGGCACATACTTCATAGGAGGGAAATCCCAAAGCCGCCACACTGGAAGCAGCTCCAATACAGAATGAGTGTGTACCAAACAGGAAAGTCCCGAGGCCCAAAGCTTGCAAGACCACTTTTGTTACCACCCCAAATTGATATCTTGTTAAGGGGTTGCCATCACTATGTACGAATAAAGGCCCACTCCTCGGTCGTCTTGCCTCCAAAAAAAGCCTTCAAGGCCTTAATTGGGCATATTTTGGATAACGAAGCAGGGAATAAATTAACTCTTTTCCCAAAACCTCTTTGGTCTGTTGTGGACCTTCTGAGTATAATTTGTACATCCTCAGTAGAGAATGAAATATCACTGAATTGTAACGCCCTGTCTGACGTGTCCCTTTTTGATGAGACCATCAACTCTGATATATGAAAAGCACCAAAAAAGGCAGTGAGGGCAGCTGCATGGAAGAATTTAGATTCAAATTCCGAATTACACACTGTTGGCCAAATTTCAAAGAGACCAGATAATATCTCAGGAGACAACGGCTGTCTGGAATCCCTGGTCACAGGAGATTGTCTCGTCCAACCCTGCAATACGTGCCACACTCTGAAATCTATAGTTTTGTCCGCTACTCCTTTAATCTTAGACCAGAATGCCAGGGAATTTCAGCAGGTATCATTTATATGCATGCAACGCCTGGTACAGTCCAGGACTGTACACAAATTCTTCTAAAATAGAGTGACCATATGAAAAGGAGGCCCATGCCGCACGGAAGCACATGCTGCTGTTACTGTAGCCACCGGCTGCCCTCCTGCATCAACCTCTGGAGCCGGAGGGCTCGTGCGAGGTGCCATTGATTGTGGGCTGGTAGGTGATGTCCTTGTTGGTAAGGTAACCATCATTGCTGCCCATTCTGTATTCAATGGAACTGGAAAGTGGACCAGAGCTACAGGCTCAACTATTAAGCTTGGTTCACCTGATTCAAAAGCTTCCACCACTAGGAGGGGCTGTGACGGCAGGAACATCTTCCTGGTTGGCTCAAACCTCCCCCTGTAAGCGTGCCCATGGCCACTTGAAACTTGATGACAGAGGCAACCACCCCCAAGGTCCATAAGGTCCCCAGTCCTGTGCAGGTGAAGAAGGGCCCTGACCCAGCTCACCTTGATCCTGCACCCCCGCGATTGGTGCATTATTCGCTCTGTTGGGCGCCATCATAGGCCAAGGGGGCATCAGCGTGGCAGCAGAAGCTCCTCCTGCCTGAGGAATAGGTTCCTGGACTGTGATAGCAGGATTCTGAGATGCCCTGCCTGAAGCTTCAACAGCATCCCATTGAGCTGCAATAGATAATCATAAATCCTGCTGTGCCTATTTTCTAGTAGCTCTGGGGCGGGCATAGACATTCTGTGTAGGAGCTGGCCTATTAACAGGTGCTATGCCCTTGCCCTTTTTGACCATCTCCAGGTGTGTCAGTATAAGAGAAATATCAGGTACACTCTCATTTTCTGATGAGGATACAGGTAAAGAAGCAGGCCTTTTTGCAGGGGGGCATGGGGCCTTGCCCTTTTCCCCCCCTTGCCCCTTCATGGGTGACATTATAAACATCTCATAAATCCAAGACAAGAAGCAAACTGCCTACAAGCCACCCTAGCTTATTTGTAATAGAATCCAAACTTGGATCTCTCAATTCCCAGTCCAATTTGTCAACCACTGTACCACTTTAAATTTATAGGCTGCAATTCAAAGACAGATAGAAACTTTCAAACTGCTTTAATTATTGAAGATAAGCCCTCCCTGTCTGTTTTAAAACTCCATTCCCCCTTGACGACTGCCTAGGCAGGGAGTAAATTACAACCCCACCCTGAGCAAAGCACACCCCCACTCCCAAAATATTCCCCAGAGACTGATTTTTGCCAGCTCCTGTTATCCCCACTTTAGCAGTGCCCAGGGAAGGTCACCACGTGCTTCCCCAGCGCCCGCTCCAAGCTGGGAATAAATCTCATGGGAAGGCTTCATGGGCTCTTCCCTTTCAAACCTTCAGGCTCTAAGCCCTGCCACAGCTCGCTGCAACCAGCTGTCCTGCCGGGCTATGGGGGAGTAGGTGCGCCACCAACGCTGCTTCTCTTCTCGTCCTCTTCAGAGCCAATCGGGAAAACTGTATTTTACTAGGGTGACCAGATAAAATCCAGGTCAGGGCTCATGTCACTTTAACAGTTGTAGAGAAAAGGGAATTTCAGCCAGTGTCATTTGTATGCAATTAGTTCCTGGTGAAATTCCCTCTTCATCACAACAGTTAAAGTTGCAGGGGCCCTGCCCTCTTTTGTATCTGGTCACTCTAGTATAGTGCCTATAACTTTAACTGTTGTGATGAAGAGGAAATTTCATCAAGAACTAATTGCATACAAATGACACTGGCTGAAATTCCCTTTTCTCTACAACTGTTAAAGTGACATGAGCCCTGACCTGGATTTTATCTGGTCACTGGCCAACGGGTTCCAGTGAGCAGCATGGTCAGAGATGAGTTCACCCATCCCTATGAGCGAACAGTGCATCTCTGTGCAATGAGTAGTAGTAGCTTCAGCTGAAAGGAGGCATGCTGCAAGCATTTGAGCAGAGGTATTCACTTCGACAAAGACAAGTTCTTGAAATTCCACCTCACAGCTCATTTTGTCTCATGTCTCTATCAGATTGCAATCTTTGTTTTATTCTTCTCACATGAAAATTCACCTGTATTTTCATGCATATTTCCCCAAATGTATGCATCAGTTGTGTGTAAATGAATGCATTCCTCTCCCATTGATTAAGGTGTGTTTGTGCACATTTTTCAAAACTACACATGTTATAGAACACAGATTTTGGGGGTCCACAACTCACATGCCAAGCTAGGAAATGTATGGATTGTAGGGTGGCCAGATAAAATCCAGGTCAGGGCTCATGTCACTTTAACAGTTGTAGAGAAAAGGGAATTTCAGCCTGTGTCATTTGTATGCAATTAGTTCCTGGTGAAATTCCCTCTTCATCACAACAGTTAAAGCTGCAGGCACTATATTAGAGTGACCATATACAAAAGAAGGCAGGGCCCCTGCAACTCTAACTGTTGTGATGAAGAGGGAATATCACCAGGAACTAATTGTTTTTAATCCTATGTAAACCGCCCAGAGAGCTTCGGCTATGGGGCGGTATACAAATGTAATAAATAAATAAATAAATAAATGACCCTGGCTGAAATTCCCTTTTCTCTACAGCTGTTAAAGTTATATGAGCCCTAACCTGGATTTTATCTAGTCAGCCTAATGGATTGTTATCCATGTTTGGTTCAGGAGGTGGGAACTGGATAAATCCTGATCCAAATCCAACTGAAACAAATTTCTCATACATCCCTAATGTGCCTCTGTCTTAAACCTCAGGCCTGATCCAGCCAGGATTCACACTAAACAGGTTTGAAGGTACCAATATGACTCATGTCCACTAGTGAGAAAGAATGATAGTTTATTGATGGAGAATAAATGCAGTTAATAAAAGCAAAGAAAGGCGTACACACGCCCCTCAGTTGGACGCTGTAGTTACTCTGGTTCGCTTGAAGCAAGAGGAATTGTCCCAAGGGCTGTTTATCTGAGCAGGTGGTGAACTTTCCCCCTCTCAGATGAGAAGAGATAACATGCCAATCTGCCCAGGACTTTTTAGGGCTTGTCTCACATAGGCATACACACACTTCCCTCCATTCATCAAGGACGAGAAAGGGTGGGGTTGATTTCTTGGCAGGAAAGAAACTTTTGCACAGCAGGGAAAGAAACATTCTTATCAGAAGGAAGGTATAAACTGTACAAGACAGCTACTGTGCATTATCTGACTTTTGTTAATAGCAAAAAGCACTGATCTTGACTATACAGCTATGAGAACCAACTCTAACTTCATAACAATTGCCAGCTGCCCTACCAAATATGCATACATGTGGTACTAGGCACTGTATATGATTCTGGGCGAGTTCACACCTGACTCCTCACCATTCTTCTGAAATAGGGTGACCATATGAAAAGGAGGACAGGGCTCACGTATCTTTAACAGCTGAATATAAAAGGGAATTTCAACAGGTATCGTTTGAATGCATGCAGCATCTGGTGAAATTCCCTCTTCATCACCACCGTAAAAGATGCAAGAGCCTTGACCTCTTTTGTGACCAGACACAATTAGCTCTCTAAAGCATTTGGTTCTCCTCTTACTAAACATTTTATAACTCTTGGTATAGTTTCTATGATATTGTGGTACTTCAAACACCGTGCTAGTACTCCCATTAACCTCCCATTTTCATGTCCTGTAATTGACTCATCCTGAGAATGCGAAGTGCAAAACATCCATGAGAAACCATGCATGTTTTATTACTTCCAACAGGCTACATCGTGTTCTGCTGAACAAAACAGTTGAGAAGAAACAGACTGTAGCTCATTTCAATCAGCAAGTTTAAATGGAAGGGTCATCATTTTGCGCTGTTGTGTAGGCTATAGGCACTGCATGGATTCTAAAGCAGGGATGGGTGACATTTTGTTCAGCCCATGTTTTGATAACTTACCAGAATCTGCTAATATCTTCATAAATGGACAGCAAAAACTAGAGTTTTTACAAAAATTGAATGTGGGAGAAACTGAAACTGATAGATTATTCCACTCCCATTCAAGAGTAGAACATCTGGATGTACCTTTGTATCATTGTCTTCAACCCAATCTTTGATGACATTATTGCGGAAGGGTGTCATGGATTTCACATTTTAGAATAAGGACTCTAGCAGTCAGACCCAGCCTCCTTACTCTTGTGATGCAGTAGCTTACTACCAGCTTGCACAATGTTGTGCTTTACTACCACCAGGTAGTAAGATGCTGGTACTGAAGCTACCAGAAGGGATCTGGTGGCAACAGGGTACATTTAATACCACTTGGAGCTATATAGCTGATTATTATGATATGGCTTCTCATTCTGAGCAACTTAATACTCAGGTGTACTCTTTGAGTAAGAACAACAGGAGGATTCAAGTGGTTTGAGATTGCTCACTTTTTTTTTACTTCCTTGAGTACCTGCATAGGGGAAACGAGTCCCAGTATGGATGCCTGGGTAGCCATTTCCCCTCTCACAATAAGAGCAGTCCAGAATTTTGCCCAGTCCACATTTTTAAGTGAATTTCCACTTGTGTCTGTTTCCCAGACTGACATATGGATTGGAACTTAGTTATCCTTCAGTTTTCGCATTTCTCCGAATTTCGCAATACAGTTCTTAGCTCAAAAATGTAGCAAAATGCATAGCAAAATGCTTATTTTAAGCTAAAGAGCATACAAAATAATATGTATTTAGGATGAAATGCATAAAGATGTATATTTTAGGGTGAAAGTGTGTATGATGTAAAAAAATACGGTCAGAAATAATGCACATTTTTGTTCTATTTTCTTTAATAAAAACCCAAGTCACAGATTGATGCAGAAAAGGAACGGGATAGACTTATGAATGAACACTTGCAAAACTGACATGGAATGGAAATAACTGATCTGTTCATCCTATCACACACACATGCACCTGAAATGTTGCCAAATATTAAAATCAATAAACATAGTAGCATAAGCAAACTCCCAAAAATCTCCCCTAAGTTGAAATCTCCTCCCTCCCTCCCAAATTCTAGATGTGCCAAAAAGCAGTCTGTCTGTCAATCAGTAATCCATTCACTTGGCTTACTATACTAAGATTTAAAAAAATTGAAGGCATTGTAATAAGGCAGCATCAGCAGGTAGCAGCAAGCAGATTCCTGTGATTTCCTGTTTTTGCAGCTTCAGCTAATAAGGATCTACCAATCAGTCTCAGCTTCTAAAATGGTCCACAGCCTTCCTTCCTTCATAGTGATCTCAGCAAAAAAAGGAAGCCCCCATCCCTCCAATGCACTTTCAGCCAAAGAGAATTGCAGCATAGGGTCCTAATAGTGATGCTCAGCAATCTTAGCTCAAGTATTCAGCCCAGCAATAGTTCAGCTCTCATAGACCTTCTAAGATGATCTTGCAACACTAGTGACCAGCTTTTCCTTTGTCAGCTCCATAAAACCTAGTGCCCACTAGCCTCAGCTCTCTTTTCTGACAAGATTTGTCATTCTATGCTTCCACTACCACAGCTGGTCACAGTGACCCAGCACTTGGACTCATTTCAAGGAAGGCTTGGGAAGTTCCCAAGAACCAATTTGTTCATGGATGCATTATAACTTGCACAATTAGTCACCAAATGATGTTCCATCCAGCGTGCAAATCAGACAACTTGATAGCTATGGTGGGGAACATGCAACCTATGGCCTGTATGTGACTTGTGGCTAAGTTCACATAGCTCTTGTAGCATTTGGCTCTCTCAATGATATGGGTCCACTCTTGCTCTCCAGCCTGCCCCTCTGGAAATCACCTCCTCTTCATTCATGCAAGTGTTTGAGAAAGGTAGAGAAGGGATGGGGTGGCACACAGAGAGAAAGAACTAAGGTGTGTCGCAAGCTCCACCCACCATCAGCTCTGGCTCCACCCACCACTACATGTGGCCCATGATTGACTTTTCCATGGGTCAATAGCCTTTCACCAGAAAATGGTTCCCCACTCCATTTTTATAGCAATGTATCTTGGATACTCTTTGATAATTATGCAGTACCTGTCTCCATCATTTGGTGGCTGCAGCCTACATTTTTCTGAAGTTCCACAGAGGTTCCACTGAGCCCTCAGATTTCTCCCTCCATCTTTCAGTCCCTTTTCATAGCCCACTAGTCTGACAACTCACCAGCCTGCCAATTCTGCAAATATTGTTAATTTTTGAACATATTATAAAGATTGTTATATTCAATATTGTTGATCCTAATTTCTAGCACTTAATGTGGTTGCGTTTATTCAATGGAAACATTTATTAAGCTCTTTAGGATAATGAAAAGGATTTATAGCAAGTAAGCTAGAACTATTGACCATAGCTATGGTATGTTAATGGAGACACACTCTGGAGCTGAAACAAATATTCACACATTTTAAAATTTGACAAAATTGTATATTTTACATATTATTATTATTATTATTATTATTACTACTTCAGCATTTGAATGCTCAATCCTTCTGGGTGTCTCTTGTTTTGATTTTGGCCAGTGCAGTCTTATATGTTGTCATTTGATACCATTGCATGTCAGCCCAAAGATGCAGTCAATTGCAAATTATGATTGCATGTCCACTCTAAAATACTGTCAGATATGAAATACCTTTGGATGTCAGCTTTCAAATATGATCAAATATTACCTTGTATTTATTTATTTATCAAATTAATATGCTGTCTTTCAGGGCAAAGTCTTCCCAAGACCGCTTGCAAAATTAATTTGAACATAATAAAATACACAATACACATAAAACAACCCAACACACACTATAAAGGGCAGCAGTTTAAAAGTCCAACACAACATTTCAATAAAATGCAGACTGAAACTACAGTTTTTAAGGTCCATTTAAAAGCTGACGATAACTAAATATTATTGCATGTCAGCTATCAACTAGCAAGTCAAATATACTGGGCATGATCAATATCTATTGATCTAAGTATGTGTTTAACTTGACTACTGAAATCAGTGGGATTTAAAATTTGGCTGGAATGTGACCCAAGTATTTAAGGCATATAACATCTAATGTCAATTTGAGATTCAAACTATCTGGTGGATAATCAGTAGGGGTGTGCACGGACCCCCCGGATCGGATCGGGACCCGGATCGGGACCTCCAATTTTGTCCCGGACCGGTTCGGACAAAATCGGAGGCCCCCCGGACCGGATCGAGTCCGATCCCGACCCAAAAATCGTACATTTTTGGATCGGCCGCCATTTTTTTCCCCATAGACTTGCATTGCAATGCAAGTCTATGAGGAAAAAATGGCGGCGGATGGGTAAGGGGGGGCCTAACTCCCTCCCCCCCCGGGGCCGTCCGCTGTGGACGGCCCCGGCAGGTAAACCCCCTCCCCCGCGCTCCCTACCCCCCCTGGGGCCGCCCGCTTCCATCCGCTGGCGCCCGCGGGCGCCAGCGGATAGAAGCGGACGACTCCGGGGGGGGGTAAGCCCCCTTCCCCGCCACTGCTTACCTTCTCGGCCCGTCCGGCGCCGGCGGCTACTACCAGCGGGCTCCGCGGCCTACTCTCGAGTAGCGCGCCGGGTGATGACATCACCCGGCGCGCCACCCTGGAGCAGGCCGCGGAGCCTGCTGGTAGTAGTAGGCGCCAGCGCCGGACGGGAGCCGCCGGGCCGGGCAGGTAAGGGCCCCCCTCCCCCCTCCCCCCTCCGCGCGCCCCCTCCTCCCCTCCACGCACCCCCTCCTTACCTTCCCGGCCTGGCGGCTCCCGTCCGGCGCCGGCGCCTACTACTTCCAGCAGGCTCCGCGGCCTGCTCTAGAGTAGCGCGCCAGGTGATGACATCACCCGGCGCGCCACCCTAGAGCAGGCCGCGGAGCCTGCTGGGAGTAGTAGGCGCCGGCGCCGGACGGGAGCCGCCGGGCCGGGCAGGTAAGGGCCCCCCTCCCCCCTCCCCCCTCCGCGTGCCCCCTCCTCCCCTCCACGCACCCCCTCCTTACCTTCCCGGCCCGGCGGCTCCCGTCCGGCGCCCGCGCCTACTACTTCCAGCAGGCTCCGCGGCCTGCTCTAGAGTAGCGCGCCGGGTGATGACATCACCCGGCGCGCCATCCTAGAGCAGGCCGCGGAGCCTGCTGGGAGTAGTAGGCACCGGCGCCGGACGGGAGCCGCCGGGCCGGGCAGGTAAGGGCCCCCCTCCCCCCTCCCCCCTCCGCGCGCCCCCTCCTCCCCTCCACGCACCCCCTCCTTACCTTCCCGGCCCGGCGGCTCCCGTCCGGCGCCGGCGCCTACTACTTCCAGCAGGCTCCGCGGCCTGCTCTAGAGTAGCGCGCCGGGTGATGACATCACCCGGCGCGCCACCCTAGAGCAGGCCGCGGAGCCTGCTGGGAGTAGTAGGCGCCGGCGCCGGACGGGAGCCGCCGGGCCGGGCAGGTAAGGGCCCCCCTCCCCCCTCCCCCCTCCGCGCGCCCCCTCCTCCCCTCCACGCACCCCCTCCTTACCTTCCCGGCCCGGTGGCTCCCGGCCGGCGCCGGCGCCTACTACTACTAGCCTGCTAGTAGTAGTAGGCGCCGGCGCCGGACGGGAGCCACCGGGCCGAGAAGGTAAGTGCCCCCCTCCTCCCCCCCCGCTGTCCACTTTCATCGGCGGGCGCCCGCTGGCGCCCGCCAATGGAAGCGGCGGTGGGCGCCAGTGGGCACCCGCCGATCCGCCGATCCGCCGAACCGGTTCGGAGCTTTTTCGGACCGGTTCGGATTGGATCGGCCGATCCAGCTGCGGGATCGGAAATCGGATAATTTATCCGATTTCCCACTGGACCGGACTCGGATCGTGGATCGGGTCCGATCCAGTGCACATCCCTAATAATCAGCCTCTGAGAATATCCAATGAATATACAACCTCAACATTATCCCCTGAAGGTTTTAGTCAGAAAATTCATTCCGGCTCCAATGACGCCTTGAGTAAAAATAGTACAAAGGAAGAAGTCAGGTAAATTCTGGGAGGCAAATTGAAGCTGGCTGACCATTAACCTGGATTGGAGGATGAATGGTAGGTCAAAGAAAGAATAGATGAATGTGATTTTTTTCATTACTTTTAGTGGGCAATGAAACCATGCATTTCAGAGGGAAAGTAGACCATAGTAGGGAATAAACACAGGTTACAAATTAATGACAGGTACATGGCACAACATCAAGAGGTATTCAATGTCAAGGTTGTGGTTTTAACTCTTCCTGTTCACCCTACTGGCGCAAAATGCTGGCCAAGATGTTCCCCTGGCATAGTTCAACCCACTATTAAACTGCAACTGATTTAAAAAACAAAAACAAACAAACACGATCCTCTTTTGGAGAGAGGTAGGTGCTCCATAAGTTCTCAATTGGAGATGTGTACAATGCATGTTGCTTATTGTATTTTATGTATTGCTAGGATTTGCATTCCTACTTTCATTAACAAGTGGCCTAAAGTTATGCTATAACTCACCATATCTGATGGATAGGGTTCAGTCATGATTATAGTAGACCCATTGAGATTAGTCATAATAACTCATCCCATTGATTTCAGTAGGGCTACTCTGGGTTTGACTAAGTCTGGATTCAACCCATTGCCAATAGCTCCTGCTTCCTTGATAAAGGCATGGGTCTCAAATAGGGATGCCCCAAGCACCAGATTGGGTCTGAGGGCCCACCCTGCCTGCCGAAATCATACACTTGCTGCCTACATTAATGGCCGCCATAAAGGCCCCATTAACGCAAGGGTAAAGGCTTTACCCTAGTGTTAATGGGCCCTTTACAGCTCCATTAACGCAGGAGGCAAGTGTGTGATTTTGGCAGACAGGGCAGGCGAGCAGGGCCGGATGGCAGAAGCAATGGGGTGAGTATCCACCGAGGTGGGCGAGGGTGAGTTTGCTCACCCCTAGCCTCAAGAATATTGACCTAAAGGATTTAACCTTTCAGTATTCTAAGTATTATTTAATGAAGAAAGGTGCATATGCCATTTTACAGACTGTTACTCTCACTAAAGAACGGTTTAACTCAGAACTCCATGTGTTATTATTTCTTTTAGTTTTTTACTTTTTAAAAACAGTTCTTCAGAGTGGTGACATTCCTCTAGAGATAATATGTAGGGTCAATCAACCAGCGTTCTCACAAACACGGTGCAGGGATGGGTTGTTGATCTACACATCATGATATGCAGAGCGATTTGTTTTAACACAGGAAGGAACAACACACATGCACAGTTGTTGTGCTTTATCATGCACTAAACCTATGCAACTTTCTTAAGGGAAAAGAAGGGAAACAGAAACCCTTTAAGATGCTCAGCAGCTACCTGATCAATGCGACAGATTAGCCTAATAGTGTTGGCTGTATCCAGTCCATCTCACAACACAGATTTCTTTCTCAGTAGCTTCTTGCTGCATTAGATAAGATTATTTAAAGGCAAGGGAGAGAGAGAGAGAGAGAGAGAGAGAGAGAGAGGGAGAGAGAGAATTAGGAGGCCAAAATTGCAGCAGGAAGCTAATCAGCAATCTGATTTTCACACTTCCAGTGCAGCAAGGTTGCCATTACTGATTAACGTGAATGGCAATCATGGTTATTGGTGTCATGCCATTTGTTCTTTTGAAAGCATTGATATTATTTGGATAAACATTCTAGTCTAAAGGTTAGCATATTCTGCAATGTGCATTTAAAATTGACTCATCAAAAGACATCATCTCTGGCTCAGTTTCGTGGTTTTACGTTTTGGTGTGGGTTAGGCTGTCCAGATGGCTCGGGATTTCCTGGTCCTAACTGGGAATCCAGGGGCGAACCGGCCCAACCGGGGGGGCAAACCGGAGTGGCGGGGGGTCACGCGGCGGTGGCAGCAAGCAATGAGCGGCGGTAGACCCGGCGGCGGTGGCGGCGGAGGAGCCCGGGAAGGGCTGCCCCAGCAGGTAAGTGCCTTCCCTCGCACCTCACGCTCCTTACCCGCAGGGTTGTCCGCTTCCCTCCGGTGCTCGAATCTACTGAGAGACAGGCCGTGAAGCCTGTTTCTCAGTAGATTCGAGCACCGGAGGGAAGCGGGTAAGGAGCGCGAGGCGCGAGGCACTTACCTACTGGGGCAGCCAGGGCCGCCGCCGGGACGCCGCTGCCGCCGCCGCCGCCACCGGGCCGCTGCCGCCGCCGCCGCCGCCGGGTCCGCCGACGTGCCCGCCGACGTGCCCGCCGCCGCACTGCCGCTGGGGCCACCGCCGCCGCGCCACCGCCGCCGGGTCTGCCGCCGCGCCGCCGCCGCTGGCAGGTCCCCCGCCGGCTCATAAGGCCAGCGGCCGCGCGGAACAGGTGGGGGAGGGCCGATTACGTCACTTCCGGATCCGCCCCTCCCCTGCTTCTTCCACGCGGCCGCTGGTCTTACAAGCTGGCGGGGGACCCAGCAGGGGATCCGGCGGCGGACCTGGCGGCGGCGGCGCGGCGGCGGACCCGGCGGCGGCGGCCGCGCGGCGGCGGACCTGGTGGCGGCAGCCCTGCGGCGGCGGCAGCCCAGCGGCAGTGGCAGCAGCCCGGAGGCGGCGGCCCGGCAGCGGCGGCGGTGGCGGCCCGGCGGCGGCGGCCCGGCGGCGGCAGCAGCCCGGCGGCAGCAGAAGAGAACCCACCCCGGTAGGTCCAGGCTGATGTTTTTTGGGGTTGGGTGGCTTGGTGGGGGGGTTGTTTTGGGTGGGGGGTAACTTGGGGGGTTTGTTTTGGGGGGTGTCTTGGTGGGGGGGTTGTTGGCGGGGGGGACTGGGATTTTGGGTTCCAAAATCTGGTCACCCTAGTGTGGGTTGCTGTGATCAATATTATTGGCCAGGATTAGAGAAATGCTACCCACATTTCACCTAAAGTGGAATTTGAATCCAAGCTGGGTTTTCCTCTTTGGATGAAACATCTGAGAAATTCCGAGGGTTTCTCCAGATGGTTTTACACTTCTCTAGCCAGATCCAAGCAACCGTGGATTTGTTTTTCTTCTACAGAAATTCCATTGATAAAATCCTCTTGTAAAAATAAACAGAGTGCCTACTCCGAGGGAAGCTCGTAGGTCGGCAACAAGGAAGAGGGCCTTCTCTGTGGTGGCCCCCCAATTGTGGAACGATCTCCCTGACAAGGCCTGCCTGGTGCCAACATTGTTATCTTTCGGCGCCAGGTCAAGACTTTCCTCTTCTCTCAGGCATTTGGCAATATCTGAGGAGCCTGGGTTTGTTTTTGTTTTTGTAGCTTTTTTGGGCTGTTGTAGTGGTTTTAAATGTATGTGTGTATTGTGTGTATGTTGTATGTTGCTGTTTTAATTTTTGTATATTGTTTTTAATTGTTTTAATCCCATGTAAACCGCCCAGAGAGCTTCAGCTATGGGGCAGTATACAAATGTAATAAATAAATAAATAAATAAAATCAGTTTGAAATTTGGTATGAAATCCCAACAAGTATACATCATGTACCCATAGTAGCTGTTCAGGTCTCAGCCAATATTTATAGCATACACAGTCACTGTACTGAATTGTATCCTAATTTCTTAAGAAAGAAACAGTACATAACTCAGTTGTATTTAAAAATTAAGATCCATTGAAGTCTGATACTTAGGGCTATAGCTAGAACAATGGCAGGAGGAGGGTTCCTAAGGGGTTTGCCAGTTGTGCTTTGTTTAAAATGTAGTCCTTCAGTCCAATATTATGCACATTTTAGGAAATAAGGCCTACTGTGTTCGGTACTCTGGCTCCAAGGTAGGTGTTCATAAGGGTGCTGTCCGATTCTTTGCAGAGTTAGGAGAGGATCCAAAAGTTCAGGCTATTACGGGACTTTTTCCAAACTAGACTTTCCTGCAGATTTTCAATTTAACAAATATTAAAATGTTCAACAGAGTCCAGGATTCAAAATTGGGATTAGTTGGAGGTTGGGATTCCATTGTACTTAGACTTACAGTGCAATCCTATTGGCGTCTGCTCTGCAGTAACCCTCATTGAGTTCAATGAGACTTGCTTTGAGGTAACTGTGTATAGATCTGAAGCCTTACTTCCGTCAGAAATGAATCTATATTTTGAGAAAATAAGGAGACAGATTCTCTAAGGTCCATGTCTATTAAGAAATCATGCTGTTCTCCCTGATGTCTAATTTTTTGTATGCAGAGATTGTGTGTGTGTGTGTGTGTGTATACAGAGGAGCCTTCCTCTTGTGAAACTCCAACTGCAATACAGCTGGGATATATGTGTTTATGACCTCAGTGAGAACTAGGCCATTGTCTAGGCTGACCATCTGAAAAGGAGGACAGGGCTCATATAACTTTAACAGTTGTAGAGGAAAGGGAATTTCAGCAGGTGTCATTTGTATGCAATTAGTTCCTGGTGATATTCCCTCTTCATCACAACTGTTAAAGGTGCAGGCACTATACTAGAGTGACCATATACAAAAGAAGGCAGGGCTCTGCAACTTTAACTGTTGTGATGAAGAGGGAATATCACCAGGAACTAATTGCATACAAATGACACTGGTTGAAATTCCCTTTTCTCTACAACTGTTAAAGTTATATGAGCCCTGTCCTCCTTTTCAGATGGTCAGCCTACCATTGTCTCTATGTTTTTGGAAATATTGACAGGAAATCTTCTCCAAATTCTAGAAGAGTGTAAGATGGTGTAATAATATTAATGAGCTCTGTACAGTTTGATTTCATGGGGAAAACACAATAGTGAGTTTAACATGATAATGTTGAGTGCTTCATTTAGCACATTCATTCAGATACTTTATAAGAGACTCTTTCCAACTTTTCTTCCAGAACCATAAGCCACCGAATTCTAAGTGAGCAATGAAGAATAATAAATCTATGAAGCCAATATAGGGGTGAACAGATCAACACTATTGGGCATCTTTCCGATACCTGTTTTGTGCCAGCTTTTGGCTGCAGGCTTGAAAAAAAACTGTGGTGTCCCCAGTGACAGAAGCATGTCTAGCTGCCATTACAGATGAAGAAAAACAGCCTCAAAACAAGATTAAATTCTGTCTCTTCCAACTTGTCCAGCACACTTCACCTTTGCATTTAATCTTCCCCCAGAAAGCCTTTCCAAACAAAATTATATAATGGAACTTATTTTTAATGCCAAGCTATTGCTCGTTATTTAGTCCCCCTTCTCTTTTCCACCCGTAAAAATGGCTCCCGTCTTAAACAGCCATTTTTCAGAGATTTGAAATTTTAAATTGATTGCGGGTCCCTCTCCAAGTGTCTCCCTGTTTACAACATTTTATTACTATTCTTCTCTTGTTTACCAATTCCCCCTCAGAAAATGTCTGCCCTTCAAAAGAGGTTACTGTCTATCAGTAAGGAGAAGCAATGCTTCTGTTAATGTCGATTGAGCGATGTTGACAGAGCCAAGAGCAGGCTCTACAGTAAAAGGAATTTATAGTCATAGCAAGTTGGTCCAGTAATGGGTTCTTCTTTGGTAATTAATTCTTGTGCCTTCAGAAAAAGACAGGTGATTGAGTGGCTCTCTGAGGAGATGGAAATGACACGGAATACTATTGTGCAATTCCAAACTGTAAGGATGGGTAAGAAAGCCAAGAGGCGGGCCATTTTTCCTGAGTTTCTTGAATCCTGTGGTAAGGTTTTTATTGAGGCTGCATGTGAAACATTTTCAATGCTCAGAAAAGATATATCATCATCATCATCATCATCATCATCATTATTTTATGTCAAAAGCAGGAGCTTCGAAACAGGACCTCCATAACACCTTTCTATCTTGTTTATGATTGCTTGTAAGTAACAGTACTTTTACTATTGTCTCAGATATGCCGCATCCATACACATGCAGCATCCATTCCTCTTCTCTGAGTGATTATTTTTTATGGGCGCTTCACAATTCCTTTTCTTACCATTTCAGTGCCAGGCAGGCACTTTCTGGAATAGACATGTGACCATGCCAGGGTGTGTCACATGGGCATTCCAGGAAGTGCCTGCTGGTTGAAATGTAATCTGTGAAATCAGCTGTGCTTTCTAGGAACACACACACATGGTGTTTTAAAGGAGAGGGAGTTGGGAGGGGAATGATGCAGGCTGGCATGGCTGGATGCTGGGCAAGTTGTTGTAGGTTGTATATAGAAAATGAGAACTTGGACTAATGGAAAATTTTCATCTGAGATTGGACAGAGGAATTTGGAACCTAGCGGTAGGGATTTTAGAGAAATCTGCAATAGAACTAGATGAGTTCAGATTTATATGACTCTGACCTGCACATTCTGCCGTGGATCTTTCATTCAGTAGACCAGCTTTTCCCCTGTCAATGGAGGCTGTGGACTTGCAGACCATTTTCCTAACTTGCAAAAATTATGCACCTATTTTGTCATTAAAAATGAGCAAAAGTAAAAAAAACTGAGCAAGCTAGTGCATTTTCCCCATAGACTAAAGGGCAAAAATGTGCATTTGGGGGAATTAGTGCATGTCTGAATTTGCCAGATTCAGAAATGGAAAACATTCAATTCCATTGATGGGTGGACAACAGAATGAAACCCGCCTGATAATCCTCAATACACAGACAGAGAGGATTTTACACAATTCATATATCCCTACCTAACAGGCAAATTACAATTTTGGTTGGAGTACTTTTACCTACCACTAATCCAACCAGAAAGTTATTGAGACATTATGGAAGAAGGACAGGTTTGTCTTTTCTAGGAAATGGTGCAATTGGCATACCAGCTGAAATTGATTTTTTTTTAAAAAAAACATACTTGGGCAATGTGGTCACTGCCCATCCAAGAGTACGGTTGGGTCCAGGAATAACCACAAACTATTAATATGCTACTTAAGGGGGAGATACAACCCTATTCAAAACAGGTTGGATGCCTAATGCAAGTTCAGCTGATCCCCTGACCAACAAAAGCTCCTTTCTGTCATTCTCCTCCATGAAGGTTAGAGTAGGGTCATGTTTGCTAGTCCTGAGCCCCACCAAATGGGCTCCCTCCATGATTTAAAAGCCTGCATGATCAGGTTCCTGCATTATGGGAGAGCCTATGCTCATAAAGTGAGCCCCTTCTTCATACCTCCACCTCCCAACGTATGGATGGTGAGGTTGTGCCATCAAGCACACATAGGCAAGGGTGGGACCAGCAGGAACAGCCCTGCTCTCTTCCCCCATGCAATTGCAATCATTAGGAGAGGAACACCTGTATTTCTGTTTTGTTTGGATAAAGCTTCAGGTCTTCCTCCTATATAATGTTATGTGTGTGTATGTGTGTCTATCTATCTATCTATCTATCTATCTATCCACCTCCGATTTGAATTGAAGACTTAATCATGAAAAAAATCAACTTAATATACACTTAATTAAATTTAGAGTAGCAGATTGGAACTCTTCATTGGATAACTATTTGCAGCTAAATTTCCAGTCATTTTTATACTGATTCTTCCTAGATGCAGAGAGCAGAGGCTACATAATGACCCCCTTATGATTAGCCAAGGGAAAGACATGGAGCTGCATTTTACTATAATCACAGTAGAAATGATTAGAAATCAAACAGTATTCCAGTCTGGGCCTCATCAAAGTAAATAGCATTCTATCAGGCTCCAATGACATTTCAATTAGAACTCATTAGGTCTATTTGTTCCATAGAGCTGTTAAAAATAAAGACAGAATGCCAATTCATCCCAAAGCATTCACTCTCTGGGAGGTAAATTTTACAAGCGCCTCATCATAAGGTCCACAAGGAGGGTGAAATTGTGAATGGAGCTGTCATTACTCAGGACCACCAGACACAGGAGATTTTCAACTCAATCCTCTTTCTTTGGACTATTGCTAGAATTACTGATGGGCTTCAATAAAACTGAAATTGTTTTAGCTGGATGTTGGAAGTCTGAAGAGAGGAAAATGACTGCGTCCCTCCCATTCTGTGCACAAAAGTTAGGGTTGGATGAACTCACCTCTGTTCGTGCCACCAAGTACTCACTGAACACCTACTGTCCATCTGCCCCTGTTCAGCACCCTGGATGAGCCATCGTTAAATGATGGCTTGCTGAGGAGATGGGCGGCTGACAGGCACTCACGTTCCACACAGCAGACCTGCAAACAGGGTTCAGGAGGCCGAGCAAGGTGGAGAGTCTGTCAGACTCCAACCCCCTCTTGGACTCCAGCAACATCCCTAACAAAAGCCAACTGGACTGGCAGATAAATCCACCTTCAACGTTAGGGATGGAACAGCATCCTCCACTGCAACAGGCCACATGGCACACAAGTCCCTCCTCCAACAAATTAGAGACCCATTTCAGACATCCAGCTGTAATAACCATAGTGTTCTGAAAAGTTCCAAGAGCGCTTGGACTATCTCAATGGCACTGAGGCTTCAGTGCTCACTCAATCACATCTTATGGGACACACAGCATCTGGAGACCTCTGAGCAGGCTGTGTCTCATTCTCTTCCTGTTCTCCACGTTCCCCCCAGGAAGTACAATCTGAATAACAATGTCCTACAGCTCCTTTGGGACTATAACATGGGACAGTTCCCTGCATGACTTGCCAAAAGGCCCAGATAATTTTCTGTTTTAAAGCAATTCATTTCTTGCTTTTGGTAGCATTTCAGGCAAAAGAAGCTATAGCTACTAGTTGAAGCATAATCAGCAGCAACAGTAATGGAAAATCAATGTGCTGTAATTAACTGTGAATGGAATATCTTTGAAGGCTGGGAATGATTTCAGTTCTTAATGGTAATTATTGCAATGGAAATTGAATGTTTCCAAATGATTCCTTTATTAATATTTTAAGTTGCCTTGTGGGAGGCAGGATCCGCTGCGACACCTGCTCTTCTGTGCTTTTGAAAGCCTGCAAAGCCATAATCTCTTTAGACTTTCCACAGATACTAATGACTAGGTTGGAGATGAACAATCAGAAAGAGTTCATTAACCATCTCTAAAGAAGGCTACGGTACTCCCCACCTTTTTTTTTTTTTTTTTTTTTGCAGTAGCCTGAATGTCTTCTTTCCTTTTAAAGAAAAAGCAATATATTTGAATATTCATTGGCTCTTAGTTCAACAGGCAATTTTGTTGGCAGTAGAGGATTATTCCAACAAATATTGTGGTGACGGAAAAGTAGACAGTGGGGATTTCTTCATCCATGCCATTGCTATTCTGTACTCATATCTTACATTTCTAAAATGCTGAGCCATTACAGAATAACTTCAAGGGATGTGATTAACTTCCCTAGAGATATGTTACTAATTTGATCAAAACAACTTTTAGTTTACCTCAAATTTTCTTGGATGTTTCATCTGATTAGAAACCTCCAATTCCAATTTATTTATTTATTTATTTATTTATTTATTTATTACAGTTTTATACTGCCCATCAGCCGAAGCTCTCTGGGAAGTGCTCAATTAAAACTCAGTATTTCCACTCAGTAGTAATTTATGGTGTATAGATCCTAAAACATAACACTTCTCCCATTACTTTCTTTTCTTCCCTCGAAATGTTTTGCCCAAGCAAACCTTCATGTCGCCAAACAATTTTGCTTCAGGCAAAATCCAGTGGTGAGTCTCATAATTTTAAAACTAAAGTTTAGGGTCAACCCACCCCCACAAAAACAAAACTTCAGCTGGGTCTGGCCATGCACTGAGCTAAGCCCTCTCAAAACATAAATAAGAAACACATAATAAATGAGAGCCAGTGTGGTGTGTAGTGGTTATAATGTTGGGATAGGACCGGGAAGGACCAGGTTCAAATCTCCATTGAGCCATGGAGCTCACTGGGTGACATTGTACCAATCACTGTCTCTTGGCCTAACCTACCTCACAGGGTTGTTATGAGAATAAAATGAGGGATGGGAGAACAATGTCTGCTGCCTGGATCTGCTTGAAGGAAAGGTGGGATGTAAATATAACAAATAAAGGAATTAATATCAGCAAGACAGAATGAGGGAAGCTTCTGTATGCTTGTGGCATACTGTGGGCCTCCACTTATGTCACAGTGTGGCCCATTTTACAACAAAAGTAATTGCATATTTTTATAAGCTCCCCAAGCAATGTTAGGAATGGATGTGTCCGCTGAGAAGTGAACTAGCTGAATAGAGCCTTTCCTACCCTAAGACCGTCTAGATATTTTGGACTTCCAACTTCCATTAGCCCCAGCCAGTATGGACAATGGTCAGGAATGCTGGGTGTTGTAGTCCAAAACACCTGGCAGGCACTAGGTTGGGAAAGGCTGGGCTATTATTATTATTATTAATAATAATAATAATAATAATAACAACATTTATATACCACCCCATACCTGAAGGTCTCTGGGCAGTTTACAATAATTAAAAGATTGAACATTAACTACTAAACATTGAATGAACATTAAGTATGAAAAGAGCACACTGAACTTCTGGATATGTGAAAATTTGGATGGCCAAAGCATATTTGTGGATTTGGAGATGTTTTTGGTCCTAGCATTACACCTTGTTGCAAGGGATGAAGGTACTTTATCCCCCCCCCCCCACACCCTTTAACAATCTTTTTAGAAAAAAGAATGTTGTGATCTATTTATTTATTTTCAGCTAGCTAGCATCATATAGTAAATCCACCCACTAAACGAAACAGCAATATAAACACTTTTATGGTTGGCTGAGTTGGCTGAGTATGGCTGCTAGCAAAGCTGCTGTAAAATAAAAAAAAAAACATATCAGGGGCACAGCATCCTGAACTCACTTTGATTTAACTTTCTTTCCAGTAAGAAGCAAAGGGAACTGTTGATCAGTTGCAGCAGGAGGCTGGGGTGGGGGGGAACAGTCAACTGAAGCCAACAATGAGGTTTTCCTCTGGCTTTTGAAGGCAAGGTATGGCTAGCAGATGGAGGAAATGGGTAGGCTGACCATATGAAAAGGAGGACAGGGCTCATGTAACTTTAACAGTTGTAGAGAAAAGGGAATTTCACACAGGGTCATTTGTATGCAATTAGTTCCTGGTGAAATTCCCTCTTCATCACAACAGTTAAAGTTGCAGGCACTATACTAGAGTGACCATATACAAAAGAAGGCAGGGCCTCTGCACCTTTAACTGTTGTGATGAAGAGGGAATTTCACCAGGAACTAATTGCATACAAATGACCCTGGCTGAAATTTCCTTTTCTCTACAACTGTTAAAGTTGCATTTGCCCTGTCCTCCTTTTCATATGGTCAGCCTAATTTGAAATGGGTAGACCACCATTTTCACTAGGACATAAATAGCCAAAAATGATATCCCATCCCATGGCTCAGGAATTGCAGGGTATAGTAGGGCTAAAATGTTCTTGGGACACACCCAAATATATGGGGTGGGGGAGAGATTTGGACTCTGAGCTTTTGAAACACAGAATGCTATCTTTTCCCTTCCCTTCCCTTTTTTTATTTTTTTATTTTTTTATTTTTGAGTAAGATTATTTTTCCCTCAATGTTTTGCTTTTGGTATGGCCTATAAAGTGATGCTCACATTTGTACACAATGTTAAATATTGGTTGCTAAAATCTGAATTTTGACAGAAAAGAAGTTGCCTATGAAAAACAGTTTGCATATGCTTTCATATGTATGGCCCTCCCTTTGAATGTAAAGCACCCTGGGGATTTCTATTAAAGGGTGGCATAAACATTTATAACAAATAAATACATAAATAAATAAAAACACAATTTAAATATGCACAATATCCATTTGGTCCAATGTCGCAAGAGGCCTCTGCGCTCATAAGCCATTCTGCACATGGAAGAGGTTTTATATGCCTGTTTTTGATGCACGTGTGTCCGCATTGGCATACTCCTCTCAACCCTAACGAAATAGCTGCACATGTTTTTGTCATGCATGAGCATCTCTATTCAGATGGTCCACCAGTTATTCTGCATGGCTAATTCTCCATGACTACAGCTGCAAACTGTTACCACACATTTATCACACTGTGATTAAAATGTATAGAGGTTCCGGAAGCTATGCTAAAGGAGCTTCAGAGATCTGATCTGGTCCTTGGGCTGCCAGTTGGCCATTCCGGATCCAACTAAGAGTAAAATAAAAATGCTTCACTCATTAAAAGAGCTGCATGCCTTTGTTAGGCTGCATCACATTTAACTAGACACTGCTGATCAGCATGTAGTAGAATCTGCCTCTCCAGAGGCTTAAGACAGCATGAATCACAAGCCACTGGGTGAATGCTTTAAATGGCACATTCTTTTAAGATTCTGCAAGTCTGAAGTCTGCAGTGAAGCTTCCCGCAATACAAGCCTCAAAATGACATGCAAATTACAGCCCTGCTCTGGAGAGTGGTGTTGTGGAAATGGTAATATGAAGATCCATATTTATTATATCTCAATGACTTCTTTCATTTTTACAAGTAAAGAGATATATTTCATAAGTGCCTGGCCTGCCAGTCTCAACCGGGACCTGAATGACAAGATGTATTCTTTCTGGACAGAGAATTGCTTGCAAATAGCAACTCCTCTACAAGCCAAGCCGACACACCATGCTAGGCTGGTTGTATGCAAGGCTCAATGTTAGGGTTGGAGGAGAAAATCATCCAGTTCACATTTTAATGCAAGGTTTTACCTAATTTTGGACTTTTGAACCAAGATGCGAACCCTAACTCAGTTCTTCTCCAAAATTCACACTGGCAAACAACAGGACTGAGAAACTGCAGGACTTGGTGCCTGAAATGACCACCACAAAAGCTCCAGCCTGGTCTTTTTTTGTGGGGGTGGTACCATAGTAACAGGGATATGAGCGGCAGGTTCCCTGAATTTTCCTTCCTTGGACTTTCAGTTTTCATTTAGGGGTTTTTCTCATGTTATGTGTGTGGCATGGGAAATGCTGGAAGCTGCATCACAGACACAGCTCCTTCCCATGAGAAGCCCAAAGCCATGTGGGAGGAGGCCATCTGCAGCTCCTCCCATGCTAGCATCTCTCCTACCTTTCACACACACACCCAGATGTCCTTGTGCAAAAGTGGTGTGACTGACTCAATTCCAGCATAAAGTCCCACTGCTACACTGAGCCATTAGAGAAAAAGGAAGAGCTGGTGGACCAAAAGAGCCCACCCTATTTGTGTTCTAGAAGTTGTACACATGACGTAAAAAGCTCCCTGTCTATAGTAAACTGGCATGTCAGGGAGAGGGCCGTGGTCAATTTTCTAGCTGATATGTAGTACTGGCAGAGACCCTTGTTACACAGGGGAATCAAAACTAATAATAATAATAATAATAATAATAATAATAATAGACCTTCCCACTTGCACCTTGAAGTGGAACAGTCTAGAATTGTACCACTTCAATTTACCAGCTCCTTCTGCATAATGGGTATAATTAGTGCTGTGCCGAAAATTCCGAACGTTCCATTTTTGGCATTTCGCGCAGTGTGGGAGGGATGAAAACTTGGGCGAAAGAGGCTGGGAGACATGAGAATTTTGGTAAATTTCCTCCTTGGGGAGGGGAACAGGGTTTCCACATACCTTTTTAAATGTAGTCAGTTGGTGAGGGGTCTTCTTTCATTTTTTAATGATTTTTTTAAAAACATCCCTGACATTTTCAGGAGCCCTGGAGTTCTTCTTGAATGCTTATTGGAGAGGGTGAGGTCACATGGTCTCTACTAGGCATTTATTAAGAACTGCTGGACTCATCCAAATGCTGGAGGAAGGGAGGTGTTTTTGAAAATTAAAACATAGGAAGACGGTCCCTCAGCAACCAGTTACACTTAAAAATGTATGTGGAAACCCTGTCCCCCTCTGAAAGGAGAAAAGTCTTTGAATTTCTTCCCCCCCCCTCCCCGCCGCCCATGTGAAAGAGGCAGAAAAAACAATGCCTCTTTTGCAAGGAGAGAGAAAGCTCCTGAAAATAGGGGGCAGGTTTCGGCCCAGTACTAAATAGATAAGCTCTCAGATCCACTTCAGACATCCCAGAACAGTCGGAAGAAAGGAAGCATGTCTGATGTGCTCTCCCAGTCACCCCATCATGCTTAAAGGTCTTACAGAAAAGGTGGAAATATACATAACTCCTACAGAGCCATGTACCTTCTCTTGATGCAGAATGTGAAATATGTACATCTCCCCACATTGGTCAAGATTTAATTAAAACCATGAGGACAGAATGCACCAATCACTCATACTCATACTCTCTCTCTCTCTCTCTCTCTCTCTCTCTCTCTCTCTCCCTCTCTCCCCTGCTCTGGAATGTTTGAATGGCCTTTACATTTCTGTATGGACAGAAAACAGAAGACTTGATTTCTCTCCCCCACTCCCACTGATACACACACACACTTTTTTTTAAAAAAAATCTCTTTGAAAACAGTGTTAGTGTATGCACTGATAGTGCTCCGATGTTTCCATTGCCTACCTTCTCCAGACTGATCTCGGGCACATCAATAATTTGGAGGAATCTCGTATTAAAATGAATAATCTGTCAGAGTAATGGCCCCCTCTTCCCAAGCTCCAGGGAAAGACAGAAGTGGTAAGTGCTGCGGGCCACTTTGATTGCTTGTTCAATTGCATGCAGAGCTTCCTTAGATTGCAACTTGTGGGACTTCCATCCCTTCCTCCAGGCTCTGGAGATGTGCTCCATTTCTCTGCCGACGCAAATGACCTATCCTGCACAGTCATCCAAATACCTCCGGGGCTTCATTCATCGCCTTCTCGCTCTAATGCAATTGCATGGGCACAATAAGGTAACAGGGACTGTAAGGGAACCAAAACATTCATCTTAGGCATGTAGAGGAGGAGAACAGGGAACCTTCCAAAGATATAATATTCGCCATACGCTCAAGGAACCACAGCCTTTGCTGCTATCCCCACTATTTTGCCTTCTTGAAATCTGCTGCTTCTTCCTGCCTACCAACTTACATATCTGTTCATTTTCCAGTGTTTCAGTGATTATTAAAGCCAGGTATTAACACAGCTAAGGCCAGTTTCTGTATTCTTGGAGACTGCTCTCTTTTCTAGATCAGGGGTGAGGAGCCCCCAGGCCTCAGGCCTAATCCAGCCCTCAAAGGTTCTGCATCCAGCCCATGGTGCCTCCTTGGTTTCCTCCAGGGGGCAGGGCTTGGCCTGAGATCCAAGATAACAGAGATGTGGGTGGCAAGTGGCTGACACTAGGAGCAGCAGCTGCTCTTTCCGTGCCAGCCATGTCCTTTTGTGCAGTCTGTGGTGCATCTATGGAAACGGTCCCTGCTGTGCAATGCCAGGGAATCAGCTGGCACAGGGAGGAACAGCTCCTCCTCCCAGCACTGGCTTAGTCAGTCCCTGAGTTAGTCAGTCCCTTCCTCCATGCTGGTAGAGGCTCAGACCACCCTGCTGCTCTCAGCAGAGAAAGGAAAATGGATGGGGCAATGATGCCATTGAGCCCGGCCATGACCACTGATGTCATCCAGCGCACTGACAGTCCAATGAGGGGCAATTCACACCACCAACAAGTGGTTCAGCACCCTGTTTTAGATATTGGTCCAGGAACCAGAAATGTATTTTGCTGCACAATCACCTGATTTCTTTACAGTTGGTCAAGCTATACAATAAAACCCATGTCACGTAGTTGTTAGGGCTCCATAGTTATGTGATGAAGTGTGGTGCAGCACATAAAGTGTTGGACTTTGACTGTAGAAATCCTGGTTCAAATGTCTCTTGGCCAGGGAGCTAAGCAGATGGCCTGGGTGTGGGCAGCCCTTTCTGTAGTTCCTGTTTGTAAACCTGCACTTAAAGCTTTCCTATTTGCAAAGATCTTGTTCTTTGCTTGCTCGAAATGCCTCCGATCTGAGCCATCTGAACACTCAGGTATTTGAACAACATGCTCAAAACTCATTTGCAGAGAAGACTGCTCAGTTCATACAATAGGACTCATATGGTGTGACACTAATGTCAACCCGCCTCCCGGTGATTGTAGATAGCTTCCCATATGCACAGTTCATCCTGTGGTAGCTCAATTTGCATGATTCTTCCCCCTCAAAAAGGATTGGTTAGAGAATATGAATAGGATCCTTGCACCCATTTACATGGAATGACAGGTTCACACATGTCTTTATCTGTATGGGGAAGGAGATGAGTTCCCCTAGCACTCCATCATGCAAAGTCCACTGCCAGGCAAAATATGTATGACCTATACCTCTATCTTGCAAGCTCAGCACTTGGGCTTCATCTTCCATCCACATAGCTCAAGACATCTCAAAGAACATGTCATGAAACAGGACAGAACAAAGACTGAGTTGGGAGACTGCACTTGAAAATGATTAAAGTGGGTAGGCAGTAAAGTGAAAGGGCAGCATATTTCTTTCTTCTATCCCCCAAATCTACTCCACAGTAGAGCTGGGCGAGAACTTCGTTTGTTTCTTCTGTATAAGAACTTTCCAAAATTCAGTTTTGTTTTTTCATAAAATGGGATGAAAAGTCCCTGAGATTTATTTATTTTTAAATCACTTGAGAGAAATCAAAACTGATAGATTCATCCAACTGGGCACATTGAGTTTTTGGCTCATCAAAGCCTGCCTTTGAATCCCTGTTTAGTCAGTCAAGTTACTGCTGAATTAGGGTTTCTATCTCTCTCTATTTCTGATGGAGTCATCATAATGAACAGCTAGATGGCAGGCTGTTACATCATGATCATCTCCATGCTGGGAATGGTGGTACCTATTGAATTTGGTCAGTACAGATGGTTGAGAATTCTGTTCTGTTTGTTGTCTGATGAGAACTTGCTGAAGTTTGCAAATGTCTTAATAAATAGGATGGAACGAACTGGAGATTTAAAAAGAAAACAATGTGGGAAAAAGAGAAATTGGCATATTCATCCATCTCTATTCCACAGTCCCCACCCCATTGATTACTTCTGGTCTTCCTGCTGCTACTGTTTATTCCATCCCTCTTTTAAGTTTTTATTTTCAACACCTAGTCAACCACTGGGGCAGCCTTTGGACCTTCCCTCACTCTCCAGCCTAGCCCACAATCCTCATGGATAGACAGCCTTGAAGCCATGTAGATGATGCATCTATCCCCATGTTCTTCTCTCATTCAGTCATTTGACAACCTGCCTGGGTTTGTTCAATAATAAATGGATCATTGACAGTAAAGTCTTGCTTTGAGAAGGATAGATGTGATTTACCCGTACAACAGCCTTCCCCAACCTGGTGCTCTGCAGATATTTTGGACTGTAAATTAGCCCTAGCCATCTTAGTCATTGGTCTGAGATATTGGGAGTTGTCATTCAAAACATCTGGAGGGCACCAGGTTGGGAAAGGCTGCACTACAAGATGTGGTGATGGCCACAAGGGGAGATAGCAGAAAGAAATGACCAGGCATTGACCTGGTTCAACAATTACCACAGCCACAGTATATTGTGGCATATATTTGCCACCACTATGAATATTCAAGTTGTGGTGTGTGAATGCCATGGCTTATCATGAATTTGGCCAGTGCAGATGAATGAGAATTTGTTTGCTTGTTTCTTGTTTGATAAGAACTTACTAAAATTCAAAAATGTCTTCATAAACAGGATGGAAGAACTGGATTTTAAAAACAACATCAAACAAGCAAACTGAGCAGGATGGTTTCTTGTTATGGGTAACAAAACCTTTGGGCTGCAGTAGAGTTCTGGAGTGGCTTGGTAACCACTGCAACAAGCCATCCTGCCTGGGTTCACACATCATAATAAGCTGCAGCAACCTCCCATCATGGCTTGGATATTCCCAATATTTCCACACCACAATCCACAGTGGCTTATTTACATCACTATAGGTGCTGGCAATCATGTGAGCCAGCCCAATGTTCACTTTGTTTATATCTGTCTGAGGGAAGTATGCCTCTGAATAGCAAATGCAGAAGACAAAAAGTGCTGTGTCAAAGCCACACTCCATTCTTTCACACTTTTTTTTGGCAGGGGGGGAGGTCAATAGACATTGCTTCACTGATCTGCTACTGCTACAGTAGATGGAGGAAAGTATCCTCATTAGCAACACAACCCTCAAATAGAGATTCACACCCAAATGTGGGGGAGCGTTGGCCTGGTCGCCATGGCAATGGGGATCAATTCCTTCTCCCTCTCACCCCACCATGACAATAACCTCCTTGCAAATTGTCTCACATCCACTAGCAAAAGGATGGAAAAGATTACCTGGGACAGTCATTCAGGTAGGGGTGTTAAATGGTTGTGAAATGCACTCCCCCCTCCATTTTGGAGCAGCAGTATTCACCAATGTTATGCCATTTGATAGGGTGAGCATATGAAAAAGAGGACAGGGCTCCTGTACCCCTAATGTTGCATAGAAAAGGGAATTTCAGCGTGTGTCATTTGTATGCATGCAGCACCTGGTGAAATTTCTTCTTCAGCACAACAATTAAAACTACAGGAGCTCTGCCCTCTTTTGCATCTGGTGACCAGGTGCTGCATGCATACAAATGACAATTGCTGAAATTCCCTTTTCTAGACAACTGTTAAAGATAAAGGAGCCCTGTCCTCCTTTTCATATGGTCACTCTACATTTGAAAGCTTCTCAGGGGCACCTGGAAACAGACTGTTGTATGGTGGCCTTTGGTCTGATCCAGGAAAGTAATTCTTAAAAAGTTGACAGTCCATTCCCTCTCTAACCTAGGGTGACCAGATAAAATCCAGGTCAGGGCTCATGTAACTTTAACAGTTGTAGAGAAAAGGGAATTTCAGCCAGTGTCATTTGTATGCAATTAGTTCCTGGTGAAATTCCCTCTTCATCACAACAGTTAAAGGTGCTTGCACTGTACTAGAGTGACCATATACAAAAGAAGGCAGGGCCCCTGCAATTTTAACAGTTGTGATGAAGAGGGTTTAAAGGGATTCATTGAATAGCACTTCCCCACTGAGAAACCATACTTGCCCATAGGGATTCATTGCATAGCACTTGCCCATAGGGATTCATTGGACAGCACTTGCCCATAGGGATTCATTGCATAGCACTTGCCCATAGGGATTCATTGCATAGCACCTTCCCATAGAGAAATCATACTTGCCCATAGGGATTCATTGCATAGCACTTGCCCATTGAGAAACCATACTTGCCCATAGGGATTCATTGGACAGCACTTTTCCATAGAACTCTATGGAAAAGTGCTGTCCAATGAATCCCTATGGGCAAGTGCTATGCAATGGATCCCTATGGGCAAGTTCTGTCCAATGAATCCCTATGGGCAAGTGCTATGCAATGAATCCCTATGGGCAAGTTCTGTCCAATAAATCCCTATGGGCAAGTGCTATGCAATGAATCCCTATGGGCAAGTTCTGTCCAATGAATCCCTATGGGCAAGTATGGTTTCTCAGTGAGGAAGTGCTATGCAATGAATCCCTATGGGCAAGTGCTGTCCAATGAATCCTTATGGGCAAGTGCTATGCAATGAATCCCTATGGGCAAGAATGGTTTCTCAGTGGGGAAGTGCTATGCAATGAATCCCTTTAAACCCCCCTCCCCACGAACGTCCCTTTCTCTGCCCAGAGCAGTTGCTACAGAGAAGTAAATCAGGAAGCTGCCTCCTCCCCCTCCGTGCTCAGCTCCTCCATGCGCGCCCCCTTCTTCTCCGCCTGCGATGGGTGGGTAGGTGGGAGACAGAGCTGCCTCCAAGGGGAAGCTCCCATCCAGTCCCCAATGTTGGACTTTGCCATTTGAATGTCTGCCTGATGCTGATGCTGATGCTGCTGAAGCTGCTGTCTTGAAGATCCTACCTGCGAGGAGCGCGCGCCGCCCTTCTCGCGCAAGCTATGGGACTTGTGCTTTTCTCCAAGGGGAAGCTCCCAGCCAGTCCCCAACATTGCCTTTACAACAACATGGAGTTTTTACAGATAAAAGAGGGAGGGGTAGGTGGGGGAGGGGGTGCAATTGACAGCCCAAGCCTCTGTGGAAAAACTTTTGTAACTTTTAATCTAAAAAATCCATAGCCATCAAATGCCTGGACCTATCATTCTGAAATTTCTGACAGATAACTACCCCTAACCCATCTACAATGTGGCAAAGTTTCATGTGTGTAACTTTAAAAATGACAAAGTTATAGGCATTCCTGGTTATTTATTAAAAAATTAATTGCCACAAAATGCATACACCAAACTTTCTGAAATTTCTCACAGATACCTGTTCCTAACCAGTCTTAAATGTGCCCATGTTTCATCCTTCTATCATAAAAAATGAAAAAGTTATAGGCATTTTTGTAAAACAATACTTGGCAATGGGGAAAAGCATTCAAAATGGTGTCCGATCCGCTGATTCGATCCGATCCGGATCAGACCTCGGCGGATTGGATCGGATCAGATCAGAGGGTTGGTCAGATCAGATCGGATTTTTCCGATTTTGGGGCGGATCGGATTCGGATTGTGGATCGGATCCGATCCGATGCACACCCCTATTAAGGAGGGATGTTGAAAGGAGAACTATCAGCATTGCTTCTGTCAGAAAAAAAAATCAAGTGATAGAGGTGAATCAATTTGAATATTCCAGGAAGGCTGGTTGAAATAAATTAAATAATAGACCACAGCTGCTTGATAGTTGTTTTTTTAAAGACCCTGGCTGAGATCCTTCTTAAATACTCCTTGCCAGGCTGATTTATAGGTTTGTCTGTTTTTTAAATCATATTTCAACCAAGTCCCCTTTTAACAAATTTTCTAAGTCTTGTTCTCCCACCACTACTAATTACAGAGATATTTATGTATCAACAGAAAACCTTCCCTTTTATAAGGCTGGAGCTGATTCATCTATTGATAACGTCAACATTCCTAGGCGTGAGAGATGGTATTTGCCTTTGGTTGCAAAGGCAACTAAAATCTCTCCAAGGCAAGATTACTCACCAGTCAGAGACACTTCTGCATTTCCATGATGCACAAAATTCAGATCATCAGTGGAATGGCAACATCTACAAGCAGACATAAAAGGCCTCACGGTCCTTTAATTAGTCTTAGAGGTCACCAACTGTCATGATCCCCCTTGAGGAGTCTTCTTCTGAGGAGGAACCTGGCTTACCTGAGCTTGAGGACTCTTTCCCCAAGGAGGTGGCAGAGGCAGCATTGCAGGAGGATAGCAGATGTACGGCTGAGGAGGAGGCTGGGCCCCCTGGAGTGCCCAGTAGGAGTCTCCCTCCCCTACTCCCTGCCCAGGATGAGTCAGACACTGAGCCAAATGTGACAAGGGTAGAGTGACCAGATAAAATCCAGGTCAGAGCTCATGTAACCTTAACAGTTGCAGAGAAAAGGGAATTTCAGCCAGTGTCATTTGTATGCAGTTAGTTCCTGGTGAAATTCCCTCTGCATCACAACAGTTAAAGTTGCAGGAGCCCTGCCTTCTTTTGTATATGGTCACTCTAGTAGAGTGTCTGCACCTTTAACTGTTGTGATGAAGAGGGAATTTCACCAGGAACTAATTGCATACAAATGACACTGGCTGAAATTCCCTTTTCTCTACAACTGTTAAAGTTACATGAGCCCTGACCTGGATTTTATCTGGTCAGCCTACCCAAGGGCAGCCCCTGGGAGCAACAAAGAAGCCAGAGAGCAGGGGAAGAATCTTTGAAAAAGTGCCAGGTTAGAGGCAAGGAATTCAGCTCCCTGAAAATGTCCCTTCTGCACTCAGCTTCACCAGAAAGCTAATGAGCTGCAGCTGGCAGTTGGGCATGTCCAGAGTAGCACCTGCATATAAGCCAGCAAAGCCCCCAAGATTTCTGTTGAATGCAATGGAGTACTTCCCATGTTTGTATGACTTCTGCCTTGGAAACCAATCCTCCTTTGACCCTCAGACTGATCCTGACTTTGTTTTTGCCTAACCCTTGTTTGGATGCTACATTCACCTCGTTGGACTTTTGGCCTTCCTCGACAACTCCTTATCAGCAGGCAGTGGGTAAAACTGACCTTGAAGAGCCCATTACAAATAAGTATGCTGGCAGAGCTCCCAGCCCAATTAATTGGACTGTTTGAAAAGGGTTGCTGAGGCAGGACACCGACCAGGATGGTTTTCCATGTGTTCATGATCTGTTCAACTGGGTCTTCCTACCTCAGCCCAAATAGACTGATACTATTCATTCATGTATCCCTTGCTCAGAGGAAGAGAATCACACCAAACATGAGATGCCAGTCAAACTCAATAGATCTAGGCCCAGATACAAGCCTCAGGGAGCATGTAAAGCTGAGCTCAAAGAATCATCAAACATTAAGGGAGCATAAATTCTTCTCTGGCTTGGATGACAATCTGAATCAGGGAAGAATTCCTGCGTTTCCCCCATGGGCTGTGGGAAACAGGCTGCCGTTACCTCAGCAGCTGAGGACAGTCTTTAGCCTGTCCTGGGACCTCTTCTTTAGGGTGACCAGATAAAATCCAGGTCCGGGCTCATGCAACTTTAACAGTTGTAGAGAAAAAGGAATTTTAGCCAGTGTCATTTGTATGCAATTAGTTCCTGGTGATATTCCCTCTTCATCACAACAGTTAAAGTTGCAGGCACTCTACTAGAGTGACCATATACAAAAGAAGGCAGGGCTCCTGCAATTTTAACTGTTGTGATGAAGAGGGAATTTCACCAGGAACTAATTGCATACAAATGACCCTGGCTGAAATTCCCTTTTCTCTACAACTGTTAAAGTTACATGAGCCCGGATCTGGATTTTATCTTGTCACCCTACTCTTCTTGACTACATTGCTGCCATTTGCAGGCAAGTATGATGGGGGCATGCAAGCCCCATGATTCCCAGCTGCAAGTGGCTAGCTCTCCAACAGACCACAGGGATTCTCCTCCTAGGCTGTAAAGAGTTTCTTTGTAGCCCATAACTGTGGCTCTTCTTTACTTTTTTTTTTTTTTACTACATGGACCTTTGTTTCAAATCATGATATTAGTGAATAAATCATGAGATTTGAAAATGCAACTAAATGAGGCTGCTGAATCTAGGGGTGTGCATCGGATCGGATCCGATCCACGATCCGAATCCGATCCGACCCAAAATCGGGAAAATCCGATCCTATCCGATCCGGACAACCTCCGATCCGATCCGATCCGATCCGATGAGGTCCGATCCGGATCGGACGCCATTTTGAATGCTTTTTCCCATAGCCAAGTATTGTTTTACAAAAACGCCTATAACTTTTTCATTTTTAAAGATAGAAGGATGAAACTTGGGCACATTGTAGACTGGTTAGGGGTAGTTATCTGTGAGAAATTTCAGAAAGATTGGTGCATGCATTTTGTGGCAATTAATTTTTTAATAAATACCCAGGAATGCCTATAACTTTGTCATTTTTAAAGTTACACACATGAAACTTTGCCACATTGTAGGGGGTACCTTGGGACCTATGTGTGTGAAATTTCAGAAACGTAGGTGCTTGTCTTGTGTGGCAATTAATTTTTAGAAAAATGGGTAGTAGTGGGGTAAATACAGTTACGCCTCCCATTTTTTTATTTTTGAAGATACAAACAGGAAACTTGGGCACATTACAGGTACCACTTGCCTTGATATGTGTGTGAAATTTCAGAAACATTGGAGCTTTCCTTGTGTGGCAATTAATTTTTGAAACAATGAGGAAAGAAACACCTATAACTTTGTCATTTTTAAAGCTACACACATGAAACTTTGCCACATTGTAGGTGGTACCTTGGGACCCATGTGTGTGAAATTTCGGAAACGTAGGTGCTTGCCTTGTGTGGCAATTAATTTTTTAATAAATACCCAGGAATGCCTATAACTTTGTCATTTTTAAAGTTACACACATGAAACTTTGCCACATTGTAGGCGGTACCTTGGGACCTATGTGTGTGAAATTTCGGAAACGTAGGTGCTTGCCTTGTGTGGCAATTAATTTTAGAAAAATGGGTAGTGGTGGGGTAAATACAGTTATGCCTCCCACTTTTTTATTTTTGAAGATACAAACAGGAAACATGGGCACATTACAGGTACCACTTGGCTTGATATGTGTGTAAAATTTCAGACAGCTGGGTCCAGGCATGTGGTGGCAAGGTATTTTTGAAACAATGAGGAAAGAAACGCCTATAACTTTTTTATTTTAAAAGTTAGAAGTCTGAACATTGCTCACTTTGTAGATGGGTTAGGGGTAGATATGTGTCAGAAATTTCAGAATTATAGGTCCAGGCATTTGATGGCTATGGAATTTTTAAATTACATGTTTCAAAAAAATTTCTACAGAGGCCAGGTCTTCCCCTCCCGCTTCCCGCGAAGAAAAGGAAACACTCTCTCGTCTCGATCCCTTTGATCCTTGCTAGTAGTATCCATTACAGGGCTCGTGTTTCCTTTCCTACTTTCACTTTTCAAGCAGAACGGCTGAGCCTAGCTGAGTTTTGCAGCCATGCGTGCAAGGAAGGATCACTCTGGTCTCGATCCCTTTGATCCTTGGTAGTATCCATTACAGGGCTCGTGTCTGCTTGAGTACAAAGTGAAAGCAGACACGAGCCCTGTAATGGATACTACCAAGGATCAAAGGGATCGAGACCAGAGTGATCCTTCCTTGCACGCATGGCTGCAAAACTCAGCTAGGCTCAGCCGTTCTGCTTGAAAAGTGAAAGTAGGAAAGGAAACACGAGCCCTGTAATGGATACTACTAGCAAGGATCAAAGGGATCGAGACGAGAGAGTGTTTCCTTTTCTTCGCGGGAAGCGGGAGGGGAAGACCTGGCCTCTGTAGAAATTTTTTTGAAACATGTAATTTAAAAATTCCATAGCCATCAAATGCCTGGACCTATAATTCTGAAATTTCTGACACATATCTACCCCTAACCCATCTACAAAGTGAGCAATGTTCAGACTTCTAACTTTTAAAATAAAAAAGTTATAGGCGTTTCTTTCCTCATTGTTTCAAAAATACCTTGCCACCACATGCCTGGACCCAGCTGTCTGAAATTTTACACACATATCAAGCCAAGTGGTACCTGTAATGTGCCCATGTTTCCTGTTTGTATCTTCAAAAATAAAAAAGTGGGAGGCGTAACTGTATTTACCCCACCACTACCCATTTTTCTAAAATTAATTGCCACACAAGGCAAGCATCTACGTTTCCGAAATTTCACACACATAGGTCCCAAGGTACCGCCTACAATGTGGCAAAGTTTCATGTGTGTAACTTTAAAAATGACAAAGTTATAGGCATTCCTGGGTATTTATTAAAAAATTAATTGCCACACAAGGCAAGCACCTACGTTTCCGAAATTTCACACACATGGGTCCCAAGGTACCACCTACAATGTGGCAAAGTTTCATGTGTGTAACTTTAAAAATGACAAAGTTATAGGTGTTTCTTTCCTCATTGTTTCAAAAATTAATTGCCACACAAGGAAAGCTCCAATGTTTCTGAAATTTCACACACATATCAAGGCAAGTGGTACCTGTAATGTGCCCAAGTTTCCAGTTTGTATCTTCAAAAATAAAAAAATGGGAGGCGTAACTGTATTTACCCCACTACTACCCATTTTTCTAAAAATTAATTGCCACACAAGACAAGCACCTACGTTTCTGAAATTTCACACACATAGGTCCCAAGGTACCCCCTACAATGTGGCAAAGTTTCATGTGTGTAACTTTAAAAATGACAAAGTTATAGGCATTCCTGGGTATTTATTAAAAAATTAATTGCCACAAAATGCATGCACCAATCTTTCTGAAATTTCTCACAGATAACTACCCCTAACCAGTCTACAATGTGCCCAAGTTTCATCCTTCTATCTTTAAAAATGAAAAAGTTATAGGCGTTTTTGTAAAACAATACTTGGCTATGGGAAAAAGCATTCAAAATGGCGTCCGATCCGGATCGGACATCTGGTCCGATCCGATCCGACCAGCCTCCGATCCGATCCGATCCGATCCGACCCCCCAGGTCCGATTCCGATCCGCTATCCGATCCGATCCGGGGGGTCAGTGCACATCCCTAGCTGAATCCTCTAATCTTATAATATATTTTCAGCTTTCCTGTGCTAACACAGAAGATTTTGTTACATTTTCACTGAACGAATGTGTCCCGTCACATAGTTTGACCATCACTGCTGGATGGCCTCCATGTCTTCCCACTCCCCTTAAACAAATGATCAGTACTGGATTCTTAAGCTAGGTCCCATCTATTGCTACTCTCATTTCCCGGAGGCATAATGAAAAAAGATTCCAGTCACACCACTTTCTCCACTGAAAAATCTTCTTCCCATTTGCCCTAGTCCTCCCAAATCATGTGACATATCCTCCGGAATGAGTTGCAGAAACTTTTACCTGCTGCCGTTGCCCTAAAGTGTTCATTGTATTTTTTCCCTTGCAGAAATTTGGCATTGAATGACACAATACAATTAATAAGAATGAATCTGCAGAAGAACATGTGTGTTTTTTCCCTTTTCTTTTTTCTTGCAAGGTCAATTTTTATTGCCAATGTCACTTATTTTTTTTATTTTTTTATTTTTTGCTATATGGCCTGTTAAGCATTCTATTTTCATTGACTTGGTAGCATTAGAAAGGTAGGTTTGTTTGCATCGCTTTAGAAAATAGACAACATTATCTCCAGGCTGTCTCAGTAATTCAGCCCAACAGAGTAATAACATGCAAGTTTCATCAGTCACGTTCTGTAGAGCCTGAATAAACACCGAAGACAAAGACATGTTCCTGTTGGTTGGCAGGATGGACTATGAATGATGCTGTTAGTCTCCTACTTTGCTTCCATTAGCATTTCAGCTGTCACACAAATGTTTCTTTGTTCAGCCATTCTCTCATGACACAGGTGAAGGGGAAAGCTTTTAGACTTGTGATAGAGCGAGCAAATGTTCCCCTACCACTAAAAACAGAGCCAGTATAGTTAGTTAGGGATCCAAGCAAGGCATCTCTCCAAGACTCTAGTTTCCCCCACCCCCTATTTCTATGGGCAAGGAAACTGCTTATTTTCTGGCTGCAGTACAGCTGTTAAAGGGACAGGCACCACCTCATGACAAAATCCTTGAGAAATGCAAAGTAGCCCCAGTTCAGTTATTCAATTCAGTTTAGTGTTACCCTTAACTGTGATTTGGAACACAAAAATAATTACATTTGGATAATATATACATATTTCCAAAAATAAAGGAGGGGAAATGCCTTTTCCGGAGGCCCAATAAGCACACTTTCCCGCCCCCCTGCACCCATTGGGGCCTGATAGGGCCTCTTAATTAAGAAGCTCTTTCAGGCCCCAATGGGCATGGGGCGGGGAGAAGGTTTTTTTCTCTTCTACTCTTAATGGCGGCCACCATTACAGTGGAGGGGGGGAAACCTCCTCCTCCCCTCTCTTTCACCCATTGGGGCCAAACAGCCTGCTTGATGCAAACATTAAGAGGCCCTTTCAGGCCTGGACAGGCATGGGGGGCAGGGAGGGAAAGCACACATCCAAGACCTCTGGAAAGTGCACAATTCCCCTGACATGTGACATGCTAATGGCATGTCGTGGGAATTATGCACTTTTCGGAGGCCTCAAAGATGCACAATACCGGGCGCTCGGCCAGCAGAGGGCTGGCCAGTCATCACTTGGTGAGCTCCCAGGAATCTTGCCATTCACTAATTGTGACCGAACAATAAAAATAATAAATTTATTTCTTACCCGCCTCTCCGTTTGGATTGAGGCGGGGAACAGCAGTAAATATAAAATACGATAAAATACATAAAACATGATAAGGATGCTGGAGGATTTTGTTTGGTCTGCATTCTGAAGCGAAATGATCCAATCCATAAATTGTGCTTGAGGCAGCTAATAATAAAACCCGGTTTACAAACGACATTGTAATTGAACCATAATATTAAAGACACAATTTAAATCATTTTGTGCTGATAAAAACAACAACAACAACCCCAAATTCACAGATTGAAACAGAGGTTGCTTGGTCCCAAATGTCGGTAATCAGAGACAGACTACCTCTGAATCTGAAGGCTCCGTTTAGCTATCATGGCTAAGGGACATTTTCAGGCCTGTGCACCATACAGTTGTTTAAGCCATCAAAGCTGCAGGCAATCACAGTCTCTTCCATATGTTAAGCAGACATCATGCAATTGAGTACTTTCTTTTAAGAGTCCACACACTATCAATCAAGTTGTATTGGATGAACTCTAGAATTATGAAAGGAAGGGGAAGGGCTCTCTTTTCCTGCACCATTCATGATCTCCCTCTTAGTCAGCTTTGCCATTAAACAAAGAAGCCTCAATCTCAGATTGCCAAGGCATGCAAATTAATCCTCCTCCTTGGAAACTACCCAGAAATCTGACTATTAACATTGTCATTTTCTCACCTGTTGCACAATGAAACATTCTGCTTTCAACCCACTTCTAACATAATCTCTGAATCTGATGTGTGGAGTACATGTATATGGGGGAAGAGATTTTATTGTTCTGTGCAATTGGAACAGACTTTGCATGGGCAGTTTATTTATGACTGAATTGTATTGCATGGCTATAGGCAGAGACACTTGTAGTTCATTATTCTACACAAGTCAAAGAAAAGGTAGTTCATTATTCTACACAAGTCAAAGAAAAGGTCTGAATGTAGAACTGGCATGGGTAAAAATAATCCCGCTTTCTGGAAAATCTCAGCTCCTCCCTCCCCCTCCAACCCTTTGCCCCAAAACATTTCTAGTCTTACAGTGGCTGGTAGTGTCTCTTTAACAAATTGCAGCATCGGACTTCCAGTGGTCCAGGGAAAGAGCTTCAGTGCCCAGCCCAGGGCTACCAAAGTGGAAGAAAGCATGGGGGGAAAAATCAACAAACTCTCTTAGAGAGCAATCCTATGCATCCTAGACAGTGTCTGAGGCACACCACATATTTCAGTTTCCTGGTTCTGAGCTCATAGGCATGGTTCTGACCTCGGAGCCAGGAGATTATGCTTCCCCACTCATCCCCTACCTCCTTGCAGCCAGCATGGAAAGAACCATGACGGTGAATGCTAAGGGCTTGCAAATGTGAGCTCATAGGGGCTGAAAGGGGGCATTCCCAAGGATGGGCAAGGGAGGAAACTGGGGATATGGTGCTATGAGGTATCCCCATTCATCCCCAGCCTCCTTCCCTCCTTCTCATTGAAGCCTCTACTAGACTGGCAAAATTGCCCATCTAGCTAAAATGCAGAGCTGGAGACACCTTGTGGCTCCAGCTTTGCATTGGGTACTTGTAAACCTCCAAATTTGGAGGCTTACAAGTACCCAGGGCAGATCTCTTAGACTTGCACCCTTACAGCACAATGCTATATGTGTCTACTCAGAAGTAACTCCCGTTGAACTCAATGGGGCTTGCCCCCAGGTGCATGGGTGTAGGATTGCATCCTCAAAAGGTGCATACTTTCTGCAAAAATAAGATACTTTGGTGCAAAGTTTTGATTTTTTTCCTCTTTTATGTTTACACTGCTCTAGCTAAAATAGATCTATAGGCTGACCATCTGAAAAGGAGGACAGGGCTCATGTAACTTTAACTGTTGTAGAAAAAAGGGAATTTCAGCCAGTGTCATTTGTATGCAATTAGTTCTTGGTGATATTCCCTCTTCATCACAACTGTTAAAGTTGCAGGGGCACTGCCTTCTTTTGTATATGGTCACTCTAGTATAGTGCCTGCAACTTTAACTGTTGTGATGAAGAGGGAATTTCACCAGGAACTAATTGCATACAAATGACACTGGCTGAAATTCCTTTTTCTCTACAACTGTTAAAGTTACATGAGCCCTGTCCTCCTTTTCATATGGTCATCCTATCTATAATGAGTTTGATGTTAACTACTCTTGCCTCCCCCCCCATTCTTCCCCTTTCAGAATCCTTTCTGCTTGCTGTTTCATAAGGAGCTTCTACTCTGCCATCCAAGGCATTTACACTCTAAAAGGGAAGAGACATTAATTTATTCTCTCTCTCTCTCTCAGAGCCTCATTTGCATTTAATTTAGATTTAATCATTACGAACATAGCCCAGCCCAAATTAATGATATGGACTAAAACCAATCCAAATTAACTAATTCCAAATTAAAATCTTATTCTTTGGGATTTCTTCTCCATATTATTTTCATTTGGAATGATTTAGCTTGAATTTATTGGTCTTCATCACTTGACGGTTGGAAAAAAGTTGAAGTAATGTGTCAAAGCCCAATGGGAGGAGGAAGACGCTCAGCCAGTTTGTGGACCATGAATGCATTTGTCTCACCTGTACCCCAAAGTCTCTTATCATGGAAGTTGCAGGGAAGCACATTTCAGATTAACGTGAAGGGGAAGGGAAATGTCCTGAGAGTGAAGTGGAACAGTGGAGGGGGCTGCCTTACGAGGTGTTGGGTTCAACTTTGCTGGAGGTACTGAAGCAGAGAGTGGATGGCCTTCTGTCAGGGATGCTGTAGCTGCATCCTGCATTGCAGAGCCTGCATTGAGTAGGGGATTGGACTAGGTCACTGGATGACTTTGGGCCAATCACTGACTCTCAACCTCACCTACCTAACAGAGTTGTTGTGAGGATAAAATGGAGAGGATGATGATCATGTAAGCTGCCTTTGGTTTCTTGTAAGAGGAAAGAAATGGGATAAAAATGTGATGATGATGATGATGATGATGATGACGACGACAACAACAACAACAACAACCAAAGTACAGAAATCCCCCGCAATTGCTCTGCAATTAAATTCCTGCTAGGTGAAAAGGCTTGGTCTCTCATCAAATTTAATGGCTTAGAGACAAAATGAATTTTTACCCAGGAAGCAACCTGTGCCCCCGAAATCTCTCTGGAATGTCAGGGGCCCCAACTGAACAAGGTGGGATGGGACATAGGGCTGCTGGTGGATGGGGAAATTGCCCCAAATCAAACTTGGATCCTGAGACAAGTGAAGAAAGTTCCTCTATGGAACATTTCTTACCAACCCCAGCAGCCCTTTTGGGGGGAAGGATGCAGGAGGAAGGTTAAAAGATGGAAAAATTTCCTTCCATTAAATTTCTTAAGTAAACATAACTTTGGATCCAAGCCACTGTGTGTATGTGTGTGCTTAACTTTTTTTATGTTGCCTCTAAGACTGGCAATCTTCAATCTTTTCAAACCCTACCAAATCTGATGCCCAGAGGTATTATTACCCTGAATATTTCATGCCAGTTGGATGCAGAGCTCCAACGTTATATATGTCTATGTCAGTTCAAAAAACAGTTCAAAGGATGATAGACAGACTAATTAACCCACTGAACTCCTGACTCTGGATTTCAAGTTCAGAGAAATGTAAGAGGCATTACCTTCCCCCTGTCTCTGACATGGGCATGCTATGTCTGATCTTTTTGAATCTTGGTAAGTAGGATGCCCTGGTGCAGTACTATGAGGCCTGCACATACCTTGTCATTTAGGTACAGAATTCCAGAGTTATTATAGGTGCCAAATGTCAGCTGAGTCTGTCACTGAAAGTAATGTGAAGGCTATGAGATGTCATCCTTTTTTTAATTGCCTCTCAAATGGGGACCCTTTATCCAAACTCCCTGAAATTTGCAGGTAACATGCCCCAAGGGAGTAATTATCTAAAGCCTACAAATTTCATTTTATTCAGATTCAAAATAGGAAAGCTATAGACTATGGTGTAGTGGTCAATATTGAAGTCCCCATAGCCGTGCCCAAAAGGCAAGTCCAAAAATGTAGGCTGCTGTATCGATCCATAAAAAATTTCAGCTCTACCCGGAGTAGGTCTCTTGTAAACTAATGGGTATTGATTGCCCATTCATGACTGACCCTTCCCACACCCAAATACTTTGCATTACAAAAGGGAACAAAATATTGTTACTAGGAAAATCCATCATCCCTCCCTGAAGAGCTATGATGAGGCTTCCAGCTAAACTCAGAGGGAATTCTGGGGTGGGCAGGTAGTGATGGTGGAGCTGGCGGTGGTGGTTGTGATGACAGAGGACAATAAATATGCAGTCAATCTGTTCCTGTTAGTCCTGGCTCCACTATACGACTGGTCATAAGCGACAGAAGACAGGATGGGTCTCCCATTGAAAATAATGAGATTTTTTAAAAAAAGTGTATTGAACTCTGAAAAATGAATGGATTAATTCCAAATTAACTAAATATGAATGAAAATATTATGGAAGAAATAATATGGTAATCATTTTAAATATAATAACAAAAGGAAAAAAAACCTTAGGGTTTCCCAGGTCATATTCTTAGAGGGACCATAGCTCTGTAGTAGAGCACCTGCATGCCAAAAGCCCATTTTCAGTTGCTGGCATCCACAGTTAAACAATTTAATACAGCAAGACCAGCGAGAAAATGTCCTTGCCAGGGACCCCATAGGATCACTGCCACTTAGACTGGACTAGCAGAAAGACCAGTGATCTAACTCGGTATGAAACATTTTAATATAATCTAAATAGTGACATTATTGGAAATAACAGAGGGGAAATAGAGGCAAAGGTAGCCACCAAAGAGAGCTCCGAGAAATGGGATAGGCCAGAACAATTTGCCTTGACTAAATACAAATACAGAGACAGTTGCACAAACTTAATTTCAATCTAAGATTATGGATGAATATATCTGTTAGTCTTCTCCCACAGGTTTTGTTGTTGTTGTTTCTTTTTTGGGGGGGATGTTTTTTTAATGCCCCCAATATGGCGCTCTGTGCGAATTTTGGTCAATTCATATCACAAATGAACTGAACTGAAATTCTCATCCATCTGCACCAGCCAAATTCAATAGGTACAGCTATTCCCAGCATGGAGAGGATCTTTAAGTACCTGCCTGCCAATAGGTGGTAAAGATGAGGAGCCTGGATGTGGAATGAAATAGGGATGTGCATGGCCGAAATTATTAGGGGTGTGCACGGACCCCCCGGATCGGATCGGGACCCGGATCGGGACCTCCAATTTTGTCCCAGACCGGTTCGGACAAAATCGGAGGCCCCCCGGACCGGATCGAGTCCGATCCCGATCCAAAAATCGGAAATTTTTGGATCGGCCGCCATTTTTTTCCCCATAGACTTGCATTGCAATGCAAGTCTATGAGGAAAAAATGGCGGCGGGTGGGTAAGGGGGGGCCTAACTCCCTCCCCCCCCGGGGCCGTCCGCTGTGGACGGCCCCGGCAGGTAAACCCCCTCCCCCGCGCTCCCTACCCCCCCTGGGGCCGCCTGCTTCCATCCGCTGGCGCCCGCGGGCGCCAGCGGATAGAAGCGGACGGCTCCGGGGGGGGGTAAGCCCCCTTCCCCGCCACTTACCTTCTCGGCACGTCCGGCGCCGGCGGCTACTACCAGCGGGCTCCGCGGCCTACTCTCGAGTAGCGCGCCGGGTGATGACATCACCCGGCGCGCCACCCTGGAGCAGGCCGCGGAGCCTGCTGGTAGTAGTAGGCGCCGGCGCCGGACGGGAGCCGCCGGGCCGGGCAGGTAAGGGCCCCCCTCCCCCCTCCCCCCTCCGCGCGCCCCCTCCTCCCCCCTCCCCCCTCCGCGCGCCCCCTCCTCCCCTCCACGCACCCCCTCCTTACCTTTCCGGCCCGGCGGCTCCCGTCCGGCGCCGGCGCCTACTACTTCCAGCAGGCTCCGCGGCCTGCTCTAGAGTAGTGCGCCGGGTGATGACATCACCCAGCGCGCCATCCTAGAGCAGGCCGCGGAGCCTGCTGGGAATAGTAGGCGCCGGCGCCGGACGGGAGACGCCGGGCCGGAAAGGTAAGGGCCCCCCTCCCCCCTCCGCGCGCCCCCTCCTCCCCTCCACGCACCCCCTCCTTACCTTTCCGGCCCGGCGGCTCCCGTCCGGCGCCGGCGCCTACTACTTCCAGCAGGCTCCGCGGCCTGCTCTAGAGTAGCGCGCCGGGTGATGACATCACCCGGCGCGCCATCCTAGAGCAGGCCGCGGAGCCTGCTGGGAATAGTAGGCGCCGGCGCCGGACGGGAGCCGCCGGGCCGGAAAGGTAAGGGCCCCCCTCCCCCCTCCGCGCGCCCCCTCCTCCCCTCCACGCACCCCCTCCTTACCTTTCCGGCCCGGCGGCTCCCGTCCGGCGCCGGCGCCTACTACTTCCAGCAGGCTCCGCGGCCTGCTCTAGAGTAGCGCGCCGGGTGATGACATCACCCGGCGCGCCATCCTAGAGCAGGCCGCGGAGCCTGCTGGGAATAGTAGGCGCCGGCGCCGGACGGGAGCCGCCGGGCCGGAAAGGTAAGGGCCCCCCTCCCCCCTCCGCGCGCCCCCTCCTCCCCTCCACGCACCCCCTCCTTACCTTTCCGGCCCGGCGGCTCCCGTCCGGCGCCGGCGCCTAGTACTACCAGCAGGCTCCGCGGCCTGCTCTAGAGTAGCGCGCCGGGTGATGACATCACCCGGCGCGCCACCCTAGAGCAGGCCGCGGAGCCTGCTAGTAGTAGTAGGCGCCGGCGCCGGACGGGAGCCACCGGGCCGAGAAGGTAAGTGCCCCCCTCCTCCCCCCCCCGCTGTCCACTTTCATCGGCGGGCGCCCGCTGGCGCCCGCCAATGGAAGCGGCGGTGGGCGCCAGTGGGCGCCCGCCGATCCGCCGATCCACCGAACCGGTTCGGAGCTTTTTCGGACCGGTTCGGATTGGATCGGCCGATCCAGCTGCGGGATCGGAAATCGGATAATTTATCCGATTTCCCACTGGACCGGACTCGGATCGTGGATCGGGTCCGATCCAGTGCACATCCCTAGAAATTATCATATCGTATCGTTATCGGAAATTCTGATATAAAAAAATTTCGGGTCCGATCATATCGGGGTGTACCCGGATTTGATTGGATCCGAAATCTGATAAATATTGGAAATTCCGATACAATAACAGTGTTTTCCCCATAGGTTTGCATTGGGGGAAAGAAAGCTTTCCCCCAATGCAAGTTTATGGGGAAAAACACTGGGCTGGCACTCCCTCCCCTCCCCCCACTCGCGCTCCCTCTCCCCACTCATGCTCCTTACCCACCTCTGCCACCCCCCCCATACTACTGCTAAACAGGCTTTCCGGCCTGTTCGTCAGTACAGAGAAGCGCCAAGTGATGTCATCATTACTTGGTGCGGCTCTGTACTGACGAACAGGCTGGAAAGCCTGTTTAGCAGTACTAGGGGGCAGCGGTGGCAGTGGGGAATGCCCAGGAAAGGAGTGCGAGGGGGAGGGAGGGAGGGATCTAGGGATGTGCACTGACCCCCCGGATCGGATCGGATAGCGGATCGGAATCGGACCTGGGGGGTCGGATCGGATCGGATCGGATCGGAGGCTGGTCGGATCGGATCGGACCAGATGTCCGATCCGGATCGGACGCCATTTTGAATGCTTTTTCCCATAGCCAAGTATTGTTTTACAAAAACGCCTATAACTTTTTCATTTTTAAAGATAGAAGGATGAAACTTGGGGACATTGTAGACTGGTTAGGGATAGTTATCTGTGAGAAATTTCAGAAAGATTGGTGCATGCGTTTTGTGGCAATTAATTTTTTAATAAATACCCAGGAATGCTTATAACTTTGTCATTTTTAAAGTTACAAACATGAAACTTTGCCACATTGTAGGAGGTACCTTGGGACCTATGTGTGTGAAATTTCAGAAACATAGGTGCTTGCCTTGTGTGGCAATTAATTTTAGAGAAATAGGTAGTAGTGGGGTAAATACAGTTACGCCTCCCATTTTTTTATTTTTTAAGATACAAACAGGAAACTTGGGCACATTACAGGTACCACTTGCCTTGATATGTGAGTGAAATTTCAGAAACATTGGAGCTTTCCTTGTGTGGCAATTAATTTTTGAAACAATGAGGAAAGAAACACCTATAACTTTGTCATTTTTAAAGTTACACACATGAAACTTTGCCACATTGTAGGTGGTACATTGGGACCCATGTGTGTGAAATTTCGGAAACGTAGGTGCTTGCCTTGTGTGGCAATTAATTTTTTAATAAATACCCAGGAATGCCTATAACTTTGTCATTTGTAAAGTTACACACATGAAACTTTGCCACATTGTAGGTGGTACCTTGGGACCTATGTGTGTGAAATTTCAAAAACGTAGGTGCTTGCCTTGTATGGCAATTAATTTTAGAAAAATGGGTAGTAGTGGGGTAAATACAGTTACGCCTCCCATTTTTTTATTTTTTAAGATACAAACAGGAAACATGGGCACATTACAGGGAACACTTCACTTGATAGGTGTGTAAAATTTCAGACAGCTGGGTCCAGGCATGTGGTGGCAATTAATTTTTGAAACAATGAGGAAAGAAACGCCTATAACTTTTTTATTTTAAAAGTTAGAAGTCTGAACATTGCTCACTTTGTAGATGGGTTAGGGGTAGATATGTGTCAGAAATTTCAGAATGATAGGTCCAGGCATTTGATGGCTATGGAATTTTTAAATTACATGTTTCAAAAAAATTTCTACAGAGGCCAGGTCTTCCTTTCCTCCCCCTCCCGCTTCCCGCGAAGAAAAGGAAACACTGTCTCGTCTCGATCCCTTTGATCCTTGCTAGTATCCATTACAGGGCTCGTGTCTGCTTGAGTAAAAAAGTGAAAGTAGGAAAGCAGACACGAGCCCTGTAATGGATACTAGCAAGGATCAAAGGGATCGAGACGAGACAGTGTTTCCTTTTCTTCGCGGGAAGCGGGAGGGGGAGGAAAGGAAGACCTGGCCTCTGTGGAACATTTTTTGAAACATTTAATCTAAAAATTCCATAGCCATCAAATGCCTGGACCTATCATTCTGAAATTTCTGACACATATCTACCCCTAACCCATCTACAAAGTGAGCAATGTTCAGACTTCTAACTTTTAAAATAAAAAAGTTATAGGCGTTTCTTTCCTCATTGTTTCAAAAATTAATTGCCACCACATGCCTGGACCCAGCTTTCGGAAATTTTACACACCTATCAAGTGAAGTGTTCCCTGTAATGTGCCCATGTTTCCTGTTTGTATCTTAAAAAATAAAAAAATGGGAGGCGTAACTGTATTTACCCCACTACTACCCATTTTTCTAAAATTAATTGCCATACAAGGCAAGCACCTACGTTTTTGAAATTTAGCACACATAGGTCCCAAGGTACCTCCTACAATGTGGCAAAGTTTCATGTGTGTAACTTTAAAAATGACAAAGTTATAGGCATTCCTGGGTATTTATTAAAAAATTAATTGCCACAAAACGCATGCACCAATCTTTCTGAAATTTCTCACAGATAACTATCCCTAACCAGTCTACAATGTGCCCAAGTTTCCTGTTTGTATCTTCAAAAATAAAAATGTGGGAGGCATAACTGTATTTCTCAGTGGGAAAGTGCAATGCAATGATTCCCTATGGGAAAGTGCAATGCAATGATTCCCTATGGGAAAGTACTGTCCAATGAATCCTTATGGGCAAGTGCTGTCCAATGAATCCCTCATTGTTTCAAAAATTAATTGCCACACCAGGCAAGCACCAATGTTTCTGAAATTTTACACACATATCAAGTGAAGTGTTCCCTGTAATGTGCCCAAGTTTCCTGTTTGTATCTTCAAAACTAAAAAAATGGGAGGCGTAACTGTATTTACCCCACTACTACCCATTTTTCTAAAATTAATTGCCACACAAGGCAAGCACCTATGTTTCTGAAATTTTACACACATAGGTCCCAAGGTACCACCTACAATGTGGCAAAGTTTCATGTGTGTAACTTTAAAAATGACAAAGTTATAGGTGTTTCTTTCCTCATTGTTTCAAAACTTAATTGCCACACAAGGCAAGCTCCAATGTTTCTGAAATTTCACTCACATATCAAGGCAAGTGGTATCTGTAATGTGCCCAAGTTTCCTGTTTGTATCTTAAAAAATAAAAAAATGGGAGGCGTAACTGTATTTACCCCACTACTACCCATTTTTCTAAAATTAATTGCCACACAAGGCAAGCACCTATGTTTCTGAAATTTCACACACATAGGTCCCAAGGTACCTCCTACAATGTGGCAAAGTTTCATGTTTGTAACTTTAAAAATGACAAAGTTATAAGCATTCCTGGGTATTTATTAAAAAATTAATTGCCACAAAACGCATGCACCAATCTTTCTGAAATTTCTCACAGATAACTATCCCTAACCAGTCTACAATGTCCCCAAGTTTCATCCTTCTATCTTTAAAAATGAAAAAGTTATAGGCGTTTTTGTAAAACAATACTTGGCTATGGGAAAAAGCATTCAAAATGGCGTCCGATCCGGATCGGACCTCATCGGATCGGATCGGATCGGATCGGAGGTTGGTCGGATCGGATCGGATCGGATCGGATTTTCCCGATTTTGGGTCGGATCGGATTCGGATCGTGGATCGGATCCGATCCGATGCACACCCCTAGAGGGATCCCCCTTACCTGGGCCTTGTCTGCTGCCGTCTGCTGCTCCAGACTACTGAGAACTAGGCTTTGCGGCCTAATTCTCAGTAGAGCTACAACACTCTGGGTGACGTCATCACCTGGCACGTCATCGCTTTACTGAGGACTAGGCTGCAAAGCCTAGTTCTCAGTAGTCTGGAGCAACGGATGGCATTGGACAGCAGCAGGGAAGGCCCAGGTAAGGAGCGTGAGTGGGAGGGGGGAGGGAGGGAGGGCCGGCCCTAAATTGGTGGTCTGAATATCCAATATGTCCGATAGTTATCGGACATATGGATTTTGGATCCGATCAGATAGGGCCTCCAGGAATGTGTGTCTGATAATGACCTTATCAGTTCATTATCGGACATTGGAATGATACAATACACATCCCTAGTATGAAGGAACAGAACTGTCATATAACTTTGCACATAGTTTGGATATTAAAAGGTCATTCTCTTTTTTGCATATGCTGGTCATTAACGTATTACTAGCTTTGGTATCATCAAGTCTGCAAAAGTTGAGATGGTAAATGAAGTGGGTTGGAGGTTGAACCAATGGCCAGGGAATTAAGGAACCAATGTAAACAAAAGAAGGGTTTTGTTTACATTGTGGCTCTGAAGTGTCTGTAAATTGCAAGAAGTTTCATTTGTGGGGGTGGGGGAGTTGCAAAGAGCTCAGCAGAATGAATATAGGGCAAATCAGAGTCCTTCAGATTAGAGTCATGAGAGCTTATGCTACCTTGAACACATAAACACTGGAGAGCATAGCTGATCCCATGACAGGTGGCAACCCTAATTAAGACCTAACATGATTGAATATACAAGGATTCAAACCCAGACTTTCAAGAACTAAGCACTCAAAGATCTCTGCCTGGATGGAGGAATCTGCCCGTTTTGTTTCTCCCACATTCAAATGTTTAAAACCTCAGTTCTTTCCATCTGGAATATGAAAAAAAATGCAAATTTTGGTAAATGCTTATCAAACTGAAATGAAACCAAACTGGAACAAAATTCTTACCCGTCCCTATTCAAGATGAGAAATAAAGTTAAGTTGTGGTCCCCTCTCTTCCAATTCTCCTCAGCAAATTTTGATGGTGTCTATTCTCTTTAGAGTTTGTGCAAATATTAGGCATATTTTTGATGTTCATCAGCAGCGATCACCAACCCATTTCACATTTATCCATACTTAGAGTAGTCCCATTGAAATCAATAGGTTTATGTTAGGGGCCATCTACACCAGCCGTTTATTCTGGAATAGTATTGAGGTTTTCCTTACCAGGCCACATGACGTTCACCTACTCCCGCAGTGATCTCAGGACGACCTCTTAGTTTTTCCAGAGTATCACTGACTAGTTTTGTAGAGGCTTTTCCCCATCTCTTGCTACAATCCTGAAATCCCCGGCTGGCGTGCCCCCCTTTGCGAGTTCCTTGCTCAGCAAACAGCCAGCCCGCTGTCAGGAGAGTGTGCATGGGCATCGCAGTGTTTCATCACGACTGTCTCTTTTTGTTTTTGTTTTACATAAACATCTTGATGCACAATAGTGCAATTTCGACTTACCTCCTGTGTTGCTGTGTGTTTGTGCTTGGGCACATCTCAAAGGAGTTATTAAACAAACTTCTGTGCCCTGTACCCATTTGTCTAGTTCCACCCACTTCTGCTGATACACATCAGAACTGCCGTCATGGGGCACACATCCTCTGCAACAGCTCTCCATTTCTTGCAGGAAAATTCCCTCATGTGTGTCCTGTGAGCAACGATCACTGAATCGGAAAACCTCGCAATCATCCCTCCTCCCTCTCAAAAGGGTGAAGGTGTAGATGAGTCCTTAGTCTATTCGAAGTATGACTAAATTTTGATCCGGCCCAGTAGCACTCAGATTTTGCAGAATCTGACAGCTGATGTGAAGCAGAAGATATCAGCAGAATTAGCAAATCAACCAGCAAGTATTCCTTAATTGGTAAAGAGCAGAAACAATATAATTTCAAACTCAACATTTGAAATAAAGATCCAGTGGCTGAATGTTGCAAATTCAATTGATGCTGAAGTTTTTGAAACTGTTGATTGGGGAAGCAGTCTAACTGGTTAGGCTAAAGCCTTTAAAACAATGGTTTCTAACCGTGGAGTTCCAGATGTTGTACTACAACTCCCACCACCCAACCAAGATGATGGGGGTTTTAGTCTAACAATATCTGGAGACTCAAGGTTGGGAACTGCTACTTTAAGGAAAAGGTGAGTGTTAAGGAGACGAAAGAAGGAAAAGAGCACAAAACATCCGCGCTGGGCAAAGATATGTAAAATAAGCTAACTGTTGTTTTCTTGATCGAGATGATGAATATACTACATTAACTGGCTGTCCCATGGCATGACCTGTACCTTTCTCCTTATGCTGTCCCTCACAACAAATTTTGTCTTTTATGATCTGACAGACTTTGATATTCTTAAAAATTATGGCTGAATATTTAATATCATCAGAGTTATTGTACTTTGAGAACCTGAGGCTTTTTCTTCCAGATCATTTGGGGGTTTGGAGTGTGGGGGAGATAAACCAACCTCTAGATTGTCAGACTAGGAAATTCTGATTGACTTGCTTCTGACATGAGTGCTGAATTTTTATAAAGAGCATTATAATTTCCATCATGCCCTTTCTTTCAGGAAAACTCATTGAGATATTCACTTGGGGTGGAAAATGCCTTTCCATCTTAGAGACATACCTTTCTAGAAACTGATGAGTAGAAAACCAAAGCCTTGAAAACAGGCATTACAAGCACTCATTCAGTGAGCGCTGAATGAAATTCTACCTGGGGGCAGGCAATATGGCACTAGATCAGTCCTCAGTCCTTTATAGTGGAAACAGTGGAACAATCGTTTCAGTATTTTAAATGCAAAACCAGGCCGGGGGGGGGATTAAATGAACTGGACTCCCCATTGAAAGATCCTTAGAACATGTCAGCCTAACAGTACTGGCAGATGGAGGTGGGGGCATGGCATATATGTCTGCCTTGGAATGCAAACTGCATTGGGATGATTGGGAAGAACTGGTCTGCCCTCTAACACATTTTCAGTGGAGATTGAGCACCTTTTGTTAAAGATCGTAAATCATTTTAAGCCAAACTCCCTGCTCTGAATTCAGGGGCAACAAGGACTGAAATTGATAAACATTTGGATGGATTTAAAAATCAGTACCAGAAACAAATGTCAGTATGTATATATAACCCACTATATTCAAAGCTGGGATGGGATAAGTATCCTGAACAGGCAGCACCCTATTGTTATCAGATCTTTGAAGGGGTGGGGAAGAGACATCTGGAGGATGCGCACACAGAAACACACATACACACACACACACTGATGAACTATGTATCAGGTTGGATCCAGGATCTACTTTCCATGGACAGAAGGATTCTGCTCACAGAAGGTGCCTGCCTGATTTTGGGGCTGGGGTGACTCTACCTCCTACTACCTTAGCTCACTCCTCTGAACATCTGTGTAGCATCTTTAGGCAGCTGGAGAGACTGCTGTGGGGAAGAGGAATGGGATGAGTGACCAGTTAGACCAGTTGCACCCACCTAAATCTGGATTCAACCCATTGCTTATTTCTATTTATCTTCAGTCGTTGGATGAATGGACACTCAAGGCAGCTGATAAGAATGTTGTTATTAAGCCAATTGTGAATAATGATGTGCATGCCATTAGGGATGTACAGATTTTGTTTTGCAGCTTGTCAGGCGTCTTTCATTCCATCATCCACTCATTGTTGGAATCTGTGCTTTTGGGGTTTTTTTTTTTTAAAAAAACACACAACAGAATTCTGTTTTACTTGCGCTAATTTTGTATTAGTGCTAATATGTATTAGCTCTAATGTGCATTATCCCAAATCCCACCCAAAAGTGAAAACATGGTCCAGATGTTTGTGGAATCTGCATAATTCAGAAAAAGCTGCTCCACTGTGGAATCCCCAAGTCAGATTCATAGATATCCAAACTCATTTGAATCCATTATAGATGTCTCCGACATGCCATGTGTAAGAATTATTTAGATCGCTGACATGCCTTTAAGAGTGAGATCTGCCCTTTTCATTGGGCAATACAAGGCACAATTAAATCTATTGTGGATAATAATATGAATGTGATATGCAATTGCAATTAGAAAGGGCAATTAGAAAGGGCAATTGGAAAGGGACCTGCACAGCAACAATTATATATTCACGCTTGTGTTGTGTTGAATGTTGCAAACATGTAGTGCTAGTGTTCTGGAAGTGTAAATATCCATGGAAATACAGAGGGATGTTTCATCCATTGCAAGCATTAAGGACCAAACTGCAAACAAGCTGAAAAAAATCCAAGAAGAATCATTCAGCTCAGTTGTAGATGAGGCTGTAAGGAAGCAAAATAGATAGTGAGATGTTTGTGAATCACTTTATGGTATATGCCTCATGGGTGTGATTTGTATGCTAATTAAAAACCAAGTCGATGTTTACGCTTCAGTAAACATGTTTTAAATAACTGAGGGAGATATAAAAAAAGATTCTTAGTTTGCTAGCTGTGAACAACCTAAATCAATTCAACATAAAGTAGGTGCTTTGCACGTGTTTTCCTCCCTGTCAAGTAAAGATGTACAGGGATTTCTTTCCTGTTTGTAAATCACGTGAACATATCCTGTTTGCAACCTTGAATAGAAATGGAAGCAGGGATGCGTTCCTCAGGATTTTTATTTTGGGGGTGGGCAACTTCCTGGACGTGCATTAGCATTCAAAGGTTTGAACTTGCACAAATGCACACTTCCAAAACAAGAATCTACCTGTACACAAATGTGCAGCCTTTTCCCCATCCAAATTTTCACACTTTCACCTATGGGGGAAATGTGCATTTTTTATTGGAAAATGCACTTTTAAAAATGCATACTCTTTTCCATTGGGGAAAATGCACACTATTTAAAATGTGCATTTTTCCTGATAGAAAATGTGCATTTTTCCAAATAGTTGTGTGTGTGTGTGTGGGAGACACTCACATTCAGGAATGTAAATGAGTTGAAACATGCTTCAAGGAATGATTAGGGGAGCTCAAACATCACAAGTTTCCCCGTTCCGATTGCCCAGTGATGTTACTGGAATAGATGCAAAATTGAAGGAACAGATTCCAGTGGTGACTTTAGGTGATGTTTACCAGCTGAAGAAAACAGTATTTCAGAATTTGCATTGTTTTGCACGAGACCTGAGCAACCCCTTTTCCAGCTTTGTAACTATTCATAGGAGTAGTCCTCCTGCTTTGCCATGGGAGAAATAGCTCATAATTCTATTTAAAATATATAATAGCTGTTATGCGATAATAAGGGGTGAGCCAAAAAAGGCTCCTCTTTTGGTCTCTTTTTAAAAGCATATTTGCCTTTTTGAAGCTGTTCTTATTGGCACAATTTGTTCTTTGCCTTCACAACCCTCTGTCTCATTTCCCACACTCTGACATTTAATCTATATATTTTAGTGGAGAAAAGGCTTTTAAGTAGGGTGACCATATTTTGGAAACCAAAAAGGAGGACAACATGGCCGCCCCTCCAAGGGGGCGTGCCCACCCAAACATGGCCTTGGTCACACGTCTGATTTCACAGCACATAATTAAACAAACTTGTACTACATAACATCTTAATGTTAAAATCACTGAAATAAAGAACAAGTGAGACATTCAAAGACATTTGTAGCTTTTGCTGTATTTTGAAGCTTTTGCCATACTCTGTGTGATACAGTCTCCCCTTCCCTCAGGTATCTTTTTTGACTGCAAATCCTTCACTGGATGACCATAGTCTCAACTTCCCTAACATTTAACACTCTTTCCCCATCACCTTTCTCAAATCCATACTTACAGATTCAGCATACTGCTACCACTGAATAAGTGCAGAAAAACCGAGTACAACAAACTAGCATTCAGAAAGAATATAAAATACTATCCCCCTGCAAACAAAAGCCATGGAACAAAATGGACTAACGGCTTCCCTCCTTTTATCCAAATATCTCCTGAATTTACACTGCCCCAGTGTGCAGAGAACAGAGATTCCAATCAGGGACCCAAAGAAAACTGGCCAAAAAACCCTCAGAAACAGGTCCCATTGATTTCAATGAAGCTTACTCCCAGATAAATGAATATAGGATTGCAGCCACTTAACATCTGTGCATCTTTCTCTAGCAAGTGCAAGCCCCTTCTGTCAAGGACAACTGTGCACTCACAGAACCTGGCCTCATGGATCATGCAACCAGCAGGTGCTCTCCAGAAAGATGCTTTCAGAGCCTAGGAGATCCAGACACATTCAGACAAGACACACTATGCACTCACATATTATCTTGCTGGGACAGAACAATTCCCAGAATGACCAGATACAAAAGAGGACAGGGCTCCTGCAACTTTAATTGTTGTGATGAAGAGGGAATTACACCAGGTTGGGGGGAGGGAGGAATCCACAAAGCCACACTGTAAAATAATCATAATCACAATCTCAAAGCCATACAGAAAAGAAATGTCTGTAACCGAGCTGAAAGTTGTGAGTACATATATCCCTTCGCATGTAGTATAATAATCATCATCACCTGCATCAGCACAAAAGCAGTTTTTGAGCCACATTTTTTTAAAAAAAATCATCATCATCCACACACACCTCACACACGATCACCAAAGGCAATAAAAAATAAAATCTACATACCCCTGCATACCCACCCAAAGTGGGGGGAAACCCCACCCTTCCCCAAGACAATTTTTAAAAAAACTCCCCACACACACTTAACCGGGGGGGGGGGGGGAGAATAAAAATCCACCCCACACTCATCCAAGGCAAAATAATCATAATCATAATGGCTAAAAATAGAATACAAATCCACCACACACCAACATACTCACCCATGGCAAAACTGATAATAGTTTTTAAACTCACCCAAGGCAACCCACTCTCTACACACATTCACCCAATTAAGAGTCTATCTACACTACTGCTATAAAACAGTTTTAAATGGTTTAAAATGGTTTATAACAGTTTTGAGAACTGTTGGGGCCCAGGACACGCTCCACAGTTTTCAAAACGTTTCCAAAGTGTTTTATCCTGCGTGTGTAGATAGGCTCTAATTCATCAAAATCAGTACCCAAAGAATGGATAGAAAATCAGTAACAACTTATTTCATCATTGCAGCCAGAGATAAAATCCAATCTACCCCCCAACACCCCACTAGACTTGGATTGCAGCTAGAGACAGTTCATTTGGCCTGCATTACTTAAACCACACACACCACACACACAGGCGCACACAGGAGCAGCAATTCCCAGGTGGGCGCAGAGCGGAGGAACGTGCCAGTCCTTTTATTTTAAAAAGTGGGGAGATTAAGTTGAGGTAGCGCACTAGGTTAAAAAAGTCAGTTGAAGCCAAACCGTATTACCTGGTGGTTGGAGGGGATGAGGCACCCTCAGTGTAAAGCCCCCCTCTCTCTAGGTCTAGGGAGCAGGAAAATAAAATACCATCAGCCGCCTCAGCAGCCCCACTGGCCAGGCCCTGGCTAAGCAAACAGGGAGGGACCACGTCGGCCCAGTTGGAAGCGAACCCAGGCAGCGGCTGCAGCCGTAATAACTCACATGCTGGCCGGAGGCCCGAGCGCTGGGAAGAAGCCCGAGCAGCGGCTGAATCAAGGCGCGGCTGTGGAAGACGAGGAGGAGGACGGGGCAGGCGGCGCTGGCTGGAGGCCCAGGCGCCGGTGGGAGCAAGTTTGGGCGAGCCGCATGCAGTGCACGCGGAGGCTGAAAACGGAGGGGAGCTGAACAAAGAGCAACCAAATCGCCATGTGCTCATAAAAACGGGGAGGAGGCGCCCTAACTGGCCCGGGCAGGTGCAAGGTGAGCCACAAGCACCGCCACTGCTTTACCTCCTCCGGCCGCTTCTCTCTTCATGCCCCACTGCTTCAGCGTCCTCCTCTGCTGCTTCTCCACCACCAATTCTCCGCTGCTGCTGCCACCACCACTGGTTCTCCTCCTCGGGTCTCCTCCTCCTCCTCCTCCATCCGTCCGTCTTCTCCTCCTCCTCTGTCTGTCTTCTTCTTCTCCTCCTCTGTCTGTCTTCTTCTCTTCCTCCGTCTGTCTTCTTCTTCTTCTTCTTCTTCTTCTTCTTCTTCTTCTTCTCCTCCTCCTCCTCTGCCGTTGCCGCTCTCATCACAGCAGCCTGGGCCCTGCTGCTGCTTCTGCTGTAAAAAGCCCCTGATCGGCTAGCGTGATTGCGCTGGCCAAGAACAAGGCCCGGATGGCCGGGGGGGGGGGGGAGGCCGGAACGACGCGCACCCGGAAGTGCGGGTGTGCGTCGTTCCAGCCTCTTCCCCAGCCGATCTGGGCCTTGTTCTTGGCCAGCGCAATCACGCTAGCCAAGAACAAGGCCCGGATGGCGGGGGGGGGGAGGCCGGAACGACGCGCACCCGGAAGTGCGGGTGTGCATCGTTCTAGCCTCTTCCCCGGCCGATCAGGGCCTTGTTCTTGGCCAGCGCAATCGCGCTAGCCAAGAACAAGGCCCGGATGGCGGGGGGGGGGAGGCTGGAACGACGCGCACCCGGAAGTGCGGGCGCGCGTCGTTCCGGCCTCTTCCCTTGCCGATCTGGGCCTTGTTCTTGGCCAGCGCAACCGCGCTAGCCAAGAACAAGGCCCAGATGGCACGGGAGAGGCCCAATTTTTCCGGACTTTGGGGGATATTTTAAAATTTCCCCCCCGGACTCAAATTTGGCCCCTTTTCCCTGACATGTCCGGGGGGATCCGGACGTCTGGTCACTCTACTTTTAAGAAGAGAACATGGAATTAGTGAAATTATAATAGTGAGAGATGAGGAAGTCCTTAAGGCCAGGCCTTGCCATTTTCCCCTTATCTCAAAATGAGGTAACAGGAGTATCTTTCTGCGTTCTTGTCCTTGAATAACTGATTATACCAATATCCTATATGCATGGGTGGGGGAATTTGGGGGAAAAGACAGAGTGGGACCCAATCACCAAGGTGGCATCTTGTGAAAAACCCATACAGTTTTCTCACATCCAGTTGCTGAGTTGCTTATATGTAGGGATTGATGAAGCTCATTTTCCAATCTTAAGTCTGTCCCTTCCCATTTCTGCATCAGTTTGTGATTATATATATATATATATATATATATATAGTCAGCATGAAAACCCATAGTTTTTGTGTGCATTTCTCCCAATATGCTAATTTTGTGTGCATTTCTGCAAACAACTTGCCACAATAAAATGCATTTTTTTACTAATATACACAGTTGTGTGCACACGTTCCCCTAATAGGTATGTATGTATGTATTTATGAGAACATTTGGGCAAATATCAAAGGATACCTGTGTGTCAGTTTGTGTATCAGTTTGGGAAGTGCGATTTAGGTAGGTTTGCATTTAGGTAGGTTTGCATTTTGCATCAGTTTGGGAAGTGCGATTTAGGTAGGTTTGCACAGTTAAAGTTGCAGGGGCCCTACCTTCTTTTGTATATGGTCACTCTAGTATAGTGCCTGCAACTTTAATTGTTGTGATGAAGAGGGAATATCACCAGGAACTAATTGCATACAAAAGACACTGGCTGAAATTCCCTTTTCTCTACAACTTTTAAAAGTTACATGAGCCCTGTCCTCCTTTTCATATGGTCAGCCTAAATAAATCATTTTAAGTAAAATGATGTGTCCTTCCTTACCATTTGTGGTTTGTGGGGGCAGTGCTTTGTTTACTTGCTTAGCCGTTGATTGGTGGGGAAGAAAGAGGGACTAAGGAGGAAGTGGGCGAGTGAACTACAACACCCACAATGCTTAGCCCTATACTCATTGAAAGCTAGGGAATGAAAGGGGAACTAAGGAGGAAGTGGGCAAGTGAACTACAGTGCCCACAATGCCTTGCCCTAAATGCATTGTAAAAATGAGACATAAAGAGATTGGCAGAAGGGTGTGAGACCACACACACTGCTTTGAAGACTGAAGAATTTTTCTCCTGTATCGTGAGTACTCCTTAATGTGGCCTAAGATGTTTTGGAACGCACCTATTTGGAATGTTTTAAAATACTATTTAAAACTTTCCAAGGTACTGTGTAGATAGGCTCTAAGATCATTAGCTGATGCTAGTAATTTCTCCATGTGAGTCATGACCTCCATGAATTGTGAGGACTTACCTCAACAAGGGAGAGGGATTTTTCTATAGTGTTGCCCAAGCTATGAAATGCCCTCTAGAGGGAGTTAATCCTGGCACAACTTTGCTGTCTCTTATGTGCCAAGGGGGGAAAAAAATCACCCAGGCATTTTAAATTTGCTATCTTACATATTTTAAGCTCTCTGACTACTAAGTGCGCTTGTCTGATTGTTAGTGTTAGAGCAGTACGATAATGGAATCAATTACCTAGAGAGGCAGTGGGCTCTCCTACACTTGAGGCATTCAATAGGTAGCTGGATAGCCATCTGTCAGGTATGTGTTAATGTGCATTCCTGCATTGAGCAGGGGGTTGGACTTGATGGCCTTATAGGATCCTTCCATGTCTACTATTCTATGGTTCTATGATCTGCAAGTTGTTTTGTTTGTATTGTTCATTGTCCTGTTGTTTTCCTTTAATTTTTGTAAGCTGCCTTGAGGTCCTTGATAAATGGTGAGATAACAGTGTTTTAAATAAATCACTAAATCTGCTGTAGTTTAACAGCATTGAAAAGCTGCCTTTCCATGAAGGCTCACCAAATTCCAGCTTCCCAGGGAACTATGTATGAATTTTCCACTTGGGCCAGCTTTCAAAGGTCAGAGCTAAAGCCTGTATGGAATACTTTAACTTGTGTTGTAGTCCTATTTTTTTTTTTTTTACTTTGAATGGGAAATAAATTGTAATTAATAAATGTCATCTTGAATGACCAAATGTTGTTCTTGTTATTTGTATTTGTGTGGGAGGAGAGATAATTGCTTGGATTTCAAAGACACCATTTCACTCTCAAAGGAACTACACATAATGATGTATATAATAACAACAACGTGGGTGATATCCAGGTGCAAAGCAATTGGGAGTTTCAATTGTTATTAAAGAGCTAGAAATCCCCCACTGTTTTGCTGCTGGCAGTGGGGAAGAACTAGTGTATTGTTGTCACCCCAAGCACTAGAAACTCCTGAACTTTACATGATACACTCCATCACTTATGATTATTAGCAAAAAAAACATGCCTACATCTTTATGTATGTGCAGACAATTAAACAGCATGCATTCTTATCCTATACATTTACTAAGAAGTAAGTCCCAATAGTAAATGTGCAACAGATTGTAAGCTAAAATCCTACCACATTCACGTGGAAGCAAAGCCTGTTGAAAATAGTTAAGCCTGAGTTCTGAATGAACCCAGTTTAGGATCAGGATGCAAATCCCATTTTTCTTCAGTGGCATTTAAGCAACTTAGGGCAGCAATCTTACATACACTTACTTGGAAATAACTTAAGCTCGTTCGGAAAAGAAATGGGACTTACTTCTGAGTAAACATGCATAGGATCACTCTGTAACAGCCCTTGGCTACAATTATTATTAGCACTTTAGAGTGATCAAAGTATTTTATGCATGTTATCTCAGTAATACTTCAAAGAACCTTTAAGGTAGGCCAGTACTGTTATCGTCTCATTGCAGATGTGGGATACATATGTAAGTATGTAGGGTGATACTCAATGTTGTGCAACTGAACTTCTGCTTGCACATGGTATAATTTCCCCTATTCCTCCTTTCCCTGCAGACCCCCATGCCTCCCAATCTTCTCCAGGGGCCCTCCAAATCTCCAGAACAGACATTTTGTGGGCGGAGGTAGGGTGCTTTAGGGGGAGGAAGGATCTGTTCCACTGATGGATGCCATTCTGTTAGCTGATAGCCATCATTGGAGGCAACACATAGTGAGTGTGTGGCTGAGGCAAGATTCATACCAGAGACCTCCTGATTCACAACTCAGGCCGTTTCTACACCAGGCTGTTTGCCTGGGATGGCCCCCAGCTGGTCCCTGTGTGCCAATGGTGTGTATTAGGTACTTCCAGGATTGCCCTCCCTCCCTCCCTCCCTCTATACCCCTATGGTGTAGAAAGTCTCTTTACCTGTGTACTAGCCCCCTCTCTCTAGCAAATATCGTTCTAAGCAAAAACTTCAAGGTTCTACATCAAGACTTTTAGTTGTTTTCCTTCCTCTATAATAATCCTACACAAGCAGATGGAAAGACTCTGCAATAAATAATACAGGCAAGAGGTTGCTACTTACACGATTGCTGTTCCAGTGTCTGCCCCAGCCAGGGAGTTCAGTTCAAATGATGTGCAGGTTTGTTGTCTTCTTTGTTCCACCAGTGGAATAGAATGTAAACCCAAAGATATGATGATTGAACATGAAATTTCAGAATTATAGCACACCAGAGAAAGAGGAATAAAGGAGAAAATTATGGCTACAGGTTGGTGTTGTGCCAGCCCTGAAAGCCAGCCAATTTTCTGGCATATTTCTGCCTTCTGGTTACAATGCAAATGGCACAAGTTGACCTCAGATTGTTCCTGTTTCAACAGCTCTAAAAATCTACTTTAAAATGTGGTATTGTACTCTGTAGTGTTAGCATAATGCACTGTGATGTGACCAGCTCAGTCATATGGGACATATCACAGCAGGAGCAGTCGGCCAAAGAAACCGTTTTCCATTAGAGAGAATGGTAGCTTCAGAGCATCTCCTTTTAAAATGTGGATTTAAAAATAAGGTGTCTGGAGCAGAAAACTTCATTTTCAATAGTCAGTAAAATTCACATTTGAATCTGGCTGAGCCTTGAGCTAAACGGCTTGACTGCCTTTTGTAAAACAATGGGAGAGGGAGAAATACCTTGTTTTAGCCTCTGATCTTGCTGGCAAGGATTTACACTACACTGGATGGTTCCAGGATGATCGCCTGAAGATTGGGATGGTGGAGAATTTTTCCTTTTACCTAATTTTGCATTTCTTTTGAACCACTGTGCAAACCAAAAGTCAGTTATTCTTCAAAATTCAATATTCTCTGAATTTCATTATGGAGTTCTCCAATTTAAAAAAGTGGACAAAAAAATGTATATTAGGGAAACCAATCTTAAAAACGGATTATGTTAGGGAAAAATGCTTGCATAAATGTGTGTTAGGCAAAATGCATACAAAAATGCATGTAATGGGAGAAATATGCACAAAAAGTGTGTATGAATTTCCATGCGTGCTTTTTTAAAAAATCACAATGTCCGGGACAAATCAAACTTAAGTTGGGACACTGAGAGAAACTGAGATGGACTGATTCCTCATCTCTACCTGAAATCAGTGCCATGTGGGATCTGTTTCCCTTGGTGCAGTGCTATGCAACAGGGGGTTGCATAGCAAGGAAGGTGTCCGAAGGGGGGGAAATCTTTCTCATCTGGTTGGCAGTCTTCTGGAAGGGAGAGTAGCAATTGCTTGGGAAATATCCATGAGATAGGTTCCACCCACTTAGTTCTGTAAATCGTATAGAGCCTCAAGCTGCCTGGGATCCCATCACTTTGTAACAGCTTCTATGTGGCTATTACTATATGTGATATCTTCAAAACACTGGACAAGGATCTTTTGCAATGGCTTACAATAGGCAGAAAAGAAGAGTTGATTCACATAAACCTTTATCACACATTCAGCCATAGGCTTTGGCAAAACATATGCATCTGATACATGAAAAAATGAATCTACCTTAATCATTGAAAGGATGCAGATGGCCAAATAACTCCTGAGTAAGGATGTCAGTTTTACTTTTTCCCACATACATTTTTTTAAAAAAGAAATCTGTTTTTTTTTAATATGAAGAAATCTGTGGATTCTGATAAATTCATAAAAATGAATGGAAATGAGATTCTCACCCATATGCACTAGCCAAATTCAATGGGTATACCTATTCCGAGTATGGAGAGGACCATGATGTGCCTGCCTGCCATGTAGCTGTTAAAAATGAGCCTGTCAGTAGGGTGACCAGATGGCTCGGGGTTTCCCGGTCCTAACCGGGAAACCTGGGGCGATCCGGCCCAACCGGGGGGCGGGGGGGGCAAACCGGGGTGGCGGGGGGTCACGCGGCGGTGGCAGCGAGCGATGAGCGGCGGTAGACCTGGCGGCGGTGGCGGCGGAGGAGCCTGGGAAGCGGCCGCCCCAGCAGGTAAGTGCCCTCCCTCGCGCCTCATGCTCCTTACCTGCAGGGGCGTCCGCTTCCCTCTGGTGTTTGAATCTACTGAGAAACAGGCTTCGCGGCCTGTCCCTCAGTAGCGCGCCGGGTGATGACGTCATCACCTGGTGCGATACTGAGAGACAGGCCGCGAAGCCTGTTTCTCAGTAGATTCGAGCACTGGAGGGAAGTGGACGCCCCTGCAGTAAGGAGCGGGAGGCGCGGGGCACGGGGCGCGGGGCACTTACCTGCTGGGGCGGCCGGGTCCACCGCCGCCGGGTCCCCCACCGCTGCTGCTGTGCTCATGAGGCCAGAGGCCGCGCGGAAGGGATGGGAGAGGGCCGGATCCAGAAGTGACGTCGCAGAAGAGGCGGGGGAGGGCCGATTACGTCACTTCTGGATCCGGCCCTCCCCTGCCTCTTCCGCGTGGCCGCTGGCCTTACAAGCCCAGCGGCGGGGGACCCGGCGGCAGCGGAGGAAGACCCGGCGGCGGCGGGGGACCTGGGGGGGGCAGCAGACCCGGCAGGGGCGGCAGCAGAAGAGAACCCGGTAGGTCCGGGCTGATGTTTTTTGGGGGTGGGTGGCTTGGTGGGGGGTTGTTTTGGGTGGCGGGGGGGACCGGGATTTTGGGTTCCAAAATCTGGTCACCCTACTGTCAGAAAGAAGAGGTGGCAACCCTAACGCTGCACAACAAACATGGTTGAATACACAAGATTTGGAACCTGGATTTTTATCAGCTAAGCACTCAAAGGCCTGGGTCTGGATGGATGAATCTGATATGTTCAGTAGGAATGTGTATCGTATCGTTCCGATGTCCAATAACAAACTGATAAGATTGTTATCGGACATCCAATTAACGATAATAATCCACATTCCTGGAGGCCCTATCTGATCGGATCTAAAATCCATATGTCCGATAACTATCGGACATATCAGATATTTGGATCTAGGGCTGACCCTCCCTCCCCCTCCCACTCCCACTCCATACCTGAGCCTTGTCCACTGTCGTCCGCTGCTCCGGACTACTGAGAACTAGGCTTTGCGGCCTAGTTCTCAGTAAAGTGATGACACGCCGGGTGATGACGTTACGCGGAGTGTTGTCGCTTTACTGAGAACTAGGCCGCAAAGCCTAGTTCTCAGTAGTTCAGAGTAGCGGACAGCAGCAGACAATGCCCAGGTAAGGGGGACCCCTCCCTCCGTCCCTCCCCCTCATGCTCCTTACCTGGGCCTTGTCCGCTGCCATCCACTGCTCCAAACTACTGAGAACTAGGCTTTGCAGCCTACTTCTCAGTAGAGCTATGACGCTCCGGGTGACATCATCACCCGGCGCATTGTAGCTCTACTGAGAACTAGGTCTCATAGCGATATGAGACGATAATTCAGCAGTGCACATCCCTAATGTTCAGTGTCTCCCATATTTGAATTGCTTATGGCTCTTTTCACACCAGGCAACATGCCTGGGATGGCCCCCAGTTGCTCCCTGTGAGTCCAAATGACGTACAGGGAGTCCCAGTGGTAGGGTGGGGGGGCAGGCATGGGATTTTTTTCTAGGTTTACAAAAACCTTAAAAATCCTGATTCTTCCGGATAAGTAAGTGCAGCTGCAAAATGGGCACGGAGCCACTTTGAATGGCTCTGTGCCCAGCAATGGAGGGGTTGGCACTACTTTTGTCACCCCCAGGAGGGTAGGGAGGGGGTGGGGTCCCAATTTCACACACACTTTTTTTTTTACTAACCTTTGTGCTGGAGCACTCGTGCACTCTTCCTCAACAATGGTGCTAGATTCAGGACCAACATAAGGAAGAACTTCTTTACACAGCGCGTAGCTAAACGATGGAATTTGTGATCCCAAAATGTAGTGTTGGCTTTGGCAACTGTTAAAGAGGATTAGACAAGTGAATGAATGATAAGGCTATCAATGGCTATTAGTTGTGATGGTTATATGCTGTCTCCAAGATCAGAGACATCAGGCCTTTTGAATACCAGTTGCTAGGCAATAATAGCAGGGCAGAGCTATTGCACTGATGTTCTGATTGTGGGCTTGCCAGAGGCATCTGGTTGTCCACTTTGGGGAACATGATTCTTGACTAGATGGTCTTTTGATCTGATACAGCAAATCTGTTCTTGGCCCTTTCTACACCATAGGGGTGTAGAGGGAGGCAGGGAGGGCAATCCCGGAAGTACCTAACACACACCATCGGTGCACAGAGACCAGCTGGGGGCCATCCCAGGCAAAACACCTGGTGTGGACAGGGCCCTTATGTTCTCATGTCCCTGCTGATTTCTCAAAGAGCCCATCATTGTGTGTTGTTGGGAGCTTCCAGTGGTTGCTGCTAGGGGGTCCACAGGGCCAGTGTGTGTGGAGTCAGAGCAACCTTGCTCACAGGCCCATTCTGCGAGCACCCAGCAGCCGCCCCGCCCCCTTTGCAAGTTAAAAACTGAATAGCTGTTACTGTTACTTAATAAAAAAGAAATACATTGGCCCTGTTCAGAAGACACCTTAAACCACGGCTTTAACCACAGTGAATAAGTCTTTTTGCATCTTTCACCATGGTTAAAGCTGTAGTTTAAGTTGTCTTCTGAACAGGGCCATTGTTTTATATTCAGCATGACTTAGAGGAGCTCAATACCCTGGTATTGCTGGGGTTCAAGGCAATGGAAAGAAAATACCTCAAGTGGTGGCAGCGGGCAGGTAATACAAGTGTTAGATCTCTCACTTTTACAGGTTGAGGTATCATAGGAGGCACAGGAGATGGAAAGAGAAGTAGAAAAAGAAATACTCATCTTACCCACAGCAGGCTGTACACTTACCTATATCCATGAGGCTTGGGAAGTGAGGAATGCCCCATCTTCTGAGAAGGCTGGTCCTGAATTGGTTAATATCCCAAACCCATCAGGGAACAAGCTACACAAGGTGGTGATCCAGCCCCACTTTGGGAAGCTCAAGAGCCCTGCCCCCAAGTCTGGCTGGTCAAGGTTAGAGATGCTGGCAAGCTGGCAGAGACAGACTCCTAAGAGAAACATCAGGGGGACCTCAAAGAGAAGGGAGAAACCATGATGATCCCAGGAAGTGCTGCTCCAGCTTTTGGAGGCTCTTTGGGCACGATAGCCTCAATAGGCCCTTCTCTACCCTACTCTTCACAAGAAAAAGACTCTAAAAATTAGGGGTGTGCATCGGATCGGATCCACGATCCGAACCTGATCCGCCCCAAAATTGGAAAAATCTGATCCGATCCGACCTACCCTCCGATCCGACCCCCCCAGGTCCGATTCCGATCCGCTATCCGATCCGATCCGGGGAGTCAGTGCACATCCCTACTAAAAATACTATACATACTAGGATTAAAACAATGTCATTGTTCTTCTTAGGAGTAACTTCACAAGTTTGTTCCCTGATACTTCCTCAACACCACCAAACGGTGGCTGCCAAATCATCATTAAAGAAATGCCTAGTAGGCAATACAGAGACACAATCAGGGAGGTACATTGTCCCTGAGCACTGGTGCACAGTGGTGCCTACCTGAGGAGATGTGAAACTGGCATTTGAGAAGACAGGAGAATAGGAGGAAGATCGGGAATTGCTGTCTGGTCCAGAGTACAAAGGGCACCAATCAAATGAAAATGGTGAGCAGTGTGTGGCATGATGGGGCCAAGCCTCTCTCCTTCAAGCTGGGCACCTCAGCATGAGGTCACAATGGCCAGTCTTTGTCCTTCAGGCAGGCAGCATCAGCAAATGTCAGAGTGGGTTTCTCCCCAATTGACATGACAGCGTAGGATTAGGGTGACCAGATAAAATCCAGGTCAGGGCTCATGTAACTTTAACAGTTGTAGAGAAAAGGGAATTTCAGCCAGTGTCATTTGTATGCAATTACTTCCTGGTGATAGTCCCTCTTCATCACAACAGTTAAAGGTGCAGGCACTATACTAGAGTGACCATATACAAAAGAAGGCAGGGCCCCTGCAACTTTAACTGTTGTGATGAAGAGGGAATTTCACCAGGAAGTAATTGCATACAAATGACACTGGCTGAAATTCCCTTTTTTCTACAACTGTTAAAGTTACATGAGCCCTGACCTGGATTTTATCTGGTCACCCTAATAGGATTCCTGCAGGTTGCAATGCAAACTGGTTCATTAGTTCATTGGATGTTCTAGAGGAAGTGTTTGCACGAGGCTGGGTTCTCTCTCTACCTTGCTCTGAACATGGGGCATTCATTAATGGGGGAAGCAAAGCCATGCTCAAAAGAAAGATGTCAGAGGTTGACTTGGTATATTAGAATTTTCTTTTTAGGGTTATTAATTTAAGGGAAGCCACAGTTACAGGACAGCAGAGAAGGTGGATTTGGGAGAAAACACTGTTTTTGGCAGTGAAAGAGATCAGAAACGTTGGTACGGCATTTTTCAAGATTAGTCCATGACACTTCACTCCTGCAAGGTTTTTTTTTTTTTTAAGGTAAATCAGGAGTAGGCCAGTGATGGAAGGGCTGTGGTAAAACATAGACACCCCTCTCTATATTTATGAAGGTTTCCTTCTATAGCTCACACTGAATAAACCAGTTGCCAGTAAACTTCAAAATGTTGTTGCTGTATTGTGTTTTCATTTTAACTCAATACTAAAGATGCTTATCACATTAGGGTTGATACCAAATTTGTAGTAGAACCGTTGTTAGTAGATGTTGTAGTAGATAATGTTAAAATATTGTAATGGATTACTTTTTGGTTCTCTTTTTATTCTTTAAAGTCGTTGTATTTTTACTATAAATTAATACAAATAGAGTTATATCAAAAAGTAACATAATTTTTACCAGAGTGGTTTAGCCTGCAACCATATACCCACTTACTTGGGGGTAAATCCCATTGAATTGAATGGGGCTTATGCCTGAGTAGACATGTATGGATTTGCACTTTATGTGTTGAAAAAAACTAAAACTTGGGAGGGAAAAATGAATCTGATTTAGTAGCATTGGAAAATATATATAAATGAAGGCTAAAGAACAGAAACACATTTTTTTAAAAAATACAGAAATATTGATGGGGATATTCAAGTTATTTTTCTATTGTTCATTCAAGTGTTTCTTGCCTTCCCACTGAGCACATCGTGTTCAATCCTCAGTGCAAATAAATTCAGTTCATTTCATCCCCATGTTTTACTTATTTGTATCCTGCAGAGCCTTCCTTCTGAAGCCAGATTTCTGTTCCCTTTACTTCATTGCTTTTTAGTTTGCATTTCTTCATTTACCCACCGCAGAGGTGAATGAGACAATCTATCTGTCAATAAAGTCGATTTGAATATAAAATGCTATTTAGTTAGAATGACAATGGTAAGTGCCGTTAAAACAGCATTTTTTTTTTTTTAAAAAAATTACATAGACGACACTGATTAGGTTCTGGCCGTTTGAAATGGCCACATAGGTCATTACAGATTTTATTATTCAAACAAACCCCATTTTCATCCTTGCCATATTCATCTTCTGTCTTTATAGAGACTATCAATAATTCACCTTGGGGTGCATTATACATACAATCTTCTCTTAAGGACTTTGGGAGGAAGCTAACTGAAACAACTGGACGGGGAGCCAGTAAGCAGTTGTCCAATTCTTTTTGTTCATTGTGTGTTTAGAGGCCTGGAACACACATTTATAGGGTCGCGCAAATCCACCCCTCCCTCGGCAATATAGGTAACATAACATATGATGTCGGCAGACACCCATTTGGTCAGCTGTTCAATGTGTGTAGACCTCTCTCTTTTTCAAGGCACAAGTACAGTCAGAACTGGGCATCTGGCTTATTTCCTTCACCGTGGTCATGGGAACCCAGGCCCTTTCTACACCTCGGGATGTAGAGGGAGGGGCCTGGGGCAATCCCAGACTTACCGGCTTCCGGGATTGTCACCCAGTTTCCACACAGGAAGCGCGGCATCCCAGAAGCAAGCAGGGACATCGTGCTCAATGCGCCTGCCATTTTTTTTTCCATATGAGGGAGCCAGGAGTGCACTTGTACTCCAACGCAAATGTAGGTACCAAAAAAAGTATCCCTGAAATCACAGCCCTAGCCCCTCCCCCACCATCCCATGGATGGCGAGCATGCAGGCCCCCTCTCCCCTGATGGGCATGGAGCCGTGCTGTGCGACTCCATGCCAGTTTCCGGTGTAAGGGGACACCAGGAGGGATGGGTGCCTACACCTCCTATGGTCTCGGGACAGTCCTGGGACCACTGGAAGATTTGGGTTTTCCCAGGGTTTCTTTATCCCTGGGAAAACCCATCCCTGTCCTCTGCCCCAGGAAGTCCCTGTGTGTCATTTAGATGCACAGGGAGCACCCAGGGACAATCCCGGGGAAAAAGGTTGGTGTAGAAATGGCCCCTGTCTTTCTGACCCTCCCTCTATGTGGGATATCTGGAACAACAGTTCCCTGATACTTCAGTGTATTTTGTTTTAAAGTAAGCCTCCAGCCCTTTTATTTGTTGGAATGCAAGACATTCCCCCAATGTCTTGCTATGAAGTCAATGTACTTCCAACATCCAGTGTTCTGGCCAATCATGCTAAGGTACTAGAATGACTGAGAAGAATTAGCATTATTTAACATAGTAAGGAAAATTAAGGCATGGATCCAGGATCCAGGATCTACTTTCTGCTCACAGAAGGTGCCATTGCCTGATTTTTGAGAAACCCCCCATACCACAGCTCACCCCATTCAGTAGGGTGCCCTGACCCTCTGTGCATCATTATCAGGGGGTTGGAGAGGCTGCCATGGGGATGGAGTGTGTGTGGAAGTTCCACTTCTACCAGCCAAGTTGCATACACCTATCCTAAGCATATTAAACTCCTTATGTTTTGTTCTGATTCACGGTGACTTATGGCTCCATTGAGGGATGTATAGGGATTTTGTTTCTGCTCACAGATCATGTGAGCATGCCCCATGTACAGCCCCAAACAAGAACATGAGCAGGAAAATGCATCCTCCAACCATGTTTACAAATACTTGAACATGTACTTGTGTTCGATGAGCGCAAACGTTCCCATTCGATTTTATGTAAATTCTGAAAATGTGCTAATCTGAATTAGTTAATGCACATTAGCACTCATTAATGAATGCAGATTAGCACGAGTGTACAACTGTGCATTAGCACTAGGGGTGTGCACGGACCCCCCGGATCGGATCGGGACCCGGATCGGGACCTCCAATTTTGTCCCGGACCGGTTCGGACAAAATCGGAGGCCCCCCGGACCGGATCGAGTCCGATCCCGACCCAAAAATCGTACATTTTTGGATCGGCCGCCATTTTTTTCCCCATAGACTTGCATTGCAATGCAAGTCTATGAGGAAAAAATGGCGGCGGGTGGGTAAGGGGGGGCCTAACTCCCTCCCCCCCCCGGGGCCGTCCGCTGTGGACGGCCCCGGCAGGTAAACCCCCTCCCCCGCGCTCCCTACCCCCCCTGGGGCCGCCTGCTTCCATCCGCTGGCGCCCGCGGGCGCCAGCGGATAGAAGCGGACGGCTCCGGGGGGGGGGTAAGCCCCCTTCCCCGCCACTTACCTTCTCGGCACGTCCGGCGCCGGCGGCTACTACCAGCGGGCTCCGCGGCCTACTCTCGAGTAGCGCGCCGGGTGATGACATCACCCGGCGCGCCACCCTGGAGCAGGCCGCGGAGCCTGCTGGTAGTAGTAGGCGCCGGCGCCGGACGGGAGCCGCCGGGCCGGGCAGGTAAGGGCCCCCCTCCCCCCTCCCCCCTCCGCGCGCCCCCTCCTCCCCTCCACGCACCCCCTCCTTACCTTTCCGGCCCGGCGGCTCCCGTCCGGCGCCGGCGCCTACTACTTCCAGCAGGCTCCGCGGCCTGCTCTAGAGTAGCGCGCCGGGTGATGACATCACCCGGCGCGCCATCCTAGAGCAGGCCGCGGAGCCTGCTGGGAATAGTAGGCGCCGGCGCCGGACGGGAGCCGCCGGGCCGGAAAGGTAAGGGCCCCCCTCCCCCCTCCGCGCGCCCCCTCCTCCCCTCCACGCACCCCCTCCTTACCTTTCCGGCCCGGCGGCTCCCGTCCGGCGCCGGCGCCTACTACTTTCAGCAGGCTCCGCGGCCTGCTCTAGAGTAGCGCGCCGGGTGATGACATCACCCGGCGCGCCATCCTAGAGCAGGCCGCGGAGCCTGCTGGGAGTAGTAGGCGCCGGCGCCGGATGGGAGCCGCCGGGCCGGAAAGGTAAGGGCCCCCCTCCCCCCTCCGCGCGCCCCCTCCTCCCCTCCACGCACCCCCTCCTTACCTTTCCGGCCCGGCGGCTCCCGTCCGGCGCCGGCGCCTACTACTTCCAGCAGGCTCCGCGGCCTGCTCTAGAGTAGCGCGCCGGGTGATGACATCACCCGGCGCGCCATCCTAGAGCAGGCCCGCGGAGCCTGCTGGGAATAGTAGGCGCCGGCGCCGGACGGGAGCCGCCGGGCCGGAAAGGTAAGGGCCCCCCTCCCCCCTCCGCGCGCCCCCTCCTCCCCTCCACGCACCCCCTCCTTACCTTCCCGGCCCGGTGGCTCCCGTCCGGCGCCGGCGCCTACTACTACCAGCAGGCTCCGCGGCCTGCTCTAGAGTAGCGCGCCGGGTGATGACATCACCCGGCGCGCCACCCTAGAGCAGGCCGCGGAGCCTGCTGGTAGTAGTAGGCGCCGGCGCCGGACGGGAGCCTCCGGGCCGAGAAGGTAAGTGCCCCCCTCCTCCCCCCCCCGCTGTCCACTTTCATCGGCGGGCGCCCGCTGGCGCCCGCCAATGGAAGCGGCGGTGGGCGCCAGTGGGCGCCCGCCGATCCGCCGATCCGCCGAACCGGTTCGGAGCTTTTTCGGACCGGTTCGGATTGGATCGGCCGATCCAGCTGCGGGATCGGAAATCGGATAATTTATCCGATTTCCCACTGGACCGGACTCGGATCGTGGATCGGGTCCGATCCAGTGCACATCCCTAATTAGCACTAATGTGCATTTCCACGCATGCACTAATTCACATTAGCACAACTGTGAATTAGCGCAAGTAGAATGAAATTCACACTTTAATCGGGGGGGGGGTATTTGTGCAACTGTCAAGAATTTTTTGCACAACTCTCCTGTTCAGTAGATGCTCATATTGTGCCATTTTAGTGTTCACACGAAATGGGCAGTGATCGCAAATGCGAATGCAAATCGGGGAGAGACGATGTTTGTGGAATTTTGGCAAGCTTGAACATTGCTTGTTTTCCCACCCCTATAACATCCACCTTCAGATAATTCTTTGGCCACGCCCCTAACACAACATTTCTAGCTATGGTTTGACTGTAGCATCACCACAGAGCTTGTATATTGCCATGCATATAGCGCTGAGATTGGCAGGGCTGACTATGCAGGCTGAGCACATGAAGGAATGGGGAGACATAGCCATCCCATGGTAAAATGTTTCTAGCTTTCCCCAAGAAATAGGCAGACTGAGAAACATCTTCTGTTTGTGTGTTGTTGCTGCTGCTGTTGTGGCAATCGGTGGACACGTCAGCCACCATGATTCCCTGCAATTCAGTGGTTGGAATAACGCTACATCATGATGTTGTATCTTTCCAACTCAGGCAATTTGAAGGAATGTGGTGGCCTCCATGGATGTTGTTTGAAGCGGTGCAGAACATTTTTTTGGTTTAAGCAAGAAAGTGGGAGGGAAAGATGGTGTTGCCCTCACTTTTTTTTCCTGACCCCAAAACCACTTCAATTTTCTTCTCCTCTTTCATCCCTCCATCAGAATTCACTAGAAAGTACAAAAGCAAAACCATCAGTACAGCAATAAAGATAGCACTTTAGACTGTTCACACATATTATCTCAATAATCCTTTTAGCATCCCTGTAAGACTGGCTTTGTATTATTATCCCTGTACTGTAGCTGTGGGGACTGAGGGACATACAGATGACATATCCAGGGAGAATAAACACCTGGAGGGTTCTGGTGGTCAGGATCAGGCCCACTAACCTTGTGTCTGACCTCTCTATCTTCTGTTCAGGGTCTACATGTGTGAAAGCCATACATATACAGGCTCTGTTCAGAAAATGGAATGAACAGGCGGAGATCAGGGCCAGGGGAAATTGCTATGATCCTGATAACTCCTCACTCCTGGAACATAAGTAGCTGCCTTATACCAGGTGAGACCATGGACCCATCTAGCTCAGTACTGTTGACACGGACTGGTAGTGGCTCTCCAGTGTTTCAGGAAAGATGCTTTTCTAGCCCTACCTGGAGATGTCAGGGATTGAACCTGCAGCCTTCTGCATGCAAAACCGGTGTTTCACCTCTGAGCAATAGTTCCTCCCAAGTCAAAGCAAATGGCCTTTAAATTTGTTTGAGCCAATGTGAGCCATTTCCCAAAGTGATGAATCAGGATCCAAAGTGAATCTTGGGGTCTGTGCACACCTTTAGTAGTTACCCAGTTAATGCTATTATTTTGAATGAAAGAAATAACTGCTATAGTCATGGAGCTAGTCCATACAAGTTGCTGCTGCTGCTGTTGCTGCTGCTCCAGTTGATTGCTAAATGGAGCTTGGAAGGACAGCCTCCATTAAATGCCTATTAGTTAATATTATGGGTACAATCTAGAGTTTTAACCTCAAACCTCTAACCAGTCTGGGCTAAAATATATTTGCCTCCTTTTCTTTGCACCATGGGTATTTCATCTGCAAGTGGTAGAAGTGCCTGCTTAAGGCCAATTAAATGAATGTATCACATAGGGTGACCAGATAAAATCCAGGTCAGGGCTCATGTAACTTTAACAGTTGTAGAGAAAAGGAATTTCAGCCAGTGTCATTTGTATGCAGTTCGTTCCTGGTGAAATTTGCTCTTCATCACAACAATTAAAGGTGCATGCACTATACTAGAGTGACCATATACAAAAGAAGGCAGGGCCCCTGCAACTTTAACTGTTGAGATGAAGAGGGAATTTCACCAGGAAGTAATTACATACAAATGACACTGGCTGAAATTCCCTTTTCTCTACAACTGTTAAAGTTACATGAGCCCTGACCTGGATTTTATCTGGTCACCCTACCCACTTCCATCCATGATTTGAGGGGAAAGTCAGAAGAAGGGAGCCTTCTATTGGCTTCCTGCATGATGTTGGCCCATGTATGATTGGGGGGGGGGGGTGGAAAGGAAGGAAGCATTACTCCGCTCTACCCCTCACACAATTGTAATCACAAAAGGGGTGAACTTTCAAATAGCACTATAGTGAAAAGAAAATAGGTGGCTGAGAACCATCAAGAGGTGATATATGCCTGTGTGAACCAGCCCTAGCCATAATTTCAGGGCTTCCAAGTCATCTAGCCTGACACTCTCCATTGGGGCAAGATACTTCATTCTTAAAATTTCTTTAAATATCAGCATGTGGAATAGAAGGATTCATCCAATGACTACCCATAACATAATGGTATCATTGCCATCATTATCATTAGGTTATTCTCATTATGGCAATTGTCTTATGTCTATCCATTCTTAGGTGTGACATCATATATTTCTATTGTGATTGAACATGTCTCCATGTTTTCTTTGAGGATGGAATATGGGTGGAATTGGTACTCCTTTCCCCACATGTAGCCAAACATTTATTATCCACTTTGTTCCCATGACCTTCATTGCTCCATGCTAGACAGTAGATCCATCTCATTTTAGGACACTTCTATTTAAATCCAGATTTACTACCTTTCTTTTGACAAATGACAAAGAAGTTAGAAGAACATGGAGAGCTTTCCTGCAGAGTTTGGGGATTTCTTATAGCCATGAGAGTCTGGGCAAATGTTTGCTTCATATGATAAAGTGCTTGAAGTGTTTTCTCATTTTTCCCTGGTGTGGCTTTTGTTGCCCCTCTCCTAGTGCCCTTCACTTCGTTTACAACAGCACAGACTGAGGTTTTGAACCGAGCTTAGAAAACTGGAGTTTTCACTGTGATGTAAGAAAATAGCTCAGTTATTTCTGAGACGAGTTGCAAGCCAAATCAGCCCCCATCATGCCTTTGACAACACTGTCCAGCGCACAAAAGGGAGTGATATTTGTCAATTTTGGTTTTTCTCAGTTTCTCATTTTCCCAATCTTAGGTATGTTTTCTCTCAAATTTTGAGAATTTATCTAGTCTTAACTTTGGTTCTTTCTGAACTTTGATGTATATATATATATATATATATAGTTTGAATGAAAGTAATAATGGTGTGCACATTTCTCCTAATACATGTATTTTTGTATGCATTTTTGCCTAATACACGTGTGTGTGTTTTGCAAGCAATCTTCCTTATAGAATGTATTTTAACATTATTTCTCAGAATATTCACACACACACATGCATACACGCATACATACATACATACACACATACGGTTTTGATTAGAGAACTCCATGTCAGAATTCAGAGAAGTGACAATTTCAAAGGATAAGTGAGTTGCAGTTTGCATAGTGGTTCAAAAGCATAAAATTAGGTAAATTCTCATTACAATGCGAACTGATTTCTCCCCCCATTCCTTGCCAGGTTTTGTTCCCTGGCCCACCTAGCCACATCTCTCGATCTTTCTCTGTCCATCTAGGCTCAGGGCCCAGTCCATGCCTCTCTGGGATAATAACAGCGTTTGCATGGTGGAGGAACAACAGAAGTGCTCCTTCCTCCCACCAAATGGACCATGTTGCTTCTATGCTGGATGTTCCACACAAAAGTCTAATCACACGGAGGCTGAATTTTCACAAATATGGGAGATGATTGAATAAAGAAGTCCTCTGGGTTGAGTACTCATAAGAAATGCCCAGCTCACAAGTGACAGACATTATCTCTGGGGTGGAGGGGAGGGATGCCCATGTTGCTCCTTCAACAGGCAAAGCCCATCAGTGATCCAGGAATATGTGAACTAAGCTTATGTTTGCACCTTCACACAAAAAGCCAAATCAAGTCAACAATGATTTTTTTTTATTTTCCTCTGTGAAGTACTGGATGTGGTGCTGATCACGTTTTTGCCTTGAAACTAGTGATTTTGGATGGATTGAATTTGCCTTACTCCTGTCTTTTTGGTGGCTGCTCCCAACCATTTGCAGCAATTATTTCCCCCTTACCTTGCTACTCTGGTGGCTAGTTTGCTTTTGCTTTTATCTCTGTTTCATTCCTCCTTGAGTGATCCTAGCTAATCAGAGATCACATATTGGGTGAAACCATGTCACTTAAGGGCAAAAAAAGAAGCCCATTCGAGTGAGGGCGATGCTTCCAGTATTGGCCACCTGAGCGATCATAGCCATTTAGGGAACTCTCTAAAGTGAAGAATTAAATAGCTTCCTGGTGCTTTCTAAATGATTTCTGAAAAATCAAGATACCTCTTTGGGATTCTCTTAAAGCTGTTTGCAATGACCCTCCCCAAATATGCACCAATTGAGCTCAGAGATACATCCCTTCTTTGATCCAAATATCTGGAAAGGAAAGTGTCTCTTGTGTTTTTAAGTGTATAGTCATCACTATCATTATTCTGCTTGTCTGTCCTAAACAATAAAGAAAAGGAAAGCCTGCCAGCCACAAGACAATTATCCTAGTGGGAATCCCGTGCAAAGAAGATGGAAGATGAAGCTGTGATTTATTTTTTATTTATTTTTAAAAGTCAAGAAATAAAACAGATAAAACTATAGAAGGCTGCAGTTATTTTATTGAAAGTTTGGTGATTTTTTAAAAAGTATATTTAATACATTGTGAAAACTGCATTCTTGCTGAAGGACATTTCCTAGATCTGAAAACGGAGAAATTAAATTGCTCCATGATATTTTGATCATTATCAGGCTGGAGACCGTTTCTAAGGTTTAATACTGAAATATCCATTTCCCACATAATCCCTTCTGTCCTTTCATCTCCTCAGGCATATCTCTCTTTAGCCTAGTGGCTTCTTCCTTCAGGAAAAAAGAAAGGGAAGAATTTTGCATTTAGAGTTAAGCTTTAATGGAAAGGGTCATATTCTTCCATTTTCAGGAACTTCTTTTTTCCTTCATCTTACATAACTGTTAGGCATCTTGTTGATTAATCTAGAAAAAGAAGCAAAAAGGAGGGAGGAATGAAAAAGAATAATGATGAGCTGCTTGAATGAGATCTATGTGATTCTGCATACCTAGGCTGACCATATGAAAAGGAGGACAGGGCTCATGTAACTTTAACAGTTGTAGAGAAAAGGGAATTTCAGCTGGTGTCATTTGTATGCAATTAGTTCCTGGTGAAATTCCCTTTTCATCACAACAGTTAAAGTTGCAGGGGCCCTGCCTTCATTTGTATTTGGTCCCTCTAGTATAGTGCCTGCAACTTTAACTGTTGTGATGAAGAGAAAATTTCACCAGGTACTAATTGCATGCCGGCTGAAATTCCCTTTCTCTACAACTGTTAAAGTTACTTTTATATATAAAGTTATATATAAAGTTACTTTTTCATATGGTCACCCTATGCATACCTGTGACAAAGGTTTTGGCAACTGCCTTGATTTTACTACCCTCACTGGAACACTACTGAAGAGTGATAATTAGTGTTGTGCTGAAAATTTTTCCCGTATTTTTTTCAACCATTTGATAGAAAAGAAATTGCTTTCGAAAATAAATTCAAAGGAGAAGAAATTTCAGAAGGATTCGGACGGGTTGGGTTCTGGGCTCCTGTGTTTAACTTACTTAGGATGAGGCCAAGGAGTGTTCAGATGTGTCCTGTCTTTTATTGTACAATCATGTCTGCAGCAGCCTGTAGCCTCCTCAGCTCCCCACACTTCAGTTAAAGCCCAGGGGAAGACATAATGAAATCATTTCTCCTATAGGTTTTTTTTTTCAGACCAGGAAGCATGGGCAGCCTGGGAGGCTGCAGAGCAATTGGGAGGTGTGTAATAGAAAGTAAACATACACACAGCATCCTTCGCCACTACACAGTGAATAAGTAAGCTCAAAAACACCACCAAAATAAATTAGAAAATGCCCTGAGAATGATGCAGGAAAGTGGAAGCCTCAACACTTGTAGTGGGAGCAGGAAACAACCAAAAACCTTTAGGAAAAAAGAAAGAAGACGTGCTACAACTAGGGGTGAGCATGGACCCCCCGGATCGGATCGGGACCTCCAATTTTGTCCCGGATCAGATAGGACAAAATCGGAGGCCCCCTGGACTGGATCGGGTCCAATCCCGATCCAAAAATTGGACATCCGATTTTTGGATCGGCCGCCATTTTTCCCTCCATAGACTTGCATTGGAGGAAAGAAAGCTTTCCCCCAATGCAAGTCTATGAGGAAAAAATGGCAGTGGGTGGGTGAGGGGGGCCTAACTCCCTCCTCCCCCTTGGGGCTGTCCACTGTGGATGGCTCCGGCAGGTAAGCCCCCTCCCCCGCGCTCCTTACCCCCCCCCCGGGGCCGTCCGCTTCCATTCGCTGGCGCCCACGGGCGCCAGCAGATGGAAGCGGATGGCCCCAGGGGGGTAAGCCCCTTCCCCCTGCTTACCTTCCGTGGCTGTCCGCTCCCATCCACCGCTGTCCGCTACTGCGAGCAGGCTTCGCGGCCTGCCCCTAGGTAGCACACCAGGTGATGTCAATCAATGGATGAATGGATCTGCTTCAAACTTGGCATTGCTAAAGCCCTACTTAAAAGCTATCAAAGTGCCAAGTTTCATCTCTTTTTATTTAAAAATGATATTTTTTTTAAAAAAAAAATATTTAAAACCCCAAACTTTAAAAAAATCCTAAAAACCAATGGATGAATGGAACTGCTTCACAATTGGCATGGCTGACGCCCTATCTAAGGGCTATCATGGTGCCAAGTTTCATCTCTTCATCTTTAAAAATAATGGAGATGTAAGCATTTTTGTTAATTCCCATTGACTATAAAATAGAGCTGCCCTTTCGGTGGGGGGAGGATGGGAAAAATCCAATTTTTTCTTCAAATTCCATAATTTCCCCTCTTCCAGGATTTGTTACCAAAAATCCTGACATGTCCTAGTTTTTCCAGACACATGGTCACACAACATATTTCTGGAAATTGAGGCCTACCAACTTTTGAGTACAAGAGCTAGTGAGGTATAGTGACTACAATAGACTTCCTCAACTGGATGCCTTCAAAAAGTGTTAGGCCCTTTCTACACCTATGGGTGTAGAGGGAGGGGGGGACGATCCAAGATGTACCTGCTTCCGAGATCATCCTCCTTTTTCTAAACCAGGAAGTGTGACATCCTGGCTTCCTCCCTGGATGTCGCACTGTCACGCCTGCTATTTCTAGTAAAAGAATGGATCGGAAGAGTGCACTTGTGCTCCATTGAAGATGAGTATTTTTTAAAAAAAATTACCCCCTGAAATTGGGTTCCCACCCCACTCCACCATCCTGGGGATTGCTTACTTGCTTCCCCCCTCTCCCCTGATGGGCACAGAGCTGTGCCGTGTGGCTCTGTGCCCGTTTCTGGTGCCCACTTACTCACAAGTAAGCAAGCAGCAGCCGGGATGGGTGCCCACACCTCCCGCAGTCTCAGGATGTTCCAGGTATCGAGGGAAGAATTGGGTTTTCCCAGAAATTCTTCATCCCAGGGAAAGCCCATTCCCCACTCCCTCCTGGGAGTCCCTGTGTGTCATTTGCACACACAGGGATGACCCAGGGACAATTCCGCAAAAAATGGCAAGTGTAGAAATGGCCTTAGACTACAATTTCCATAATCTCTAACTAGCATGACCAGTGGAAGTTGTAGGTCAACACAACTGGAGGGCATCAGATTGACCCTAGGACTGAAGAGACCTAAGTTTAGGAATGGAGGATAAATTATTTTGGTTCACATTTTATCATGAATTTACCTAATTTGCACTTCCTGAAACAATGAAAAACCTGAAACATAGTTAGATTTTAGGATTCAGACTTCTCTTGATTTTGTAGTACAGCTCTCCAATCAGGGCAGTTGTCAAAGCCTCTGAAGTAGGTATACAGTTTGTTCCCCATTCTGAAAGCTTGAACTGCCTTTCCTAAAGTTTAGTTCCTGGCAGTAAGAGCCTTAAGCTACAATATGCTGGTATATTTGTGGTGTGTGTTGGAAGAATGAGGGGGCTTAGGGTCAAATGGACCACTGGCCTCCTCAACACATCACATTCTGGAACATTGCTGATGGGACAGCAAGTGCAGTGGAACAGTCCACTGCAAAACTAGGGAGGGCTGTGTTTATTTTTTTTTTTAAGAACTTAAATTCAATTATGAAAAACAGAAATACAAGCTAGCTAGCTACCCCAAGAGGTCTGAGTTTCGAATAAAACAAATTTGTCACTGTTGAATAGAACCGTATGAAAAATGGTTCTTGGTACACCCTGGTGGCTCTCAAACTTTTGGAATTGATTCTGTAAGGAGGCATATTTATTTATTTAAACCCATGCAGATCCATGTTCTTTCTTTTCTTTCTGGTTCTTAATCATAATTCTTTGTACTGAGTTTATCAAGAAGATGCAACAGTAAAATAAATGCAGCCCCCCCCCCCACATAAATATCTTAGACATAAATGATCTAAGATATCACATTCAGTGTTGAAACAAAAATATATAGTCTGACTGAAGGAAAAAAGGTCATACATTTATAATGTTTACTTTATGACCATTTGTTAGAAGACAGGGCTACTTTGTATACATTCCTTCCGTTTCAGTGGCTGAATTTGGACAACACAATAGTCAATGGTGGGGTTATAATCAACTTTACAATTGTTCATCTAGGGGGTACTCCCCACACAACATGGTAATAAATAATCAACTGTGGTGTGGATTAGGATCAGCACTGAGTTGACTTTGGCAGCATTTGGACTACAAGATAGTCAATACAACTGACGATTGTTCCCCCCCCCCCAGTTGCTTATTGTGTCATCCGAATTCAGCCAGTTTGTTACCACTTCCTCTCTTTTTATTCAGCTTCCAGCACTCCCTCCTGCTCATGCAACCATCTATTCATTCCCCGCTTCTCATATTTTTAACCTTTTTAAAGTGCATGTGAGCAGGGGGAATGAACTCTTCTTTTGCTGCTGTAACAGGCAGACGATGATGGTATGCATATATATAGAGAGAGATTATATGGAAAAAAAGATCCGAATAAGAATAATATCGCGGAAGCATACAAAAAATTATGGGATTCTTGAAAAGAAAGACGAGATAGGGAGGAAGTAGGAAAAAAAGATGACAAGAACAGAAATAAACTAACCAACAAAAGGGAGGAAGATGGGGGGGGAAGGGTGTAAATAATAGTTAATGATGTTAAAAGGACGGATGAATGATGTAAGTTATGAAAATGAAATAAAGATGTATTTTTTTAAAAAAGAAAAACAAGCAATGTCCCAGGGTCCTTTTGTGAGATGGCCATGTAAGAATGATATAAGGTGGCCACTTAAGCATTACCAAAAGAAAAGTGTCTGCATGGTGTGTACATGCATATATGAGCCATGCCTAAACCTGAGATCACATGCTGCAGGAAATGTTAGCTAGAGCATCCTTTCATAAGGAGTCATTGTTCCAACCAGGGACTGCAGTTAACTGAGGTCTGAAGGAGGCTGGCAGAGGCTGGTCTTTCAGTGGCTCCACCCCTCTTGGATGTTGACGGCAATTCTTAAAGGGACAATGTCTGTTTCTGTGGTCTCATGTTCTTACATGGCTGAGTGACAATAGAAACTGCACGGGAGTCATCCTCAGAGTCAGATAATGGTATAGCCATGTTCTCAGTTTGGGGGCAATATAGAGGGGGGTGGAGGTTCCCCCTGAAGTGGGTTGAGTAGGGTGACCATATGAAAAGGAGGACAGGGCTCCTGTATCTTTAACAGTTGTAGTGAAAGGGGAATTTCAGCAGGTGTCATTTGTAGGGGTGTGCATCGGATCGGATCCGATCCACGATCCGAATCCGATCCGCCCCAAAAATCGGAAAATCCGATCCGATCCGATCCGATCTGATACACCATCCGATCCGATCCGATCCGATCCGGCGAGGTCCGATCCGGATCGGATCGGATCGGCGGATCGGACGCCATTTTAAATGCGTTTTTCCCATAGCAAAGTATTGTTGTTTTACAAAAACGCCTATAACTTTTTCATTTTTAACGACAGAAGGATGAAACTTGGGCACATTGTACACTGGTTAGGGATAGGTATCTGTGAGAAATTTCAGAAAGATTGGTGCATGCAGTTTGTGGCAATTAATTTTTTAATAAATAACATGGAATGCCTATAACTCGGTCATTTTTAAAGTTACACACATGAAACTTTGCCACATTGTAGGTGGAACCTTGGGACCCACGTGTGTGAAATCCCAGAACCGTGGGTGCTTGCCTGGTGTGGCAATGAATTTTTGAAAAATGGGTAGTAGTGGGGTAAATGCAGTTATGCCTCCCATGTTTTTATTTTTAAAGATACAAACAGGACACTTCGGCACATTACAGGGAACACTTCCCTTGATATGTGTGTAAAATTTCAGACAGCTAGCTCCAGGCATGTGTTGGCAATGAATTGTTGAAAATTGGGTAGCAGTGGGGTAAAATACAGTTTTGCCTCCCATTTTTTTATTTTCAAAGATACAAACGGGAAACTTTGGCACATTGCAGGGAACACTTCACTTCAAATGTGTGTGAAATTTCCGGAAGCTAGGTGCAACATTTTAGTGGGAAACGAACGTTTATTCATGGCATTTCACATGGGATTTATGGGTTGGTTTTAAGAGCTACAAACCTCTAACTCGCTCACATGGCACAGGACCTATGCCCGCTCAAACGCTGGAAATTTAACAAACTTTGGTGCAATGCTTTAGTGGGAAAACAAAGGTTTATGCATGGCATTTCACATGGGATTTATGGGTTGGTTTTAAGAGCTACAAACCTCTAACTCGCTCACATGGCACAGGACCTATGCCCGCTCAAACGCTGGAAATTTAACAAACTTTGGTGCAATGCTTTAGTGGGAAAACAAAGGTTTATGCATGGCATTTCACATGGGATTTATGGGTTGGTTTTAAGAGCTACAAACCTCTAACTCGCTCACATGGCACAGGACCTATGCCCGCTCAAACGCTGGAAATTTAACAAACTTTGGTGCAATGCTTTAGTGGGAAAACAAAGGTTAAACTTTATTATTTTAAACCTTCAGGAAAGGGAGGGGGAGGCTGTGTTTGTGTGTGTGTGTTTGACAGCTTGATCCACCAATTGTGCTTTAGAATACATGACTGAATCACCCAATCCTGTGAAGACTTTCTTCAGCCTCCAATCGCAATGCTGGAGGAGGGCACCAGTATATATTCTCTCAGCCCTGCCCTTCTGGCTCTTTGTGGGTTGAACGTGGAGGAGATTAGGGAGTGTTTTGGAGCTGTGTTGGAGAGACTGTATTGATTTGATTGTATTTGGAGGTGGTTTTGAGGAGTTTCTGATCTTTTACTTCAGCTTTTCTTGTTCTCTCTCTTGGCTTTCCTTTCTCTCTTGCCTTTCCTTTCTTAGATAGCACGTTTGTTTGTCTGTGAGTTCAGTTTGTCTTTGCAGTGAGTGTGTTTGTTTGTTCTACTTTCGCTTTCTGAAAAAAACCCAAAAAAATAATAAAAAAATATTTCTATCCTCTCTCTCTCTCTCTCTCTTTCTCTGTGTGTGTGTGTGTGTGTGCGCGCTTGTGAGTGAGTGTGTGTTGCTGGGCTGTGTAGCCTGCTGCTACAAACACAAAAAAAGTCAGCAAAGCACACACTTACACAAAAATAAATAATAATAAAAATAAAATGAAGCGTGGCACTCAAAGGGGGGGTGCTCCCAAGGCAGCATTTGGGAGAGGCCGCTCTGGGCATGGCGCTGCTGCTGCTGCTGCTGGGACCAGCAGCAGGCAGCCTACTTCCACACCCCCAGTTAAACTGAGGCGTTCTCCACTGGGGCAGCAGAAGCAGGCAGAGGCAACTCAAAGTAGTGCCTGCAGGGCACTCTTTCAGCAACATGAGGCAGGTGCTGGGAGCAGCAGTGGGCATGAAGAAGGAGCACTATATTATCCAGCTCCTTCTTTGGTGGGTGAGCCTGTGAACCCGCTGACTGATCTTTTCCCAGATCTTGTGGAAGTCAGCGAGGTTCAGAGTGAGAAGGAGGACTCTGATGTGGGGCAAGAGGAAGAGCAGGCAGCACCAGAGACTTACTCTCCACAATCCGTCCTCTCTTCCACTCATTCCCTTGCTCCTGAGGTGACACCACAGAGCGAAGGCGCCGGCAGGCCGTCTGTGTCACCCCAGAAGCGACAGGCAAGCAAGGTGTGGGACCACTTTGAGGTGGCAGTGGATTCCCGCTTTGCTGTCTGTCGCCACTGCAAGATGTCAGTGAGCAGGGGAAAAATGCCAGGCCACTTCACCACCACGAACCTCACCCGCCACATGCAGAGGCACCACCAGTCTGTTTTGCTTGGGACCGAGGCGGGCACCTCGCAGCAGACTGGTGCTAGCGGCAAGGGCAAGCAGAAGGCTCCTGCAACTTCTGCCAGCTCTCGACCTCCCATCCCCAAGAGGCTTCGCCAGGCCACCATGGAAGAGATGGGGTGGGGGAAGTATGGAGCCACAAGGTGGCGTTTTCCAGCGCCCAACCAGATCACCAATTGCATCGGTGAGATGGTGGCGTTGGATGACCAGCCATTCAGCCTCGTCGAGAACGCAGGCTTCAAGAGGCTGATGGCTCTTGTGGTTCCATACTACAAGCCGCCGTGTCGCACCACCCTGAGCAGGCGTGTGGTGCCCTCCCTGTACCAGGCATGCAGGGAGTTAGTTCTGGGTCGTCTGTGCCAGGCAGAGGCACAGAAGGTGCACTTCACTTCGGACATCTGGTCCAGCGAAGGAGGAGTGCACGCTTACCTGTCCCTGACGGCTCACTGGTGGGGAGCCTCAGGGCAGGAAGCACCCAGGACTTCTGGGACTGGGAAGGAGGGCTGCCGCTGGGCCCTCCTTCATACCGCAGTCATGGACCAGTCCCACACGGCGGAGGAGATTACGGAGGCCATGAACCGCATGGTGGCAGGGTGGCTGGGCGGGCACCAGCACACCCGCGGTTACATGGTCACGGACGGGGGAGCCAATATGCTGAAGGCGGTGCGCGATGGCGGATTTGAGGGCATCCGCTGCATCGCGCACGTCTTCAACCTGGTCGTCAGGGATGGCCTTGGAGGCAGCAAGGCCCCTCTCCCTCCCCAAATCCGTAATCTCCTAGAGAGCTGCAGGAAGGTGGCTGGGCATTTCCACCACAGCGTGAAGGGCAGTCGGTTGCTGCGGGAGAAGCAGCAGGAGCTGGGACTTCCGCAGCACCGGCTAGTGCAGGACGTGGCAACACGTTGGAACTCCACCTACCACATGCTCGAGCGTATGGTGGAGCAACAGCGTGTTGTCCACGAGATGTTCAGGGTCGGGGACATTGGCATCCAGGCCCCACTGTCCAGGCAGCAGTGGGAGGCCATGTCCCAGCTTCTGGTGGTCCTCAAGCCGTTCCTTGAGGCCACCGAGACCCTGAGCAGCAGCACTGCCCTTCTCAGCCAGGTGCTCCCCGTGGCCAGGCATCTCCAGAATCAGATGGGCGAGTTTCTGGAGGCCGGGGATGCCGTCACCGGCAGGCGCTTCCTGCCAGAGGTGCGGGAAGTGGTGACGAGGCTGAGGGAAAGCCTATCCCGCCGGGTCCAGCCTCTCTACAACGAGAGGCAGTACATGTTGGCCACCATGTGCGACCCGCGCATCAAGGATGGGTTATGTGGGCAGACTTCCCGGGCAGGTTGGGTGGAAATGCTGGTGACGGACGTTCGGGCGGCCCGGGATGCCAGGATTGGGCAGGCAGAGGAGGAGCCCACCGAAGCCCAGGCGCTAAGTCCGCTGAGCACCACCAGCAGCGGCGGCACCAGCACCACCACACCCAGCAGGGGGACAGGCCAGGGGTTTTGGGACAAGGCTTTGCAGGCTGCGGTTGGGCATAGAGGCACTCAACCCAGCCGCCGCCAGGATGACGCTGCAGCAGCAGTGCAGCGTTACCTGGCGGAGCAGATGGAGGACGGCTCCATCGAACCCCTGGCCTACTGGTCATCTCGGCGCCAGATGTGGCCTGATCTGGCGCGGGTGGCCATGGACAGAATCAGCTGCCCACCGTCCAGCGTTCCAAGCGAGCGGGTGTTTTCCATGGCGGGCGACGTGGTCACACCCCACCGCTCTCGCTTGGACGCTGAGATTGTGGAGCAGCTGGTCTTCCTCAAGGTCAATCTGCCCCTGCTGGGATACCCCACCCTCATGCCCGCGGGGGAGTAATTGGCAGGCACCCCCCATCCATCCCACACCTTTGGGCAGGCACCGGCAGGCCCTTGATTTTTTAATTCTTATTTTCGGTTAATTAATTTTCTTTACTTTAATTTACTGGCTGTGTTGTTTACAGCTCAGTAACTCAACTCTGAACGATGGATCCCGAAGGGATCTAGTTTCTTCTCCTAGCCTCTTACATTGAGGGGATGCACAAGCATCTCACACATTCTATGTTGTTTGACTTGAACCAATGTGCTTGCACGTGTGCCTCTGAAATTGGACTCCGATGGCTCCCTCCAGGCCTTCTGTAAGGTCCCACACTTCCATGGGCGTTTCTTCTTGTAAGACCACGTCAGAGGCTCATGAGAACTTTGGATAAGAAGAAGGCTTAATTTTATCGCCAAGGAACGCATGCACCTCTCTGACTATGAACGAAGGACGCGATAGGATTCCTCTTCCAGGCTCCTACATTGAGTGGATGACAAGCAGCATCCCACACTGTTTCTGACTGTGTCTTTTGGACTTATGTGGCAGCCTTGCAGGGCTGTCACTGTGTGTTGTGTTTATTTTGGCTATATGATTTAAAAAACTGCCTGCCCGCCTGCCCGCCTGCTAGGTTGCCGCCATTGTGAAGTAGCCGGAATGCGTGGGCTGGTCTCACGGTTTCATTGCTTACTTGTGCAATGCGCAAGCGCCTGGCATCATGCCCGCCTCTGCCTCTGCCTCTGCCTGCCTGCCTGCCTGCCCGCCTGCCCGCCTGCTAGGTTGCCGCCATTGTGAAGTAGCCGGAATGCGTGGGCTGGTCTCACGGTTCTATTGCTTACTTGTGCAATGTGCAAGCGCCTGGCATCATGCCCGCCTCTGCCTCTGCCTCTGCCTGCCTGCCTGCCTGCCTGCCCGCCTGCCCGCCTGCTAGGTTGCCGCCATTGTGAAGTAGCCGGAATGCGTGGGCTGGTCTCACGGTTCTATTGCTTACTTGTGCAATGTGCAAGCGCCTGGCATCATGCCCGCCTCTGCCTCTGCCTCTGCCTGCCTGCCTGCCTGCCCGCCTGCCCGCCTGCTAGGTTGCCGCCATTGTGAAGTAGCCGGAATGCGTGGGCTGGTCTCACGGTTCTATTGCTTACTTGTGCAATGTGCAAGCGCCTGGCATCATGCCCGCCTCTGCCTCTGCCTCTGCCTGCCTGCCTGCCTGCCCGCCTGCCCGCCTGCTAGGTTGCCGCCATTGTGAAGTAGCCGGAATGCGTGGGCTGGTCTCACGGTTCTATTGCTTACTTGTGCAATGTGCAAGCGCCTGGCATCATGCCCGCCTCTGCCTCTGCCTCTGCCTGCCTGCCTGCCTGCCCGCCTGCCCGCCTGCTAGGTTGCCGCCATTGTGAAGTAGCCGGAATGCGTGGGCTGGTCTCACGGTTCTATTGCTTACTTGTGCAATGTGCAAGCGCCTGGCATCATGCCCGCCTCTGCCTCTGCCTCTGCCTGCCTGCCTGCCTGCCTGCCCGCCTGCCCGCCTGCTAGGTTGCCGCCATTGTGAAGTAGCCGGAATGCGTGGGCTGGTCTCACGGTTCTATTGCTTACTTGTGCAATGTGCAAGCGCCTGGCATCATGCCCGCCTCTGCCTCTGCCTCTGCCTGCCTGCCTGCCTGCCCGCCTGCCCGCCTGCTAGGTTGCCGCCATTGTGAAGTAGCCGGAATGCGTGGGCTGGTCTCACGGTTCTATTGCTTACTTGTGCAATGTGCAAGCGCCTGGCATCATGCCCGCCTCTGCCTCTGCCTCTGCCTGCCTGCCTGCCTGCCTGCCTGCCTGCTAGGTTGCCGCCATTGTGAAGTAGCCGGAATGCGTGGGCTGGTCTCACGGTTCTATTGCTTACTTGTGCAATGTGCAAGCGCCTGGCATCATGCCCGCCTCTGCCTGCCCGCCCGCCTGCCTGCCTGGAGGTGCCCATGCAGCTGTGACTTTGCCTCTGCCAGTGGGACTTTGCCTCTGCCACTGGGACTTTGCCTCTGCCACTGGGACTTTGCCTGGAGGGAGCTGTGCCAAACTGTGACTTTGCCTGGAGGGAGCTGTGCCAAACTGGGACTTTGCCTGGAGGGAGCTGTGCCAAACTGTGACTTTGCCTGGAGGACCCTGTGCCAATGTGACTTTGCCTGGAGGAGCCTGTGCCACTGGGACTTTGCCTGGAGGGAGCTGTGCCAAACTGTGACTTTGCCTGGAGGGAGCTGTGCCAAACTGGGACTTTGCCTGGAGGGAGCTGTGCCAAACTGTGACTTTGCCTGGAGGACCCTGTGCCAATGTGACTTTGCCTGGAGGGAGCTGTGCCAAACTGTGACTTTGCCTGGAGGACCCTGTGCCAATGTGACTTTGCCTGGAGGGAGCTGTGCCAAACTGTGACTTTGCCTGGAGGGAGCTGTGCCAAACTGGGACTTTGCCTGGAGGGAGCTGTGCCAAACTGTGACTTTGCCTGGAGGACCCTGTGCCAATGTGACTTTGCCTGGAGGAGCCTGTGCCACTGGGACTTTGCCTGGAGGGAGCTGTGCCAAACTGTGACTTTGCCTGGAGGACCCTGTGCCAATGTGACTTTGCCTGGAGGGAGCTGTGCCAAACTGTGACTTTGCCTGGAGGACCCTGTGCCAATGTGACTTTGCCTGGAGGAGCCTATGTGCCACTGGAGTCCTCCGATCCACATCGGCCGCACGAATAAGGTAAGTGTGTGCAGTCAACGCAGGGACACCTGAGAGTGTCCAGAAGTGGGGCAGTGTGAGATCTTACTTCCGAGTAAGCAAGCAGACTGCCCATCTGCCCCAGCCACGGCCGCATGGAGGTGGCCCCTCGATTCACGTCGCCCCTACGACTCAGGTAAGAGTGCAGGCAGAGTGGCCATATAGAAAAGAAGGCAGGGCCCCTGCACCTTTAACTGTTGTGATGAAGAGGGAATCTCAGCAGGAACTAATTCCATACAAATGACACTGGCAGAAATTCCCTTTTCTCTACAACTGCTGAAGTTAGGAACCCTGACCTGGATTTGATCTGGTCAGCCTAACGTAGGGTGCTATTAGGAGTGAATGAATAACCCAAGGACAAAAGAAATGGTGATTCTCTAATGATCCGGTAAGCTGTGTCCTGCCAGACACAAAAGGATAGCCAATCCCTCTAACAATGGGCTCAGAAGAGTGATTTAGAAAGGGAGGGGTGCAGGAGAAAGAGGATTGCATCACAAACCAGAGAAGTGTGCCGGTGGGAGACTAGTTACTAGGACTTGCATGTATTAATTAATACAAATCTTTATTTATTTTCCTTTCTTCTTTTGCAGTATAAAAGTATTTATGTAATATTCATTATCCCCCTCCTCTTCTTTTGCAGCCTATGGCACTCTCACTGCCACAGTGCCCGGGAAAGGAGAGACTTTGCCCATTACATGCCAGCCTGCCCGCCCGCTGCTGATGCCGCCTGCCGCCTTCCAGATCGTTCCTGCGAGGCGGGCCAGCCGCCTTTCTTGCACAAGCCATGGGACTAGGGGTCCTCCAGGAGAATCTCACCGAGTCCTCAACGCCCTCAGGACTATGGTAAGTGTTCTGTGAATGGGGGGGGGCACCTTCCACCTAACTGAAGGTTGGCTGTCTGCCTGCTAACTTCCGAGTGAGCAGGCAGCCCCGTGTGCCTACTGGGGCGTGGGCACTCAGGACCGGGCAGATGCCAGTCCTGGGTGAGAGGGAGCCAATGGTGGAAAAGTATGATTTATCTCATGTTAATTCTTTTCCCCCCCCCCTCCTTCTTTTGCAGCCTATGGAACTCTTCGCCACTGCGCAAAGCGTACCCGTGAATCCAGACTGCCCATCTGCCCCAGCCACGGCCGCATGGAGGTGGCCCATCGATTCACGTCGCCCGCACGACTCTGGTAAGAGCCTGTCAGAGAGCTTACCCACGAGTAAGCAAGCAGGCAGCCCCGTGTGCCTGCTGGGGCGTGGGCACTCAGGACGGGCACATGCCAGTCTTGGGTGGGAGGGAGCCAGTGGTGGAAAAGTATCATTTTCCTCATATTCTTCCCCCCCCCTTCTTCTTTTGCAGCCTATGGAACTCTTTGCCACAGTGCCCAGGAGAGACGGTAATGCAGACTGCCCACCTGCCCGTCACTGCCCGCCTGGAAGTGGCATCTTATCAACAACGCCCTCAGGAGGACTACGGTAAGTGTTCTGTGAATGGGGGGGGGCACCTTCCACCTAACTGAAGGTTGGCTGTCTGCCTGCTAACTTCCGAGTGAGCAGGCAGCCCCGTGTGCCTGCTTTGGCGTGGGCACTCAGGAAGGGCAATCCTGGGTGGAAGGGAGCTGGTTGTGTTGAAGTGGTCAACTAATATTCATTCTTTTTCCCCCCCCCCTTCTTCTTTTGCAGCCTATGGCACTCTCACTGCCACAGTGCCCGGGAAAGGAGAGACTTTGCCCATTAAATGCCAGCCTGCCCGCCCGCTGCTGATGCCGCCTGCCGCCTTCCAGATCCTTCCTGCAAAGAGAGCAAGCCGCCCTCCTCGCACAAGCCATGGGACTTGGCATTCGCCCTCAAGGAGAATGTCACCCAGTCCCCAAAGCCGCTGTTGGACTTTGCCCATTAAATGCCAGCCTGCCCGCCCGCTGCTGATGCTGCCTGCCGCCTCCCAGATCCTTCCTGCAAAGAGAGCAAGCCGCCCTCCTCGCACAAGCCATGGGACTTGGCATTCGCCCTCAAGGAGAATGTCACCCAGTCCCCAAAGCCGCTGTTGGACTTTGCCCATTAAATGCCAGCCTGCCCGCCCGCTGCTGATGCCGCCTGCCGCCTTCCAGATCCTTCCTGCAAAGAGAGCAAGCCGCCCTCCTCGCACAAGCCATGGGACTTGGCATTCGCCCTCAAGGAGAATGTCACCCAGTCCCCAAAGCCGCTGTTGGACTTTGCCCATTAAATGCCAGCCTGCCCGCCCGCTGCTGATGCCGCCTGCCGCCTTCCAGATCCTTCCTGCAAAGAGAGCAAGCCGCCCTCCTCGCACAAGCCATGGGACTTGGCATTCGCCCTCAAGGAGAATGTCACCCAGTCCCCAAAGCCGCTGTTGGACTTTGCCCATTAAATGCCAGCCTGCCCGCCCGCTGCTGATGCCGCCTGCCGCCTCCCAGATCCTTCCTGCAAAGAGAGCAAGCCGCCCTCCTCGCACAAGCCATGGGACTTGGCATTCGCCCTCAAGGAGAATGTCACCCAGTCCCCAATGCCGCTGTTGGACTTTGCCCATTAAATGCCAGCCTGCCTGCCCGCCTTCCAGATTCTGCTGTGGAAGGAGAAATAAATAATACTAGGTGCTGCAAGAGACCATGTGGATTGGCTCTACATCAAAGCAGCCTTCTGGTTTAGAATTACATAGTACACAAGAAAAGAACAATCACTTATCCTGCAAGATCCCTTCCCAGGCTAGGATCTGAATAATAGCTATTAGCTAGGATCTGAATAGCTATTACCTGGGATTAGCTACTAGTGCATTTGGTAGCATTCCTGCAACCAACACCTGTCTTGTCATGTAAATGTATGGGTCCCTAAAGCAATTTACAATCACTTTACATTTTACAAATGAATAAGTGAAACTTTCTTCCCTCATTACCAATCCACACCAGGCAGGCAATGTCCCCTTCCTGAAGGTTTAAAATAATAAAGTTTAACCTTTGTTTTCCCACTAAAGCATTGCACCAAAGTTTGTTAAATTTCCAGCGTTTGAGCGGGCATAGGTCCTGTGCCATGTGAGCGAGTTAGAGGTTTGTAGCTCTTAAAACAAACCCATAAATCCCATGTGAAATGCCATGCATAAACCTTTGTTTTCCCACTAAAGCATTGCACCAAAGTTTGTTAAATTTCCAGCGTTTGAGCGGGCATAGGTCCTGTGCCATGTGAGCGAGTTAGAGTTTTGTAGCTCTTAAAACCAACCCATAAATCCCATGTGAAATGCCATGCATAAACCTTTGTTTTCCCACTAAAGCATTGCACCAAAGTTTGTTAAATTTCCAGCGTTTGAGCGGGCATAGGTCCTGTGCCATGTGAGCGAGTTAGAGGTTTGTAGCTCTTAAAACCAACCCATAAATCCCATGTGAAATGCCATGCATAAACCTTTGTTTTCCCACTAAAGCATTGCACCAAAGTTTGTTAAATTTCCAGCGTTTGAGCGGGCATAGGTCCTGTGCCATGTGAGCGAGTTAGAGGTTTGTAGCTCTTAAAACCAACCCATAAATCCCATGTGAAATGCCATGAATAAACGTTCGTTTCCCACTAAAATGTTGCACCTAGCTTCCGGAAATTTCACACACATTTGAAGTGAAGTGTTCCCTGCAATGTGCCAAAGTTTCCCGTTTGTATCTTTGAAAATAAAAAAATGGGAGGCAAAACTGTATTTTACCCCACTGCTACCCAATTTTCAACAATTCATTGCCAACACATGCCTGGAGCTAGCTGTCTGAAATTTTACACACATATCAAGGGAAGTGTTCCCTGTAATGTGCCGAAGTGTCCTGTTTGTATCTTTAAAAATAAAAACATGGGAGGCATAACTGCATTTACCCCACTACTACCCATTTTTCAAAAATTCATTGCCACACCAGGCAAGCACCCACGGTTCTGGGATTTCACACACGTGGGTCCCAAGGTTCCACCTACAATGTGGCAAAGTTTCATGTGTGTAACTTTAAAAATGACCGAGTTATAGGCATTCCATGTTATTTATTAAAAAATTAATTGCCACAAACTGCATGCACCAATCTTTCTGAAATTTCTCACAGATACCTATCCCTAACCAGTGTACAATGTGCCCAAGTTTCATCCTTCTGTCGTTAAAAATGAAAAAGTTATAGGCGTTTTTGTAAAACAATAATTTGCTATAGGAAAAAGCATTCAAAATGGCGTCCGATCCGGATCGGAAAATCCGATCCGCGGATCGGAATCGGATCCGATCCGATCCGACACACGATCCGATCCGATCCGATCCGATCCGACCCCCCAGGTCCGATTCCGATCCGCTATCCGATCCGATCCGGGGGGTCAGTGCACATCCCTAGTCATTTGTATGCATGCAGCCCCTAGTGAAATGCCCTCTTCATCACAACAGTTAAAGCTGAAGGAGCCCTTCCCTCTTGAACAGATACAAAAGAGGGCAGGGCTCCTGCAGCTTTAACTGTTGTGATGAAGAGAGCATTTCATCACTGAAAGTTCCCTTTCTATACAACTCTTGAAGATACAGGAGCCCTGTTCCTCTTTTTCATATGGTCACCCGAGATGTCTGAATCTTCATGGGGGTAATGCAGAGCCTCAGAGACCTCAGAGACATGACAGCCACAAGTTGCTGGTCTTCCATGCTCCAAGAGGTAATTGAGTATGTTCTACTGCATGTATGAACTGGCCTGTATAATTCACAATAATACAGAGTAGAAGATTTCAGGGCTTCTCTCCTTTACCCTATTAATTGTTGTGAGATTTTCCTTCCTCCTAACCCTGTGTGAATAATTAAGTGGCTCAATCACAAAGGACTTCTGCACATCTTGATGGCCAGGCTCCATTCAATTACTTCTAGGGCGAGAGCTTCCTCACATTGCTACTTTATCATCATCCTTCAAGAAAGATAATGAGCTTCCCCCCCCCACACACACACACTTTTACTTTCTCGAAGTATTTAACTTGTCAGCCTAGCATCATTACAACAGTTTTTAGGAGATCAATGGGAGCAAATTAATCTTACTGGTACAGTATAATAAGGTTCAAAGCAATTCTTGCCTTCAGAGGTTTCTCCAAATTATTCTTTTGATGTAATCACTATTTAGGCCGGTGGCTTGAAGGGACTGATAAGGGAAAATGGTGAATTGCTCTCTTAGTGGTTTGTGCTAAATATTCCTAAATAGAAACAGCTTTCTAGGTCAACAAGCATATTATATTGCATGCACACGACATTACCTTTTGTAAAACAAAAGTATATAAAATATTACTATTAAAGGAAACAAAGATGGGAAAAGACTGGCAAACTGTCAGGGGACTCCAAGGTGGCAATGACTCCGATATATCTGTTCTCCTTTATATGTAGTAACTTTTTTTAAAAAAAAAACCCAGCAGCAACAACAACTTGTTGCATCTTCGCTATGTTATGCATTACCCTGGGGGTGTTGCTTCTCTATTAGGTCATTTATTTTAGAAGATCTGTCTTTTAAGTTTTCTGAAACTGGCTAAACCAAATGCTTTCTTTTCTTTTTCATGATTTCAGTACTAATATCCCATATTCCATTCAATGTGGCAAGTCCTTTTCCTCCCTCCCCTGTCAGGCTCAAATCAACATTTGACACACATTCCTACAGGTATATTTGTTTGCTTGTTTAATATATTTATATAGGGTGACCAGATAAAATCCAGGTCAGGGTTCATGTAACTTTAACAGTTGTAGAGAAAAGGGAATTTCAGCCAGTGTCATTTGTATGCAATTACTTCCTGGTGAAATTCCCTCTTCATCACAACAGTTAAAGTTGCAGGGGCCCTGCCTTTTTTTGTATATGGTCACTCTAGTATAGTGCCTGCATCTTTAACTGTTGTGATGAAGAGGGAATATCACCAGGAACTAATTGCATACAGATGACACTGGCTGAAATTCCCTTTTCTCTACAACTGTTAAAGTTACATGAGCCCTGACCTGGATTTTATCTGGTCACCCTAATTTATACCTTACTTTTCATCCTGTATCAGCTCCAAAGGTTGAGCCAGCACACAAACATTACAATAAAAAACGAAGATAGCCATGCGAATCTATTAGGGGGGATCCAAAATTCACAGGACAAAATACTTTATTAGGGTCAATCAAAATTCCACAAAAAAAATTGCAAGCTTTTAAGTTCTCTAGAACTCCTCATCAGGCTAGTTATAGAAAAGGCAGGGGTGGGGAGAGGAACAAACAAGGCCAATGATTAGGATAGATGTTGTGGCCATGAAATCCATAGTTTAAATAGACCCTTGCTCCATCCCATGCTTTTGTATCACCTAGTCTGATGAAGAGTTCTGGAGAACCTGAAAGCTTGCACATTTTAATGGAATTGTGATTGGTCCTAATTAGGCTGACCATATGAAAAGGAGGACAGGGCTCCTGCATATTTTAACAGTTGTATAGAAAAGGGAATTTCAGCAGGTTGCATTTGTATGCATGCAGTACCTGGTGAAATTCCCTCTTCATCGCAACAGTTAAAACTGCAGGAGCCCTGCCCCCTTTTGTATCTGGTCACTCTATTTTAGCATCTGCAGCTTTAACTGTTGTGATAAAGAGGGAATTTAACCAGGTACTGTATGCATAACAATGAAATTCCCTTTTCCCTGCTGAAATTCCCTTTTCAATACAACTGTTAAAGATACAGAAGCCCTGCCCTCCTTTTCATATGGTCACCCTAGTCCTAATACAGTGTCATGCCCTTGCTGGAGGAGCCCTTCTCCTTTGAGGAGCTAGAGCTCCCAGAGTTTGATGATGCCATTGAGCCATCTATAGCAGGGACTTGGGGGAGCCAGGGTGGGGGGAGAGAGAAAATAATTTGTGCTACTGCCCCACCCCTGAAAAATAGTTGGAGGATTTTTCTTCTCCTCCCCTCCGCCCAGAAAATTCAATGGATTGGTCCTGCTAGATTCTTTCCCTACACATAGAGTGGGGAATTTTCAAAGACCATTTGCCTGCAAGTCTAACCCTAGGGCTAGAAAAGGGGAAGAATTTCATTTGGGTTGCGATTTTAAGCATATTTTTAAGTGGTTCGCACAACCCCGGATAAAATGCATATCAGAACACAATTGCTATCTCTTTGGGAATATTTGTAGGAGGGGGATTCTACACTGGAAGCCACTTGTCCTTATTAATAAGCTCATTAGCTATTTCATTATAAATGAAACACGCTGCTATTTATTTATAATCATACATGCCTCCAGTTGATGTGCTAATAAAAATGAAGGAGTTTTGCATCTGAAATAGATAGGGCTTTTTCAGTTTATGAATAAATAATATATCCACTTTAGAACCATTGGCTGGCTTGGGGCCCCACTGGGAGCACCGCCTGAATTTACAGTGTGTCACTTCGTGATTCACCAGGAAGTGAATTCAGTATGTAAAATCACCCAGACTGAACACGTGATGGGATCCAACGTTAAGGAAACATTTTTTTTCAGATGCAGTAACAAGAAAAGCACTGCAACTTAAGCTACCTGGAGAATGTGGCTCAATTCGGACAACATATTAGGCAACGGAGGGGTAAATAACATACTGACTGTGCATTAGGCAGGAGGAGCTTCACAGACGACATGCTGCAGCCAGCGCTGCTCGGCACCAGCATACGCCCTGGCTGCTACGAACTTGTGGTGGCCATTTTGGTTGCAGCCTCTCCTCCCTGTGCCCTCCAGCCGTATCCCAGCAGGCACCATGAGTTCTGCTGGCTGCATAGAGCGGCTGGGTTTTTTTTTGGCTGCTCTAGGCAGCAGAACTCTATTCTGAAACAGAATAGTCCACGGGGGGGGGGGGGCTGAATTTGGACGACACTTTAAACAACGGGGCTTCAGGCTAAACAACGTGCAAGCCCGTTGTTTCGCTCCGTTGTTTAAAGTGCCTGATTAACGTATTGTCAGTTGTGTGTGCATTGTGTGCTGCCCTCCAGACGACACAATAAGCAACACAACTGATTATTGTTCCCCCCCTCCTCCGTTGCCTAATGTGTCATCCGAATTGAGCCTGTATCTTTTGTAACTAAGAAGTACCATCTGAAAGCAGAGTCATGTGTAGGTTTTTGATGGTTGAAAGAGAGTGACTTGTGGCGTGGACTGGAAAGCCGTAAGAGACCTTTTGGCAAGAGACCTTTGCTTGTCCTAGTGCTGTGATTTGTATGTTAGCTGAAGAACAGAACTTGGAAGGCTTGCATAAAAGACAAGGGCTCAATTCGATAACATATTAAGCTACGGAGGGGGTGGGGAACAATCATCAGTTATGTTGCTTATTGTGTCATGTGGGGAGTAACACACAACATGCACACAACTGACAGTACACTAAGCAGCCCAATTAAGCAACGGAGAGAAACGACGGGCTTGCACGTAGTTTAGCCCAAAGCCCCGTTGTTTAATGTGTCGTCCGAATTCAGTGCCCCCTCTGTCCGTGGACTATTCCGTTTGGGAATAGAGTTCGCCGGCCGGAGCAGCCAAACCCCCCCCCCCCCCGGCCGCTTTATACAGCCAGCTGAACTCACGGTGCATGGCAGGATATGGCTGGAGGACTGAGGGAGGGGGAGGGAGCAGCCGTAGCAACCAAGATGGCTGCCGGAACTTTGCGCTGCGCAAGCACCGGCGTTGCAGCACGTTGTGTGGGGAGCTCCGCCTGCCTAACACACAGTCAGTACGCTATTTCCCCCTCCATTGCCTAATCCTGCATGTCGTCTGAATTGAGCCAATGTGTTGATTAATACACACTACAGCACATGGAGGTTAAGACTCTAATTAGAGGGAGTCTCTGAAGCATTGGCTGGAAACACATCCAACACATCCTTTTTTGGAAGCCACCTCCACAACTGTAAAGGCTGGTTTTTGTACAAAGCTTCCTGCACTTATTATTCTGAAACTTGTCAATTGTAATCTCAGAAGGGGCAACTATTCCTATCCATTTCTCCCAAGAAATATGTAAGTTATTGGCAGTTTCCTTTAAATATATATCAAAGTTTAAAGGTGTGTAGCATAAACACCCCATTCACCTATCTGTCTGAAACCTCACAGGCCTGATCCTCTTATATGGGACTACTGTGCCTGGAATTTTCATTCAATTCTGGCAAAGGGGAAAAAGTATAGCTGTTTGCTGATTTCTAGTGATAGTAGGAGGCATAAAGATTTGGATTTCCAAACTGAGATTTGGATTCAGACCGTATTTAAAGCAGGCAGCTTCTAAACTGGTTCAAACTGAATTGCTGTCTTTTCTAAATTGCCTTCTGAACCAAATCTTGTGGTCAGTGGGTGCTCCTAATATATGCATATGAGGAGTGTGTGAATCCACAAATGCCAAATTTACCTATGTCCTCCGAATTCCATCTTGTGGACTTGACTTGGAATGAACAACATCAGATTGTGAGCTTTTTACTTGCCTTTTCACATGAACATCTATGCATATTTTTGTGTGTATTTTTCCAAATGCATGCATCAATTGTGTTCATCTTTGAAATGTACACATTCTTCTCCCATTGATTAAAGCAAATTTGTGCACATTTTCCCAAAGTATGTATTTTTCATTAACATTTTGCAAATGTACCCATGTTCTGGAATGTTCTTTCTTTTTTCAAATCACATTGCAAGCTTGTAGATGTACAGACTTCGGCCACAGATTTAAGTTTGATTCCATGTTAAGTCCGGAAGGTGCAAACTGAATAAATCCTTACCAAAACCAAACAAACTAATTTCTCATAAATCCCTCTGTATGACTCAGTTTTTTGTCCCATCTAAACTTCACTTTCCTCCTCGGAGCTCAGGGCAGTGAAGGTTCCCAACAGGTCTCCCATCCAAGCATAAAGCTCCATGTTAGTCAGAGCTGTTTCTTCAAAGCCCCTTCATCTGTGTGCATTCGCCAACAGGGCTGAAAAGCAGTCTGCATGCTCAAAGGGGCTTTATGGATCAGGTGAAGTGGTCAAGTCAACCTGGCTGAGAAATTTGCCACTTAGGTTACATGTACAATTTATGGCATCTGATTCTGGTCTTTCCCCCCTCGGTATCCCCTATTTCTGTGAGAAATGTCCTCTTTTACCTCATTCTTGCTAAATAAAGGTTTCTTTAATGAAGCAGGGTTTGTTGTATGCAAATTGGGAAAGATAAGATTGTTCCCTAAATTGCCAGTCCTTTGCTTCAGCACTCTTGAACCATTCCCTCTTTCTACATGGTAATTCAAAGTCTCTGGGAGATCTGCTGCTGGAACAGATAACGGCAAGCTGCTTTGGTTGGGCTAATTGAAATCACTGGCCCCTCAGATATTTGCTTCTCGCCATTTCCCTAGATAAGGCAGGGTGCCAAATCCTCCCAACCACATGCCTTGCTGAACTGCCTTATCTCTTGCATATTCTATTTTGAATGTCATTAAGGTCTTTCTCATTTCATGAAAAACTCACGCCTGAGTAAGTTAAAATGGGCCCTTCAATTACTTCTCCAGGAAAGCACCAACTTTAGTTTACTAGAGACAGGAACAATACAGGATTTGAGAGGTATTGATGTGAAGGAATCTCATTTGCACAATGAGGACTAGTGAGGCACTATTCATCTTTCAGTCACATCACTTCATCCCATCTTTAGTAGCATAGTAGTAATATCGACCTACAGGTTTTTGGTAAGGATTTCTAAGGCAATTTCTACAAAACCCACAAATGCTCTAAATTGCTGTTCCTTCTGTTGTTGTTATGGTTACATATTTCTTTGAATGGATTTAAGTTGTACACATGGTAGCACTGATCTGGAAAAGCACTTTATCATCTCTAAGCACTAGAGTAAAGCCCATGTTGTTATGGGCACTAGGAGGCCTGCACCTTTCCTACTCATTTGCCTCTCAGCACAGAGGGGCTCATGAATAATGTCAATGGAGCTCATGCGTAGTGAATCCCCCTTCTGAAATTTGCATGCAGTGTGGACCTGCCCCTCCCTCACACACCCTGATTGGCCACCTCTATCCCCTTCCCCATCCCTGCTGGCTGCAATAGCCTAATCATGCTGCTGCAGCTGGGGCCCGCCTTAGCATCACATTGATTGGCTGAGCAGGGGAGTCCATTAACCCAATGGTGGAGGGGCTGCCATGCCTCTTTAGTGCAGAGGAAATTAATTGCTATTAAAGCTCAAGCTTTAAACTTTTTAAAACTTTCATTTTTTTTCTGCAGATCTACACTGTTCAAGCTTCAGTTTAAAACAAAAATGAGCTAAATTGGTCAGGTAGATCTCAAATAGTAAGACATACACTACCATGTTCTTATAAAAGGTATTTGTTTATTGCATTTTAATCCCATTCTTCATCTAGGGCCGGCAGATGATAACAGCAGCAGAAGAGAGGGAAGGAGCCATTGCACTGCCGTTCCCGACACTGTAGGGCATTGTGCGCAAGTATCTCCTTCTCTCGGCTGAGGCCCAGCAGAGCCAGAGATTCCAGGGAAATCCATCAAGACCCCAAAGGGCTGAATTTCCCTGCATTGGATATTCCTTGTCAAAGGTCACATGCAGCTAAAAGGCCACCAGTTGCTAGGGATGCTACAAGCACCTGACTGGGCCTGGGAGTCCTGCAGAGTCCCTTCATCTGCCCCCCTGGCCCCAGTTAGCTGCTCCTGACATGAGTGTGGACACCACCCACATGCTTGCAAGTCCTTGTCAGCCATGTGCACGCTTGCTGAAATTGTGCACTTCCCCTTCCTGCTTCAATGGCAGCTGCCATTGACAGAATGGGGGAAAACATGCAATTTCTGGAGCCTCCATAAATTATGCACTTCCCCCTTTGCACAAATGGTGGGCTTCAAGGCCCCATTGACGCAAGGATAAAGGTGAGAATGTGCCACGTGATGTTGACTCATGGCCGGGCAATGGCCAAGTGCCTGCTGGTGACTTGCAAGCCTCTTCTGAGATTTGTGAAGCCTGGTGAGCAGGGGTGGACAGCTCTGGTAGCAGGATGAGCACTTGCCAAGGTGAGTGCAGCTGAGTTCACCCACTGCTACCAGCAGCCAACCCTTCGTTTAACTACAAGACAACCTACCATATGTTTGTTTGTTTTTACCTTGGCTCCTCACACTGTTTGAGAGGCTTACTAAATTTGAGAAGTAGCTGATTCAGTCAGCTAATGTAACTCATTAAAGTGTTCGGCTTTCAAATGATTATGGATACAGCGGATGTGGAATTTTTTACCAAAGTTTCTGGAAATCATGCACAGATCACTGGAGCCTCTTGAAACTTTAGTTCAACTTCCCATACTGATGTGGCTGGGAGGGGGAGCAGTTGATATTTTCTCAGTGCTCTAGCCAAAGGAGGCCATGTCTAATGCATTGAATCAGTAGTGGTTATAGATTACAAACGTTAGAACCAAGGATAGCTCCAACTTTCCCTTTACGTGAAACAAGGCTTGTCTTTTCCTCCTCTCCCCCTTACAATCTGCCTTTCCAATAAATTGGTTGCTGTCTAGCTAGCTTGTCCATCTTCCACAGAGCTAGCTATGCAAAGGTGTGTACAGTACATTCCTCCATCAATCGTTTCTGCTGCATACGTTTGACTTCTCCAAGCAATCTGACAAGGGAAACAGGGTTGGGGTGGATGGGAGAAGAGGATGAAATAAAAAGCGTGGTGACAAATACAGCAGAGTGATTGTAGCTCTAACTGAATATTACCCAATTGCAGTCTAGAGTTGGATTTTGTCGCAGTTCGGAAACGACATGGAAGGGATTCTAAAACCGATGCAGCGACCCAGCCCCCTGGTGTAGTGAAACGGGTCAGCCAGGAAGAACACGGTTCAAATCTTACTGCAATTGACAGTTCGTCTCAGTCCTCCAACCTCCAATATGGGGTTAAGAAGAACGGAAGGTGGAGAAATTAATTCACTTTGCATTTTAACATGGGTGTATTGGACTTTGCAATTTTGAACCACAATGTGAACTGAAACTCAGTTATCCTTTGAAATCTGCACTTTTCTAAAATTTTAATGGAGATCTCCAAGCACAAAATGCATACAAAAATTACATATCTTGGGGAAAATTGGGGGGGGGGAATGTATATATTGGGCATACAAAAAGGCATGTATTAGGTAAAATATGCACAAAAGTGGTTATGAATTTTCCGGTGAACTTAGAAAACAATAATCTCAGATTTCAAGATGAACCAAACTTAAGAACAGAAAAATAAGAAACTGAGAGAAACCAGAATGGAAAGATTCTTCCATCCCTATGAAGAACTGGGAAATCTATGTACATTTATGACATGTAGTTTTCTGTGTGATACCTTCTCAATGTCTGTTTTTCTTATACTCTTGCATAGATCCCTCCGTTCACATGATTCCCAGTCATTCTCTTCCATTCTTGTAAAGAAGCAACTCAACATGGCCTGTAAGTTGACAAATGCTCCAGTAGTGCTTCCCATTTCTTAGGAACCATATGAACCTGCATTATAATAAATCAGACCCTTGGTCCATCTACCTCAGCATTGCTTATCCAGATTGTTGGCCAGATTTTAGGCTTGTGGAATCAACATTGCTTTTTCACTAGAACTGCAGGATTCATCAACTGGTAGACATTAAGGAATGCTGAGCCCAGGAATGTGTTTGAAATACCAGAACTAAATAGAGCTCAAAGTCCTTCCACATGAAAACAACTCCCGGTTACCTCACACTTTATTCATGTCATTCATATAATTTGTGTGGTGGGGGGTGAATCAGTTTGTTGCTGCTATAATTCAATAATTGGGTGTCAGAAATCCTTACTGAACTATTTCAAATCACCCAAAGATTTGTCAGTAAATCCAAATCAACCTTCTGCCCATCCTTGGCCTATTCTGACTGGAAACAGCTCTTCAGAGTCTCAGGCAGAGGTTTTACGAGGCCATCTCATAGAGCTGATTGGTGGGAGATTCGGGATAGATAAAGGGAAATACTTTTTCACACAGCAAATAGTTAAAATATGGAATTCACTCTCCAGAAGATGTGGTGATAGCCACCAATTTGGATGGCTTTAAAATGGGGTGGGTGGGTAAATTCCAACTCAAGACTGCAATAGAAGGCTACTAGGTCTTGATGGCTATGTGCCACCTCCAATATCAGAGGCAGGGAGCCTATATACTCAGATCTGAATAAATGGCTATGAAGAGTTATTTGATCAATGGAAGTTAGAGTTTTCACAGCTAATACCTGTGGAGGTTGCAAAAGTTGCATGTGTTTACCTCAGGTTTTCTTCTTTTATTATATATATTTTTATTTATGGGGTATATTGGTGAAAACACTACTGGTCTCCCAACCCAATATAATTGTTTTGTGTTTTTATTACATACCCCATTTCTCTCTTTTTGATCATAGTAAGTGTGTGAGAACATTTTTGGCTTCAGAAACATTCACATGAACTCCTTCACTCACTAAAAGCTAGGGTGAGAGGGTCACATTGTTGTGCTATGTAGCCTGTCCCCTGCCACCAAAGTGTGCATGGCCACTAGGGGTGTGTGCCAACCACAAGATCCAGTTCAGATCCTGCTTTGACAATTCTGAAAACAGCCTAATTCACAATAAATTGGAGGTCACCTAATTTGACTTGTGGCTGAAGCTCGATTTGGAAAACTGAAGCTTCCTACCTCCCATTTCGCATTTGTTGGAAATACTGACCCCCCCCCCCGAAGCGGGTCAGCCTTGCAGGTTCCTGGGTGCTGGCCCAGTGGACTCCTGGCTTCCCTCCCCCCTGCCCCCCCCAAATCTGGAGCTGCCACCACCACTGGGTCTTAACTGTAAATTGCATCCTCTTACATGAGAGCTGAGATGTGATTTATGGTTAAGATCAATGGGGCTCTTTATTTTACTATGTCTATGGCTGTAAACTATTTTATTCAAATTAGCAGATGGTTCATAATATTTATAGTTCTTTATGTACTAGAGGATTGCAATGGGACATGTTTTTGGCAGTTCTTTTTGCTGAATTATTGCTCACATGAACGGTTTTAGAATTTCCCTGAAAGAAGGGTTTAAACCTCAAACAAACCAGGTTACATTTCTTTATAATCAATATTGGGTAGCACTAGCAAGGTCGTCTCCTCTTTTGTTTCCTTCAGAATTGATTCACCAGGGTTGGGAATAGGTCTTTCCCAGCTGTGTAACTGGGGTTTTCTGGGGTTTGGAGACTGCTGGGAATTGAACTTGGCTGGACCATTATAAGATGCAAGGGGATGAGCTTTGCAATGGCATTAAGACTTTATTGCATATTTGAACACATGAAGTTGCCCTTGATTGAAACACACAATTGGCCCAACACATAGCACAATGTTATCTGCTCTGACTTGCAAACTCTTTTCAGAGCCTCGGGCAGAAATCTTTCCAAGCCAGTGGTTTGTATCCTACTTAGAATAGACCCACTGAAATTAGTGGTATTTTAGCTAAGCCATGACCAACTTAAGTACCATTAATTTCAATGGGTCTACTCTAGGTAAGATGAGCATTGGATATACAACCCTTTGTTTCCCAAGATCCCTTTGAAGTGCATATGCCAGGGTTGAACCCAGCACCTTCAACATGCAAAACATTTGATCTACCACTGAGCTAACTAACTGGCTGCACCCTTCTGTTGACTATTTAGTACACGTAGCTTAGAGTCTTATGATTCTATCCATAATTGATCTTTCACAAATAATTACCAAGTTCTCCTTTTTAGCCACATCCTTATTATTTGCACAAACTACCTCTTATTCAGCAGTTTTCATACTGCTGACAAATAATCATCCATCTTATTTTTGAGAGGACAAATGTCTTTGGCCCTCCCTAACATTTGTCAGTTGACGTGATTTCTAAATGTCTAGTCAATCATTTCTCAGTTAGCATAGCATGTCTATATTCTGAAACAATTGATCAAGCAGATCAATGGTGGCAAACCATTGAGTACCTCTCTCCCAATAAGGCCTGTTTTTGGCAAAGTAGTTGATAGTTTTAATCATATATATGACCCCTGGTTGATCCCATAGAAATGAACTTAGACTTGAAACAAAGGGTGCTTCCCATCTATAGATTGGATCTGGATTTACGTGGTATCAACGGAAGTGATGGAAGTGGACTTTCTTGCCCCCCTTCCCACAGCCCCCTCCGGACTGCTGAAAATACTACACAAGGAATCAAAAGACTGCTGAATATGGTGCTCTGTGGTATGGGGGAAGGGGGAGTGAAAAGAGTGGACAAATCTGTCAGTTTTACTTTCTCCTGCATTCAGTTTTGAAAATCCCAAGTTCTTTCTCTCCCAAATATGAGTTCTTTTTAAATTCTTATGAAAAAGAGGACCATGTTGAACCTCCATGCCATAAAGCTGTTAAAGGTAAGGAGTAGGGATGGACGAACTCACCTCCATCTGGGGCCGTCAGTCACTTGCTGAGCCACTGCTTGCTTGCTGAGCCACTGTTTTGCACAAGAAGGGCCACTCAGGTGTTTTCTGGAACAGTAATGTTTCATAGATCACCCTTTAGGGCCACAATCTATGCAACATTATTGTTCCAGAAAAGACCTGAGTCACCATTCTTATGCTCGGCAAGAAGGCAGTGGCTCAGCGAGTGACTGACATCCCCAGATGGAGGTGAGCTTGGCCATCCCTACTCCTTATCTTTGGCAGCTTGGGAAAGGATCCTACAGCAGCTGGATTGTTGTGGACCTCATTGCACTCATGGACAGGTCTGGTGAGTGCTGCACAGTCTGCAAATGGGAGTCTGGGAAGATGAAGTGGGGAAGTCCATTGGACTCCAGCCCTGTATCAGGCACCCACAATATTCGTAATGAAGAACCTATCACAAAATGGTCCTTTATATCTATCGAAGTATTAGATCTTAGAAAAGACAGAGCCCCCAACTTCTTTGAAAATGGTGGTTCTCACAGAGGACAAATGGCTGCTGGGTACATGCCAACAGGTCAGATATTTCTTGAGAACAGACAGGCACATCAACTTGACATTGTCCTGGATCGGGCCAAAGCAGTCTGAAGTGCTTTGGACCCAATCAGACCCACTCTGGATCGCTTCAGCCTGATCCAGTCACAATCCGGATTCAGATTAAAGTGAGCTGACCCAAAGCAGTGTGCAACCCTATCTGTACAACCCTCCCGTGTTTTCCTGCCACTTCGGTCTTTTTTCTTACTATTGATAGCCTAGTCCATTAAGAAGGGAAAGATGGAATAGCTGCACGGTTTCTTTTGATTAGTAATGCTAGGAGATATCTGTATGGAAGCACCCAAATCTGAATGGACTAGGCTATCAATGAGATTGGATGGGCCCCATTTATCAGAAAATTAATAAAAGGGTTTTCATAAGCTTTGCACACAGTCTACAGAAACATCCCCAGAAAAAAGGAAGACAACTTGGGATGGGGTGGGGGGGAAGAAGAGCTATTGCTACTTGTGAAGGGAACAACCACATGCCTCGACAAGCAACAGCCAATGAAGTGAATTAGAGGGGGGATGCTGAATATGATGTTACGTTACTTGTCTTATTTGACTGAGTGTTACCAAGGAGAAAGAGATTGCACTACATAAATAGCCTCATGGCTCTAGAAACATATAGCTCAGCTTTCCCCAACTTGGTGCTCTTCACATATGTTGGAAGGCTGATACAGCTGGTCTCTTATTCTTCCTGCCGATAGTATGGTCCCCATAAGGTGAGATCTCACATTCATGTTCACTGTTTGATCAAGAGATGCCTTGTAGTTATCAATAAGTCACCACACATCAAGCACCACAGGCAAAGCTTTTGAATTCTCTCAAATCACCTGAAGTACTGCCCTTTTCAATGGAGTCAGTTGAGCCGTTCAACTGCAAAGCATCAAACGATGGGGAACCTCGTCATGACCATGCCTGGGTGAACCAGCTTCATAGATGTGTAGTTAAACAAAGGGCAATGGGTTGGAAGGCCAAATGTCCCACCCAGCAGATGTCCAGGGAGCTCACCCCACATCTTTCACAGTAAAAGTGCCTGTCCTGATGCAGGCAGCGAGGAAGGTCAGTGGGTTAATTCCTAAAAAACTAAGTCCTCAGCATGTAACTCCACTGTCACCCTTCCTTTCTCATTTCCTCTCCCCAAATTCCCCTGCTGCCTTTGACTTCTAATTCCCCTTGCCCAAACGTGGGCATTCCAGGCAGTCCCAAATTCCAATATTTTCCCTTCCTGCAGGTCACTACTTGTCCTCCAAATCTTCTCCCACGACGAAACAGCTCCACACACCCATCTCCTTAAATGACCCTCTCAACGTAGTCACCTTCATTGACACAGACCATCACAACCCATCCAGTGCCCTCTCCCTCAGTGGCAAATAGGGGCAAGTTCAAGGGTCCACATTCCACTCTTCCCTGCTGTCCTCTGCTTCGACCCTTTGCTCTCCTCCTCTTATACGCTCTTCGTTTCTCGACAGCTGTGCTGCCAATTGAAGTGGAATGGTGGGAGAGGCTGATCATGCCAAGTCAGCTTCTTTGCCCTATTAAAGAAGGCCATGATCATTCTAGCATTGAAAATTGTTCCGTGGCCCAGTGCAGCAGGTTGGTTTGTGTAGACCAGGGGTTGAGAACCTCAGGCCTGGGAGCCAATTTCCAGTCTCCATCTTGCCCTCTGGTGCTCCCCATATGGCCATGCCCCCTTCCCCTTAAAGACCAGTCAAATCCAAAAATCCATATACACCATATGCACAGGGCTCAAAGTCTATGATGGTGAATGGGATAGGGGTGCCATAGGTCAAACTGGGGACTTTTTCCATTGCCATCCATTACCAATTTTCTCCTCTGGATGCTACTTCTTTCACATCATTTTTCTCTTCTAGATATTCCTCCTTCCTCCTTCCCAGATTGGTCATATCGACGGTCCTACCCAATTAGTGATGCAGTGGTCAGGATGAAATCGCAACAATATGTATCCAATTAGTTTAGTTTACATGATCTGATTCATGGCAGAACATGATGGCAATGTTTCTTGAATTAGTCACATCATGGGTGATCTTAGTCAGGGAGTGTGCAATGAATGGGATAACCCCACAATGCCACAGTGCCAGTAATGTTTGTCTATGTGGTGGTGCCATTGAGGATGAATGACAGTGAGGGCAAAGTCAATGAATAGGCACATCTTTCCAATGCATGCCAAATGGTATGTTGCTTTTCATCACCTCTAGTCTCAAAACTGTATGGGATAGTTCAGATATCATGATTTGCCATCATTTCTTCAAAAGTAATGCTTATTCCATATAACACACCCTTCAAATAGAACCAGTGGCATTCTCCTATTTTAATAACTTTTTTTTATTATGTGTAAGTTCCATTGGAGATGAAATTATGGCTATTATTCTTTACCAAAAAAAGGGGAGTCATTTCATGCTTGCTTAAAGCTGGCTCAGAGATATCACTATTTTGTATTGCCATTGCAAAATTGCCTATACATCTGTCTACCTACTGTGACCAGTATTTTTGAAAATCTGTGTGCACGATATCACATTATTTTCTGCTTTGACATTTTCTGTTCCCCTTATCTGGATCAGTGTTTTCATGTCAAAATAAATCTTACAATTAAAGTGCGCAGTTGGAATGCAGGACAACAAGTGTTGCCAACCATGGGGGTGACAATGTATAATTTGAACTCAGAGTTTTTACTGAAGGAAACAACTTGACATTGCCGTAATACTGAAGTGCATAAATGAGCTTCATAATTTTTCAGTCGCATCGAACCATTATTTCAGCCTTTGCATCTTTTCCTTGCTATTTTTTTTGTGTTGTTTTGTTCCATTCAGGTTTCTCCCTTCCCTTCATTGCACTTGCTGTGAACAGATCTTTCTTTTAAAGGAGCACATTCAGCATTCAACGTTATTCACTGGAGAAGTAATCTTAAATCCACCAAGGCTGGTGGACTTCTTTTTGGGAATAGATTGCCGTCTGTGGCTTTCTCTTGAATTATTCAGTTTGCCTAAGATCTAGGCTGGCTTGGCCTTTGAAAAACTGGGACACAGGTCTTCAGCAGGAGGGGTGCATGGGGGGGTGAGGAACAAGCCAAATATTATTTAAAAGAAGTAGCTAGCATCTATATATTTCCCCCTTACTCAAAAGTAACTCTATATGTTTGCAGGGAACTGTATAGGGATGTCATGGGTGTCAGATACAGGGTGGTGTCTGATAGATTCCTCCCCCACTAGGCCTGTCAGAATGGGGTATGAAGGACCCACTGGTGGTCAACCTGGTGACTGCCTGTCCCCTCAGTGAGCTGGAATTTTGCATAAAAATGGTGGCTCATTATTCTGTGTAGAAGGTCTTTTACACAAATGATGGCCATAAAGCCAACATTTGCTCACAATTAGAGCCATAAATTGAGGTGAGTCCATCCATCCATAGACCTGTACTGGGATCCTATTAGGAGATTTGGGTGTTAACCCTTTCCCCCACTACTATCCAATCCAGATTACACCCACCCACCCCCGTCCCTGCATTTTGCATTGCTGAAAAATGATCTGTTGAAACAAGTGGCTCATGTTTTGGGCAATGCAAATTGCAGGCATGGGAGCCCTAATCTAGATTGAAACCACAGTGATTCAAGGGTTAAAGTCCTCGTTACCTCCTCCTCCTGCACTAGTATCTGTCATGCCTCCACTGAAGGAATCTTCCTCCTCCAAGGTGCTAGAGCTCTCAGAGGTGGATGACACCATGGAACCATCCTTATGATGAGACTTGGGGGAACCTGGACCCTTGGTGGGGAGGACCATGGATCCATCCCCACAGGAAGAATTCCAAGAGAGCATTGTTGCCTTAACCCTTCATGTCTCTAATTTTCATGGCTGTCATTTACGCAACTTGGGATAGACGCAATAGAGGCTCTGGATGAGGGCAAGTGGCCTCACGGCTTTCTTGGGCACTGACCGGGCCACAAAGAAGCTCTGACAGTGCCATGAGAAGGGGTGGCCACCTGGCAGACATCTGACTAAGCCAGATGCAGGTGAGTCCATCCATCCCTAGTAAATAACCACTGCCACTGAGTGGCAACCATTGGGCATCGAAACTGGCAGTGCAAAGTCAGCAGCATGAAGATGTGTACTGCTGACGTGGCTAACAGTGCCTTGCATGGACTATGCTGATTCCATTGGCCCACGGCTGCATATGGCACACTGCTGACCCTGTAGACCTGTATGGGCACACCCTCACACATGCTTCACACACACACTTACATATTTCCCCTCCCTGCCAGCTGACATCTAGGGATTATTAGAGGAAGGAGGTCAAAGCCTCCTCATCACCCACAAATCCCCACAGAGATTGCTGTTTTGCGTCTGCAACTATCAGTAGTAAACAGTGAATTCAGAATCCGGGAACAGTGCCCACCTAATCATTGGGTGGGGTCCTGCCAGTTTCAGGGCCACACAGAGGGCAGTTAAGGGCTAGAGATTGTGAACCTGAGCTATAGGCCCAGCCTCTTCTTCCACCACCACACAATGCCTCCTGGTACGGGTTGCCATCCCAACCTCAGTGGCCTCTCAGTGGTGGCCATTTATTACCATTTACCCACTCCCACTGCTCACCAGTGTGTTACGTGGCCAACCAGTAAACTGGTGGCCTGAAATGCCAATGAGCTCCAGATTCTGCTAGGCTCTGCTAAAAGGCCCAACAAGTTTCAAACTGGTTCTGTCTCCCATGCTGAAAATGTAGCATAGCGTAATGGGTTGCAGACATGTGGCCCATAATACTGTTATATGACCCAAAGGAGATTCTCTTGACCCAGAACATTTCATGTAGACAAGTGCCATCCAAGCCTGCTTTGGCCACCTTCATGGGTCAATGTTGGGCACATTGTAATAAGTTCAGTCTAAGTCAGCCTTCTCCACCTGATGCCCTCCAGATATTTTCGGATGGCAACTCCCAGCATCCCTGCCCATTTGCCATGCTAGCTAGGGCTGATGGGAGTTGAAATCTAAAACATCCAGAGGGCACCAGCTTGGGGAAGGCTGGTCTAAACTGTGTGAAGCATTATGGAGGAGAAACTCTACATGGGGCTGCTGCACACTTTAAATGTGTTAGATATACACATACAGAAGGACAACGTGTGAAAGACCCATGGACATATACACTAGTTAAAAAGTCTGGCAAACTTGCTTCTAAAATGGTTTCTGTAACTAAGCTTTGTGAGAACATAAAAATTCATGACAGGATTAGAAACTTAGTCATTCACCCATATGCATGCTAGTTCATCATCAGACTACTGCCCAAAGGGTTAAGCTGTGAGAACCCCGTTGAGGTCTCCATATATCTATCTACCATTTCCTTTCCCACCCTTAAGCATTGACTGAACGTTTGATGTGTTGAAATTAGTACCTTGGTTGCTAAGCAGATAAAAATAATCACAATTCTCCTTTGCTGCTTCCCTCTCCTTTTTAACCTGTCCCACAGGTGAAAAGGGTTATTTAAAAATATTTTACAGGATGAATATCCAAGCTGATAACTTTACCTAAATGGTGCTGTTCTGACTAGGACTGAGGAAAAAGAGAGGTGAATTTCATGACTTTTTAAAATTTTATTTTTTTGGCAATAATGAACAGCTTCCCAGCCCTCTTGGTAATTTTTAGGTATTGCTCTAAAAAGACCATTGTTTTGTCCAATCAGAGTGAGGGTAATGCTGGTCAAGGAAAAGTTGCCTACTGTCACTTAGCTTTGTTTGTCCCCAATGATGTCATCATGTACCAAATGTGATGGGTTATGTAGCATCATGGCATCATCACAATGAAGACACTACATGATCCCTGATTGGCTAGACACATGTAGTGAAGAAGAAAAAAAGGTTTATCCTGGTGGAGAGGGAGAATGGCAGCAGTCTGGAGGAACTATGACTGTGAACTAGCATAAAAAAAATAGGTGGTTTGGTAGATTTGGGGGGGGGTCATTAATGTTGCCTTCAAAGGATAAAACATTAAGCATAGCCCTTGTTGTGCCATGATTTTGTCAAATAAATAAAGACCCAGCGCCAGCGTGCAACTTCCTGGGGCAAATGCTGGGCCCCCATCATCCCAAGGGGGCCTACCATAGCAACTAGGGCTGTGCACAGATCCGGATCTGGATCCCAAATCCAGAGTGGATCATGGAGATCTGGATCTCTCGGTTCCGGTTCTGAACCAGGTCAGGGGAGGTCCAGATCGTTCTGGACCGGATCGGGCCTGTTCCGGATCAATCCGGAGATCAGGGCCAATTGACCTTCCAGGTCCCTGGGTGCCGGCTGCTCAGTTTGACAGGAACCCAATGGAGCCAGACACAAATAAATCCCTTGAGAAGAATGCATACATTTCAAAGATGCACACAATTGATGCATACATTTGGAAAAATATGCATGAAAATGCAAACAGATTTTTGTGTGAAAAGAAAAACACAAGGCTCGCAATGTGATATGGAAATGAGTCAGGACGAGCTTAAAGATGGAATTTGGAGAAGGTTTTTTTTTCTGATTCACACATCCTTAATTCTCTACTGCAGCCCTCGATGCAATTATCAGAACCACAGCTACTGCTGCTGCTAGCTCTGTCACACAATTAAGGAGGGTCAAGACCCACATTGCCATGGATCATCCAGAGCTCCCTCAAACTTGGAGATGGCCCTGAAAGGTAGGGATGAAGAAGAATTTTGTTTTGTGCTTGCAAAACACTTGAGAATGCTTCATTCACAACCCCAAATGTGAGCATGAACAGGAGAATGTGTTCTCCAAAAAATGTTTGCAAATTCTTAAATATGCAGTCATGTTCAAAATTGTGCAAATTTCAAAGGAAAAAGTAGGTGGAACTTGCACATTTGTTCTGAAAAAAAATCACAATTTCATACTTTATGGAGGAAAGTTGGGACAACTCTGAAAAATACTTAAACATGTATGCAAGTTTCCCATTGATTACGTTAGATTTGCGCAGTTTTTCCATTTGTGGAAATTGAACAGCGACCCCAGTTATTGGAGGAGAGACAAGTATCAAGTTGATTCTTGGAGAAACTAGATAAGCGTGAACATTGATTCCCTAATGAAAGGCTCAAAGCACAACTTTGGTGTTCTATGAGAACCTCCCATAAAGGGATGCTCAGGGCTTTTGTGTCCTCCTGGGTGGGAGGCTTTGAAAACATGTTTTTTTCTTGCCAGAAATGGTGCCTCTACAAGAAAGAACATGACAGCAGGCCTTATGAGCCTCTGACCTTGCAGAGGCTTGATGGCACTGAATGAGGCAAAGAGTTTCATTCTGCACATGCCCTGCAGTGGTGAACTGATAGGCATTGCGGATGACACCTAACTCCACTGTTTAGAAGGAAGGAATTTCATGGGCAAATAGAGCATCTCTAACTCCTAGACTAGTTTTCAATACTAAAATTATTTTGAAAAGAAAACAAAAGATTTCCTTATTTCATCTTTTTATTATTATTTCAATCTGTCTGCTGTTTCTAGAACAGAAGCCACAGAACCACAAAGCTGGGTTGCTTTCTGACTAAAGAAATGACAGACAACTAAAAAGAAAATAAATTCTCCTTTCTACAAATTCAAAGAGTACACATATCATCCTATTCTACCATGAACATGAGTGTGGATTTTTTAAAATTAAATATCTTATTGCTGGAAATTAGACTGTTTTTTTTAAAAAAACGAACACATCAGAAGACAATAGCCTAAAAGCTTAATTCAAGGTATAATACAAACAGAAAGAAACAACCTCAAAATGATATTACATCTGTCTTAAACTGATAAGAACCTGGATGTTCAGAATAAAGGATTTAATCTCCTACATTGTGTTCAAGAAAAGCAGCAAACATTATTTGAAATCAGCCTCTGTTGAAAGGTTTCCTGCTAGAAAAGGACAGCAGGTAATAATGTGTTCTGGAAAAACATAGAACAATAAAGCCAGGGAGAAGGAGGAAGAGAAGGAACAACAAACAAAATGAAAATGAAAATGGGTACAACATCAGTACTAAGATACATTTGTGGAATTCCCTCCCCAGAGAGATCCAGCATTCCATCTATGGCTGATGTTCAGGCTGTGAGTGTCATTGCTTATGTAACTAAAACCCATTGATTAAAGCACGTTTGTGCACATGTTTAAAATGTACACATTATTCTTTGCATGATTATCAAATTCCAGGATGTTCTTTAATGTATTTTGTTGTAGTTTTGTAAAATGCATCGGAAGCTTGGAAATTATATGTTTGGGAGGTGCAAGTTAGGGAAACTCATTTAAAGAAAATGTGATGGTGCAAATTTCTCACACATCCTTGAGGTTTTATGGAACAATGTCCCATGCTTAGTAATAAACTGATATCGCCAATTTGCTTTATTGCCACATCTGCAGATCTCACAACTAGGGATGTGCATGGCCTGAAATATCGTAATTGTAATTGGATCGGAATTTCTGATATTAAAAGTATCTGATCCGATCATATTGGGGGGTACGTGGATTTAATTTGATCCGATATCCGATAAATATTGGAAGTTCTGATCTGATTACAGACCGCCATTTCAGGTGTTTTCCCCATAGGCGTGCATTGGGGGAAAGAAAGCTTTTCCCCAATGCAAGTCTATGGGGAAAAACACTGGGCTGGCACCCCCTCCCTCTCCCACTCGTGCGCTACTGAGGAACAGGCCGGAAAGCCTGTTTAGCAGTAGCATGGACTGGCGGCAGCGGTGGCAAAGGCCACAGGTAAATGGGGACCCCTCCTCCCTCCCTCCCTCCCTCCCTCCCACTCACGCTCCTTACCTGCATCCTTCCCCACCTCCGCCGTTGGTCTGTACTACTGCTAAACAGGCTTTCCGACCTGTTCCTCAGTAGAGAGATGCACCGAGCGGGAGCAGCAGGTAAGGAGCATGAGTGGGAGGAGGGAGCGTGAGTGGGGGGAGGAAGGGAGTTCCAGCCCAGTGTTTTTCCACATAGACTTGCATTGGGGGAAAGCTTTCTTTCCCCTAATGCAAGCCTATGGGGAAAACAATAGACATGGCTGTCTGAAAATCTGATATTTCCAATAGTCATTGGACATATGGATATCGGATCCGATCACATAGGGCCTTATCGGTTTGTTATCGGACATCGGACCCGATACGATACACATCCCTACTCACAACCATTTTGATATTTTTGGTACTGTGTGAATTGTGTGTGTCTGGATTGCCAGAGCAAAATTTTAGTGTGTGGTCTGAAAACAGACTTCTTTTAGAATTTCAGAACTTGGTTGTTGTTGCTTTTATATTCCCTGGGCTCTCTGCTAAACATCAATGCAACGCTAACAGGATCCAGCTGGAGTTAATATGTTCAGTGCATGCTTTGATGAAAGCAAAAACTTAAGTCTGTGGACTAAAATCAACATTTAGTGAGTAGACTGGAAACATATAAATGTTACTCTATATTATACGATAGCAAAGGCAAGTGAAAGAAGCAGATTTTTTTTAATGCATCCATGATAGAATTAATTTATGTTTAGTTTTTTTGTTGAGTTTAAAAGTTGGAAGGGGGCAGGAAGAAAATTTGTGTTAAGGAATTCTATTGATTTGCAAAGAGGAAGCAAAGGCTTTGTATGGAGTACTATAATGTCATAAAAATGTCTGATATTAAGATAGCGAAGCCAAGATCTTATGTAAATGTATTATTTAGTTGATGTAAGTCAAACTTTTATAGGCATAGACAGGCATTTTATTAACCACAAAAATGCTTAAAGCACAAATGCACATTAACAAATTGTTTATTGTGGATTTGTGTGTTTTGTTAGCCACTTCTTGCATTTCTTTGGAGAGGAAAAATGGGCTATAAATGTTATCGTAAATAAATAAATGTATGCCCTGTGCATTTCATTATGGCAAAATCATATGCAATTTTGCTCTAAGAGACAACAAGTCATCTCTGTTGAAAGTGGAACATTATTTTAACCAGGTTGGATTCTGGTTCTGCCTTCCATTGACAGAAGAGCTCCACTTATAAAAAGTATCACTGCCTGATTTTGGGGCTCCCCCAGCAACTCAACTCATTCAGCAGGTCCTTGCCCTCTGTGCAGCATTTTCAGAGGAATGGGGGTTGCCATGAAGAGAAAGGACTGGGGATAAAGAAAGATTTTTAATAGAAGTGCTTATTTTTAATAAAAGTGCTTGAGAGCAAGCGCCACCTCAAACGAGGCATTCTCCCTTCTTTCACCTGCAGAAGGAGTTCCTCTCCTAAGATGCAAAGAAAATATGCCTCTTACTTCTGAAATACTGTTTGTATCCAAAATGCAAATTATGCACATTTAACCAATAGATTAATACATGACAGCTGCAGTCTTATACTCACTTGCCTTCAAGTAAGCTCTATTGAGCTCAAAGGGCGTATTCTTAAGTAGATGCATAAAGGACGGCACTGTTGAGCTTATATGTTTAATCAACCAAAATTTATTGAATCAGGTAGCAGCAGCCCTCATTTTAATAGAAAATAAATTCTTCAGAACTGATAGTATTTATTGTTATCTCCTCGTCTTCCCCTTTCTCCTCTTTTTTTTTTTTAAAAAAAGCATGCTCTGAAAACAGCAGAACCTTAATATTTAACCAAGTAGGTTGTGGGTTGCATCCCAACTAGAACTAAAAAATTATAATCACAATCATTTTAAACTGTAGATAATTTTAATTTGCATTTTGAATGTGAAATGTGAACCTTAAATTCAAAATTTGGCACCTCTTAACATCTTGATTTCATCAGATATGACATATAACCTGTGAAATTCCATCAGATATTAAACTATTACGACTATGAAATGCTGTAAAATGCTACAGATGACATCCAACCTTGCATGAGTGGACTTCGGCTCGCATGATGGAACTTTCCATTCCCCTCATCCCCACCCTAAAATATGCAGTGGAGGGTCTCAGGTGCTCTCTGAGGGTCCCAGTCCCCCAGAGAAGAATTGGGGGCACATGGGCTGCAGGGCAAACTCCCCATTCAATTGATGGGCGTCATTCCATTGGTGGGAGACATTGGACTTAAAGGTTGGTCCTAAAAAGGAAGTCCTGAAATATGTTGAAAACCAAAGATGGGTAAATCTATCCAGTCTGTGTCACTTTCGCATATTACACCTATCATTCCATTCATTTTCAACACTGGTTGCTTAAAAAAAATACCCTCTTCAAATACATTTTTAATAGATATTTAAATGTGCATTTTCTCTCAAAATAGGTATGTTGTGGTCTCTCAAAATATTATTTCAACATGTATTCTCTCAACAAATACATATTTAAATGCATCCTTTACTATGTCCCAGCTACCAAGAATGGCACCACAACATTCAGAGAAGTGTAGAATCCAATGAATAGCTAAGTTCCAATCTTCATTTAATTTATTACATACTGTATGTAGATTGAATTCTTCAAGCACCCCTTTGGATAACGATCAAAATTCTCAGGCATCTTTTTTGAAAACTGAAATGCCTTTGGAGAGTGGTTGAAAAAAAATTCAAACCTGAAATCATCAAGCTTCAGTTTTGTCTTTCTTTTTCAGTTTGCTATGCAAGAGCTTGAAAGGATCCTACATGTGATAGCATGAGTGCAAGGACTTTGGAATTCTGGTTGGTGAGAACTGGTTCTGATAACGTTGCACTCCAGCCTGCTTGACAATGCAGTAAATCTCCCTGATGAGTGATCCCAGAGAGGCACTCCATGAGAAGTGAAAAAGCTATTGTAACTGAGCTTATTTAAGGCAGAAACCTATATGAACCTGCCATATGGTTTTGCTGACATATAAGAGCAGTGTAGGTAGCATAAATGATAGACACAGGGATAGGAGAGACAGCTAAGAGATCAAATATGGGTTCTATGGGCCTAGTTTCAGCCAGTGAATTTTGGGAAGTGATTGTTGGGATGCAGAGAGTCCTTTGACTTAGCTAAAGAGAGACATTTAAGGGAAACGTTTATTGTTGAGGCACCTTTTTAAAAAAAGATATATTGCCAATTGCAGGTTAGCAAGAAAGAATGCCAAATGAGAAGTTGGGGACTTTTCTTTGAGCTTCTTCAGAATTAATGAAGTCATTAGCAATGATGTTATCAAATGAGAGGCACTTAGATTTAAAATTTAGAGCTAGACCACCTTGTAATAACCAATCAGCAAGCATAAAACATAATAGTTGCCATTTGCCAAGTATGGTATTGGCCATACTAACTGACATAGGTTTAAAGGCATAAAAGGAGATCTCACCTTATGGGTGGGGTTCTGTCCTTCTATCCCAACTCTAAGAGAACTTCTTTTTTCTTCTTTTTTTCCATTTGGTGAGAGGAGACTGAGCATCTGCCAGCAAATTTGTTTTAAGTCTAACTCTTTTGTTCTATGTTAAGTATGTAAGGTACATGTGTGAATGAAACATTATAATAAAAGGACTTTAATTAATTCTAACCTGTTAGTGTGACCATTGTATTAATGCTTCACACCCCAGTAACAAAACAGTCACTTCTCCTGACCCACGCCAAATTTTAGCGGACAGAAACTGAGAACCTGCCATAATTGTAAAAGGCGATTTCAAGTAAAATCATGATTAAATCACTAGAAAATTCTAATTTCCTTACAATAGGCTAGATGGCTGCCTGTTTAAGGCTGTGCTCAGCAAGTGGGTAGGAGCCTTTGAGGGATAGTCAAGGCCAGAAAGCATAAAAGAACTCAGGACCAAAACATAATTGCTTTGAAGATATAGCTAGAAGCTACATTTTTGTCCTTCATTTTTTACTCTATGGCAGGTGCAGGGGACTTGATCTAGACTAGGCCCCTAGTGTGATGGGTATAGGGGCCTTAACCCTCCCCTATTATGGACTTAATCCGGATTGGGGGCCCTGCACCTGCAATTTGTATGAAAAATTCTGAATGAATGGATCACTATTTTGGAGTAGAAATTGCAGGAATGGAGGTGGGTATATCAGGAGGAATGGTTTAAAGCCATATACTAGAGTCCCAGACCATGTCAGGCTCCCTGCACATAGTCTAGTGTAAAAATGGAAAACACAGTTGCTAGTTACATATTTACAGTAACTTCTGTTTTGGCCTTGAGCTGAGAACAACTTATCTGCTCCCTGGGCTCTGTCCAGGGTGCTGAAAGAACTTTGTCTGGCCACTTATGGACTAGACTTCTGATATGGAATTGAACCCTGTCTGTCTATTGCCTTGTCGTCCTCTCCCTCTATTAGTGTTATATCACATAAAAAAGAAAGAATTTTTTATATATATAATTTCTCAGATGAAGTGAGGGGTTCTTGCAGTTACCTTAATTATGAGGTGGCCACATTGAGTGGGAGAGAGAAGGGGGAGAGGGAGAGGGATATATATATATATATATATATATATATATATATATATATGCAGTCCTCTTTTCAGCAATCTGCAACTTTCCTGGTTTCCCACACTTCAGTTCAAGCCCAGGGGGCATCACAAGGGAACTCCTCCCATGGGGCTTTTTCAGATCAGAAAGAGTGGGCAGCTGAGGAGACTGCAGAGGGATATAGATGTGTAATAAAAAGAAGGAGAAGCACTCTTGACCACCTCACAACGATAAGGGAAGTTCAAAAACACCACCCAAAGAAATGTGAGTTCATTCCTAAAATACCCTAATAATGAGGCAGAGAAATGGAAGCCAATTTGATGGGAGGAGTCAACTTTTGGGAAAATGTAGGGCAGATTTTGGCACAGCACTGCCTCTATCCCAGACCGCTTGTCGGATCTGAATCCTCACAGCCTCTCTGTGAGAATGGGACACCAGGTTAAAAGTGTGAAAAGGCTAGTATGCCAGGCCTCTTCAGCGCAACCAGTAACATGGGTAGGAGGCACTGGTTGATCACATGGGTCCTTCTACAAGACTAGAAGACCCATTCCAGCAGGGTTATGACCAAGTGGGAAAAAATCCCTGTGACAGGCCCCACCCAGATGGTTGTGATATTCAAGCTCACAACCCAGCAACATGAGATTGCATCACAGGGAATTCCGCTGGTATGGGTATATACAGAAAAGGGGCTCCACAGGGCCTCTAAATCCAAATCTTCCTCTTTTGGTTGTAATTCCTATTTTCTTACATACTAGTACAGAAGAACGTACAAGCAGGCCTCTCCCACACACCTTCTCTGGAACATAATGATACGCATTTGCGAATGGACAGATTGCTTTTCCTCCTTTTCAACTCTTGTGCTATAAAAAGGTGTCAGTGGTCAGGCCGAGGTCTGGGGTTAAGTGTGTGGTGGGCTGAGTGAAGAGAGAAGGCGGTGGGGAAAGCCTTTCATGGGGAGTGCTGAACTGCCTTCCTTCCTTTTGCAATATTCATGTCATTTGGTCACAATGCACTTTGGGAGGGCTCGGATTTCTCCCTCCCTTCCCATTGTTTCATGAACGGGTCATCCATCTCCAGTTGCAGCTTCATTCACAAAGATCCTTATGCAATATTGATGGTGCACTCCATGAAAGCAGAAGGGAGTTTTCTTACCTGCAAATGCAAAACCATATTGTTGTGTATGGGAATACCTCTACCTGGAGCATTCCCTCCACCCCTCAAATATTCCAAAGTTGTTCAGTATGTAAAAAAAAGAAAAAAAAGAAAAGAAAACACACTCACACTGCACTGCAGCATATTTTCTCATTATTCGGTGATGCAAAAGGAATAAAAGAATATGACCCTGGCTTTCCCTGAGCTTGACTCTGCTTTTATGCTGTTAGATGTCTAAAGCTAATGTACAGGGCATGATCCTGCCAGTGGAGGCTGGTGGGTCTGATTTTGGTGGGGCTGGGCATCCATTTAAGTCAGAACAAGCCAGAACCTATTTGGGGATAGGATCAGCATCTTGAATAGCTTTTTTAGAGTTCTGGCTAATTCCAACTAACACCCAGAATGGATTTATAGCTCCACCAAAAGTGGAACCACCAACCTCCACTGGTTCCTAGGTAGGTAGAGTGTAGAAACCCTGCATAAGGCCTGGCACCCAATGGGTAGCCAAAGTCAGTCAGAAAGGAAGGAACAGTTTGGCTTGGCTGAGGAAGGGACAGGTTGGCTTGGCTTATTCTTCCATCCTCTCCATACACTCCACTGCTTGCTCTTGCCACTCAGTGCTAAAGCCTGACTATGACACTGTACACGCATCCAAGTCCAACTGAAAGGCAGGAAATGTGGATGGCCAGGTGATCCCATCTTTCTCACTCCCACCTTGCTCCACTTCCTGGCATTTGTCCCTCCCATTGAGGCTGTAAAGTGGTTGGGGTCTTGACTCCCGGCAACAAGGCTCCAGAGCCTTGCCTTCTGCAACAACAGATCTACCAAAGAAGATGCTGAACTGTGTTACTTGGAGGTGATACCCACCAGCTCTCTCAGAATGCAATCAGGTGATCCAAAGAGCCAGTGCAATCCCACAGCGCCCTATGAAGCTTCTTCCTCAGATTGAGCAGCTCTTCTCATATGAAGATCCTGCCAGACAGAGTGCTCCATATTCTATGCATTAGCTCTGCCGTCCAGAACCTGACCAGGGTGGGAAACAAGTGGCCCCCTAGATGATATAGGACCCCAACTCCCAGCATAGCCAATGGTCAGGGATGATGGTACTTATAGTCCAACAACATTTGGAAGTGCCAAAGGTCCCCCTCCCCTATCATAGACATGTTTGTTCCCCTTGTTGAAACCACCACCACCTCATTGGGTTTTTTTGGCTCTCAGTAGGCAGCAGTACCAGAAAACCCCAAAGGAGGAAGTCTTGGCTAATTCTTCTAGGGGATTTCTCAGAAAGTGCAAACAGCTGGGGAGGGACTTAAGTTGAAAAAAAGAAAGAGCACACACAGACATACCTTGCTCACCTCATGGCAGTAAGGTAAGTCCTTAAGGACTGCACCCTATGAAAAATCTCCAACGTTCTCAATATCTCTGCGAAGGAAGCGAAAAAGGGGATTTGGCATAGAACCGCCCCAATATAATTTTTTTTAACATTATTTCCATGAATATAAACATTTTTGTATGCACTTTTCTTGAAGATACAGATTTTGAGTGCTTTTTTATTTTTGGAGGGGAATAAAGAACTGCACTGGAAAATTTGGAATACTGTGAATTTTGAAGAATAAGTGAATTTTGGTTTGTATATTGGTTCAAAAGTGGGAAAAAAAATCTCCCTCATCCATAAGTCACTCAACCTTGGGGGAGCTGACAGAGTATGTCCTTCATTTGCACTTCAGCCATATTTACTTCCTGCTAGCTTGTTTCTGCCTCAGAACCTGACGTAAGACCACTTCCCCATATGAGTTGCACTCATTACAACTTCCATATGGGCACTTTTACTGTACACGTCAGATTTTTTAAAAAATGGATGAACGTTTTCCTGTAGGGGCAGTAATGGGTGTTATTCCTTTCATAATGTTAGCTACTGCATATGGCTAAAATTAATGAACCACTTTATGTCAAGCTCCAAAAGCCATTTACGCATGTAGACTTTCAATTAGCCTTGTTGATGAATCAATTAATACAGTTCAAGACTTTTAGGGTACTGTAAATGCGGCCATGGTCCCCCCCCCCCCATCTTTACATTCTGTGCTGAGGAGAAGAAGTAAACCAAAGCTATTTACCCACATTCAGTTTCACCCTTGTTGAAAACTGACCTTTTCCCCCAAGTTCATTTGCTTATCAACCTGAAGTGGTCACCTGTGTCATGCGAGTTTTGAATACTGCAAACATCACAAACATTGCTGGTGCTCTAATCTACCAGTGAGAAACTCAGAGATGGACAAATCTGCCAGTCTTGGGTTTGCCAGGATTGCTGGTTGATGGAGGTCAAGCTTGTTCTGTTACTACATGATCTTGCAATTTATCTCTCCATTCAAAAATTCATGCACATTTTTTTTGTAATTGCGTACATTGATGTCTGCATTGCAGTTTGGTGCAATTTTTTTTTAAGTGGACACATGTTTGGACATATACACCCATTGACACAAACATGTTTAAGTGCATTTTGGAAAATACACATTTTTCTTTGTGCATTTTTCAAACGTGTGCGTGCTGTCCAACACATTTTTTCCCAGAATGCATTGCACGCTCAGTAATGTATGGATATTTGACCACGGATTGCATCCATGTCTGTATTCAGGTCTCAGAGGGGCAAATTGAGTAAATTTGTAAAGGAATAATATAATCCACCCCCAGAGAGAGCAGATTTCTGACACATCCCCATACGATCTTTCAGCCTGTTGTGGTAACGTTCACCAGTGTACTGCGAAGTTTCCTATGTGTAAGTACATGCCACACCCTTTACTGTATTTTTTACCTCATGGGCTACATAAGCCTCTGTGATTTCATTACTGACATATAAATACACCTGACGTGATGTCTGTGGAGGGTAAAGACGCTAGTACATTATGGGAAATGCGGTGCTTAATGCTGTGTCAAAAACATTTGAATGAAAAACCATTTTAATAAGAAGCATTTTTAATTCAGCCAATGGCTCTTCTCATCCAAAAGGATTCCCCCCTCCCGTACAAATATTGAACATCGTAAATATTAGGTACAGCACTAGATTTTGATGCCAGCATAGCTTCTTTTCTGTCTGTCTTTCTTTCTTTCCTTTTTTTATATTAAAAAAGATCTGTGTCTGTGTGTGTTTAAAGAGAAATGCTGGGAGGGAGCAAAAAAAAAAATGTTGGAATGTCAGAGTAATTATTCAGCCTAAAATAACAGGGTGACATAGTCTTCATAAATTACTTTACTCACCTGTAATAGCAGCCTGCCAGATCTCTTATGCTTAAATGCTGCATAATATGCTTTGCTGCTGTCCTCTGGAGGCAGTTCTAGATTAATTTTACTTTTGAGGAAGGCCATGCATATTATTATTATTATTATTATTATTATTATTATTATTTATCCCCCTCCTCTTTTTTGACCAGAAAAGGGAAACCGTAAAAGAAAATAGTTCATTTTGTTCTTCTTTGGAACCTTTACACCCTATTGAATTCAGTCCCCCACCCCGCACTCTGCTACACACACACAAAACCGTGGTTACAAGCGTAAACGTCCTTTCCCTTGAAACAGACGTGAGGAGTTGTTGGTGAAAGAGCTGACAATCCAAAGTGACAACTTCCACTGCCCTGCAGGAACTCAATTGTGGTAGAGTGTGTTATCGTGGAGCCTAATGCATGTTGCCACTTGACTGCATGTCATATGAACACATTGGAGAATGCAGGAGCATCCTCCAAGCTGCAGTTGGATTGGCCCCTTTGCAGAACGAGACAGGAGCCATTTCCCTTTGAAAAGGGTCACATTCCTGCAACTGAGAGAACTAGCATCCTCCTCATCAAACTCCAGGCAGGGGAGGGTGGAGGCGTTTTTGCCTCCCATTCCTCCTTAAAAAGAACAATTACAACTAGATGGGCCTCCGAGCCCACCAAATGGGTGGAAACAACAATGATGAGGCTGTAGGATCCTGTGGACCCTGGCCCTCCTCTCATCTCCACCTAGTCCAACCCCCTTTCCCCTGAACATTGATTGTTTGGTGGTTTAGTGACAGTTGTCCAGTTTCTTCCTGTTCTATACCCAGGGCCATGCAGAGGAGGTGCCAGTGGGGCCAGTTTTGAGGTGGCACTCCAACGAGAAGGTCCCCCCAGCTTATGCTACTGCTTCCATAGCATAAGTGGCCCAACGAGAAGCGAGGAGCCCGCCTTGCGTTAACAGCACAGAAGTCATCCATCGTGAATACCACGGTAAGACTTCAAGCTCCGGAGGGCCATGCTGCATGTGGGGCGGGGATATATGTGCCTAAGTTGCAATGGTTGTCCTTACGGCATCTCTTTCCTCCATCTTCTCCATGGCATATAATCTCTGGAGGTAATGATGATGATAGTTATTAATGATAATAATGATGATGACACTGTGAGGGTGATGGTGATGATGTTTGATAATGATGAAGGACTGTTCTATTGTTGTTGCTTCTATTTGCACAGCAACTAAAAATAAATGTTAATTTCTGATTCAACATTGAGGTGTTGTAGAACAGGTTTAATACGAAGGTGTTATGTAGGATGGACATGTTGGTGGGCATTAAAAAAACATGAAAAATACTTAATGTGCAGTTTGAAATGGGGGGGGCACACACTTCCCATCTGGCCTGGGCCTATTACCAGCTCTGCATGGCCCTGTCTATACCTCTCCTAAGGCTTAGTTGCTGGCCATCAAAGCTGAAATTGGCTGGTGTTTCTTAGTGTTGGTCAGCCCTTTGGTGTTTATCCCCATGACTGGAATGCAGCCTCCAATAACTTCCCTGAAATGGAATCTGGCCCTTGAGCTAAAAGAGGCTCTGCACTTCTGGGTTAAATATCTAATTCTGTGGAGTTCCCTTCAGACTTGAAGCCGGTTCTCCTCCCCCCCCCCCCCATACTTGGTAAGATTCTTGAGACCATTTGACTACTTTTTTGTTTATTGTTTTTTTAATAATCACAAAATGAATTACCTCTACAGAAGGAGTCATGTCAAGTATTCATGATAAAGCAGGCAAAAATAAAATGACCTGATGTTTTGTATCATATCACATTTTTACTAAGAGCTATATTTCAGGATTCTGCTCTTTTTTTATTCCCCACTGAGGTGTGCCAGATTATAATATCCCCAGAGACGTGATAATTTCTCTGGCATGTTCTACTCATCACGGGCAATTCTGTCATCGCTCAAATCAAAGAAGTGTAAAACTGGCAAAGTGACACTCTTTGGAGGGTTTGAAGTGGTTAGATCTTGAGAAAATCACACACTCGATGAACAGCTTTAAATATTCAAAGGTAGCATATATATATATATATATATATATATTGCTGTGGGCCAACTATCAGTCAGTACTGTCAGAATTAATACGGATAAGCACAAATAATCATGGGTTAAATTTTCTTCTTGAGTTTACCACAGAGACGGAAATGGTTTACATGCAGATGTTTCAGACGTTAGAGTATTCAGCTGGTTCAGATGCTTACCGGGTCAGTATGTCCTTCTCCTGCATTCCTAAAGAGTGACACTGGGACTTCATAAGATGAGACAATTTTTGTGATCTTTCCCCCTCCCCCTTTTTTTTGTTGAGGGGAAATAGTCATGCATGCAGGCCTCCATGTGAAGTGCTGGTGTCTCTTCTACCTTTTCTGTGTAGTGGAGACACACAAATATTGTGGGATGGATCCAGGAACTGCCTTCTGCAAGAGGGAGGGTCCTTCCATGATAGCAATGTCTCTGATCATGGAAGTCCCTCTGCCTGATCTTTGAGGGCCCCAGCTCACAACATTCAGCAGATTTTCCTGGGTCTCTGAGTAGCATTTTCAGGTGACTGGAGGGGCTGCTGTAGGAAGGAGGTGGGTGAATAAGTCTACTTCCATCAGTACAGTTGATCCAGCATAAATATGGATCCAACCCAAGATGTGACACAAGGTTGCAGATGTCTCCTGCTCACCAGGCATTGCAGCTATCATCATTCTAAAATAAATCTGACCCCCCCCTAAAAACTTGTTTTGAAATTATTTCCTGCAAATTTTGATGAGAAATGTTCTGTTGATGAGGGGATATTTGGCAAATATTTTATGTTCAACATTAATGATGGGCATACGGTGGCTTTGCAGTAGCAGTCAACATTAGATAGTATCCCAAAGCCAACATGAAGCAAACAGTCAGAATGGAACAGTATCCAACATTTAGCAGTCAACATTTGACAGTATCTGATAGCTGACAGGCTGTAGTAGTCAGTATTTGACATTATCTGCTATGTAGTAGTCAACCATTAGAGACTATCTGACAGCCGACATGCAGTGGCTATCAGAATTTGACAACATCAAATGTGTAACTTCAGAGGTTTTTCATACTTTTTAAAACTTGTGTCAAGAGGAGGAGGAGGAGGAGGAGGAGGAGGCTGTCAAAACCTGCCTTGGTGGACCATTCTTCCAAGTATGTATGTGAAGGATCATACACATATATCTGTCAGTTCAGATACCCATTAAAATGGCTCTGCAGTTGACCAAAATATGAAATACACTATTCCCAGATTCCTCTGCAGTATAGAAATGTAAACGATTTTGCTAAGATAATACAAATTCAGTCACAAGAAAAGAGGAAGTTCACAATGTTTATACATTATGCAAGTAAATACAATTTGCATACTTTCTTTCAACTTCCATAATGCATTCTGATATATACATATATTGAAACTATCCTGAAAGTCCTTCACTGGTTGCCAGTTGCTTTCTGAGTACAATTCATGATGTTGGTTTTAACCTTTAGAGCCCTAGACAACTTAGAACCTGGATCTCTAAGGGATTACCTGTTTTACTATGAACCTGCCTGGGCATTAAGATCTGCAGGAGAAACATTGGGGGGGGCATTACCCACATTTGTCAGGCATGTGCAAAAGGCCATTCTCTTAAGTTGCTCTCTCAAGAACTATGATCAGCCCCTCTTGGCCTTTAGAAAGGACACAAAGACATACCTCTTCGGTTTAGCCTTCTAAAACGTGGTTTTACTGTTTTTAACATTCTTGTTTTTATTGTTTTAAGGTTTTGTTGTTTAAAATTGCTGTACACCACCTTGATAGCTTTTTAGCAGTAAGGTGTTCTTAAATGTTAATAAATAATAAATCCTTCTGATAGGCATGGAGAGGAGCATGGAGCTACAGGGCTGTGAAGCTCCACCTAGCAACCCTGGGAAGCTGTAAATTCAGCAAACCACCAGGATTCAGAGGTTCACTGGGCACTTCCCATACCCTTCCAACCATATCTTCACAGCCCACAAGACCTCGATCTTTCAGTAACAAAATGAGGAAAGAAATCTGGGATTCTTAGAGAGCTGAATTCTGAGACAAGTACCACTCTTGCGGAATTCTGTGCCGTACCTCTGTACAGACCTGAGAATACCACCCAATGAAGGAAGCATCTAGTATAGCACTGCTTTTTGCAAACCCACTCTAAATGAAAGTTCTGTCTGCAACCAAACTGGAGATATCAATTATTATTTTTTTAAGTGCCATTAGCATTTCATTTTGAAGACAGATTTTGGAAGCGTTCCAAGCAAGAGTTTTCATGAACTGAAAATGTTACCAAGGTGTGATAGGAGTACAGACAAGGACACCTTGGTAGATTGACATATTCTTGGATTAGACTCCTACTGTTGGATGTTCAAGTGGTTTAAAAGACAAGCCATGCTTTCGTATCAGAAGCACCATTCAGTGAAGGCAAAGGAGGGAATTGAACCTATGTTTTAGGCCAAATGTAGGGATGTCAGAGAAAACTGCAGTGGAATCAAATGAGTAGATTTCTATGGATCTGACCTATGGATGCCACAACGGACTGGCTTTTCCTGAGTTGCACAGATTCCAAAAAACTTGTGGACCAGTTGTTGTTTTTAAACTTCCTGGAATTTTACACAAATGTAGCCCTAGAAAAATACATCAAATCAAATCAAATAAAAATATATAAAACACCAGCCGAAAATGCATATTTTCCCAACAGGCAAAAGCATGAAAAATCACAGGGGGGATTTGCATATTTTAGAGGTATTTGTGCATTTTTGCAGGTGTGCATTTGTGCAAAATCAGAAAATTGGGGGAAAGAATCAGATTCCATGAACGAGAAGATGACAGAACATCACCTGATGTGAAAGCACCTGATAATCTGTGAAATGCAAATGGAATGGATTTTACAAAATCCATACATCCCTAGCTACATGTTACAATTCCTCAAGATCAAGTATATATTGGTGCGACCCCAAATGGAACTGCATCTTATGAGTAGCACAAGGCTGCCATGATATATGGCAGGTATTTAGGATGGGAACTGCTTCATCACAGTCTGGTCCAAGCCCTCCTTCCATGATTTGGAAACGTGAGTTAGCAGAATGATGGTCTTTCCCTAATTAAGACAAAATGGGAAATGAAAATTCACTGATTATAGTCCTTAATATATTGTGGGTAGATACGTGTGAATCAGTAAAACTCAAGCTTGCTAAACATCTCCAAATTCCATCTTGAAGCTCTTTCTGACTCAATTCCATATCAGATTGCAAGCTTTGTTATTTTTTTCACATGAAAATCTGTGCATTTTTTCCTGCATATTTTCCCAAATGCATACATTCTTCTCCCATGGATTAAAATGTATTTGTGCATATTTTTTCAAATGTTCACTTTTGTTCATGCATATTTTTTCAAATGTACATATGCTGCTGAACACTCTTTTTTGGGTTTGCAAATCACATTGCAAGCTCAGAAACATACAAACTTCGACCGCAGATTGTGTCCGAGTTCAGAAGGTGTGAATTTGGGTATATTCTGATCAAAACTGAACTGAAATGAATTTCTCATTCATCCCTACATATGACTCAGTCCCTTTTTCTCTATCTCATCTATTCTCCACTTTCCTTCTGGGAGCTTGGGTGGGTGAAGGTCCCCAAGCAGTTCTGTTCAAGTATTGTTTCAAAAGTATAAAAGTTTAGATTGAAATGTGAACCGAATGGATTTCTCTCCATCCCTAAGTAAGGGTGCCTCTGAACACAAGCTCAGCCAAAGAATTTGTTTTCATTACAAGAATTGAGCTCAACACCTGTTAACATGAAAATTAACCCCCCCAAGCTTTCTTCCATCTCAATAGCCTGATTTTTTTTTGGGGGGGGGGGAATCCTTTTTGTTATTATTATTGCTAAATGTTAGGGATGTCATCAGAGATCTACCAGTAGGTCCTTATCTATCATCTGCCTAGAGCACACTCTTACTTCACATGAGGTCATGGTCAGGCTTAACAGTCCTGATCTATTTACTCTAAAGCATGGCCACAGAAACCTTTGTCATCAATGTTTTAATGGCAGATGTGAAAAAGTTCCTTGGGAGGCAAATCGATGTGAAAACTCATTTCATTCCTTGAAAGTCAAAGTTTGAAAGCCAATGTCCCAGTACCAAATCCCAAGGATTGGTTACAGAAACAACATATCATGTATCGAGTTCTATATGCCTGTCATCAGTTTTCAGTAGTGGGGGGAGTGAGATTCAAAGTGCACAAGTCACCTTTCTTTGTAGAAAGTGCCACACTGACCAATAAAGAAAGAAGCACAGAGAACCTACAGCAACCAAGGCACACCGAATCAACATGCAAGGCAGAAGACTCTCTCCCATTTGCAAGATATATACAGGCAGTATTCCAAAGTGACTTCTCTGTGTAATAAAAACTAATGGCAGTCACAAAAGATTGAACAGGTTGACTGATAAGAATTACCGTTAACTTTATTTGTATTTTTAGGAGCCAAGGTGTTTCTATAAAGCCATGTGTCTGCATGAAGACAGACAATGATTCAGGGACATTTCTAATTAAACTCTGGGTGAGTGTGCCCTCAGGCCTCGGTGTAGACAATGCAAATAAATCCCCCGTGAAGACACTGCACTGTCCAACGGCAGACACCACTGTTTATATGAGCATTAGCGTGGCCACTTATGCTTTGCCAAAAAAGAGGAAATTCATCAATATCCCCCATCAAAACATGAGGACTAAAGGGGGCTGATTAGCATAAGATTTGCATGTGGTCATTTATATTAGAATGTAACATGCTAAGTCATTTCAAATTTAAATTTGAAAAAAAACCTGGTATTTAAATTTAGAAATAATTACTATAATATATATAGAAATGCAGTACATTTTGCTGTAGTGGGGCAGATTCACTGGTATGTCTGCTCATTCCACTGTCCAGGTGCTAATGATTAATGGCCAATTTGTAGTTCTTTATCTTTAAGCTAGACAAGGATGGGGCAGCCCTTCAAACAGAGGGTAGCTTCAAGTAGAAGACTGTCCCCTGTAAAGAAGGACATATTTTCACTCATGGCCATGAAAGTTAGGGTGCAATCTGGGGATGTATGAGAATTCCGTTTTTGCATGCAAAACAGGCAAACATGTTCCGTTCGTAGCTCCAGATGCAAGTATAAGCACGTCTCTGCCCAAAAAAATCCATAAACTGTCACACACTTTTTTGCATTTGTCTCGTTCATGATTCCCAGTTCAAATTGTGCAAATGTCCTTAATTTTCGCAACTTTCTTCTGTGGGCTGAATCAGCCCCATTGCCATCTATGCAGGAAAATTGTGCAGTTAGGAAATATGTGCAAACGTGGGGAAAGCTGCGCACATCTTCCATTCGAATGCTGCTCAATTTTCACAAGTTTCCAGTTTGTGCTCGGTGAACAGTGACCGCAAACACGAATGGGAATCGGGCATGAGATGAGTAGTACAGCGTCATTCAGAGGATCCTGGTGATCTCAAACATCACTCATTTGCCCATCCCTACCCACAGTCCTTTGTATGCTTTGACAGAGAATTCAGTATGCCTGTCTGGAGGGATGCTGGGAGTGGTATAACCTTTTTCTCTCTGAACATGCATAGGATTGCACCCTTAATCTCTTGGGATAACAGTCTTACTAGTATATTTACACAAAGCTGCTTTGCACTTTGCCCTCCTAAGGATGGGGTGTGTACAGTGAATAGGGATGTCATGGGCACCTGACCAGGTCCGGGAGTCTGATGGACTCCCCCACATCCTTCCCCCGGACCATTAGTAGACCCACAGGTCGAGCACCCATGCAGCTGATGAGCGCCTAGCAGCTGTTCACCCTGTTCTGGGGTCTCCATTGTGCATGACAATGGAGGCTCTGGAAATCATGCAATTCCCCCCCCCCCCGCTGAGTAAATGGTGACAATAAAGGCCCCATTTATGCAATAGTAAATGTGCAAACACTCTGTTCATGCCTTTACTCTTGTGTAAATGGGGCCTTTATGGCCTCTATTTATGCAGTGGGGAAAATGACGTAATTTCCAGAGCCTCCACTGTCACACACAATGGAGGCTTTGGAATAGGGCAGACAGCTGCCAGGTGCTCAGGTGACACTCACTGAGCCGTCAAAGAAGAAACTCGCACAGCAGCAGCTGGGTGAGCATCCCATTAGTCAGACCTGGGTGAGTTCGCCCATCCCTAGAAAGGCTTTCTCTACCTGCAGTGGGCTGTGGTTTTAACATCTGGTGGCAGAAGGGCCCCCTTTCCAGACCTTCCCTTGCTCTGCAGTCCTGGGGATATCATCTCCTACAGCACAGTCACAGCAGCGCCCAGCTTTTGCTAGCCAGACAGACCAAGGAAAACCATCATGAACAAGGTACACATATATCTCCGGGGTATTACATCTCCATCCTATCTCTGTGAGGTCATAAAAGGCTAGCTAATGGACATAAGACACCTTGCCCTCTTGCCCTAAGTCAGACTATTGCTCCATCTCATTCAGCACAGGCTACTTTAATTAGGCTGACCATATGAAAAGGAGGACAGGGCTCCTGTAACTTTAACAGTCGTAGAGAAAAGGGAATTTCAGCCAGTGTCATTTGTAGGCAATTAGTTCCTGGTGATATTCCCTCTTCATCACAACAGTTAAAGTTGCAGGCACGATACTAGAGTGACCATATACAAAAGAAGGCAGGGCCCCTGCACCTTTAACTGTTGTGATGAAGAGGGAATTTCACCAGGAACTAATTGCTTACAAATGACACTGGCTGAAATTCCCTTTTCTCTACAACTGTTAAAGTTACAGGAGCCCTGTCCTCCTTTTCAGATGGTCAGCCTACTTTAATTAGCAACAGCTCTCCCATGCTTTGAGATATTTTAACTAGAAACACCAGGGACTGAACCCAGCACCTTATATACACTCTACCACTACCAGTCTAAAAATCTTAGGATGGCTGTAGCCCATATTTTTCAGTCCTGCCTTGCAGTTTATAGTCAAGGACTAGACAGTTATAAGTAATTTCTCCCATTATTCGATATGGATGTTGGGACCTCAGCAGTTCAGAGTCTTCACATTCCCAAGGCGAGTGGCATTGTGGGATGTTGAAGGAATCCAGTGGTGGGGGGAGTTTGGTGAACTTTGCTGTCTCAATCCCCCTGCCCAGCTGTCTTGACTTGGCCCTCACTAACTCAGGCCAGCTGGCAGATTTTCCGGCAGGGTGAAAGCAAGGGCAGGAATGGGAAGGAAGCCCCTCTCTTGCATCCTCCTGACCTTGCTGCCATGATACAGTGGCAGTAGCAGGCACAGGAGGAGGAGGAGGAGGGGAGCAGCCCCCACTTGTTTTCAATAAGTGTCAGAGACTTATGTAAAACAACAGGCCTGTCCCGTTGCTGCCACCACCACTGCTTCTGCAGTAGCAGCAACAGGAGGGGGGGAAGGGAGCCTCCCCCTCCAGACCCTGCACCTCAGCCAATTGAGCCCTGCCTTGTCAAAGGAACAGCACTCTATTAGCTGGCCCCAATCATTTCACGGAAATGTTTCCTTCTTCCTGGAAGCTGCCCTTTCGCGGTGAAGGAAAGATTTTCACAAAACAACTGGGGCCAGGCAACTGCGAGCTTTTGCCAGCCCCCCCCCCCCCATGGATTGTCTGGTGCCTTGTCCTGCATGTCCACAAGTGTGGGGCAAGACTCATATAGGTCTCAGCAAGGCCATTAGGCCTTGCAAGTTGTAATTAGACGAGTCACTCAGATTGTAGCATCATTTTGGTGGGCTGAGCAGTGCCACCCTGTTGGACACAGGCATGGTTTACAGGCCAGAGCCCCTGTCTGTTAAGTGGTATGAATGTGGCCTATGGCTCCCTTTATAAGCTGCAGCATAGGCAAGGAGCCTTTGCTAGGATCATCTTTCGACTCATGGCCTGAAACCCCTCCCTGTTTGGATCCATCACCATTTGGGACTTTGAAAGCACTCTGTACATGGACTCTCTCCTATTTGGACTATAGATTACTAAGGACTTTGCCATGAAAAGTACTGTGAGTCTAGTGCTGAAGCAAGAATATGGAAAGAAAAAATGAACTTCATGCTCTTCATTAGAAAAGAACTACATTTCAATGGAAATTTGAAAGTTCCTGCCCTGGAAGATCTAAAGAATTCCAAGGGAAGCCAAGTGGTTGGGATGGAAGGCAAGCCATTTTGGGGTGGGGGAGATACCACACATCCCCTAATTTATGGGTTTTTTTTAAAAAAATGCATTGTTTCCTTTTATTATTTATTTATTTATTTATTTATTACATTTATATACTGCCCCATAGCCGAAGCTCTCTGGGCGGTTTACATAGGATTAAAAACAATTAAAAACAATATACAAAAATTAAAACAGCAAAAACATACAACATACACACAATCTGTACATTTAAAAACCACTTCAACACTTCAAAAAACTACAAAAACAAAACAAAACAAAACAAACCCAGGCTCCTCAGATATTGCCAAATGCCTGAGAGAAGAGGAAAGTCTTGACCTGGCGCCGAAAAGATAACAATGTTGGCGCCAGACGGGCCTCGTCGGGGAGATCGTTCCACAATTGGGGAGCCACCACAGAGAAAGCCCTCTCTCTTGTTGCCGACCTCCGAGCTTCCCTCGGAGGAGGCACTCGGAGGAGGGCCTTAGATGTTGAACGTAGTGTTCAGGTAGGTTCATGTTGGGAAAGGCATTCCATCAGGTACTGTGGTCCCAAGCCGTGTAAGGCTTTATAGGTTAAAACCAGCACTTTGAACTGGGCTCGGAAACATACAGGCAGCCAATGCAAGCGGGCCAGAGTAGGTCTTATATGTTCGAACCTACTGGTTCCAGTTATCAATCTGGCCGCTGCATTTTGCACAAGCTGCAGCTTCCGAACCACCTTCAAAGGCAGCCCCATGTAGAGTGCATTGCAGTAATCTAACTTGGAGGTTACCAGAGCATGGACAACTGAAGCCAGGTTATCCCTGTCCAGATAGGGACGTAGCTGGGCAACCAACCAAAGTTGGTAGAAGGCACTCCGTGCCACTGAGGCCACCTGCGCCTCAAGTGACAGAGATGGTTCTAAGAGAACCCCCAAGCTACGAACCCGCTCCTTCAAGGGGAGTGCAACCCCATCCAGAACAGGTTGAACACCCTCCATCCGGTCAGCGGAACCACCCACCAACAGCGTCTCAGTCTTGTCTGGATTGAGTTTCAGTTTATTAGCCCTCATCCAGTCCATTGTCGCAGCCAGGCACTGGTTCAGCACATCCACAGCCTCACCTGATGAAGATGAAAAGGAGAAATAGAGCTGCGTGTCATCAGCGTACTGATGACAACGCACTCCAAAACTCCGGATGACTGCACTCAATGGTTTCATGTAGATATTGAACAGCATGGGGGACAAAACTGACCCCTGCGGAACCCCATACTGGAGAATCCATGGGGCAGAGCAATGTTCCCCAAGCACCACCTTCTGGAGCTGACCCACCAAGTAGGAGCGGAACTACTGCAATGCAGTGCCTCCCACTCCCAACTCAGCCAGTCGTCCCAGAAGGATACCATGGTCGATGGTATCGAAAGCCGCTGAGAGATCAAGGAGAATCAACAGAGTCACACTCCCCCTGTCTTTCTCCCGACATAGGTCATCATACAGGGTGACCAAGGCTGTTTCCGTACTAAAACCAGGCCTGAAACCCGACAGGAACACCACAACTAATATTTTCCCACCTAAACTGTGAAATATTTTGCAGGCTTTACTGAAGATATCCAGCAAAAAAAAATGTTCCAATGCAAGTTATGTAATTCTGTGATTCATTAATTCAGCTTTTCATGTGCAGAAATATAGTCAAAGCTTAGTTATGCATCAAAGAAACACATATATTGAAAAAGGAAGAAGACTGTAATGTGCAATGTGTAAGATCTGGGAAACTGACAATCTCAGTTAACTTTGGGACTGGTGGATTAGAAATTCTGGACAGCAACTCTAAAACTACTGGAAGAAATATTACAGATGCATACGGTTTTTAATTTCTGGTTTCCATGAGATAAAAGGATTCAATTTTACATGAACTCATTTATGTATTTTGAGAAGGAGCAAATAAAACAGCTGAGCATAGTGACTTGTTTACTGGACTCGATCCAGTTATCAGCTTTCCTTGGTATCCTACATGGATTGTAAAATGCTATTCTACAGCTATTAAATCATAATTAAGGGTGTATCTACACTGCAGAGTTACAACGAGTTAATAGACATACCCTCTCTAAAAAGGACACCAGAAATGGTAGTACTTTGAGGGTCAGGGTTCCAGCTTTGGTTCTTGTCCTTTTAGAGGGAAACTTACTTCACCTCAGGAAGCACTAGAACTGGACTGAAGAGACCCGATTCAGTCCAGGCTTCTGCCGAATCTGATGCTTCTGCTGATTATTTGGAATAGATCCAGGTAAGATAGAAGATCCTCACTGAATCCTTACTGAAAGGTCTTCAAGTGTGTACTCCACCTTTACTGAAAGGTCTTCAAGTGTGTACTCCAACTAGCTCCACCTAGGGATGGGGAGAACTTTCTATGGGTGCCTCTACAAGAGAGATTTAAAGCTCTTTCAAGGTGCATTACAGATTTTACCTCTACAACAGTGGAGCGCAAATCGGGGGTTGAGCCGCTTTTTATCTCCGGTGATGCACATTATCGAATGCGAGTTAAATAGCAACTTAAAATTTACCGTGGGAGTTAAAGCGCCTTATGGCCATGTAAACATGTAATGCTCTGCATGTAAACAACTTTAAAGCGTGTTTCATACAGCCCGTAATGTGCTTCACCGCCTCTCGTGAATAGGTATTAGCAGTAAATGCACTTATCCGTAAATGCGCATAATCGGGCATCCAGACGTCAAAGCAAAATCTTGTAGAGGGGACCTATTATTGCATTTGGATAAGAACTTACCGGGCTTGCTCAGTTGACACTTCAGGCTCTGTGGTTAGTGAAACTATGGTTCTCTAGATTTAGCACTAACCACAAGCCGTGCTGTCGCACACAACACTTTAAGTCATGGTTAGAGCTGCTAACCCTGCTGCAGACTGTCCGACTGTGGTTAGTGAGTGAGCTGGGTTTAGCAAAACACATTGCACAAGACACCTTAAACCCTGCTGCATAATCAAAAGCCTTAACCAGCAGGGTTGTACGTGTTTTCTGAACAGGCCCAATAAATGTACACTTCCTGAATCAATTTGCAAAACCAGAATGGAGCAACAGTTGGGTATTCACACTTTTCAGAATTTTGTGATGCAATTCTCTGTATAAAATTGTATACAGGAATGCATGTGTTGGAGAAAGCATACACAAAAATGCACATGTCCATAAAGTAAAGTACAAACATTTTTTAAAGGAAAACTGCTTGCAAAAATGCATATATTAGCAAAAAATGCATTTAAAAACATTTATAGTAGGAGAAATGCACATGAAAATGCATACAGATTTTCATGTGGACTTTTTTTTCAAAGTCACAAACTAATGTGGAAATGGGATGGAATGACATGAGAAACAGAGAAAATAATATTGACAGATCTGTGCATCCCTAGCTCCAATGTATGTGCTGAATTCAGCCTGCACAATAAGTCTGGGTGTCTTCAACTCAACCTTGGAGGTTGGGGAAATTGATACCAATGGCATCACATTTCTCCCTGAGATACTGGGACTTGTAGTCTCGTCAGTAGGAAATGATGTATCACCCCTGGTCTTCATGGCCACTGCCTCTCCCTGATATTTCCCCAGGAAAGTTGAAAAATTGCTGAAGCTTAGAAGAAAGCTAATAGAAAATATTCACATTCTTTAAAAAATCATTGTGCCCTTAGTTTCAGTGAAGACAAGAGACTTCTAATGGCTTTAAAACCGGACAAAATTTTAAGTATACAGGACTGGCAAAGAGGGAAACAGCCCTGGGCTGGCGACAAATCAGGGTGGGCATGCTGAGCTTCAGGAGAGAGATGGGAGCTCCCTACCTCCACTATCAAATGAGGCTGATGCCTACTCAGTAGGGATGTGCACTGGATCGGATCCAATCCACGAACCGAATCCGATCCAGGGGGAAATCGGATAAAATTAGCCAATTTATCTAATTTCCAATCTCACCGCTGGATCGGCCGATCCGATCCGGAAAGGTTCCGATCCAGATCGGATGGATTGGCGGATCGGTGGGTGGAGTGGGGCGCGTGGCACGCTTACCTTTCCTGGCCATCCGCTCCCGTCCGCCGCTGGCCGCTACTGCGAGCGGGCTTTGCGGCCTGCCTGTAGGTAACGTGCCAGGTGATCATCACCTGATGATGATCAGGTGATGATCACCTGGTGCACTACCTAGGGGCAGGCCGCAAAGCCTGCTCGCAGTAGCGGCCAGCGGCAGACAGGAGCGGATGGCCAGGAAAGGTAAACAGGGAGAGGGGGAGGAAGCTTACCCCCCCAGGCCATCCACTTCCATCTGGTGGCGCCCGCAGGTGCCAGCAGATGGAAGCGGATGCCCCGGGGGGGGGGGTAAGGAGCACAGGGGAGGGGTCGGACAGCGGATGGAAGTGGACAGCGGACAGCTCCGGGGGGGAGGGAGTTAGGCCCCCCTCACCCACCCGCCACCATTTTTTCCTCATAGACTTGCATTGGGTGAAAGCTTTCTTTCCCCCAATGCAAGTCTATGGGGGGGGGGGGGAAATGGCAGCCAATCCAAAACTCGGAAGTTCCAATTTTTGGATCGGGATTGGACCCGATCTGGTCCGGGGGGGCTCCGATTTTGTCCTATCCAATCCGGGACAAAATTGGAGGTCCCAATCCGGGTCCCGATCCGATCCGGGGGGTCCATGAACACCCCTACTACTCAGTGCTTGTCTGAGCCAACACACAAAGCAGGTGTGATGAGGAGGCCCTGGCTTTCTAATGGCGGCACAACTGTAAAGCCCCCAGAAGTGACGAGCCTGTGATAGGCCAAGGATAGCTGCCATTTTGAATTCCCTCATGTCAGCCAGCTGTTATGAGCGCCCTTTCCTCATGCAGATAGCGCAGGGTACCTGCCAACTAACTGCTGCTTCAGTCTAGGCTGACCAGATAAAATCCAGGTCAGGGCTCATGTATATTTAACAGTTGCAGAGAAAAGGGAATTTCAGCCAGCATCATTTGTATGCAATCAGTACCTAGTGAAGTCCCTTCTTCATCACAACATTTAAAGTTGCCAGTAGTCAGTCAGTCAGCCAGATGGAATTATTATGGCCTCTGCAGGGAAATTGTTAAAAAAGGGCACTCTCCGATGGCCAATAGCAAGGGTTCTCTCACAATTTCAACTTAGCTCTGTAAATCTATGTTCCTATGAAGCATCCCAATGGACGGGTGGACTGGTTGCTATGGCAAAGATGCTCCACAGATGGGGAACAACAGCCTGGCCTTTTAAGCCCTTTGTGTACCCAGTTCCCGTTGTTGGGTGTTTCCTGCTCTTGCAGAAGGGCTCTGGCTTGTCTTGCTTCCCCATGAAGGGGAATGGAGGCAAACTCATCCCCCCTCACACACACACTTCCTGCTGGGCCCATATCTGGAATAAACAGGTCTTTGATTATAGACAATTATCAGTGCACATCATGAAATGGCTGCTTACCCCCCAAAGATCACTTAGTAAAGTGTTTAGTTGAATATCAAGATGCAAAATGCCTCTACTGACAACAGAAGACATTTATGAAGCATTGAAATTTTCATTATCACGTAGCTGCATGTTTTATCATTCTTCCATGCCTTTGCACATTGTAGGCACCAAATGAAACTAATAAAATGTGGCTTTGATCCTTCAAAGGAGTAATTAAGCTGAAACACAGAGGGGAAAATATTGTATTATGAGGATATGAATGTAGGCTTTTCAAAAAGTCAGGAACATCATTACTTTGAAAGGTGCCAAGATGTTAATTTCCATACTCAGTGAGGAGTTCTGAGACCTGCCCGTCTCTCTCTCTCTCTCTCTCTCTCTCTCTCTCTCTCTCTGTGTGTGTGTGTGTGTGTGTGTGTGTGTGTGTGTGTTTAAACCAGATTTTGCTTCATTGCAGAATTAGTAAAAAGATTTTAGATCAGATTTCCCCATTTAAAGTAATTTGCTTAATTACCAGACTGAGATCTGAATGATGGTGATTGAGTTAAAACTACTTGGGTGGGGTGGGGTGGGGTGGGGTGAGGCAAAAAGCTTGTCGAAGCATGGAATAGTAAAATCCACCACTGGTTGGCAGTGAAAACCATATGACTGCATGAGAATGCACAAAGGAACAATTTGCGTGTGTTTGGGGTGGGTGGGTGGTTAAACATCTTCCATGCTGTGTTTCATCCCAATTTCTGGGGCAGGGGGAGTTTTTGACTCCTCTCTATGCCCCACATATACAGCCTACAGAATTTAATGGAAGCCATGATGCCCTCCCACCCGCTTTGGCTTATCCGGGAAGCAACTTTATCTTGCAGGCTCAGATAAAGCAGTAGAGTTGAAGATCTTGGTGTGGGTGTTTGTGTCTGAAGGCAGAGCACCTGAATAAGGTTCTGAGAGAAGACAAGGATTGATCACCTCCCCATCACTCCTTTCTATTTTCCCTGGCTGTTGACTTTTGGTTTGAGCAAAGTCTCCCGTTGCTAAGTTCCCGCTTTTGTACTCCAAAGCTAGACTGAGGCGGAGGGACATAGCCCCATGCGTGCATCTTGATGGAAGAGATCTGTGATCCCTGGCTGAGTCTTACATGCTTCTTGTGGTGTGCCATGAGTGGCTATAGAGCTTGTGAGGATCCAGTCTTTCTTCTGGCTGTGGGGATGGAGAGAGTGGAGGTGTGGGTGCCATCATCGGGGGCTTTGCATTGACTCCAGTGGGAGTGTTTGAAGTTACCTCATCCCTTTTGTGGGTGTAATGGTATTCTGCCCCTGTGTCCCTGAGTGAGTCAGGATTCAAACAAATCACTGCTCCTTTCCATCCATGCCTCAACTCTGTCCAGTTTTTTCCCTTGAATTAATGACATCCTGTCAACATAAGGGTAAACATGCTGAGAAATGCCTCCTACCCCGCCCTGCTTGCATGGGGGGAGAGGGAAGTTGCGAGCCTGGAGGGAGACGAGGCATGGAAGCCTGTGATTGGCTGGCCTCCTACATGGCGCCACCGGAGCTGGGAGGGGAATGAGCCTATTTTAAGGCAGGAACCCCTCCCAGCTTCACCTTCTTCTCTGCGTGGCTCCCTCCCGCCCTCCCTATGGACAGTGTGGGTTCGCTGGTCGTCCATTTGGAGGCCGAGTAGGAATTCTTTGCTCATAATCTAACTTGGTTGTGAGTTTTTTCGCCTACTCCATACTGTAAAACAGGCAAGGTGAATAACTAGGTTGATTGGGTCAATTGGTCACTTTAATGGCAGTAGGTGCAGGCATTTTAAGGCTTTTTTAATGGTGAGCATTCACAGGCACCGTTGGGGTGATGGGTAACGCCTGAGGCCAACCACTGAGAGCCCTGTGGCATCAGTTGAGGGGATAAGGCTTACCTTTGAGGCCAACCCTCCTCGCCTACTCGGAGCCATGTGGCCCGGGGGGATGCGACACTGGAAGGCCTCCCTACCCCAGAATGGGAAAGCTCAGGGGGTGGCAAAATGGCAGGCGCCACTACCCGGGCTGTGAATGCCTCGCCCGATCCTAGTAATGGCCAGCTGGCCATAACAAAATGCCCGCATAGGAATTCCCTCCCCTCTTTCTCTCTGCTGAGCTAAATAAAAGTGGCCCATCTTTAATCCCATTTACTGTGTGTTGCCTCGTCTTTTCCATACTTCGCTTCGCAATTGCAGTTAGCTTTTCGTTTCGTTTCTGTTCTTAATGACTTGCATTCTTAGAATTATTCCAAATCCTACCACACTGTGCATTGCAAGCCACATTTCGCACGCTCAGCAACCAGAAGAGGTGGGCAAAGTCCTAGCCTTCCGTTGGCAGTATCCTTTAAGATAAATATAGACTAGGGATGTGCACTGGTTCGGACCCGATCCACGATCCGAGTCCGGTCCAGTGGGAAATCGGATAAATTATCCGATTTCCGATCCCGCAGCTGGATCGGCCGATCCAATCCGAACCGGTCCGAAAAAGCTCCGAACCGGTTCGGCGGATCGGCGGATCGGCGGGCGCCCACTGGCGCCCACCGCCGCTTCCATTGGCGGGCGCCAGCGGGCGCCCGCCGATGAAAGTGGACAGCGGGGGGGGGAGGAGGGGGGCACTTACCTTCTCGGCCCGGTGGCTCCCGTCCGGCGCCGGCGCCTACTACTACTAGCAGGCTCCGCGGCCTGCTCTAGGGTGGCGCGCCGGGTGATGTCATCACCCGGCGCGCTACTCTAGAGCAGGCCGCGGAGCCTGCTGGTAGTAGTAGGCGCCGGCGCCGGCCGGGAGCCACCGGGCCGGGAAGGTAAGGAGGGGGTGCGTGGAGGGGAGGAGGGGGCGCGCGGAGGGGGGAGGGGGGCCCTTACCTGTCCGGCCCGGCGGCTCCCGTCCGGCGCCGGCGCCTACTACACCCAGCAGGCTCCGCGGCCTGCTCTAGGGTGGCGCGCCGGGTGATGTCATCACCCGGCGCGCTACTCTAGAGCAGGCCGCGGAGCCTGCTGGAAGTAGTAGGCGCCGGCGCCGGACGGGAGCCGCCGGGCCGGGAAGGTAAGGAGGGGGTGCGTGGAGGGGAGGAGGGGGCGCACGGAGGGGGGAGGGGGGAGGGGGGCCCTTACCTGCCCGGCCCGGCGGCTCCCGTCCGGCGCCAGCGCCTACTACTACCAGCAGGCTCCGCGGCCTGCTCCAGGGTGGCGCGCCGGGTGATGTCATCACCCGGCGCGCTACTCGAGAGTAGGCCGCGGAGCCCGCTGGTAGTAGCCGTCGGCGCCGGATGGGCCGAGAAGGTAAGCAGTGGCGGGGAAGGGGGCTTACCCCCCCCCGGAGCCGTCCGCTTCTATCTGCTGGCGCCCGCGGGCGCCAGTGGATGGAAGCGGGCGGCCCCAGGGGGGGTAGGGAGCGCGGGGGAGGGGGTTTACCTGCCGGGGCCGTCCACAGCGGACGGCCCCGGGGGGGGAGGGAGTTAGGCCCCCCCTTACCCACCCGCCGCCATTTTTTCCTCATAGACTTGCATTGCAATGCAAGTCTATGGGGAAAAAAATGGCGGCCGATCCAAAAATGTACGATTTTTGGGTCGGGATCGGACTCGATCCGGTCCGGGGGGCCTCCGATTTTGTCCGAACCGGTCCGGGACAAAATTGGAGGTCCCGATCCGGGTCCCGATCCGATCCGGGGGGTCCGTGCACACCCCTAATATAGACGCATTCCCCTCACCCAAACTTGTTCAACCTTCCCTGCTGTCATTTTTGTATTAAGAAACACAGAGCATTAAATTACTTAAGAAGGTTAATGACTATAAGTGTTTTAACTGCCAAATTATCAGATCATTTCTGTGAGAATGATTGAGAATAATTTGCGGGGTTTCCACAGCAACATGTCTTACTACGAAATAGGAAGCACACAAGCCATTTGGACAACAAATGGCAGCAACCTGACTACACAATTTCCTAAGCAAAAGGCAAAGTGAAAAGGGGTCTCTCCTCCTTCTTTTCCACGGGGATGTGTTACGGTACAGTATGGATCCATACTAATTTGGCCTGGAGATGCAGGCTCAGCATTGCGATGGGGTCCACCTTAGACATCATCAGTAGTAGTATTAGGTCACAACCCTATCGGGATAGTCCTAAGCATCCAACCTTGAAGGCTAACAACTATCCAATGCAGTGTAAATGAAACACAGAGGGGATCCTCTCATACATGCTCTCTCCACCTCGCCATTTTTGCTAGATGCTTAATTTCGCAAAGCTCAATTTTCCACAGTCTCTCCCTTCCCTGCCCCCAGGCACACCCCCTTTTCACTGTGTCGGGGATCTACCCCGATAGTCAGAGTTCCACCTTCCTGTCTGGAATCTCTGACCCTGCTCCTTAAAGATATGTTGCCTCTTTAAGAGCCACACTGCCCCCTGTGGGACCCAAGTTTCCACCTTCTCTCCTTCCCTTCTCAGTAGCATGGGGTTTTGAGCTGTAGGCGGGTGTGAAATGGAATCTCCAACAACACAGGATTTAAACCAAAAAACTCTTTACTATTCCAGACATAGTAAGGCACACTTACTTAAGGTATTTACACACATAGAGCTGTTACTTTCAAAGGCAATACAAACAAACAAACAGAAAAAAAACTGCAGTTTCATCTGGCTTGGCTACCTGAACCTTGGTAGTTACGTCCAGCTTTCCTCAAATCAGGCTCTGAGTCCCTCCCTGCTCTCAATTCTCCTGCATCTCTCTGGGATGACTCAATCTTCCATCCCCAACAACTTGAATGACTTGAATCACTTCCCTCTCTCCTTTCTCCTTTTTAAAAACTCTCTCCAGCTGACCAGCCAGCCTTTCCCATTGGCTCTCTGGCTAGCTCTTTCCATTGGCTCTCTGACTAGCTCTTCTTATTGGCTCTTTTTTCCCGCTTCTCAGTTTGAACTGCCAACTTCTGTTTTAACTCCACCTCTCTCAGTAATTTCCCCGCTCTCAGCTTTCTACCTTTCACCTAGAAACCTGATCTTACCGGGCCAGAGAGTCATTAATGTAATCAGGAGACCTTTTGCGTGTATGTTAATCTTACACTGAAATGTCTTCCTCCCATTTGCACTTCCATACCTTAAAGCTAAACTAACCAGGACACCTCCTGGGTGTATGCTGATTCTTAACAGTTTACCCATTGTACATACATTTTATTACATCCAATTTAACCCTTTTTTATACAGTTGAACCCTCACACACTCTCTCCACACTTCATTCCCAGGTATGGAAAAGGAGCCAGGACATAGAAAACAGGACCAGCTACAAGGCAGTAGGGGAGGAGGAGGGGCAAGTGGTTCGCAGAAACCAAAAAAACCCTACAGCCATCTACACAGTGTCTTGTGGCCATCGTGTTGCTCCCTCAGATTTATATTCCACTTTTCTCTGCTTGCAAGGAACTTTACATAGTCCTCCTCCTCCCCTTTTTATCCTCACAAGAACCCTGTGAGGTAGTTAGGCTGAGAGTCAGTGGCTTCATCTACACCAAGCAGGATATAGCGGTATGAAAGTGGTATATGATCTGTGTCAATGGGCCCCAAAGGTTGCCACTGCACTTCAATACCACTATAAAGCCGTAGTGTGGCTCCTGCCTTTTATATACCGCTTTCATAGTGCTATATCCTGCTTGGTGTAGATGAGCCAGTGACTGGACCAAAGTCACCCAGTCAGCTTCATGGCCAAGTGGGCATTAGAATCAGGATCTCCTCAGTCTAACCCATACACCACATTGGCTCTCCATGAGCTTGTAGGCAAACGCAGCTCCATGTGGAATATAATGATAATGATAGAATTTGGCCTACCTTACAGAGGTGTGATATTAAGAGATTTGACCTTTAAAGAATGCTATATAAATGTTAATAACAACAACCTTATTATTTAAAGCCACTAACTTATACCACTTCCGTTTGCATTCCAGAGTTGACTTCCACCCTTGGTAGAATATTTTGTTCCTGGCTAAATGATGAAAAGAAGGTTGAGCTCCCCTGTGAATAGCTATTTTATCCTGCTGCACAACCCACTTGAAAAAAGAAAACAGAGAGCTGGACTAAATACACATTGCTTCCTGTACTAATGTTCCCATGGGTGCTTAAAACAAAATTGTACGAACTCCATCTTAGAGAAGGAACCGAGTGTGCTTTGCAGCAATTCTTTTTAATATACCGGAAACCAGTACGAGAGCGCAACATAAAAATTGACCTTTATACTACCTAATGATATGTAGCAAATCAAATGTGTCCTTTCCTACAGTAAACCTTCCATCTTTAAATTATAAGGTACAATAGATAACAGAACATTGTCAGGCATGAATAGAATTGCTAATTCAGGATTTCTTGGCAGTCACAGTTTTCCAAGACAGAAGAAACTGCAAATTATTATGATATCACCATTCTCCCAATAGTAAGCTACTGTTGAAAGCTTCCTGCATACACCTCTGCTTTGCTCCTACTGTTTGTTTGTTTTAAACACACATACCTTTGGGCTCATTTTTTGTGTAGGTCAGTTCCTCTATTGCACATCTTTATTCCAAATAAAGAACTGCCTGCAAAGCAACTCATATTACAGTAAAATCTGCTGCAATATGTTGGAAATTGAGAAACATAGCAACTTCTATTCATTTTTGCAACATATTTAAAAATGATCATTGGCTATTATGCATTGTCTAATTGTCATTGTACTATTTATTAGGGGTGTGCATCGGATCGGATCCGATCCACGATCCGAATCCGATCCGCCCCAAAATCGGGAAAATCCGATCCGATCCGATCCGATCCGATCAACCTCCGATCCGATCCGATCCGATCCGACGAGGTCCGATCCGGATCGGACGCCATTTTGAATGCTTTTTCCCATAGCCAAGTATTGTTTTACAAAAACGCCTATAACTTTTTCATTTTTAAAGATAGAAGGATGAAACTTGGGCACATTATACACTGGTTAGGGATAGTTATCTGTGAGAAATTTCAGAAAGATTGGTGCATGCGTTTTGTGGCAATTAATTGTTTAATAAATACCCGGAAATGCCTATAACTTTGTCATTTTTAAAGTTACAAACATGAAACTTTGCCACATTGTAGGTGGTACCTTGGGACCTATCTGTGAGAAATTTCAGAAACTTAGGTGCTTGCCTTGTGTGGCAATTAATTTTAGAAAAATGGGTAGTAGTGGGGTAAATACATTTACGCCTCCCATTTTTTTATTTTTTAAGATACAAACAGGAAACTTGGGCACATTACAGGTACCACTTGCCTTGATATGTGTGTGAAATTTCAGAAACATTGGAGCTTGCCTTGTGTGGCAATTAATTTTTGAAACAATGAGGAAAGAAACACCTATAACTTTGTCATTTTTAAAGTTACACACATGAAACTTTGCCACATTGTAGGTGGTACCTTGGGACCTATGTGTGTGAAATTTCAGAAACATAGGTGCTTGCCTTGTGTGGCAATTAATTTTTTAATAAATACCCAGGAATGCCTATAACTTTGTCATTTGTAAAGTTACACACATGAAACTTTGCCACATTGTAGGCGGTACCTTGGGACCCATGTGTGTAAAATTTCAGAAACGTAGGTGCTTGTATTGTGTGGCAATTAATTTTTGAAACAATGAGGGATTCATTGGACAGCACTTGCCCATAGGGATTCATTGGACAGTACTTGCCCATAGGGATTCATTGGACAGTACTTTCCTATAGGAAATCATTGGAAAGCACTTGCCCATAGAAAATCATTGGAAAGCACTTGCCCATTGAGAAATACAGTTATGCCTCCCACTTTTTTATTTTTGAAGATACAAACAGGAAACTTGGGCACACTGTAGACTGGTTAGGGATAGTTATCTGTCAGAAATTTCAGAAAGATTGGTGCATGCGTTTTGTGGCAATTAATTTTTTAATAAATACCCAGGAATGCCTATAACTTTGTCATTTTTAAAGTTACATACATGAAACTTTGCCACATTGTAGGTGGTACCTTGGGACCTATGTGTGTAAAATTTCAAAAACGTAGGTGCTTGCCTTGTATGGCAATTAATTTTAGAAAAATGGGTAGTAGTGGGGTAAATACATTTACGCCTCCCATTTTTTTATTTTTAAAGATACAAACAGGAAACATGGGCACATTACAGGGAACACTTCACTTGATATGTGTGTAAAATTTCAGAATGATAGGTCCAGGCATTTGGTGGCTACGAATTTTTTAGATTAAAAGTTATTAACCTTTTTTACACAGAGGCTGGGGCTGTCAATTGCACCCTCCCGCCTCCCGGGAAGAAGAAGGAAACACTTTCTCTCATCTCTTTGATCCTTGCACGCTTGGCTGCAACTGAGCTAGTATCCATTACAAAAGGAGAAACAAAGTAGCACTTGGCTCGTGTCTGCTTTGATACTTTCACTCAAGCAGAACGGCTGAGCCTAGGATCACTCTCTCTCGCTGGGATCGTTACAGGAGAAATTTTCTACAGTCTTCAAAGTGGTGTGTGCAGACACCTTGCCACCACATGCCTGGACCTATCATTCTGAAATTTTACACACATATCAAGTGAAGTGTTCCCTGTAATGTGCCCATGTTTCCTGTTTGTATCTTTAAAAATAAAAAAATGGGAGGCGTAAATGTATTTACCCCACTACTACCCATTTTTCTAAAATTAATTGCCATACAAGGCAAGCACCTACGTTTTTGAAATTTTACACACATAGATCCCAAGGTACCACCTACAATGTGGCAAAGTTTCATGTATGTAACTTTAAAAATGACAAAGTTATAGGCATTCCTGGGTATTTATTAAAAAATTAATTGCCACAAAACGCATGCACCAATCTTTCTGAAATTTCTCACAGATAACTATCCCTAACCAGTCTACAATGTGCCCAAGTTTCCTGTTTGTATCTTCAAAAATAAAAAAGTGGGAGGCATAACTGTATTTCTCAATGGGCAAGTGCTTTCCAATGATTTTCTATGGGCAAGTGCTTTCCAATGATTTCCTATAGGAAAGTACTGTCCAATGAATCCCTATGGGCAAGTGCTGTCCAATGAATCCCTCATTGTTTCAAACATTAATTGCCACACAATACAAGCACCTACGTTTCTGAAATTTTACACACATAGGTCCCAAGGTACCGCCTACAATGTGGCAAAGTTTCATGTGTGTAACTTTACAAATGACAAAGTTATAGGCATTCCTGGGTATTTATTAAAAAATTAATTGCCACACAAGGCAAGCACCTATGTTTCTGAAATTTCACACACATAGGTCCCAAGGTACCACCTACAATGTGGCAAAGTTTCATGTGTGTAACTTTAAAAATGACAAAGTTATAGGTGTTTCTTTCCTCATTGTTTCAAAAATTAATTGCCACACAAGGAAAGCTCCAATGTTTCTGAAATTTCACACACATATCAAGGCAAGTGGTACCTGTAATGTGCCCAAGTTTCCTGTTTGTATCTTAAAAAATAAAAAAATGGGAGGCGTAAATGTATTTACCCCACTACTACCCATTTTTCTAAAATTAATTGCCACACAAGGCAAGCACCTAAGTTTCTGAAATTTCTCACAGATAGGTCCCAAGGTACCACCTACAATGTGGCAAAGTTTCATGTTTGTAACTTTAAAAATGACAAAGTTATAGGCATTTCTGGGTATTTATTAAACAATTAATTGCCACAAAACTCATGCACCAATCTTTCTGAAATTTCTCACAGATAACTATCCCTAACCAGTGTATAATGTGCCCAAGTTTCATCCTTCTATCTTTAAAAATGAAAAAGTTATAGGCGTTTTTGTAAAACAATACTTGGCTATGGGAAAAAGCATTCAAAATGGCGTCCGATCCGGATCGGACATCCGGTCCGATCCGATCCGACCATCCTCCGATCCGATCCGATCCGACCCCCCAGGTCCGATTCCGATCCGCTATCCGATCCGATCCGGGGGGTCAGTGCACATCCCTACTATTTATCTGGGTGAATATGTAATCTAGGAAAGGTTTAGGATGGGAGAAGAACTTATGTGTGATGATAGAAAGCAGAAGGCATAATCCTATAAGACATGGATGACTATATCTGTAAAGTGGTTACTGTTGAAGTTGTTTACCCTTCTGCACATAAAAATGCCATGTTAAAAAAATTATTATTCTGTCATTATCAAAATGAGCAGGGGATGTGCAGGTCTCCTGCATATGCCCTGCTCATAGTAAGTGTATATTTGTGCACTGTTCACTAGGGACTTATGGATTGTATAAAATCCATTCTATGTGCTTTTCACAGATTGACAGGCATCTTCCGTTTCATCATGCACTCATCAACACAATTGGGGTTTGTTTGTTTTTAGTTGCCACATTTGTGCAACTTTGGAGTTAAGGATGTTGCAAGCATCTGCCAAGGTCTGGGAGTCCAGCAGATTCCCCTTCATCTGCTCCCAGGACCCTGTTAGCTGACCTGCAGGATGCTGATGGACCAATGTTGCTGAACACCTTGGGGCATGGTGAGCACCCAGGAGCAATCTGCCCTCATTGCAAGCCATCATTTTGCTCAAAATGGCAGCTTGGCCTCTTCCAGGAAAGTAATGGTACTTAAAGGGCCCCCTTAAGAAAAAATTGTGCAAAATGGTGGCAGCCAGTTGGAGGGTGACTCCTACCCCACTAGCCTTCAAGCTCTCACACAAAATGGTGGCATCTCAGAAAGAGGGCTGATGGTCCCTGTGGCCTCATTGCTGCTTTCCGGGTCACCAAGAAGCTCGTATGGTGTCATGAGCAAGGGTGGGAGATGGCAACAGTTCAACCAGTGATCGACAAAGCTGGGCATGGGTGAGTCCATCCATCCTTACCCACTGCCTGAGGAGGAGGAGCACATTTTGCCCCACTGGAATGTCATCCCCAAATATAGTGGTTTACTTTTCCCTTGAGGAATAGATTCCAACCATTCATTGTATGGGGGAAAGTAAAGAGATACAGTTGGAGTCTTCAATGGGTGAGGCCTCAATTCTACCATATTGCTGGAGTTTTTGCTGTCCCAAACTTGTCCCATAGAATTAATTAATTAATTAATCAATCAATTACATTCTATACTATCCAATACCTGAAGCTCTCTGGGCAGTTCACAATTAAAACTACAAACTACAATATCAAATTTAAAAACCATTTAAAAACCCCACCCTTGCATCTGGATAGCTGCTGTCTTGGGATTCTGTTTTTTGATCATGCTGGAGTGTGATGGAGCTCAGGTATCATCTTTTTGTTCACAAAAATTATAAATGAATTGCTCTACTACTACCAATTGTGTTAGAATCAAATTGCCCCACTAGGTCAAAGAAGCAAAGAAACAAACAATTTTTTTTGCCTTTTAAGGCAACATCATGTTATACCTGAGTTTCTTCAGCTTCTGATTGTCTTTGGCCTATGTCCCAGCTGATTATATAAGCTTGGGGTTGTGTGAATCAGTAAAATGTAAAATTTTTGAGGTTCAAATGCATTTTTTGTTACGCAAATCAGATTGCAAACTTGGAAATGTTCAGACTTTGACTGCAGGTTGTGTTCCGGTCCGGGAGGCATGAACTAGGTAAATTATGTTTGCTTGTTTCTTTGTTTTAAAAAGTGAAACAAATTTCTCCTACCCTAGCTTCAAGTCAACTATCAGTCCAGAATATTGTAGTGGTAAATATCTTACTTCTGGGTTAAGCGCCCCTCTTCTCCTGTTGCAGCTGTTCAATTCTATCATGCCTGTGTTGAATTGCTGCTTATCCTGATCTATATTTCTGAAAAAGGAAAAATTGGGGGGGGGGGGGAATAGAATGGAGTTTTGTGTCCAAGGATGATTTGTGAGCTTGGCTACTAGACACTGTATATGGCTCTGTGAAACATTCCTCGTCACTCTCTTCCAGGAAAATCCACCACATTCTAATAAAGGTTTTGCCCATCAGTGGATTTTTATTGTTTTATTTCCCCTGCCCTCATGAACTAGCATAGCGAACCTGGTTGCTGTTGTTTTTTATGAGTGTTTCATATCAAGTGTAGTTCCACTCTTGGAACTGAATGTTCCGGGGTTTAAAACGTTTTTCTCTATTACAAATATTTAGTGGTGTGAACATTTGTGGTCATTTGAATTGCATTTTGGGAGGGAGGGGCACAGTAAATGTGTATGTGGGGCAGGAGAGATAGAGGCAGATTAAGGATGCAATCCTATGCATGTTCGGAAAGAAAAAAAAGTCCTACAACAGTGGCTGGGGAATGCCAGGGAGTTGTAGGACTACTTTCTGTCTAAACATGCATAGAATTGTGCCCTAGTCAGAAAACCACAACCAAAAGAACACTTAAAAGAAGTCTGGGAAAAGAAGGTGTTTAAAAAGAAAAAAAGAGAAAGATCCATGTTGTTTGTTTCCTTCCCTTGCAGCTATATTGCTTCTCTTGCATTGTGGTACTGGTAGGCTGACCATATGAAAAAGAGGACAGGGCTCCTGTAACTTTAACAGTGGTAGAGAAAAGGGAATTTCAGCCAGTGTCATTTGTATGCAATTAGTTCCTGGTGAAATTCCCTCTTCATCACAACAGTAAAAGTTGCAGGGGCCCTGCCTTCTTTTGGATCTGGTCACTGTAGTATAGTGCCTGCAACTTTAACTGTTGTGATGAAGAGGGAATTTCACCAGGAACTAATTGCATACAAATGACACTGGCTGACATTCCCTTGTCTCTACAACTGTTAAAGTCACATGAGCCCTGTCCTGCTTTTCATATGGTCAGCCTAGGTACTGGCCTACTGAGCAAATGGGGATAGAGCAAAATGAATCCAATCACATCCAAACTAAACAAGACACCATCACTGAAATGGCGGGCCGAGCTCTCTCTTGCACACAGCCATTTGAAGTGCTCCCTGCTCATCCATGATTTATTCAGCTGTGGCCCCGTCATTGCAAAGACAGGTGTGAAAAGGAGGCTCAAACAAACAACTCCGGACTTGAAGTGACCAATTAAGCTCAACTTTAAAACAACACCGAACAAACAAACAAACAGCCCTCCACAATTCAGTAAACAGCCTCGAGTGAAGGTAACATTTAAAGGTTAATGATAATGCAGAGCAGTTAGCTAATCTCATTTCTGTCAGTGCCAACAGCCATAAAAGTGTGTGCATAGCAGGGGAGTGGGTAGGATCCAAACCATGTTACTTATAAATCTAAATTATGCAACTCAGACTCTGGCTTTTGTTACCACTAGATAGCTGGACCATGTTTGCCTTAGCTCTTTGAACGATCCTACAGAGCTTGATGCACTTGAGAAAGTCAAACAGGATATATGCCCACTCGGGACCAGATTAATCATTATGCTAGGCACACTGTGAAGTAAAATGCCAGCCAAATTGGACTGAGGACCCCTTTGTTTGGAGAGGAAGGGCACCATTGTTTTGAACTTTTTTGGAATGGGAGAGAGAAGGTTGATCTTAGGGCTGATCTTCATACGAGGTTTTTGACGTTTTATAAGGGTTATGAAAACTCTTTGGGCCACATGACACACTCCCTATAATGTTGTATACCTGAGGTTTTTTAAAACTCCCTTCAGTTATATACAATGGTTTTACTTTTAATAAAACAATGTAAGTAAAATAATGTGTCCTTCTTTACTGTTTGTGATTCCTGGGGGCAGTGCTTCATTGACCGGCGCCCAAATGCTTAGCAAGTTGATTGGTGGGGAAGAAAGAGGAAGTGGGCGAGTGAACTACAACACCCACAATGCCTAGCCCTATACTCGCTAGGGTATGACAGAGGAACAAAGGAGGAAGTGGTGACTGAACTACAACCCCCACAATGCCTTGCCCTAAACTCATTGAAAAAACGAAAGAGAAAGAGACAGGGCAGAACAGCGTGTGACCGCACACACAGCTTTAAAGACTGAAGACTGTTCTCCTGTAATGTGAGTACTCAGTAATGTGGCTTAAGACATTTTAGAATGCACCTATTTGGAACGTTTTAAAATACTTTTTAAAATGTTCCAAAGGACTGTGTAGATCGGCCCTTAGATGCACTGATTCAGTACACCTGACACCTGCAAGCCCCAGAACTGCTTTCCCCCAAGTTGGTTCAAATATTACACTGGAATTAACTGGATTTATCAAATAGAGTCTACATTAAGGAATGTTGTAAGGACCCCACACATCATTACAAATATTACTCACAGGTCCCTACACTTCCACTCCCAAAAGTTTTAAAAAGATTATTCTCACCCACTGCCACATAAAGCATCAATAATGACCATTTTATGGTCTATTCTATTTGCTATACATTGGGCTTGTCAGAGCAATCTGTTTGGGGATGGAGCTTGACAAACTTTCTTTGGTACGGCCTGCCAGATTTTGGTGCATTTTCCGCTGTGGAGCGTGCCTCAGTCAGCAGCGGGTCGGGCCACTTGGCGGATTTTCCGTGTTTTTCAATTTGCTCAAATTATGGTTGATGTTTGCACAAATTTCAGTCACAATTCAGCACAACACACACACACATACACAAAGATATGCTAAAAGTTCCCGGTGTTTCTAGGAAAAACCCACAGCTTGGCCCACAAATGCAAAATGAGTCAGGCACGCTGCAGAACTCCATCAAGCCCAAAAAAGAAATGGATTTCCCAGTGATGGATGCCCCTACTAGAGGTTGGCAGCCAAAGATCTGACTGGTCATTTATAATCAGTATAGGAATTTCAGCTTCCTGTCCACATGCTTTCTCTTGTTCTCTCTTCCAGTATTCTGTGTCTTTCCCAGCTTCTTCGCATGACCTTCTTTTCTTCTCCCCAGTTCCATCTTCCAAAGTTCTTCAGACCCTCAAGTTCCATCTTCCATCTGCCTACTTGGATCTCCTCCGATGTTAATCTCCTCCTTTGTTTAACCTCCTCCTGGTTCTTTCACCACACTTTTCCTAGGCCTGGCTACTTGCCATGCTCTTCTCTAGCTTTAAATAACTTGGCCAACGGCAGACTGATCCCTCTATGACATTAAGACTCCATAACCACTGCCAAAAAATCCCTCCAGGTTAAATACATTGCCACACTAGCAGAGCTTCACTAAAACAGCAGTATTTCCCCCCCTCTCTCCTTCCTACTTCAGCCCTCTGTGCCTCTCGAAAGCTACTTTGGTGAGATGGAGCAGATTCTGAGGGTGTACGTAGGGGCAGGGAGAATTACCCAGTTCCACTGACAGAATAATTTCTGTCAACAGAATGGCAACACTGGATCTCACCCATAGTCCATAATGACATGGATTTTCCAACTGTTACCAATGTTTTCGAACGTCCTTTTATCTCTGCCAGAGTACCTATGGAAAAGTGGCTTCAGGACTGTAGCCAAAGGGCTGTACATTTTACCTTCTCAAAGCATATTTCTAAACATGCATTTTTTTTTGTTTAAATATGTTGAGAATTTCAGCACGCCTTGAAGCACAGTTGCTCAGTAATTAATTACTGTTTGTACAGCATCCTGGCTTCTTCAGATAAAAGGCCTTGGGAAAAGGCAGCTTACTACGACTGCTACTAGCACTTACATCCACTGATTGAAATGACTCCATTTAAACATTCTTTTGTGGTTCATTCAAAATATAGCCATGATTCTAATTACTATAACAAATGCAACTATCTGAAATTCAATCGGATGAAAACATAATGAGAGTTTAATTTTTCCAATGTGAATTTTATGAAACTTGCTCCTCTAAAAAAGAGGCAACTGATAGCAAATTAGATTGCGGCCCCTCACGTGACTCAGGATGAACTGTTCTAAATCAATTTAATCTTTGGGATGAGTGAACAGTTTCAAATCCCAGGTCCCTTTTCCTTCTCTTGCATAAAATTTGCATATGCTACTTTACATGTAGAGATAATAGAGGTGGACACAATTATGCATGGTGTGGAGAAAGTGGCTAGGGAGTGTCAGAACCTAACTTTCTGAGGCAGAGTCACAAGTCTCAGTAAAAATGTTTATTGCAGTCATTCCATTCATTAGCTATCAGCCTTTACAGTCCCAATAAAGATCCACAGATAACAGACTACAATGTAGTTTCTTGACCAGAATCGGTTCATGACCATCACAACAAAAGACCCAATGAGCCATGGGTTCAGAAAATAGAATAACTCCAAAGAAGTTTAAAGTCCCAGTAAAACCAGAAAGCTGTCTAGCCTACCAAGATGTTGCTTTGAGCAAGGTCAATAGACCTGTTGCTCTGGTTTAAAAATAGGAGGGTGCCCATTAAAGATCAGTATTGGATATTTGATCCTGCCGGAGAAATCTAGTTCACAGATGGTTGCTACACCTCAATGGATGCATCTGTACTGCCCTCTGTAGTTAATGATGCACCTTAGGGACACACCCACCCAAAACCCCTCCACTACAGTCTTCCTTTTGCAGCCCTGTTCCCATGGAAGATGTCCCTGGTGGAGAAGCAGGTGGCTCCATCAAGGACAAGTCTCCTAGCTGTGGAAGACAGGCCACCTCAATATCCTGTGTCTCACTCACTCCCAGCTCATAAGCTAGTCGTATACCTGGTAGAACTGAATTCTCTGGCATCTGGCTTCCCATGCCTGGGCCTGATTCTATAGCTTTGCCTTCTGACTCAAAATAGGCGTCACAGACTATAGATCTGCCCTCCCCCCCAGATTGGGGCAAGGCCTCTTAGAGAGACATTTCTCTCCATCTCTCATAAATCTAATACATGGGGTCATCCTATGAAGCTGATTGGTGGAAGATTCAGGACAGATAAAAGGAAGTACTTCTTTACACAGTGCATAGTTAAACTATGGAGTTCATTTCCACATGATGTAGCGGTGGCCTCCAATTTGAACGGCTTTGAAAAGGGATTGGACAAATCCCCAGGGGAGAAGGCTATCAGTGCCTACTAGTCTTGATGGGTATATGCTACCTCTCGTGTCTGAGGCAGTATGCCTATGTACACCAGTTGCTGGACAGGAGGGTACTGTTGCACTCATGTGCAGTTTGTGGGCTTCCTCTGGGCAACTGGAAGGCCACTGTATGAACAGAATACTGGATTAGATGGATGCTTGGTCTGATCTAGCATGGCTCTCCTCCTGTTCTTTTGCCAATTTAGAAATAATTAATACTATTTAATAGGGCTGCCAAGGGCATCCAGTAATCTGGTGGGCAGCCCCCTTCTGGATCCCTAGACCTGGCCCAAACCTGGTCCAAGGGGCACTTTATGCTTCCAATCTTGCAGAAATGGCTATTTATGGCAGCCATTGTGTGCATGATCAGCATTTATGGACAGCGGGGAGAAATGGGTGGCTCACAGGAGAAGCAGGTGGCTCCAGGGTGCTTGCAGACTGTGGGGCAAGCCATCAAAGGGCTTGTATGGGTGATTGGCAGTGACGAAGCCAAGATCACCCGCCACTCCCATACCCCGGTAAGTCCATCCATCCTTGCTATTTATACAGAAATGCAGAACCTCTCACCATAGTGTGGAAGACTGTGACCAGGTGACCTGAGTGCCTGCTTCTCAGTCTCCTGCGCAGGTGCTATTAATGGGCAATTTTAAGGCCCAGATTTTCCTTCTTTATCTTTATACCAGACTTGGACTGGACAGTAATGCAAATGGAAAACACTCTCAAAATAGAGGACAGCCATCCAGCAGTCTTTCAAAGAAAGAATGGTCCTCTGTAAAAGAGGACATCTAGATCCACATGGGTTGGGCAAGGAATAGGGTTCCTTTCTACTCCAGTATCATAAACACCCGGGGAGAGGCACAAGTCCTGCACCAGGGGACAGAGCAAGGCTACTGACCAAGTATGAGGGTTGGGCTAAGTATTACGGAAAGTATATAAAGGGAAGCTGGCACAGCTTTAACTCACTCAGCTCAGGAAATTGCCTGAACATGGCACTTTTATTAATTTTTAAAATTTATTTTAATATTTATAGGCTGCTTTTCCACCTATGAGCCTTTGAAGTGGCTAACAAGATTAAAACCAAATTAAGGCTGCAATGCTATGCACACTTCCTTAGGAGTAAGCCCAACTGAACTTGACAGGACTGAGTTCTGAATGGACATGTATAGCATTGCACTGTTAAAAATAATAACAATAAAGTATTTTTTTAAAAAAAATAAACAGAACAGAACAGGAAATGTTAAAACAACAACGACATAGGAAGTCATGATGTAATCCTGCCTTTGGATTTTGGAGAGACACCTTCCTCACCCCTCTTAAAAGGTCTCCTATCAAGTCACTGTGCTTGTCTTCCTCCTTCCTGGGGTTGAGCTCTGGGCTCATGGTAGGGGTGGCCATGTGCCTAGGGTGACCATCCACCCGGATTTGTCCGGACATGTCTGGGAAATGGGGAACAAATCTGCATCCGGGTGGAAAAACTGTTTTGGGGGGCCAAATCCGGAAATTTAGCCCCCCAAAATGGTGACCAGATGGCCCTGGGGCAATCCGGGCCAACCGGAGGGTGGCGGGGGCAAACCGGGGTGGCGGGGGATCACACGGCGGTGGCGGGAAGCTGGCGGCACGAGGCACTTACCTGCTGGGGCGTCCGCTTCCCTCCGGTGCTCGGAATCTACTGAGAAACAGGCTTCGCGGCCTGTCCCTTAGTAGCGCGCCGGGTGATGACGTCATCACTCGGCGCGCTACTGAGAGACAGGCCAGGAAGCCTGTTTCTCAGTAGATTCCGAGCACTGGAGGGAAGCGGACGCCCCAGCCAGTAAGGAGCGCGGGGCGGGCGGCGCGGGGGCGGGTGGCGTGGGGGGGCGGTGCGGGGGCGGCGCGGCACGGGGGGGCGGTGTGGTGCGGGGGGGCGGCGCAGGGCAGGTGGCGGCACGAGGCATGCGGGCGGGGGGCGGGGCGGGGCGGTGCAGGCATGTGGGGGGGTTGTTTTGGGTGGGTGGGGTGGCGGGGGTGGTCCTGGATTTTGATCCTCAAAATCTGGTCACCCTACATGTGCCCCCTTTTACAGACGGTCATCTTCTGTTTCACAGGCAGTCCTGTCCAATTCTGGGTTAAAGATAAAGCACCTGATCAGCAGACTGAGCAGGAAGGAAGGCACACAGGTCACCTGGTCCCAGTCTCCCACACTTTGGGCAGCATCCTACACTGCCACGGCACTCCTGTACTTTCACAGACCCACTGTAAATACAGCAGGAACTATCTTCTAGGGATAGGCAAACAAAGCATTCATACCTTTACTCTTGAATAAATGGGGCCTTTACAGCAGCCATTTACACAATAGGGGAAAATACATCATTTCTGGAGCCTCCATTGTGGCACACAATGGAAGCTCCCGATGATGGCGGACAGCTGCTGAGTGTTTATCAGGCCTCGTGGGCACTTGGAGCTCAGGTCTGTGAATGCACCATGGGCGCCTGACTGGGTCCATGGGGGGCAGACAAAAAGGAGTTCATCAGACTTCCAGACTCAATCCCGCACCTGTGACATCCCTACTAGCTTCCAACAGGAACCCTGGAAATGAATAGAAATGAAATAGGACAGGTCAGCACCGCTCCCTTCTACAAGGTTCTCTGACTTGACCTGTTGTGAAAATGAGTGTTTTAGCTCATTTCACATTGCTGCAACATCTGCAACATTGGATTATGCCCTGTGAAGCGATCTACACTGCTGCATGACACGGGTTTAAATGATTTTACAACGGTGTGCATTTCATCGTTGTATTACGTGTCAGGGTACACTATGGTCTTGAAACGTTTAAGAGCTTACTTTTTTGAAGTTCTTCAAGCATTTGATGCAGTCACGCTGAGTGTTCTGCACGTCTCTTCTTGCTACGTTTCTTCCGGTAGTATAAAACCCACCCACTTCCTGTAATGCAGTTCCTCCTTTCCTTTGCAGCTAATTCTGCTCTTAAAGCAAAAGCGCGTGACTACAAAATGGTAAATCTGTCCTGTATGACAGGTGAAAAGTATGGCCTGGTTTGGACAACACAATAATCCATCTGGGGGGGGGGGGCAGAGGCAACTGTCTGTTGTGTTGATTATTGCATCATGTGGGGGACACACAACTCACAGTATGTTATTTTGTCAATTTAAACAACAGAGAAAAACAACGGGCTGCTCCGTTGCTTATCTCAACACCCGTTGATTAAAATGTTGTGTGACAGACCCCGTTGTTTAATCCTTCTCGTCAAGTGTACTATTCCGGCAGACCATAGAGTTCTCTGGCAGGAGCAGCTGAAAGCACCCCGGCCGTTCCTGTACATCCGGTAGAACTTGCAATGTATGATGGGATAGGGCCAGGAGGACTAAGGGAGGAGGGAGGGAGGAGCCCCAGCAGCCCAGAAGGATGCCGGGACTTTCAGCCACATGACAGAAGGAGGGGCAACATGTCATGTGGTGAGCACCAGGAAAATAATGTACGGTGAGTGTGCTATTCCCCCCTTTATTGCCTGTAATCTGAACGCAGCCTATGTTACTTTCAGCTCCTCGTGAATCTTGGGCCTCAACCTCCAACAAACCTGAGTAGGCCCCTCACTTCCTTTCAGCTGTAGCTGTTAGTTCGAAATGCTGTGACCATAGCAGGTGGCTAACAATGTTTGCTCTGGCTGAATCAGCTGGTGTGGCCATGTTGGCAGCCATTTGGGGTCCTCAGGTTACTTCCAGAGGCTTAAATTGCTATTAAAAACAAGGTGGCCTCCAATGTCTTAGTGGCAGCGGTATCATTAATGGGTAAGCAAATCCTGAAATGTCACCTTGCCTTTTCTATCAAGGCACAATCTTTCTAAACCTTTCTGGAAAATCATTTCTTATAGCAACTATATGGAGGGTTCTACTCTAGGCATCTGATTCTCAAAATAACTAGACACCTGCCTTCTAGTACTTTGGCTGATCTGATTTGTAACATTTCAAAAGGATTACCTTTGTTGGTTGCTATAGAGTTTCAAACATTAAATTATACATTTGTCCTAATAATGGGATGATATTTTTTTATCAACTAAGTGATACATTCACAATGGAGCTTTTACAATTTCTTATAGCCTACAATTTGAACAGAAGTAAATGTTGCCTTTTACCAAGACACTTAGAACTGAGCCATTAGATGCCCATAGGAATGGACAAATCTGTCAATATTAGTTTCTCTCAGTTTCTCATTTCCCCCCAATCTTAAGGTTGATTCATCCTGAACTTTAAGAATACTTGAAAAAAAAAAGTTCATATGAAGATGCTCATCAGGCCTCATGGGTGTCTGATGAGCATGTATTCTCCTAATACATGCCCCTTTGTATACATTTTTGCAAGCAATTTTCCTAATATAATATATTGTTGCATGCTATTTTCATGAATAGACTCAATTTTGGGAGCACATTTTCCTAATATATGCATTTTTGATTGGAGAACTCCATTGCAAAATTTGGAGAAGCCTGAATTTCTAAAGATAACTGAGTTTCATTCACTCACCAAATTAGGTTAGTTGCCAAACACATTTCTCTGCCATTCCCAGGTGCTCACTGGCATAGGCCTGATAGTTTTTGTTCACATATTCTGAGGCCCTTTCCACATCAGGCAAAATGCCTGGGATGGACCCCAGCTGCTCCCTGTGAGTCCGCATGATGCAAAGGGAGTACCGGTGGGGGGGGGGCGCACTAATGGCCATGGAGCCACACTGCACAACTCTGAGGCCATCAGGATTGGGGGGGAACCAAAATCGCCATCCCCAGGATGGCAGGGGGGGGATGGGGAGCGATTGCATGCTACGTTGTTTTTAAACAAAATACATTTGTGGAGGAGTGATTGTGTGCTCTTCATAGATCATCTAAAGAAATGGCCGCCATGACTTGTGACGGCCTGGGAGAAGCCCGGGCCATCGCATTTGTCATGCGGTTTGAGCACACCAAACCCGGAAGTGGCTACTGCCGTGTTCACTCGTGCGGGGCCCTCTACACCCCCGTGGTGTAGAAAGGGCTTGAGTTAATGAGCTGCTTTGCCAATAACTCAAGTCTGCAAATCAATATTGTATAGTAGGTTGATCTGTATAGTATTTTTGTGTGTGTGCTCCCTACTTCCAGGAGCCTGTTTCCCTTTGAGGTGACAGTACCAGAGACATGGTGTTTGGTAAGATTTTTTTTATTATTTAGAAATGTAAATAAAGCAGATACACAATGCCAGTCTTTCTCCCAAAGCAAGCAACATGCCATTAGACCACATCCCAGAACCCAAGCTTTGTATTATGAGCTAGCTGCCAAAATGTGAGACATCTTCCCTGATCACATTCCAATGCCAGACCTTCTGACCCCATCAAAGCACATGGGACATGTTCAGTAGCTATTAAAGAGAAGCATCACCAGAAGGTAAAAGAAACAGAAGTCCATGGCTCCTACCCAAAAAAGATTGATCCTTTTGGATGCCAGCTTTAGCTATCCAAAATGTTCAATGTCTTTCGGTAAGAATATTTATCTTCTGTCTGTATTATAGTGGAGAAACTTCTTCTTGGAGAAAAGAAAAAGATCTTGAGGAACTTGTTTTATTAGAAGATAATGATACAAGAGGTTATACCCTTGAAGAAGATGCCTGTGTTTTATTGAGCTGTGTTTGGCATTTTAGATCTTCTGAATTAATTTTGTAGGTAGTAGCCACCATCCATCAACAGCAATCATTGTTGGTTCATTTAAGGAAGGGATCTTCTAACTACCAGTGCTCATTAAAGAAACACCTTTACTTGTTGCCTATACAAAACACTGATGAAAGGTCATCTCCTCACTTGAAAACCATGGTAGTATGCTATAAACTTGATTTGTGAAAGTGCCCTCATTGATATCCGAGTAAAAATAGTGAAAATCAGTCTGATGTTACGTCAGTACAGATTTCTGCTAGTTGCTATCAGTGCCAAGGCATGATGTTTCCAACAGGACTGAGCTGGGATTTAAAGACAAATGGAATTTGATGTCACTTCTCTCTACATCATGTCTGACTGCTGGACAGACAAGCTGCCAATCAGTTTAAAAAACTGGATGCTGGAAGAATAGAAGATCAGCAACGCATGGGATTTTTTTTTTTTTTAAAGCGATATGCCTTGCTATACTGGAGCTTATCTCCTGATTGAAATGTCACCATCAATATCTGAATTTGCTGCCAGCTGATACACTACAAAGAATCCTATCCCCTGCAAAAGCTTGGCCACATCAGAGACTGTCAAAGCTGCAAGCCTTCCTGACTTCATAGAATTAGAAAGAGTAGAAGAACAATAGGAACATAGGACCGTGTCATATGAAGGCTGGAGAACTCCATGCATGGGGTTCCAATCCAGCCATCTGAGACATGCTCCCTTCCCCTGGCCCTCTCCCTTTCCCTCAACAACCAGTCCTTTGGCACTTTTCCAGCTTTCATGCAGTCACCACTCCTCGATTCTAAAAGATTAAAATGATTCTCTTCAGGCTTAGAACACAAGAACATAAGAAGAGCCATGCTACATCAGACCAAGGGTCCATCTAGTTCACACTGTTCACACAGTGGCTGACCAGTTGTTGACCAGGGACCCACAAGTAGGACATGAATGCAACAGCACCCTCCCACCCATGTTCCCCAGCAACTGATGTACATGGGCTTACTGCCTCTGATAATGGAGGTAGCACGTAGCCATCAGGACTATGTTACTGGAAAGCTTTGTAACCAGGAGTAAGAGTTTGACATTAACATATGCTGGTATGTTTGACATTTGGGCTCCGTGCCTTTTGCCTGCAATCCCATCGTCCTTTGCCTTTGGCCCCACCCACCACTGGAATATAGGCCCCAGGCTGAGACCTTCTCCAAAGTGTCATTTGGCCTTCAGATTGAAAGACATTCATTATCCCAGTGTTACACCCAGCCAAACCTTGGCTCTAGGGATGGACAGACTCATCCATATCTGATCTGTCAGATGCTTGTCCCTCAGCCACAATTCTTTTGAGACTCGGCAAGCCTCTGACAATGTCATGACCCAGTCTGCCCTTGTCCGGAGTCTCCATTGTGCCCAACAATGGAGGCGCCTGAAATTACATATTTCCCCCATTGTGTAAATGGGGCCTTTATGGTTGCCATTGACACAACAGAGGAAATGCACCATTTCTGGAGCCTCCCTTGTTGCGCACAACGGAGGCTCCAGATGAGAGTGGACTGCTGCTGGGTGCTCTGGGTGCACTGCAGGCACCCGACTGGGTCTGGGGCAGATGCAGGGGAGTCCGTCGGACTCCTGGACCCAGTTGGATGCCCATGCCATTCCTACTTGGCTCCATCTAGCTCAGTATTGTCTGCATTGACTGGCACTGGCTTCCTGAGAGTCTTTCCCAGCCCTCCTTAAATGCTAGATATTGCTAGGGATTGAACCTGGAATCTTTTCCATGCAAAGCTACTGCTTTTCCCCCTGAGAAGACAACAATGATGCTGTCTCGTCAGATTAGGGCCAGCCCTACCATAAGGCAGAGTGAGACAGTCACCTAAGAACCGCCATGCTGTATCAGAACAAGGGTTCATCTAGTCCAGCACTCTGTTCACAGAGTGGCCAACCAACTGTTGACCAGGAACCCACAAGCAGGACATGGCTGCAACAGCACCCTCCAGCCTATGTTCCCCAGCAACTGGTGTATATAGGCTTACACCTCAAGAAGCAAAATGTGGGTGTCATGAAAGAGCAGCAAATAGTTATTTACTTCGTTTTTATTTTATTTCTACTTCTAGAGCTGAGAAGAGGTGCTTGTGGGATTTTTCTGCCTCATTTACCAAAATCACTTGGCTGGCTTTGGATACTATGCACTTGGGTAGGTGGGTGAGGTGCCATTTGTTGCTCTGCCTCAGGCAACCAAACGTCTTGGGCCCAACCTGCTTCAGATCATACACCTCATACACATCTTGGAGATAAATCATTACCCTTCCAATAATTTCTACTCTGCAATAGAACAGTTGCTGCTCAGTGTGTGGAATCATTGAGCTGGCCAGAAATATAGGTGCTCCTGATCAATAATTAACTGTGAGTTGAAATCTGAGGTTGCATAGGACTGGACTGTTGAGGAATTGGAAGCAAAAGGGCCAAACGCAGCTAGCGTTTGTGTTAGCACTTGGTTCAATAAGAGTCTCTGAAGCAAGGAATACTCACACACCAACTTCTCGTGTATAATACAGAGTTGTTTACTAGTGGTCCAATCTATTTACAGCACAACGGTTTTCCATCAGATATTTACACAATTCTCCTCCTGTCCAAAATCATCTAGTCCGACCTCCTCTCATCAAATGTCTCCCACAAAGTCTTTCAAATTAGACTCACTTTTATACATTCTACATACCAGCCCCACCCTGCACAATCTGTCTTATCTTATGCTGGTGCTTAAGCAATAATCGGGCTGACCTCCAGTATGCATATACTCCCTCAGCCATATTGCTTGCAGCTGGCTGTGTCCTTTGGACCTAGATTTGATAACTTTCTTTCAATCCACTTCATTTCTGGAATTGTGCCTCTCTTTCCTATTTAATATCTCTGGCATGCACATCCTTTGTCTTCTAATTAGGGTCCTAATGTGGCCGATGAGCTGTTGAGGCATCCTTGGAGCTGTGGATTGGCTTCTCTCAATTTGGAAATGGATTTTGGAACATGAAAAGTAGTTGAACATAACATTATGTTGTTGTTGGTTTGGCTAATAGAAATGGGTGTAACTTAACTAAATGAATCTAATGGGCTGTAAAGGCTTGAGGTGGACTTTGCCTCTTCACTAACATTCTTTCCATAGGTAAGTGCTTAGCTCTGATTGTCCAGTTGTTTTGACACCTGGAATAATATCTTCAAGCACTTCTGGCATGAGAGTTCGCTCATCCCTCATCTTCAAGTTTCTTTATAAGCAATGTTTCCCTTATTTTGTTATCAATGTTTTTTTTATGGCAATGCTATTGGATATGTTACATCATTATTAGCAATAATACACCTCACTATCTAAGATACATTAATTACACTATAAATCCACATTTTAACTGCCCGTTATGCTTATTGAACTAGAACTTAACAGCTCTGTGTAGAAAAAAAAAATTGAGTTCAGCACGCCATGGCAGTGTTTTCTCTGTAGAGTTAAGGTACAGCTGTATAGAAGAATGAAGACACACACACCCGCCGCTCCTCAGATTTTTATAAAAATTCTGTTCTTTCTCACAAGATCAAAAGGAGTGGAATATGAGGTGCAGTGGTGCGCTGCATTAAAACAAACAAACCTCCCAATATTATTCTGTGTGATGCAAGTAAGTAACACATGAGCCAAATCCACATCTGATCCTCTGGAAGCTCCAACCCATGTGACATGGCTCATTCCAAATGGAGGATGAGAAATGGGAGTCTGCAGGGCTTCCTGGTTGCTACCTTTTTCTGACTCTTACCTCAGTTCCCTTCTCTGGATAGTTGCAATTAACAGGGCTGATTCACATGGGGGCCTTGATGCAAAGATGACCTTTTGACTCTATAGCGTAATTGTATTTGATAATTCTGGTTTTCTGAGTTTTACTGGTTTATCATTAGCCACCTTGATTATTTTTTGAGCAGGCAAGATATTAATGGCATAGATTAATTAATTAGTCAATCCGCTTTAGCTATATGATTGATTGACTGATTAGCCAAACTGAATTGATGATACTTTGGGCAATTTAAATGAATGTTTTATGTATGTATATATTTATTTATTGTGTTTCTATACCGCCCAATAGCCAAAGCTCTCTGGGTGGTTCACAAAAGTTAAAACCATCAGACACAAATCAAAGTATAAGACAAACAACAGTATTAAACAAACATCACTACAAAATACAATATAAAAGCACAACCAGGGTAAAACTAAGCAGCAATACAGAGATCTATACAGTTTTAAAATACGGATTTTAAACAGCAATGTTTAAGAAGATAAACTGTTAAAATACTGGGAGAATAGAAAGGTCTTCACCTGGCATCGAAAAGAATATAACGTAGGTGCCAGTCAAACCTCTCGAAGGTGCTCATTCCACAGCCAGGGTGCCACAGCAGAGAAGGCCCTCCTCCACCTGCCTCACCTCCTTTGGCAGGGGCTCATGGAAAAGGAACCCTGAAGATGACCTTAGGGTCCAGGCAGGCACATGTGGGAGGAGGCATTCCTTCAGATAACATGGCCCCAAGCCGTGAGTAAGCAGGCACCAGAAACGGGCATGAAGCTATGCCGCGCGGCTCCATACCCATCAGGGGAGGGGGTATTAGAAATTTCACCACCCTTGGGATGGCAGGGAGGGAGTTGGGGGGAATTTGGGGGGGTTAACTAACCTGTTTCACTGGAGCGCAATAACACTCCCTGTTCCGTTAAAAAACAAATGGCAAGTGTGATGTCCGTTTCCTTCTGGGACATCACACTCATTTGCACAAAAGCGATGATCGCAGAAGCTGGTAAGTCCGGGATCATCTCCCCTCCCTCCCTCTACACCTGTAGGTGTAGAAAGGCCCTTAGTGTCCTCAATCCAGGTGTGTTATTTAGCTAGGATAGATGGACCTTCCATGTGTTTTAGAACACACGTGAGTATTCATCAGAGGTCCTGCCATGGTCCTACACATAATGACTGTTAGAAATGCATAACTCAAGCTGGGTAACTATGCCCATCAAAGGCGGCACAAATTATCTTTAAAAGTTGAGGGGATAGTTATTCCTTCAATGTTGATAACATTCCTATAGAGATATTATAGAACCCAGAAAATAATCTCAACAAATTATCTTAAAATACTTTGCTTCTTTGCATTTTATTTTATTTTATCAACCAATTAATTACATTTCTACTCCACCCAATAGCTGAACAACAACTCAAACCATAAAATACAACATGATAAAAATACAATATAAAACTTCAAATATTTAAAACTGCAGTATAAAATAAAAAATAAATACCAAAATAAATCTAGCAACTGTGGAAAGATAAAAAAAAATACAATAAAAGATTTAAAACAACAGAAACTTGAAAGGTTAGGATACCTTGGAAAACATCTTCACCTGGCACCCAGACAAGAACAACATAGGTGCCAGGTGAGTCTTTCTGGGAAGCTCATTCCACAGTTGCCAGGGGGGGGGCAGAAAAGGCCCTCTTCTTAATAGCCACCCCCTCACATCCCTTGGTAGGGGCTTCTGGGGGAAAAAAGACCACTGAAGAGAATCTTAGGGTCCAGGCAGGTATATATGGGAGGAGACAAACAATTTATCTTGCTTGTGTCAAAGAGCAAACTGTCGGGCGTTGCTGAACACAAGTGTTACATCCTCTACACATATGTGAGCCATCTGTCCAGCCCCTATTGACACATGAAATGGTGCCCTCATCTTAATGGCACCCAAACGGCTGCCTCACATTAGCTCATGGAAGGGCCATCTCTACCCTCAGGCCTTATTGTTTATGCTTTTGAGGTGGTGTCCATATGTTTATAACTTTTATGTCTCCCGAGTCTTTTGTCCAAACCAATTTAATGGGAGTTCGCTGACTGGTTTGCAAACATATCACTGCCAACAGCCAGTCAGAAATTTGATATTTTTCAGAGGATGTTTGTAGCTTTGAGACAGAGCCAGACAAATACTTGGTGCTTCTGGCTTGTTGCTTCACTCGATAATGCGGAACAACTCAGACTGTATTATGTCAGTCTTTGTACTGATAAGAAGAGGATGGAGCAACACTCGTCCATTTTTCTGCTCTTCAGTAAAAGCCAGCATTCTTCAGGCCACAAAGGCCTTTTATTTTATTTTTAAGTGATTTAAAAGAGAACTGAATTGGAAAATTACTCATATGCAGGACCTGTTGGCTAGAGCTGATGAGATTCTGGAAATCTGCTTCCACCAGCTCTTCTCTCAAAAGAGTTATCACATACTCATTTCATTCCTATTTACTTGATTGAGGAAATATCTGGTTGCAGTGCATTTCATTATAAAGTTCCTTATTTCTGTTTAAGTGGTAAATAGAAGGTGCAGCAACAACTAGGCCCACAACCAAAGCTTTATTGAAACTAAAACTGCTGGTCCACGCCCCCGAAAGGCTGAGCTGTCCCTTTGAATAGTTTCCCCCAGGGAACCTGTTGTCCTTAACTTCAGTTCTACTAATTGTGTTACAATTTCTAATTGCTGTGTTCTCAGAAATTACCAACTTTTGGAGATGGTTTTTAATCCCATTGCCAAATTTTAGCACTTTGAGTTAAGGGAAGGCAATCTCTTCAAAGGCTTCCTGGTCTGTAGAGAAGACCTTGTAAATGTTTCTTGTACTGAAAAATAAAATAAGTGTTTTCTCTTCCTAGGAAACAAGAAGCCTTGGGCCCCCATTCACATGGCAATGCAGCTGTGTTGGCTCCTCACATGGCTGAAGTAGGCATGCGAGAATGTAAGAACATAAGAGCCACTATGGATCAGACCAAGGATTCATCAAGTCCAGCATTCTGTTCACACAGCGGCCAAGCAGCTGCCAACAGGAAACCCACAAATCAGTGCAACAGCACTTTACCTCCACTCGCTGCCATTCCTTTGGGATTGGGCAAAATTGACTTTGGTGGCACAGTCCATGAGGAGGCAGTTGGAGGGAGAATTTGCAGCACAGTGATGTCACATAATGCTTTTCATCTTAGTAGATGTTACTGGGGGAGAAAGGATGAGGATACACAGGGCTGCTGTCTTAAGCAGCAGTCAAGATTCTCCCATAGTATCTAGTTCTGGCCTAAACTCTAGCCCTTATCAGACCCCGCCCCCCATATCCCCACCCCTGCCAACTCCATCCTCAATCGTCCCATGTTGAGATGAAAAGGGGTGTACTCATATTCAGATGGACACAAGCAGAAGCTCCCTTCAGTTCTACCTGCTAAAGATGGGAAGGTCAAGAAGAGTAGGGATGTTGTGTGTGCTCAACTGGGTCCAGGAGTCCAGCGGACTCTCACACATCCATCTCTGTTGTGTGCAACAATGGAAGCTCCAGAAATTGCGTTTTTCCCACATTGCCTAAAAGGGGCCTTTATGGCTGCCATTTATGCAATGTGGGAAATAAGCAATTTCTGGAGCCTCCATTGTGTGTTCATCCCTAAGAGTAAGGGCAGGGCTGCCATTGGTGGGAGTGTTGCAAGCACCATGTCCCTCCTCCATAGGTTGATATTTCTGTAAAGGAGGGGAACATTGAACAAGGCTGCATCTGAGTTGTGTCCAGTGGAGTCTGGTGTCTCCAATGTCGTGGAATGGTGAATCCACTCTGGATTTCAGTCAAAACCAGTCAGAACTCTAATGGAGGGTTCAACACCCTGGATAGCTTTTTTAGAGTTCTGTCTGGTTCTGACTGAAACCCAGAGCAGATTCATGGCTTCACCGACATTGCTTGTATATGAGGCACAAATAGGTTAACAACTTGACAAACATAATGGGAAACCATGTTCTTCCTTCAGTGTGAGTTAACCAGAGCTATCTGCTGTTGTTTTTTCCCCTCCTTAACAAGATTTCCAAAGTGCTTTGCAAAGTATGTTTCCACTTAGACCTAGTTAAGCAATGCAGAGATTTGCAAGATGAAGGGCAGGCTAAAGTGGGTGGATGCTAAATGGTACTTGAGTCTTAATGTGCTGCTATTTTTCCACCACCTGAAGGTACATTTGAAAAATTTAGTATCACAAACCAAAACAAAACACTAGACTGGGAAGGTCGGGGATTGGGAGGGGGGGAGCTTCACTTCACTTCCAAACCATTTTCATGCTTTTGGAATGCGTCAGCCTCCACTGTCTTGTGAAATATCTGATATGACAAGATGCTCATTTTTATGGTGTTCAAACGTGAACACCCATCAATAATAAATAAAGGCAGTCACTTAAAAAACAAACAAACCCCATCGTCAGAGTCTGAGACCAATGTGGAAGCAAAGGAGAAAATCAAGGCAATTTCCCACTTTCGCCTGTTGCTCCATGCCTGGTCTTTTTCATCGGTGAATAACCTTTGGGACTCTAGGTTAAGACATGGTTGTCAATCTGTTTACATAACACATTCCTGACCTATTTCAGAGCACAGCGTTGACCTTAAGAGGAACATCAGTCTTCCTGTTCACCACATAATTTAGTATTGCATGCCCAGAGGAGCCCAAGGCATGATCCTACAAATCCAAGGTATTTGTTACAGATTAAGATGCTGGAGATTTAATACATCACTATTTCCCACCACCTGAAGCTATGTTTAAAAAATTCAATATCGAATGCAAAACAAAAGGAAGGGTGGAAAGAAAGCCAATCTCGCAACAATCCCCTGCTCAGTATCTATTATTTTCTTGTGTTGTGGCCCTTTTTCATGTCACACTGGAAAGGAGGTGGGCTGGAGTAAAATTACACAGGGAACTCCTTTTGGAAAGAAAATGTGTGTGGTCAAAACGAAATGTGAGAATATGCAAAGGCAATCCTCATTCAGTTCAACATCTAGTACAAATACAAAGATTTAAAATACAGTAACAGATTGTACACCGCAACTGAAAGGCTAACATGCCTGGGAAAATAAAGGTCTTCACTTGGCACCAGAAAGAGCACAATTGTGGAATGAGCCTCTCTGGGGAGCTCATTCCACAACCAAAGTGCCACAGCAGAAAAGGCCCTCTTCCTGGTAGCTACCTGCCTCACTTCCTTTGGCAAGGGCCCCCAGAGAAGGACCACTGAAAATGGTCTTAGGAGCCAAGTGGGAGAATAATCTTAGGGTCTAGGTAAGGAGGACACAATCATTCAGATAACTTGACCCCAAGTCATTTAGGGCTTTGAATGTTAATACTAGCACTTTGAATGGGGCCGGAAATGGACTGGCAGCCAGTGCAGATGGAAATGCACTGGCATAATACAATCACATTGGCAGTCCCTGTTAACAGTCTTGTTTTGGATCTGCTAAATTTTCCGGACCATTTTGAAAGGGAGCCCCATATAAAGCACATTGTGGTAATCCAAATGAGATGTTATCAAAGCATGGATAACTGCAGTTAGGCTATCTCTGTCCAGAAGAGGACACAACTGGAATATCAGCCTAAGCCAATAAAAGGTGTTCCATGCCACTGAGTCTGTTTGTGCTTCTAGTGACAAAGCACCCCCAAACTACATACCTGATCCTTTAGTGCAACCTCCTCTAAAACAGGTCATACATCACTTAGCTGTGCAGATGAACCACCCACTAATGATACCCCCATCTTATCTGGATTGAGTATCGGCCATCATCCAATCTATTACTACACCCAGGTACCGGTTAAGAACACCCACTGCCTCACCTAGGTTTGATGAAGAGAAAAGATAGAACTGGGTGTCATCTACATATTGGTGACACTTCTAACTACATCTCCAAATAACCTCCCCCAAGCAGTTTCATGTAAACAGTAAGTAGAGTCCTGTGGCACCCTATGGCATAACTGTCAAGGGGCAGAGCAACAATCAGCCATCCAAGATACAATAATAGTGGAAAAGAACTTTTTCTTTGTCACACTAAATAATACTGTTGGATAATTCCATGAAACTCTCCCTAAATACTTGAAATTATATTCCAGCTTTAGAAAAAATCTTCTCCTGATTCCAGCCTCTAAGACACAGTGACCCTGAACCCATGCTCAAATGCGGACTCCAAAGTTCTGCACAGAAAGTGTTGCACAACTTTTGGCACCATAGACTTGTGGAAAGTTCAAGATATCCATCAGAGCTCAAAGCAGCAGTCGTTCATCATGGACAGTTTTCTAATGTTATTTTCCTAAGCCACTTCCTACTTTGTGAAGTGCACCAAGAGGGATATGAGCCCTAGAAATATTTCCCAGGCCTCAACGGTTATCACTTTGCTTATAATTTATGAACTTTCAGAATGGACAGTCGTGAAACATGATGCTGAATCCCAAAACCAGAAACAGTGGGCAAGCTTAGACCTTGCCTTGTAAACTTGACAAAGTGAGATTAGATGTACACTTTATTCCCCACACTTAGCTCCCTGGATAGGAATAATAACAATTTACTCCTTGGTTTATCAGGATGATTTTACTCTAACATTAAGTAATTGCTTCAGAAAGTTGATTTTGCATGTCTGCTGCATTACATTAGATATTAGTTAGCCTTTTTATTATTTCAAGGCTTTGTGAATAATAATAATTGCCATATTTATTCACACAATGTCTTCCATATGGTACACAGAGAGCTATATATCTCCCAGTGGGGTTCCCCAAATGTTGGTTTTGCCAAGACCCCTTTAAACATCCACATCAATTTTCTTCACCTTAATGCTTCTACCTGAAGCATTCTACCTGGAAGGCACCTGCTACTTGGTACCTAAACTTTGACAGTCCATAATGTGTTCTCTCTCTCTCTCTCCCTCTCTCTCTCTCTCTCACACACACACACACACACATACATACCACATACACACATGACTCATATATATTCTTCATAGCTTTTTAAAGTTTCTTTTATTAGTTGTCTCTTACAGATGCACTTGTGCACCAAAATACATGGAAATTATAAGTTAGGGTGCCTACCTTAACTTCTGCACCACAGAAGCAGCAAACGTGTTCCACAGCCTCACATAACGTGCAGAGTGTGGAGAGCAGCTTTGTCCTCATTGCAATAATGTTGTGAGGGAGGCATTATATTTTTCTTCCTGGGAATGAATGGTAATCATTACAGCTGTGCAGCAGCCCCTAGATTCAACTTGGATCCCAATTCAGTGCTTTGGAAAATGGGCCAATTCTCCTTGGACTGATTCAAAGGCTGTCCAATTTAACTCGGGTACCGACCCTGAGCCAAGAGTTAAAGATCGAAGGCATTGGCTCCCATTAACTATCAGGGGAAATTTAAAAAATGGCTATGAAGTTTTTCTTTCTTTCTCAGAATTGAGTGATATTGGACATAGTAGCCCATGCAGAGGGGGGGAATATACCTGCTAAATGTCAGAAAAATAGATGTAAGGGCATTTGTGCCACACACTTTTATATTTTGACTTTTTAAAAAGTGAACTGCCCTTTCTGATGGTATCAAGCATGCCAATTTTCAGAATGATAGCTCCAGTAGATTTTGTGCAAGAACAGACTTGATACTTTGAGGGTCTCCAAAAGAAGAAACACCTGTACCCTATATTATTTTTGGACCCTTGTTCTGAAAATTACTAACAGTCTCACGGTGTCCATAAGTAAGAAACCTGAAAAGTTTCAGAAGGGTATGTGATGTGGTTAATATAGTAGGAGAGCCCCCAAATTGAGAGGGTGGGGAAGTGATGTCCTGTCAGTCACTCAACCACACTTCCTTCCCCTCCCCCACACATCAGGATTTTAGAGAAACACAACCAAAAGATGCCACTTGGGGAGGAGGCATAATATTTACCAGCATGAATTGGTAGCAAAGCCTTATTCTGGGCCAGTTTTGGAGGAATGCCCACATTACTTCAAGAAGCACCAGACCGTTTCTGCTCAACTTCATCCAACTCCGATGCACATCCCAAGTAACCATGCACTCATATGAGAAAAAAACTCGAGTGCACTCAAAGACATCATTAGATGGGACTCCAACTTGCTCCTTGCCTCTGTGGTCCCAGCCACTGAGAAATAAATAATCATGTTGCTAGCTGCATAGCTCACCCCATCTTTTACATAGCCCCATCAGTGATTCTCATTGTGCATCAATATGACATGTTGAAAAATAGGTTTTAAATATCTGGATGATGGATTAAGGGCACAGTTCAAACTTCATAGTACTGTGGGAGAGGTAAGAACGTATTTGATTCCTCACCACTTGTGCTCCATCCAACATGTTTCTTGCACTCATCCATGCAATAAGATGGCCCACGCTGGAAATTTCACAGGGGTTAACCTCAGATTTGCAAATATCCTACAGTGCACAGTGAGTGACATTTTCTTCTAGGTGAAACTTTGCCTGGCACACAGGTAGGCTGACTAGTAAAATGTTTTGTTGGCTAATCATTCCCCCCCCCCCAACGTTGACATTATATGTAACATCCTCTTAGTAGCAAAGCTAGAAAGTATAATCATGTTTAGCACACAATTGGCATGAAACCACCAAGCAGGAAAGTGGCATTTTTAAATTGCCATTTTCAGAGGAAGAATCGTGTACTTTGCTTTTCATTGTATTCTGTTAGTTTAAATTCATCTGATGGCTTTTCTTTTTAAACAGAGAGGAAGAGAGATTGAAGCCTAAAAGAATGGAGATAGAATAATATTGCCGTTTGCACAATGTAGCACGCATTCCGTATACTAAAAAGAAAAAATAAATCCTCAATGAATAAAGATGTTTCATCAGAGAAAGGGGCCTTATTTAAATAGCTGCTAACATTTTGTTAACAATTCTGCGACGGTGCTATGAACTGGTTGTTGCCATACCCAAATCCTGGCAGTTCAGAATTTGACCTGGCCACACCTTTAAAGCAAGAATTGAAAGGTTTAAAATGGTTTTGTTGTACCCTCCATTTCATAGATGAAAATGGGGACTTTTAATGTAGTTGTTACACCCCTGTTCTTGTAGTATGAATCACTCCCTGAGGCCCACAGACACAATTGCATAGTGCTGAAGGCTCTTTCCTGCCCACAGTATTCATTTATTCTGAAATAGCCTGTCCAACCAAAATGATTCTGAAATAGGGGTGTAAGAAATGTTTGCCCATTGTGTGTATGTGTAAGTGTAAGCAGCAAGGGGTTTCTGGGAGAAATGCGATTATGAGAATGTTCACCTTTTATTTTTTGGCATCTATTATTTGCAGTCTGCTGCGACTTTGCTGCCATTTTTTTTATCTTCTTCCTGGGAAGAGTCACATCACTGATGCCATCCAAACTGGGGACCTTGTGGGGGGGAAAGCATCATACCATGACAATGCATAACTATTCAGAGATGGCAACATGGGAGGGAAAGAAGCAACCTTTAGGAAACACTGCCCTCACTAGATGAACATTTTCATTCTCTTTGGCAACAACAGAATCAAAAACAACAACAAAAAAAAACACTTAAAAGGGAACCAGTTTTTGACGTTGCTGGGAATAATGGCAAAAAGCTTCCCCTTTCAGCTCAGCCCTGTTTTAAATACAAGGGCGACATATATTCTTTTAGTACATTAGAAATATATAATTCTAATGTTATTAACAGTTCACATTGAACCTCACCTATAGGGTATGAAATGATAAGCTTTGTTAAATAAGAGTGTTTATTGCTCTTAATGCCTTCTACCCACGCACGGCGTGCATGGGTGGGGGGAGGCTAATTGCGGCTGGGGCGAGAGAGCGACACTTGGAGGCTAGCCATTGGCTGCCTCGCTTGGCGCCACTGGGCATGGGAGGGGGCGCAGCTATGTAAAGGCTGCGCCTCCCTCCAGAGCCCTCTTCGTCTTCGAGACTCCCTCCCTTGTTGGCAGTGTGGGTTAGCTGGTTGTCCGTTTGGAGGCCGAGTAGGAATTTTTTGCTCATAATCTAATTTGGTTATGAGTTTTTTCGCCTACTCCACACTATGAAACAGATTGGGTGTATTAATTAGGTTAATTTGTGTTAATTGGTCACTTTGAGTGTGGTTAGGTGCAGGCATCTCAAGTATGGGGTATATTGGTGAGCATTCTCAGGCACCGTTAATGGTGATGGGTAGTGCCTGAAACCTAGAGCAGGGAGTCTTGCGGCACCAGCCAATGAGTGAAAGGTATACCTATGAGGCCAACCCTACTCACACCCTCAGAGTCTTGCGACATGGGGGTGGTGACACCAGAAGGCCTCCCTACCCCAAAAGGGGAGCCCCTGCAGTGGTGAGCTGTGTGGCGCCACTGCAGGGGTTATGAATGGGGTCGCCCGATCCTAGAATATGGCCTGAATTGAGCCATTTGAGAGATGCCCACCTAGGTTTTTTCACCTCTTGCTGATGTTTAATAAAAGTGGCCCATGTTTAATCCATACATGCTGTGTTGTCTCGTTATTCTCGCCTCCAGTTCGCAATATCCCGCCTTTCCTTCAAAGAGCTTAAATGGCCAACTTGGCTCCCTCCCATTTTATATTCTCACAACCCTGGGAGGGAGGTTAGGCTGAGATGTAGTGACTGGTGTAAGGTCACTCAGCGAGATTCATGGCTGAGAGCGTCATCACACGCAGGGTTTGATGTCCACCTGTCGGCGCCTTTGATCCACTTTTTCAGTGCTGGACTTACATGGCGTCGTCCCCGTTGTATGTTCTCCCACCCAGGGCGGGTCCAGCGCTGAAAAAGTGGCTCAAAGTCGTGGCGGGTGTGCAACAAACCCCGCCTGTGATGCCGCTCTAAATGGGGATTTGAACCAGGGTCTCCCCTGTCCTGTGATGGAATTAGTTAGTGATGATGTCTCCTGTTAGAAAGGCAATTAGCAGAGAAAACTGGAAGTGCCCCACAGCCATCCGAGTCACCATTTTATATAAATATGGAAACTCATGTTTATTCATAAACGTAGCCTCAACTCATCCTCCTCCCTGCTGGTACTGCTGCAGAGTGGGAGCTGCAGGCAGGAGGAGACCAAGAGAGAAGCCTCTTTCTGCCCTTCCACTATCACAGTAGCCAAACTGGGAGGGGGAGAAGGGAACACCACTCCCTTCTCCTCTTCACATCTTGGCTGCCCAATCGGCACTGCTGGCTCCTCCCATCCTGACTAATGTAGCAGCAGTAGTGGGACAGGAGGAGGAGGAGAAGCTGCCATTTCTGCAAATTTACATTTAGGAAGAAACACGAGTCGTCCTATTTACGCAAAATGCCAACCTTCTGAGACAGCGGATGGCTGCCAGGCCTGCTCTCTGGGTGCAGGGCTACGCAGTGCATGGGTCCAAGTGAGTGCGAGGCTTGTCGAGTGCATCCAAGGAGTGCAAGCAGGGATGGGGCCTCAGTGAGACAGCCAGGCGCAGGTGAATCCGTTCATCCCTAAGTCACCAAGTCCTATGTTCCAAAATGTGAGGATCCTAAGACATGTCTCACGACAATGACAAGGGCTTGAATGGAAAACCCTACATTTCCAACTATGAAATAAAGTCTCTAGGGTTAGTCATTTCCCTTCGTCATATTGGAATATATAGCATATTTGACTCTAGTGTTGAAATGATATTTCCACTGAACACGTGTAATTGAAAGCTCTAGATTTCATTCCCACTTTTCTTTTATGTATCTCCAGGGGATCTGTTGCTTTTAATAATGAAAATAAAATGCCATCTATTGCATATATATAGTTTTAAATTATAATAAAACCAGATGTATCGTTCACAGCAATCCTTACATAACTTGGTAGTTTTCCCAAATTGCCTTGTCATAATCTGATTAATAGTGATGTTCTCTGGGATTGATCATAAATATTTTATCTACAAATATTGATAGTATGTTTGCACATGTTATGATGACTCAGTCTTCAAATGGATCCCAGAATCCACATGATCCTTGATTTACCCTTGAGCTAAACTCACCTAGAATTCCATTCAAATGAAACCCAAGACAAAATATTATAGATCACAGCTGGAAACAAGGTAGGTCAGGATGTACTGGTGGATCTCTGGGTGACCTGCCATAGATTGGCAAGGATTTCTAACTCCAAAATTACTTAACAATAGCAACATCAAAATGTCCTGAAATATATGGCTGGAATGAAGCAAGTGTGGTGGTGGGGAGGACCCATTTTTGTATGGAAGGGTTGTGAGGTCAATTAAGCTCTGGTGGTCAAAACAAATTCCTGGGCTCAGAACTCTTTAATTCTAACTGGATAACCTTTGCATCAACTTTTCTTCTCGGTGGATCTCAGGGTCCTAGTACAAGGCAAGGAAGATCCCGCAAGGCTGAAGTTTGCTCACCTTTGCTATAAGTCAGGGGTGGGGCACATGCATTGGGCTTTGTTGTGGCCTCCCCACGACCTTGTTTTAAAGGGGAAAATTGGCTATCTTGCATCCAATGAATTTCAGTGGCAATTCAGCAGTGGCCATTTTGGTGAAGCCGGTGCAGCTGGCAGTGAATTCCAGGGGTAAGAAATTGGGCCCTTGACCATCCAAAGTTGACCACATTTGCTATAGATGGATTGGTATCAATCTTTGAAGGAAGTATTATCTCAAGGAAAAGCTATGAAGGACAAAGGAAGACCTTGGGAATAGAAAGTTCCCAAACCCAAATCTCACAGAGGATAATTGTGCTTCAGTGAGATTATGGAATAATATTTGATGGCAAAGATGACTGGTGCTAGGTTCTGCTCAGGAATGGAGGACTAACAAGCTTAGATAAATCCCTGCATTCTGTCTCACTCTCTGCCTTTCAGCTCTGTTCTACTTCCTCCCAAGGGGAAGTAGAGCATGACCTTTATGGACCCTTTGCACCTACCTCCTGTATGACCATCTCCTCTCCTCGATTAACCATCGAGCAGCAGGAAAATTGTGTCTCAGTGGTTTGACCAATTTTGACAGGCAGGTATGTGTTGTTTGCCTGTTTCCCTATTGTCTATACAGTTGGCTCTTCTGGCAGGACTTTCCTCCCCTTAAGCATGTGAGAAATTGAGGAAAGGGTCCTGCCATCACACTCATGCATGAGTTTCTCAGTGCAATGAGATTTTCAGCAGCCTTCATAAACTTTACAGTTTCTAACAAAATCAAGACACTGATGCACTTGAGACGTTGGCTAGAACCCGAGATCATAGGCTTCACAGCATTTGTTTGTAACTGCAGGCATAAAGGCACTTATTGTTCTTCTTTATTGATTGGGTGATGAATTTTCAAGTGAAATCTAGTTCACAGAGTCTCAACAGAAATTAAAGAATGCATTAAAAATCAATATATACTTAAAACAAGCCACCAAGCAAGGTCTGGGAGAGTCAGCTGGACTATCATTCACTGCTAATAAGATAGGCAATTTTGGTTGTGGTTATTGTTTTCTGGATTCGGGTTTTTTTTTTCTTTTAAAGAAATTGCAAAAATAGTGTGGAAAGGTAATTTCCCCACCTGTAATCATCCAGTTATTTTATGCACATTTATGGTGATTTTTTTTGTAAAAGGTTGGAATATCTAAGTTATTATTAAATTAATGGCCTATTTCCTTTCCAAGGGCCATTTTCTTAATATCATACTTTATTTTTCCTCATTTCTTCTGAGTTATAGCAGGTTAAACTGGTTTGTCCAGAAACATGTGGACTGTGGTTCTTTCCATTTAAGAATTGGGCATATTCTAACTTCACCTGCCACCAAAATTTTACCCAGGGTTACCCAGATCCTCTGATAACAACTTTTGCACTAAGACACTTTTAGATGTTTAAAACTTCTATTCCTCATTTTACTCCTGTTCTGTTTTAGATCAGAAGAACAAAATGCTCCCATGGAATTTCAAACATTAGACTGTAATCCATCTACCTCCACTAGGAGAGTGTTCCCTCTTTCATTTTTGCATGTATTGTATATGAAAAGAGGACTACAGCTCTTTCTGATCTCAGTGGCATAAATATACATCATGTGCAGTGAGTCTATAATAACTATTTCCACAAACTGTTTCCTATAAATAATCTCCACATTTCTGTTTTTTCCACCCATTGAGACAATTTTTAAAGTCTTTTAAGCCTGGCTAGTAAATCTGACGATGTAAAACCAAAGTGCAGAGCAGCAGAATATCTTTGAAATCCTGTGATTATAGCATCTTGCTTTAAATAAAATCACAGGGAAAGCAGTACAAACCATTTATCAAATAAGCATTATGTATTTCAACAATGTTGTCTGTAGGTTGTTTAATTGCTACCTTTTACTACATGTATGAAAAGCTGAACATGATAAGTTGGGGTTTGATTGTATCATTGTAATATCTATGTATTTATCATCTATCTATCTATCTATCTTAGGGATGTGTATCGTATCGTTAAAATGTACGATAATGATACAATATGCTCTTTATCGTGCATGCGTTTAACGATAACAATACGATAGAAAAACCTCCGATAAATATCTGATCTGATAAATTTCAGCCCGATTATATCGGATTATCGGACTGCCATATAAATAAACCTATAACTTCTGTATTTTAAAAGTTAGAGGCTTGAGACTTGGTCACAGTGCTTATGGGGTATGCCTAAGCATGTGTATGAAATTTGAGATCGATCCCTCCAACCCTCGATTTTATATGAATTTATTAAAGATCGTTTAAGTTCTGACATGTCAGAATGACAGCTCGCCATGTGCGTTCATTCAGACCTGTCAAAAAGATGCAGGATCTTTAAAAAATTCATATAAAATCGAGGGTTGGAGGGATCGATCTCAAATTTCATATACATACTTAGGCATACCCCATAAGCATTGTGACTAAGTTTCAAGACTGTAATTTTGGAAATACAGAAGTTATAGGCATTTTTTCTTTAAAAATTCAGCTCTATAGGGTACAATGGGGCTGCAAATTAAATATCAGATTTCCGATAATTATCGTGAAGACAATACGATTAACCTATGATATTATCGGAGACGATAATTTTTTTGGTCCGAAATTACGATAACAATAAAATACGATATTTTTGGGCGTGCACATCCCTAATATATATAGTCATTTCTCTTTATATTTTATTTGGTTTTGTAGCTTTCCATCTAGAATAATAAGAACAAAAGGAGCAAATTCTACCATAAAATCCTTGGATCTTCATGAGATTTTAAGCTTGTTCACACATCACAGCTAAGGATGTACAAAACCCCTCTGAGAAATCAAACTTTTGTGGCTTCCTTTGAAATTCCTCCAAGGTTTCAACTGAAAAGCAACATCTCTATGTTGTACGTGTGCAAATTTTGCTTTGGATAGAATCTCATGACAAACTAGGTATATGTGGAGCCTCTTCTGTCTGCCACCTAAAATCTTTTTCTGATCTTATCATAATTCCTTTGAGCCACTTTCACAATTTCTCAAATGTTTCGCTAGAGGAGAGTCCCCTCCCCAATTTGTTTTGAATGTTGCTTTAGGTCAAGGATGTAGAACTGTTTTGGAGAGGCACAGGGTGCGGAGTGGGGGCAATCCTGCAATCCAGCCCCCCCCCCCCCAACCCTCTACCCCATGGGCCAGATGATGTCCCACTGTGCATGCTCAGAACCCATTCTGGGCTCCGAGAGCATGATTTCAGTGGGTGGGTTGGTAGCTGCTGAGCACTTGCCAGGGCTTTGCGAGTGCTCGTGCAGGGGTCCAGGCTTGTGTCGGGAGTGCCCAACTGAGTCCAGGATGCTGGATGCTGGTGGTGGGGGGGGATGTCCACTGAATTCCCAGTCCTAGTAATACGCTCGTGGCATCTGACAGAGTCTCCCATCCCATCCTTCCTCTCAGCGATGGCTCAACACTGGAATTTCATGACCTACAGGCCTTGTGTATGATTACTATGCTGATCTCCTCTCACAGGCAAGTTCTGTGCATTAATGTTTAAATTCCCAGAATTTACAGAGAATACACTGCTTGGAGTTAAATATCGGCAGAAATGATAACTGATTATTATGTCTTTCTCTTTCTGCTCAATGGTTTGAAGTCCCCAAAGCCAAATGCAATTTAATGTACGTATTAAACATTAATGGACAATGTAAATGCTGAGTGTGGTAGTAAAATGTAGTTTTCTTTAAAAATGTATAATTTAAAGGAGGCTTTTGCGTTGTGTGCTAATGAACAAGATTTTCTCCCAAATGGGAAAAGAGAATCTAATATCTTCTTTAAATAGATGAGGCTAAGAGTGGTTGCCTTAATGTACCAAAAATAATTGTGCATTTCCCTGTTCCAGAATACAGATTAATGTGATATTTATTCCTGGTCACTTAATTCTTGGCCACCTAAAATGAATATGACACTTGGCTCCTCGTTCTGTGATAAATTGCACAGTTTAAAAAGCAGAAAGCTGTTTTATTCGAGGCACAGCTAAACAAATATTTCATATCCAATAAAATTACCAGCAATAAATAGTTTTCCTTCCCCCCCTCCTACTTTTCCTGGTAAAATGCTGTCAGACAAACCATAATTTCTCCGAGTTGCTCACTGCCTAAAACAATAGCATGTAGATCCAGTTTCTCTTTTTATGTAAATTGGCTTTCCTGATAAGTTGCTTGGTTATGACCACATGTGTAACTCACATGGTGTTTGATTGATGGTGTTTGATCTCTGATTGGATGAGCAGATACTGAGAATTCACACATACCAAAGACAGGCAGCTGGTAGCCTGTGGAAATACATCTTGGCCCCAAAACAATTGCCTCTGGCTGCCGGTGACTCTACCAAATTATATTCAACATGTGATTTAAAATATGCTCTTACTTTGATTTGTAAGAAAGAGGATGAGTCTTTGTGTATATTCCATTTAAAGGTGTATATATTTCTAGATCATATGCAGCTGGGAAAGCCAAAGGAAGACCACAGGAACTAAAGAAAAGTCTTCATGTACGTTTCCTATAAATGTTACAATATTTCTGGTTCTCCGCAGCTAGGAAAGCCAAAGGGTCTGTCTATTGAGAAGATCTTTAAGGAAGTGCATTCCTTTCTCAGTCCCCCTCAAAGGATGATCCCATCTCATTAAACTGCATGTGGTCCATGCCAAGTTTATTATAAAGCCAAACGATGAAGCAGCCAGACTGTTGCAGCCCCTAGACAATTGTCTGGAGAATACAGAGGCCCCCAAGAGTACAGACATTTAAAGTGCATGATGTATAGAATTCACTTGTTAAGGATTCACTTGTTTAAATAATTTTCTTATCAGTAATCAGTTTGCCTCAGGGCAGGTAGTAATACAAATAATAATAAAAAGAAAAAGTCAATAACAAATTAAGGGATATGTCACAGTTGCATTATCTTTTGCTAACTGAAATCACCTGGCATTTATTTTATTTTTTAGCTTTGCAAGGTGGTTATCCATCCCTGAATCCTTAAGCTGCAATCCTATATCTGCTTCCCTGGTTGTCAGTCCCATTGAACTCAATGGGAACTTATTTCTGAGTACTGCACTGTTAGAATTGTAGCTACTGGGTTGGATTCCAACTTTCTGGTGCTCAAAAAGGATCCAGTGAAATCAATGTGACCTTATTTAATCATGATTAACTTTTATCATCTCTTGATTCAATGGTTATGCTGCTCTATGTGTGGCTAAATCTAAGCATGACTAAAGTCCTGTTCAGGCATTCTAATATTGGGTAAAATAAATATGTGAGGAGGGGGAGTAGGCAAGCCTCATCCTCCTCTGTTGTCACTTTCATCACCCTCTACACACAGAGGGCAACTTTTCTGCCCACTATCAGAACAGGGCCTGTCATGACTAAACACTGGTTCAAAAGGTCTGACCGCAATGTGGAGGCCATTTTAAAACACCTCAGCGAGGCACAGATCTGCATGACCTGGCAGCTCACAAGCTGAGCCCAGCCAACCAAACATAATGTGACAGACCTCAAGGAGTTTAATAATTTTCCAGTTTCATTGCTTCTTTGAGGTTATGGGGGGGGGGGGGGGGGTTGTCAGGCACCACCACTTCAATACTGCATTTGGTTTGGTGGATCACAAATTCTGTAGGCCTGCTAGAGAGACCTACAAGCTGCATCCATTCAAAATCAATTAAGCAATGCTGTGTATTCAAGCCTCTTTGATGAAGTTGTTCCTTATGACTGTCTCTATATCGGTATCCAATAAGACATCTTTTTCTGTCATTTTAAACTTTTAATCTATTAATGATGCTGAGTCACAGTTTCAATGAATATTTGTGTAACTGAATTATTCATTCTACCTTTCACAATATCATCACTGGAATACGGCAGGAAATGCTTCGATACATTGTATACAACTAAAACAAAATCATAAACAATGCAAGGTTTCAGGTTTCAGTTTCACTTTCCCCCCTATCTCCAGTATTCCAACCTGGGTTGGTAAGGTAGGCAGTTTTAAGGTTTTATTGTGTACCAGCATCTAGGCTATCGTGCTTCATCTGATATTCCAGCTGTCACATGGAGACATGTAATAAATATCTCCTGAAATCAGCCATTTGATAGAAATCTTCCTCTCGTTTTGACAGGCAGTTTGATCAACACAGTGTCAAGGACCATTAAGTGAAACAATTTGCTTAACCTGCATTTAATATAATAATTCATCAGGTTACTTCTTTGATACAGTATTTCATCGAATCTAAGACGCCATTGCATCTAAGGCGCACCTTAATTTCAGGGCCACCAATCGGTAAAAAGCTTTGCGTCGATTCTAAGATGCACCCCATTTTCAGACACATTTATATTTGAAATAAAAGTGCATCTTAGAAGGGAAGGGTGCGGACAGCCAGGCTGAGGCAGCGGCCACAGCAGCGACGACCCGCATGCACCCCCCCCCAGCGACTCAGACTCCCCACTCACCCTGGTCCTCGCCGCCAGCGCATGGGATCGTGGCCTACTTCATAGTAATGCTGCATTTCCAGACCTTCTCCTCTACCGCTGCTGCCACTTACACTGCCGAATCCCAGGAAGAAGTGAGAGAGCAAGTCCGGGGTGGGCAGGGGCAGGCAGAGGTGGTAGAAGGGCCCAGGCGAGGGAGGAGTAGCGGCAGTGGGGAGGAGGAGGAAGAAGAAGAAGCGACAAGCGGGAAGGGAAGGGCATGGAGAGCCAGGCGGAGGCAGCGCCCGCTGCAGCGAGGACCCACATGCGCCCCCCCCGCGACCTGGCCTCCCCACTCACCTCCATTGCCGCCCTGGTCCTTGCCGCCAGCGCCAATGGCAGTGGCCTCCCCAGCCTGGAAACGTGACATTACTATGAAGTAGGCCATGATCCCGCGTGCTGGCGGTAAGGACTGGGGCAGCGATGGAGGTGAGTGGGGAGGCAGAGTTGCTGGGGGGGCACATGCAGAGCCCCTTTGTGAAGGCTCTGTGGGTGGGTGTATCTTCAAACCCGTTCCAGCACTGGTGGAATCCGGCGATTCTTAGATGCCATCGATTCTAAGACACACTCCATTTGTACAGAGGTAAATATGGGGGGAAAAGTGTGTCTTAGAATCGAGAAAATACGGTAATTACTCAAACAGGAATTTTGCTGGCTCATGTACTGAGCAGGAAATTCTGCCTCTGAGTTCCTAAAATCTTGCTAGCATCCGTTACCTCTTCCTCCCCTCCCATCACTTCCTTTAGTTGTCTTTTCTACTGTAGAAATGTAGATTGTGAGCTCCTTGGGGCAGAGACCTGTCTTTTGTTTTGTTTCCACTAACTGTTTCACCTGCACTGATACACATTAGTTAATGGAAAGTAACATATACCACCACCACCACTCCAAGTGAAAAACTGGTCTGCAAGTCCATGAAATTCATGTGACTTGGAAAAAGCCAGACCACTGCAGAATCCACAGGTCTAGGCTGACCATATGAAAAGGAGGACAGGGATCCTGTATTTTTAACAGTTGCATTGGAAAGGGAGTTTCAGCAGGTGTCATTTGTATGCATGCATCAACTGGTGAAATTCCCTCTTCATCACAACAGTTAAAGCTGCACGAGCTATACTAGAGTGACCTGATACAAAAGAGGGCAGGGCTCCTGCAGCTTTAACTGTTGTGATGAAGAGGGAATTTCACCAGGTGCTGCATGCATACAAATTACACCTGCTGAAATTCCCTTTTCAGTACAGCTGTTAAAGATACATGAGCCCTGTCCTCCTTTCCATATGGTCACCTTACACAGGTCAATTCATAGAAATCCAAACTCATTTGAATCCATTGAGGAATTCTTAAGGATGGACTGACCACACCATGCCCACCCCGTGTGCTGCTCGCCAATCCTCCACCACTTACCTGACCCTAGCGAGTAGTAAGGAGGACTGCAGGCAAGCCATCATTTTGTACAGATGGCAGCTTTCCAGGAGATCAGGCACCCACACCCTTGGGGTCCTCAGACTGGTATCTGGGCTTCGAGGCCAACTGGATGCCTGCATCATCCCCAGGAATTCCCTGACTTCCCTGTTTCTGATCCTTACTTGAGAGTTTAGGAAAATCTCCTGCTGTTAACCAGGTTGGAGCAATCCTGCCTGGCCCATAAATCATCCTGTCCCTTTCTTGTCGTTACTCACAAACTTTTAATTAACTTTTAAAACAGAGGGGAGTCTGAACTCATCATCTACCCCAAACCATGGATTCTAATAAGACATGTGATCCCAAAGAAATTTCCAACCCAAGTCCCTTCCAGGCCATCTGGAACAAAGTGAGTTCACCTTGGATGGCCCAGGATGATCACTAGTGTATTTTCCTTTTTCCACACCCAATCCAGTTGTATGCATGCCAATTTTGACACTTAGGATGTAACCTGTCTATAAGTCTATGGACTCCACCCCATATAGTGGTGCAGAGTAACCCCCCCCCAACAAAAACGCCAGACCCCTAAGGCTAAGCAGGGAGAGCTGACCCAAAGAATAAATATTCTGCCTCTCTTTGGCAAATAGCTAAAGCCTTCAGAGCACTGACTAAGTACAGGGCACATTAAATAAGTGCATCCAGCCTCCCTTCCAGTGGACTCTGGCAGACAAGGCTGCTGCCTACCTTGCCTCTCTGCCCCAATCAAATCTCATGGCATCCTTCCCACTAAGGCGCTTTCTACACCTACGGGTGTAGAGGGAGGGAGAGGGGACGATTCCAGACTTACCTGCTTCTGGGATCATAGCTCCGGATCCACACAGGAAGTGCAACATCCCAGGAGGAGGGAGGGACATCACGCCGTCACACCTGCCATTTTGGTTTTTTTTAATAGGCACAGGGAGCATCGCGTGGCAGAACAGGTAAGGGGACCCCCCCCACCCCTCGCCATCCTGGAGATAGCAGAATTGTTGTCCCCCCCACCCCCATGGGCACAGAGCCTCCTCACCCAGCTCCATGCCCATTTCATGACCTGGGATGGTGGAAACATCAGGACATCTGCGGTTTCTGTGATCCCAGGTTTTTCCAAGGGTCATCCCTGGGTCTTCTCCAGCTACCCCCAGGATGCCCTGTGCATCATTTGGACACACAGGGACAACCCAGAGACCACCCCAGGAAAACATTTGTGGTGTAGAAAGGGCCTAAGAGGAGCCAGGGTAAACCTGCTCCCATCCACAATCTATTGCTGGGGAGGAGTGCCATTTATGTGCTATGGTTTCTATTAGGGATGTGCACGGACCCCCCGAATCGGATCAGAACCCAGATCGGGACCTCAGAGATTGTCCTGGATCGGCCAGGACAAAATCGGAGGTCCCTTGGATTGGATTGGATCCAATCCTGATCTGAAAATCGGAGGTCCGATTTTTGGATCGGCCGCCATTTTCACTATAGGCTTGCACTGGGGGAAAGAAAGCTTTCCCCCAATTCAAGTCTATGGGGAAAATGGCAGCGGGGGTGAGTGGGGGCCTAACTCCCCCCTCTCTGTCCCTCCCCCCCTCACGGTCCTCCTTACCTGCCGGGACGTCCACTTCCCTCAGGTGCTTGAATCTACTGAGAAGGCCGCGAAGCCTAGTTCTCAGTAGATTCGAGCAACTGAGGGAGGCGGCAGCCCTGCCAGGTAAGTGGGGGGCCCTCCCCCTCCCCCTCATGCTCCTCCTTACCTGCCGGGGCATCCACTTCCCTCAGGTGTGCGGATCTACTGAAAACTAGACCGTGAAGCCTAGTAATCAGTAGATCCACACACCGGAGAGAAGGGGAAGCCCCGGCTGGTAAGTGGGGGGCCCTCCCACCTCCCCCATCGCACTCCTTACCTGTCAGGGTGTTCACCTCCCTCCGGTGCATGGATCTACTGAGAACTAGGCTTCGCAGCCTAGTTCTCAGCAGTGCACCAGGTGATGACATCATCACATGGCGGTCTACTGAGAACTAGGCCGTGAAGCCTAGTTCTCAGTAGATCAGCGCACTGAAGGGAAGCAGAATGCCTCAGCAGGCAAGTGGGGGGCCCTCCCACCTCCCCCGTCACACTCCGTACCTCCCGGGGCCATCCGGGGCCATCTGCTGCGGGTGGCAGCAGATGGAAGCGGAAGGCCCTGGGAGATAAGCCCCCTCCTCCCCCTTGCACTCCTTACTTGTCGGGGCCGTCCTCTGCCATCCGCTGGCGCCCGCGGGTGCCAGCGGACAGCAGCGGACGGCCCCGGCTGAAGGAGTGCGAGGGGGAGGAGGAGGTCCGATCCTCTGATTTTATCCGAACCGGAACCGGGTCTTTCTGGACCGGTTCGGATGAGATCGGATGATCCAGAAACCGGGATCATAATCGGATAATTTTATCCAATTTCGGTCGGATCGGCTTTGGATCGTGGATTGGACCCGATCTGATGCACACCCCTAGTTTCTATTTTATTTTTTTATTATTAAAAAATCCATATTTTGTATCCACTTCTTCAGTTACTTTTGAATAGACATGTGATTTATACTTTTTTTCTGAATAAATGCCTAAATCAAGGATGGACAACTTCTGTGAAGCTGAGGGCCACTTTTCACACTGGGCAATGTTAGAGTGACCATATGGAAAGGAGGACTGGGCTCCTATATCTTTAACAGTTGTATTGAAAAGGGAATTTCAGCAGGTGTCATTTGTACATATGCAGCACCTTGTGAAATTCCCTGTTCATCACAACAGTTAAAGCTGGACGAGCCCTGCCCTCATTTGTATCTAGTCAAGAGGGCAGGGCTCCTGCAGCTTTAAATGTTGTGATAAAGATGGAATTTCAGCAGGTGTTGTATGCATACAAACGACACCATTGAAATCCCCCTTTCTATGCAACTATTAAAGATACAGGAGCCCTGCCCTCCTTTCCATATGGTCACCCTAACATGTTGGGGGCCAAATGACCAAAAAAAGGAGCCTAAGCAATAACAACAACAACAGCAGCATCAATATTTGTTTCCCCCTTTTACCCTTTCCCATTTCATGGAATCCTTTATCCTTTCGATGTAATCCTTTACACAGGAAGTAATTGGACACAGAAAATGAGGAAGAATTCCCCCTCTCCCCCCCCCCCTGTTTTGTGGCCATCTTGTGGGAGGGACGGGGATAAATGCTGATGTTAGGAGAGCTTTTCCTTTTTGATGGGGAGTGGCAGGGTCCCCACCACTTTTTCAGTAACGTCACCTGCAACCACTCTATCCATCATGACCTAGTCTATTTTAACACATTCTCACGTCTTTGATTTTTTTATCACAATTCCCTTTTCAATACATTTGCTTCTCACCCTGTTGGCACTTCTTGACTTTCCTTCTTCTGCCACCTGTGATTTGAATTAGTATTGTACTAATATACAGCAAGATTGCCTGTGGGGAAGCAGAACAATGCAATACTTCAAGCCATAAAATATATTTAATCAATATATCCACATGTATCAGAACTGTGTGGAGCAGTGAAGTATTAGGAGACATGTAATTGTATCAGTCACAATTTCTCAGTAACCCTGCTTCTGTAACAACTCATTTTAAAGACAGAAATTCAGTTATTACTAGAGATGTGTGGAACTCCCATGAGGAGTTCTGCTATTCTTAACAAAACTCTTTTTGCTTCCCTCAAAATTCAACAAAGGTTTTGCCTAAGGAAGAAACTCACTAGGCCCAGGAGAGGGGGAGGAGGAGGAGGAGGAGGAGGAGGAGGATCTGGAAGAAACCAAAGCCAACAATTTCATCCATCCAGACCCAGGGCTCTTAAAAGTCTGGGATTGTAGTGTTTAATTAGGGTTGCCACCTCCTTTTTTTGGCAGGCTCCTCATTTTTAATAGCTATGTGCCAGGCAGGTGCATCTCCATGCTGAGAACAGGTGTTATTCTTGAATTTGGCCTATAAAGATGGGTGAGAATATTGTTTGGGTTCATTTTTGATAGGAATTTACCAACATTTGTGAAGCTCTGCAGATTTAATTTTTTTTTTATGTGTGATAAAGCGCAGCTGACAGACCTGCCCATCCCTATTAACTACAAATGTTGCTATGGGTAACATTCGATGACAACATTGTCCTGGACAGAACTCCGCTGAAAAAATGTTGCACAGCTTATCAAAACTCTCTTGCGTAACCACAAAATTCCTCAGATATTTTATCTCAGGATAACCCTCCCAGATATGCTTCAAATTCTGCTTTTGGGAGAATGTTGGTGGTCACTCTACTTGAAAAGGGCATATGATGGTTCCCTCAGCTATTTTATGCCATCATGATTAAATCCTTCATATGGACAATTTTATATACGTTGTTTCCCTTCACAATCAGTAAGCATACATTGCCATATTCTATATATTTTTTAAAGAAGTTAGTTGGAGGAAATCACCTAGGTACCACAATTTGCTTGTGAATAAAAAAGAAATACTATATGAGAATTTGGGCACAACCCAGTCAAAGTATAGTTATTGCTCAGAAAAGAAGTCTCTAGCTGTTAAATTGAAATATGCATAGGGTTGTGTAATATTTATATATTCCATACATTACTAACATGCCTAGATGTCAAATGCTTACCAGTAACTGCAATTGAGAATCTAAGCCCACTTGACGCCACCGTGCTAATTCTGTCCATCCAGCCTCTAGAAAAGCAGTTTGGTCCCCTGCTTGAATGCTGCTGCCCCTGCCTTGGCAAGCCTGCATATGCAGGTGACCCATCAGTCTTTGGATGGTAGTGAAGCTCTGGCTGGTCTTGCATCAGACAATATCTCAAATCAGCCAAGGCGTATGAGGCAGACTGTGCCTGTAACTAGAGCTGTGACCGGATCCAGATCCCAAATCTGGAGCGGATCGGGCTGATTCGGACCTCCGGATCCCAGATTCGAATTGGATTGGATTGGGGCCATATTGGGACGGATCAGATCCACGATCTGGATCCAATCCGGATCTGGTCACAGCACTCCCTCCCTCCCCCTACTCTCCCTGCTTACCTGCTGCTTCCTCCGCGTCATCCCCCATTGGCCTCCCTCCTCACTGTGGGCCGGCCACTTTCCCACTTGCCCTGGGTGATGTTGTCACCTGGCACGAGTGGGAATGCAGCCGGCCCACAGCAAGGAGGGAGGACGATGGCAGGACAATGCGGAGGAGGCAGCAGGTAAGCAGGGAGAGTGGAGGGAGGAAGGGAGGGAGGGAGAGAGAGAGAGAGAGAGAGAGTGAGAGAGAGAGCGCTGAGAGCAGGGAGAGCGGGAGGGAGTGCTGTGAAAAGATCCAGATCGGATCCGGATCTGGATCTGAGTCAGATCGGGCCCGATCCAGACCTGACAGATCGGGATCGGATCGGGGGTCCGTTCTCAGCCCTACCTGTAACCAACATTGATTGGTTTGATATCGGCAACTATGACACCTTGCTTTTCAATTTAGAATCTTTAACTCTTTGCTGCCATGGCGAAAGGTTTCCCTACCACCACTCATGGTTCCAGACCTCATCTGTATCATTGTTACTGGCAGCTCTGCTCTTGGCAAACAATTCCTGAAGGACATTCACTAAGTTGGCCTTGCTTCTTTCTATGCATCACTCAAGATAGCACAGCCACAACGTTCTGGTCCATTCTTGTTCAAGGTGCAAGCCTCAGTTAACCTCTGATGGGCACTTTGCAATCAGATGAGACTACAAGCTATGGCCATCTGTGTGTCCTTGACACTTATGAGGCCGCTATGACTCACCTTGAGTGAGCAGAGAACTATACACTGCACTGCACCTTGCTATTTAATGTTAACCTATATGCTAATGAGTACTGGCATATCAGTGAAATCCTCTGCCACACTTGTTACTGGACATGCACCAATGGATGTATCACTATGTTTCCATCACAACCACAGAATGATACACACTATGGCTCACTCAGGATGCTATTATGTTTCCTGTGTTTCTGAAATTGCTGTTGTGCTTGATACCTTGGATGGCTTTCCTGCAGCTGATCATGATCTGATAGTATACTCTAAAAGTGGACAGCGTCATCTCCCTCTGGGTTTACCCTTTGCTTTCACAGTGAGGCAGGATAGGGTCCTGACAAGGCACATGTTGCAGCCAGGCCAAGCAACTTGGCATCTATCTGCCTATACCTGTTTTCTGCCATTCACATTGACATGAGTCATGTACGCACATTGGCAAACCTCAAGATTCAAGTTGTCAATTGACCAGAGCAAGGATGTTACAATAGCTGCCCTGGAGTTTATACCAAGAATATTGTATTTAAGGATTTTTTTGTAAAGATAAAAGATGTAACACTTTGAATGTTTTGATAAATGGAATTTGTTAAGTTACACTTTCATTAGATTTGATTTTTGTCCAGGCCTGTTCAGACAACACGTTAAGCCTAGGGTAGGCCGCTAACCCTTTTGCAGCAAATGCTTAGTGAGCATGTTTATGCCATGGTTATGTAATAATAATAGTAATAATAATAATAATAATAATAATAATTCCATTTATATACCACCCCATAGCCGAAGCTCTCTGGACAGTTTACAAAAATTTAAAACATTGAACATTAAAAAAAGACCTGATATACAAAATTTAAAACCATAAAAAGCATAAAAACATGTTATAAATACAATATCATTTAAAAACAACTATTCTGGGTCAAACCACCACCACCACAACAAAACCCTCATCATATGCTGTTAAATGCCTGGGAGAAGAAGAAAGACTTGACCTGGCGCCGAAAAAATAACAATGTTGGTGCCAGGTGAGCCTCATCGGGGACCACCACTGAAAAGGCCCTCTCCCTTGTTGCCACCCTCCGTGCTTCCCTCAGAGTAGACAACCAGAGGAGGACCTTAGATGTGGATTGTAGTGTATGGGTAGGTTTGTGTCAGGAACCACCATGCTTAGGAATGGTTCACACAACACACTAAGCCATAATGTTTAACTCAAAATGCTTCACCATCATGGCTTAGTGTGTTGTCTGAACAGGGTCCATGCAAACTGTGTTTGCAGGTAAACAACTTGTGTGTGTGTGTGCATATAATTTTATTTTAGAAAATATGTTCCCCAACTTTTGCCCCCAAAAGTTCCTACAGGGTGGCTTCCAGATGGGCAGAACAATCTTGCAGGAGAGTGTATCCATGGCAGAAGAACCACCTTTTTCTTTCCCCCTTGCTGTCGCTGCCAAGGGCTGGCGTATGTTACCCTCTGTACAGGGGTGTGTCCAAAGAATGCGCATCATGCACTCCTCAATTTATTCACTGATCTGGGAAGGCTCTGTTGCATCTTTTCCATTCTCATCAGACTGATAAAGTATATGATTCTGGAAAAATTTGGCATATTCCCAACCTGTCCCATTTTGTAAATCTTCCACATCCTCCCCAGATTATTTTGAAAATTATAGACATTTTCACCCAGACTCTTCAAAAGTTGTCTTTTGTCAACATTCAAACGTTCTTTAAATAGCCTATTTTTCTAGGTATTATTTTAAGAGGCTGGGATTTATGCAGCCGACATGTTGGCAATGAAATTTCTGCCACCTGTTTTCCCTACAAGCGGATCAAAACATCCACTTTGGCTGGCAATTATCCACTTCCATTTACTTTCCTGTATGTCATAATTCTTCAGTTTGTGCTTCCAGTAATACTGCAGAATCAGAGATTTCCAGCTACTGAAAAGCCTTGCAAAAACATCGAACAAAGAGAGACTACCAGCCAATTAGACCAAATTAGAGCTGCAAAATTAGCATATTTTACCACACAGCGGTGTAACTTCTTCGGCTTCAATCAGTTGTAACGTGGTATAATCTGATTTCTCCAAACCATTGTATGCAAACTGGGGCATACAATGGTTTGCCCCAGTTTGACAGCAAATCATAGCTATCAGATCAATCAATTAATAAAATATACAGACAAATAAAAGCAATAGTTCTATGGCATCTCTTAAATCAATCAGAAGCTGTTAAATAAATTCATCTAGCCAATCATTCAACTAAACATCACAGACTTTATGCAGATGTATTTTAGACACATGTAAGAAGATCACTTTTTGATGTTTATATCCCTGGTCAGCAACTATTTTTAAAAGGGGGGTTTGCAGGGAGGAAGTTGCATTGAGCAAAGGTTGAAGGGCCCGAAACATTGGCTTTGCCCATTGACTCAGTCCCACAGCAGTTGAGTCACTGAGGACGTAACCCTATTGGATTCACCCTGGGTATAGGCTTTCCTTCCAGTAGGTACTTCAGTTGCTCACTTGGGCCCTACCCCACCCCCGGCGCAGCTTGGGGGTGGTGGGGCGATTGCGGCGGGCGCAGATAGAGACGGCGTGGAGGCGCGCTATTGGCGGCCTCCTGAAATGGCGCCAAAAGGAGGGGGAGGAGGAAGGGGAGCCTATATTAGGCTGGAACTCCTCCCCTCCTTTGTCTTTGTTCGCGCGGCTGTTGGTCGGAGAGGCTGGCTTGCTTAGCAGCAGCCTCGGCAACAGTGCTTTCGGGCGGACGAGTTGAGAAGCGGCGGGGAGCAGCGCGGCAGGAGAGGAGGCGCTCAACTCGCCGGACGGCGGGAGCAGTGGGCAGCTCGCCCAGGCTGACGGGGCTGGGCCGGCTGGCCCTCCCCCCCCCCTGTAGCTTACCAGAAGAAGGAGCAGAGGCGGAGGCTGGAGGGCGCCAGTCGGAGAAGGACGGAAGCCGGAGGCCAGAGGGCGCCAGTTGGGGAAGGAGCGGAGGCGGAGGCCTGCCTTCTCGGCTGCGCGGAGCAGCCCGTTGGGGCGGGAGTCTTCTGGCCGCGAGGCCACAGGTTTGAGGGAGGGGCCGGCTGGCCTTCCCCCCCCCCCCCCCCCCGAAGCTTGTATTGCCAGGCAGCTGGTCTTGGGCTGCGGCTGGGGCGGCCTGGGCTGGAGCAGAAAAAACGAGCGCCGGGTCTCTCGCCCACTCCTCTCCTCCGGCCTTGGGCCTCTTATCGAGGTGGCGCTGGGTGGCGGCCTCGGGAATTTTCCCTCCTTCCTTTTCTCTCCAGCCTGCAGAGTCCACGGGCCCAGGATCGAAAGAAGACCCTTGGCTGTTTGCAGGCTGTCAGCCTCTTTTCCTTTCCTTGTAAGGCAGGAGAAACCTGGTGCTAGGGAAGCAGCCAGATTTATTATTTACGGGAGGGGCCAGCATGCATGGTGTAGTGAGCTCTAAGTAAATCTTAATAGTCACACACTGGGCCCAGTTTTGTTTTGTATCCTGGCTCAGTTTGCGTGACATAGCAGCCCCAATTAGCCTTTTTCAGGCCTATCACTATATTCTTGCTGTAAAGGGCTTGGATGAGGGAGGGGGAGAATTTTAATCCCCCTCTTCCACAAGCTTTCACCTGCCTATGGCTAGTAGAGCCAGTGGGGAGGGGCATAATGTGGTGTGAGGGAGCATATGCCTTGCATGCTTAAGGTCTCGGGTGACTGTATATTGTTTGAATCAGAAGAAGGGACGGTAGCTCAGTGGGAAGAGCACCAGCTTTGCATGCAGAAGGCCCAGGTTGAATCCCTGGCATATCAACATAGCGCTGGGATAAATTCAGGTAGGGCTGTTGCCATTCTGTATCGGCAATACTGGGCTGGATGGCTCAATGGTCTTACTTGGTGTAAGCTAATATTTTATGTTAATGGGATAAGGGCACCTTGTTGGTGACTTGGATGCCTTTGAGGTAAGGAATTTTCTGGTTACTCACCACTCAAATTACGTGTTATACAGCTATCCCCACTGAGAAAGGGCAAGGGGGAGAGATCATTGAAGCATGGGACCATTGAGAAGTGGAGTTGGAAGGGGCCTTTGGGGCCACCGAATCCGGCCCCCTGCTTGATGCGGGAATCGGCTTCGGGGCATACTTGACAGATGGCTGTCCGGTGCCTCTTGTATGCCTATAGGGTGGGAGAGCCCACTGCCTCCATAGGTCATTGGTTCCGTTGTTGTACTGGTCAATAGTCAGGAAGTTTTTATGATGACCAGCTGGAATCTGGCTTCCTGTAACTCGAGCCCATTATTCCATATCCTGCATTCTAGGATGACCGTGAAGAGATCATTGCTCTGCTTCGTGTGATAACCTGAATCAGACGCAATACTCAAGATGAGGCCTAACCAGTGTTGAATAGAGGGGAACCAGTACTTATTGCAAATAGAAACTATATTTATATTAATTCATCCCAGAATAGCATCTGCCTTTTTTGCAGCCACATCACACTGTTGGCTTATAGTCAGCTGGTGATCTGCAGAAATGGACCCCAGGGCATACTTGGGGGACATATTTTGGGGATTCCAGCTGGAGCTGAGTGGGTATGAGCCTTGTCTGGGCTGCGATGTGAGACTGTATTGGCTGCCCATATCTAATTTCCCAGGAATCAGTATTGCTTCGTTCCAGGCATGATTTGATGCTGTGGCAATGAGAAAAAGACAGCTACTTCAGACTAAGAGGCAAGTGTGGTCTGATGTGTTCTCATCTTTTTCAGCCCACTGGAATGCTGTAGGAGCCTCCGGGAGTTCCACCTCCGAGGCAGCAGCAACAAAGGCAGTACAACACCCGTTGGAAGCAGACCCCTGTGACAGCGATTCTCACATCCCCATCTGAGCCACATGATTAGTTCTTTGCAGGTGCAGGCATGGTAATTCTTGAAACATGGTGAGAAGGGTCAGGGGCCCACTCCCCTTGCATGAGGTCGGGGCTCCATATGGTACATGGGGTTGCTCACACTTTCGTCGGGTTTTAATTTGCCTTTGCTTCAGATGTCCTACAGATGACCCAGGTACTATGCCCAACACCAACCCAGCACATTCCATTGAAATTACACACCAATGGCAGGGAATCACCTACTTTTACAGGGTTGTCTGAACAAGAACAGGCATTGGTTCTGCAACTAGCCATGCCAGCTGCATGGCAGGTTTTCACGATGTGTGCAGCTCTTGGCTGGCTGGGATATGGCAGGAGCTCTTAGGAATTCTCCTCAAATGACGGCTGTGATAAGGGTAACACGTTCACTCTCAGGTCGTGGGTTTATACCCGCTTCACTAATGTGACATGGCAGGCATTCAAGGGTCTGGGATTTTAGCGTGATGTGTGCATCATGGCAGTCGAACTGGACAGTTGCTAAGACGCATCTATGGGCATTCAGCTTGGGTGTTTTGATGTTCCAAAGGGATGGAGAGAGACCTACTTTACCTGGAGTTCTTTCCATTTTGCTGCGGCCTTTAATTGCAGGAGAGCCATTCTCTAATCTCGAGAATTGGCCTCTGTTAACAGCTGCAGTTCAGACATACACACACCACCCTTATACAGCTGGCTATCACATATGAAGGACTGGTTTAGTTGACATGCCGTAAAGGTTTGCAAGCAACGTGCCCCCGGTAGGGACTATGGGAATACATTTTTGTGTTAACATGAGCAAACCAGGACGGAATCCTTGGTCACCCTTGATTTTAAATAGGCAGGGCTCTCTTGCCTTCAGGGGACAAACAGGTAATGCAGTACTGGCTTATTCCATGGACAACTTCAACTGGAACTATCTTTGGTAGGATTCGGCTCTGGCCTCGCGGGTCATGGGCTGTGGAGGTGCAGGATCATACCAAATTATACAGGAGAATTTGCCAAGCTATCTACACTAAGATTGCCTAGGCCATTATCCGGGAGCAGTGAATATATTAGCAGATGCAGCCCTACTACAGAGGTTTTTGCCAGAATGATCATGGAAATGGGCAGCTCGGGATCTGAACTGTGGGTCTGTCAAGGGATGGCCTCAAGTGAGGCTTTGCTGCCTTAGTTATCCCTGGCAGCCCGAGGCTTTAGGCTTAGAATAACGGTATTCATAAATCAGGGAAAATCCAGATTGATGACATGTTGCAAGGTGGCAGCCCTGAATTTCCAAATTGCTTTCAGGCAGACACCCCCAACCCGACGTTGAATCTATAGCCACATGATGCATGAGGCTCTATTGTGTGTCAGTATTTTCCTACTGCTGCGTCACAGCCTTATTACTATTTATGTGGGCGTTAGAGTGCCCGACTGGGAGGCATCAGCTAAGGATGGTGCATTGGACATGTCCCTTTCTGGATCGAGACTTTGTGTCTCCCAATGGTGCAGTCTTTATCGCACTTCAGTGATTGGGACCATCCAATGGAGCAAGGCCTCATGACTGTGAACTGCCACTGCTGGCCAACTGTTTTCCAGTCATAAGCATTAGAATTTTCTGTCCTTAATAGGACATTTGGATCCCCCCCATGCTTGCAGGGGGGCTTAATTAAACACTTTGGGGCACTTTAAACTTTTGCCAGGCCGGGCCGCCCTTCATCTACAGCACCCGGCTTCGCATGGAAAAGTGTGCAAGCTGTTTACTGGGGGCATTTTAAGTTTATTCGTGCTCATGCCCAGTATGCACAGGCCAGTTGGGAAGTGCCCCCCCCCCATCTCACTGGTTCGTTGTGGGCTGTATATGCGAACTACAGCGATTTGTTGAAGGGGTAATTGGAAGCACTTTTGGTCAGGATGTGGGACATCACTTCTTCACATGCGGAAGGGCTTCACGAGTGTAGGCTAGGGGGACAAAGCGGGCTTTAGGGCACTTTGGTCTCCTGGTTGATGGGCTTGGGGCTTATTCCTTCCGAATGGGCGCTGTAACTACGATGGCCAGCGCGGGCTCTCTCCCGCACAGTTATCAGCTGGGGGAGATGGCATTCCACAGCCCTTCCTTAGAAAGTTTTACGGGGAAGAAGTCGGTTTGTCCGAGTCACTGACATGCCCATGTTTGCTTGTGGATACTTGGAGGAGGCAGACCCCAGTGAGAGTGAGCACATGCGGATACAGCATGGTCGTTTGGGCCGGCTGGCGAGCATCTTCCTCCAGCTCGGGAACCCAGTTTGGGTTGAGTCACCGTGCATCCATTCTTTGGTTGGGCAGATGCGGCATGCGGTGGGGGCTTCCCACCTTAATGCAGCTGCATGCCTGTAGTCCCCCCCCCTTTTTGAATCCTTATGCTCCATTAAGGGGGGACAGCTGGGCTTGTTTAGAGGCAAGGCCCTGCTTGTACAAGTGTCGGCCGATTGGGAAATCATTCGGCAGTGCGGGCCCAGCATGCTGATCATGAGGCCATGATTGCTGTCCAGGCTTGCCGGAAGAGAGGGTGCGAGCCTCTGGCGTTGGAGCCCAGGTTCGCCTGGAAGAGAGGGTGCGACCCTCTGGCGTTGGAGCCCAGGTTCGCCTGGAAGAGAGTTTAAATATCTGCTGTTTTATGATTTATGGTTTTAAATTTTTTATATTGATTTTTAATGTTCAGTCTTTTAATTTTTGTAAACCACCCAGAGAGCTTCGGCTATGGGGCGGTATATAAATGTAAATAATAATAATAATAATAATAATAATAATAATAATTTTCAGATCAGGAAGTGCAGGCAGCCTGGAAGACTGTAGAGCAATAGTGAGATGTATAATAAAAATAAAAAGAAAGACAATAGCCTCAGCCACCTCACAGTGATTAGTTAAGGTCAAAAACACCACCACCACCCATATTCAAAATAAACGATAAATTGACCTGAGAATGAGGCAGAAAATGGAAGCCCCTTTCATGGGGAAAGAAAACTTTCAGGAAATCCCTGAGATTTTTCTTTTCCTACCTGCTAGAAAGAAACAGCACCATTATTTTTATTTTTTGTGATGGCTGCATTCCTTCCTCTCAACGCCCTGGGGTGATGCTAGGTATATGGGGCATTGTGGAGAATGCAAAATGGGGGGCAGGCTGCCAACACAGCTGATACTGTTGCCACTTGCAGTGACAGTGCAAAAAATCCCAAAAACCCTTAGGAAAGAAAGGAAGGAAGGAAGGAGGGAAGGAAGGAAGGAAGGAAGAGTTCTACAACCGCTGCCAATGGTGATGCTTACTAGTGAGAAATTGTTGGAGAATTTCTCCTCCCCCTGGAGAAGTTTGGTGAAATTGTCCCCCCAATTTCTCTTCCCCCAAATAGGTCAGAGGATTTTGAGAGGCCATTTGTGTGCAGCCGTAGTGGGGTTCTGTGTACGTGGAATCAATAGGAGCTGGTAGTTCCAATCTTGGTGGGGCTGTGAATCCATTCTGGGTTTCAGTCAGAACCAGCCAGAGCTCCAAAGGAGCTATTCGAGGTGCTGAACCCCATCCCCAAAATAGGTTCAGCACCATGGATAGCCCCTTTAGAGTCCTCCTGGTTTTGACTGAAACCCAGTATGGATTCATAGCCCCACCAGAATTGGAGCCAAGAGTCCCCAAGGTTTGGGATACTCTCTGCAGGGAGGCTTAGTTGGAGCCAAACAATGTTTTTCCTGTGCTGGGCAAATACCTTTGTATTTGCCCCGGTCTTCCAGTATGACATTGAAGCTGGTGACATTGTATATCGAATGTTGATTTTATCACTCTGCTGTGCACCTGTTCTGTTTATTTTATTGTACTTGATATTGTTTTTATGATTACTTTTGTGAGCTGACCTACGAGTTTTGTAAACCGTAGGATGTTGGATAAATATTTTAAATGAACGGCTACATTATTGATGTTTCTTCCAATTACAGCCCCTCACAAAACATTAAACACCACCGCAGGTAGTTCTCTGGCCCTCATGGGCACTGTGTGGGGCTAGGAGGGAGAGCCCCCAAATCCCAGCAGATAAGGGGAAGAAACTTCACAGGTCTCTGCATCCCATTTTAAGTTAATAATGTCTGTCTGTCCGAGTGACAGGAAGAAAGATGGAGCAGGTGAAACCACATTAAACTGTTAGATGAGCTCTTGGCTGACATTGCATGCTTGACTCAATAAATTTATTCTTCATTGTTTTCCGTTGGCTCTTTTCTTGCCCACGTGATTCCTTTTTCTTTGGAACCCGTTGCTGCTCTCAGTTACATGGTCAAATGTCACATTGGGACACAAACTGAAGGAGTCGTTTTTCAAGTCTATACACGATTGCTGCAATGGTAAAAGCTGGAGTTATAAATGGTCAGTTTTGGAACTCCTAGGCTGTGGTGGGGTGGCTTTGTTTTATTTTTGACAGAATCACATGAAAAATTAGAAAATGCCCTTGGGTGTGTCCAATGTAATCCAAATGAGTTTAAATGCATTCAAGCAGTGCTTTGGCTTGAACTAGGGGTGAATTCTGAGGAAAAAACATATCCCTGGGTTGGGCAGGCCACACAGATGATCGGAAGCCACTGCTATCAATCTACAATTAAACCTTTATAAAATTGGTATTTCCCCCCCCTAGACACAGGCTAGGAAAAAAATATCAATTTTTGCAAATGGAGTACACTAGTGAAATGGAATTTTCTAAATATTTATATTGGTTTATTATTAACCTAAGAGAAGTAAATGGTTAAATGCTGAGACCTTGATAACATGAGCTAGGTAGGCTAGGCCTACCTTTTGAACCATTTGGTAGGCCACCCCTGGGAGGTTCTCTGATACCACTTCTGGCTTGAACTGCTGTGTAACTATAGTCATGGTTGTCAGTACATATGTGGAACTGTTGTAACATGGTGACTACAAGACTGAGCCTTGTACCAGGAAGAGGACAAACTAAATTTCACCTCCACCATGAATTCACTAGGTAATCATAGCCATAGCTCTCATTCATAGCCCACCGCCACCTCCTAGGGATGTCCAGATTTTGTGAAATCCATTCTGCATATGTTTCATAGACTGTGCAGTGTCGTTTGTTATGACATCCATTCACAGATGGATTTGATTCCCCCCCCCAGAAAAATATGCAGATAATTCCATAAGGAAGTTTGCAACAATTTGCATAATTTATTTTAGTGTGCAACATTTACCATATTGCCCCCATTCCATTCAACTTTTCCTTGCATATGTTTTCCAACATGGTATATGACTCAGCAGAAACTTGCGAATTTTCCAACAAATGAATTTGCATGAATTTCAAGAAAGTTAAACAAAATCCAAAAATCCATGGACTCTGAGCAGCCTGGGGAGGCCAGGTTGGATTCTTAGAAATCCAAGCTTATTTTAGTCCATCTCAAATTTCTCCAGTAACTCTACCAACTCCTCTCTTCCATCATCATCATCATCATTATCATCATATTTCATGGCATTAGAATTACTGAGATACTGGGTTGGATTCAGACTTAGGCCAAATCTACACCAAGCAGAATATGACACTTTGAAAATGGTTTGAAAACTGTATATGGAGCAATAGTGTAGATCCTGTTTTAGTCATTGTTAGAACAAATCCTTTTTCAACTTTCCTGATAGGATTACACTCTTAGACAAAAATGTTGTATAAAGCATACAATCACCATCACCATTCTAAAGGGAACCAGTGTGATGTAAGAAGACAGTGGCTGCATTCGGACAACACATGTCTGAATGCAGCCAGTGTGTCAAGTCTGGAATTGTGTACTAAATCTGGCAACTAAAACCAGTACAACAGAGAATTCTGAATACATCTGTTCCACTTCAGAAACAAGACCAGAATGCTAAGATCTGGGGGAGGAATCTGGGCAAGGAGAATTTTGGCAGCATGCCTGACCCTAATTAGACCCTAACAACTTAAAAAAATGCATTCTGGGAATGGTGAGTGATGACAAATTCTTATACAAATGATTGCTCGAACAGACCATTAAAACTTCCCTTCTCTTCCCTAGTACTAGAGAAAATAGTTGTAGAGAGAAAGTTTGAAATTCAGTATCAGATTGCAGAGGCTCCACAGTTCCGTCAAATGCTGAAATATTTGCCCATTTATATTAACTGTGACAGTGTGTTCCATCTCTGGATGGCTTGCATAACAACATCTTCCCACCACTGACAATGATTAAATAAACATTGTCAAAACATCATGTTCTCTAAAAGGACTTTTTAATGGATGGAGATGAGAAGACATTGTTATGACTTTCTGAAAGAGAGGATGCTTTTGCCACTCGGTTATTTATAGAAATAGAGGGGCTTGGAAACAAAAAGGATGGTCATGTTTCAATGTAGGAATGATTAAAAATTGTTCTCCTAATCCACCAAGGAAGACTTGCACCCATGCTACAGATCCACTTTGAACACGGACGGTCGTGGGTGCCCAACTGAGTCCGGCAGACTCCCCCACGCCTGCCCCCCAACCTATTTGCCACCCCACTCTTTGAGTGCTCTGTGGCTTGGCACCCACCTGGCACCCACCCACCCTTGTCTGGAGCCACTATTGTGTGCAACACAATTATGTATTTCTAAAGTTGCATAAATGGGGCCTTTACGGCCGCCATTTCCACAACTTTGGAAATATACAATTTCTGGAGCCGCCATTGTTGTGCACAATTGCAGGTCAGGATGAGGGTGGATGGCCCTACAACTTCGTTGGGCAGTCACCGGGCCAGAAAGAAGCTCAAGTGGTGCTTTGAGGAGTGGCGGCGGTTTAACAGGTCCCCAACGGAAAGTGCCAAAGTACACAACCGCATCAACAGAAAACAATACAAGTTTACAATACAAGTTTAACTCACTATGTAGTCATACAACACCCAGTCAAAGGACTGAAATACTTTTTTACTTTTTAACAAATAATTAACATAGGTTTTTTATAACAATTAACATATTTTTATAACATGTCATACAACGCAAGTCTAGAAGTCATATGTGACTGCTAGCACATGGCCTCACTGGTCCCAATATTTAAAGTAGAAATTAGGCTTCACCTGCTGCTATCACAACCAGTCAAATAATAAGACACCAGGCAAAACATGCATTTTAAACATACCAAGTTTTTAATGCACATACATGAATACCCCACGTCAATTTACATCAAATAATAATACAGCAAATTATCTATACAAATAATGTCCCTCTAATTATCAATTGTTGACAGGAATCCAGATAAGTCCCGTTTCGAGAAGGTCCACTTCTTCAGATATGGTTGGTTTTTTTACATCACCAAGTAACAACTGTGGGAGTAAAAAAGAGAAAGCAAGTCTCTTAATTATATGGGGGAAAGCCCTCCGTCTCTAGTAATACAATCTTTTACCCCAGCAAGGAAAAGTAAGCGTCAAGCTGACGACTACTAAAAGTGCCCTTTCCTTCTTCTAACCATGAGGAGGCAGTTTTAAATTTTAGGTTCTCACATTTTCTTCAGTTAGGCTGACCATATGAAAAGGAGGACAGGGCTCATGTAACTTTAACAGTTGTGGAGAAAAGGGAATTTCAGCCAGTGTCATTTGTATGCAATTAGTTCCTGGAGAAATTCCCTCTTCATCACAACTGTTAAAGTTGCAGGGGCCCTGCCTTCTTTTGTATATGGTCACTCTAGTATAGTGCCTGCACCTTTAACTGTTGTGATGAAGAGGGAATATCACCAGGAACTAATTGCATACAAATGACACTGGCTGAAATTCTCTTTTCTCTACAACTGTTAAAGTTACAAGAGCCCTGTCCTCCTTTTCATATGGTCAGCCTACTTCAATGTCCCCAAAGGACACCTATATTGAGGCTTTGGTAATATGCAGATTTATTTAAATGTAGCTGATAAACCCATTTAAAGCAAATAATTTATCAACTGGCAGTGCAGTCCTCTGTGAGTCTATTTGGTAGACTCATGAATAGATTCATAGGGAAAATGGGATTTATTTAGGCTGACCATCTGAAAAGGAGGACAGGGCTCATGTCACTTTAACAGTTGTAAAGAAAAGGGAATTTCAGACAGTGTCATTTGTATGCAATTAGTTCCTGGTGAAATTCCCTCTTCATCACAACAGTTAAAGTTGCGGGGGCCCTGCCTTCTTTTGTATATGGTCACTCCAGTCTAGTGCCTGCAACTTTAACTGTTGTGATGAAGAAGGAATATCACCAGGGACTAACTGCATACAAATGACACTGGCTGAAATTCCCTTTTCTCTACAACTGTTAAAATTACACGAGCCCTGTCCTCCTTTTCAGATGGTCAGCCTAATTTATTCCCAGCCCTTGAAAGAAAACTAGGGTCAGCATTTTGGCAGGTGCTAGCTAAGGGCTAAGTCCAGCCACACTCCTTCCACTCATCCACTCAACTGGCGGTGGGGGGGGGGAGGGGGTTTAAAGCTGCTTGTAAAGAACTGTGAGTATCTAGTGATTATAGAATCATAGAATCATAGGCTAGTAGAGTTGGAAGGGGCCCATAAGGCCACCGAGTCCAACCCCCTGCTCAATGCAGGAATCCATTTTAGCATGCCTGACAGATGGTTATCCAGCTGCCTCTTGAATGCCTCTAGTGTGGGAGAGCCCACAACCTCACTAGGTAACTGGTTCCATTGTCATATTGCTCTAACAGTCAGGAAGTTTTTCTTGATATCCAGCCAGAAATTGGCTTCCTGTAACTTGAGCCCATTATTCCATGTCCAGCACTCTGGGTTGATCAAGAAGAGATCCTGGCCCTCCTCTGTGTGACAACCTTTCAAGTATTTGAAGAGTGCCATCCTATCTCCCCTCAATCTTCTCTTCTCCAGGCTAAACATGCCTAGTTATTTCAATCTCTCCTCATAGGGCTTTGTTTCCAGACCCCTGATCATCCTCGTTGCCCTCCTCTGAACACGCTCCAGTTTGTCTGCATCTTTCTTGAAGTGTGGTGCCCAAAACCGCACTCAATACTCAAGATGGGGCCTAACCAGTGCCAAATAGAGGGGAACAGGTACCTTGCGCGATTTGGAAGCTATACTTCTATTAATACAGCCCAAAATAGCATTTGCTTTTTTTGCAGCAGCATCACACTGTTGGCTCATATTCAGCTTGTGATCTCCAACAATTCCAAGATCATTCTCGCTTGTCATATTGGTTAGCCAAGTATCCCCCCATCTTGTAACTGTGCATTTGGTTTCTTTTTCCTAGGTGTAGAACTTGGCATTTATCCCTATGAAATTTCATTCTGTTGTTTTTAGCCCAGCGCTCCAGTCTATCAAGATCACTTTGGAGTTTGTTTCTGTCTTTCAGGGTATTAGCGATCCCACCCAATTTTGTGTCATCTGCAAATTAGATAAGCATTCTCTGCACCTCCTCATCCAAATCATTAATGAAAATGTTGAAGAGCACTGGGCTCAGGACTGAGCCCTGTGGTATCCCGCTCGTTACCTCCCCCCAGTGTGAAAAAGTACCATTGATAGGCACTCTTTGAGTCCGATTTTGTAGCCAATTGTGGATCCACCTAATAGTTGTTCCATCTAGCCCACTTTTCTTTAGTTTGTGAATCAGAATGTCATGGGGCAATTTGCCAAAAGCTTTGCTAAAGTCTAGATAAACTATATCCACAGCATTCCCACAGTCCACAAGGGAGGTTACCCAATCAAAAAATGAGATCAGATTAGTCTGATAGGATTTGTTCTTGACACTGCATTGTTTTCAAGGTGCTTACAGATTGACTTCTTTATAATCTGCTCCAAATTTTTTTCCCAGGAATGGATGTCAGACTGGCTGGTCTGTAGTTCCCAGGTTCCTCCTTTTTGCCCTTTTTGAAGATAGGGACAACATTAGCCCTCCTCCAGTTGTCCGGCACTTCACCCATCTTCCATGATTTCACAAAGATAATAAACAGTGGTTCTGAGAGTTCTTCTGCCAGCTCCTTTATTATTCTAGTATGCAGTTCATTAGGAACTGGAGATTTGAACTCATTCAAAGAAAGTTGGTGTTCCTTGACCATTTGTTTAACAATCTCAAGCTGCAATCCTGCCTCTTCATCTTGTACTTCACTTTTTCCAGAGGGGTCATAGACCTGCTTTTGAGAGAAGACTGAGCCACAGTAGGAACTGAGCACTTCGGCCTTTTCTTTGTCATCTGTTACTAATTTGCCATCCTCATGAAGCAGTTGAACCATCATTTCTTTTCCTCTGTCTTTTACTATTCATGTATCCAAAGAAAGCCTTTTTATTGCTTTTAGCATCCTTCGCAAGCCTCAGCTCGTCAGCTTTAGCCTCCCTGACACCATTCCAGCACTTCTGTGTTACTTGTCTGTAGTCTTCTTTTGTCGCCTGGCCTTCCTTCCACTTCCTATATGTTTCCTTTTTTGTTTTGAGGTCATCTCTAAGCCTTTTGTGGAGCCGCATTGGTCTCTTCTGTTGTCTTCTATCCTTTTTCCTTGTTGGAATTGTTTGTAATTGGGCCTTTAAAATTTCCTTTTTATAAAACTCCCACCCATCTTGGAATCCTTTTCTCATTAGGGTCACTTGCCTTGGGACCTTACTTTTCATAGTTCTAAGTTTATTAAAATCGACTTTCCTGAAATCCAGAGTACACGTATGGCTACACTCACCTTTTGCTTCCTTTAAAATCATGAACTCAAGTATGACATGGTCACTTTCCCCCAGAGTTCCCATAACTGCCACTTTATCCACTAAGTCCTCCCTATTGGTCAGTATCAAGTCAAGGATAACTGTTCCTCTAGTTCATTCCTCTACTTTCTGTAGGAGAAAGTTATCAGCCACACATGTCAGGAATTTTTTGGAGGGGCCACTTTTGGCAGAATTTGTCTCCCAAGAGATATTGGGGTAATTGAAGTCTCCCATTACTATTACATCACACTTCCTTGAAATACTGGCAATTTGCTCATCAAAAGTTTCATCCTCATCTTCTCCTTGATTGGGTGGTCGGTAGTAGACTCTGACTATCATGCTCCTTTTATTCCTTGCTCTGTTTATTTTAATCCAGATACTCTCAATGGGGCTCCCAGGCTCATCCTCTTGTATTTCTGTGCAGGGATAAGTATTTTTAACATATAGTACGACTCCGCCTCCCTTTCTGTTTCTTCTGTTCTTTTTGAACAAGTTATACCTTCCATTGCTATATTCCAGTAATGGGAGTCATCCCACCAAGTTTCAGTTATACTTATCAAGTCATATTTACCTTCATGCATCAAGTTTATTATGCTTGTTTCCCATACTCTGGGCATTAGTATAAGACACCAAAGCCTATGTGCTTTGTAGTCTGGCTTCTTTCCTACATTGTTGTGAACACTGTTTTGGGGCACTATTGGAGCTGTTCTCTCTGTTATTGTGCATAAGCCTTCATCCATTGTTGCCTCAAATTTAATGTCTCCTGCCCCTGTAGGATTCAGTTTAAAGCCCTCCTGATGAAGTTCTTCAAGCTGTGGCTGAACACATTCTTCCCAGCCCTTGTGAGGTGCAACCCGTCCCTTGCCAGCAGTCCATCTTCCAAGTAGCATAGCCCGTGGGCCCAGAATCCAAATCCCTCATGTCAGCACCACTTCCGTAGCCAGTTGTTCACCCAGAGTATTTTTCTTTCCCTTTCTAATCCTCTTCCAAGAACTGAAAAAATGGATGAGAAAACTATCTGGGCCCCAAAGTTCTCGAGTTTCCTTCTCAGAACTTCAAAGTCTGACACAATTTCTTTGTAGCTCCACTTGGCAAAATCATTTGTTCCCACACTGATGAGAAGAAAAGGATATGTGTCAGTGGGCTTTATGAGCTTTGGCAACCCTTCAGTCACACCTCTAATCTGTGCTTCAGGAAGACAGCATACCTGGCAACTCCATGGGTCTTCATTCCCACACAGCAGGGAGTCTCTCACAAACACTACTCTTCTCTTCTTCTTTGTCGACTGACCTTCTGCCTCTTGCTCACTATTGCATGGGGTCCCCTGTAATTCTTCCTCTGCAGGCTGTCCTCCAGTCTCATCCTCCAGTACCTGAAACCGGTTGCATAACTCTAATGGTTCCACTGGTGCAGAGTGTCTTCTAGTTCTTCTGCTCTTAACTGTCACCCTTTTCCAAAGTTTCCTCTTTATTGACTTTCCTCATCTCAGCATTCTCCACTTCTGCTTTGGCTTGCTGTTGCTCTTCAATATCTTGTGCTTCTTGTTCCTGTTGCAGTTCCACGGTTCTGTCTAAGAACTCTTCCCTTCTCTTATTCCTTGGAGGGTGGGCACTCGCTGCTCAAGTACTCTCACTTTTTCTTCCAATAGTGCAACGACCTTGTACTTGTTGCAGGTGCATGCCATGTTGATCTCAGGCAGGAACATGAACATTGCACACACTTTGCAGTCACCACCACTAGAGACTCCTTGCCATCCATAGACTCCATTTCTGTTTTGTTTCTGCCTTCTGATTGTGTTGGAATTTTGTTAAGGACCTCCCCTGCCAAACTCCTGTTTGCTCTCCCTGTTCGCTCGCTCTGATCGCTCACTCTCTGGGAGTTCTCTTCCTTACATTCCTTCTAGTCCAGCTGGGGCAGCTTCCTTTTCTCTGCTCTGCTCAGCTAGCAGTCAGGAAACATAATTTTTCAACTGGACTGGAGAATTCCACACACAGCATCCATTTAAGCACATAATTCCTCAATCAGCGAGGGACACCCATGCATGGCCCCAGCTGGATCAGAGAACTAGTCTAAAGGTTTTTAGCGAGTACCCATTTGTAAACACTGCAGTAGAAACAATGTTGTCAGAGCTATGATTTTTCTCCTAGGAAATTCAAGCAGATGTTTTACATCTGTGGATGCCACATTCCAGACACACAGGATTGCAGACCATCTACATGTAGATTGCAAAACATTGCAAAGCCTCTTGAAATGAGTTGATACTCATTTTGGCCCAAGCCTTGGATGTGATGCTGTGAGCCGAACTGTGTGATTCCTGCTTTGAATGTGACCATAAAAGAAGCTAACGTGGCCAAGAATACGAACAATGAAAATTATGTCAAAATAGAAAATAATGAGAGGCAAATTCTTTGAAACAATTAGCATGTTGTGAGCAATTCTCCACCTTTGATGTGAACTACAAAGCATGTATTAAATGATGTTTGAGGAGCCTGATGACTCCAGGATTACACTTTCCTTTCATCTTACAAGAATGAGGTTTGGCTATCTCTCAAGGAAGCCTGTAAAGATAAAATTCCAAGGAATTTTTTTAAAAAAACACATGGATCAAGGAGGAATGCAAAAACTGCTTCTGGGAAGGTATCCTGCTGCCAGTATGTCAGCAATGTATTTGCTTTTTAATCTGTATGAATTTGTAATCTGGCTGTGGAATCAATCCAACATCGTAGGCTTACACAAAGGACTTACTCCAGCTTTGGGCTAGAATAACTTACCTGACTAAAATTTATTACTCACCTCCATGTGGGAAATCTAAAGTTACAAATGAAGTAGACTTTTCAGTTAAAGGAAGTAGGCCTTTTATTTGGAAGAAGATTCCAGCCCAATTCCTGCCAAATCTGAACCTGGGTTGCTAAGTCTCAATATGAAATGTTCTGGTATCAGGAGGAGAGACCTACATTGGAGTTACAGACAGTGTGCAGAAGGTTTTGGTGGGCCCAGCAGTGGAGTCCAGACAAAAGTGGGGTATGCTCCCAAAATGTACAACTAGTTAGAAATTGAGGGAGTCATCATGGCAAATGTAAAAATCCGGCACACACCACTGATTTTGTTATAAATCGTCAAAGTTGAGCAAAGTTCAGGACTCACTCATAATGACTTCACCCACCCACAGCCACCTCTGTCCCCTTCCCTTCTCCCAAACATATCTGGTGGCTGTGGAAATGGGAAAGTCTACCTGCGAGGCTTCCATCTGCACCTAGGATCTGGAATTTATTTATTTATTTTAAAATATGTCTAGGCCACTTTTAAGATACAACTTTGTCATGGCAGCTAAATGGAACACTGAAACGGCAATGTCTCAGGCACCAGGGACCCTGTGACATGTTCCCATCTTTATTTTTGCTTGGTTTTGTTTCATATATTTAGACTATGAACTGCCTCTACTGAAATGTGTTGTGTTTGAGGTTATGGAAAATGATACAAAAATTCTGCCTGTTGAATTTTATCAGTGACATCACGTCCACAGAATCAAGTCATCCCTTGATAGTCATTGAAACATAAAAATACATGTGTGAACTCCCAGATGTGTTAGCTGCTACACGTGTTAGCAATCAAAGTTACATATTAGATGAGTTGGAAAAATGTGAAATCATTTTGAATACAGTCCTTTAAAAAAATGCAAACATCCATCTTCGATGAAATGGCAACAAGAAAAAAAAAAAGGATGTATTAGTGATCTCTTGTCATACCTCACTGGGAAGTTTGTGCCATAGACCAGCCAAAAGTATTAAATAATGCAGGGGATGGAATCACATTTTCATTTTGAAAATAAATCCAAGTACAATCCTATACATATAGACTCAAAAGTCCCAGGTAAGTGTGTATGGGATCGCAGTCTTAAAGAGTAATGTGAAAAATCTCATTGACCTGTCTGTATAGATAAATAAGTGTCTTTATGGACAATTTCCAAGGGTTCTTCCTATGTCCCCCAGGAAGAATAGAGATATTGGCAGACACAGGAAATGTAGAATGAAAACCTAAAGAGAGAGGATGATTTTTATTCACAATTTTTAGCAACCATGCAAAATTTCATACGAGAAGAAGATGAGGAAGCAGCAGCAGCAGCAGCCAGGCCAGATTTTTCCTAGAAAGTCATATGAATAGATTTCCATCCTAATCTTAATTTATTGTACTTATACTCTTTGAATAAGCAGAGTGACCTTTTTTTCCCCAAAACATATCATATTGCTTGCTGGAAGAACCTTCTGTTGGCCTTTGATGGATGGTGACTACCAGCTACTGAACTCACTTGGGGACAGGCCTGAAGGAAATAGCTTGGCAGTTTCAATGTAGTGTGCAAAGAATTAACAAATCTGACTGTTGTAGCTGGTGGGCCAGAAGGAATCAAGAACATGCTGTTGCTTTGATGGAACTGGACTAGAACAATTAGTGTGCTTGCCTCCCACCGTCCCCACTCCTGTAATGATTAAGAAACCAATTCTACATAAACACCACAAATCTCCAGTATCTTTCAAGGGAATGAATCCTGTGAGATGCTCTGTCCCTGGAGTCTCCCACTGCTTGTGGTTGTGCTCAAATGCACCACAGCAGTTCCGAGATCTGCTGGCCACTGGCTGTGCTTGAATAACAGGTGTGGAATCAGTCCTTGCTCCGTTGGTCCTAGATACTCATTTTTATTTCTCAAAGGTACATTATCTGCAGCATATGGAAATGTTCGATCCTATCACACTCAGAACATGTTTCTGATATAAAGGCAGTAAACAAGGAAAGCCTCCACACATCCTTTTTACAGCTTCGTGCTGCTGCTGCTTCCATAGCAGGCCCAAATAACTAAGGGGGGGGGGGAGATTTACAGAAAGCAAACTAAACAGGAATCTGATGGAATCATTTAGTAATGATGGGATTATTCTTTGCTAATTGCCTTCCTGATAGAAAGGCAATTAGCGGGGGAGAAACAAAAGGGCAGAACAGAATGAGCATTGATCAGTCCCCACATCCACACAGGCTATCTTAGAACAATAAGGGAGACCACACCCTTCTTCAGTGCCGAAAAGAAAACCGTTTTACTCACAAATATTCTTCAATATACAATGCAGCTACAGTGTAGAGTTTCAAAAGACTTTGTTCAGTCCATTTTGTGTTCCATTACATTGGCAGGAGCACGCGAGAGAACTAATGCATGTGCTCTCAGCAATAGTGGAATTCAGAGAACGGAGGAAGGGGGGAGAGGAGGAAAAGAAAATAATCACAGGAAACTACACTGTAGGCTATAGAGATCCTGAGGTTACCTGTGGTCAAAGTTCCCTTGAACTAACTAATTTAGGGTGACAAGATAAAATCCAGGTCAGGGCTCCTGTAACTTTAACAGTTGTAGAGAAAAGGGAATTTCAGCCAGTGTCATTTGTATGCAATTAGTTCCTGGTGAAATTCCCTCTTCATCACAACTGTTAAAGTTGCAGGGGCCCTGCCTTCTTTTGTATATGGTCACTCTAGTATAGTGCCTGCACCTTTAACTGTTGTGATGAAGAGGGAATTTCACTAGGAACTAATTGCATACAAATGACACCGGCTGAAATTCCCTTTTCTCTACAACTGTTAAAGTTACAGGAGCCCTGTCCTCCTTTTCATATGGTCAGCCTAAACACTACCCTCTTCCGGTAACTTGCCAACGAGGTTGCAGTATTCCCAGCGGAATCATTCATGTAACAGTTAACAAAGAGGTTTGGGGCAAGATCAGGGATGCCTGAAACTCTGGGGAAAATGCAATGTGGTCATGTGCTTGGCAAGCTGATTACAATAGTAATAGCATTTATAAAAGAAACACAAAGTATGCCAAATTCCAATTATGTATACAATCACAGAGTCACAGGAAGCTGAATCCACAATGGGATGGTAACAGAAAAAGTGAAGCAAATCAGTTCATGAAATGAATTTCTGTCTAGATGTGGAGTGGTATATAAATGCTATAAAATAAATAAATAAATAGATAGATAAATTTTGTCACCTTGTCTGAAATAGATTCCATGTCTGTTTGCAAATGAAGTTTTGTGGTGCCCAACAGGTTCTAGTTGAGTACCCATTTCAGGAAAAAAGTCATATTCATGAGAATATTAATGAGTAATCATCCATAACAGTTCTTCTCAAATGTACATTTGCAATCTTATCTTCAATTTATGTAAGCTAAATGGGGAAAGCATACCAATTATGAGCTTTTCCACTACTGGAGCATGAAGGCAAGATGGTGCTGGAATTCCACCAATGTAGTTCCATAATTGCACCACTGTAATTTCCCCCCAGCAAAACAATGATACTGGGGGCAACACCACTATGGCAAGTGCCAAAAATATGTCCCACATTAGGCTTTGGGTGAAGGAGGATCCCTTGTTATTCAATGACATTAGTCACAATCATGTAATTGCCTCTCCACGTCAGAGACCTGAATGCTCCCAAATATATTTTCAGCACAAAGAGTCTCATTGAAAATATATAATGAGCAGGAAGGCTGCTGTTGATCTTCTTTATTTACTTCTTCATAATTAATAGTAGTATATCATATATCACATAGATGATAGATGCCAAATTACAACCCATGGACATGTTGAACACCAATATCCGTATTTGAACATAATTCTCTCGCAACCTTTGGAAATAGACATTATTCTTCAATTAAGTTCTTTAATTCACATATCACAAAAGGCTAAAATGAATGTATGAATTTGGAGGTGGGGGAGGCTATTTCCTTTGTGGTTTAGTTCCCTACTTTTAATTTGTTAGCATTTTTCTCAACACCTTTTTCCATACTTAAGCACATAAGAAGACCCATCCTGTATCTGACGAAAGGCTACATAGTCCATTCCCACAATGGGGTACCAGATGCATATGGGAAACCAGCAAACCGGATCTATTTGCAACCATGAAAGACAATACTCAATTTCTAAGATGAACAGCACTTTTATTTGACTATATTTCTTCTATTTTGAAGGTTTTTCCAGCAATGGTGAGTGTATATAGGTTGCTTGAGGTTACACCGTGATGAAGGAAACATGATGATGATGATGATGATGATGCACCCCCACATCTGAGTCCCAGCAATGAAAACGGGTGCTCATGCTCAGGCCTATTTGGGATGCACCTAAGTTTAAAAATTGTGTTTATAGGGTTATGTGTACTCTGCACTATTAATATAATATAATGTAAATCTACATTCATGGCAAATTACGCAATGTGTGGAAATTCCTATTACATCACCTGTCTTTTAATGCAATTTTTCCATTTATGCATTATTTATCCTGTATGTTTTGTTTTATTTCTTCCGATTTTCTTAATCACACGATGGGGCAGAAAGCAGTTCGGGGCATGGCAGCCCTACTGCAATTTTTTTCCCCCAGCCAATTGTCTGGCTTTCATTATTTCAGTAAACCTGAACCACATACTTTCAAACATATCATCTCAGCCATAATGCTTAGAAACTTGGTCTTATTTTAATGAAAATTGTGATTTGTAGGAATTATGTTCTCAGTGCTACGTTCTCCACATCCACAGAATCGCATTCTTGGTCATATGCATCTACTGTGTTTCTGTGTGCCTTCTAATCAAAAAAGAAAGCTGTCCAGAGTTGTTCATCAAAGTCCCAGAAGTCCTTATGAGACTTCCAGAACTCTGGACATCCAGTAGTTGATTGTAACCTCCTTTTACCAACTCTCTTGTTTAAAATGAGTAGCAGTTTAAAGGCTATATGAAATATTGCAGCTTCTCCTTTTGCAGCTAAAGCAATTAGACTTCCATCTTTCCCCTCAGAACTTTATCAGTAGTTCAACTGGTATAATAACAGCATTTGGATCAATAAAAAAAAGAAGAGACATGCTACTAATTAAAAGAAGTGGGTGGTTGTGAAGAGAAAATATTAAACTTCAAAGAGATGCAAGAAGTCACTGTTGCTTTAAGGATGGCATCTGAACCATGGCTTCAACAGAAAGTCTCCACAAAGATTGTCAAAACTGAATACTGCCATCTTCTGTGTGATCAACAGCATTGTAGTCAAGCTAGATCAATAGACTAAAGAAAGGGCTATGTGAAATATTCTCCTGTTTTAAAGTTCCAACTGAAAATAGCTATTTCAGTGGGGGTAGTGTATAAATCACTCTGTGCAAAATACTTCGTTTATGAGAATATCCCCCCCATTATGTTCAGTGCTTTACTTTCCCCCAGATGGTGCTACTACATTGCCATTTCCTCTTGTTACTTCCTGAATTAATCATGGGAATGATCTCAATCAAACGGAGTTAAGATAAACAACAGGATGATGTCACAACAACAAGTGGCCAATCTTATTCTGGTGTACAATGCTGTCACTGAGGACAAAGGAAGCCATGTGAAAGTGATGCATGATGTCAGCACTGGTACATGGTCAGCAGGAACTAGGAGTTGCGGGACAAAGTCATTTGTCAGTGTCGGAACCAAACATCAAACCAAGAGGGAGAATTGAGAAGCAGCCCAGAAGTCAGGACCAAAGGACAAACCAGGGATCAGAATTCAGGAGCAAGCCAGATGTTAGGACTGAAGACCTTGTTGGTTAAGCAGTTCCACTGGAACAGAAAGTCCCCTTATATTCCTTCCTGCCTAACTTGAGTAGATGGGGTTAGTCAAGGGACTGAGGATACTAAATTGTCTATGTTGAGGCTGCAACATACTGTTCAGTGGCTCATCACATGGCCAGTTGCACACAATTCCAAAGTCTTCCAGCTGAAGCCCCAGAAGCTCCTGTGACATGAGTGACAACAGTCAATCAGGATCACACACTGGGCTGGTTCATGGGTTAATTTACCCATAGGGGCTGTTGGTTCATGCTGGATACCCACAGGCACCTAGCTTGCCATGTGTTGTCCTATCATGCAAACCCAGGTTGTTTGAGGGTTAGACAACCCTCAAATAACCCTAAAACAAGCTTTGAGTCATTTCAGGATTGCCTAGCCCTCAAGCAACTCCTGCTGCCTGGATTTGCCCTACACGACAACCCATGGCAAGCTAGGCATCTGCAGATGCCATGCAAAAATGGTGCCTATGGGTGTCCAGCATAGTACAACTGCTCTCATGGTTAAATTAACCCATGGTGCGCTTTGATGTCATACAAATCAGGTCACTTAATGGCATGATGTCATTACATTCATAGGTAATATATTTGACTATGTGATTATATCACTGTGGAAAAATGAAGTCATTGAGTGAGCAAGGAGGGCCATGTGAATGTGTCATATATGTGAGCAAATTAACAAAATGCACATTGAATCTTCTCAGTTAAGACAAAAAAATTGTAATAATTATTTTAGCATGGGAAATGTTAGTATGTTCTATAATATTTCTTTTTTGAAGGAAGGGAGAACGGGCTTATACCAAACCAGCTAAAATACATAAAACAGTATTGACTTGCATATTCAGACAGCTTTTCCTCTTTCTATCTAATCATCCACTATTTTATTTTCTTACAAACTTCACTGCAAGCTACTAAAAATAGGTGCAGAAGGATCTGGATTCATCGTCGTTAATAAAGCTGTATACCAAGCTGAGGCCCAAAGTGACCTCAGTTTTTTTGAGTGGACTGTTAATATTTAACAAGCCTTTTGGAGTTATTTCATTAGGATCCACTTCAGTGAACTAAAATTCCACATCCTTACAGACTCTTTCATTAATTATGAATTCATCCCAGGAAACATGAGAATATGGTGTGTGTGTTTTCTTCCCAAACTAATTTGTACATAATTACAGGCCAGTGAGTACAGGCTGCCAATATTCTGGAAATCTCAAGGTAGTCTTCTCCTTGACTTAGCATAAATAAATCAAATCACAGGTAGTTTTTACCTTCTATATGTTAAGGAGGTGTAATACTTTTACTTGATTTGAGGGTTTTTTTGCCCAGTTTCAGTATGTAGCAGATGTAGTTATACATACACAGAGACAGTGAGTTTGACACAATGGCTCAATTTGGACGACACAATAAACCACTGGTGTGGGGGAAACAATCGTCAGTTGCTTTGACTATCATGTTATCCGAATGCTACCATAGTCAACTCAGTGCTGATCCTCATCCACACCACAGTTAATTATTTATTACCATGTTGTGTGGGGAGTACCCCCTAGATGGACAACTGTAAAGTTGATTATTACCCCACCATTGACTATCGTGTCGTCCGAATTGAGCCTATGTGTGTAATACCATGCTGTTCCCATGTCCCAGGCAATTTCTTATTCTTGAATTGTCTTTTGGATGAAAATTAAGTCCATAAAGACGAGGAAATCTCATTTTGACAAATGTTTGGAAAAGGTCTGGAGCAGCTATGACATTGCCTGATTATTATCTAATAATGCCCCTCCCTTCCTTGCCTCTCTTGTGGGCATTCTCCCTCCCTTTCAGTTTTGGAGCAAACCATAGCTAGCATTATGACTGCACCAACATTTTCGCTAACCATAGTTACCCTTAAGCCATAGTTTGCAACCATCATTAGAAGTTGATTTGCAAAATATGATTCAGGGTAACTGTTAATATCAATGGTGTGTGCCAATATGCTGTTGGCTGGAGATTTATCAGTTTTATCTCAGCCTCTGCCACCTTTATCTTTTAGAAATATTTGTTTAAACCTGCAATAATAGGGATTTCTTTTCAACAGGATGTGTTTTTGGGGTACACACTTGTTTGTTTAGGAAAACACACAGATGGGGCTCAAATGTGTGGACCATGAATAGTCCAGAAGAAACACCACAGGTCACCAAAGGGCTACCTACCTCTCTTAAACACATTCTGATTTACTCCTCATAGCATATCATCGGCAGATGCTAGGAAGTCTAATAAGAAATGCAGGATTACTGTAAGGCAAGCCTGCACTTGATTTTAATCGTTCCTGGTACATTGGCAATATAACAGTTTGCAGTGCCTTGTGATACTGTAGCTGATCTGCTTTGGTGTTTTCTTAGAAATGAGTTGTTGCGATCCCAGAGGTGTTGTGTAGACACACTCTTAAGGATTAAAGCTATAAACAGAGCCCGTATCAAAATTCTGACCATGAGAGCTAGCCTCACTTCATATTGCTTAGTCATCTCACTGTGCAGAGCAATTTTAGGTAAGCCTGCAATCATGTTTATTGCATAGCTTGGTGATAACTACATTGTTGGGGGGGGGGTTATAGGTAGTTCTACAAATGCTACACAGCTGAATCAGTCTATTTGACACATCTTGACACAAATTCTTCTGGCTTAATATCTGCTTGCAAAAGAAAATAGAATGATTTTATGCCCCCCCCTCAAAGCCCTTTAAAAAGATGTATACTTCAGTAAGGCCCTTTCCACACCAGGTGTTTTGCCTGGAATAGCCCCTGGGTGTAGAGGGAGGGAGGGAGATCCCTGAAGTACCTAATCCACATCATCGGAGCACAGGAAAGAACCGGGGTCCATCCCAGGCAAACTGCCTGGAGCGGAAAGGGCCTAAGTCTCTCAGTACTTTTCCTATCAGTCTGAAAAATGAGACCACTGAACTTTATCCAACTATTAAGGTCTACATGACTATGCCAAAGGTAGCCTCCCAGCTATATATGGTGGCCCGCAAGGGCTTTGAAGAACACCCTGCTTTTCTTACCAACCTGGGGCTGCAAAATAGGGGGGGAGTTGCCAAGTGCTGGCTGCAGCACCCCATACTCCACCACCATCAGTACTTAAAGAAAAGGGTGGGAATTCCCTTCACTATTTATCGCCATGCTGAAGCCATCAGGGATATTGCCTAGCAAACGACTCCAACCTTGGCTACTGCCAGCCAATGCTGGTTTGAGTAGTCCATGTGTACATTCATATTAAGATATATCTACCCATCTGTAGATATAGATATTCCTACCTATATACACAAACCCACACCCACAAGTGCAGCATATTCCAACCTGAAGAGCTCTAGCCTGCCTGGAACAATACACTAATCAGAGGCCCTCACTGGGTCACTTTGGTTTATCATTCCATTTACAAGCAATTATTCTTCTGCGTACCTCCCTCAGGAGTCCCCTGAATATGCAGAAAACCTACTACTTCCTTTTTGTGTGTCCCTGTTTCCCTTCCAGATGGACTGAAACTCTACCACCCAGGTTTGATATTAAAAGGAATCATTATGGTGGTGTTGCTATTGATGGTGATGATGACAATGACAATAATGCTGATATATGAATTTTAGGGAGGAATCCTATGTCACCCCCAGACCGTCTCTAGGGGGACATAGGATTGTTTGGTTTCCTGGTTCCAAGCTTGTACACAGGGCTCTGAGCTCAGAGCCAAGAAACTGTGCTCTTCACCTGTTTTCCCCTCATAGCTGGTATGGAGAGAACTGCATTGGATGCCTCTCTGTGTTTGCAGAATGGAGCGTGGAGATGGGGAAAAGGAGGCATTCACAGAGGTGGGAAGGGGAGGAGACCAGGGTGATAGCCATATGAGATATCCTATGGCCATCCCTGCCTCTTACCCCAACCAAAGCCTCCACTAGATAGGCAAAATCACCCCTCTTGCTTAAAATTCAACTATACAGGACTGTATTTTTCAGCATTACATTTTGATGCTAATAAATAATAATAATAATAATAATAATAATAATAATAATAATAATTTATTTATTACCCGACTCTCCCTCCAGATCGAGGTGGGGAACAACATCAAGCATAAAATACACGAACTGATTAAAAGCACATGAAACCAATACATCATTAAAATACCAATAAAACACCAATAAAACACTTAAAATTCATCTGGGTAGGCCTGCCGGAAGAAATCAGTCTTTATAGCTCTTTTAAATTCTTGAATACTAGCGAGTTGGCGGATCTCTCCCGGCAGGTCATTCCACAATCTGGGAGCGACAGAAGAGAAGGTCCTCTGGGTAATGGTTGTCAACCTAGTTGACTGTAGTAAATTGTTCCCAGAGGACCTGAGTGTGCAGGGTGGATTGTATGGGAGAAGGCGATCCTGCAGGTAACCTGGACCCAAACCATGTAGGGCTTTAAAGGTAATAACCAACACTTTGTACTTCATCCGGAAACTAATTGGCAGCCAGTGGAGAGATTTCAAAGCTCGTGTGATATGCTCACCCCTAGGTGTACCAGTGACCAACCTGGCTGCTTAAGATGCACCCAAAAAGGCTAGGTGAGATGGAATCTAGGGCCTTGCCTAGGATGTCCTATCTCACATCGTCCATGTTGGGAATTCCCTCTCGTGAACCAATACTAAACCAACACCGCACCTCCTCCGTTGGTATAATGGTGTAAGAATAGGGTAGAGTACATGCAGAAGTAATGGGACTGCATTCTTTCTTGGATGTGAACAATAACAACAATAAATAATAAGCATATATTGTGCTTTTGATTATTCAGCGCACATCACCTGAATTATCTCGGTAAACCTGACTGAAAACATTGACACTGCTTTGCTAGATCAGACCAAAGTCCGTAATGCATGTTCAGCCTGGAAATGTGCAAATCAATCAATCACTTACAAAGCCATATAAATAATCAGTGCCCTCTCTTGCAGAAGGAACAGATTCTGTAAAAGCTTCCCAGCACTTCCCAATACGGGAGAAAACAGAGGCCTGAAGCACTGTTTTCCGATAAGCAAAAAACACTTCTAAACACCCAGTGAAATTGAAAGCTGTAATAGTCCTTCACAAGAGGCAGTTGCATTCTTCTCAAATTACACCTTAAGAAAGCAGTGCCAGGAATCTCAGAGCCTATACCATTTCCTAAATACTGGATATATATTCTACCAATTGTTGCTGTACTTTCCATATTTTCCCATTTAGTTTGCATATTAATATCACAAATTTCTTACGGGCGATATCAGCAGCATGGCTTTCTGCACCCTGCTGTGCTATCTCTAGGACTCTCTTGCAGCAACTTCCCGTTTAATTGCCGCTTAATGTATTCCACTAACCAGGACTTTTCTGAATCCTCATGTTTTCTTGTTGTTGCTCTTGGGCAATTCCACTAATGAATGCTTGGCTGCCTGGTGTGGATGGTGCTAAGTCAACAAAAAGAGCAATCAGTTGGTTGGTTGGTTCTTTTTTTCCCTCTGAAAAGGTTAAAGCATGGCCAGGTCATTGAAGTTAAACCCAATTTAATCCCAAATAGGGCTGATTTGTTTGTTCTTTTGGTGATTTTGTTTTTATTTTTACGTTGTTGTTTTTTAAAATCATGTGTTTCAATAAATCCATAGCTGGCTTGTATTATAGCAGATGGATGGGTGATGACGTTTGATCCAGAAATGTCTATGACTGAGAAATACAGGACTCGTTTTTTTTTTAATCTATAGCAGCATTATCATTAGATGAGCCCATATTGATTTTGCATGCTCAGGAATTGTTTTTGATTTATGCATTACAAATCTAAGAGGGTGTAATAATGAGACTATTATTGTTTATTATAAGTGCCTAAGCTCTCTAGGTACTGTGGAAACTACATTAAAATACAAAGATACCAATAAACACAGATATAAATAAGAACTATTCAGGTATGTGGAAGGAGGAATAGTTCACCTTGCCCCACCACCCCAAATCCTGACTCAGACAAGGTTTGTTTCTGACCCCAAGAAACCTGTGATCCATCTATATAAAAAGAAATAATTGACAGTTTAATGCTTTGCATGTCAGGTAAGAAGTAAGTCCCAATGGGGCTTAGTCCCAATGGGGCTTAGTCCCAGTTAATTAGGTATAGGATTTCATCCCTAATGTCTCATGTCGGATCCAGTTTTATGTTTGTTTTTTGTTTGTTTCTAATTCCAAGGGAACTTCCTCTCACTCAACATCAGGGAACAGGTCCTTTTATCAGGAGTGCATTCTGTATACTTCATCTTGGTTTAGAGCAGGGGTGGGGGAAGTGGGGCCCAGATCTGGTTCCTAGTCACACCCCAGGGGGCAGACGTTGTCACGGTATAGGCCCCCTCCAGTCAGAGGAGTCTCTTTCTCTTTGCAGAGGCTCTGCACCTCTGTCCGCATGGAGGAAGGTGCCTCTTCATGTATAAAGAGGCATGGAAGAATACCACTCTTTATATGGAGGAAGGGGCCATATCTACACCAGTGATTTTTCCTGGAGTTCTCCCTGTGTGTCCTGGGGACAACTGGGGATGACCTAGGGATGACCCTAGGATAACCTCGGGATAGCGGGAACCAGAGATATCCCGATTTCCCCACCATCCCGAGTCCTAAAATGGGCATGGAGCCACATGGGGTGTCTCTGTGCCCATGGGGGTGGGGGAAAGCAATTTCACCATCCCCAGGATGGTGGGGTAGGGGACTTGGGGCATGGAGGGGCATGGGGGCTCCTACCTTCTCCGCTTGTGATGAGGGCTCCTGTCTCTTTTTAAAAAAATGGCAGGCACGATGTCTCTTTCCTCCTGGGACATCACACTTCTTGTTTAGAAGCTGGGGGACAATCCTGGAAGCAGGTAATTATGGGATTGCCCCCTCCCTGTGTGTGGAAAGGGCCAGGGACTCCTCAGCACTAGAGAAAGGCCACCTTTCTCTACTGCTGAGTGGTGACACCCCACTCAGTGTTCAGAGATGAGACTGAGGTTTCCCCCTCAGCAACTGGAGATAAGAGTGGTGTTTCACTGTTCTGCACTAGAGAATAGGGATGTACAGATTTGGTTAAATCCATTCTGTCTGGGTTTCACGAAATACCAGGCATCTTTCGCTCCATCGTATGCTCATTAATGGATTCAGATTCCACCACCCCCTCCTAAACACACACACACACACACACACACACTTCGGGAAAGTATGCCAGAAACAAAAGAGTTCACCACAATGTACAGAACCTTTGCTGGCATATAACACTTTGCATATCTTTCTTAGCTCAGAATACAATGAATGAGCAGACGGCACAAAAGAAAAAAAAAGGGGGGGGGGAGATTGTTATGCAGCAGAGGCTGAAGAGAGATCAGAGGTGTATAAAATGTTATGTGTGAGGTTTTTCTTAATGGTGCATATATTAGCCTCCTTTTCAGCAACTTTTGGATTTTTGTATGCTGAATTTGCATACAATTCCAGAAAGTAAAAAAAAAAACCCCACAGTCTGCTCAGTGATCGGAAGCCCCTAAATTGGAGTCATCTAATCATCCAATAAATGCAGGGTGGGAGGAGCAATGGAGATGACCTTGCCCTCCCTGTTCTCCTGCCCTGCAGATCTCCCTAGCCAGCCTTTTAGCCTGTCTGGCAAGGGTGCTGCAGAGAGGGAGGGGAGGAGGCTGGAAGAGGTTAAGGATAATTCATATCCCAGCCTCTCCAGTCTCCTTCCCACCCTGCCCATGGGAACACCCCCTTCCCTCCTCCTCTGAGGTCACTTTCCTGACCTCAGAGGGCTGCCAGCATGGGTCTTTCCATGCCAGCCGTGAGGCGGCGGTGGGAGGAAGGCCAGATTTCTGCTTCCCCCTTGTTGTTCCCCGCCTCGATCCAGACGGAGAGGCGGGTAAGAAATAAATTGTTATTATTATTATTATTATTATTATTATTATTATTATTATTTTGAGGTCAGAGTGCTGTCTCTAACTTTGCCCAGGGACCATGGGATTGCTCTCTAAACATGTTAATACATTTAGTCCAGCCATGTCCTTTCTTTAATATAGAACAAAATTCAAATTAAAAATCAAAACAAGAAACAAAGCAAAAACAATGACACTGGGCTGTCTCCTTTGCCCTACAGGGAGTCACTTAATTTTTTCTCATAAGGGCTGTCCCCCCCCCCCCCATTTCATGCTAATCCCTCAGCATCCCTTTCTTAATTAAGGTCTCTGCACTTTAAATATGATTAAAAAGTACTCACAGGAATGTATAAAATTATAACTTCGCTCCCTGCTAGAACTGACACTAATGAATTGCTTTCTCAGTCCCGGGTCACAATATTGACCAAAACATCTACCTGGCACATGACAAGACTGCAAATGGTTTCATGTCAGAAACCTTGTGACAAGCCATTAGCAGTGGGTTTCATGGCATGCTGTGAGAAGTAGCTGCTGGGGCGGTATGAATGAATAAACAAATTGTGAGGACTCTATAAAGTACCTGTGAATTATTTGGTCCAAATCAGACAGCCATGCAATGAATTACATAGTGCCATCAATGTACGTGGTACTGACAGAGTCAAAAGACAGGTCTCTGCCCCAAAGAGCTTACAATCTAACATCAAAAGTGGGGAGGTGGGAAAGGAAAGGTTAATGAAGCAGTGAAGGCAACAAAATGCGGCGGTTTAAGTTGCTGTTTCTGAAATGGATAGATGAGGCATGCTTTTATCCTGAAATAATAGCACACTTTACTCTTATATCTGAAACATTTTTGCTGTAAGGGTGTGTAAAAAGTAGGGATGGAGAAGAAATTCATTTGGTTCACCCTTTAATATAAACTCATCTAAATTTCATTTTCCAAACCACTATCTGAACCAAAACAGTTATCCTTCAGAATTTGCACTTCTCTGCATATGGAAATGCATTCATTTTTCAGCTCTGCTTACAGAAATGCATTAATTATGGGAAATTACACACAAGCATTATTAGTGAAAATAATGAATCAAAATGCCTTATATTAGGGGCAATTGCTTGCTAAAAGTTGTGTATATTATGAGAAAAGTGCACAAAAAGATGTAGTTTCATGCAGACTATACATATATATATATATATATATATATATATTGCAAACTGATGCAGAAATGGCAGGAAGTGGGCTTAAGATGGGGGAAATGAGAAGTTGAAATGGCCAGGTCATCAGTGTTTAGCAAGAACTACCTGTCATCAACGGAGCTCATCCCCCTGTGCTTCTGTGTGAGTCACTGAAGAGTGCACCTGACTGGAAAAAGGCTAGCCATAGATAGGGTGACCAGATAAAATCCAGGTCAGGGCTCATGTAACTTTAACAGTTGTAGAGAAAAGGGAATTTCAGCCAGTGCCATTTGTATGCAATTAGTTCCTGGTAACATTCCCTCTTCATCACAACAGTTAAAGTTGCAGGGGCCCTGCCTTCTTTTGTATATGGTCACTCTAGTATAGTGCCTGCAACTTTAACTGTTCTGATGAAGAGGGAATTTCACCAGGAACTAATTGCATACAAATGACACTGGCTGAAATTCCCTTTTCTCTACAACTATTAAAGTTACATGAGCCCTGACCTGGATTTTATCTGGTCACCCTATATTGAGGATGAATTCCGTGCATCCACCTCCATTGAGATGCGACCAACTCTGTAGTGCAGCCAGTGGATGCACCTAGAGCACCATCTGCTCCTATTTTATTGGGATGAATTTTAGGTGCTAAGCTCTGAGAACACCTTGGTACAACTTGAATGAAAGTTCTGAATCATCCTAGAAGCCAGAAGCAGCAGCAGGAGCTTGAGACAGAGGAAGATTGCTATACAGCATCTGTTCCTGGTTGTCAGTGATCGGCCTGGGTGAAAATTAGGGACATTTGATCTCAGGGAATAACTACTGTGAGCTTCTTTAGCTGAGGAAGATGCCCTTACTCCCTCATCAATTAGCCCTGCTGGTTAGCTGCTTGGCCATATCTGTGAGAAGGGATGTAAGAGACATCTGTTCCAATTCATTTTGATTAGGATTTACCCAGTTTGCAACTTCTGGCCCAAACTCAGATTCAGACGCAATTTACGCTCTTGCAATGTAATTCATGGACCAAAGAAAATGTGTTCGACAGTGTACGTACATTTGGAAAATGTGCATGAAAAGATGCGTCCTTTTGAAAAATACACACAAATGTGATTTGGGAGAAGAACACATACATTTGACAAGTGTGAACAATTGATGCATACATTTGGAAAAATATGCATGGAAAATACACATGGATTTTCATGCAAAAAGCAAAAAGCAAGCTTGCAGTCCGATACGGACTCGAATCGGAATGAACTTCAAGATGGAATTCAGAGAACTTCGGCAACCTCGAATGTTGCAGATTCGCACCTCTCTGTGAGATTCGGTGTATGAACAGGAGGAAAGACCACACCCACTAAAGCAGGCCTTTGCAAATATTGAGAAGGCTCCAGCCTTTCACCATTCGAATTTTGAACGTGAAATTTTGAAACGGAAAGTTAAGAATTCAGTACTGGAATGTGAACTTTACCCTAACGTTACAAATTTGAGCTATTGCTGGCATAACTTGACAATGTTGCTGTGACTCTGTTGCCAGGCACCAAATAATCATCTCCCAAATATTTTCAAATACTAAGTATCATCGCATAACAAGTAGCACATATCGGGTTAGATCCAGATTTAGGTGTGTGAAACTGGACTAGCGGAAGCAGATTTCCCACCCTTTCCTTCCCATGGCAGTCCCTCCAGCCCCCTGAAAATGCTATAGTGAAGGTCAGGGGACCCTGTTGAATGAGGCGAGATTTGTGCAGCAATGGGGGAGGGAGAATCCTCAAAAAGTGAGTAGTAGCTTCTTCTATGATCTAGCCCAATGTCAATACTGACAGCTCCATGGTTGCTTTAGATGTATGTTGTCTGTTTTATGCTTTTATATTCCATATGTCTTTTTTAACATTTTCATCTTCTGCAAACTGCCCAGACAGCTTCAGCTAAGGGGTGGTATAGAACTGTAATCAATAACAATAACAACAATAATGACAACACAATTGCATGCCGACTCTGAAATAATTGTCTGATAAATACCATTGTGTCAGCTATCATATATTGTCTACTCAACGCTATTTCATGCTGACTGTCAAATGTTATCAAAGATATATCAGTTATCAAACCTGAAATTGAATACCATTAGATGTCAACTACAGATGCCAAATATTCATGGAATGTGTGAATGTTCATCACCAAAAATTTTAAAAAAGTAGGTGGGGGTGGTGGAAGAAAATTCATCTCAACCCTAGGATGAATCAATGATTGCCAGTAAAACCTGTTGCCAATGGAGAGATTTATACTACATTCAGAGCAGTCGGAATTATAATATTATGCCCTGTAAAAAACATACCACAGCAGTATCGGGAATGTAACATGGTCCAGTGAAATCCACTCTTACCCTGGTGCTTCAAAGATGACCATCTGTTTCTTTTCCTAAATGGCAAGATAAAGCTATAAAATACTGCACAATTATTGGAGTCTCCCTGTTCAGCATCTGTAAAAATGCCCACTACCATTGTTGCTTTAGAGAAGGGGTTTTATTCCAATTCACTGTCTGGAGCTGCAAAACGCTCTCTATTTATAGCTGTTGTTTAATGCAATGGCTCAAAAACTTTGCTGCTGCTTGCCAATGTGAATGTGCTATTTTTTATCACAACTCCAGTGGTTTAATTGATATACTGTATATCTCTTACACAATGGGCCACATTCATAACACATCATTTTTCCCCTTTCTTTTCTTTGTTTAGTGTTGTATTTGTCTAGACGAAACCATTAAGTTTTTTTTTGAGCAACACAATTAAAAGTATGAAAGAGTCCACATGCAAATCTAATGATTTTGCTCACATTAATATTTGTTTGTTGATTTATTTAGTTGCTGTGACTGGCCATGTCTACACCTGCCAGATATCCCGGGGTCATCTCTAGGTCATCCCTGTGCGTCCATATGATGCACAGGGGATCCTGGGATCAATCGGGGATGACCTAAAGACGATCCCAGGATAATAGAAACTGGGGATATCCCAGTTTTGTTGCAGTCCCAGGACCAAGGACAATGGCTGGTGTTCTGCAGCATCTCGGGTCCTAAAATGGGCACAGAGCTGCACAGGGTGCCTTCATGCCCATGTGGGGGCAATTTTGCCATCCCTGAGATGGCAGGGAGGGTTGGGCATGGGTTTTTTTAGACCTTATCTTTTCCCCAGATCAAGGCCATGCGGTGGCTGCAATGTCCCGTGCCTTCCGGGATGTCTCACAGCCATATAGATGCTGGGGGAGGATTGCGGAAGCAGGTAAGTCCATGATCCTCCTCCCTCCTTCCTGCTACACCCTTAAGTGTAGATGAGCCCACTCTTAAGTCTCCAGATTTTACTCACACATATTAATTAGTACAAGTGTGTGTGTGTGTGTCCTTAAAATACCTGTTTCTTGTACTGACAAAGTTATTGATTTAAACAATGTGATGATGATCCTCATCGGAGAGGTTGAATATAATTAAACACAACAACAACACCGTAAAGCAGTACTATTAGACCATGGACAGATATGGCCTGCAGAGTTTCCCAGTCTGGCCTGCCAACCTCTTCCCAAGATCCCGCCTTCTTTTCCCGGTGCCTGAACATGCTGCTTAGTGACAAAGGTTCTGGTCAGATAACAGCTTTTCAGTGATGGATGCAGTAAGAAAAGTGCTCCCTTTGTCACTGTTCAGAATGGAAATACAGTGACGTGTCCATAGAGTAGGGATGTATGAGAATTTTGTTTCAGTTCATTTCTTTAAAAGCAGAATTTACCCAGTTTGCACCTCCTGGGCCAAACACAGACTACGGCACAATCTGCAGTAGAAGTCCATACATTTCTGATTTTGCAATATCACTCATGGACACCCCCCCCCAAAAAAAAGCATTGGAAAACATGCGTACATTTGAAAAATGATTATAAAAAATGCATTCTTTTGAAAAATGTACACAAATACACTTTATTCAATGGGAAAAGAATGTGTGCATCTGAAAGATACACACAGTTGATGTGTTGCACACTTGGAAAAATAAGAACAAAAAAGTGCATGGATTTTCATGTTAAAAAACAACACAAACTTCACATTCTCATACAGTTGGAATGAGCTTCAAGGTGGAATTCGGGGAGCTCCAGTGAGCTTTGCTGATTCGCACACCCCTACCATAGAGGGAGGGATCATTCTCCTCAATCCCATGGGAGCGGCTTTTCCATGCTACCTGGTGCTTTGTCAGTCCATGGTATGGAAGAGTAGCAATTGTGAACCACCCGTGTGGAAAAAAAAGAATGTTTTCTCCGTCCGTGGGCAGTTTGCCTGCCATTTCGTGTGGTGTGTTTGTGTGTGTCAATGGGGTGAATTCTGTGTGTGTGCCTCGGGGTGAGCAGCCTGAGCTACATTCCAGTAGTGGCTGGGCCACCCCCACTGCTAACATGCAGCCCCCAACATGCTTGCTCAGAGCCAATTTGGCCCTCCTGGTTAAAAAAAACAAAACAAGGTTCCCCAGCCTTGCAATAAGTCAATACAAAATAAAATTTCTTTAAAAGGTGTTTGGAGGAAATATCATAACAATCTAACAAAACGTTGAGGGCTTCCATTTCCTTCTGCTGCTGAGAATTGGTAATGAGTCATCTCAGGAGAGTTGACCAATGGAGGGCTGCCCTTGGCGATTTCTTGTGCTTCTGATAGAGCCCTGGGTGATCACAGTTACAGCTCCTGGGGACACCTACAGATGTAGCCTCCTACGTGCTTAGACTTGACTCATGCAGATGGGTGAGGATTTCAGTTCAGTTCATTTTGGATAAGAATTTGTGAAAAGTCACAAAAGTTTTCATATTTGGGACAGAAAAGAACTTGAGATTTAAGAAAATTGGATTTGGAGAAACCAAAACTGACAGATTCATCAATCGAGGGCCTTGAGTGCTCCCCCCCCCCAAAAAAAACACCCATAGGGTTTAAGTCCCTGTGTATGTTAGTGCTGAATTACAGATCCCACCTCTTCTTTCTGACAAGCTCCTTGGGTTTAAAAGCTATATAGCAGGCAGGTCCATCATGGTCCTCTCCATTTGGGGAATAGCTGCATCGACTGAATGTGGCCGGTGCAAACGGATGAGTGAGAATTTTATTTCAATTTGTTTTTCAAATGATTTTACCAAAATTCACACATTTCTTCAAATTCAAGATGGAAAGAACTTGAGATTAACACACACACACACACACACACACACACACTGGGAAAAGCAAAAGTGACAGAGTCGTCTATCCCAAATAGACATCTACGCCTAACCCCTGGCTGTTGAAATAGGGCAGAAAGTAGTTGCACAATTGTAGGGGCAGATCAGCAGAGAAGCCCCATAAGGCCCTTGACTGCGTGGAAACCCCTTCACACAAGTTCCACATGAAGAAGGCGTTACTATTCTGCTTAGATGCATGCTGCAAAACTACATCTTAGATACAATGCAATACCTATGAATGTTCAACGAACAGTATTAATTTTACCATGGCTGGGATCTATAGAGCCTTTTCAGGAAGGTGCAATAGAATTGCCACTGAAACATTACCTCAAAGAAACTTTGGGACACCTTTGTGAGTACCACCTTTAGAGAAAACATGTGAGGGGTTTTGAAGGAAGTCAAAAGTTCCATTCAGATTAGCAAAATTCCTCAGGGGTGTTTATACATCCATAGTTGTCAGTGAAAATTTGCCTAAAGCACAATTCAACATGAATGGAGAGGTTCTTCCTCAGGCAGAAGATTTAAGGGATTTCAAAGGGAGCAAGAGAGGAATTTGATAGGGGTTCTCCCTCCCCACTATATAAATAATTCTATATGTGCACCAGGACTTCCTCTATTCTTTCCCCTCTACATCAGCAACTTCTTCTGAAGGTCCCCAAGATTCAGAATCAGCTTACTGTGTAGTATGAAACTGAATTAGAAAATAATTCTCTTGGCACCCCTCTTGGCAGAGGTTTCCATACGTCCTTTCATTCCAGAAATAAATCTTTCCCCGTTTCCCACTGTGATTCCTAAATACAATTGCCTTCTCAACTGTAAACTTTATGCATTGTATTTGAATGAAGGGGGCGTGGACCACATCAAACATCTCAGTAGCTGCTTCACAATTTGGGAACTCCCAAGATGCTCACCAAAGTGCCAGGACCCAATCCACAGATCCCTGTGGAAACAGAAATGACACTGTGCATGGAAGTGTGCATATACATATCCACTGAATAGATGCTAAACATGGCACACACACCTTTACCTTCCAACACCATGCCACCACTATGTACCCCTAGCATCCACTGTCTGAGGCAGCTGCGGGCCTACCTTAAAGGGAGGGCAAACAGGGAAGTTTGTTCCGGGGCCCCACACAGTGGGGGGACCAAGCATTTTTAACCATAAAATTAAACCACTGACCTGAGCTAAGGCCCCCCGTGTGACAACCTCCCCCTAAAAATGCCTTTGTCCCAGGCCCTCAGATTCCCATGTGTGGCCCTGGGCAACTGCCTCAATATGCCTAATGGTAGTGCTGGCCCTGATTTGACAGTTCTCTCAATTTTCATCATTTTGCCTTAAACTTTGGTCTGAACCAGCTGCTCCTATGATGTGGGGAGATGACATTATTATTATTATTATCCTACATTCAATTACTCTCATCTTCCATGGGTCGGCACCACTCTATAGTAGGTAAGTCCTCAGAAGTTGTTTATACTTCTCTCCCTTTGTTCTTTTGGTATTCAATGATATGACATTCTTTGATGGCAACATATGGAAAAAAAGTTATATCCATATATGCTTAAGCACCTATTCTGGAACATTCTGGACTGAATTCATCAATGTTCTTAATGTTTCCTACGATTTCCAAGCAGTTCAAATAAAGCCGATTGCTAGGGCTGGGCAATTATTATGAACCATCTGAATCTATTGAAGTGGAGAAATGAGAAGATTACATTAAATGAGTGAATATGCCCAAACTGTCCAGGTACTAGAATCTTCTACAAACAGAGGAAATGTTCTCTCTTTCTAATTTTGCTCAGCTATGCAAATATTTATCAAAACACGTTTACCTTTACAGATATCTGCATATTGCCTTAACTTGATCACATCTTCAGTTCATTTTCATAATATTTTGAAAAGGTTAAAAAAAGGTAATTACTCAAACCTTTCAATTTTAGACACCTTTCTCAAGATAATTGAATCATTCACAACAGAATACTTCATCTAACACAGCCACTACATAAATCTCCAAATATTCCAAATCCCTTTAGGGTTCAGTGAAATTGGAAATTACTTATTGTACTCTGCCAGAATACTTAATTCAGTGGCAGACAATCACAAGTTCCCTTTGCCTTAGATGAGGCTTCATGCAAATGCACTGCCATATAACTGAGGTGGGAAGTAGTTTGGAACTATGAATAAGTTCCATGTTATTAAACTGTTGGGAAACATACTACTGAACTCGCAGCCCAAAATCACAATCCAACAAAAGTTAGTCATGGACTATAGCACAATACTAGGCAACTTTACTTGGAAATAAGTCACAAATCTTACTTTGTCTGCTCAACAAACCTAGGCTGACCATATGTCAGAAAAAAACAGAACATGTCAGGATTTTTGGCAACAAATCCAGGAAGAGGGGGGGAATTATGAAATTTTAAGAAAAATCCAGATTTTTCCCATCCTCCCCCCCACGCAAAGGGCAGTCAATGGGAATTAACAAAAATGCTTATAGCTCTGTCATTTTTAAAGATAGATGAAACTTGGCACCTTGATAGTGCTTATGTAGGGCTTTAGCCATGCCAGATTTGACGCAGAACTGTTCATGTATTGATTTTTAGAATATTTTTTAAAATTTGAGGTTTTAATTTTTTTAATGCTATTTTTAAAGAAAAAGAGATGAAACTTGGCACACTGATAGCTCTTAAGTAGGGATTTATCCATGCCAAGTTTGAAGCAGATCCATTCATCCATTGATTTTAAGGATTTTTTTAAAAAATGAAGTTTTAAAATTATTATTTTTTTAAAAAAACTAGGGGTGTGCATCGGATCGGATCCGATCCATGATCCGAATCCGATCCACCCCAAAATCGAAAAAATCCGATCTGATCCAATCCGATCCGACCAACCCTCCAATCTGATCTGAAAGGGTCCAATCCGGATCAGGAAAAATCGGAAAATCAGACGCCATTTTGAATGCTTTTCCCCATAGCCTAGTATTGTGTTACAAAAACACCTATAACTTTTTCATTTTTAAAGACAGAAGGATGAAACTTGGGCACTTTGTAGACGGGTTAGGGGTAGTTATCTGTAAGAAATTTCAGAAAGTTTGGTACAGGCAGTTTGTGGCAATTAAGTTTTTAATAAATACCCAGGAATGCCTATAACATTTTTATTTTTAAAGTTCCACACATGAAACTTTGAAACATTGTAGGTGGTACGTTGGGACCTACGTGTGTGAAATTTCAGAAACGTAGGTGCTTGCCTTTTGTGGCAATTAATTTTAGAAAAATGGGTAGTAGTGGGGTAAATACAGTTATGCCTCCCACTTTTTTATATTTAAAGATACAAACAGGAAACTTGGGCACATTACAGGTAACACTTTGCTTGATATGTGTGTGAAATTTCAGAAAGCTAGGTCCAGGCATGTAGTGGCAAGGTATTTTTGAAACAATGAGGAAAGAAATGCCTATAACTTTTTTATTTTAAAAGTTAGAAGTCTGAAAGTTGCTCACTTTGTAGATGGGTAGGGGTAATTGTCTGTCAGAAATTTCAGAAAGTTAGGTCCAGGCATTTGGTGACTATGAATTTTTTAGATTAAAAGTTACAAAAGTTTTTCCACAGAGGTTTGGGCTGTCAATTGCACCCTGCTCCCCCACCTCCCCCTCCCTCTTTAATCTGTCAAAACTCCGTGTTGTTGTAACTTTTAATCTAAAAAAATCATAGCCACCAAATGCCTGGACCTATCTTTCTGAAATTTCTGACAGATAACTACCCCTAACCCATCTACAAAGTGAGCAACTTTCAGACTTCTAACTTTTAAAATGAAAAAGTTATAGGTGTTCCCTTCCTCATTTTTCAAAAATACCTTGCCACTACATGCTTGAAGCTATGCTTCTAAAATTTATCACACATGTGAACCAAAGTGGTATGTCTAATCTGGAGCTGGGGGGACCTAGACAGGTTTCTGACAGGTTTCTGGACCTGCCCGAGTTCCCAGGGGAGATTCCTCTACCCCCTCCAACCTGTGCTTCTGTCCGAAACAGTTTGCCTCCCTTTGCCCTCCCAAAATGGCCCTGCTACGTGCAGAGGGCAGGCAGGATGCTGAGTAGGTGCCTGTGTCCTTCCTCAGGGGGGCAGCTCTGGTTTAGCAAGACCCCACAGCTGCCAGGGGGTAGGTGGATGCTATGCTTCTAAAATTTATCACACATGTGAACCAAAGTGGTATGTCTAATGTGGAGAAAACATTGTTTTTTCCGATCCAGATCGGATCTCGGCGGATCGGATCGGATCAGATCAGGGGGTTGGTTGGATTGGATTGGATTCTTCCAATTTTGGGGCGGATCGGATTCGGATCATGGATTGGATCCGATCCGATGCACACCCCACCTAATACACATCATCGGCGCACAGGGATGAGCCAGGGGGCACCCCAGGCAAACAGCCTGTTGTAGAAACAGCCTATTTTTTAATTTTATTTTCCTTTATTTTTTGCTCTACAGTAAGAGCAGAACCTACGGTGGGGAGCAGGTTGTTGTTGTTGTTGTTGTTAAGGTCTGAATCGGGGCCTAACCTGAAGGTTACAATGCAAACAACTCTGAAAATGGTTTACACACAGTTGCATCAAGCACATTTTGCATGGAGTGAAAACCTGCAGCAAAGTAAAACTCTGAGACCAATGTGAAGCTTCCTGTATGGAACTCATGGCAAAACATCTGAGGAATTTCAAGGGAAAATAAACAAGCTTCGATAAGAACCAGCAACATTGTTTCAGAAGAGTTTCAAAGATCCCTAGAGATTTAACTTCAGTAACTGGCTCAACAACTGAAGACCTGATGGAGGGCTTGTAATGCCTCCCTCATATCACGGATAAACCTACTAGAGTATCCATGGGGACTAGTCCTGCCAAAATTTGAACAAATTGGCCGGCATTTAACAACAAAGCACCACAATCTCTTATAGATAACCAAACCAAATCCAAGCCCACAATTCCCCAAATAATGTAGCGTTGTTCTTCCCCTTCTCCTATTAAGCTATTGCCCATCCTAAATAATCTTTTGGCAGTGTGTTCTGAAACTATTTTCTTTCCAAAGGAAAAAATGAATGCATTTCAACATTACTTTAGAAAACCATCATCCATTGGGCAGGTTTAGATACAATCAGTGCAACGATCTGACTGAAACTGTAAGATCATAAAGTGAGGATATTGTTGTTTTGCTTAGAAGATAATTCACTTGTGGCAGGTAGGATTTATAAAAGACCATCTTTGATCTAAGCATTTTATTGAATAAAGAATCATGCATTCTATCCGATAAAAGTCTTTGTCTTCATGTTGATCTCTCGGAACAAGAATATCTAATGAAGATAGGAGACTTAGAATGAGGGAGGCTCTTAAAAAAAAAAAATACAGTGCTTTTATTTCCGCAGTAACACAGAGTCTTATATAATTTCTGCAGAAAGAGCAACAAAATGTTCTGTGTCACCTTAAAGACTAACACATTTATTGCAGCATAAACATTCGAGAATCCACTTTGCCGGATCGATCTGAAGACACTAGCTCTGGCCAACAAAAGTCTGTGCTGCAAGAACAGCAAAGACTCCTGTGGCACCTTGAAGGCCCAGGTGGCTGCAATAAAGTGGTTGGTCTTTAAGGTGACACAGGACTCTATGCTGTTCTTGCTTGTGTATGGATGTGTATTGAGCTGCACGACTTGTGACCCCACCAAACTGAGTGCAGCCTCTCAGCCATGTGTTGAGAGTTGCGTGCCAATGGCCTTTTGAAATTCTCCAGTCTATTTGTGGCCAGAGAAGTGAGGGGGAACCACGTTTCTCCGAGGGGAGCGCACAGTTTCTTAGGTGTAGTTTCTTAGGTGTAGTAACCCAGCTTCCTTCTTTGATCCTAAGCTTGTATACTATATGTTACATGTATGTTATATATATATGTTACATGTATGTTATATATATAAAACAAACAACAGTCTAGAAGCACAAAATAACATACAGTATACTATATACTATATTGTATGTTATTTTGTGCTTCTAGACTGTTGTTTGTTTTATATTTCTTAAAATGATTTCATGGTTTTAATTTTTGTGAACCACCCAGAGAGCTTCGGCTATAGGGCGGTATAAAAATGCAATAAATAAATAAATAAATAAATAAATCTCTTTTGCTATTGATGCAAGAGTCATAAGCAGCCTAGTGTTGTTTGGGGACACAGTGGGGTGAGGGAATAGTGTCTGCCCCCCCCACACACAGAAGGATGGAGAACATTCCAACAGAATTCTGCAAAGTGGCCTTATTTTCGTAGGTGGTGAGCAATGGAGAGATGTGCAATAGAAAGGAAAACAAAATGAAACAGTACACTCAGCCATCTCACAGTGATTAGGTCCTGGCTGTTATTTAAACAACACAGAGAGGTAATTCAGCCTGATAAAGCACTATGACAGCTGGGAGTAGGGGTGTCTGAGAATTTCGTTTCAGTTTGCAAATCATCCGAATGTGTCCCATTCACAACCCTGAATGCAGATGCGTATGGGAGCACATTAAAAAAAATGTACATTCCTGAACTTCTGATTGCATTTGAAACATGTGATTGCATTTCTTTTCATGTGCACTTTAAAACACACATTTTCTTATTCAGCAAAAAATTTTGGTTTGGGCCTATTGGACGCCACAACGTCTCTTTAACTAAGGTTTGTCCAGGGCCAGATTGACACCAAGCAGGATATAACACTTTGAAAACAGTTTGAAAACTGTATATGGAGGGTGTCACGGGCCCCAACAGTTTTCAATACCCATATCAATCGTTTTAAAGAAGTAGCGTCGATCCTGACTAACTTGGCTAATTGTTGGAAGTGTCACACAGCTAATGCTTCTTTTGTTCATATGTTTTGGGAATGCCCAAAAGTTGACTCCTTTTGGGAGGAAATAATAATAATAATAATAATAATAATAATAATAAATTTATTTCTTACCCGCCTCTCCCTCTGGATCGAGACAGGGAACAACATAAAATATAAAATATCACACTGATAAATTTTATATTGGAAAGCTCTTTAATATCTTCTGATGTACATTGTCTCTTAGGTACCTGCTTCTTGGAATGGAACACATGGTCAGCATAAATGGATTTTTCGCACCCCCTTGACTGCTAAAAGTCTGATACTACAACGTTGGAAAGATAAAAAGATCACCACCTATACTGCAATGGATTGAAGACCTAACAACCCTAGCTACATTTGAAAGAGTGATATAGAGGTGCCATTTACGAAGGGACATATTTAGATATTTGGTTTGCCTTTACTGAAGATTTTGTGTAATTTACTCCTTTTTCTCTCTTTTTTTGTTTAGAACATTGTCATATTTGAAACTAAGGCCTTTGAAGTATATTGTTACACTTGCATTTCTTTTTTCTTTGATTTGTTTTTATTATTTTGTTTTCTTAAAACTTATAATAAAAATGATTAAAAATAAAAATGCGCATTTTCCTGTTCTATCCAACTCAAGCCACAAAGAAACATGGAGTAAGGGGAATGGAGCTTCCAAGCGGAGTTCAAAGAATTTTGGTGAACTCTAGCATCCCTGGTTCTCTTGTCCCTAGCTGAGAGATAGTCACATGCCCAAGGTCACATCTACTGAGCTTTGTAACTCAGCGGAAATTGGAATCTGGTTTTACCCCATAGAAGCAAAACAGTCTAGCACATCATCACTGGGGCTCTCATGACATCACATGACATCAAGGATCAGTTATAAAGCATGAAGTTTTCTTATCTCACCAAACCAACATCCATCAATAGAGGGTTGTTGTTGTGTTTAAAGGGAACTCTCAGATTTTGAGGACTTCCTTTAGGTTTCTATTGTGTGGTTTATATACTCACTTATTTCACCACATAAATGCTTTAATATGTATATTTGTTAAGGTACAAAGGAATACAAAGTTCCTTAGAGCATAATCCTGATAACTTTTGAAGTGTTGAAAAAGAACAATAGAAATTTCTGGATCTAAGCAA